>JAOTON010001478.1:1416071-2832143 GCA_034440635.1 Lepas anatifera
CAGCCAGTTGGCTGAGCAGTGTGCTGTGTACATTGGAGTACATTACCCGCCAGTCTGGGACAGGTCTGTGTACAGCGATGTACATTACCCGCCGGTCTGGGAGAGCTCTGTATACAGTGGTGTACATTACCCGCAAGTCTGGGACAGCTCTGTGTACAGTGGTGTACATTACCCGCCGGTCTGGGACAGCCAGTTGGCTGAGCTGTGTGCTGTGTACAGTGATGTACATTACCCGCCAGTCTGGGACAGGTCTGTGTACAGCGATGTACATTACCCGCCGGTCTGGGACAGCCAGTTGGCTGAGCAGTGTGCTGTGTACAGTGGAGTACATTACCCGCCAGTCTGGGACAGCTCTGTGTACAGTGGTGTACATTACCCGCCAGTCTGGGAGAGCTCTGTGTACAGTGGTGTACATTACCCGCCGGTCTGGGACAGCTCTGTGTACAGTGGTGTACATTACCCGCCAGTCTGGGACAGCTCTGTGTACAGTGGTGTACATTACCCGCCAGTCTGGGACAGCCAGTTGGCTGAGCAGTGTGCTGTGTACAGTGGTGTACATTACCCGCCGGTCTGGGACAGCCAGTTGGCTGAGCTTGTGGTGTGTACAGTGGTGTACATGACCCGCCAGTCTGGGACAGGTCTGTGTACAGCGATGTACATTACCTGCCTGTCTGGGACAGCCAGTTGGCTGAGCAGTGTGCTGTGTACATTGGAGTACATTACCCGCCAGTCTGGGACAGGTCTGTGTACAGCGATGTACATTACCCGCCGGTCTGGGAGAGCTCTGTATACAGTGGTGTACATTACCCGCAAGTCTGGGACAGCTCTGTGTACAGTGGTGTACATTACCCGCCGGTCTGGGACAGCCAGTTGGCTGAGCTGTGTGCTGTGTACAGTGATGTACATTACCCGCCAGTCTGGGACAGGTCTGTGTACAGCGATGTACATTACCCGCCGGTCTGGGACAGCCAGTTGGCTGAGCAGTGTGCTGTGTACAGTGGAGTACATTACCCGCCAGTCTGGGACAGCTCTGTGTACAGTGGTGTACATTACCCGCCGGTCTGGGAGAGCTCTGTGTACAGTGGAGTACATTACCCGCCGGTCTGGGACAGCTCTGTGTACAGTGGTGTACATTACCCGCCGGTCTGGGAGAGCTCTGTGTACAGTGGAGTACATTACCCGCCGGTCTGGGACAGCCAGTTGGCTGAGCAGTGTGCTGTGTACAGGGATGTACATTACCCGCCAGTCTGGGACAGGTCTGTGTACAGCGATGTACATTACCCGCCGGTCTGGGACAGCCAGTTGGCTGAGCAGTGTGCTGTGTACAGTGGAGTACATTACCCGCCGGTCTGGGAGAGCTCTGTGTACAGTGGTGTACATTACCCGCCGGTCTGGGAAAGCTCTGTGCACAGTGTTGTACATTACCCGCCGGTCTGGGACAGCTCTGTGTACAGTGGTGTACATTACCCGCCGGTCTGGGACAGCTCTGTGTACAGTGGTGTACATTACCCGCCGGTCTGGGAGAGCTCTGTGTACAGTGGAGTACATTACCCGCCGGTCTGGGACTGCCAGTTGGCTGAGCAGTGTGCTGTGTACAGGGATGTACATTACCCGCCAGTCTGGGACAGCTCTGTGTACAGGGATGTACATTACCTGCCAGTCTGGGACAGCCATCTGGCTGAGCAGTGTGCTATGTACTGCGGAGCCCGGCTGCAGCCCCGGCAGCAGAGTGGCTCCCGGCTGGCAGGCGTGTCTCCACTTCAGCAGCGACAGCAGTGGCAGCTCCAGAATGGTGCCTGAAATGGTGGTACTCTTGCAGAGCCTGCCGCAGAGCAAAGCAAAACCCAGAAAAGGGTCAGACCGGCTTACAGTGAGTCCCTCTACCGTTCAACGTGAACAAACTTATGGCAGACAAGAGTTTGGTGGAAAAGTAAAGTGCATAGAAGTTCAACAGCAGGGGCCAAAAAGCACAAATAAATGTTTTTTTGGCCGGCTCGCGCCGAATCTGTACATGTGTGTAACAGCTCCGTGACAGATCTCGTCTGCAACGAAGACAAACAGCCACGACTGCGCATGCGCGGTTTGGTCTGCGCGCATTCTTGTGACTTTGTGTCTCCGTTGCAATCGAACTTTACTATAGAGCTGTCGCAGATCTGTTACAGATTCTAAGTGGACCGGCCTTAAGAACTTACTGCCATGTGAATGTCGGTATCAAAACCAGGTCAGAAGTCGACCGCTGAGAGATATCAGGGTAGGAGGGGAGTAGAGTCCTGGGTGTGCTACTCCAAACCTTAAGATATGTGTCGGGTTTCAAATTCAATTTAATTGTTGGGGCTCATCGACGCAACAGCTGCCAGATTCATAGCACGTCGCCAACTATTTTCCTGTTGGAAGGGCTTCTCGGGAGCCAGCTTGCTCCTTGTTCAGGGAAGCCGCCGGGTCTTGAACCCGGGTCGGCTGCGTGGGAGCCAGATGCGCTGACCACTCCACTACCGCGCCCCCAAACTCAAATTCAGGTTTCAAATTCAAGCCATAGCGTTACATTATTACAAATACAGATTTGTTCCACAAAAAACGTGCTTCATTATAAAAAAATCTGGTTAAGGTCCAGCTTTACCCTCACCCGAGTAGTGGGTGTTTGAGCACCCCTCAGGTTTTCCGACGATGTAAAAAAGAAAATCAAGGGACGCGCAGTGCCACTTGATTTTTCGTGCTCGGTAAAATGGTTCACGGGGGCGGTGGTAGTGAACCAGTGACAGGACCTCAGAGTTTTTCGATAGTGATGTCAGAAGCGGTAGGACGCGGACAGTAATTTGTTTTCTAGATGTTCACGGACTCCGTTAGTGACTCGGCTCCGTTAGTGACTCGGCTCCGTTAGTGACTCGGAATGGGTGCCAGCGGAGGAGACCCAGCGGGAGAAACGGCAGAGCGACTCGGTGTCGGAGGTAGCTTCCACTTTAGAAAAGAAGAAGAGGACGGGACCATCACCCAATAAAAAACACCCCACCCCAGTCAGTTCGTCAGAGACACTGGCCTGCATCAGATCAGTTATCGAAACAAGGATCAATAGCTGTTTGGAAGCGGAAGCGAGTAGGCTAACAAAAACTTTCGGGTCGAAGGTGCAACCCCTGGAACAGAGGCCGAAGTGCTGAGAGGGGAATTATTCGAAAGGGAGAAAAGCATTGAACAAATGAGAAAGCAGGCCTCAGCCTTCGAACAGGACTTATCCCCAGCGTGTACGGAACTACACTGTCGGCGTCGGACATCATCCCCGACGGGACGCCGGGGCCCCCTCTGTCACATCCGCGGATGTGCCTGTGTGCGACTGCCAAACCTCGCCTCTCTGACGGTGCAGCTCCGCATACGCGAAACTCTAATATATCATACGCGGGTAGTGCTGATCGAAATTGGAGAAGGCGCCACGAGTAGAACTCTGCTAATTTATGATTTGCAGTTCCTGATCTCTATGGATTCTTTAATTTTGCATTCTACAGACTCTTTAGTGGTAACATTTTTAAGAATTAGAATGTAGAATTTTGCTTTGAAATTTGGGTTTGATGCGTGTGGTGCGGTGGTATAATATAGTATGCTCTTTTAAATACTTAACTTTTTATTTTTTCCTAGCATGTCCTAACTGCTCCATAAAACGTGATGTGCTCTAATTTGCCAAGTTGTTTCTCCTATTTGAAACATATTGCAGAGTTTGCATGTGATTATATAAACTGAATTTTAATGTGGCATTTCCATAGTAAACCAGCGTCACATGTGCTGTACAATTTTTTGTGACTCCTGGAACATGGTGGTGTTTTAAGGGTGGCCTTATCAGAATGTTTGCTAGTGTTTCGCCACTCTCCATGCTATTGTGATGTCCAAATCTATGGATTTGGCTATTGCGATGATTTTGCGGGCGCGATGTTCATCGATAGATGGAAGCGAGATGTAGGTTCTGCTCCTGGTTTTTGGATGTGGTTGGCGCAGCTTAAAGCTTCTCCAAAATGTTTTGTGGGTCATTCAACATTCAGAAGTAGAGTATAGACCAGCCTGGGTTTCGACTTTGAATAACATAAATCTGTCGAACCAAACGAGGCTAGGTACTCATATATTATGTTTAAATAAAATATGGTCTAGCTTAGACTAAACAAAAAACTATAAACAAGCTAAGAGTATCGCCCGGCACCATGTTATAGCCCACTAGATGTTACCTGACTTGTGTTTGTAGAGTACACAATAATAAAGGCTCTGGTACGGGAAACCCGGGCGCCTGCGTTTACCTGTCATTGACCATGGGGTCATCCATACATCGTCTGATCTTGACGTCATCGCTGAGCTCCAGATACTTCTCAAATTTCTCGTTCTCGCATGATGTCAGTGTTAGGTGCGCATGCGCAGAACAGATCAGAAACGTCACATACCTGAAACATAAGCAAAAGCTGAAAAATGCTTACAACACCAGCTACCGACCGCATCAGTAGCATACCACAAGAATTGTACCAGAATTGTACCACTACCAGAATTGTACCAGAATTGTACCACTACCACTACCAGAATTGTACTAAATGTATGAATATAACAGGTCAGAATTGTTTGCAAAGTCAGAATGCTAATAGATAAGGATTTTACTTCAATCAGGTCCAGTGATGACCGCCAAATTAAATACATTCTAGAGATGAAAAAGTAAAATGCGAAAATAATTCGAGGCGGTTTAAAGAATGCACTTATACCGGAGCGTGTTCTAACCTCTAACAGTTGGACAGTGAGTAACCTTTTCCCATAAAACAATTTGTCTACTCCTGTCCGTCGTTCATGTGAAGACTTATTACAGGGATTTTGTTGGTAATAGTTTGTCAATAGCCATTGTTAGAAGTCTAGCCATAATGTATATTCCGCCGATTGCTGATGCTTCATGACAATATTAAGCATCGTTTGTCATAAAATGGTAAAAATCAAAGCCTCGTTTGCTATCCTCAGGTTTTCTCCGCTGTCACGGTTCCCCGGACTGCGGTGTTTGCTGGTAGACTTCATTCAAGGCTTTCCAGACGCGGGTGAGTACCGCCAGTTTAAGGTTTTCCGTCTCGGAAAGGTTGGTACGTTCTAGCGTTAATATACTGATGAGGAGACTTTTCCCACTGAAGTTAGGTAAGTTAGCTGTGAGCTTTTGCACCTACAAGATCACATGCTATCGTTTTAACCGGTGGTTGCAAAAGTTTGAATTTCTTATCCAGAAAATCCGTCCTGAGGGTTGTGTCCACATTTTGACCTTGCGGCTATGTGTTCAGTATTCGAGATATATTCACGTCTCAGAAAATATGTTTAGAATAAATTCCATCACTCAGCCAGTTTTGATTAAAGGTGCACTGCGTCAAATCTTTCTCTGTTAAATACTCTTAGGGAAAATGCTAGACTTTTGCGACCGTCAAATAATCGCTCTGTGACCTTAAAAGGGTCATTACCCGCCGTTTGGGATCTACTTTTCCAAACTCTCCCACCGTGGCAGCGAGGCCAGGGAGCACGTCCAGCATAGGCCATTTGGCGAGACACGAAGACAATGAGGGGGTGGGGTGCTGGTGAGATACAGAGACGATGATGTTGGAAGTGGGCATTATAGGCATTTGGCGAGATACAGAAACCGTGATATTGAGGGATGGGGGCTACGGTCTTCTTGGCGAGTCACAGACAGTGGTGTGGAAGGGGGGATTATAGACCATGTAGCGAGACATGGAAACGGCGATATTACCACTCACAGGAGAGCCTGTTGTGCCATTCTGCTGGCCAGTGACCGCTGTTGCTGCTGCAGTGGCCTCCCACACCGCAGTAGTGGCCTCCCACACCGCTGCAGTGGCCTCCCACACCGCAGTAGTGGCCTCCCACACCGCTGCAGTGGCCTCCCACACCGCAGCAGAGCCTGCCGACAGAAGAGACGCTGGGCAGCAGAAACAAAGCTGCCAGCATGTCGTCAGTCAAAATTTCATGTCACAAATGTGTCACCAAACCTAAAGCCTTCTGAGCTGAGCTGCTCTGAGCCGTTACTCCACTCAATCAATAATTTTTTATCCAAGCTCCCAAAAAAACTAGACTTGAAAGATCAGACGTCTGTTTCGAACCTTTGAAATCGAAGGACGAATGTGTGCAAACAGAACTATATCTAGGATAAATTATTTGTTATCATTCAGGGAGGATTGTGCCGTCACAGCCACAGACTAAGGCGCACTGACCGTGGGATCACAGAAACACCAATCCCTCAGCTTTTTTTGACAGACACATTCGCTCAAAACGCAAGGAGGTGCAGAGCAGGTGGCATTCAGTTTAAACTAGATTACCAATCGGCACAGAGAGTGGTAGCGCACGATGCCACCGAGTTCAACACGGGCAGGGCCAAGACACCAAGAGATACACTGAACCCGCCTCCCAGGCTGGTCCCCCTGCCCACGCAAGCTGAAATCACAGATGAGTAGTGCCGCTTGGACAGAGTTGCGTGAGAGAGTCTAATCGACCTGGGAGTCCCCGCGTGCTTTGCAAACTAGGCTGGAACTTCCTGAAGGACCGACGCGCCAGAGTCAAGCTTAACACGCGCATTGACGGGGGTCTGAGCCACCTTCGCTTTGACGGGGGCGGGTACCCGCCCCCCTAAGATCTCGAGAACCACGGTAGATAGCGAAAAACAGTAAACGGCGTTGGGTTGCCCATCCACTTCTCCATCGAAAACATTTGAACGGTTTTTTTGTCAGGTCACCTTTAAGGTCACGAGAGGTCAAAACATGCCGTCATAGGGATAACATGTAAATTAAGTTTTTCGGCCATTACATCTGAACAAGTAAAGATAGAGCAAAACGACTTGAACTATATGACAGAGGTGCAGAAAGTATGCTGGCTGTCACAAACTCAATGCGACGTATGCCTCCTCTGTCACACAGAGCTGGAAATAATAATTGTTTACTTGAATACTATTTCCAATATGCTGAATGTCCTCTACCTGTCCCTTACTTTTTGCAGCAGAAAAGGTTCTAGCACCAAACCATTACAGCATGAAAGTAGTAAACTGAGTTTTCATAACTATTATTGGCAACTCTGATCGCAGTTTCCCCCAATGACATGCATTTCCCTTTTTGAAGAAGTTTCCATTTTTGGAAGGAGTGTTTCCAATTATGGTACTTTTCCACATGATTAAATGTAGCAATTATCATAAAAATAGTCATTATTGGGAACATACCTATCTATTAATGGGAGCGTACATGTACACACAATTGGGAACCCTAACCACAGCTTCCCCCCCACTAAACTTCTATCTCACATATCAACAAAAGGGAAAAAATGTCAATGTCAACATAGTATTTGGATCTACCTAAAATGTGTTGGTAAAGTGGACCTTAGGTAGCATTTTTATAAACACATCAAATGCTTAAAATTTGCATCCCACTCACGATCATTACCTGCCTGGTCATTCCTTCTTGCAGTAAAAACTCTAAGGCAACTAGCCTGCATAGATGTAAAATTATGTCTATTGGCCTAATAGGTACAGAGGTATTGGAATTCACATACCAAAGAAAGATCCAGTGTAGTCAAAATCCTGCTTTAACTCCATGCAGTTCAGGTCCTGTGCATTGCTTACCACCACTGGTAGTAAGCAACACACCCCCAACCAGCGTTTTTCGAAGTCTATTTCTTTCTGAGATTTGCTGTGATTTTCTGAGATAAGAAGGGGGTCTACTCGGCCCCCTCCAGTGCACGTTAGTTCCAGGCCCCTCTCCAGTGTGGGTGTTGACACTTTGTGGAGGACTGCATTAGCACACATTTGCTATCTGTACAATATTGATATGATAATTTGATCATGAAAACTCACCTGAATCACTGCTGTTGCCAGCCTGTTGCTGGCGCCAACTCTCCCAACTTCCTCCAGCTCCAAATCTATCTAACCAATCTAGGGCACAAATAAGCTAAGGCACAAGCAGGCTAAGGAATGAAAAACCAAGCTTGATATGGGAAAGTGCATCAGTCTTACAATAGCCTACATTCATCTTAGATTAGCCATGGGCAGCAATATTTATTCTAGCTAGTTTTAGCCTGCACTTATCTCAAATATACCTAATGAATATGCCCTCAAAATAAGTGGCTTCCCGCCTGTTTAAATTTTTGGCAGGCACATAATCATTTTATCACATAAACATTTCTAACTTGTCTTGTCGCAGTTGCGCAGTTCAAGTAGAATTGCTGCCCAGCTATGTTTATTTTTTCCCTCACTTAGTACTTTTATTAGTAGCTTTTAGGCGTACTTAATACTAAATTCGAAGAAATAGGGGCCGCTAAATCGAAGAAACTCAAACTGTAAATCTGATTTAACCTGAAAAAATGGACAGAGAAGTACTTGATAAAGTATCTGCGTTATCGTTAATGCCTTAAATATGCACACAATCGTGTATTTCTCGAAAAAATTGACTGTCACATTTCCGGTATCTAGGCGACAACTTTCTGCAAACTACTAACAATCGGCACCATTGGGCTGCATGTTAAAATCTGGCAACTGTGACAGCGGTTTGCGGGTTTTCTGCAGCGGGCTTCCCTCGTTTTAGTAGAAACTGAGCACAGTACCAATATTGTATCACTAATGGTACGCTGTGCAATTGAAGAACAGAGCTGCTAAGTTAAAATATTCCCTACACGCTCCATTCTTTATTTCGAAAATATGTGGTTTGATTTTGAGCCATACAGTCAGGATCGCTATTTTGTCACAATTATGCACCTCAATTTTCGTAAATGTGTCACAAACTCCGGTAGCCGAGTTGGCAAGTTTCTGCACCTCTGCTATATGAATCCTCTCAGCAAGCCGAATCGAATAATATATTATTTGACCTTGCTAGGTCAAATCAAGGATTTGACCTGACCTGAGGTCAGGTCAGGGTCACGTTATATAGAATGCATATCATTAGAACTGCAGAGCCAAGGCGAGTCTAATGCAGCTAAAATACATTCTCTATCATTATCTGTTACTGAGTTATACAGTAAAAACCATTTTTCCCATGTATTTCCAAGGGAGAGGTCATGCCTCGTACCTGACCTTAGGTCATCGATATCAAAAATACCGGAACATATTTTAGAGAACTCGGTGGGGCCATTATGTGATATGAGTTTCAATCGGATAAGTTCACCCTGCTCCAACTTTTGCTATCTTAAACTTTTTTTAGGTCGGGTCACTTGACCTGTACTGGTGACCTGACCTGAGATGACTTAGCCTTAAAATTTTCACAGAAGTTGTAAAAATGATGATGAAAAAGGTATGCAAAGTACGGCGGCGCTACGCGCCGCTATTTTTCTTCTATCTCCGAAAAACCCGAGGGGGTGGGCGGGTACCCGCCCCCCCGTCAATGCGCGTGTTAAAGATACACTGAACCCGTCTCCCAGGCTGGTCCCCCTGCCCACGCAAGCTGAAATCAACGATTAGTAGTGCCGCTTGAACAGAGTTGCGTGAAATAGTCTAATCGACCTGGGAATCCCCGCGTGCTTCGCCAACTAGGCTGGAACTTCCTGAAGGACCGACGCGCCTGAGTCGAGCTTAACTGAGCACGCGAATCTACCACATGGGTGTTCTCTCGCCGTTCTTGTAGTTGTCATGGTTAGGACGGTGCCAGGTACCACCCTGTTTCTCCACGCAGAAGGCACAGCCGTACTCTGTACTGACAGCTCTATTCAAGATACGAGGGAGCGCGCCTACGCCACTGCCGATGCCCCTGTTCAATGGGCCCAGCAGAACAAGATGTTTGTTGCCGGCGAGAAAACCCAGCTCTTGGTTCTCTCCTTATGGGCCCGCGACTCGGCTGCAAAATCAATGAACGACCGCCGGCCGGAACGGATTGAAATGGCTGGGATTTCTCTGGATAGGTTCCTGCACTTCGGTATTCACTCCCAAAACCTGCACCATCGCGTCCGACCCTGCAACGCTCAATTAAGAAGTAACCGGATGCGACTGGGGTCTGGAGAAACGCCAACTGAGATTCGTGGCAAACGGTTACGTCAGAGGGCTTCTTGAACACGCCGCTGCAGTGTGGCTGCCGGCTACCCTACGTGCTTGAGAGGGAGATGGGGAGCGGTGGCACGCACCATCACCGGCTGGCCCCTGTCCACCCCGGCCCACGCCATCATGGCCAAAGGCGGGTAAGATCCTGGTCGCGGCCCGACGCCTGAAACTCGCTGCGCGCCTCCGAGGCAAAGCCGAGCCTTAACTGAATAATACGCCCTCAGTGTGACAGCAGACTCCACTGCCCCTTCCAGGATGACAGCGGTGAGCGGGTGGCCACTCCGTGAAGGTGAGTTGCTGACTTCTTCTCTGGGGGTAGCTACCTCAATCGAGTCCCTCCGTGGTTGGTCGCCTCAAGCAGTGTGTGCTTCAATCTAGAAGTGGGACCCTGATGGGGGTAGTGGCGAGGGGGACTCGATGGAAGTTCAAACCACTACCACCGGGCTCCTGACACCACACCAAACACCAGAAGACACCAAACACCAGAAGATGCCAAACACCAGAAGATGCCAAACGCCAGAAGATGCCAAACGCCAGAAGACTGGAAGGGTGGGGGGATTTACCACATTGAGAGCGGCTTTCGGTACTCTGAACGGCACTTTTGTGATACTATTTCTGGCCGTTTGCGATGGCGCTTCAAATAGAGCCGACCAAAATAATAATGAAAACGTTTCCAGGGAAAAGAAGAACTTTTCAAAGTGTCTGTGGTCTAAAAGTAGGTTGACCCTGCCCTTACTATTCTCAAAGGTCGAGTTCACACATGAACGGCCTCTGGAGATTTTAGGACCAATTTCCGTGTCGGTTTACCGTGTCTATATAAGGTGGACGGTGATACATCACAGTTTTCTCAATGAAGGCAGGCTTCTTTGGAATTTGCGCACTTGCAGAGACCGCAAGAAAATTTGTGGGTGCTTCCCACCGGGTTTCCTTTTTCACAAAGATAACGCCGGAATTTGATATTTGCTGTCTGGAGACAACTTTGCTTTAGTGGCACAACGAAACAATAATGCACAAGAGGACGGCTAAAAGTACTGGGGGTGGTCCATGTTGCAGTGAGCCAACTTAGGGCTGAAAAAGAGGAGGTCAATCGAGAAATACAGGACGCCTAACGACAAAGTAGAGGACGGCCGGAGATGCACGAGGGCGGCCCACGTTGAAGTGCTGCACTTTAAGCCTGCTGCAAAGCGGCCAGTGGTAGAGAAAGGGTGTGCTATCATGCATAAGAGGGCATCCTAAGGTAGTATGATGGTTGTCCACGTTGCAAGGCGGCTAAAAAAGGGGAGTTAATCGTAAGACACCACAAAATAGAGGGAAGTCGAAAAACCGATGAGAACAGTGCACGTTGAAATGGGATCCCGTAAGGCTGAAAAGATAGGCCGGTGGTGGAGACGGGACGCGCAATAGTACAGGGGCGAATCCAGGGGGGCCGCGGGGGCCGCGGCCCCTCTCGCTGGTAAGGCGCCCCCTCGGTACTAAGGCACCCCCGGGGGCCGCCTCCATTTGCTCCGCATTTGTATGCCTAACGGAAATACTGGCGCCCCGTGGTAATTCTGCTGCATGCAAATACCACATTTTGACAACCCGCCCTGTATCACTGGCGCCCCCATGGTGCATCATTGGTGCCCTTGTTTCCCTCCACCGACGCCCCCAAGCCTCTTTCACCTCTTGACATCCCGCTATATACTACCGGCGCCCCACTCTTCACTACGGGCACCCCCATCTTCTAAAAATCCGCTCTATATCACTGGCGCCTCCATGGTGCAGCATTGATGTCTCGTTTTTGCTCCAGCGGCGCCCCCACGCGTCACTGTGGTCGCCCTATCTTTTGGAACCCCGCATGTACCACCGGCACCCCCATTGGGCATCATTGGTGCTTTCGTTTCACTCCACCGGCGCCCCCAAGCCTCATCGTGGGCTCTTTCATCTCTTGACATCCCGCTATATACTATCGGCGCCCCACTCTTCACTACGGGTGCCTCCATCTTCTCAAAATCCGCTCTATATCACTGTCACCTCCGTGGTGCAGCATTGATGTCTCGTTTTTGCTCCAACGGCGCCCCCACGCGTCACTGTGGGCGCCCCACCTTTTGGAACCCTCATGTACCACCGGCGCCCCCATTGGGCATCATTGGTGTCTTCTGTGTACTTCACCGGCGCCCCACGCTTCACCATGAGCGCTTCTGCTTTTTAGAGCCGATCTTCACCATTGGCGCCCCCGTGGTACATCATTGGTGCCTTTTTGCTCAAATGGCGCCCCCATGCCTCACTGAGGGGGTTTTACCTTTTACCAGCCCGTTTTATACCAGTGAGCCACCACTCTCTCTCCCCGCTATGTACTACTGGATCCCCACTTCCCACTACAGGCGCCCCCACCTTCTAACAATCCACTCTATGCCACTGGCGCCTCCATGGTGCAGCATTGATGTCTCGTTTTTGCTCCAACGGCGCCCCCACGCGTCGCTGTGGGCGCCCCATCTTTGGAACCCAGCATATACCACCGGTGCCCCCATTGGGCATCATTGGTGCCTTCGTTTCACTCCACTGGCGCCCCCAAGCCTTTTCCACCTCTTGACATCCCGCTATATACTACCGGCGCCCCACTCTTCACTACGGGCGCCCCCATCTTCTGAAAATCCGCTCTTTATCACTGGCGCCTCCATGGTGCAGCATTGATGTCTTCTGTGCACTCCACCGGCGCCCCCACGATTCACCGTGGGCGCCTCTGCTTTTTAGAGCCGCTCTTTACCATTGGAGCCCCCGTGGTACATCATTGGTGCCTTTTTGCTCAAACGGTGCCCCCATGCCTCACTGAGGGGGTCTTCACTCTTTACCAGCTCGTTTTATACCAGTGGAGCCCACACTCTGTCTCCCCGCTATGTACTGCTGGATCCCCACTCCCCACTACGGGCACCCCCACCTTCTAACAATCCGCTCTATACCACTGGCGCCTCCATGGTGCAGCATTGATGTCTCGTTTTTGCTCCAACGGCGCCCCCACGCGTCACTTTGGGCGCCCCATCTTTTGGAACCCCGCATGTACCACCGGTGCCCCCATTGGGCATCATTGGTGCCTTCGTTTTACTCCACCGGCGCCTCCAAGCCTCATCGTGGGCTCTCCCACTTCTTGGCATCCCGCTATAAACTATTGGTGCCCCAATCCTCACTACGGGCGCCCCCACCTTCGGAAAATCCACTCTATACCACTGGCGCCTCCATGGTGCAGCATTGATGTCTCGTTTGTACTTCAACTGCGCCCCCACGCCTCACTGTGGGCGCCCCATGTGCTGAAACCCCGCATGTACCACCGGCATCCCCATTGAGCATCATTGGTGTCTTCTGTGCACTCCAGCGGCGCCCCCACGCTTGACTGTGGGCGTCGCCTGCTTTTTGGACCCGCTCTTTACCTCTGGCTACCCCATGGTGCATAATTGGTGCGATTCTTTTCAATCTCAAACGGCGCCCCCATGCCCCATTGAGGGGGTCTTCACCTTTCAACAGCCCCTCCTATACCACTGGAGCCCACTCTTATGATGCATTATTGTTGTCTTCTTTCAGCTTTATGGGTGCCCTCCCCCGCCTCTTTTCACCATCTTTTGACGCATCGGTCTGTATCACTGGCGCCCCCATAATGAATCACTGGTGCCTGTGCTTTGCTCCACCGGCGCCTTCATCTCCCGCCGTGGGCTCATCGGGAGTGCCCCCAAATTTCGACAAACCGCTCTGTCTGGCGCCCCCATGGTACACATTGGTGCTTTTCTTTCGCTCCATTGGTGCCCCCACACTTCACTATAGGCGCCCACAAGTTTCTGATGATTCGATGCATCATTGGTATCTTACTTTTGCTCTACCGGCGTCCAGCACCCCCTCCTACCCCCGCCACGCGGCACTATGGGCGCCCCAACTTTTGACAGCATGCCCTGTGCCTCCACCGCCTCCATGGTGCATGATGGGTGCCTATCGTTAGCTCCATGAACGCACCAACACATCCCTGCCAGAAACCCCATGCAGCTTCTCTTTACTTTGCATTTCTTGCATCCCAAACGTGGCCCGTTGTCTTACCAGCGCCTCCCCTTGATAGCTCCCACAAATTTCACTGAATGCAAATACCCCCAAGCTGTATCACCGGAAGCTCCAAACTTCAGCTTCGGTGTCTCCTTGATGACCAAATTGCGCCGTCAGCGCTCTTCCCATGCACCGTCTTCTCCTCCCTGTTGCCCACCCAGTGCCCTATTCGTGTACCCCCCTTCTACCCTGTTGTTACCCTACCAGTGTCCCTATGATGGATTATTTGCTCCCACAGACGCTCCACTGACGGTTCCAAGCCTATGTACTGCAGGCGCCCCTTGCCTGCACCACCGGTATCCATAACTCTAGTCTCGATATCGCCTCGGTGAAGTATCAGCGTCCCCCCGATGCACTATCACCATTACCATCCCTCGCACCAAAAGCCCAAATAACTAACTGACTAACTCACCACACTTCCCTCGAATATAGACCACCGGCGTCCCACAGGGTGTACCACTGTACCACACTGAACTTTTGGCACTCCCATGCTGCATCACCGCTGGACTCATTTATTAACCTAAGCACCCCCTCATATATCATGCCCCCGAATTACTAATAGGCGTCACACTTCAACGGGCACCACCCTCATCAATTTTTTGACGCCCTCTTCTTTGTGGTTAGGCGCCCATATTTCACGATGGCCGCCCCTTTTCAGCTCTAGAGCGCCCCGCTGCAACATGGACCGCCCGTACCTACCTTTAGCCGCCCTCTTCTGCATGATTGTTCTCCTGTTCTCCACTATTGGTCGCTCCTTTGCATATCTAGGGCGCCTCACTTCAATGTGGACCCCTCACTCACCTCCGGACGCCCTCTATTTTATGGTTGGGAACCCGATATTTCACGTCTGGCCACCCCTTTTCAGCGCTTGGTTGACCTCTGCGATGTGGACCACCGTCATTTACCTACAGGCGCCCTTAACTTTGTGACTGGGCTCCCCGTTTTCACAATTGACCCGCTTTTCAGCCCGAGGGCGCCCCCACTGCAACCTGGACTGCCCTCATCCATTTTTAGCCGCTCTCTTCTGAATGATTGCGCGCACCTTCTCCACTGTGGGCCGATCTTGTGCAGCCTTAGAGCCCCCCACTTCACCGTGGACTGCCCTCATTCACCTCTGGCCGCCCTCCGCTTTGTGGTTCAGAACCCCTATATCATGATTGGCCGTCCCTTTTAGCTCTAAAGCGGCCCACCGTAAAATTGATCGCTCTCATCCACTTTTGACTGCCCTCTAGTGCATGATTGGGTGCCCCTTTTCCACAATTGTCTGTTCTTTCTTAGCTTTGGGGCGCCCCACTTTTACGTATACCGCCTTCAACTTCGGATGTCCTCTACTTTGTGTTCGGGTGCCCCAATTTCACGATTAACCGCTCTTTTTCAGCCTTAGGGCATCCCACTGCAACATGGCACTACCATGGCACATGGACAGCCCTCAGAGCTTTGAGTGGTAACAATTGCCCTGAGTTCTTTTAATGTTTGCTTTGGGTATCGATCGGTGTCATTTTGCTCCGTTACCACGCAGAATCCCCCAGGGCGCATTCATGCCCATCCGATGTGTGGTCGTATGCCCGTCCAATATGTGGATGTGTTGTCTTTTGCGACAAGAACATGCTACGATGGAATATAGGGGACTGTTAAAAATAATGTTTTTTGTTAAGCAAATTTTGAGCACATATACCAATATCCCTTCAATGTGTTTAAAAACATTCCGGGTCTACTGATCACCCTATAAGCTGTTGACTTCGATCATTTACTTATTTTGCCGAGGTGTTTTGTTCGCAATGCCACTAATGAAAGGCTGTGTCCAGACAGCAATGCGAAATTCCCACGTCATCTGAGTAAGAAAAACATTGAGAGCTCGGCAGGAGGCACCTGCAGAATTTTGGTTGCGTCCTCTCCCACAAGTTTGTAAACAGCAAAAAGTTTCACCTTATGTAGAATATTGTGGATTTATCACTATCCGCTCTGCGCAGACAGGGTAAACTGCAACGACTGGTTCGCAAAATCTCCAAGGGCCGTCTCTGCGCAAAGTCTGCTTCAAAACCTAATCCAGGTAGAAGGTGCCCTGTTTCATTGTTGCTTGTTTAACTAGAGGCACTTTGAGAAATTCTTCCTTTTCTTGGCAATGTTTTTTTTTAATCGGCACTTTTTCAAATGGCATCACAAATACGCAAAATTAGCACCACAAAGATCCATGATACCAAAGGTTGACCCCCAAATGGTAGTCTGACCGCTCCCGGAGACTTCGCTTCCCCCTTATCAAAATCCTGGATCGTCCATGTACCCAGCCCTCTTGGTTGTTGATCAGTGATAGATAAGCTCGGTCAGTGTTAGTCAGGTGCTATCTCTTACATCATCACCTTGGATAGGTTGAGTTTGCGGCCGGTTTGATAGAGCTGGAAAATGCCTTGGTGATCGGGGAAGGAGAGTTGATTGGGTGATGAAACTATAGTAGGGAGGAACAGAAACGTAGCAAAGGGGTGGGGAGGCTAGCGCAGTGGCATGAAAGGCACCCGAAGGGAAAAGATCGCGCGAAGGGCAGCCGGGCTACGCCAATCTATGACCAACCGTAAACCTCGGTGACCAGCATGACTTGCTGTTACAAGCGTGACCCTCTGCGGCAAGCGACGCCCTATATGTGACCGTCAGGGTCCCCTAGGGGCAGAAGAACACTCTTTAATCAGGTGGGTCACCTGTTTTCAACAGGACCTTCTGTGACATGCACCACGGAATGATGTGCCCAGCACATCATTCCGTGGTCGGCAGGGCCCAATGCAGTCAGAAGAGCCTTCTGTCTGCCACCGAGAATGCCCTCTGTGGCCAGCGGGGGATGCTGTGACAAGTAGGGCCCTCTACGGTCAGCAGGTCCTTTGGGACCAGGAGTCTCCCTCGTTATCAATAGGGCAATCTTAGGTCAACAGGGATCTCTGTAACCAACAGATCGTTCGGTCGCAGTCAGGGTCATGTCTTGCCAGCATGTTTTTTGTCGGACAGGGCGATACCCCCGGTGACCATAAGAGCACTCTGTTTCGTAAATATATATTTGGAACTGAACGCACAGTCTATAAAAAGGGTACTCCGGGACCAACAGGTCTTTCCGTGACCAGTAAGGCCTGCCATATTCCTGTGGAAGGTCATGAGGTGACCTGAGGTCTAATCGGGAAGTCGCTGGGGCCCCTGCATCCAGGCGGGGAGCCATCCATGACGGTGTTTGACTGCTGTAAGTGGGACTGGTGGGACCCTTAAATCCATTAGGATCTAATTTGCCAGTTAGCGAACCCCTGGAGAAAGCCGGAAAATGTACAAGTGCACACTGTGCACGACTTCCGAGTTCACTTTGGTCAGTCTAGGGTCCTATGTCGTTGCCAGAGCACAGCGAAGACAGGCCAACGGCCAAAATCTGGTTATAGCTAGTTATAGTTCCTGCAAAAATTCATGTATATGCCGCTGAAGGGAGACACAAACACATTTTTCCGAGTTGATCTCTGATGTGGAGTATCCCTAAACTGGGCCTTTGCTTGCCTTAGGGTCGCCAGGGGCCGTATTCTGATGCCGGAGTACATAAGAATGGGCACACGCACGTGGATATTTTATTCTGATTTCCAGCCGGCGCCCGCGCTGCGCAGGTGGGGTCAAATCAGCATTGTGATCGTAGTGCGCACACTAGATCGGTATGCTGATATTCTGCGTAGGCTAGGTCGGTACTGGTCCCTGTGCATCCCGGGTACGCTTGTCCTACGTCGAGCGTGGCTACGCACGGAAGGAGGTCAAAGTAACACATTGGGATACGGCAAGTTGCTTGTCTCAGTCAAGTCTTAGGAGGGCATAATATTAGAATATAGCCTTAGAAAGGTTTACAATAACTGGGGTCTTGAAGTAAGCCTAAGTTCATGAACTTAAATCATAGATCCTTCGTGGCTGGCTAGCTCAGATTGAAAGGAACGGGGATCACTGCTCTGACCTAGTGGTTTATTAGACCCTTATGGCTAGTTAAGGCCCTGTGTGCTAATCATCATCATATAAGCAAAATCAGTAGTCCATGTAACCTTCATGGGCCTTCCCAAAGTGTATCGGGATTTGATCTGACCTGTCCTGTAGAAACCTAATCTCCAATGACAAACATAGGCCCATTGAACGAGACGGGCCTATTCTAAATATTCGTTGATCTTCTACAAACTGTTTAACGCTTCTGAACATAATTTTGATCACTGATTGGAGAGAAAATAGTCCCCATGCAGTCTCCCCGGGTCCCAAAGTGTCTTTACTAACCGTGGGTTCCAGTGCATCAATGAAATAAACGCCAAAGAGATACATTCACTGTTTACCACTGCTGAGATGTATTTTAGATACATTTAAAGCTATGATTTTTCCCAATTTTTTAAAGAAAATATAGAACCGATTACCCCTTTGACCCCGCCCTAGTGGGGACTGTTTGAACACCCCCGTCCTATTTTTCGGGCGGCAAAAAAAAAAAACGGCGACGCGAAGCGCCGCCGTACTTGGCACACCTTATTCTTGATTGATTTCACAAGTTTCCCCAAAATTTTAAGCTTGGGTCAGCTCAGGTCAGGTCATCAGTGCAGGTCAAGTGACCTTACCTAGCAGGTCAAGTGACCTCAAACCATGTTGAAGGTAGGAAACTTGTAGGAAAGGTAGGAAACATAAGTAGGAAATGGGTGAATATATGGGATTGAAACTTATAACACATAATGGCCCCACCGAATTCTCCAAAAAGTTCCGGGATTTTTATATCGATGACATAAGGTCAAATACGGACCATGACCTCTCCATGGGAAATATAGAGGAAAACAGAAAATAGACTGTATTTGTGTAGATAAAGGTGATAATACCTTCATATTCTCCAAATCGAAGTATCCTAGGCCCCTTTTTAGGTTCATGTTGCAAGTTTTGACCTGTAACCTATGAGAGGTCATCCGAAGCTATTTAAGCAGTTTTCAGACTTAGGTCAATAACTTTGCATGAAATGATGATACAGCTTTTATGTTTATACCATTGCGTTTGGATTGCTATTGCCGGTTAATTTATAGGAATATGAACTACGCTGAGTCAAAAAATGATCTTGACCTGACCTGAGGTCAGGTGATTTGTGTTTTGACCTAGTATGTTCATATTATACATCATTCGATTCGCCGTGACGAGAGAGAGCAAACAGTGCCTACAAAATTATTCTAACTCAAGTTCAACGCTGTAAGACGCTAGAGTCCAACTGCTTTGCTCAAAATGCCAACTTCTTTGACCTGTCGTGACCTCAATGTTGACCCGAGCCAAAAAGTGACTGATATAGTGTCTTCACGAATTTGTATGAGCTATCCACCAGGGTTCACGTTTTTTTCGCTATCTTGCATAGGGGCCGAGTTCGAGAGGGGTGTTCAAACACCCCCACCAGGGCGAAGGTGACTCGGAGGCCCACCGGGTCGCGGGTTAACTGATTCAGTTCGCAAAAATACTTTAAATGGGTAAAGAACATAAAATTTGGCGCCCCCAGCCGGCATAAAAATGGCGCCCCCTGGCCATGAAAGTGGCGCCCCCCAGCGCTGCGGCCCCCTAGCGAAAAATCCTTGATCCACCCCTGCAATAGTACACTTTGAATATATTGACCTAAGCTAATAAATGGTATAATATAGACCATTATCACCATCACCCACCTCCAAACGGGTGTTTTCCCAAGCCATTTGGTTTTGGAGATATCAGGGAGCACTTTAGGACCTCCTCCACTGTACGCTGACGCCAGACCCCTCTCCACTGCGCGTGTTAAGAAGAAATGCAGTTTATAAGATACAGCAAAGTAACATTTATTCACAATAGGTGCAAAAAGGTGCAAATTTTTCCCCTAAACAATTCGTTCACAATTAGGCCAATTGCATTATAGAACATATTTCAAATCAAAAGGCCAAGCATCATGGGCCCTTTTTGTCTGTGGTGCCAGATTTTGTCGAACATTTTTAAAATTTTTAAAGACTTTTGTGCATCAACATATTATCTGCTGTCTAATATTGCGCCTCTTCTGTTACGTTTCTGCTGGTGAACACTTTGCTAAGACATGACTGTCTAACGGCCTATTATACCTAGTATTAAAATGCAATAGTTTACGAAGGTGTACAAATAAAAATCCAGGATGACTTCACTGCCACTATGAAAAACTGGATATTTATTGTTCCTATACTGGCCTCACCTGTGCCCCCAAAAAATCCATGAATCGCCCGACAAACTCCATTTGAAGCCCTTTAGCAGGATATATATATATATATATATATATATATATATATATATATATATATATATATATCTTAATATTAAATATACACACATAAAAAAATATGTCTTGTATAAGCATCTTTTGATCTTTTTGCAGATGTTATTATTTTCTTATGACTTATTCGCGGGGTCAAATGACAGCATTTATGAAGCGCTTTATAATGACAAATACAGCGCCTCAGATACAAATAAAGTAGAACGCAGTTTTGTGTGTGGTATCGAGTGGTCTGAGAGCCTATGTTTCACATAATAATGTGTTGGTTTCTACTATGTGCCCTGGCTTAGATCATGACGGCTCATAGGAAATATCAGCCTAAATTTATGGGAAAAATATTTCGGCGGAGCACACGTGGATAGATATTATTTGTGAAACAGCCGAAATGGTCAGCTCCAAAATTTGCCTGGAACGATTAGAAAAACTCTCTGCCGCAAACTGTAAAATGGTCAGCAGCCCCATCATCATAATAAGAATACTTTTTCATGCTGAAGCTATTTTGGTCATTGACGCCCATACCGCCAGATGGGTCTTTTTACTGAGTGGAAGGGGACGTGGTAGTGGAGTGGTCAGCATAGCTTTCTGCCACACAGCCGACCCGGGTTCAAGGCCCGGCGGCTTCCCTGAACAAGGAGCAAGCTGGCTCCCGAGAAACCCTTCCAATAGGGAAAGAGTTGGCGACGCCATATGACCCTGGCAGTTGGTGCGTCGATAAGCCCCAAAAATTATAATTATTAGTACTGGGTGGAAGCCCTAACTGACTGGTGGGTTCATTACTCCTTTCGTGTCACTTATTTTCCCTTTTTCACAAAACATGTTATGCTTAAGCAGTATGTTTCCTAGGTGTATGCTCCCCATCAAAATGACTTTGAAATTACCTCCAAGGCTTGGGTGAGGATTTCTTTCTCTATAAATGGGGTGCCCAGTCTCTTTGTTTCATATTAGGCAGTGCATGTTGGTTTCAATGTTTAAAGAGGCTGTTGCGTACAGTGTTTATAATACAATGTCTATCTTAACGCTGTAGTAATCGACAGTTTTTTTAGTTTGGGCGCCCTCAATGATTTTCGAAAATCCACGCTAGCATGATGGATCCATTAAGAGGGCCCTCCTTAGACAGAAACGCTCCATCGCCTATGACTTTTGGGTTTCGCAATGGATGCTTAGTTGTCGCGGTCAGAAAGGTGAAATACGCTAAAATGCCGCTAACATTTCAAGTCCCGAATTATATTTTGTGCACTTTCACTATCCAACACGGAGCAAAGCAGAACGTGCCTCCCTATTCTGGTATATTATCTGGTTGTATGTACTTCGGCCGCGCTGTCTATTAGTCCTACCTCTCCAGAACTCGTTGGACGGCTAAGTTTCAGTTTAAGATAAACATCTCTCCTCCATCCCTCAGCTTCTTTCTGGCCGGGCCCCACTCCTCTCCACTCAGCAGAAACCCATCTCGCGAAACTGCTGACTTAAGCGAACTCGGCCGCCGGCTAGCCAGTGCTGACTGCCGCCACCTTGCCTGTGCCGAGGAGCAGGCTAAGACGGTGGAGCAGATAACCAAGTCAATAATGGGCAAAATATGGCTAGTAGTATTTAAAGAAGATAATGTTTACACTTCTTTTGGGTTGTTGTTTAAAGGTCTATCATTTTCATGGATAAATTTCGGCTGGATTTCCCGCAATAAAAGTGAACGCCCCTCCACCAATCAGCCACCGCCATCCGCTGATTGCCGCTTGCCTGCGGGGCACAGAGGTTAGATAGGTCATGCAGGGCTCCGCTGACGCCGAGTTCAAGCCTCGGTGGAGAGGGGTTGCTTGGCGGATTATAAAAACTACATGCGTGGTGTTGAGAATGGTGGTGGTTGTGCTTGAGGCTGTTAGACTAGGGAGGGAACATGTGTAGAAGGCATTGTGTGCAAGTGGGTGGATATACTGGTTGGGTGTATGCGCAGTGTGCAGTGTCGACAGCACTGGAAAAGATGCGTATGAGTTCATCATATAAGTATGGTTTGTCAATATGCTTGCCGGGAAAAACTGCAGGAATCTGTTTCGGGTCCTTAGTGTTTGTCGACATCAGGGTACATGATGTAACTTGTCACGATTTTTTAAAATTTACACGCACTTATGGGCAATGTAACATACACGGTCCATGTGACATACACGCGCCGCTGATATATCATGCGTACGCAACGCTAGAAGTTTAAGATGCCGAAGTGGTTATTTGAGGTGGAGTGATAAGTTATTCTGAGAGTTTCACTGAAATAATTTCGGCTTGCTCCACAAGCCTGTTGTCTCAGTTCAAAAGAAAAGTTTTTTTAGAAAAATGTTTGAGTAAAACTGTCAGAATAACTTATCACTCCACCTCAAATAACCACTTCTGCATCTTAAACTTCTAGCATTGCGTACGCATGATAAATCACTTGTGCGTGTATGTCACATGGACCGTGTGTGTTGCATTGTCCATAAGTGCGTGTAAATTTAAAAAAATCGTGACAAGTTACATCATGTACCCTGATGTCGACAAACACTAAGGACTCGAAACAGATTCCTGCAGTTTTTCCCGTCAAGCATATTCACAAACCATACTTATATGATGAACTCATACACTTATTTTCCAGTGCATCCGCCACCTCGGCGGATGCCCACCGGGTTTATTGAACTAAGTTTATTGAGCATTGTTCCGTGGCGATTTTTTCCAAGCTCTCCGATTTCGATCATCATCCCAGCAGACAGCTCGACCTCCACAATGCCGGATTTTGTTGCGTGCCATTAATGCAATCTGAAAAGTCGCTAGTGACACATATTTCTACTTCTTGGATCCTAGATTTTATTTATGTGCGTGATTTTGAATCACTTCGCCAAGAACTTCAAACCTCACACGAAACCTGGGATGTATTCTTAGTCCAGGGTCGAAGATAAATGACTAGGCATGCTCTCGGCGTGTGAAGCTGTCTCGGAGTAAGACAGATGCGCTCCTGAGCATCCATAGGGAACTTAAAAACATTACATCACACCTGGGCCTACCTTATTACGGCCCTCTTTCCACTCAAGGGGGAGGCATCGACAGACATCCCATAGCAAGGCGTCCAGTGACGCTGTTTTTAATCTGAGCACTATAGCTATTATCCCTTGGCTAGCCAGGTTGTCCGACACAGATTGAACCTATGCCGGACACCTGCCTTGAACCTATGCCGGACACCTGCCTTAAGCCTATGCCGGACACCTGCCTTGAGCCTATGCCGGACACCTGCCTTGAACCTATGCCGGACACTTTCCTTGAGCCTATGCCGGACACCTGCCTTGAGCCTGGGCCAGATACCTTCCTTGAGCCGATGCCGGACACCTGGCTTGAGCCTATGCCGGACTCCTGCCTTGAGCCTGGGCCAGATACCTGCCTGGAGCCTGGGCCGGACACCTGCCTTGAGCCTAAGCCGGACTCCTGCCTTGAGCCTATGCCGGACTCCTGCCTGGAGCCTGGGCCAGATACCTGCCTGGAGCCTGGGCCGGACACCTGCCTTGAGCCTATGCCGGACTCCTGCCTTGAGCCTGGGCCAGATACCTGCCTGGAGCCTGGGCCGGACACCTGCCTTGAGCCTATGCCGGACTCCTGCCTTGAGCCTGGGCCGGACACCTGCCTTGAGCCTATGCCGGACTCCTGCCTTGAGCCTGGGCCGGACACCTGCCTTGAGCCTATGCCGGACTCCTGCCTTGAGCCTGGGCCAGATACCTGCCTGGAGCCTGGGCCGGACACCTGCCTTGAGCCTATGCCGGACTCCTGCCTTGAGCCTATGCCGGACTCCTGCCTTGAGCCTATGCCGGACTCCTGCCTGGAGCCTGGGCCAGATACCTGCCTGGAGCCTGGGCCAGATACCTGCCTGAGCCTGGGCCAACCTGCCTTGAGCCTCCGGAACCTGCCTTAGCCTATGCCGGACTCCTGCCTTGAGCCTGGGCCGGATACCTGCCTTGAGCCTATGCCGGACTCCTGCCTTGAGCCTATGCTGTTGAGGCGTTGAGTGCCTGAACAGGACAATAAAGGACCCCATTAAGACGGCGCATATCCTGAAGTAGCTCAGAGCCGGTTAACTGCGCACATTTTTGAAGAGATACCCCGCAATCCCTCACCCCGTGACGGGTCTGTCCCCGTTCAGGGTCATGCGAGAGCGCAAAATGTCCACTGCAGTCGACGTTCTGGCTTATCCCGAGGACTAAGATGCAGTGCGGGTGGACCTACGCGAGTGCAGCGCTACCAGGCCGCTTACGAGGCGCGGTTCGATAGACGCGCTAGCAAGGCCACTCTGTGGGAGGCAGGCGGCACGGAGCGTGTTAGTTGTACATGTACAGAGAAGTTCACGACTCCACAGGCAGCAAAGGTAGACGCACGTAAGCACAGGCCCGCTCCGCCACCGGCTCCGAGGAGGTCGGCGTGTTCAGGTCGCGCGGTCTGGCGAACGGCGACCTGAAAACCGCGTCGAGTCCAGTGCCAAGGTCGGGTTTGAAGCCAGCTCCGGCCCGGTGGACTCGGCGTCGCCAACTGATCCCGAGCTTTAATCCGCTGGCTCAAAAAGCCAGCAGTTCCAGTGACGTCTGCACCCCAACTATCCCCCCGTCCTACCCTCAGGTCAGATCTGGTGGCTCCACGAGTCAGGCGTAGCGAGAGAGTTATTAGGGGCTGCGTTGCGGTATTCGTCAAGTTAGGCTGATGCTTTGGTTTGCTGGCTCAGGTTTTAGGTAGTGCGTCTTTGCTTTTAAGGGGGTGGATGTTGTGTAGTGTCTTGAGCATATCATATTGAAATTCGTGTGCCAATATATGTAAAAGAATCGTTTGGAAAGATGGCGGTGCTCTGTTTTTTTGGCATACTCGCGCTCGAATACAGAATTTTCGGCAAGTGTTCACGTGTGTCGTTGAGCTTGTAAATATTCCGTTACGTGGAGTTTCAAAACGCCAGATCTTCAGCTGAGTGGCAAGATACACCGACACAAAGGCCACCTCTAGAGTCCTTTCAGACGGAGCCCTGGCAGCAGCGTGTACTCACCAGGTCACCTCTAGAGTCCTTTCAGACGGAGCCCTGGCAGCAGCGTGTACTCACCAGGTCACCTCTAGAGTCGTTTCAGACGGAGCCCTGGCAGCAGCGTGTACTCACCAGGTCACCTCTAGAGTCCTTTCAGACGGAGCCCTGGCAGCAGCGTGTACTCACCAGGTCACCTCTAGAGTCCTTTCAGACGGAGCCCTGGCAGCAGCGTGTACTCACCAGGTCACCTCTAGAGTCGTTTCAGACGGAGCCCTGGCAGCAGCATGTACTCACCAGGTCACCTCTAGAGTCGTTTCAGACGGAGCCCTGGCAGCAGCGTGTACTCACCAGGTCACCTCTAGAGTCGTTTCAGACGGAGCCCTGGCAGCAGCGTGTACTCACCAGGTCACCTCTAGAGTCGTTTCAGACGGAGCCCTGGCAGCAGCGTGTACTCACCAGGTCACCTCTAGAGTCCTTTCAGACGGAGCCCTGGCAGCAGCGTGTACTCACCAGGTCACCTCTAGAGTCCTTTCAGACGGAGCCCTGGCAGCAGCGTGTACTCACCAGGTGCAGACAGCGGACGCTCGACCAATCAGGCGCCTACACCGCCCCCTTCTGCTGCCTGTTCAACGAGGCTGCTCTTCTAACGCCCCTCCCTCTTTCTCGTCTTTCCCCAGCGACTTTAGCAGTGCACGTGAATTCGGTATCACATCACGATAGAACAGCTGTTGTACAGCAGGCAGTTTGTGCCCTGCGATGCAAGGAGAGAGGGCAGGGCTGGCTGACAGGAGAGGGCTGACAGGTGTCCATGGGCGACTCCAAGAGAACTGGAGCGCGTGTCCCAAACACAGACTTCTGAAATACAGCGTCTACCCTCCTATTTACAAATTGATGCTAAGATGCCGGATGAAGATATTGTGTAAAGCTATAATCCTAAAAATACAAAAAAGCTGAGCCAAACACAGTGGTGACAGGCTGGTTTTATTACTACCGGTCCATACCTCAACGAGCAAATCTGTGACACTGTTGATGCGACTGTTTGACAACCCTGATAACAGGGGCGAATGGTCTAGCGGTGTGCCCAGCACTAAAGACGTGGCATTGAAACCTGACCTGGACCTCACGCCGAATCTTAGTCCATACCGGTTCAGACCAGTCTGGGCCCGGGCTGAAAGAGAAAGCTTGAGAAGGCCTCATATTATTTTTTAGTTTTTTTTGTTTCCGTGCTCACGCTGATAGCCGCCAAGCTCACGAGCGCCCTGCCAAACGTCAAAGCGTGGCCCGATGGAATGGTCGCCCCCATCAGTCACAATACAGCCGCAAAACGTCACCCGGAGTCAGACTTATAACATTTGCGGCGGATACGACTAACCACGAAGGCATGTATTGTCTTGTGCCCAAGTTCTCGTGGCGTCTTTTCAAGATCCTAATTTTTATGACGGAGTGTTTGGTTTACATCATCAATGTAACCTACGCCATGAAGCATGATATGCATAGTGGGCATAATGTCACCTACGACGGTACAGTTAAACCCCAAAATAGCGATCCTCTTCGAAAAGTGGATTGGTGTGCTGCAGCAGTGGGCAATGTTGCAGTGATGCACTGATGGCTTGCAATCGAAACGCTTGTTTATCGGAGGACGCATTCATTATAGCTTTACTGGCTCAATGTTGTAATCCTTGTCACAGTGGCTAAGATTAAACACCCCGTTTAGTTTTTCCGATGGTGTCCAACAACAGGGGCTAGGAGCGCCAACGCCAATCCTTCATCAATTACGCAACACTAAAAAGTTTTGAGCTTGAGTAATATCAGGTCATGTCTCAGGCCAGATCAAGTGACCTCACCTTCAAACATGTTTCAAGTAGCACCAGTGACAACAGGCTTAATCTGTTGATCTTGAATGCGCGTTACATTATAGGCCAACCGAGTAAAAGATGTGGTTACATATTTTTTATATCAAGGACCTATATGGTCAGGTACGATCAAATACTTCTTCATTGGAAATGCCTGGGAAAAACAGGGGTTAGCAAAAATGAATATTTCAGTAGAGACGGTCCCTTGGGTTATGGTAAAAGTACTGACCTATCATCTCTGAGAGATCGGTTATTCTTACAACTTGAGCTAGTGTGGTCATGTTATACATGATATCATTTGCTGTGACGAGAGGAATCGAATGATGCCTAATGATTCTAACTTAACCCAGTGAAAGGCATTGGCTGATCCAGTTGCAATTTTTGGAGGGGGCCAAACCAACGTTTTTGGGTTGGGAGAAAATCGAGAATAATAGCAAAATCAGTATTTAAAAAAACTTGGCTAAAATTGTGTCCATTTGGAATGACCAAAATATACTATTTTAGGCTTTGGAGGGAGTCACGGCCCCTTTGGCCTCCCTTGGATCTGCCAGTGGTCAAAGGCTACAGCCAACGAAGTATTTACAACTTGTTACCTTCTTTGACATGTCATGACCTTAACATTGACCTGAGATAAAAAGAGACTGATAAAGTTTCGTCATCATCTCTTATGGGTTATTTAACACGCTTCGTGTTTTTTTCTATTCCGCATACTAGCCGAGATCGAGGCAATTTTCGAAACCCCTACAGACAAGGGATCGGTACTGGATTGGGGGTTTATACCAACGGATGTGGGTACTGCTACCAGATCTTGAGACCTCTACCGTTAATTCTGCTACCTTGGCTCGCTATAGCTGCTACTGCTACTAGCGCTACATTTTCAAAATCGTGCTATCCTGCCCCATTCCATTCCATCCTATTCCATAATTTTCAGTTCCGACCGGAGTGAGTGCTGCCAATTGCGTGCTATCCTGTCCCATTCCATTCCAACCTATCTCATAATTATCACAATTTTCCCGTTCCCTGCAGACCTCTAGGGCCTTTTCGATGAGTCTGTTCCCTGAGGCCTACAAAGAACAGGCTCAGGTGTCGGACAACACGCATTGCCGCTGACGTGAGCCGTTTTGAGCTAACCCAGGCGTTAGTGGCGCAGTAAAGGCTGACTGAGGGGAAAATGAGCTGCCGTGACTACTAAGAGCCTTATGGTGTGGAGCCTTACACCAAGGCTGGATGCCGGGATTTGGCTCAGTACAGTTCAGTTCAGATCAGTGTGCAAGCAGGGGACGGTGAGCCCGCAGAGCACAGATGCTGGTCAGGGAAGGAGGGCAAGGCTGGTCTCTCTCTCTTACACATCTCTCGCAGGCTTGGTCTGTTTCCTCGACATCTTTACTAAATGTTCCTGGAATGTACTTCAATATCAGCAATCGCAAGACGGTAGAAATCATTTTTATACTTGAAGTATTCGTCTTAGACGGCCTGACAACTTTTGCTTCTCCAGAAGCCGTTCAACTTTCTAAACCTGTCTGCCACTTATCTACAAATTGCACTTTTTCTACAAAGGCATAATTCTGTCCAATCAGTCAAAATTAGTACTTTGGCGAGCGGCCTCCAATTTAAGTGAGGCTTCGCAGAAAAAAATGCGCGGATGGGCTGTGTCCTATGGAGCCCTGACACCGCCCTTTTCCCATTTTGCAAACCCCAGCAAAAAACTAAAACAAAAAAACAGAGGAAAAACACACTGGGTTCAAATGGGCATTTCTCCCAATCGACCCTCGACGCCCTCTGAAATGGTCGCAGCGCAACCTGAAATATCGGTACCCCAGGATGCGAGTATTGGCGCCATCACAAAAGGATTTGGCACTCACCTGACAAGCTTTGCTACCCAAAAGTGGGGCCCCGGGGCCAGAGGGCGCCCCAGATCTTGTGCCCCCTCTCCCCCGATCAGATGTCCTGGATCCTGGATGTCCTGGATCCTGGATCCTAGATCCTGGATCCTGGATCCTGGATCCTGGATCCAGATGTCCTGGATATGCATCCTCTAGATTCTAGTTTTCATTATGTCAGCAACCAATATGACGGAAGTAATACGACAGAAGTATACGACCGAAGTAATATGGTCAGTAGAATTCACCAGGCCATCCGAGTCCGGTGGCAGCTTACAACCAGTCTAACGATATCCGTATGATTACCAGTTTTAGACAATGCACGACCAGTGACGTTATTACTGGTATAACCGCACACGTCACATAAGTCTGCCGGCAGAGCAACACGGGTCCGGACTTCGCTGATGAATACACTTGTGGCATCAGCTTAAAAGGATAATACGCCCGGCGCACTCTCCGCTTTCATCAGTAGAATCCAACTGCAGCAGGGCTACTCTACAGTCAGTGTCGGTCGGTAGTGGTCCGCTCTATGCGTTATAAGCCACCGGGTTCCGTATTTGCTGAAATGGAGCAGCTGGATTCCGCACAGAAGCTGGCCCTCAGCTGGCCCTCAGCTGGCGGTTGTCAGCTGGATTCTGCACAGCAGCTGGACGCAGCTGACCATCAGCTGGCGGTTGTCAGCTGGATTCCGCACAGCAGCTGGACGCAGCTGGCCAGCTGACCCTCAGCTGGCGGTTGTATTGAGGCAAGGTATTTGTTGTGTTTGTTGTATTGAGGCAAGGTATTTGTTGTATACTTAAGGATAGAATCGCAAAACAGGCAGTGAAGGTACTCTCAGCCAAGCGTCTGTGCATCAATCACAATTCAATTATCTACCCCTCTTATTTATGTTTTTACTTGCGACTATGGCCCATCTTATTTCTCGTCCTTTTTCTAACTGGCGGTGACGCGGCGTTTACAAATCTGAAACAGATACCTGAAGGTCCGCATTTAGTTGTATCCTTGTCTTTCAAGCCCAATGGTAAAAACTGACTTGCCGTGGGTGAGACTTGAAACATGACTGCCAGAGGTGCAGAAACTGGTCAACTCGGTTACAAAGGTTGGTGACACATTTGCATAATACAAGCGGCATGGCCGTGACAAAATAGAGATTCTGGTTGCACGGTCCAAACCCAAAATGCATATTTTTGAAGCACAGAATGGAGCGTATAACAAGTATTTCAATTTAGTAATTTCTCTCTTCAACTGCAAAGCCTAGCATTAGTGATTTGATATATGTTCTATATTCAGTTTCTACTAAAACCATAGACCCCGCTGCAGAAAACCTGGATACCGCTGTCATAGTTACCAGATTTTAACATACGACCCAATGGTAGCGATTTTTAGCAGTTTGCAGTAAGTAGCCGACTAGAAACCCCGAAATGTGACAGGATAATTTTTTAAACAAAAAATGTTTCTAAGCGTATATAAGGCATAACCAGTAATGTTGTTAAAATTACTATTCAGACGCGATGTAGATCCGTGGATCGGGTGTGGTTTGTAGACTGTATCTCAATATTGAGGATTAACAGGCGATGTAGCCTCACTAATTTCCGTGGTATCGAACGTATTACTTCTTCAGCTGTGTCTGAAACCGTCCTTTTCTCACACTTTTATCAGTGAAAGGCTAATGATTAGGTGGCCGAACTGTTTCTATTATTGCACCTTGCAATCCACTCAGAGTTACATAGCTGTGAATGTGGTCGCGAGCTGCCTGGGTCAACAAATGATACTTGAGCAGCGCCCCAAATGCAACAAGAACAAAATGTCATAGCGACTTAACGCACAGTCAAACGATTGGTGTTCTGAAGGACAAAAGAAATTCCACCGACGGAATCGGGTCTGCCGGCTGCCTACCTACAGCCGGCTCAATAACTATAAACAAATAATGCTACGCGTCGAGGGAGGGGGCCGCGGAATTGCAAAAGTGAAATTATGATCTAATGGGTTGGGTTTATCAGCAGCGGGCTGGAATGAGTCGGTCCATCAGACCGGACTCACCCGCTATTGATAGTTTCAGTAGTTTAGCAATTCCCTACGTTAAATGGCTCCACGTCACCAGTCTCCGCCCTGTCCCGAGACAGAGCCGGTTCAGCAAACCGAACTCTGCAGGACTAGGTGCTCAATCCAGCAGACAGAAACACCAGGGGCTTCGACACGCGACGCGGAGCAGCACCCTGTCCCGATCCCGGACTTACAGCAATAATTAATTGTTGGGGTTTAACGACGTACCAACTGCCAGGGTCATACGGCATCGCCAACTCTCACCCTGTTGGAAAGGATTTTGGGGATCAGGTCGACTTATTCAGAGTCTCCGCCGGGACTTGAACCCGGGACCAGTGGCTTTAGAAGACAATGGTGCTATCCACTAAGCCACCTCATCCCCAGACTTACAGCAAGTGACGCACAATCCCCGGCCTCAGCTACAGCTCCGCTCGCCCCCGCTGCAGGCTATGTCACGTGCAGCTGGGTGACCCACCAATCAGCGGCGCGCGAGGTGTGCGCCGGGAGGTAGGCAACCCGCACTACCGGCCCGGCGCCTCGCGGGAAACGGGTGGCGGCACCGCTGACCTGACCCGACGTGATGTAAAAAAACGATATTACTGTCAAATCCCACAAATTTAAATCCTTCTTTTAGTACCTTTCTGGTTAATCATTCATTTTTCACGGGGAAAATCACATTTACAGTTTTAGTATCTTCAATTAAGTGGTTCCTTTTACACCAAATTTAGTATCTAGTGCATCCAAGGTACGCTTACACTTACAAACATAGCTGGGCAGCAAATCTACATAAACTGCGCAATAGCGACAAAACAATGTTTGTGGAAATTGAGAGTGCTGTAGATACGATAACGTTGAGCCTGCTCAAGTATATGAACCGTAAGAAGCAACAAACAGGGACCTGGACTATGAAAACCATAGGGATACCTAAAATGGAAACGTCAGTGCCAGTTCTTCCCGCTTTTCGGTGAGAATCGTGCACATGAAAACAGTTTTCGGTGAGCAAAGCTCGGTAAGGGCGAATGTAAAGCATTTACCTGAGCTGGTGCCCGATTACTTTGATCAGCCATTATTCAGAAACTATGGTTTCCACCAGGGCTGGAGGTATATTTTTTATCTGGGGGGGGTTCTGGGTGATTAACACTGAGTGTTGTGGGTGTCACCTTGGACCCTAAGAAGACAATAAAACAGTAAAAGAGCTAAAAGTCTTAAAACACACCCCAAAAAACCACCTATTGGCAAAAAAACACAAAAAGCTAAAATATAAGACGAAGATTGCCCAAAAAGGCCAAAGATGCCAGAGTCCGGAAACTAAAATTCTTAATCCCTAAAAAGCTTCAAAAAAGGCTAAGCCACGGTAAGATCGTAAGATGAGGCAAGCGCTACATTCGGCCCTTGAGCGTCGTCAGGCGAGGCGAGTGTCAGAACCACATGACGAAATGCATGGAGCGCAGCCTAATAGTATTTCTCAGAGTGGTTCTAATCTGGCCGCTTTACCGGTCTCGTCGTGGTTTGTCAGAGCCGCATGACGAAATCCATGGAGCGAAGCGCATTGAGATTTCTCAAGCGGCTCTATTCTTGCCGCTTTACCAGTCTCGTCGTGGTCAGAGTGGATAGAGTGCTGGTCTGCCCTAGTGCCCTAGTGCCCTAGTGGATAAAGTGCTGGTCTACCTTGGGTGAGAGACTAGGATCGACTCCGACGGGGAGCAAACACTTTTTTGTTTCGTTTCACGACGAGAACGAAGGTTACTACTTCCCACATGTTTGTAGGGTTAGATTTAAATTTCAAACTGACTTGCTTCCCCACATTGTCATGTGGTTCTCCTGCGCCAAAGCGGCGTTAGCCGAGGCCGCAGGCCGAGGTCTCCTGGTGCGGTGGCTGACGAAGGAGTGCCAGAGCTGAGTACCGTCCAGTCCTCGCTGTCCAGCCACGACACGATGCGCTGGCCCACCTCGTCTGCCCGCTGCCTCACGAGTCGGCTTTCCGATCCAATCCAGGCCAATCCATGCAGCTACTTCCCAATTCCCCATTTACCTGATCAAGATTGTACTTCAGTCCTGGGAAATTTTACCTAACTAAAATGCTGGATCATTTGAACAAGAAGCCACGCCTATGTTGAAGAAGGCTTTTCAATATGTGGCTCATGAGTAGTTGGATTTATGTGGTTTCAGCGAAAATTCCGATTATGCGGAAATATTATGTATGTGAAAACATAACATTTTGTCACCTAGTAATCACCCGGCACGGTCTCGGCTTTCCTGGGAGTTCTTATGCTACCTCGCCGGTCGGTCGGATCGGGCCAGATCTTATATGTTTATTTTGCCACTCTTCAGCTGCCCTGAATGTCACCTGTCCCTGAGGAAAAAGGATTTCTTGTCGGTCAGACAACGCGGCACAATGACATCTATCGAGGCTTATTTTTATCCAGCAGTATATCGGCACAAGAGATCGGGTAGCATTTGCTTATTATAATTTACATGTTCAACATTATCAGAGAAAAACGACATCTTGAGTTTTCTTTATTAAAGGGACTGGTATAGAGTAGTCGACAGTTTGCTGCATGTGCAGAATCGGCTCGAGCAGGCACACACTGTTGGGCCCTCGCAGCAGGACAAGGCAGATAGGCTGTGATGCGACCCCGTCGGTGGATATTCTCCTGTGTCGCGGCCCTCGCCTCCACCTGCGCCGCGGGGGACTCGCTCTGGCTGATAACTCGCTTGCATCAATGGAGGAAGTGCGTCGTGAATTATTCAATCTCAACTACGATGGGCTCTGCAGGAGCCGAGCTGATCTCGGCGGCGTCTCCTTCGTCTTTTACACTGTCGGGGTTGACGAAGCCGTTCTCTGACTGACTGAAGCGTTCTTACACTGACGAAGCCGTTCTTGTCAGCTACCAAGTCCAAGGAGTGGACGTGGCCCCAGGGGTTAGTCCATTTGAAGGTGCCGTGCACCAGGGTGGTACCATTCTCAGACTCATTTCGGTTTAAACAAGCAATCATGTGTCATGAGGAGCATACAACAATGAAAACATATCTGGGGATGGTCACACATTCTGTGTTTCTGACTGCACCACTTATAAGAAAACTTTTTCCTGAATATACTCTCTTTAGCAAGTTTTCTTCACACTTTGAACATATAAATTTACCGAACTTTTTATTTATCTTTTTCATTCGTTAATCTCACCACGGCATGGAACATGGTTAGAGGCCAATTCCATTCCTGATGCGGTATTCGTGGTGCAAGACCACAGTGTCTCAGGTGACGGCTTACGCGTGAGGCCCTTGACGAGCCGACCAGTCATCTACCTCGTAGACTATGCCACACCTGCCATCCCCGTGTCCAACTGACACACTTCAGGCCCTGTCGCCGCCGCCTCTGCAGCCCGTCCGCTGTCTCGGGCAGCAGGTCCAGCCGCCGGCCGTACCGCTGCGCTTCCCCTCCTCTCGGCTTCCGATGTCTGCGCCACAGCTCCACTCTGCCCCGCCGCTCCCGCGCTCTCCTCTCGCGGGGCGCTTCGCTGCCCCACCACGTGACCCAGCCGCGGCCGAGCCAGCTCCGGTCGGTGCGACACCGCCCTGGGCATAGGGCAGCGGCGGTAACCGTCCATTCAGCAGGCGCTGCAGACGATCTGTGTCGGGAATGTGTGTGTTGTTGCCTCCTATGGTAGTCTTACAGTACACATGGCCGCGACGACTGAACACTGATTTTATCTTCGAGCCATTTTCAGGTCACCGAGCAGCCAAAAGCAGCTGGAAGAGGTGCTGCCTTTCTGAAGTCAGTGATTCTGCGATGTAAAGACTGTCCCGCTTCCCCCGTTTAAATAATTCGAACCTACGTTCGAACACGTCGTCTCGGGTCTTGCGCCGCAAAAACTTCACGATCACCTTGTTATCACCTTGTAGGCGATGGGCAACTTGGATGTCGTCAGACACCAGACCTAACTCAGGAAACTGGCGATTGAGAACGCGAACTATTTTCTCCGAAATTCGGTACGTGCGAGGGTTAACACGCGACCCGCTGGGGGACGAAATTCGCCCCCTCCTGGTTGTCTCCAGATAACGCAAAAACGAAGACACGCACAACAACGAAACGTACTGTACCTTATCCCTGATCAACTTTACGCATCTGACCAATTTCTTAGGCTAGGTCATGTCAGGTCAGGGAGCTATCCAAGGTCAAGCGACCCGACCTCAAAACCCAAAATCACGTTTTTGAAGCGGCGCCTAAGGAACAACAGCGAACTGATTATTTGGAAACTTTCACAATACGATGAAGTCATTAGGGTCTACAAATGTGTTATCTCTGAATTTTGATATTATTGACCTAAGGTGGGTCAGTTTTTTAGTCACCCTATTATAAGTCTGTGGTGAAAAATAGAAAGGGCTCGTTTTCAGTAAATACTGGATAGATAAAGCTGAAAATCGTTGATAAGTTTTGAAGTGCTGCGGCGAGGAGCATGATGATGAGTTGTTAAGATGTTCCCTGGCCTCTCCCCTCGAATCCGGAAATGTAAAAAACACTGAAGATTATATATTCGGGCACAGCCCTTCATCAGAATCGTGGAGTAGATATCAAAAATTCTCAGTCCTAGTATAGCCAGACCTCGAATTGAGCTTCACACAAAAATGCCTTTTAGAATGAATCGTTAAAAATAAGATTGGATGTCGTGACAACAACCATATTGGTACCTATAACCTAAAAGTCGACAATACGACAAACCTAGAGCAGTATTTGTGACAGTCTTTTCTATTATTTCAGCCAAACACTAGCTTTTGATTAACAGTGAAAAACTCGCTGCCTTAATCGGTTATTTGAATATTTCTGTTATTCTTATTTACTATTTTTCCGTCGACTGCAGCTAAAATGCTAACCAAAAAATACCTATTAAGCACTAGTAGACGTGATACTGATTCGGTGTAAAGACTGCATACTTCCCCTTTAAGATGATGCTATATTTTTACAATAAAAGCCTCCCTCGAATTATTTAGTTAAGATTGTACCTAGTGGTCAAGGTCAACTTTTTTTTGTAATTGATAAACCCATTTTCCACAACCTGCTCCTCTGGCCCAACGTTAAGCGTCGAAAGAGTATACGTGTGGCTGTAAAAAAAACATTATAAATTTTACATTATACTTATTCAACAACCTTTGCCCTTAGTATGTGCCTCTTAAACAAATGCAACTTTTATAGCTAGTTAATGTGAACAATCATTGGTAAATACTTTTCCTCAGCCTGTACCTCTAGCCCAACGTTAAGTGTTGAATGGTTGTACGTCTAGCTGCATATTACAAAAACCCCAACCCCAGTACGTACCCCTAAAATCAAAAGATCTCTTTGAGCTAGTTAATCTGATCAATCATTAATAAACACTTTTTCCCAGCCTGTACCTCTGGCCCAACGTTAAGCGTTGAAAGAGTATACATCTGGTTGGAGAAAAGCATCATTAAAGATAAATTACCTAAAAAAACCTGAGCCTTACCTGTGACCTAAGTCCATCACTTCTGACTAGCTAAACTAATTCAACCATCATAGCCCTTTTTCCCGGCCTGTAAATCGGGCCCAAAGTTAAACGTCAGAAGCATATACGTCTAGCATCAATTACACTATCAATAATGTAAGGAAGTCCTACCCCAGAACACATATACTTACGCTGATCCATCCCTTACCTCTTAAGCCACTGCTTTAAGTGATAGCCTATCCTAGACCCGCATAATAGGCAGGACGTACCTTGTACGTTAAGGCTGGGATGACGATCCTGAATGATTATGGATTCGGCTATCTTTCTATCTGGATGATCACGTGCTCGATGAACTACTTTTAGCTCAAGTGTTTCTGATATTGCCTGAGTGACCTGTGCTGCATGTTTTTCGAGGAAATGATCTCCTAGAGGTGTGTTCCTAGTTTTATTTTTCGCGTCCCGCAAATATTCGTTAAATCGCAATCGGATGGGCCTCATCGACTCCCCTACGTATTGAGCCCTGTTTTGATCCTGGTTACACAGTCTACAGTCTATTTGATACACTAAATTTTTCTGTGTGCAGTCGCCTTTAAAACCTGACTTGCATAAATGACACCTCTTACCCCCAGGACATTTTGGCTTAGAAATGGCCGACCTAACCAATGACGACTTAAGTTTCTTGTTATTCTTGCAGGCTATATGTACTTTCAGGTTAGATTTCTTTACGACCTTTTTTATTTTACAGAGTAGCTGTTCGTCTACGTACGGCAAAGTCAAGAACCCATCATAAGAATCTGAGCCTTCTTTCTTTTTCTTGCACCTTCTGTTACCTGTCCTAGCTAGTCTAACCTCCCTCAACAAACGCCTGAGAAGCCCTGCATGATACCCATTTTTTAGAAGCAGATTCCAAATCTTATCTACGCTTTTTCTCTCTTTCTCTGGGCCCGATGAGTTATCCATAGCCCTGTGGAACATGTTTCGGATAATATTGTGTTTCGTAGACGTGGGATGGGCAGATGTACTATGGAGGATGATTCCCGAGTTGGTTGGTTTGATGTAGAGCTCTGTCTCTATCTTAGTGTTTTGGCCGTGTGTTTCTGCTGTGACTAACGTATCCAAATAGGGCACCCCACTCCCACTACCCGTGTGCTCCATGGTAAATTTTTTAAAAACACCGAATATATAATCTTCAGTGTTTTTTACATTTCCGGATTCGAGGGGAGAGGCCAGGGAACATCTTAAAAGCTGAAAATCCTCAAACTGTGTATTCTTATAACGATCTTGACCATTAAGTTGGGTTTTTGACCATCTGACTTCTCAAAGGTCATGTTAGGTCACAAGAGCATACAGTGGATGTTTTGCTAATAACTTCTCACTGAATTGAGATAAAGCTCCTATTTTGCTTACATTTTGCTTATATTGTCACGAGGAGTCTATTGATATGCAGCATGACCATACCAGAGACCAATTTCATAAACGCTCTATTGAGTAAATACTACGTAGCTAGCTAGTATTTACTAACCACCAATTTCATAAAACGCTGCTCAGTAAATACGGGTCCTCAGTACTTACTACGTTAGTTAATAATACGTAGCTCACCCGAACTCGCGCTCTGATTGGTTGGTGAATTTCATAAACGCCGCTGAGTAAATACTCCGTAGTATTTACTACGTAGGTTATCAACTATGGGTAGGGGCATGGTTAATTAAATTTAATTTCTTTATTATTATCTATTTGACGATTTTTTCTTGAATCGGGGTTGGAAAATTATTTCTGCTTAATTCATTTACCGTTCTCTTGGTCTGGTTATTACTCTTTTACCCTATTTTCTGAATGGTGTTGCCGTAAAGTTTTGAGTAGGCGGGGGGTGGAGAAGTACGTACCTACCTACCTAGACATTTTACCATTTCTTATAGCAGCATCTTATTTACTTTCCGCCGATGTTGGGCTATGTTATTCAACAACTTTTTGCTCGTTTTTATCAGCCTTTGCCTGTCCCTCCTCGAAATTTTCCCCTGGATCCGCTAATGAATTTGAACCCTATTCCTGGATTTATTTCAGTAACGTTTCCGAAGTCCACCCAACCATTTTAGGAAATTACCTGGACAGTCCAAAGTGGGAAGGGGAGTCTCTTTTTCCAATGTTAAAAATATGGAGCGTAGCCACGGATTTCTAGCCGGGAGGGGGGGCAGCATCTCCAATCCCGCTCCGGACTTACCCGGTGTTGAAACTGATTAGGATAGGATAAATTCATCCCTTGGGAAACTCAAGATAACATAGGTATCCACCACTTTAACGATATCTCTTTCGCCTGGATATAATATCTACTTAGGAAGTTTCCCGAGCAATTGAGAGACTGGAATTTCCTGATTGAAATGAGGCGTGTCTACATATTTTGTTCTGCTGTTAGCTAGAAATCAAGATGATTTTAAATAGGTTATCGAATAATGGATCTGGTCCGATGGTTAAATGACTCCAGATTTATTGAAAACACATTATTTTTTAATTAGATGAGCAAAAATAGGACGACTTTTGGGACGGAATATAATTTTTCCTTGGAAATACTGCCAATGCACATGATTTTGCTGCCATATATTTAAAAGCGGCAACACCTCTGTTTCGAAACTGCATCTATAGACTTTCTTTGTACGTCCTTTCGAGAATAAAATATGTCGCTAAAAGTATCTGTATCGGCTCTTCACTCTTATGTCAGCATAAGCATTATGTGCTCATTGTAGATATAGACATATTTGCAAAGCTTAGGCTCAGCCCAAGGAGGAGATCGCCCCGACTACCTCCCTGAATCTGTGCCTGACTGTAGGGTTGCCGAGAACAACTCTTGAGGGCACTGAGGTCAACTATGCCCCTTCCCAGAGACCAACGATTGAGACCCCTAAGAATAATAATTGGAGCCCCCGAAGCCGACTCTGGTGCCTCCGAGACCAACACTTGGGGGCCCCGAGGCCAACTCTGGGGGTTGCGTAATGGGGTAAAACTGAGAAAACTCTTGGGGCCTCTGGCATAAACTCAAGTGGTCCCCAGCTAGATTATTAGGGGCCCCAAGCTCCTCATTTGAGTCGTGCTAAAGTTTCTCAAATCAACTTTTAGAACGATTATCGGCCATCACTCATTGGCGGACACAGGGGGGGCATTCCGGCCATGCCCCCCTCCAAAGCGCTGGAGGGTGGGCCAAACTATTTTTTGGCCCCCAAACGCCGGAAAAGTTTTTGAGAAAAGATGTTTACACTAGGTCTGTAGAGCAAACAAATTCGCTCCCACCCACCCCCACCCCCCCCAAGCGATCATATACTTGGAGAGGTAGCTTATGCTAGGTCTGTCGAGCACTGAAAAAAGGTGTTTACACTAGGGCTGTAGAGCAAAAAAATATTCGCTCCCCCCAGGAAGAGAGGCAAACATGGGTTTGCCCCCCCCCCCAAAACTCGGGTCTGTGTCCGCCCCTGCCATCACTGGGGGCCCCCTGCGAAGTCTTTCTTTGACCTCTCCGGGTGCTGTTTCTTTTACAGTGGTTAGGCTCAGCTCAAGGGGGCGTCCCTAATGCCCTCCCCTCTTCTTGGATCCACCCCCATCGCTACCCCTTGAACAAATTGGATTCGTCAATGCATCTATTTGTTTCCGTTTCGAGAGGCTTCACGCTCATTGAATGAAAAAGGCAGAGCCCCAGGCGCTAAATGGGTCTGGGAACACATGAGGCTAACATCTACCCTGCCCCCTTGAGAACATCCCGGATCCGCCCCTGCCGAGGAAGACAGGGACCTCAGCTGGTGGTGGTGACGGGGGGGGTTGAAGGAGTCGCAACTTACCCCAAAATTGTGAAAATAAGTTTTTTAAGGAAATTGGCACAGATAGGAAGATACAGCGAAAACGCCTCTTCCACCCTCCCCCTTAGATCGGGCTCTGAATCCATTTACCCGATTAGGCACGCTGCTGTCTTTTTCAAGAGCAAGAAGTGAAAGGAAAACACATTGGTATCTGAGAGTTTTTCCGTGCACTGGGCTGTTAAGCAGTTAGAATTAAATTGATAATTATAATTTATTTACTTGCGGATTTTAAGTAAGTTATCATTTTACAGTTTTACAGAATTGTAAATACTCTTGTGCTTCAGTCAGTTGACGCCAGCTTTATTTACTACGATCAGCGAAATCAACAACCTAGCTTTCGAATTAACTGCGTAGCTCACCTTATTTTTATGAAACTGAGGTAAATAGTTATTAGTTCATTCGAAGTTTTGTGGTAAATAGTTCATACTATTTACTACGATGTTTATGAAATTGGCTTCAGGTCATTCAATGACCATGACCTAGCTCGAGGTCAGGTCATTTTCTAAATTTGACCTAGTAAGGTTATATTACACATCATTCGATTTGCCTTGATGAGAGGAACCCAATGATGCATGAGTATTTCCTCTAGCTTCTCTGAGTGAAAATCTAGAGGTGGAAACGTACACTACCCTGTTGTAAGCCTATTGAACCTTCTTTGACCTATGCTGACCTCGATATTGACCTGACATAAAAATACTTTGTATGATTTCTCTTTGTCTTTTCAGGAGCTTTCGAACGCCGTCCATGTTTTTCGTTAGCTTTCCTGGAAAATAAGATACGGAGACAGGGGCGTAGGAACGGTTTGAGAAGTGGGGGGGGCCAACCTTAGAGGGGGCCCACCTCAAGGGGGCCCCAGTCCACGGGGGCCCATAATTATAAAAAAATAGTTAGCTCGTTTGGTGTCAATAAGGCACGCATGCACACTAGGATGTCAATATATGGAAAATTGAGAAATTAAATTTTGCCCTATGATTTTGATTTATACGTATTATGATGTAACAAATCAGAGTAAGACGCCAAAAAAGTTTTTTTTGTTTTTTACGTAGACCATTTTTAAATACTAAATACATTTTTAAGCTCTTTGGAGGATTTCAATCATTTTTTACCACGGGCGCGTTTTTTATATTTACAGATGTTTAGGCTCTTTTCATAACATTTACAAAATTAAAAACTGTTTAGAAAACTACAGACAATGCTTTGATACCAAATAGCCCCACTTCGCTAGGCCTAATCAACTTGTGTTTGCTTATTTAAGGACAAAAATTGAAATATTTATTTAGGTTATTACGGATCCCTTCTTTCCATCATTAGAGATTGATTTAGGTAAAGGCTGATCGCAATGAATACGCCTGGCTATATTTCGATGCCTAAAATGCAGAGTTCCAGCATGACTGCAAGTGCAATGTAGGTAGGGGAAAGTGGGGGGGTCATGGACACCGTGGGTAAGACGGACACCCCCTGTTTGGGACGAACTGACAGCGCCGCGACCGGCAAAAGCGTGTAATACGCTTCCTTTTATCGCGCGTCGGTCGCAGAGCAACGTTGGGTCCAGTAAGCTTTCTAGGTCTTATACAATTTTCATCAAAGTAACACCTGCAACTCATGTGTTATTTTCACAATCGAATTCGTAACGTCATTGCATGGATGTTTCTAGTGATACTTTATTGGTATTACGCAATATGGCTCTTCAAGATGTTACATTTTTCTCAACGCAGTCGCTGACTGTGTAATGGCAATGGCGTCAGATTCATGTCCAAGTTTGTTTAGGAAGAGCAGAATGGGGTAAGACGGACACCACGCGTGGGGCAAGATGGACATGGTGTCTATGTTACCTCCGCACAAGAGTATATCTAATTTTATATAATATAAGCTTAAATAAACAAATTTATCAAGGGTTTGGGGTCCAGCGATACACCTGAGCGGAGGTGGATTTGGCTGATGGGTGGGGGGGGTGGTGACACAGGGCCCGAAATGCCGGAGAACACAATTAAATTTGGGGGTCACCCAGGGGCAGGTGAACCCCTCGACCCTCAGCACTCCCTGAAATGGTCACGGTGCCCCCTGGGAGATTGGTGGGCCCCCTAAAGTGCCGCTTCCAATCCCTCCCCTCAGGAGCGGGGAGGGGCGCTCTTAGCCTTGCGAGAGGATTTACCGCCCACCTGATAGGTTTTGCGTTCCAAAAGTGGCACCCCCTGGCAGGCGCGCACCCATGATTTTTATTTGGGGCGGGGAGGGGGCCGGCTGACAAGAGGGGGCCGGCTGACGAGAGGGGGCAGCAGGCCAGTGGAGGGGGCGGCATTTGGCCTCAGGGGGCGCACTTGTTCACTCAAAGGGCGGCCAATTTTCGCATCCTGGGGGGGGTTGAGAGCGGTGAATTGTTTGCTCCACAGACCTACAATAAATTGTTTTAGGGGGCGGCGTATTGGGTTCAGGGGCAGCAAAGTCAGTGTAGGGGGCGGCATGTAGCACTGGCTCTAAAAGTCAGGTGAGGCTCATCATTTCCCTCGTTAGGTGCCTTCGGCTCCCCACATGGATGGGGCCGGCACTTTGGAGCCAATGCGTTTGGGGGGGGCGGGCCCGCTGCTCCCCCCTGGGTGCGCGCCCTCCCCTGGCCCGGATGGCGCCCCCTCCCCGGCAAGGTGCCCCTCCTTCCTGATCGGCGATCCTGGATCAACCTATGAACAGTTCCACGACAGCCCTTGATACTTTAATCCTCCATCATAAAAAAATCAGAAAAGGCATGAACCCTTTGAACCTTTGACGGAAAAAGTAAGAAAATGCCCCCTTCTCCGCAGCGGACGACAGTCGCCTAGTGGGTGGATGCAGATGGAAATCTTCAAGGCCTGGCTCGATCACTTCGTTCATCTTGTCCATCTTTCCCCATGAGGTGACCATGTTACCCCACTAGGTGGGGCGAAATGGACTTTTGCTACTTTTTTCTAAACTTTATACAAATTTTAATATGATAATTACAGTCACATAGCTGCTTGTACAGTGGTAGATAAATGTCTGAAGTATCTGTACAGCAAAAATAAGAACGAAACAAGCTCATTAAGTTATCGAAAACTCACACCATCGTTACGGTGTCCGTGACCCCCGCTTTCCCCTACTTGATGGCCAGCTTTGTGATGCCGAGGAGGTGCGGGCATGGTGTTATAGTGGTTAGCAACCTTGTTTTCCACGCGACCAACCCGGGTTTAAGGCACGGCAGATTCCTTGAGCAAGGAGCAATTTGACTACCAAGAAACCCCTCTAACAGGGAAAAAGTTGGCGACGCCATATAACCCTGGCATCGAAAGACGTCGCGCCTTTCGATGGCTCAGGGACGACTGTTGCTCGGCATTTGGTGCGGGATCCGTGTCCGATTCATGCTTTGTGTTGGGATTTATATGGGATGGAGTTTGATTGGGCCCAGTTCTCGGAACTCATTTGGAAACACTCGGGTAGTAGGTGCCTTGGTTTTTTACGAAGCGCTCCTCCTACAGGGGCTTGCAGGCAGCGCACTACCGAACTTGAACGTTCCCAGACAAGCTATCGGGCCCGTTTAGGTTTATTGTTCTATATTACAGTTGCTGATATTTGTATATTCGTTGCGGGGGCCCACCTCAAAAGGGGGGGCAGTATCCCCCTGACCCCCGGTTCCTATGCCCATGCCGCCCATGGGACGCCAAATTATCTCGGAGGGCCCCAAGGTCCAGGCCATGGCTCAGGAACCCAGATCAGTCAGCTCAAGGGCCCAGACCAGTGCATTAGCCTCGGGATCAGCTTATCAAGGGACCTTACATAAGCACAGGGCCTCTAGAAGCTCAGCACAGGGGAGTCCCAGATTCGCACAGGGTGCCAGATTAGCTTAGGGGCCCGGTTCAGCTCGGAGGTCCCCAGGTCGACTTATGTAGGGTCTCAAAACAGCTCAAGGGGCTTGTTCAAGCTCACGAATCCCAGCTTAGCTCAATGACCAGAACAGTTCAGGGGCCCCAGACCACCTCAGGGCTCTTGTTCAGCACAGGCCAGCTCAGCTCAGGGGCCCAGATCAGCTGATATAGCGTCCCCTCTCATACCAGCTCAGGGGGCTCCATTCAAGCTCACGGTCCCCAGCTTAGCCCAGGAACCTTAAAAGAGTTCAGGGCCCCCATACCAGATCAGAGGCCCCAGTTAAGCACAGAGGTACCCAGATTAGCTCAGGGCCCCAACTAGGCTTAGGGGGTCCCAGGGTGGCAGATATAGAGTCTCAGAACACAGTGGCGCAGCCAGGATTCGGCCAAGGAGGGGTCCGACTACCGTCGGGGGGCCCAGGCCGGGGGTCCCCTTAGTCACCGGGCCCATCTCCAATATCTTTTGTATAGTATTTTAACATTATAACATTCAAACGAGGAAAATTTTGTTGTGCCTTTTTAAGCATTTATTCTTATTTTGTTTATAGCTTGATTTTTTCGATCCGACCAAGTGTTGGTCAACTAAGGTCACCAAATATTAAGGATGGCCCATACCTTATATGGTAGCGTGGCTATAATAACAGCTTTGTGCCATATTTCGGGAAGTTCAATGTTGATGCGCGCATGATGTTAAACCTGAGTCTACCTCAATTCACTCGGGTAATCAGACATGTTATTGGAGGTCAGTCGTTTTGAGTACGAAGAAATGATCTTCTACGGGAAATGATTAGCAATTATTTCCCAGTGCCGAATCCATGAACTCTTTCATCAGGAAATTTCCAAAGAAACGGAACCAAACGAATAAAAATACAAGGGATAAGGTAGTGTGTCCCGATCGTTACATAACCATTATTCTGTCGACAGATCCTGTTGAGATCCAGTTACTTTCTTACCCTTGCTATCTTGTAAACGAGCAAATTGCCAAGTCAAAAGCCGCCCGGATTATCTATCACCTTGGCTCACTCTGTTATTATTATTTTCAACCTTTCATACCTAGTTTTCTTTTTGGGATTATGCTCATCAATTTCTGTCATTACCCTTCCTGGTCTGGTTTCCTACGAAAATATTTGAAAGCTGTTTATTTCAGAATATTTAGGAATGTAGTTATTGGTGTTAAGCTAATAGATTACAAATTGACTGAAATTCCAAATTCCCTGTTCGATTTGCTCTTATGGTAAAATTAGATTATTTTTTGCCTTTCCTTTGATAATGGTGTCTGATCGACATGTTTCAATTTGTCTTTTTTTAGTACGCAATAGGGGTAGATACATTTTTTCCGAGGCAAATGATTTTGAAAATTTGTATTTGAGCTCTGGGGCCACCTAAGACCAACACTTGGCGGCAATCACAAAGCTAATTTTCGGCCGCTCTCCCGATTAGATCTCAGGGGGTCTCTGAGACCGATTCACGGCGCCTCTTGATCAAAACTGGGGGCCCCTGAGAATCTCTCGGGGCTCCTGAGATTAGTTATCGGCAGCACCTCTGAGACTAATTATTGGGCCCCCCAGATTTGTTCTGGAGGGGGGGCTGAGACTGACTATCGTGGCCATCCAGATTAGCTCTTGGGGTCCCCTGAGGCTGTCTTTGGGGTAGGGGAGAGGGGGGCTGGGAATTATTTTCGATAGCCCTCTGAGACTTACTCTAGGGCGCCCCTGAGACAAACACCCGGGGGGTGGGTTGTGGTGGTGGAATCACCTCTGAGACTGAGTCTTTGGCGTTCCTGAGACTGACTCTCGGAGGCTCCAGATTAGCTCTCGCGGGCCTAAGGCTAACTCGGGGCCCGTGAGACCAAAACTCGGGAGCACTTCTGGGAATTACTCTCAGAACCCCGAAATTAACTCTCGGATGTCCCTGAGACTGACAACCGGGAGCCCTCTGAGACTAACTTTTGGGTGCTCCCTGAGATTGACTCTCGGGGCCGCTTATACCAAAACTCGGGGGGGGGCACGGCCTGAGGCTAAATCTCGAGGGCTCCCAAAATTAGCCCTCTGGGGCCCCCTGAAACCAGCACTCTGTGGATCAAATTAGACTAACTCTCAGACCCTCGGATTAACTCTCGGGGCCACCTGAAAGTAAATATTGACTCCTGAGAGAGAAGCCCATGAGACTATGAGGGCCCCCTGAGACCGACTCTTGGGGTGATCTGAGACTGACTCTTGGGGTTCTCTGAGACAGACTCTCAGGGGAACCCCCAAGACTGAATCTCGGGGTCCCCTAAGACAGACTCTTGGGGTCCTCTTGACTGACTCTTGGAATTCTCTGAGACTGACTCTCAGTGGCCCCCCTGAAATATACTTTCGCGGGGCCCTGAGAACCACTCTCTGGGGCCCCATGAGACTAGCTCGGCCCCCTCCCCTGAGACAGACTCCCGGGGCCCCTGATACCGACTTTTGGGGCCCCTGAGACCAACCCTCTGGGGCCCCCAAAATCTACTTTCGGAGGGCCTTGAGACCAACTCTCAGGGCGAGGGCCTTGAGGCCGATTCGAGACCTCCTAAGAACGAATCTTCAGGGGCCCCTGAGACTGACTCTGGGGGCCCCGTGATCAGAGAATCCTTTGCAGTGGTTCAGATTGGCCCAAGGGGGGGTCTGCGGACGCCTAGGGCCTCCTTGGCTACACCACTGCATCTACACTTTCGGGGCCCTCAGAAATCACCATTTGGAGGCCCCTAAAATAATTGCTTCCCCAGACCAATACTCCAGAGCCCCTTGATACTGATGCCCGGGGGCTTCAAAGAACAAGCTCGGGGTCCCACTTAGATCAGGCTCAGGGGCACCCTTAGACCCATGCTCGCGCTTTTCTCAGAAGTAACTCGACACCGATGTTCTGGGGCCCTCAAGATCAATATTTCGAGCCCCCCTCGAGACTAATGCTCGGTACTCTGGAGCCCCTCGATGCCGATGCTCGTGGTCCTGAACCCAGGCCTGGGCCCCTGAGATAAAACTCTGGGTCTCATGAGGCCAATGGTCGTGCCTCACTCATGAGTTCCTCGATATCAATAGTTGGGGGCACCTCAAGGGGGGCCGTGAACCCCTGAGACCAAGCTCGGGGGTCCCTGAGACCCCAAGCTCGAGGGGACACTGAGACCAAGCTCGGATGCTCCCTGAGACCAAGCTCGAGGGCCCCCTGACACTAAGCTCGGGGAGAGGGGGGGCCTGAGACCAAGCTTGGGGGCACCCCTGAGACCAAGCTCGGGGTCCCCTGAGACCAAGCTCGGGGGTTATCTGAGACCAAGCTCGGAGAGCTCCCTGACACCAAGCTCGGGGCCCCTGAGACCAAGCTCGGGGGCCCTGAGACCAAGCTCAGGGGCCCCTGACACTAAGCTCGGGGAGAGGGGTCCCCTGAGACCAAGCTCGGGGCCCTGAGACCAAGCTCGGGAGCTCCCTGAGACCAAGCTCGGAGGGCCCACAGACACCAAGCTCGGGGCCCCTGAGACCAAGCTCGGGGGCCCCTGAGACCAAAATCGAAAAGCCCGTGAGAACAATATCGAAAGGCCCGTGAGACCGAGCTTGGGGAGGGGCCCTGAGACCATGCTCGGGGGCCCTGAGGCCAAGCTCGGGACCCCCTGAGACTGAGCACAGGGGTCCCCCAAGATCAATACATCAATACATCAATGTATTCGGTACTCTGGAACCCTCGATACCGATTATCGGGGGCCTCCTGAGACCAAGCTCGGAAGGCCCCCCCCGAGACCAAGCTCAGAGGCCCCCGAGATTAATTTTCGTGTTTTTAGTGCATAAGGTCAGCCCAAGGGCGTCCGTGGGCCCCAGGGGCCCCTCCTCTGGCTACACCACTGTCAGAATATCTCAAGGGGCCCATTCAAGCTCACGGCCGCCAGGTCAGTGGCTGTAAAGTCTTATAGGGGGTCCCAGACCATCTCAGGGGCCTTCAGTTCAACACAGAGGCCCATATTAGCTCTGATGACCAGATAAACTTAAGGACCCGGATCATCCAGGGGCCCCTTGTCGGCATATAGCTCGGGACAAATCAGAACAAATCAGGGTTTCAATTAATGCTTATAACCCAATTTCAGGGCAGGGGCCCTATTACTGTGCAGGGGCCTCAGATAAGTTTAGGGTCTTATGTGCATCACAGGGGATCCAGATTAGCTCAAGGGACAATATTAACTTTACGGCCCCAGCTCAGCTCAAGGACCCCCAGGTCGGTGGATATAGGGTCTGGCCAACTCACGGAGGGGCCCTGTTCAAGGTCACGGCTCCTAGCTCAGTTTAGGCATCTTAGAACAGTTCATGCTGCCCAAGCCATCTCAGGGGCGCTCAGTTCAGCTCAAGGGATCCATATTAGCTTGTATGGCATCAGAGGCCAGTTCAGGGGCCCCCGAGAAGCTCAGGGGACCTTAAAATCGACTCATAGGACCTCAAATTAGTTTAGGGGCACAGGTAAGTTTAACGGGTTTCCGGGGCAAGCTATCGGGCCAGTTTTGGTTTCTTGCTTGACATTACAGTTGTTGATATTCTTATCTCCGTTGCGGGGGCCCATCACAGAAAAGTGGGGGGGGGCAGTGGCCCCCTGGCCCCCCGTTCCTACGCCTATGTACGGAGAGGTGAAATACGCCCCCAGGGGGGCATGCCAGGGACCCCAGCAGGGCACGTGTTAAGAAGCCTGGGCATAGCTCTCATCCCATTAGAGCTATTGAGATCTGTTAAGTTACATTTTATATAAACATTCCAGGGCTTTCTCCGCTATTTGAAACCTAATGACTCCACTTCCCAAGTGAGCACTGATAGGCATAACCACTACATGGAAGCCGCCTTTGCCGCGGCCCATGACGCCCTGAATAATTAGGAGGTCTCTGTCGGGTGTATCTTCGTCCAGTGGCGGATCTAGCCGGTTGGTTTGGGAGGGGCAAACCAAAGTCAAAAGGAAGAAAAAAACGTAACGCAGTGAAAAATTGCGCTACAATATGCCTTTTCGATAGGATTTTCGGAACTGGAGACGAAAAGCAAAAAAAAAAAACGCCACGGGGTGAAAAATACGGGCTCAACATACTTTTTTTCCTATCCAAGCCCCAAGATTTACACTGAACTTCACTAATTGTTTGAAGTTGAGAGTTGAAGCACCAAAATCTTGCTTACAAACTAAAAAGGAATCGGGAAAAAAGCAGGTCGATCGCTTTGGGGGGCAAAAACATAGTTTTGCCCCGAGCTTTTCCGTTTGGGGGGGCAATTGCCTTTTTTGCCCCCCCTGGATCCGCCACTGTCTTCGTCCATGGAGACTCAATTCTCGGATCTGGCCGCAACACTGTCAATGAAACCAAGAACGCTGCACGGCACGCCGAGCTCAACTGCATCGACGCCATCTATGATCACTGCGAGAAACTGAAGCTTTTGCCGGTCGCCGTGTTCGGCGCTACGGACGTGTACGTGCCCGTCGAACCCTAGATTATGTTTGCGGCTGCGCTTATCAATGTGGGGGTGAGATCTGTCACCTACGGCTGTGCCAATCCCAGGTCCGGCGGGTGCGGATCTGTTCTTAATGTTCCTGAAATGAAGCCCTCGGGGGTGCAGTTTCAACAGGATGAAAGCAGAATCGACGAAGCGATAGGGCTGCTAAAGGAGTTTTATAAAGGGGAGAATACCAACGTTCCTCGTGGTGAAACGTTATTAACAAATCAGAGCTCGTGATACAAATGAAATGGAGCCCACTGGCCAAAGGCGGGTTTTGTGAGACATACATTGACATGAGGTTGAAATGAGGGAAAAGTGTCATGAGTTTGTCGATTTTTTTCTGTGCATTTCCGTATTTTTTGTTATTCAATTTGTTCGGCGCGTCATCCCAGTGCGAATGTAAGGCTACATAATGTTTAACCCATTAACGCCGAGTGGCAAGTATAGTTGCCAGAACAAAGACTCCGCCACAGCTGGTCACAGTGCTCCCCCAGAGCGGCGATCTAGTTACAAAAAGCTAGCCTAGGCCCCTGTTGACCTGTCTGACCCTTTCTGCACCCCACTGGCGAATATGACGCCGGTGAAATTGATTCGCACCAGACGCTGCGCGGCTGCTGCCCGACATGGACTGACACCGAGCTGGAGAAAAGTGGATACTGCGCATATCACTCAACCTTTGCGAGCGTTTTTCATGCCTCGTTACTTAGAATGATCATGTTAAATATTTCCGTTCACTTTTTGTGAATTTCCAAAGCCAATTTAAGAATTCCGTGGCGTCAAATTGAAAGTGGCCACTTCAGTTGCCACTCGGCATTTACGCAGTCAAAAAATTGGGAGCCTCTTGCTTTTATCTGTGCTATTCTTCAATCGAATGGTATTCAGGTTTCATGTCTTCTCAAAAGTACGCTTTTGCAGATTGTCCTCACACCAGATATTGAACAAAATAGTGTGGTGTCCGTAAAATGTAATATGGTTTTTTTCTATACTTCGGTGTGCACTTCTGCACACACAAAATGTGATCTGCATGGTTGCGCACTACATGCAAGGACCTATATAATATTCCGATTGATGCATTTATTATGCTAGAATATTTGCTAACACCTTTGGAGACTCACCTTACCTTTAATGTGGAATAGATCACTGCCACAATCAATGATATGGGGTACATTGTCAATCCACGGAAAAAAGTTATCTACTTATTCACCACTTTATACCAGGGCCACAGCAGGGCCGCAGCTTGACAGTGAACCACATTTGAGATATCCTCCCAGTCAGATTGGGATGATATCGATGGGGAGGGGACGGGTCAGTGGTGAAACTGAGTGCCTCGTAGTTATTCAGCCACCGAAAGAAATTTCAGATGCTGATACTGATCAAGACTCGGTTCAGAGCGACGAAGAATCCAAATCCCAGATCCAAACCATCTACCTAGAAGAAAAGTGGCTGCAACCGGAGAGCTTATCCAAAATAAAAAGGAAACGCCTTTGATGTTTGCGGTGATATCGATCCACCTTCTTCTGATATCGACTCTTCTTCCGCAGAAGCTTAGGGATTCTCAAAAGGACAGACCCAAGTTCTTCTAAAAAAGGCAGAAAGGCATTGCCAAGGATATGGAGCGGCAGCGAGCACCCTTTAGCCGAGAAGGTTCCCAACTTCAAAAGCCTGTCACCCACGTGAATGGACCCTCCTCAAAAGGGCTTTTCCACATATTTTCGAGTGGGAGGAGAAAGAGGTGGGGCCAGTGGGGAAACTCTTCAGCCCCTACATTTGCTTATATTCGGAATTTTCTATAGCATTTCCCCCAACAGTGGGCCCCACAACTTTCCAAGAGAGGGGGACCCAACACCCTGCTTGCTCAAGAGACCGTCAAATCTGCAATAGACTCTTTTCGGCTCTTTCTGTCTGACGATCTTATCATCCTTCTCGTAAAGCAAAGCACCGAATAAGCTGGACAAAATCAGCAAGACACCAATGGCATAAATTCTGACAACTTCAAGGCGAAGCTTGCGATCATGATGCTCTCTGGGTATTCCCGAATTCCTTCCAGGTGGTTATGCTGGCGACAGGAAGGCGATATCTTCAACGCCCTCATCGCGCAGGGCATGCGTAGAGGTGCTTTTTGAAAATCTCATTCGCGTCATGCACCTGGCAGACAATTCGAAAATGGACAGCTGAAGGCCGGACCCATGCTATACAGGTCGGCCATTGTTTGACGCCATAAACAAAGTCAACAAGTTTTTGGCAAGCTCTGAGGACGTCTCCGCCGACGAATTCATGGTGCCGTACTCTGGACACAAGATCAAACAGTATATCGGAGGAAAGCCCGTACGCATTGGCTACAAGCTCTGGTGCATGTGCGCTACGGAAGGCTACGTGCTTCATCCCGAGCCATACTGTGGTTCTACCACTAACCTGTCGAGCACTGGATATGGACAAGGAGCAGATGTGGTACTGGGCCTTGTTGAGAAGTGTGCCCTGCATCCCGGCCATCATGCGACATTTGACAATCTATTTACATCTCTACCCCTACTTGACCAGTTGTCGGCTGCTGGGATTTGGGAAACTGGGACCATTCGGGATAACCGGATCCCAAAGGACTGTCCGCTTGCAAACAGTGCCGATATGAGTAGGAAGCGTCGCGGGGCGCTATCAGCAGCCTACACTGACGATCTGGCTCTTGTGCGATGGAAGGACAAGAAGCCCAGTACCATGCTCAGTAACAAGTTCGGGGCTTACCTACTGCACAAGGCCACAAGATGGTCCCGGTAAGAGAAAAGACAAGTGACTGTGGATATGCCATCGTCCGTGGCTATCTACAATCAGACTGTGGGCGGAGTTGACCCCTACGATCAGTTTGTGTCCAACTATCGCACCAGGATCCGCTAAAAAGGTGGTGGTGGCCGCTCCTGAACTGGGCCATCAATTCATGTACCGTTAATGCAGGGATATTACATAGAATGCTGAGCCATGACATCACCCTGCGGCAGTTCATCCGTGAGTGCGTGCTGGAAATCATTCCAAGGCACAGCACAGCTCAGGTGAGACCTGGAACCAGCGTACTTCCTGCTCTAGGGTCAGCAGCTGGCAAGAGTTCTGTGGCACGATGGGATTAAAATTGGGATTAAATTATCAAAAATTAAAGATGAGATTAAAATAAGAAGACGATGAGACACGCCTGGCCTGGAAAGGAATTCAGAGACTGGGTAGCGTCTCTGTTAAACATCACTCATTACTATCATTGATATCCCCTAAACCCTGCACACGATTGACACCTTTATTAGGATCTCACCTGAGTTCTTAGGGACTCTCAAGTTTTTGTTGTTTTGTTGTTTGTTGTTTATTTGTGTCATGAGCAACAGGTTGCCCCCAATTACAGCTCATGTCGTATCGAAGACGATCAAACACGAACGACGATCGAACACTCAGCTTATACAGGATACAATGATCCACATACGCACTAAATACAAATAAAACGTCCTAAGAAAACAAGGGGAGATCACTACAGACTTTTTTATATACGCGCGGACCTGAGATCTGAACTGACAAAATGTTGAACTGAATACATCTGAATTTTGACACACGGTTAAGAAAGAGTTCATAGCACCAGCCGCTCGACAAAATACACCTCTTTTAACCGTATCCACCCTGGCGAAGGGAACGTGGAGCAAAGTACCGTTCATATTCCGAGTGGGTCGCGCGGGGACGTGAAGGGGGAATGTCCCGAGCAAGAGAGCAGAGTCCACCTTCCCGGCTATAATTTTTTGCAACTCGTACTTTTATGTAGTACTGTTGGGTATCCACACAACTATAGTACGGGACAGAAATCAAACTTAATGAAATGTTATAGGATTTGATGTTAAAATCCCCGTGGTTTTTTACTACGCAAATGCCGAGTGGCAACCAAAGTTGCCACTTCAAAAAATGCCTTCCGGTCGTATGACATTCCTGAAAAGTTGTATATATGTTCAATGGTGACCAATAAGCCAAAAACAAGCATTAACCCTCGCCCCACGGGCCATCGATGCCCCCCAAGTTTTTTTCGGGATAGCAGAGAAACGACGAAACGCAGCACCGCGGTTGAGGGCTCTTTCTCTCACCTCATCATTTTCCCACCATCCCTGAAAATGTTTACCCCGGGTCACCCAAGGTCAGGTCACCAGACGAGGTCAACCAAGGTCACCTCACTTCAACTTTGAAGCTCTATAAGAGCTACATTTCTAAGTCGATCGATTTGAAACTTGCTACACTTCATGACACTTCCAGGGTCTACAAGGTGTATATCCGGCATTTTTCGATTTCGTGAACTGAGGTCAGGTCACGAGGCGACCTCTCCCATTGGAAAAGCATGAGAAAAGCTGTCTCATGATATAAAAGCCACAAAAATGATTGCAAATACTCAGACTGCTCAGAACAGCGTTTTTGGACACCCTTTCACGGATCCCAGGGGTCATATTTTCCCTTTGACTTTTCCAAGGTCATCCAAGGTCACCAGGGCTCAAAACAGTATTTTGGCAATAACTTTTGACCTAATTAAGCTAGAGCGCTGAAACAAACACCATCGTATTTGTCTTGTCACTGGCTTTCATTTGATATACGGCAAAGTCGCTTTCTGACCTTCCGTAACCTCAGATCATATTAGGTCACGAGATGACCTCTGGAGGTCAAACCACTGGCAGGAGGTCTTTGCGCTCCACATAGCGGAAAAAGGTCTGGCAATTTCCTATCAAATTGACTTAACCAGAGTTCGATAGCTTTAATGGCATAAGAGTTATGCCCAGTTTTCTTAAGCATTGCATATTTGAGTGAAAATAGCCTATCGTGACCTTTCTTGACCTCTGGAAGTCAAACCATTGACCTGAGCGCTTAAACATGTGAAAGAATTTCTTACTGAATTCACGCGAGCTCTCTAATGCACTTTGCAGATTTGCGCTAACTCCCATATTTTCGGAGTTAGAGGGGGCCATCGATGGCCCCCCGGTGGGGCGAAGGTGGCGCCGGACCCCCGGTGGGGCGCGGGTTAATTATATCCAAAGCTAGCTCCGGAATTGTCGGCATTAATGGGTTAACCAGGCATTAGTTCAAGTTAGTAGGCGCTACCTCAAGACTGCTAGTAGGCGCTAACTGAGTTTAGTACTTCTAGAGGTCTCGGCGAGCACTTTGTGGGATGTGAGGTCTTGAGGGATGCGAATAGGATACATCAACTTGTGAAAACCACGACTTGTAAAATACATGGAGGATTTGATTTATGACATCCCGTCAGTGATTTGACCTCCAGAGGGTTCCTCCTGACCTAACATGACCTGAGGTTACGAAAAGTAACCTCGCTTGATATCAAATGAGAGCCAGTGACAATACATACACGATGACGTTTAACTCAGTGCTCTAGCTTGATTAGGTCAAAAATTATCGCCAAAATACTGTTTTTGACCCTTGGTGACCTGAGATAGATCAAAGTATCTCCCCTGGAATTCCTCAAAAGGTAGCCAAGAAGGCTTTTCAGAGAAATCTGATCATTTGCAATCATGTTTGTGATTTTTAGATCATAAGACAACTTTTCTCATCCTTTTTCTATGAGAGAGGTCACCTGGTGACCTGACCTCAGGTCGATAAATAGGAAAATCCCGGATGTGCATTTTTGGACCCTGGAGGGGCCACCAATTTTTGAAAGTTTCAAATCGATCGGCTAAGAAATGTAGCTATGGTAGAGCTCAAAATGTTAAATGAGGTGAACTTGTTTAACCTTGGCTGGTGACCTGATCTATTGTGGCCCGGGGTAAAAAATTTCAGGGATAGTGAAAAAATGGTGGGGTGAGAGGTAGATCTCTCAACCGCAGTGCTGTGCCTCGCCGTTGTTCTGTTATTCTGAAAAACCTTACGGGCCATCGATGGTCGGCGGTGGGGCGAGGGTTAAGTGTCTGTTCGATTTCCACGTGTTAGTGTGGCTGATCGAGCCGAGTCTAGATCCAGTATAGTTGCGAGGGTGGATCCTGGCAGATCCTTGGCTAACTCCTGGCTACACTGCTGCTTACCTTTCAATTCATAGCCAAATTACGGCATCAAAACCATGACAAAACCTACTCCGATATCTGAGGCCCACTAAAGAACAAAAATATGCCTTGGATCACTGATGCTGTACACACTCACCCACCCACCCACCCACCCAACCACCCAACCACCCACACACACACACACACACACACACACACACACACACACACACACACACACACACACACACACACACACACACACACACACACACACATATATATATATATATATATATATATATATATATATATATATATATATATATATATATATATATATATATATATATATATATACACATACACACACACACACACACACACATACACACACACACACATATATACACACATACACACACACTTTTTATTATATATATATATATATATATATATATATATATATGCATTGATTAACATATGGCCAGTTTTTGTTGTTGCCATTTTCGTGTCTGGTGATTTTTTTCTGTTGCTGACATCCCGTGGGCCGATTGAAAATAGCCTGTTATGTGGTATTTCGATTGTATTTGAGGTGCTGTAAAGAAAATATTGTACTCCCATACACGACATAGACTAAGTGGTCACATTTTCAAAAACAGTCGTTGGAAATTACATGATCGGTGACAAGGGAAGTCGAAAAATTAAAGCAACAACAGCAGTAGTCCACTCACAGCAAAACAGCAGTCAGACGTCATGCAAGTGCTCCCAATTCAATGTCTCACCAGATTTGTATCACTTTGGCTTCTCGATAGGTATCAGGTTGACACTGAAAGTGGTTGTACAGCGGTGGCGTGCTGGGTGCAGGTGTTCTGGGGTATGACGTCACAGCTGTACAGCGGTGGCGTGCTGGGTGTAGATGTTCTGGGGTATGACGTCACAGCTGTACAGCGGTGGCGTGCTGAGTGCAGATGTTGTGGGGTATGACGCCACAGCTGTGCAGCGGCGGCGTGCTGGGTGCAGGTGTTCTGGGGTATGACGTCACAGCTGTACAGCGGTGGCGTGCTGAGTGCAGATGTTGTGGGGTATGACGCCACAGGTGCAGCGGCGGCGTGCTGGGTGCAGGTGTTCTGGGGTATGACGTCACAGCTGTACAGCGGCGGCGTGCTGGGTGCAGGTGTTCTGGGGTATGACGTCACAGCTGTGCAGCGGCGGCGTGCTGGGTGCAGGTGTTCTGGGGTATGACGCCACAGCTGTGCAGCGGCGGCGCCAGGTATTCACTGGGGTATGACGTTGGAAGTGGCCCGGTAGCCGTTCTCGTCGGCCACCCAGGTGACGGTGATGGGGGTGCCGTCGGGCGCGGTGTAGCTGTAGGAGCCGGACACCCGCATGGTGCCGCTCTCCGGCTGCGGCCCCGGCAGGGACTCGCCCTGGCTGGAAATGGCGATGCCGTTGGAGGTCTCCACGGCAGTGCGGTAGGAGTTGTCGATCGCTTGTTCGAACTCGTTGCGCAGGATCTCGGCGCTGACGTCAGAGCCCGGGACGTACTGGGCGGCGGCCGCGGCCGCACACAGGAACACAAGCACCTGCGCAGGTTCAGAGGTCACTCAGAGCCCGGGACGTACTGGGCGGCGGCCGCGGCCGCACACAGGAACACAAGCACCTGCGCAGGTTCAGAGGTCACTCAGAGCCCGGGACGTACTGGGCGGCGGCCGCGGCCGCACACAGGAACACAAGCACCTGCGCAGGGTCAGAGGTAACTCAGAGGTCACTCAGAGCCCGGGACGTAATGAGCGGCGGCCGCGGCCGCGTACAGGAACACAATCACTTGTAACAGGATCAGAGCTCACTCAGAGGTCACTCAGAGCCAATCCAGCAGATATCCGAAGTCCGCCCGACAAATCAGGGTCAAAACGTCAGCGCATCACAATAATCAGTCCAAACCCGATCCCGTCAATAGCCCCGATAGCTCAGTTGGTAGAGCTTTAGCCGCCCCGGAAGCTCAGTTGGTAGAGCGTTGGGCTCCGGCCCGCTGCTCAAGATCATGCAGTGGCAGTGTATGTGCAGACTTGGGATTGTTTCCCTGGGACGCCCCGGCGCTCAATATTTACTCGACGTAGGTCGGCAGGCAACTGACTAGCGGGGTGATCTGAGCGGGGCGGCCGTCCCTCCCTCCTGTGCTTTGTGGGACGTTAGACTTTGGCTTCTAAATCAACCCTTTATTGTGGGAGTTTCTCGTTCGGGCGGTGGAGTCGGGGTCTCCGTGATAAATGCCTTGATGACTTTCGTGAGGTTCCGATTCCAAAAAGCGAACTTACAACGGCTTGGACAAAATATATTATGAAAAATAAGTGCTGCGTCGGACTCAGTCCGGTAGTACAGGTCCGAGGCCGGGCTCAGCCCGGAGGTACATGCCCGAGGCCGGGCTCAGCCCGGAGGTACAGGTCCGAGGCCGGACTCAGCCCGGAGGTACAGGTCCGAGGCCGGGGTCAGCCCGGAGGTACAGGTCCGAGGCCGGGCTCAGCCCGGAGGTACAGGTCCGAGGCCGGGGTCAGCCCGGAGGTACAGGTCCGAGGCTGGGCTCAGCCCGGAGGTACAGGTCCGAGGCCGGACTCAGCCCGGAGGTACAGGTCCGAGGCCGGGGTCAGCCCGGAGGTACAGGTCCGAGGCCGGGCTCAGCCCGGAGGTACAGGTCCGAGGCCGGGGTCAGCCCGGAGGTACAGGTCCGAGGCTGGGCTCAGCCCGGAGGTACAAGTCCGAGGCCGGGCTCAGCCCGGAGGTACAAGTCCGAGGCCGGGCTCCAGCCCGGAGGTACAGGTCCGAGGCTGGGCTCAGCCCGGAGGTACAAGTCCGAGGCCGGGCTCAGCCCGGAGGTACAGGTCCGAGGCTGGGCTCAGCCCGGAGGTACAGGTCCGAGGCTGGGCTCAGCCCGGAGGTACAAGTCCGAGGCCGGGCTCAGCCCGGAGGTACAGGTCCGAGGCCGGGGTCAGCCCGGAGGTACAGGTCCAAGGCCGGACTCAGCCCGGAGGTACAGGTCCGAGGCTGGGCTCAGCCCGGAGGTACAAGTCCGAGGCCGGGGTCAGCCCGGAGGTACAGGTCCGAGGCCGGGCTCAGCCCGGAGTTACAGGCCCGAGTGATGGGGGCAACTGTATCTAAAAAGTGACATCAATTTTTTAATCAAGGCAAAATAATTTTACAATCCACCCGTTTTAGGGAATATTTATTCAACCCCTGTCCCTGGGTCCAATGTGCACTTGGATGCGTTAAACCAACACAAGCTTGGGCCCAGCGTCATGCCCAGGTACAAAACTGCCCGAATTCTCTGGACCAAGCCATTCCAATCCGATCCACGGCTCTGAGTCTGAGTCTGAGATCCATCCAGAAATCCCGTCCACGACAGAATGCAGTCAGAGGTCACAAAGAGGTCAGGGGTCCAGAATTGTTGATGACTCAATTTTTTTAGTCGACTCAACTCTGACTCACGGCTTAAAGCCTGACGCCGATTCTGACTCGACTCACTGTGTTAAGAATGGTGAGCCGACTCGACTCAACCCAAATCCAGAAGTGAGTCGATTCAACTCTGACTCAAATAATCATTGATTCAGAGTCGACTCCGACTCAGATTGGTGGACAAGTTTGTACACAAGAAATGCACATTTCCTATCATAGTACACACATTCGAATACATTTCTTCATGGGATTAACTATTTAATAACTGCACATTTCTTTCCATAAAATGTCAATTGCAATGCATTACTTCATGACATATATTATGTCTGCATACGAATTAATAAAGGCGCTAAATGCAAGCATGTGAGGGAGATGAAGGGCGAAAGGGCTTTTCATTTTGAAGGTATATCCTTCATGACTAATCATAATTGAGGCAATAAGCAAGGTTTCAAACACAAAGAACAAGACTAAATGTTTGGAAAATTGATATTTTGAGTGGCAATTCCTGCCCCTGTGCATTCTGAACAATCCTGTAACAAATGAAGCTTCGAAATAAATACTAAGCCATTTGGAATAAACTTAATTACTGTGTATTCTCACAAATTCGTAAGCAGGCAGTGCCATTAGCAGCAGTTTGACACACAGCCCAATGGTGAAGGAATTCCTCCACGCCCACGTGACGTCACTTGGGCGCGAAAAATCCATCTTGAACATACCTTTAAGAAAAGGTATCTTGGGTGCTTCAGTCATAGGCAGTGGTATGTTGTGCAATGGTCGGGCGATAAATAGGTAAATAGTAATCAACATAATTTAAAGAGTGGTGGTTTGTGAGAGACTTGATGTGTAGGGAATGGCAGGGATAGGACTAAGTTTTACTTTCCGTATACAGGGGACAGTAACCAAAGGCGATTGTCAATGGTCAAAATCGCTATGCTTTAGCATTGTGATTTTCCATTGAAAATAGGTACAGTGCTGTGTCGTCAGTGATGATATTATCTACCAGGTGATGTCCTCAAACCATGGCCAATCAAGAAAGTACTTTGAAAAAATAGCTGATTGAGGCTTTCAGCTTCCGTTTTGACCCATTTCAAGGCTTATGTGCAAAACAACATTTTTGGTATCCTCTATCTGACGTTTATATTGCTTAGTTTTTTTGTATTTTCAGTCAATCGAAAGAAGAAAATAGAAAATAAAGATGTGGCTTCCTAAGAGTGAATTATTGCATGATTATCAGCTTAGGACTTTGTCTGGTGTGCACCCTCGAGTAAAAAAGTCTGAATGTGTGCCAAATTTCATTTTTTTCTGTATGATTTTCCATGCCATTGCTTAGATCAAATGGAAAGTAACAATTGTGGGTGGTTTTGAAACTGTATCTTACACAGCTTATTGTTGTTAATGACTGATCCCAGGATGAGTGTAGTGGGGATATGAAAATAGTAAAGCACCTACTATCAGCAAATTTCAATATGAAATCTTTCAAAACTAGTCATGAAAATTTCTCAAGTGTCAGCCATGTGATCACATATGTAAAGAAAATAGAGGGTTGAGTCGACTCAACTCCTGACTCACAGCTTAGAGGCTGACTCCGATTCTGACTCGACTCAACTGGTCGAGCATTTGAGTCGACTCAGACTCAACCCAAATCTGAAAGTGAGTCGACTCAACTCTGACTCAAGGAAAACATGAGCCGACTCGAGAGTCGACCCCGACTCTGAGTCGTGACTCAACAAGTCTGCAGGGGTCACTCGTGAGTCAGGGATTGGTCTGCGTGCTGAGAGCGCATTAACTGACCGATGACATCGCTCGAGTCTGGCGGAGTTATCTGCCGTTCATTCAGATCACTATTGCGTTATTTTAGGAACTATGGTACCACTGCCAAGTACTCAGTCACTTGATGAACATTCAGGGGTGATGACGATTCATAGTATAGGAAAACTTGTCTTACGGTAAGTAAGTTCGAAACGATGTGATAGTGCGGAAGCGTCAGCATCCCGACCTTCCAGCTATAAGTATGACAAGTGCTAAAGTCCTCTTGGCTGAGAAGGTAACAGATGGTGCTCTCACCAAACATAATACTATGAATTAATCACTCAGGAGAATTCAAGTGCCTAACGGGAATTCACCTGAAATCAACCATACCTAATGCGAAAGGCAATATGCGAATGTGCACATGGGTCTGCATACTTTTTCCACTCAAATGGTTGACAGAAAGTAATGCATTGCATTTCGGTAAGCCTAAAAGAATGAGTGCTATATTACTACAAAATTTGGCATGCTCCTAAGCTCAAATAGTCAATAGGTATAGAAGAGACCACGTACATTTGCATTCCAGAGTCCGTTTGCATTACAGCAGACTCATATATCAGTTCGGCACACCCTACCGTTATGCGTTATGGGGTGCGGGGAACTGTTTATGTGTATGGGTTTCTTTATTGGTATGATGAAGGGAGAAAAGCCAAAGCGTAATCACATGTACCTAAATTTGCACTATTTTTACCTTTTACTACGAGTTTTTACTTGAATGCATTTTGAATAGGTTTTAAACATTGTCTCTTTGCTTTCCCTTCTCTTTGCAACTAATTCGGTGTTGATCTCATTTAGAAATACCGAAGCGAAACATGCATCTGTAGCCGTTATTCGACGCAGAGTTATCACTGAGGCCACGCAAAGATCAAATCAAGGTCATTGAAGATCAAGAAGGTCATGAGAGGTTTAATCTGATAAAAGTGATCCTCGAAGGTTGGAAGAAAATATTCTGGGCCAGTTCATGAACAAGTGCTGTAAAAGAACGAATATAGTCTGGAGCATTTACGTGAAAACGGGTACAGGCGCCCAAATGACCTCAACATGCTTCCACTCTTGAGATCATAGCTCCGTGACCTTGAAAGGTAGGAACTTTTTTTCAAAACATGCGCAATGAATGCCCTGGAGGCTATACAAACGTTCAACGCTCTAACTTATAAAACTCGTTTTCAATTCATGAAAAACCTTAGGGGGTTGCAACAACCCCCCTGTAAGTGCGAGGGTTCAGATTTATCAAATGTTTCAACTATCAACAGAAGTGCCTTACAGTAATTGTCGTCAGTCGCCGCAGGAACTGAGCAATCTCTTCTCTTGAACCCTTGAACAGGCTGCCACTCACCAGCTTCATTGTGTAGAATAGTCCGTAGTCTCGGTGAAGACAATGCTGGCTGGCTACGCTGCAGCGTTTAAGTAGCCGCCTCTGCCGCCCCGGGCGGAGTATGCTAACTACTGTCCCCCGGCCCCTGCACCCCTGGTCTCTGAGTAACGGCGCGGATCAGTGAGAGTGTTGCGCGGCTGACCGTGAGTCTATGGCTCGTAAATTGGAGGATCACCGGCTAATGCCAGCGATGGTGTTCTGACGTCATTCAGTTTGAACTTCTCACCTACTGACCTAGCAATGCATAAGAAATATTGAACCCATTAAGTAGGTTCGGCTATGATAAATCTCTGGGTACTTTGGTTGATGTCCTGTATTCTCTGCTGACCTTGCAATTCATAAGAAATATTGAAACCATTAAGTAGGTTTGGCTATGACAAAACTCTGGGTACTTTGGTTGATGTCCTGTATTCTCTGGAACTACATTTTCCTTTCAAGAAGCATAATCTTAAGATATGTTGTTGGCTCAGCTAGTATGCATGGGAGAAAAAGACACCAGTCCAGCCTGTTTTGCCCTGGATGGCAGAGACTTCAGTACTTCAGTACGGAGGCGAGCTTGGCGCCTGTCCTGGCGTGGAGCTTATAAGCCGTTCCATTACCACCTCAACGGCATGTATTGACAAAGGGCAGGTATTGACAAAAGCTTTGTTTAGGTATCGAGAAGCTGACTTCTTCTCTCTATTGGATATCTCGTCATGCTCGTACAGAGGCTCCAATACTTCAAATACGGGCAAGCTGAGTTTGCTGTTTTGGGTATGTATCCCTCCAATCATGAGATTTCCTGTTTTTACGTGACCCTCAAATCACGAGATCTGCTTTTTGCTTTATATATTCCTCAAATCACGGGATCTGCTTTATTCTCTATATATCCCTCAAATCACGGGATCTGCCGTTTTTTATTTATCCCTCGAATCACGGGGTCTGCCGTTGTGTGTAAGTATTCCGAAGATCACGTTTTTTGTTGTTGCCGAAAACACTATTTACCACATTGTTTTGAGGTAACCTTTGATATAATTCCGTGTGTGATATTCAAATTCTGGTAAATATCAGCCAAAGTAATTTCCATGCTTTTAGGTGACTTTGATTTAAGGAGATCTTTAACATTATCGACTGATCAATTAGTCATGCGTCTTCGAAAATTGACTTCATTTAAAAAAAGGGTCATACATGTGATTGTTTTGTATATTCATTTTTACAGATATGTAGAACCTTAAGCCCAAACAATTGAATCAGGTGAAATGGTAATTAGGTTGTCATTTGGGCAACGTTGGACAACAGCCACAGTATGAAACTACTACAAACTGAATGCCAGAAAACAGCCTGCTCACACGGACATTGACGGGGTCTGAGACACTTTCGCTTTGACTGAATGGGGGTGGGCGGGTACCAGCCCCCCCTAAGATCTCGAAAACCACGCTAGATAGTGAAAACAGGAAACGGCGTTGGATAGTTCATCCGATTTTCTATAGAAACATTTGAACGATCTTTTTCAGGTCACATTAAAGGTCACTAGAAGTCAAGGCATGCCACCATAGGAATAACATGTAAATAGAGCTTATCGGTCATTACATCTGAACTAACAAATGTAGAGGAAAAAATATGCATCATTTGAATCCTCGCAGCAAGTCGAATCAAATGATATACAATGTGACCTTGCTAGGTGACATTACGTCAAATATAGGATTTGACCTGACCGGGGGTCGGTTCAAGGAAGAAAAGGTCAAAACACGTATTATTGTAACTGCAAGGATAAGGTAAACATAGTAACGTTAACCCGCGCCCCATCGTGGGTCTGGCTCCACCTTCGCCCCACCGGTGGGGGCCATCGATGGCCACCCCCCTCTAACTCAGAAAATATGGCGGATTAGAAAGCTCGAGTAAATTCAGCAAGAAATCGCTTCGAATTTTTAAGCACTCATGTCAATTTTGTGACCTCCAGAGGTCGTGTTAGGTCAAGATAGGCTACTTTCATTCAAATATGCAATGCTTAAGCAAACTTGACCTCATATGACCTGAGGTCACGAAAGGTCAGAAAGTGACCTCGCCGTACATTAAATGAAAGCCAGTGACAAAATATACACGATGATGTTTGATTCAGCGCTCTAGCTTAATTAATTAAAAATATATTGTCAAAATACTGTTTTTGACCCATGGTGACCTTTGATGACCTCAGAGAGGTCAAACGGAAAATATGGCCCCTGGGATCCATGAAAGGTGTCCAAGAACGCTTATCTGAGCAGGATGAGCATTTGCAATCGTTTTTGTGACTTTTAAATCATAAGACAGCTTTTCCCCATGCTATTGCAATGGGGGAGGTCACCTCGTTACCTGACCTCAGGTCACAAAATCGAAAAATCCCGGATTCACATCTTGTAGACCAGACCCTGAAAGTGTCATAAAGTGTAGGAAGTTTCAAATCGATCGACTTAGACATGTAGCTCTTATTTAGTTCAAAAGTTGAAGTGAGATGACCTTGGTTGACCTTACCTGGTGACTTGACCTTGGATGACCCGGTGTAAAAAAATTCAGGGATGGTGGGAAAATGATGGGGTGAGAGGTAGGGCCCTCAACCGCGGCGCTACGCCTCGTCATTTTTTGGCTGTCCCGAAAACACCTTAGGGGGTGTCATCAATGACCCCGGTGGAGTGAGGGTTAAAGTAGATGCTCTACCATCATCTAGTACTAAGTTATAGTATATTCCCCCAGTGGCGAATTTCGCCCGCTGGGGGGGGGGAATTCGCCCCTCCTCCTCCTGGTTTTCCCCAGATAACGCAACAACGAAGAGACGCAGAGCAGCGAAACTTACAGTACCTTATTCCTGATCAATTTACGCATCTGACCAGATTGTTTAGGTCAGGTCTTCTCAGGTCAAGGAGGTATCCAAGGTCAAGTGAGAACCTAAAATCACGAGTTTGAAGCGGCGCCTAAGGAACATCTGCCAACCGATCAGTTTGAAACTTTCACAATATGATGAGGTCATTAGGGTCTACAAATCTGCTGTCTCGGAATTTTTATATTGTTGACCTAAGGTGGGGTCAATTGTTTGGTCACCCCATTATAAGTATATGGTGAAAAATTGAAAGGGCTGGTTTTCAGTAAAAACTGAGTAGATAAAGCTAAAAATCGTCAAACCGTGTATTCTTACATCGATCTTGACCATAAAGTTGAGTTTTTGATCATCTGACCTCTCAAAGGACATGTCAAGTCACAGGAGCATACAGTGATTGTTTTGCCAATAACTCCTCACTGAATTAATTGAGATAGAGCTCCTATTTTGCTTCCATTGTGCTAATATTGTCACGGGGAGTCGATTGATATGCAACATGACCCTACCAGGTCAACCTGTGACCCTCACCTAGCTCGAGGTTAGGTCATTTTCACAATTTGACCTAGCAAGGTCATATTATACATCATTCTATTTGCCACTATGAGAGGAATCCAATGATGCAAACATATTTGCTCTAGCTAAGCTGATTAAATATCTAGAGGGGGAAGCGTACACTGCCCTGTTGTAAGCCTATGGGCTCTTCTTTCACCTATGCTGACCTCAATATTGCCCTGACATAAAAATACTTCGTGTGATTTTTCTTCGTCTTGTCAAGAGCTTTCGAACGCCGTCCGTAATTTTCCTTTAGCACTCCTGGGAAATGGGATACGGAGGGGGCGAAAAATGCCCCCAGCGGGGCGCGTCATACCAGGGACCCCAGCGGGGCGCGTGTTAAGCCATTTTTCCCATATATTTTCAATGGAGAGGTCATGGCTCATACTTGACCTTATACTCCGACTCTGACTCAACTCAACCGGCCGAGTAATTGATTCGACTCCGGCTCAACCCAGATCCCAAAGAAAATCGAGTCGATTCGGACTCTAGCAAAACACTGAGCCGATTCAGAATCTGTCCTGATTCTGAGTCGTGACTCAACAAGTCTGGTCTTGACTGTTGCTATACCGTACCACAGTGTCCCCAGCTGTGGTTATATTAAACCGAAGTGTCCGGACTGTGGTTATACTGCACCGCAGTGTCCTGCCTGTGGTTATACTGCACCGCAGTGTCCTGCCTGTGGTTATACTGCACCGCAGTGTCCTGCCTGTGGTTATACTGCACCGCAGTGTCCTGCCTGTGGTTATACTGCACCGCAGTGTCCTGCCTGTGGTTATACTGCACCGCAGTGTCCTGCCTGTGGTTATACTGCACTGCAGTGTCCTGCCTGTGGTTATACAGAGGTGCAGAAACTTGCCAACTCGGCTACTGGAGTTTGTGACACATTTATGATAGTCGAGGTGCATAAGTGTGACAAAATAGCGATCGTGACAGTATGGTTCAAAATCAAACCACGCATTTTTGAAATACAGAATGAAGCGTGTAGCAAATATTTTAATTTAGCAACTCTGTCCTTCAATTGCACAGCGTACTATCAGCGATACAATATTGGTACTGTGTTCAGTTTCTACTAAAACGAGAGACCCCCGCTGCAGAAAACCCGGAAACCGCTGTCACAGTTGCCAGATTTTAACATGCAGCCCAATGGTGCCGATTGTTAGTAGTTGCCAGAAAGTTGCCGCCTAGATGCCCGAAATGTGACAGTCAATTTTTTCGAGAAATACATGATTGTGGGCATATTTAAGGCATTAAAGATAACGCAGATACGTTATCAAGTACTTTTCTGTCCATTTTGTCAGGTTAAATAATATTTAAAGTTTGAGTATCTTCGATTTAGCGGTCCCTATTTCTTTGAATTTAGTATCAAGTACGCCTAAAAGCTACTAGGAAAAGTACTAAATGAGTGAAAGAAATAAACATAGCTGGGCAGCAATTCTACCTAAACTACGCAACAGCGACAAGACAAGTTCGCAATGTTTGTGTGATGTAGAGCCTGCCAAAAAAATTTGAACAAGTGGGAAGCTACTTCTGTTGAGGGCATATTTATTAGGTATATCTGAGATAAGTGCAGGCTAAAACTAGCTGGAATAAATAGTGCTGCCCATGGCTAATCTAAGATGAATGTAGGCTACTTTGATTCTGATGCACTTTCACATATCAAACTTGGTTTTTCATTCCTTAGCTTGCTTGTGCCTTACCTTATTTGTGCCCTAGATCAAGATTGGTGAGGTAGATTTGGAGCTGGAGGAAGTTGGGAGAGTTGGCGCCAGCAGCAGACTGGCAACAACAGTAATTCAGGTGAGATTTCATGATCAAATTATCATGTCAATATTGTACAGATAGCAAATGTGTGCCAATGCAGTCCTCCACAAAGTGTTAAAACACACACTGGAGAGGGGCCTGGCACTAACGTGACTACTAGAGGGGGCCTAGTAGACCCCCTTCTCATCTCAGAAAATCACAGAAAATCTCAGAAAGAAAGAGACTTTGAAAAACGCTGGTTGGGGGTGTGTTGCTTACTACCAGTGGTAGTAAGCAACACACAGGACCTGAACTGCCTGGAGTAAAAGCAGGATTTTGACTTATACACTGGATCTTTCTTTGGTATGAGACTTCCAATACCTCTGTACCTATTAGGCCAATAGACATAATTTTACATCTATGCAGGGTAGTTGCCTGAGAGTTTTACTGCAAGAAGGAACGACCAGGCAGGTGATAATCAGCTGTTGGGGGAAAATTTTAAGCATTTGATCTGGCTTTAAAAATGCTACCTAAGGTCCACTTTACCAACACATTTTAGGTAGATCCAAATCCTATGTTGACATTGACATTTTTGTCCCTTTTGTTGGTATGTGAGATGGAAGTTCAGTGGGGGTGGGGGGGGGGAAGCTGTGATCAGGGTTCCCAATTGTGTGTAGGTGTACGCTCCCATTTATAGATTAGTTCCCAATTATAATTTTCATGATAATTGCCACATTTAATCATGGGGAATGTACCATAATTGGAAACACTCCTTCCAAAAATGGAAACTTCTTCAAAAAGAGAAATGCATGTCATTGGGGGAAATTGCAGTCAAAGTTGCCAATAATAGTTATGATCCCAATACTGAAAACAATGATCCATAATTGGAAATTTTCCTTCCAAAACATAAACATGATCTAAAAATGAAAACACAGTTTACTACTTTCATGCGGTAATGGCTTGGTGCTTGAACCTTGTCCGTTGCAAAAAGTAAGAGACAGGTAGATGACATTCAGCATATTGGAAACAGTATTCAAGTATAAAATTATCATTTCCAGCTTTGTGTGACAGAGGAGGCATACATCGCATTGAGTTTGTGACAGCCAGTATACTTTCTGCACCTCTGTGGTTATACTGCACTGCAGTGTCCTGCCTGTGGTTATACTGCACTGCAGTGTCCTGCCTGTGGTTATACTGCACTGTAGTGTCTTGACTGTGGTTATGCTGTACCGCAATGCCTTGAGTTGGGTTATACTGTACCGCAGGGTCTCAACTGTGGCTATACTGCATAGCAGTGTCCTATTTGCGGCTATACTGTACCGCAGTGCCCTGCCTGTGGTTATGCTGTACCGCAGTGCCTTGATTTGGTTATACTGTACCGCAGTGTCTCAACTGTGGCTATACTGCACTGCAGTGTCCTGCCTGTGGTTATACTGTACCGCAGTGCCCTGCCTGTGATTAAATTGTACTGCATTTTCCTGTTTGTGATTATACTGTACCGCAGTGTCTCAACTGTGGCTATACTGTACCGCAGTGTCCCGCCTGTGGCTATACTCTGCCGCAGTGCCCTGCCTGTGATTATACTGTACTGCAGTGCCCTGCCTGTGGTCAGATTGTACTGAATTTTCCTGTTTGTGATTATACTGTACCGCAGTGTCTCCACTGCGGCTATACTGTACCGCAGTGCCCTGTCTGTGGCTATACTGTACCGCAGTGTCCCGCCTGTGGCTATACTGTATCGCAGTGTCTCAACTGTGGCTATACTCTACTGCAGTGTCCCGCCTGTGGCTATACTGTACCGTAGTGTCTCAACTGTGGCTATACTCTACTACAGTGCCCCGCCTGTGGCTATACTCTGCCGCAGTGCCCTGTCTGTGATTATACTGTACCGCAGTGTCTCAACTGTGGCTATACTCTACTGCAGTGTCCCGCCTGTGGTTAGATTGTACTGCATTGTCCTGTTTGTGATTATACTGTACCGCAGTGTCTCAACTGTGGCTATACTGTACCGCAGTGTCCCGCCTGTGGCTATACTCTACTGCAGTGCCCCGCCTGTGGCTATACTCTGCCGCAGTGCCCTGTCTGTGATTATACTGTACCGCAGTGTCTCAACTGTGGCTATACTCTACTGCAGTGCCTTGCCTGTGGTTAGATTGTACTGCATTTTCCTGTTTGTGATTATACTGTACCGCAGTGTTTCAACTGTGGCTATACTGTACCACAGTGTCCCGCCTGTGGCTATACTCTGCCGCAGTGTCCCGCCTGTGGCTATACTCTGCCGCAGTGCCCTGCCTGTGATTATACTGTACTGCAGTGTCTCAACTGTGGCTATACTGCACCGCAGTGCCTTGCCTGCGGCTATACTGTACCGCAGTGCCCTGTATGTGGTTATACTGTACCGCAGTGTCTCGTCTGTGACTATACTGTACCGCACTGTCCCACCTGTGACTATACTGTACCGCACTGTCCCACCTGTGGCAATACTGTACCGCAGTGGTTCATGTGTATTGATGAGAACGTAGCAAAATAGGAGTTAACAGGGTGATTCAAATCACCGGTCCTTGGGGCCCAGACAATTCTGTCATTATCGTAAAGCAACCACTGAGAGCCTCAAAGGCTGTGCTGGTTATTACGTTTTTGGGCTAATATTTCTGGTTGCATCGGGAAAATGGGCTTCTCGTGTCTAGCTCTCCAAAAATATATTTGACCAGTGCAATAGAGTTGCGCTCATAAAGTTGACCAGTGCAACAGAGTTGGTAAATTGTGCATTTCGGTCAGCATAGTAGGCGACAGATCACACCTGTTGGCAGAGGCAGTTTGACTTGATAGAAACATTTTCACTTTCCCTTAGACGTCGGAACGTCCAAAACATTGAAGGCCAACCCCCTGACCTGCAATGTTCCTACACCTATTCTTTCCCTCAAACTCAGCAGTGTAACTTTGTATACTTTTAGGGGTGCGCGAGCACCCCTAAAACTTTGAAAGCATCCCTAAACTTCCAAAAGCACCCCTAAAAGTATTCTGCGACGTTCTACTAGGACCTAGTGGCAGGTTTATGTAACAATTAAGTAAAACGTGTAAGGGATTCGAAGCTCTCTAGTAAGTATTCATCTGGAGAGATCATTTCTAGCTTAAAAGATTACTTAAGTGATATGGAGGTTTCATATAACCGCATGAAGTCATATTTAGACGGCGGGAGTAACCATGGAAATTAGGTAGCTGCCACTTGCGGCCAAAGCCGAAAGAGTGCGTTTTCCAAAATGTTAATTGCCGTGTCGCCGTTGTCTCAGAAGCAGTATCATCGTGTGCAGCTAGACTTGACTCGTCGTGCAGCTGGATTCGTCGTTGTTTCCTTGATCATGTTTTTCAGAAAGTAAAAAAAATTTCACTGCTGGACTTCTTTTCCAAAATGGCACGGTGTATGCAGCCATTTCTTCCTGAATTCATTAAAGGCTGTAAGTAGATCAGACCTGTCCATAGCTGCTATACGTACCAAAGCAGGGTAAAATCGGCAACATGTGTGCATGCTGTGCATCTATTGAAACTTGTTAAGAAGGGGAGGGAAATCAGGGTCAATATCTGGGAAACGTAGCTTGTGCTTAACCCTCGCCCGTCCGAGAGTAGCATTGATGGTTCGCAACGACACAAAAACAGTTTGGTTTAGCCCAATGCTACCTAGAAATTGTATAAACTTTGACACATCTTGACCAAATTTCAAGTCAATGTCATGTCAGATCACCGATTTATGACGTCATTTAAGGCAATTTTTGTCCTAAAAAAGTCTAAGAAACACCGGGCGTTACTCGGCTGCTAGAAAAACTAGATCAAGTTTCTAAACAGTATTCGAAAGCTCCTGAAAAGGCAATCTGGAATATGTCATCCATTTTGAGGTCAAATCCATAACAAAGGCACCAGAGGTCCCCAAAGGTCAGCAAAGGTTACTGTTTCAGAAACTGTTGTTGGCTATAACTTATGAACGGGACAAGATGCAGCAACGAATTTGGTATCCGAGTGCCGAGCATCACCCAAGGATTCGAATGGTATGCGACCTGACCTTGACCTTAACCTAAGGTTATGTTAGGTGGTCTAACCTAACCTTAGGTTAGGTTAGAGCTTGACCTATGGTCAAGATCACGCGTGACCTTCCAAGGCCATGCCGCATATTGTGGAAATCCTTGGTTCAAGACAAACTTATTGACACATTGGCCTTTATTCTAGGTCTATTGATTCCCGAATTATAAGGGATTTTCTAAATGTGTCAAAAGTTCACCATTTTGTGACCTCACAAGGTCACTAGTTAACCTAGGCTAAAAAATTGTACATCGTCGGAGAGTTTAGGTAATGGGCAACACGCTGTGCCTTACCGCGTATTTCCACCTCTTTTAGATTTAAACGGTTGGGGGTCGAATCGATCCCTGGTAGGGCGAGGAAGCAAACTACTTCCAGTAGGGCAAGGGTTAAAATGAATTCCTGTTTTTTTAATAAAAGTCTATTGGGCCACCTCAAAGGTCCATCCTCGCATGTTTGATCTGTGGCCTCTGTAAGGTTATTTGGGACTATTTAAGCCTTTTTCAGACATGGGTTCGCAGGAATCCCAGACAACTTCGCAGGACAACATGGCAGGAAATGATGATAGAGATTTCGCTTTGGTACCATTTCGGTTAGATTGTCATTACGAGTCGATTGGTATGCATATTGATTGTCAGACCAGACAATGCTCTTGATCTGACCTTAGGCTAGGTCATTCTTAGATTTGACACAGCATGTTCATACCATACCATTTGATTCGCCGTAACGATGATTCGCCTACATTATGGCTCTAGCTTAACGCAGTTTTTGACCTCAGTTTAGCTATTAAAGAACAGTCAACAACAGGCTATTAAAGCACAGTTTTCTTAAGCCAGGCGCGTCGGAACGTTTTCAAAAGTGGGGGGGGTGGCACATCCGGCCACGCGTTCTAAACCCTGCCAACAAGAGAGCTCTTGTAAACCCTGTAAATAAAGCTCTTTATATGAAACCCTACATGATTTTTAAAGTAACCAGAAATCACTGTTAAAACTTTACATCTCCCTTTATCATGCAACGTAAGGCTCTAACGAGAAAATGTATTTTCTATCACAAACCACGTCGGCACTTGAAGCTCTCCTTATTAAATAAGTGTTCAAAGCTTTGTTAGTTCAACAGTAATGTAACACGATAGGTAAGCTTTTAATGGCGGTAAAATTCAAACAATAACACTGTAGTGTTGTGATATTCTAGATGATATTCTGGAGCGTTTACGTTAAACCTTTCACAGAGGATTTCTAATGAGTAATGGCTTTGTTTACCTAGAGGTTTTTTTGGAGTGTTATTCATTTGCTTGTAGCCACTGCATTTGGCAGCTCATGTTTGCAAAACTTTGGTGAAGGATCGGGGTGCTGAGTTGATGTCAGATTGTGGAATGGATTTGGAAGGCAGTTCACTCTGAACTCACTTGCTGGTAGCATGTGTTGCTCTGACTCTTGTTGTTTATTGTAGTGTAATATATATGTGCAAGTTACTTACCTTTAAGCTTTGGAATCAGGCTTATTGTTCATAATGGAGACACTACATAATTTTTGGCGTTCAGGATGCTTGAACTTCAGCCTGCAATGATACTTCTGTGATGTATTGCAAGCTTGCCATCAGGTTGGACTGACTGTTTCGCTGAGTGGATAACTTCAACCTCAACGCCTCTTCGCTTGCAACTTCTGCCCAGAGTTTGGTCATCCACCTGGCGCAGTGAAGAGTCCAGCTTCTTGGCAGTCTGCATCCATTACACGTACAGCTCAGTACGTCATGGACGGTATTCAGCCACCAGTTGCTTTCCTGCCAACTGCAGGCCGTCCCAGGGTTCCATGGCTTTCATGGTATGATGATTTTGAAGTGTATGCACAGGCAATAGGTTGGCATGACTGGGCTGAAGAGCGCCAGCAGGCCCTGCTGCTGCATTGCGTTGGGCAGGAGGCAAGAAGAATCTACAGGACTGAGCTGCCACCAGGAGGGCTTGTTTGACAGCCAAAACAAGAAGGTGAGCATGCTTTGGCACATAAAACACTGGTGCAGCAATCCTGTGACATTTTCCAGAAAATGTTTGTGAGCAAACATGACACAATCACTGAAAGGATCCAGTTTAGGAAATGTGTGCAGGATGGCCGTACTTCTATGCAAGCCTTTTTGGCAAATTTAAGAGAAAAGTCTCAACGCTGTGCCTTTGGTGCTCTGGAAGACGAAATGATCCGAGATCAGTTTTGGAGGGATGTTACTCGTCTCGCCTCAAGGAACGTCTCTGTGCTGAGCAGAACCTGACCCTGCAGGGGTCTAAAAACTTGCCGATCTACCTACGCCGTCGGCGACCCTATCATCTTTTGGTTGGCGACCCAGCAACCGTCTCAAACTCTGATTCCATCTGTTTTCCTATGATTTTAGCTTCCCCCATCCGCCCCTGCTTCTAAATATGCTTACCCTCTCCACTGTCTCCACCCGTCATCGTAATACATACAGTGCCCATCAAAATCTATTGGATGAAGTCTGCCAGTTCCTTTGGCCAAGAATAGGCAGAATCTACTTCGACAAAGAGCCAAGTTAGCCTTCGTTTCCAGGATTGTTTGGCGTTTCTGAAAGACAGCTTGGCTACAACGGGGCATCTTTGGCCGATTACATCTGGTATCATCACCGCCCTTAGTTGCTGCTAGTCTATGCTAGTTATGTTTCTTCTTATTACAGTTTTTGGTTCCAATTTCATGAAAAACGACTAAAATCACCTGGTACTTTAGATGATGCCATCTCCCTGTACCGTATTTATGTACTATTTTTAAGTTCAAACTACAATGTACTAGAATCTGTCACGAGTCGGTACCAAGTCGGTGATTTTCATTTTTTTCAATAGGCGACCAATGGGCGACCAAGTCGGCCGAAACCGCCGACTTGCGTGGTCGCCTGGTCGCCGGTGGTCGCCCTGGTACATTTTCGGTGTCTGCGGCCTTCAGAACGAGCGCGGCGCGGGCTGCCGCTAATATTTTTGTATTCGTGTTGGAAGCAGTGGGCGCCGTTTTTGACGACTGGTGCTCAATTTTTTAAATCCAAGGGGCTAAATCAAGATGTGCGTTTATCATAGACGGTCCGTGCAATCTAGGTGGGTTTTGGAGTCTACTTGCAATAATTTTTCCTTGTTTTGCTTTATCGCGAAAAGTCTCAGAAGGAAAAAAAACTTGAATACAAGTGGTGCATGTTTAAACCCTTTTCAACCACAATCACGCTAAAATATCATCGTAAACATTCTTGTATAGTCACACATTCCCAAGGGCGTGGATTTCCTAAATGATTTTTGGGGTGCCTAATTATGAGACAATCCATAACAAGTATACTGTTTTTGATACCACCATGTTCTTGCCTTATACCAGTGAACAAAGTACGGAATTTTCGTCGAGATCTTGTCGGTGCGAGTGCCCTTGGCGACAGGACCGACTGGTGCAAATTTTATCAACCTGGTGCGAAATTGCGAGGTTAGTGACACTTAAACTAAACAAATTATGGCTGAATGGCTATTAAGACACAGGAGGGGGCCTTATAAAAATTCCTTAACTGACTGACTAATGATTGAGGTAGCATTGCATTGTAGGGGCTAGGAATGGGTGCATTTTTTCCCTGGTATGTGCCAGATTGGTGCAAATTTTTGGAGGCTGGTGGTGCGAGAATTTCAGATGGCTGGTGCGACTCGTCTGGCATGCTGCCATACTTTGCAGACTGGGCCTTATAGCTGGACATATAACTGGGTGACCAAGTAGGCCTGTTATTTATAAATTTTAAAGTCCCTGAAATGAGAAATAGGAAAATTTTAAGGGTGCTCTTAGTAGGCACAGAAAATAACTTGAGCTTTCATTTGGGGTGCCGCAGCAGTGACAGGTCCAAGGGATCCCTGAACTCGAGTTCAGGACCCCTTAAGTTTGAAAGGATTAAGGGCGGCCTGAGGAAAAGGGTACCCCAAAACTGATTAAACCAGGTCTGTGAGGCAGAAAATACCTTGCTACTGCCCCCACCACTAGAATAAAAATGATGGGGCTACAGATGGAGCTTTGAAGTTTAGAAGTTGTGAAAAATGACATTAAAGGTGCTGAAAACAGGTTTTGTTGTGCTAGGTTGGCTCACATCATGTTCTGTATGGCCATATGTCTTGGTCTGTATATATTATTATCTCAAGTGGCAATAGAAATCAAATATTAAAAAAACTTTTTTATTGTTTCACTAGGTATCTATTAATTGATTTTGTATATGACTAGTGTTTTATTTACACAGATGCACCAAGACATGTGAATGATCATGATAAACATGTTGAGCTTCAATATTTGAAGCAGGGTATAAAGTATGATTTCCTGTTTCTGCTTCAAAGATAAATGTCCTCTAAAATTTTAAGAACAGAAATAAGCCAGGTAGAAAGAACAAAAGTTTGTTTCATGGCCTAAAATATTGTTCTGGAAAATGGTCTCATGCATTCCCATAATTGAGAATGGGTGTTCCCATCTATGGGTCAAGCATTCCCATTTATGGCACTGTTACCATTTTTAAGTCACACCAACCACAGTTTTCTCCCACTGATTGATGATGATAGCCACCCTTTTGGGTGAAGTGTGCCCTTTTGGTTGACAGCATGCAATCTCAGAGGGCTGCCCCTTACTAAAATCCTAGATCCATCTCTGTGCATTGGTACCCCATAAGGGATATAAATGTGCATTCCTGCACAGCACAAATATGTGATAAACCATTTCCAATTTGCCAGAAGACTCCACTGCAAAGACAATGGTCCAATCCAAGTCTGCCAAACATAGAATAAGCTGTGTCTTTTGCACAGATGGATGCACACTGGGTGATCAGGGTGTGTGTGTATGCTTTTTAACTGACTGATTATATGCATCCAAGTTTCTGATAATATCTTGTATTTTTGTCACAAGAAAGTTGAATCGTTTTGTTTTCTCTAGTATGGATGAAATATGGAAGCACTGCCACAGAGGTACAGCAGAAATATCACAGAGAGATTGTGTCCACCACAAAAGAACAGGTTGCTGAAATGCAAACTGTTCTTCTCAGTACCCAATCCTGGTCGAAATAGGTCATCAGCAACTATTCTGGAAACTTTTTCAGTCCTGATTATTAATGCTAAAATGCATCAATTAAGAGCTTTGGAAATAGTTATCATGGAAATGATGTCATGGAAAGAAAACAAGGTTATTCCCAAGAGACAGCATTGCTATTGCTTTGAGTAGAACCATGTTCAACAATGGAGCAAAAATTGGGCCTCATCTTAGCAATGGTTGATATTTATAATGTTTGAATTATTTATTTGAAATGCTACAGGAATTTATCTGATTTCTGGCGCCTCAAGGTGAAGAATCACAAGTATTTCACGACGCATGTATGTACATGAAAACATTTTTCTCTAGTTAAATGAAATATCGGAACTGTTTCTGAGGCTCTTTTTTAAGGTGCTGCAAACCCTTTTATTTGTCTCTAAGATAAGGCCTAACAATTTTTCACATGGATGGACACAAAATAAAACCATTATTGATGAGAGAACAACAATGGTGCATCAATCATGGTTGTTTCTTGCTTGGTATAGAAGTGATGGGCGAAAATGTTAATGCCCAGGGGCGCTGCCACGGAATTTTTACAGGGGAACGGACCCGGGCTGGTGCTGACCGGGGCAAGGGAATTGTGAGCATATTTGGTACCTGACAGCATTAATGACGATGAACCGAAAATTTTGGGGAGACCTCCCCCTGGTTGGCCAACAGGAGGATGCGTAGGTACCCCGTCCCACCGCTTTCTGCGCCCATTTAATTGCCCTTGTGTACGGGCAGTGTATCATCTTTGACCTCGATTGACCTCCAAACAGACTTAGCCTAAGATTAGTGGGCACTATCGATACGTATTCATGACTGCGCAGTGCGTATAAATGACTGATCACTATCCAACATTGGCTTTTAGGTCCGATATATCACGCCCAATGCGAGCGTTATTCCTATTATAACTTGAAGCTACGTGATAACATCCCCAATATTCAGTGTCCTGTTGCGCCCTAGCCTTTGAACCGATATGAAAATGAATGTTGCCCTAGTGAAAGAGCTGGTCCGGCTCTGTCGAATAGCGTTGAGAAAGTGGTTCCGGCTATTTTGTGTACGGAGATAAGCAAGGTTTTATAGAGCACTGCATTTGATACATTTTGACATATATGAATTATTTCCCTCTGGTGACCACAGTATTGACCTTCCGCAAAAATTCCGGGAGTAACGCCGACTGCATTTCCGACGATCTTTCGATCCCTTTTTCCGCTTCTATCTTTCTTTGTTTCCGAGATCGAGGGTGTCATTTTTAACCCCCTCCCACCAGGGGGGGTCATAGGTGATTCATGCTGGTCACCGGGGTTAGGGTTAAGGGCCAGCATCTATAATTTTGTTGCTTTCAGATGATAACTTTGACTTTAATACTGAATTATAATCTCATGAAATCACTTAGGTAATGACTTGACTCTGGCTTAGGTCATGGATATCGAGAAACCCGATCTATATTTTATAGGTTTTTATATCTATATTTTATCGGAACCTTCCCCCTTGCACTCGCCAGTGCTTCCCTATAGCCATATTTATACCAATTTTAAGACCGATTTTGAAGATCTAAGAAGCTTGGATTTTAGTCGGCGACCACAAGTTCACTTTTTAGACCCCTGTGACCCTGTCCCGGCTGGAACACATAGCCTTTTCAGCCGAGATCACAGCGCAACGACATCAGATAGTTGTCAACCAGCACCAGGAGAATCTGCCAGATTCCTGCAAGGAGGTTGCAAATGCATCAAAACAACACTACAATAGGAAGCCGGGTACAAGTACCAAGGAGGTGAGAACCTGTTTTTGCTGTGGATTTTCTGGTCACAGTGCTCATGACCAGAAGTGCCCTGCTAGGGGTAAAACTTGCAACAGCTATGGTAAAACAGGCCTTTTTGTTGGGGCCGCTAGAGTGTCCACAGTTGAGGTTTCTTCTGTTGCCAGCCAGTCTGCAGCTTCATGCCCCATGCTCTGTGTTGACGTAGATGGCCAGTCGCTTGAGATGATGGCTGACACAGGATCGCCAGTCAGCTTGCTGCCCCTGCACATCTACAGCGCTTGCCTGTTCCACCTGCCGCTTCTTGACAGTGATGTCAAACTCCATGGATATGGTGGACATGAGTTGGATGTGCTTGGCTATGTACATGCCAGTGTGACTAGATATGGCCAACATGCTGACGCAGACATCTATGTGATGCGCGGTGGCTCTGTGCCACTACTGGGACGTGATCTGCAGCAGGGCCTGCACCTAACGGTGAGGGATGGCAACATTGTGTGTGCGGTGTCTGTCACTGCCTCCCCAGGTGTGCTACCACCTCTTCGTGGTTTCGTCCACAAGGTGAATGTAAAGAAGGATGTCGACCCAGTCCAGCGGAAGCCTCGCCCGCTTCCAATAGCGGTCCGGGCGGAGGTAATGGAGCACCTTGCTGACTTGGAGGCCAAGGGAGTCATTGAGCCAGTCGACCACTCGCCTTGGGTGTCGCCGTTATTGGTCACCAGACGTCGCACAGGTGGGGTCAGAGTTTGCCTAGACTTGAGGCAGGTTAACAAGAGCGTCATTCCCAGCTGTTACCCCATCCCGGACATGAATGACATGCTCAACAGGTTGAAGGGCTCTTCAGTCTTTTCGACCCTTGACATGAAAGCCGCGTTCAACCAGCTACCACTTCATGAAGAGTCACGGAACCTCACTGCCTTCATGACTCCGGATGGTCTGCGGAGGTACACACGCTGGTGCTTCGGGCTGTCATCAATTCCAGCTGCCTTCCAGAAAGTCATGGACAAGATCCTCGCCGGCCTGCCTGGAGTTGAGGTCTACCTAGACGATATTTTTATCCATGGTGAGTCTCCAACTCAACACGATACTCGTCTCCAGCAGGTGCTCTCCCGTCTCGAGGACCATCGCGTCACTCTCAACATGGAGAAGTGCACTTTTGGTGCAACAACGCTGGACTTCTTGGGATTCACCATCTCCAAGAACGGGATTTGTGTGAGCCAGGAACGGGTAAGCGGGATGAGAGGGATGAAGTCCCCAGCTTTCTTCAAGGAACTCCAGTCTGCCTTAGGCCTTTTTGGCTTCTACGCTCGATTTGTGAAGGGTTTCTCAACCCTAGTGGACCCGTTGCGCGCTGCCCTGAAGCCTGAGCGCTTTCAGTGGAGCGATGAGCTTGAGCATATTTTCAAGCAGGTTATCACCAGCATCGTGACTTCGTCGGCGCTGGCGATGTATGATCCGGACCTGCCGACCATCGTCATCACTGATGCCTCTGATGTTGGATTAGGTGCAGTCTTGTGCCAGCCACATCCAGAAGGTGAGCGTGTGGTTGCATTCGCATCCGCAAGTCTGTCCGCAGCTCAACGCCGGTACAGCGTCACAGAGCGCGAGGCTCTGGCAGCTCGATGGGCAGTCGAGCATTGGCATCAATACCTGTTCGGCAACCACTTCACACTTAGGACGGACCATCAAGCTCTGAAGTCGCTGCTCACTTCGAAGGGAATAGGTAGGGCTGGTATGCGGATGTCGCGTTGGGCCATTCGGCTCATGTCCTACTCTTTCACAGTGGAGCACGTGAGCGGGACCAAGAACGTCGCGGACGGACTGTCGCGTTTGCCTGCGGCGCAGTCTGTACCCGCCGAAGACGAGCAGCTGCTAGTTGCGACCATCACCAAACGCATCACTAGTAAGTCAGCTGTAACCCGTGAGGAGTTACGGAGTGCGTCCACGGGAGACCCGACCGTGCTTCTCCTCACAGAACACATCACTGGTGGATGGCCAGTACACTTCAAGGCCTGCCCACCTGATCTGCAGCCGTACTACCAGTTCAGAGATGACCTGTCCATCGTGGAGGATCTGATCTTCAGGCGTGATCGCATTCTCGTCCCCAACTCACTGCAACAACGGCTTCTTCAGCAGGCACACGAGGGCCGCCAAGGTATGGTCCGCACAAAGCAACGGGTGCGTGAACTTTTTTGGTGGCCAGGTCTTGACGCCCAAGTCGAATCTATGGTTAGAGCATGCGAGACATGTGACGCGCTTGACAAGAGTTCCAGAACTCGTAATGTGACTCTGAACCCTGTCTCCTACCCTGACCGGCCATGGGAGAAAGTCGGCATAAACTTTACTGGACCGATGGAGGGAGGAGGGCACAATCGGAGGTACTCAGTACTGTTGGTGGATTACTACTCGAAGTGGCCCGAGGTGGGATTTTGTTCTGGCCCATCCACCAATGCTGTCATTGACTTCCTCGAGTCTGTTACGTGCAGAGAGGGGTTTCCGGAACAGATAGTTTCCGATAACGGTACTGCATTTACCTCGAAAGAGTTTGCGGAGTACTTGAGTAACAGTGGTGTAAAACATCTTCGTGTAACCCCATACCACCCAAGAGGAGCGGGAGCTGTGGAACGATTTAATCGTGTACTCAAGGGGGCCTTGCAGTCAGCAATAGTTACCAAGCAGGATTGGCTTTCTTCTGTTCGACAGTTTCTGCGAGCATACCGCTCAACTCCCCATGCCACAACTGGTAGGAGTCCTGCGGAGCTGCTCCATGGACGCCAGCTTCTTACACCCCTGCAAGCTTGCGCCACCCCAGACCGGTTGGTTGCTCGACCAGACGAGGTGAGGACTCGTGTTGAGGAGAGGCAGAGAAAGCAGAAGGTTTACTGGGACAGAAAACATAGCGCCTCACCTAATACGTTCAAGATTAACGACTGGGTGAGATACCGTTTGATTCCGGGGCCCAAGAAGGGCAAGTCTCGATTCTCTACTCCAGTACAAATCGTTGAAACTAGAGGACCACTGTCGTTTAAGCTGTCAGATGGATCGCTCGTGCACGCTGAGCGTTTGGCCAATGCATTAGCTCCATCGTCAACATCCACAGGAGTACCTGCTGGCCGAGGAGATACGTCATCGACGAGAGACTTCTGCGTCACTGATGACGCCCACCTGTCGCCGCGATCGGTGAACGCACCCACGTCGTCGGCGGAGGTGCCAGTGCGTACTGCTGAGGCACCGACTCATCTGACGGACGTGCCGGACCGACCAGCCGAGTCAGCTCTGGACCTAGAAGAGCCACCGACGCACCTGGTGGACGCGCCTACCCGATCGCCGGAGACAGCGCGGAGGTCTGAAGCCGCGTGTGCAGACCCATTGCTACCATCACCTCATGTGCAGACCCATCAGTCGTCTGGAGGAGGTTCTGCAACGAGCGGTGGTCAGCGGCCGCCGTCAAGTCCGGCCGAAGCATTGGACAACGCTTCTTCCCGGCGTTCTGCAAGGTCGAGGCGGAAACCAAGACGGTTGATCGAGGAATGATGGATTGATAGTTTGATCGTGATCTTGCTTGTGTTACTTGATTGTGATGCCTTGCATTTTGCAAGGGGAGGAGAATGTAGTGTTGTGATATTCTAGATGATATTCTGGAGGGTTTACTTTAAACCTTTCACAGAGGATTTCCAATGAGTAATGGCTTTGTTTACCTGGAGGTTTTTTGGAGTGTTATTCATTTGCTTGTAGCCACTGCATTTGGCAGCTCATGTTTGCAAAACTTTGGTGAAGGATCTGGGTGCTGAGTTGATGTCAGATTGTGGAATGGATTTGGAAGGCAGTTCACTCTGAGCTCACTTGCTGGTAGCATGTGTTGCTCTGACTCCTTTTGTTTATTGTAGTGTAATATATATGTGCAAGTTACTTACCTTTAAGCTTTGGAATCAGGCTTATTGTTCCTCATGGAAACACTACAAACACTTAATAGGTAGCCGGTTGTCTGCGCGCTTAATAAGGGATACGCGAAAAAAATCATTGGCTGGATCAAAAGGTCACAAAAAGTAGTGTCAGAAGTCCTATTCGCATTTTTGCGAATTCGGCCTCCAAATGCTTTAAAATTGCTGTCAAAGTCAATATTTCTAGATGACTTATCAAGAATTCTCACTATTGTTTAAATGACGTAGTCTCGGCTATGACCATTTATTTCTCTAACAATCAGGTCATATCTGTCCTAAACAGTGATGTAGAACTTTGGAACTATCACAGACAAAAATTATCTAAAAAAACCTACATTTCAAAACTCTTTTTAAACAGAAATATAGGACTTAAAGGAAATCACAGTTGACCAATCGGAAGCCCAGGAATTCTCATTCCTGGGTAAAGTGACGTATCTGACGCAAAAGTTTCGTCATCCTGGAAATTTTGACAAACAAAATTACTGTAAATACTAAAAATATATTTTAAAAACTAAGAGATGAAGAGCAGGTTTCAGCTTTTTACCGGTATCGTTAAAATATTTCAATAATAGGCGAGTGGCCTCCAAAAATGTTGCCGAAGATACAAAAATAATTGACAGTTTCGTTAATCAAGATTTTGCAAATAGCAAGAAACCACAATACAATTATTCTGCGTACTTTCCTTTAAGTTTAAAAAAATCGACACCAAAAGCTCCTGGTTGCACCACGTTTGCAGATTTTCGAGCTGTGACCTTGTGATGAGCAGGAAGCTTAATCCACGCCCCGGTGGGCCCCCGAGCCACCTTTCGCCCTGGTGGGGGGTGTTTGAACACCCCCTTGAACTCGGCCCCTATGCAGGATAGCGAAAAAACGCAAAAGCTTGTGGATAGCTCGTACAAATTGATGAAGAAACTATATAAGCCACTTTTTGGCTCAGATCAATATTGAGGTCATGACAGGTCAAGGAAAGTGGGATTTTGAGTAGAGTTTTTGGGCTCTAGCGTCTGACAGAGTTGAGTTAGAATAATTTTTTAGGCACCACTCGCTTCCTCTCGTCACGGGGAATCGAATGACGTAGATGGTCACACTAGTTCAAAACACAAAAATGACCAGACCTCAGGTCAGGTCAAGGTCACTTTTAACCTAGCATAGTCAATATGCATATCAATCGACTCGCAATAGCAATCCAAACGCAATTATATCAAAATAAAAGCTGCATCATCATTTCATACAAAGTTACTGACATAAGTCTGAAACCTGCTTAAATAGCCCCAAATGACCTCTCAGAGGTCACAGGTCAAAAATTGCAGCATGAATCTGGAAAGAGGCCCAGGATACTACGACTTGGAGATTATGAAGGTATTCTTAGCTGTATCTACACAAATACAGCCCAATTTCTGTTTTTCTCATGTATTTCCAACGGAGAGGCCATGGTCTGTACTTGACCTTAGGTCATCGGTTTGAAGAAAAAATCCCGGAATATATGGTGTAGCACTCGGTGGGCCCATTATGTGGTATACATTTCAATCCAATAGATTCATCCATTTCCTACTTGTAACATTTTTTTAGGTGAGAACACTTGACCTGCACTGATGACCTGACCTGAGATGACCCAACATCAAAATATTGGGGAAAGTTGTGGAATTGATCAAGGATAAGGTGTGCCAAGTACGGCGGCACTTTGCGCCGCCGTTTTTCCGTGCCGCAGGAAAAACCTGAGGGGGTGTGTTCAAACCCCCCTCCCCCACCGGAGCGAGGGTTAAAGCATAGGTGCAGGAACTATGTTGAAGTTGTGGGAAAGGGTCACTGACGTCGGTGGGGCCAAAGATGACTCGGCTTATCGCTTGATTTGTTACCGTAAACAAGGTACTGGAATGGCTGGAAAATGGTGGGCACTGCTCCCATAATCCGAAAGTTAGAGTTGCAGTCGCCACCACGGTTTTTGGGCGTATGGCTTAAAGTATGTCTAGACACTGGTAGATCCAGATGGGGGGAATTAGGGTCATGCTCCCCCAAACGCTCAAACCAGGGGGCCAAAATATTTTTTGCCCGCGGAGAAACAGTGTGGTGTGCAAATAAAGCACGAAATAAGCCATTAGAGATGGTTCGATGAAGTTGCAAGAGGTTTTTACCCCTTTTTAACGTTTTTCACCCCCTAACAGCGCCAGTAAAATTTTATGGGTCGGCTAGGAAAAAGCATCATTGAAAATTTTCACAAAGTTACACTCCTGCTCAAACTACGCCCACATTTAAAGTAATCTAGTTAGGTATTATTGTACCTCTAATGGGCTTCAATGGACCAAACTTTTGTACTTCTAAATGTCAGGGGAAGGGTTTCCTTCCTGGAAAAGCTCCAGTAGGGGTAGAGTTATTCACGCAGGAGTTATTCTCACAGACTGCTCCACATCCGGCTCACTGCTTCCGCAAGCTTTGCTCTTCTGGCTGCAACTGGCTCCTTACAATTTTTATCACGGAGGATAAATCTCGACAAACCCATCTTCGGTGATGTTCCTTTGTAATCTGGCAATAGCACCGAGAGCAGTTGTTTTTGGAATAAAGAACGATTCATTTTTTACGCCAATTCCTAGTTAAGTGCAGGCACTGGTGAATCCAGGGAGGGGCAGGGGGCGAGCCGGGTAATTTCCCAGCAAACCTTCCAAGTTTTGCCGATTTTCTTAAAAAAAGAACATATTTTATATTATTTTGGGCCCTGTTGCTCCCTCCCTTAACCAGTGATCTGGATCTGAGTGGATCTGGATCCGACCCTGAGTGCAGGTCAGTGGAAAGAGTAAGGACGCCTCCATCGAAGAAAAGGGCCAGGTGCGGGTATCGGGACTGAAGTTCAATGGAGAAGGGCACAGTTTCAAGAGGCATCAGCGAGTCAGGCACAGTGGTCTTCCCATCCACCGTGCCAGTGCTGCTTTTTGTGCTGGCGATCAATGGGAGTCTTGGAGTTCTGTCCATAAGGCAGGTGAGCATCATTAAAAGAATGAGGTGCCTACCAGCTTAGAATTTAGAGAAACAATAGAGGAGTAGGTAGTAGGCAGCTGGATATTGAGATAGGCGAAAGAGTTTATTTGGCACCTGTAATTAGTTATTGATTAATCACTCCCTAATTCCAGAGAAAGTTATGATTGATAGCTATTTTTGCACCCTATAAGCTAGTTGTTATCTCTAAGCTGAGTTTGAGCTCAGCGCCAGGGGGCGAGGGGATCTGGAGGGGGCGAGGGGATCTGGAGGGGGGGCGAGGGGACAGGTGGGCAGCGAATCAGGCCATGGCCCCCAAAGCAAAATAGAGGAGTACCAAACCGTTCTTTTGTCTCCCCCCAAATCAGACTAATGTCTGGTGACTGAGCAATTGGGGAGGAAAATCCGTCCGTAAAATTTTTTAATCACGTATTTCTGTTCAGAAGATTCCTCGGTGAAGGGGCAAATTTACTGGGTTAAAATGCTAGCCCGCATAGGCATATCTACGAGGGGCAAGGAGGTGCTTCCCCCATCGACCCTAGGCCCCCTGAAATGGTCACGGTGCCCCCCTGAAAGGTGGATAGCGTCCCTCTAAAATGTTGCTTCCTTTTGTTGCTTTCTTTTGGCGACCTGGGGTCAGGTCAAGAGGTGACCTCTCCCACTGGAATAGCGTGAGGAAAATGTTATCTTTGCTACAAAGTCACAAAAACAAATGCAAAGCCCCAATAAGTTCAGAAACACGTTGGTTTTCACCCTTTCAAAGATTCCGGGGGCGATATTTGCCATTTAATGTATTTCAAGCCATCACGGGTTTTAAATGTTGTCAATTAAGCATTCACCAGCAACTTATGCGCCAATATACCTGAAATTTTCTTACCTCTGGAGGTCACACCATTGACGCAAGCGCCAAAGTGTTCAAATAAACTGATACCGAGTTTAGATGGGTTTTCTAACGCACTTCTCAATGTGCACTATGCCTTATACATTCACAGTTAGAAAGGATGACATCCATGCTCCCCCTCCCGGCGGAGTGAAGCTGGCACCAGAACAGTGTGAGCAGTGACACATACTGGGCACGGTTTAAAGAGTTTGAAGCAAAAATATGAGTATGCGCGGTGATCCTGAGCATTAAGTCACGTTTCCAAGTTCAACTTATACCTCGTGACGACCGGGCAGGAGGGGCCGGTAGGTGGTGAACTGTTACCTTTTTTCTCTGCAAACGGTAAGTTCTGGCCTAAAATAAAGTTCGATCCAGTGGTTTTTCAGCATGCTTTGTCACATGCCTATATCGGTTCAAATCTCATTAGGAACGTGCCACATTCCCTTTAACCCACGCCTGTTTGAATGTATTCTGATACATACATAGCGAGTGCGTGAACTTCAGAACACAACAAAATGGAAACAGCAGGTAAGCTTTTCTTTGTGTCGTGGGTTTGTGACGTTTCTCTGTGTCCGCAGGTAAAAACTAAACTGTGTTGTGTACAGCAGGTAAGCACAATGAAATGGAAAAAAGGTAAACACACATGACACACAGTAGGCTGTCTACTGTGTGTCGTGTATTTACCTCTTGTTTCCATTTCGCTGCGTTTACCTACTTTTCAGGATGGTAGACTGCCTACTGTATGAGTGTGCTTACCTTCTGTTTGAATTATGCTGTGTTTACCTGCAGTACACGATACAGAATAGTGCTTATCTGCAGTTTCCATTTTGCTGTGTTTACGTGCTGTACACGACACAGAATAGTGTTGTTTCACTTTTGATGTGTGTGTCTGCTGTTTCCGACGAATAGTGTTTACCTGCTGTTTCCATTTTGCTGTGTTTATCTGCTGCTTACGACACGGAATAAATTTAACCCGCGCCCCACCGAGGGTCTGGTGCCACCTTCACCCCACCGGGGGCCATCGATGGCGCCCCTCTAACTCCGAAAATAGGGTTAGCGCAAATCTGCAAAGTACATTAGAAAGCTCGCCTGAATTCAGCAAGAAATTACTTCACATGTTTAAGCGCTCAGGTCAATGGTTTGACCTCCAGAGGTCAAGTTAGGTCAAGATAGGCTATTTTCACTCAAATATGCAATGCTTAAGCAGACTGGGCATAACTCTTATGCCATTAGAGCTATTGAGATCTAGTAAAGTACATTTGATAGGAAAATGCCCGAGCTTTTTCGCTATGTGGAACGTAAAGACCTTCCGCCAGTGGTTTGACTTCCAGAGATCCCCTCGTGACCTAATATGACCTGAGGTCACAAAAGGTCAGAAAGTGACCTTTTAGTACCTATATCAAATGAAAGCCAGCGACGAGACATACACGATGGTGTTTGATTCAGCGCTCTAGCTTAATTAGGTCTAAAGTTATTGTCAAAATACTGTTTTTGACCCCTGGTGACCTTGGATGACCTTGGAGAGGTCTAAGGGAAAATATGGCCCCTGGGATCCGTGAAAGGGTGTCTAAGAACGCTTTTCTGAGTAAGCCGAGCATTTGCAATAGTTTTTGTGACTTTTTGATCATAAGACAGCTTTTCTCCATAATTTTTCAATGGGAGAGGTTATCTCGTGACCTGACCTTAGGTCACGAAGTCGACAAATCTCGGATTTACACCTTGTAGACCCTGAAGGGGTGATAAAGTGTAGGAATTTTCAAACCGATCGAGTTCGAAATGTAGCTCTTTTAGAGCTCAGAAGTTGAATGAAGTAAGGTGACCTTGGTTGACCTCGCCTGGTGACCTGACCTTGAGTGACCCGGGGTAAAAAATTTCAGGGATGGTGGGAAAATGATGTGGTGAGAGGTAAAGCCCTCAACCGCGGTGCTGCACTTTGTGGTTTTTCTGCTATCCCGGAAAAACTTTAGGGGCGGCCATCGATGCCCTCCCCAGTGGGGCGAGGGTTAATCTGCTGTTTCTATTTCGCTGTGTTTATCTACTGTTTAGGAAAGTAGACAGCGTACTGTATGAGTGTGCTTACCCTCTGTTTGAATTGTGCTGTCTTTACGTGCTGTACACGACACATAATAGTGTTTACCTGCTGTTGCCATTTCACTGTGTTTACGTGCTGTACACGACACAGAGCAGTGTTTACCTGCTGTTTCTATTTCACTGTGTTTGCCGCTGTAAGCAGTCTTCTGTGTGCCGTGTGTTTACCTGTTGTTGCTATTTCGCTGTGACCATGGTTCATAAGTGAAACTGTCAGCTGAAATAATATAAGTCAAAAAGTTATGCTATTTGTAGTTTCGTGATTTATTTCAAAGTCTTCATCACTGCATCCAAAAGTTAAAATTATAAATACTTTAAATCAAGTGTCTAATATAAATGGGCCGGTAATTCTTAAACTAACATACTTTTATTATTTTACCTCCGAACTTGTTTATATTGAAACTACAGCGACTGACTTACACCTCTCTGGACCTGACAAGCAGCACAGTTAGGTAAGAATGATCCGTTTCAGGAGAGGGCTTGAGAGGTAGCTAAATGCAGCGTGGTATTGATGATAGACTACCGACTGCAGGCTGGGACTGGGAGGTAGCTAAATGCAGCACGGTATTGATGATAGGCTACCGACTGCAGGCTGGGACTGGGAGGTAGCTAAATGCAGCACGGTATTGATGATAGACTACCGACTGCAGGCTGGGACTGGTAGGTAGCTAAATGCAGCACGGTATTGATGATAGGCTACCGACTGCAGGCTGGGACTGGGAGGTAGCTAAATGCAGCACGGTATTGATGATAGACTACCGACTGCAGGCTGGCACTGGGAGGTAGCTGCGCATCCGTTAGGTCTGCCTCTGACCAGGTTCGAACCCGTGACCCCGGTGTACAAATACCTACACCTCCCAGGCTCTGTATGTCAGTTACATTCTCCTCATTTACAAGTGCAGGGTGCAACCGTGAGTCACGGCTTAGCGCGGCATATGGCAGGTGTCGGGCAGCCGCCTCCGCATAATGCTACCTCGTTAATCCGGTATGTCCACCAGGGCCGCTGGTAGGTTGGCAGTTAGGAGACGCAGACACACCACCCTTGCGACATAACGAGCGATGAGACACTCCAGGGAGGTACAGGTCACACATTTCCATCCCCCCCCACCCCGCCCCATCTGCCCTGGGAACTCGCGGTGCTGTCCTATTGCTACCCTACTGGCGGTGCTCCCGTCTACACTGGGGTGCTCCTGTCTACTCAGACAGTGCTCCTTCTACACTGGCCGTGCTCCTGTCCACTGTCTGGTCCAGGGAGATGGGGGGGGGGTGGGAACTGGGCAATTGATTTTCTTTAAAAGTAACACGTTGTTCACGATTTTGGGCCCGGTTGCCCCTAAAACCGTCGGTCTGGGTCCGACCCTGCTCCTGGCTACACTGGTGGTGCTCCTGTCTACACAGACAGTGCTCCTGTTTACACAGACGGTGCTCCTGTCTACACAGACGGTGCTCCTGTCTACACAGACGGTGCTCCTGTCTACACTGGTGGCGATCCTGTCTACACAGACGGTGCTCCTGTCTACACAGACGGTGCTCCTGTCTACACAGACGGTGGTCCTGTCTACACAGACGGTGCTCCTGTCTACACTGGTGGTGATCCTGTCTACACAGGCGGTGCTCCTGTCTGCACAGACGGTGCTCCTGTCTACACAGACGGTGCTCCTGTCTACACAGACGGTGCTCCTGTCTACACAGACGGTGGTCCTGTCTACACAGACGGTGCTCCTGTCTACACAGACGGTGGTCCTGTCTACACAGACGGTGCTCCTATCTACACAGACGGTGCTCCTGTCTACACTGGTGGCGATCCTGTCTACACAGACGGTGCTCCTGTCTACACAGACAGTGCTCCTGTCTACACAGACGGTGCTCCTGTCTACACTGGTGGCGATCCTGTCTACACAGACAGTGCTCCTGTCTACACAGACGGTGCTCCTGTCTACACAGACGGTGCTCCTGTCTACACAGACAGTGCTCCTGTCTACACAGACGGTGCTCCTGTCTACACAGGCGGTGCCCCTGTCTACACAGACGGTGCTCCTGTCTACACAGACGGTGCTCCTGTCTACACAGACGGTGCTCCTGTCTACACTGGTGGCGATCCTGTCTACACAGACGGTGCTCCTGTCTACACAGACAGTGCTCCTGTCTACACAGACGGTGCTCCTGTCTACACTGGTGGCGATCCTGTCTACACAGACAGTGCTCCTGTCTACACAGACGGTGCTCCTGTCTACACAGACGGTGCTCCTGTCTACACAGACAGTGCTCCTGTCTACACAGACGGTGCTCCTGTCTACACAGGCGGTGCTCCTGTCTACACAGACGGTGCTCCTGTCTACACAGACGGTGCTCCTGTCTACACTGGTGGCGATCCTGTCTACACAGGCGGTGCTCCTGTCTACACAGATGGTGCTCCTGTCTACACTGGTGGCGATCCTGTCTACACAGACGGTGCTCCTGTCTACACAGACAGTGCTCCTGTCTACACAGACGGTGCTCCTGTCTACACTGGTGGCGATCCTGTCTACACAGACGGTGCTCCTGTCTACACAGACGGTGCTCCTGTCTACACAGACGGTGCTCCTGTCTGCACAGACGGTGCTCCTGTCTACACAGACAGTGCTCCTGTTTACACAGACGGTGCTCCTGTCTACACAGACAGTGCTCCTGTCTACACAGACGGTGCTCCTGTCTACACTGGTGGTGATCCTGTCTACACAGGCGGTGCTCCTGTCTGCACAGACGGTGCTCCTGTCTACACAGACGGTGCTCCTGTCTACACAGACGGTGCTCCTGTCTACACAGACGGTGGTCCTGTCTACACAGACGGTGCTCCTGTCTACACTGGTGGTGATCCTGTCTACACAGGCGGTGCTCCTGTCTGCACAGACGGTGCTCCTGTCTACACAGACGGTGCTCCTGTCTACACAGACGGTGCTCCTGTCTACACAGACGGTGGTCCTGTCTACACAGACGGTGCTCCTGTCTACACAGACGGTGGTCCTGTCTACACAGACGGTGCTCCTGTCTACACTGGTGGCGATCCTGTCTACACAGACAGTGCTCCTGTCTACACAGACGGTGCTCCTGTCTACACAGACGGTGCTCCTGTCTACACAGACAGTGCTCCTGTCTACACAGACGGTGCTCCTGTCTACACAGGCGGTGCTCCTGTTTACACAGACGGTGCTCCTGTCTACACAGACGGTGCTCCTGTCTACACAGACGGTGCTCCTGTCTACACAGACGGTGCTCCTGTCTACACAGACAGTGCTCCTGTCTACACAGACGGTGCTCCTGTCTACACTGGTGGTGCTCCTGTCTACACAGGCGGTGCTCCTGTCTGCACAGACGGTGCTCCTGTCTACACAGACAGTGCTCCTGTCTACACAGACGGTGCTCCTGTCTACACAGACGGTGGTCCTGTCTACACAGACGGTGCTCCTGTCTACACTGGTGGTGATCCTGTCTACACAGGCGGTGCTCCTGTCTGCACAGACGGTGCTCCTGTCTACACAGACGGTGCTCCTGTCTACACAGACAGTGCTCCTGTCTACACAGACGGTGCTCCTGTCTACACTGGTGGTGATCCTGTCTACACAGGCGGTGCTCCTGTCTGCACAGACGGTGCTCCTGTCTACACAGACGGTGGTCCTGTCTACACAGACGGTGCTCCTGTCTACACTGGTGGTGATCCTGTCTACACAGGCGGTGCTCCTGTCTACACAGACGGTGCTCCTGTCTACACAGACAGTGCTCCTGTCTACACAGACGGTGCTGCTGTCTACACTGGTGGCGATCCTGTCTACACAGACGGTGGTCCTGTCTACACTGGTGGCGATCCTGTCTACACAGACGGTGGTCCTGTCTAACAGAGGTGCAGAAAGTATGCTGGCTGTCACAAACTCGATGCGACGTATGCCTCCTCTGTCACACAGAGCTGGAAATCATAATTGTATACTTGAATATTATTTCCAATATGCTGAATGTCCTCTACCTGTCTCTTACTTTTTGCAGCAGACAAGGTTCAAGCACCAAACCATTATAGCATGAAAGTAGTAAACTGTGTTTTCATTTTTAGATAATGTTTTTGTTTTTGGAAGGAAAATTTCCAATTATGGATCATTGTTTCCAGTATTGGGATCATAACTATTATTGGCAACTCTGACCGCAGTTTCCCTCAATGACATGCGTTCCCCTTTTGAAGAAGTTTCCATTTTTGGAAGGAGTGTTTCCATTTATGGTACATTTCACCATGATTAAATGTAACAATTATAATGAAAATAATTATTATGGGGAACATATCTATTAATGGGAATGTACACACAATTGGGAAACCTAATCACAGCTTCCCCCCCCACTAAACTTCTATCTCACATATCAACAAAAGGGACAAAAATGTCAATGTTAACATAGGATTTGGATCTACCTGAAAAATTTTGGTAAAGTGTACCTTAGGTACCATTTTTATAAATATATCAAATCCTTAAAATTTGCCTCCAACCCACGATTATCACCTGCCTGGTCATTTTTTCTTGCAGTAAAAACTCTGAGGCAACTAGCCTGCATAGATGTAAAATTATGTCTATTGGCCTAATAGGTACAGAGGTATTGGAATTCACATACCAAAGAAAGATCCAGTGTAGTCAAAATCCTGTTTTAACTCCATGCAGTTCAGGTCCTGTGTGTTGCTTACTACCACTGGTAGTAAGCAATACACCCTCAACCAGAGTTTTTCGAAGTCTCTTTCTTTCTGAGATTTGCTGTGATTTTCTGAGATGAGAAGGAAGTCTACTGGGCCCCCCTCCAGTGCACGTTAGTGCCACTGCCAGGCCCCTCTCCAGTGTGGGTGTTTAACACTTTGTGGAGGACTGCATTGGCACACATTTCCTATCTGTACAATATTGATATGATAATTTGATCATGAAATCTCACCTGAATCCCTGTTGTTGCCAGCCTGTTGCTGGCGCCAACTCTCCCAACTTCCTCCAGCTCCAAATCGATCTAACCAATCTAGGGCACAAATAAGCTAAGGCACAAGCAAGCCAAGGAATGAAAAACCAAGTTTGATATGTGAAAGTGCATCAGTCTAACAGTAGCCTACATTCATCTTGGATTAGCCATGGGCAGCAATATATATTCTAGCTAGTTTTAGCCTGCACTTATCTCAGATACACCTAATAAATATGCCCTCAAAATAAGTGGATTCCCACCTGTTTGAATTTTTGGCAGGCTCTACATCACATAAAAATTCCGAACGAGTCTTGTCGCTGTTGCGCAGTTTAAGTAGAATTGCTGCCCAGCTATGTTTATTTTTTCATTCATTTAGTACTTTTCTTAGTAGCTTTTAGGCGTACTTAATACTAAATTCGAAGAAATAGGGGCCAATAAATCGAAGACACTCAAATTGTAAATATGATTTCACCTGAAAAAAATGGACAGAGAAGTACTTGATAAAGTATCTGCGTTATCGTTAAGGCCTTAAATATGCCCACAATCGTGTATTTCTCGAAAAATTGACTGTCACATTTCGGGTATCTAGGCGACAACTTTTTGCTAACTACTAACAATCGGCACCATTGGGCTGCATGTTAAAATCTGGCAACTGTGACAGTGGTTTGCGGGTTTTCTGCAGCGGGGGTCCCTCGTTTTGGTAGAAACTGAAAACAGTACCAATATTGTGTCACTTATGGTACGCTGTGCAATTAAAAAACAGAGCTGCTAAATCAAAATATTTGCTACACGCTTCTTTCTGTATTTCGAAAATATGTGGTTTGATTTTGAACCATATAGTCAGGATCACTATTTTGTCACAATTATGCACCTCGATTTTCGTAAATGTGTCACAAACTCCAGTAGCCGAGTTGGCAAGTTTCTGCACCTCTGCTGTCTAAACAGACGGTGCTCCTGTCTACACTGGTGGCGATCCTGTCTACACAGACGGTGCTCCTGTCTACACAGACGGCGATCCTGTCTACACTGGTGGCGATCCTGTCTAAACAGACGGTGCTCCTGTCTACACTGGTGGCGATCCTGTCTATACAGACGGTGCTCCTGTCTACACTGGTGGCGATCCTGTCTACACAGACGGTGCTCTTGTCTAAACTGACGGTGCTCCTGTCTGCACAGACGGTGCTCCTGTCTACACAGACGGTGCTCCTGTCTACACTGGTGGCGATCCTGTCTAAACAGACGGTGCTCCTGTCTACACAGACGGTGCTCCTGTCTACACAGACGGTGCTCCTTTCTACAGAGACGGTGCTCCTGTCTACACAGACGGTGCTCCTGTCTACACTGGTGGCGATCCTACCTACACAGACGGTGCTCCTGTCTACACAGACGGTGCTCCTGTCTACACAGACGGTGCTCCTGTCTACACAGACGGTGCTCCTGTCTACACAGACGGTGCTCCTGTCTACAGAGACGGTGCTCCTGTCTACACAGACGGTGGTCCTGTCTACACTGGTGGCGATCCTGTCTACACAGACGGTGCTCATGTCTACACAAACGGTGCTCCTGTCTACACAGACGGTGCTCCTGTCTACACAGACGGTGCTCCTGTCTACAGAGACGGTGCTCCTGTCTACACAGACGGTGCTCCTGTCTACACAGACGGTGCTCCTGTCTACACAGACGGTGCTCCTGTCTACAGAGACGGTGCTCCTGTCTACACAGACGGTGGTCCTGTCTACACAGACGGTGGTCCTGTCTACACAGACGGTGCTCCTGTCTACACTGGTGGCGATCCTGTCTAAACAGACGGTGCTCCTCTCTACACAGACGGTGCTCCTGTCTACACTGGTGGCGATCCTGTCTAAACAGACGGTGCTCCTGTCTACACAGACGGTGCTCCTGTCTACACTGGTGGCGATCCTGTCTAAACAGACGGTGCTCCTGTCTAAACAGACGATGCTCCTGTCTACACTGGTGGCGATCCTGTATACACACACGGTGCTCCTGTCTACACTGGTGGTGATCCTGTCTACACAGACGGTGCTCCTGTCTACAGAGACGGTGCTCTTGTCTACACAGAAGAGCTGTATTATTCACTCTGCCATCCATCCGTACTATTGTTCGTTCCCTTTTCCCCGTTTGGGAGTGTACTGGACGCGCCTCTGCCATCTGCCTCAGTGGGTATTGGAGTCGGCCCCCGCACCCCCTTCTCTCTCTCTCTCTCACGGCCTTGACCGGTACTGCACCCTGGTGCCTTCCACTGCTGCTGACTTGAGCACGTGAGGACCAAGAAAACCCGGCCCCAATCCAGGCAATGGCCAAAGCTTCCCCAAAATATCCTGGCGAATGGGTTTGCACACCATGATTACCAATCCAAATGGGATCCAAATTCCACAAATACTACGAATAAAAATGCCGAGTCTAAACCCATTTTCAGCCTAGAAAAATGTCATGTTTCCTTTGTCAATCCATTCTGATGCATGCAATGTGTATCCGAGCCAATCCAATCCGACCCCGAAACAAACCGATCCAATCCCGATCCGATCCATTCGCATATCTAAGCCATGACGTCCTCGGCCGTCCGCCGCCATTGCCTAAGACCCACAGGTTGATCCGGGCCGCGCTGATCCAACATAATAGACGGCCCGAATGGGGCTTACAGCCATCAGCTGTCTCAGGCGACGCAGAGGACCGACCTCGGTGGTGCAGAGCACCGCACTCACGCTGTGGCCTGAGCTGACCTCGGTGGTGCAGGGCACCGCACTCAGCTGTGGCCTGCCCTGAGCTCTGTGGTGCAGGGCACCGCACCACGCTTGGCCTGCCCTGAGCTCTGTGGTGCAGGGCACCGCACTCACGCTGTGGCCTGCCCTGAGCTCTGTGGTGCAGGGCACCGCACTCACGCTGTGGCCTGCCCTGACCTCTGTGGTGCAGGGCACCGCACTCACGCTGTGGCCTGCCCTGAGCTCTGTGGTGCAGGGCACCGCACTCACGCTGTGGCCTGCACTGACCTCGGTGGTGCAGAGCACCGCACTCACGCTGTGGCCTGAGCTGACCTCGGTGGTGCCGAACACACCAATTTATCGTGCCGATGCAGAGGCGCTGCCTTAACAGGGTAGATGTCGGAGACTAGCATGCAACTCGGTATGGTCGATTGGACGCATATGCTTTCATGCGAACGGCTTGATGACAAATGGAACATGTTCTGTGATATATTCCTACAACAACTTGATTTAGTTGCCCCGCTACGTAGGATGAAAGCACGAGCTAGGGAGGGGCTCCATCCAACACTATCTGTTCGGACACAGGAACTGGTACAACAGCGTCGGCTAATGCTTATAATTAATGACAGGGAACAGTATAAACAGATTAACAGGGAGTACCGTGCTGCTTTACGTTCCGACACCCGCGATTTTTACCATAGGGAAATCACCCAGGGCAGCAGAGGCAGCCTCTGGCGTACACTCCGGCCTGTAATTGGAAGAAAACTTGCACCCTCAGAGGCACTAAACATCACGCCTGATGCACTGAACAATTATTATGTCTCCATAGGGCCTTTGACGGCGGCTAGCGTGCCAGCTGCCACAGCTAGCGTCCCGGTGCGGCTACCCAGAGTAGCCACCAGTGCTTTCAGAGTACATCCGGTCGATTTAGAAACACTGCACCTTACAGTTCTCGGGATGAAAAAGTCCACATCTACAGGAAACGACGGTATCAGAATTGTGATGTTGCAAAAGTTTTTCCCTAGTCTAGTCTTCTTTTTGCTCGATATTGTAAATACTAGTCTCACCACAGGTCAAGTTCCGGCGGCGTGGAAGCATGCGCTGGTGGCGCCGATACCGAAAGGTCGCGCGTCCAACGATCTAGCTCAGACCAAACCAATATCAATACTTCCGGCTATTATGAAAATTGTTGAAAGAATCGTTCAGATGCAACTGACAGTATCTAGAAACAAATCACCTCTTAGCATCAACCCACCACGGCTACCGAAAACATCATTCAACTGAAACTGCGCTTGGCGTCATAACAGATAAGGTGCTTTCTGGGATGGACAGGGGTGAAATTTCGATATTGGTCCTTCTAGATTTGTCCAAATGCTTTGACGTCATCCCACATTCTAAATTACTCGAAAAGCTTACAGATGCATTGTATTGCATTGTATTGCGTCGACAGCGACAGCGAATGGTTCGAAAACTATGTTTCAGGTCACACACAATAGGTACAAATTCGCTCCGCAAATGGTTCATTCGCGCGTCTGGACTCGGCGGGGTCGGACGTTTCGGACCTTGGCTCCTCTCGTTGCTTCTTTGTTGGCTCGATTGGGTTCAGGATTTCGAAGTTGTTCCTCTAGATTGCCAGAAGAGCTATCAACACTGACACACACTACATGCAAGTTGACATTCACATCCACATATTATCACTATCAGACAATTACAGCAGACAAATCCATATTTCACTCAGAAATAATTAGCAATAATTTAGATCTTTCATTCGAGTTCTGACCGTCGCCCGGTCAACACCTCCTGAGATCTCCAGCCCGGGCCTGCCACTGTCCGCCCTTGTCCTGTCCTGTCCTGTCCAGCCCTGGCCTGCCACTGTCCGCCCTTGTCCTGTCCTGTCCTGTCCAGCCCTGGCCTGCCACTGTCCGCCCTTGTTTTCCCGCCCAATTTTTGGCACTCTCTTCAAAATCCTTACTCAGAAGAAAAGGCTCTACACCGAATAAGGCCAATTGGTACACATAATCAATATGTATATTTAGGAAGAAGACACGAAATCAAGACTCACAAAAACGCTTCAAAACTCAGTACATTTTCAGTTTAGTGCTGGCGACCCTGCTCTCGGAGGGGTGAACGTCTCTTCAAAGCGCCATCATTTCCACGCAACAGGCACAACCTCCAAGTGATTTAACACTCACTGATCAGACACAAAATTAAACATCTAACAGATAAATCAAATTTTCCAAAAACACCAACACAAGAAGACGGATAGGTGTTGCGCCATTTTGCGCCATTTTTGCCAATCCCCACAGTGTTTACCATTATAGCACGCACAAGTATTGCATTGGATTTGCAAACCACAGTTCATCAGGTCAAGTGTAGATAAAAAACATCGCTCGTCACCACCTTTTGGAGTCTTGGTGATTTGCAAACAGTCTGGCTCTGTGAAGAACGACACATTGAGCACGGTCAGTTTTCAAAGGTTACATACGATTCCCGTCTGAGCCGGCATGCTCTGACGAGCTCCGAACGCACGAGCGGTGACGATAGTTTTTCACGCTAGTTTTCCAGTGATACAGAGCAAATCACACTAGATAGATAAAACCCACAAAAACACTAAAATAACATAAAACATTAAAAAAGAACACAAACTGACCGCTGAGTATTCTCCAAAACTGCAAACCAAAGCATTATTTACACACCTTAAGCTACCCTGGGCTAACTGTAATACCTAGAGGTGTGATGCGACATTCTCTTTATTGCTCTGGATACGGCAGGAGGAGCACAGCTTTGATTTGAATTTGGATCTTTGGCACATGCAGATGCAGGTAAGCTAGGTTAACAAACTATTGGGTGGGAGAATGTTTGACTAAAGAGCACTTGGGAACCTCAACATTTTTCTGTTCTCATAAAGTACCTTCTCAAGAAATGGATGGTTGACCTCCAGGACTCACTAGCCTTCTGAGCATTCTTCACACATACATACAGACTTGAGGGAGCCTTTGGAAGGTAGGAAACTCTCTGTAAACTTTGAGTGCCCCTGATACTGGTGTATTTCTGAGATTCTGAAGAAAAACTTTGGACGCTGTTTGGCAATAGGGGCCTTTTTATTTGCGCACATCTAAACTAGCACTGTAGCATTTAGCAGTCAAACCAGAACTTGAGTCATGGCACCAAAAAATAATTACAAAGAACAACTTGATGACATGCGTCTGAAATATGTGGCTCTTGAAAACCATGTGACCGAAATGAAATCAGAAATTCGAAAGTTGAAGGAGGACCAACTCTCTTACCTTGCCCTTCGTTCAGAAGCCGAAACCAGGCAGGTAGAGACAGAGAAGTTCCTTGACCAAGCCAGATATGAGAATGAATCACTGAAAGTACAACTATCCAAAATGGCCAAGGAATTAGATAACTTAGACCAGTATGGGAGAAAGTACCAACTCATCCTGGCTGGCAAAGCGGTCCCTGAAGCATGTAGAGGTGAGGATATCAGAGATATAACTCTCTGGTTATTGAGCACATTCCTGGGCATACAGCTGCAGAAGACCGACCTCACTGCATGCCATAGGCTGGGGGGAGACAACAGTCTTTGTGAGATTCAGGGACCTCGATGCCAGGCAGGCTGTTTACGTAAAGCGCACCAAGCTCGTGCGAACTGGCCTGCTGGTGTTCGAATCCTTGACCAAACCTAGGATGGAGGTTGTTCGCACCCTAAAAGGGATGAGGGATGGCAGCCTGTGCCCATTCAAATCCTACTACACCTCAAATGGCACAATATACCTGAGAGTTAGGGAAGGGGCTCCTCCTGTAAAGCTAGAAGTGGGCACAAGTGAGGATCACATCTGGGACATCTGCAGAGGAGAAAGGAGTGCACAGCCTGGGGAACTGCTCCTGTTATGGGCCAACAAAGGGAGGTCAAAACAGATGATTGGAGGACTGTCTCTAGGGGTCGCAGAAGGGATTCAAGCAGGTCTTCCCCCCACGTCAAGAAGACAAGGTAGAAGAATCCAAGGCCAGATGCCCAGGACGTCAGTGAGACGAGTGACACCTCCCCCCCTACTGTGGGTAGGGGACTGTCCCTTCCCCCAAATGATCCATCTGCTCCTACAGGAGAGACCAGGACTTCCTCTGCTGATCCAGTGCAGGGAGCATGCAACAGCCAGACAGTTGCATTGTCAATGCTGTCGGTAGGGATCTGTGACCCAAATCCACAGATTCTGACTCCAAAAGCCCCTGCCAGCATCTCAAGCACCAGTTCTGTGAGTGGTGACGAGACCTTGCCTGACAGGGTATCAGTGTTGCCTGCCAATGATGCTAACCCAAATCACTGCAGAAGGAAGACCTCCCAAAATGAAGTTGACACAGATACCATCCCCAAAAGCATAGCTCCAACAGCAGACTAACCCCCCTACTCTGCGGGTGTCCAACATGTATCCTGTTGACTGTATCAAAATACCAAAAACAATAATAAAAACACATTTTTATTATGATCATCAACAGTAACACAAACAAAAGAAGCAATCTCAAATGAACATAGCATAAAAAACAGTATGAACATGAACAGAAATACAAAACAGCATTTGTAACAAAGACAGTAATCAGTAACAACTATTTGCTCTCCCTGGTCAAGCTAGTTTCCCATCCGGTAGTTGTCAAACACAGAACCCTCTGAAAAGAAACAGGAAACCCTCCCATTGTTGCTCTCATTCACCTATGATCATTGACAATGGACCCACCATAGCAGCAAACAATACAACTTTCCAGTCTTGGCTTGATATAGAACACTTAGACAATGGTTCTGAAAACATCATTAATTCTATCAATGATCTCTCAAACAAATGCAAATATTACAAACCCGAAGAAGCCCCATCACCCCAAGATCTGGGAATCTTACATGTAAACATAAGATCCTTGCCCAAAAATTATGACAAACTCGTTAATTTCATCAATCGGTCTAATTCACAGTATGCTATCATATGTATTACTGAATCATGGCTAAGTGAAGATCTAAATGCAGGATATAATATTCCAGGATACACATTTGTCAATGCCTGTTTGGATTCACATACACGAGGGAAAGGTGCTGCACTCTATATAAGAGACAATCTCAACTACAAAGTCAGATATGACCTAACCATCAAAATTACTGAAGTCCAGTCCCTTATAGTGGAAGTAGCTCTATCAACTGGAACAAAAATTTTGGTCGGGACCATCTATAGATCTCCCTCATTTCATCCAGACATACTGTTCGGGTACTTGAACAATATTATGCCAAAACTTCTGACTAGCAAGAAAACTTGTGTGATTGCAGGAGACTTCAACATTGACTTAAAGAATAGGCAACACACAGAAACAGCAGAAACGTTTATGGCCTCCATGGCAACTGGTGGTTTTGTACCATCTATATCTGTTCCTACCCGGATCACCAGTACCTCAGCCACCTTAATTGATAACATTTTCATTAACAACTCACAGGCTGTTGAATCCTCCGGTGCCCTAATAGAGGATGTTAGCGATCACATGCCGGTCTTCAGAGGTGCAGAAACTTGCCAACTCGTCTACCGGAGTTTGTGACACATTTACGAAAATCGAGGTGCATAATTGTGACAAAATAGCGATCCTGACTATATGGCTCAAGATCAAACCACATATTTTCGAAATAGAGAATGAAGCGTGTAGGGAATATTTTAACTTAGCAGCTCTGTTCTTCAATTGCACAGCGTACCATTAGTAATACAATATTGGTACTGTGTTCAGTTTCTACTAAAACGAGGGACCCCCGCTGCAGAAAACCCGCAAACCGCTGTCACAGTTGCCAGATTTTAACATGCAGCCCAATGGGGCTGATTGTTAGTAGTTTGCAGAAAGTTGTCGCCTAGATGCCGGAAATGTGACAGTCAATTTTTTCGAGAAATCCACGATTGTGGGCATATTTAAGGCATTAACGATAACGCAGATACTTTATCAAGTACTTCTCTCTCCATTTTTTCAGGTTAAATCATATTTACAGTTTGAGTGTCTTCGATTTATTGGCCCCTATTTCTTCGAATTTAGTATTAAGTACGCCTAAAAGCTACTAATAAAAGTACTAAGTGAGTGAGAAAATAAACATAGCTTGGCAGCAATTCTACTTAAACTGCGCAACAGCGACAAGACAAGTTAGAAATGTTTATGTGATGTAGAGCCTGCCAAAAATTTAAACAGGCGGGAAGCCACTTATTTTGAGGGCATATTCATTAGGTATATTTAAGATAAGTGCAGGCTAAAACTAGCTAGAATAAATATTGCTGCCCATGGCTTATCTAAGATGAATGTAGGCTATTGTAAATGCACTTTCCCATATCAAGCTTGGTTTTTCATTCCTTAGCCTGCTTGTGCCTTAGTTTGTTTGTGCCCTAGATTGGTTAGATAGATTTGGAGCTGGAGGAAGTTGGGAGAGTTGGCGCCAGCAACAGGCTGGCAACAACAGTGATTCAGGTGAGTTTTCATGATCAAATTATCTATCAATATTGTACAGATAGCAAATGTGTGCTAATGCAGTCCTCCGCAAAGTGTTAACACCCACACTGGAGAGGGGCCTGGAACTAACGTGCACTGGAGGGGACCGAGTAGACCCCCTTCTTATCTCAGAAAATCACAGCAAATCTCAGAAAGAAATAGACTTCGAAAAATGCTGGTTGAGGGTGTGTTGCTTACTACCAGTGGTGGTAAGCAACGCACAGGACCTGAACTGCATGGAGTTAAAGCAGGATTTTGACTACACTGGATCTTTCTTTGGTATGAGAATTCCAATACCTCTGTACCTATTAGGGCAATAGACATAATTTTACATCTATGCAGGCTAGTTGCCTCAGAGTTTTTACTGCAAAAAGGAATGACCAGGCAGGTAATGATTGTGAGTGGGATGCAAATTTTAAGCATTTGATGTGCTTATAAAAATGCTACCTAAGGTCCACTTAACCAACACATTTTAGGTATATTCAAATACTATGTTGACATTGACATTTTTCCCTTTTGTTGATATGTGAGATAGAAGTTTAGTGGGGAGGGGGGAAGCTGTGGTTAGGGTTCCCAATTGTGTGTACATGTATGCTCCCATTAATAGGTATGTTCCCAATAATGACTAATTTCATGATAATTGCTACATGTGATCATGTGGAAAAGTACCACAATTGGAAACACTTCTTTCAAAAATGGAAACTTCTTCAAAAAGGAAATGCATGTCATTGGGGGAAACTGCAGTCAGAGTTGCCAATAAAAGTTATGACCCCAATGCTGGAAAAAATGACCCATAATTGGAAATTTTCCTTCCAAAAACAAAAACATGATCTATAAATCAAAACTTACCACTTTCATGCTGTAATGGTTTGGTGCTAGAACCTTGTTTGCTGCAAAAAGTAAGGGACAGGTAGAGGACATTCAGCATATTGGAAATAGCATTCAAGTATACAATTATTATTTCCAGCTCTGTGTGACAGAGGAGGCATACGTCACATTGAGTTTGTGACAGCCAGCATACTTTCTGCACCTCTGCCGGTCTTCATCAAGCTTAAGATAAAGTTTTCTCCAGAATCACCACAAGTAACTTCCAAACCCTACTTTGATATTAAGCAAGCAGACACTCTTGGACAAAATGTCCGAGCAACTCTAAATCTTACTGCGAGATCAACCAATCCTCATGAGCATGCAAAAACTCTTACTGAAACAATCACAAAAGAAATGCAAAAATTGACCAAAACATTCAAACATAAAAGGTATGACCCAATCCCACCATGGATCTCCCATGCCATTCTTCGATGCATCAACAAGAAAAACAAACTCCATAAAAATTCGTCAAAAACAGGTCGAACCAGCATAAGGAAATAGAGTTCAAACAATACAGAAATCGACTGAACACAGTAATAGAACAGGCCAAAACTCGATATTATCGCTCAAAACTCGATCTTCACTAAACTAATGCTAGGGAACTATGGTTAACCATGTCCGAAATTCTCCACAGAGGTAAATCACACAAAAAAATTCCCAAAATCGCTTGAAATCAATGGGCAAACAGTCGAGAATCCTAATGTTATTGCGAATGAATTTAACACATTTTTCAGTACAATTGAATTAACTCTCCAAAGCAAACTGCCTCCAACATTAACAGACCCCCTAAGCTATCTACATGATCAAAATACTAGCTTTGTAACAACACCTGTGACACATGAACATGTATTGAACATAATAAGAAGTCTCAACAATACAGGACCAGGAATAGATGGCATATCATCAAAAGTCCTGAAAGCAATATCACCATATATTATCGATGATCTAACATATTTGATTAATATTTCACTCGATAAACACATTTTCCCTGACTGTCTAAAGCTTGCAGTAATCACGCCTATATTTAAAACTGGTTCAGAGGCCCAGCTTAACAACTATAGGCCGATTTCTGTTCTACCTGTTATTTCCAAAGTTTTAGAGCGGGTGATGCACAACCAACTGACGGATTACTTACAAGAACAAAATATCATATCCAATTTTCAATTTGGATTCAGAAAGAAACATTCAAAATATATGCCAATATCACTTCTGCATGACAATATCACCTCTTGCTTAGCACAGAGACAGATACCTGTCGGCCTGTACTTGGACTTGAAAAAGGCATGTGACACTGTGGACCACAAAATCTTACTGCGAAAAATGCATAAATACGGTATTCGGGATAGTGCTCTAGAATTATTCAAATCATACCTAGAAAATAGAGTTCAAATTACTAAGTTTAGGGATGTCTTTTCGAACCCCGAAAAAGTAGGAATAGGAGTCCCACAGGGGTCACTGCTGGGCCCCCTCTTATTCAACATCTATGCTAACGACATTGGCAGAAGCACAAACACACCAAAATTTTACATGTTTGCAGACGACACCGCCCTCTTATTTTCCGGGACGTCGTTGAGTGAGATAAAGAATATCATCAAAGAGACGATGCCCAAAATTTGTGACTGGCTCAGTGCGAACAGATTATCCCTAAATACTTCTAAAACCTACTACCAAATATATGCCATCACAGAAAAATTTCAAGACATCGAAATTATCGTCAACTCTAACACCATTTCAAGAGCAGAGACAGTCAAGTATCTCGGTGTGCATCTTGACGAAAACCTTAAGTTCAAAACGCACATACAAAACATTTTCAACACCATATGTAGAAACGTCGGAATAATTGCAAGATGAAAATATATATTAGGGAAACAGCATCTGCTCATGTTATATCACGCTCTAATTCGACCATACCTTGGATATTGTGCTTTTATATACGGTAGTAATTTTTTGAAGGCAATATAGAAAAGCTATTTCGGATTCAAAAAGAGCGGTGAGACTCATTGAGGGAGCGCATCACAGGGCCCCAAGTTCCCCAATCTTCAAGAAATTCAACCTACTCAAGATACATGATATGATAAAAGAACAAAAACTACTAATTCTTCACAGCTTTCTAAACGGAACACTACCTGAAGTGTATGCAAGACACTTCCATTATCACGAGAGTCATAGACATACCAGACAGAACCGACATTTTCAACAAAAACAAGCAGAAACGCTATATAGAACGTTCGCCTTCTCAGTCACCATTCCTAAAACCTGGAATGAGATTGTAGTTCCCCATATAACATTGCTGCAAGAGGTCCCATTGGCTAAAGAAAGCTTCAAAAATCTTATCAAACATATTTTGATCCAAGGATACTAGATCCCTGTAAAAAAGCAATATAGACTGATTAATATCTATGTAGAATAGTTGTTCCAAGTGAAAAGCACGACACTAATAGATATATTACCACTGAATTCTATATTTCTGTATATTCTCAGTTAGTATTGCTAGTTGCTTGGACCTAGGCTAGAGGAGTGGTTCAGACCAAAATAAATGGGTTAGGGGCTAGAGTCAAGGTTTTCTTTACCTTTACGCTCCTAACTTAGATCCATCATATATTTGCCCTCTAACTAGGCCCAGGTAAAAATGATGATGATGATGATGATGGTGATGATGATGATGATGATGGTGATGATGATGATGATGATGATGATGAATATGATGATGATGATGATGATGATGATGATGATGATGGTGGTTAAAAAAACGTGATGATGTACTATTTGTCTTTAGTGCGCCGTCTGCGGCTACTGTAAAATTTTTTGTCTATTACAAGGAAATATTGTTATTGGAAAAAAGATTTTTGCATGACTGAAACAAGCAGACTTTAAACCAATTTTCAGCTTCAGGCGTGGGGGCTGTTTTGATGTTGGTTCTACTGAATCATTTGAATATCTCTACATGAATCAGGCCCAGACTGGTTGTGTATGGCAAAAGTAACTCTACACTTACTTTTCTGTCTTCTAGTGCTTTGATTTGCTAGCTTTTGCTTAATCCTGGCTGATTCACTTTGGAACCATAAAAATGCATCGAGCACAGGCCATCAAAGACATTAAACCCCAAATGTGTAGAATATGAGGCCTGTTCTAGATAAGGAAATAATCTGTATAAAGAAATTACTGATAGAATTAAAAAAAATTGCAAGTCAAAATCCAAAAACAATCAGCTAGGAACATTTCCAGGGTGGCAGTTTATCTTGTGTTCTGTACATGCTCTTCGCAAATGACCTAGGCTTGTGTGTGGAAGATGACGTTACCATTGTTCAGTTCGCTGATGACACTCAAGTACTTGTGACGGGCCCAAAACGTGATCTACAGAGGATTGTCACTCAAATGGAGCGAGCGCTTGAGTCACTCTTCCAGTGGTTCCGCAAAAATGGGATGAAGCTGAACACCAGCAAAACACAGATGGTTGTTCTTGGTACGCCATCAGTGCTCAGGACATTGCCGAACATCACTATCAATTTCTGTGGAGCTGTAATCCAGGATTCTAGAGTTGTCAAAAATCTAGGCGTAATGATTGATAGACGCCTGAGCTTTGAGCGACATGTGTACTCGGTGTGTGAAAGATGCACTGGAATATTGATAGCACTGAGCCACGCACAACATTCCATTCCCAGAAGCGTCATGAGAAGTATTGTGCAGGCGCTGTTGATGTCAGTAATTCGTTATTGTCCATCAGTTTATGGCTCATGTAATATTACCCAGACACGCCGCATTCAAAAGATTATGAATTTCAGTGCGCGAGTAGTAAGTGGGCATCGTCGTTTTGACCATGTATCGGATGTTTTGACCCAGTTGCGATGGATGAGAGCTGAACAACTAGTGGAGTACCACCAGTGGCGTAGCCAGGATTCGGCCAAGGGGGGTTGGATTACCATCGGGGGCCCCCAAGGCCGGGGGCCCCTTAGTAGTCGGGGCTCATCTCCTATATGTGTCGTATAATATTTTGGCATTTTAACATTTACACGACGGAAATTTTTCTATCCCTTTTTAAGTGTTTGTTATTATTTTGTTTATAGTTTGATTTTTCTCGATCCGACCAAGTGTTGGTAAATTTAGGTCACCAAATATTAAGGCTGGCCCATACCTATATGACAGCGTGGCTATAATAACAGTTTTGTGGCACATTTCGGGAATTCGAAAGTTACTGCGTGCATGATGTTAAACCTGACTTTACCTCAATTCACTCTGGTAATCAGGTATGAAGTTATTGAAGGTCAGTCGTTTTGAGTACGAAGAAATGGTCTTCTACGGCAAATGATTACCAATTTTTTCCGGGTGTCGAATTTATGAACTCTTTAATCAGAAAGTTTCCAAAGAAATGGAAAAAATAAACAAAAATACATGGGATATGGTGGATGGTGGTGTGTTCCCGACGTCATATAACGTCTATTCTGCGGAAAGGTCCTGATGAATTCACCACAGTTACCTTGTTACCCTTGCTATGTTGTAAATGAGCAAATTACCAAAACAATAGGCGCCTGAGATAACTATCGCCTTGAATTACTCTGTCATTGTTATTTTAAACCTTTCATAACTATTTTTCTTTTGGGATTATGCTCATAAATGTGTGTCATTTTCCTTGTTTGTCTGGTTTCCTACGAAAATATTTGAAAGTTGTTGATTTCAGAATATTTAGGACGGTAGTTATTGGGACTAAGCTAATAGACTGAAAACCAGCTAAAGTTCCACATTCCCCGTTCGATTTGCTATTATGGATGCCAAAATTAGATTAATTTTTGCCTTTCCCTCAGTAATGGTGCCTGATCGACATGTTTCAGTTTGTCTTTTACGGTACGTAATGGGAAAATATAAATTTTTCCGAGGCATATGATTTTCAAAAATCTTCTTTGAGCCTAGGATCTCAAGCGATATCTCTGGATTTTATTCAAAATCTAAAAGAAATGGAAAGGAAAAAGGACGCTCAATAAAAAAGGATATATGAGTGTGCCCCAAATGTAATATAAAACCTATTCCATGGACGGTCCTACTGATGAAACCGCTCACTTACTACTCCCTAGCCATTGGTTGGAGATCCCGGGGGCTTGGGGAGGTGAGTACTTCCTTGGACTTTAGGTCTCTGATAGGCTTTGTTCAGGGCTTGTATTGCTATGCCAGTGTTAAGCCATCCCGGACCATCACCCACCGCCCCCGTCCCCTGACCCCTGAGGTGGGGCGGGGGGCTGGGAATGACTTCCGACAGCCCTCTGAGACTAACCCTGGGGCGCCCCCTGAGACTAACACTCGAGGAGGGAGGCGTGGAAGCACCCCTGAGACTGAGTATTTGGCACGGCACTCCTGAGACTGCCTCTCGGAAGCCCAGATTAGCCCTCAGAGGCCTAAGGCTAACTCGGGGCCGTGAGACAAAAATTCGGGAGCACCTCTGGGAATTACTCTCAAAGCCCCAAAATTAGCTCTTGGATGAACCGGAGACTAGCTCCCAGGAGCACTATGAGAGTAACTTGTAGGTGCTCCCTGAGATTGACTCTCGGGGCCTCTTATGCAACAACTGGGGGGGGGCACAGCCTCAGGCTAAATCTCGAGGGTTCCCAAGATTACCCCTCGGGGGTCTCCTGAGATCAGCACTCTGCGGATCAAATGAGACTAACTCTCGGACCCCCAGATTAACTCTCGGGGTCACCTGAAAGTAAATATTGACTCCTGAGAGAGACGCCCGTAAGACTATGGGACCGAATATCGGGGGTCCTCTAAGACTGACTCTCGGGGTCCCCTTGACCGACTCTTGGGGTTCTCTGAGACTGATTCTCATGGAGCCCCCTGAAATAGACTGTCGCGGGGCCCTGAGAACCACTCTCTGGGGGACCCTGGGATGAGCTCGGCCCCCTGAGACCGACTCTCGGGGCCCCTGAGACTGACTTTCGGGATCCCCTGAGACTAACTCTCAGGGACCCCCTGAAATCTTCTTTTGGGGGTCTTGAGACTGACCCTCAGGGCGGGGCCCTGAGGCCGACTCGGGACGCCCTGAGAACGAATCTTCAGGGGCTTCTGAGACTGATTCTTGGGGCCCCGTGATCAGAGAATGCTTTGCAGTGGTTCAGATTGGCCCAAAGGGGGTCCTCGGACTCCTAGAACCCCTTGGCTACGCCACTGCATCCACACATTCGGGGGCCCGCCGAGATCAGCACTTGGAGGCCCCTGAAATCATTGCTTCCCCCCCGATACCAATACTCCGGAGCCCCTAGAGACTGATGCGCGGGGCTCCTAAGACCAAGCTCGGGGTTCCACTTAGATCAGGTCCGGGGGCACCCTTAGGCCCATGCTTGCGTTTTTCTCAGGAGTAACTCGACACCGTTGTTCGGGGGCCCCCAGATCAACATTCGGAGCCCCCCCCGAGACTAATGCTCGGTGCTCTGGAGACCCTCGATACCAATGCTCGGGGATCCTGAGCCCAAGCCTGGGCCCCTGAGACCAAACTCTGGGTCCCATGAGGTCAATTCTCGTGCCTCGCTCATACGTCCCTTCGATATCGATAGTCGGGGGCACCCCGACATCAATATTGCCCCCCCCCACTTCCCGAGATCAATGTTCGCTGCTCCGGAGCCATCGATACCAATGCTCGAGGGATCCCTGAGACCAGCTCTGGGGCCCCCTAAGACCAAGATCGAAAGGCCCGTGAGACCAAGCTCGGGGCCCCCTGAGACCAAGCTCAGAAGGCCCGTGAGACCAAGCTCGGGCCCCCTGAGACCAAGCTCGGTCCCCTGATGCAAAGCTTGGGGCCCCTGAGACCAAGCATGGGGGGACCTGAGACCAAGCTCGAGGAGCCCCCTAAGACCAAGCTCGGGGCTCCCCTGGTACGAAACTCGGAGGGCCCCGTGACACCAAGCTCGGGGCCCCCTGAGACCAAGATCGAAAGACCCGTGAGACTAAAGCTTGGGGGTCCCTGAGACCAAGCTAGGGGGACCCTGAGACCAAGATCGAAAGGCCCGTGAGACTAAAGCTCGGGGGTCCCTGAGACCAAGCTAGGGGGACCCTGAGACCAAGATCGAAAGGCCCGTGAGACTAAAGCTCGGGGGGCCCTGAGACCGAGCTCGGAGGCCCCCTGAGACCAAACTCGGAGGGCACCCTGAGACCAAGATAGAAAGTCCCTGAGAATAAGCTCGGGGGTCCCTGAGACCAAGCTAGGGGGACCCTGAGACCAAGATCGAAAGGCCTGTGAGACTAAAGCTCGGGGGCCCCTGAGACCAAGCTCGGGGGACCCCTGAGACCGAGCCCAGGGGCCCCCCAAGATCAATGTCTGGTGCCCTAGAGTCTCTATACCGATGATCAGGGGCCCCCTGAGACCAAGCTCGGACGCCCCTGAGACCAAGCTCGGGGGCCTCTGAGACCAAGCTCAGGCCCCCTGAGACCGAGCTCGGGGCCCCCTGAGACCAAGCTCAGGAGGCCCGTGAGACCAAGCTCGGGGGGCCCTGAGACAAAGCTCGGGGGCCCCCTGAGACCAAGCTCAGTCCCCCTCCCCCCCCGAGATCAATGTTCGGTACTCTGGAGCCCTCAATACCGATGATCGGGGGCCCCTGAGGCCAAGATCAGGGGGGCCCGTAAGACCAAGCTTGGGGGGCCCCTGAGACCAAGCTCGGAGGTCCCTTGAGACCAACCTCGGGGGCCTGAGATCGAGCTCAGAGGGCCCCCTGAGACCAAGCTCAGGGGGGCCCTGAGACCAATGCTCGTATTTTCCAGTGCATAAGGTCAGTCCAAGGGGGTCCGCGGACCCCAAGGACCCCTCTTGGCTACGCCACTGAGTACCACACAGTGTGTGCTGTGCATTCAGCTCTTGTGCGTGGTGCTCCCCAATATTTGGCCAATTTGATAGGAATGGTGGCTGGTGCTACGCACGATCATTTCACGCGACAGTCGCAAAACCTTACGCTGCCACGGATACGTTCAGAGGCGGGGAGGAGACGGATTGTATACCGAAGAGTACAAATGTACAACCAGCTGGCAGTGGACGACCGTGTACTTTTTAGACCATGGCTGAGAAACATGCTGCTGTCACGCCGCGAGTGAGCATGCTTAATGTCTGTTTTTATAGTGATAATTTTATCGTGGGTCTTGATGGTTACCTGTCTTTTTATTTTCAGCGCTACGATTTTATGTCTTTTATGCTCTGTGTGTATTTTAGCCAATATCCCGAGTGTTTACTTTTATAAAAATGACGTGTCAAGTAAAAAACCACATACAGTGGATCTTAGACAAAATATACGAACGAACAATTACTCGCACTGTGACCTGAGCTGAACTCGGTGGTGCAGAGCACACCAGTTACTCACACTGTGACCTGAGCTGACTTCGGTGGTGCAGAGCACACCAGTTACTCACACTGTGACCTGAGTTGACCTCGGTGGTGCAGAAGTTACTCCAAGGTGGCATATCTTCTTTCAGGAAAAAAACAAAAAACATTAGGTGTTATGTTAAAGGGAATGTGGCACCTTGATGCAATTCCAGGCTGGGGTGGTGTTAGGGGCAATCTTTATTGAAAATAATTGATCTGACCTTACTTCTGCTGATAAATGGCCACTAAACCTAGAAGTTCGATTTATGTCATTTTTTATGTTAGAGGTAAAAATATATCAAAATCTGCCGTGCGTTAAATGTGAATGTAATCTGGTAATGTTTCGTGCGGCGATAGCCAGTTGATTTGGACCGTAAATTAATACGAATACAAACCACGTGTTTTAGGCCAAAAGAGGCTGTTTTGGGACCCCAAAAAAGACCGATTTCTGCTATTTTCTCGAATAATAGAACGGTTGAAACTAGTAGATACAGGCACCTACACTTTAAGTCATCGGTACCAATGTCATTTTTAGCGCGGAGATTTTAAAGAAGTGTAAAAAGCAAGACAAATGTGTTGGTGCAGCACACGTTCGGGGTCGGCCGCGCACGACTGCCAGTTGCCAGTTCAGGCAAACCTCCGGCTGCTGCTTATAAAGCGGAAAACCTCCCGAGCTACTGCACGCTCATTGTCCGGGTGAAGAGAAAAGCCAGAAAGAATAACGTCGATTCTAGGCTTACGGTGTAGGTTTTCAAATGGTCTGTTAATTAACTTTGGACATTGTAAAAAAAATGTTCCGTTCCCTCCCAGCTATAAACGCAGTCGCAGCAAGGTGGTTCAGCGATTTGGACTTGGTACAAATGACCGTTTAATTTGGACATGCCTACTATTAGCCGAGCCAAAAGATAATTCTCGATTTTGGAGCCGAAATTGAAGAACTTAGGTGGATCGTATTTTTGTAGTGCCTTTCTAGTTGTTGTTTGAATGTGTTGTGAGATTGTAATTCTGAAAGGTGTCAAAGTAGCTTGTTGATAAGTTTTATTGTGCTGGGTAGGAATGAAGAATTATAGTGTGATGTTCTAAATTATATTTCCGTCCTACTTCTGGCGTTTCGAAGTGAACGGTAAACTGTGTTTGCCCGTATGTCTGGTAGGATTCTTTGGATATAGTTGGGGGTTATACCATGAGTAAGTCGGTAGAAAAACTTCAATTTGTGCTGCTCACGCCTAATTTTCAATGGGGACCACCCAAGCTCGTGTCTTAGATTGTCTGTACAAGTTCTTTGTAGAGTCGATGTCACTAGTCTGGCAGCCCGGTTCTGAAGTCGCTTGAGTCGCTGTGCGTCGTCCACTGTCAGGAGTCCATCGTATATTATGTCGGCATAGTCAAAGTGGGGCAGCACGTATGTCTTGTAAATTTGAGCAAGGACTTCTCTGGGTAGGGATGGGGCCATCAGGTAAAGTGGGTCAGTTGAAAGGACTAGTCCCAGGTGTTTGTGCTGGGTGGCCACAGGGATAGCCTGGGAGTCAAAAACAAGGTTTGGAACTACTTTATTTCTTCGGCATGAGAATGACTGCTGGATTGTTTTTAATGCGTTGAATTTAATAAGCCACTCCTTTCCGTAGTTTTGAATTTGGTTGATGTCGTTTTGGAGGGATTGTTGTATATGTCGGATATTTTCTGGCTTGAGGCTTGTAATTAGGCAAGCGTCATCTGCGAAAAACATCATTTCGTTTTCAGTTTTGCCAGACAAGGTATTTAGGTACAGTAAGGCAAGTAAAGGGCCCAGGACGGATCCCTGTGGACAGCCGGCGTTCAATGGAAGCAGGGAGAATTTAACATTGTTGATTTGAACTGTCTGTTGTCTGTCAGTCAAGTATGAGTGTAACCAGGGTAAAATGTCAGTCAGTCCGAACTCGTGCCTGCATTTTTCTAGAAGTCCTTCGTGCCATATCTTCTCAAAATAGCGAGATATGTCGAAGAAGAGCACAGTTACGTCAAATCCATTGTCCAGCAATTCACACAAGTTGTGAGTCATGTAAAGCAGTTGAAGATCGGTTCCGTGTCCAGGTCTGTAACCACTCTGTCTTTCCGTCAGGAGGTCATTCTCAGTCAGATGTGTATAAACCCTACGAAATATTATTTTCTCGAACAATTTTTGAGAGACAGCACAATAAGCTTATGGGCCTATAGCGAGATACCTCAGCTGAACTACCTTTGTTCTTGAAAATTTGTTTAACTGTGGCTATCTTCCAGAATTTTGGGAATCGCCCTTTTTGAATAGATTTGTTAAATAGCCGGGAAAGGGGCTCCGCAATAATGAGAGCGACAAGCTTGATGAATTTAACTGGAATTCCGTCTGGTCCCGCCGACGTGTTTTGATTTAGCCCATTTGTGATTTTTAAGAATTCCCTATCTGTTATTCTCGTCATGGTAAACTGTGGTACGTTTTGATTGTTAATGTTAGGAATTTGGTGTTGCTGGCTGTTTGGAAGTTATGTTTGGGCCGCAAAGTACCCATTGAATAGTTCGGCTTTAGCTAGATGGCTGGTGACAAGGGTCACCGTTGCTGTCTAGGAGGGGTGGGATTCCATGAGTTTTAGAGCTGCCGGTCATATTTTTAGTATTTGATGGTATTTTTGGGGTTCTTTTCTCTTTTCCAAAAGTATTTCAGCGTCTTTTGGCAGTTTTTTGCCTTTGAGGTATCTTATTTTCCTTGTTGCTTCGTTCCTACATCGTCGCCATTTGTTCCAATCACTTAAGTTGTTTTCGCCCGCACCCAGTTTTGCTTGTTTTGTTTTTGCAATTTTGAATAGCCTGTCACGTTTTCTCATAAGTCTCCTCACTTCTCCTATCACCCATGGCTTGTTGGCTGGGCGAGATGATATTTGTTTTCTAGGGATACAATTTTCTGCAGCGTGACATAAAGTTAGTGTGAATTCAGCGGTGGCGTTGTCTATGTCGTTGTCAAGAATGTCGTCCCAGTTAGTTGTCATCAGTTGTTGCGTCAGTCTGAGATGATCGAGCTTGGAGTAGTCCCATATTGTCTTCTGGTGTGCTGGGGTGCTGATTATTTTTCCTTTTAATGATAAATAGATCGGAAAGTGATCTAATGTAGAAAAAGAAGGGAGTAATCCGCTTTCATCAACCAAACTACACTCGGATACGAAAATTAAATCGCGTAGGTTGTGCGTGTTTCCCTCCAGTCTTGTTGGTTCCTGGATCAATTGCGAGAGTGCCAATGAATCTGCTAAAAAAATTAGTTTCCACTCTGAATTTGGCATCGGGCTGTGTTTTACATAAGTGTTAGTGAAAAAACAATTTCCAGCGTTAAAGTCTCCTATTGCAATGATCGCGGTGGGGTTGAACTTTTGTGCGTTGCTCGTGCTTTCAGCTAAATTAAGTAGAAACTCTTCGAAACGAATTGAGCTTAGATTTGGTGGAAAATAAACGCTACATATTACGAGTGTTATATTCTTAAACTTTATTTTAGTCCAAATCCATTCTTCTTCTCCAATTTCCAGATCGGGGAGTTGCGAGGCAGCTAGAGATGAGTGAAAGTACAATGCAACACCTCCACCGGAACGATTTCTGTGGCGTAAAAAGGGAGTTTGAAAGTTTTTAAGCATGAAACGACTAGAATGAACATTATCGTCGAGTTGTGTTTCGGAAATTGCTAGGACTTTAATTCCATTAGATTCTGTGAACATTTCCAACTCGTCACGCTTGTGGCCTGCGGTTATAGAATTGATATTAACATGTGCTAGCCTGAAATCCTCTGAAAAATCGCGAGGGCCTGGATTCCTTTTTATCCCGGCTTTTAATAAATTGTTTTCAATGTCTGGAAAAATATTAGAAATCCATGAAGCGCGCAGCAGCTCAAGTTGTTCACGCCTCAGGCCGGCAGCACACAACGACCGGCAATCCACCGGTACCTCGGCCTTACTAGAGACGAGACCAGCCAGGCGGCAGCGGGACGGGGCGGAGCACCCACCACAGTCCACTAGGGCGATCTTACGCTCTCAAGATAGATGCCTGAAAAGTGTCTAAATGACAGGTAACAACAATGTGCGACTCCTGATTATCATCATATAATTAACAAAGTACAGGTTATCACAGTGCAAGATAGCAGAGCATAAGGTACACTCAATATCCAAGACAATCTGCGCAATTTCCAATGCTAACTAGCACAGTTTTACGCAATTACTTAGAAATGAACAGAATGCATGTGCTGTTGATAACTTGCTCTTTTTTGCCATGTCAAATTAACTAGGTTTTTGCTGTAAGGTGCAGAGGAGATTATGCTAAATGCAACGATACAAAGATCCGTAAATAAGCACGAATCTCTTAGGACCTGGGCATACGTACAATTACTTCTGTGCATTGCAAGCAGCAGTGTGTTTGTAACTGGACTCGCGTGGTAAGCACTAGGATACCCATACGCCACCGAAGTGATGACGTCACGAAGCTGGTGCAGTCAGCTATTGGGGGCGTCAAACTCTGCGCTACCTGCGCCGTCTTCGCCTACATTATGTTTTGTAATGCGATTTGTGTATTCGAGTGGTGCTGCGTTGGTGGAGTGGGAAAGGGGTCCTCGATTTGTGCATTTTTCTTTTTATTATATTAATTTTTAAGAGGTAGGAGTAGGGGAGAGTGGGGTAAGATGCCCAGGGTTTAGGGAAATCCTGATTATTGGAAAACTGCGGTGCCAACAGCGCTGCCTTAGATGCCAAGTGGTAGCATGATCATTTATCTTCCTTATAGAGTTGATGAAATTACTGATAATTATCCCATTTTCTAACTATTATGATTTTACTAGAGGCTTTCAAAGGGGCGTCTTACCCCATCGGGTGGGTAAGACGCCCCTGGGCTTGGTAAGATGCCCCACCCCTGGGCATCTTACCCCATTTTGGTCTATCTTTGGTGAAGTAGCATTTTCGTAGTTCAGTTAGTTTCGTAGTTCGTAGTTCGTAGTTTATTGGTAATCATTTAAGTATTATTCAGAAGTCAGAATGTATTTAGAAGCGTCCACACTCATTGATAAAGCATGTAGGTGGTTTTTCACGTTTCTACGTCAAATGATAAAACAAAGTTACGTAAAACTAACGATAAAAACCAAGGATAAAAGCATACCATAAAAGTAATACAAAATCACACACACCCACACAAACAACGAAGTACGAAACGAAGTAAACTGATACGAGGTTTCTGAGAACCTCCCCTAAATCCCCTACCTTGTCTTTTCTGTGTTCCCTTTCTTTCAATTCCCCATTTTATAAGAAATGTGGGCCAGAAGTTGTTAAGTACAAAAACATTCACTTCCGACAGTAAAAATGGCCGTGGCGATTCGAAGCTTCCTCCCACTAATCATCACAGGCCCCCAGTCTATCATTTATGGCGCACAGCCACCTTAGCCTTCTCGTCAAGGCACACAGGCCCAGCCTTCGCAGGCAGTGCACTCGATCCATTCTTGGCACGAGAGAACAAAACTCACTCCGCAGATGAGATATCTGGTATCGTTATGCCCACTGTCTTTTTTCCCTTATACAACTTTTGCGTGCCTCGTCCACGTCTTTTTAGATACCTTTGCTTTCGCAACCCCTTTAACTAGTCTGCCTTCCAGAGCCTTTTTTAGATGCATGTTGTTGCAAGTTCGGCTTTTGGAGTTGGAGTCTCATTAAGCTCATCAACGGACTTGTCGCGGAGACCCTAGCCCTACCATCGGAGCGAGCAACTCCTGCAATGAAGATTTAATTTAAAAGTGAAAGTTAAACTTCCCACAAACCACAGGGACGGCCGCCCCACTCAGGTCACCCTCTCACCAGTCAGTTGCCAGCCCACCTACGTCGGGTAAACTATTGAGCGCCGGAGCGTCTCAGGAGAACCGATCCCAAGCCTGGACATGCACTGCCATTGCATGTTCCCGAGCAGCGGGCCGGAGCCCAACGCTCTAACAACTGGGCTACCGGGATGGCAAATGTAGGGACGACGTAAGAGGTCAGGTACGGAGCTTTGCAGGATTAACCATGTGGAATATTTCAGACCTAGCGCATTCATAGGCGAATCCAGGGTAATCAGTCCCGCCATAGCCCCTTCCTAATTGGCCAAAATTGACCAGTTTTAGCCAATTTTGTTTTAAAACATGTTTTAAGGTTTGTCCATTTTAATTTAATTGCTTTGCGCCCCCACCACACCAGTTGGATCTGAACCCGCCTTGAGGTCATCTCCGGTTGGGGCATCAGGCCAGGTTCGGTGATCTCCCAAATAATTGTCTCTAGGTTTTAATGATTGAGCTGGGATTCGCTTTATCGAATGAAACCACCAACCACAAAATTTTGCTGTTGTGGGATTCCTTGTGTTGGTGGCCTGGGTACAGGTGCGAGGCTTTCGATTGGAAAGGTTAGTCACAAAGCGACAGATTGAAGTGTGCTCTTATTTAACACGTCCGGTCATGCGCGTCGAAAGCACAGGACAGGAACGGGAGGACGGATCCCCTAACTCGCCAATCTGTGGGGACGTCTCCCGACAAGTTTTGGGAATCGACCTAGGTTTTTATTGTCTCCCTATTACCTATCTACTTTGACCTACGTAAATTTGCTCATGAGCTTCATGGTTATTAGCTTTTTCAAAGACAGCCAATTTAAATTTCACGTCCCCCCCGCTATCACCAGTCCAGGGTCCATAGCCCCCAGTAACAATTCCGTAGTGCTGCCCGTGGGTAAGGTTTGGACTAATCCCAAGTTTAACACATAGTTGTTTACTCAAACAAATGGTGTTATATTGCTCTGGGGAAAGACGCCCCCAGTCCAACGGAAAAGTTGCCCATGGAGCATCTTTCCCCATTCGTTGAGGGGGCATCTTTCCCATTAGTACCCAAACTAGATAAAACCTGAAGGGCAAAAATCATACAATTAATACACTCAAAAGAAGTGCTCAGTTTATGAGTTCAATATGCCATTATTCGTAATGGGAAGTCAAACAAAGCACGCATCCAATATTCTTCGAGATATCTACAACCTATGTGGGCAATTTTTTCTTAGAAAAGCATCGAAACAAAGACTTACCCACCAGCTTCATGCAACTCACAGGAGGGAACTGAATTTGTGCGCAAGAAACAATCAAAGCCTCTGATTTCGACCAAGAACAATATAATATACCAGTAGTGGCCTGGATTGCCAAAAGAAGGGATGGGGTATCTTACCCACTCTCCCCTACATTGGCGGACGCAGGGGGGCCATTCCGGCCATGGCCCCCAAAGCGCTGTAGGGGGGCCCAAACTATCTTTTGGCCCCCCAAACGCCGGAGAAATTTTTGAAAAAAGGTGTTTACACTAGGTCTATACAGAACATTCGCTCCCACCCCCCTCCCCCCCCGGAGAGCGATTATGTACTTGGAGAAGTAGCTTATACTAGGTCTGTCGGGCACTGAAAAAGGTGTTTACACTAGGTCTGTAGAGCAAAATATTCTTCGCTCCCACCCCCAGGAGGAGAAGCAGACATGGGTTTGGCCCCTCCCAAAACTCGGGTCTGCGTCCGCCCCTGTAGGAGTAGGTGCATTATTTTGGTGTAACATGCAGGAAAGCTACCTCGAAGGATGCCGGACTGTTTTGCGGTTGATTGTAGCCATGGATCGATTCGCAATCCCTGCAAGATGTTCAGGTTTCCGCCGGACACGAAGAAATTTAAGCAGTGGGAAACAGCGTGCAGGTCAGTATCAATTGAAAAACACGATTCGTGCTGCTTTTAGAGTCACATCACTTCCTTATTGTAGTTAATACTAGGTATCCATTAATGTGTGTTCCCACTTCGATTTAAGATAGGACAATAATGGTTTTGGGAACACATGTAAATATTTTACATTGATTTTAGAAATGGTCCTGTTATGCACACTAGGATCAAAATGCACTGCCCATATTGATATGTTTTTTTAGAATACATGTCATACAGGGGCGTAGCCAAGGGGGCGGCAGGGACAGCCGCCCCTTCCCTGAGGGCCCGAAGGGCCCCTGAGGACACGAGCCGCGCGAAGCGCAGCTCGCTCACACTATGCTCTGTGGCCAAATTTGGCATTTTATACCAGACAGGGCCCCCTTAAGCCCTCTTCAGCACTCAATTTTGTAACAAGCAGAGCCCTTTTTACCCATCAGGGCTCTTTTTGCGCTGTCGCAGGGGCCCTTTTCGGGGCGCCGCCCCTCCCTGAGCGAAATCCTGGCTACGCACCTGCATGCACACCTCCGAAAAATTTAACCTCATTTTAAATGTTGATAAATACAGACTAGACTAAGGCCAGTCATGTGCTGTAACATACTTTTTTCTCATGCATTTACTGGATGCGACACAGCATCAAGGATATATGGGACTGGAAAAACGGCTGGGATATGAGAGCTTCAAAGTTCTAAGTTTGTTTAAATTTCCCAGACACTTCACTGTACTGATGCCACCAAAGAAGAAATTGAAGTTGCAGGAGAGGAAGCGTTGAAGGCAATACTTGGGAGAAAGCCGACCCAAACCCAAAAAATGTACGATACCGGAAATATCCACAAACGGCTTTCAAAAGCAAGTGTCCCGTCACCGCAAAGGACTTAACCCCGACCCCCGCTGCAGCCAAATACCATGCTCTCCGCGTATATCTCCAGTGCAGTGGTGCGAAAGTGAAGAAAATCGAAAGGAATGGGGATGGAGAAATAAAGAAAACACAATCACACTCTTATGCAAAACTTTACCACCAGTACCCAAGAATATTATCCAGGTGATTAGCTGAAAGTGGTAGCCGCCTGGCTCGCTGCAGCTGCAAGAAATACGAACTCAGCTATTCGCCGTCATGTGAATGCAGCAGCAATTGCATGAATACCATATATGTTTAAAAGATTATCAAATATCTTGTTATAGTTGTAATTATTTTTCAGATAACAGCTGCTGACAAAACATTACTAACAGCTTCTAATAACTTTCCCGTATGGTTATCGTGATGATATGAAACAAATTTACCCTTAAAGCAATTACAATTGCCGTCTTGAGGGTGTTTCTTCTGTAATGATTAAATTTCGGTTAAGTTTGTTTCGCATCATCACTAAAATCAAGATTATGTTGTACAATTTAAGCGATGGTGCGCTACTAGCCAAAAGAGGCTAACACTGCTTGCACGCGCACTGAGAGCAAATGGACCTCTTAGTAAAATAATAATCACTTTTTTTTAATTCACAACAGGATGAAACATCATGCCCGGAGCCTATGAGTCTTTTTTTTTGCTTCAGGAGCACATCAAGAATCAAACACTCCACAATATACGCCCATTTTCTCCTCCTCTTGACTATTGGTGAACATGTTAATACTCCGTCACGTGACAGGTTTTACGCATGTCAGCCATAACGCCCAAATGAGAAATCACTTACCTTCTGTCTTTGGTCATCATTACATACGCATAAAATAGGTTTAGAGAAGCCGTGTGATGTAAATAGGGCCAGTGAAAATGAGCCGTTCTATAGAAAAAACTGGAGGCGCCATACCGGCTCAGGGCACCACCGTACAAACGGCGACACCTCTGAGACGATGGACACGTGCGAGAAGTTTAGTAGATAGTAAGTGAAGGCATTTTCATGTTAGGTACAATAATTGTAACTAATGAAGGGTAGCTGCACCAGCAAGCACCATTGGGGAGGAATGGAAATTTATCCGTACTGGAGGTATTTTGAACATATTGGCGTAACTGCTATTACAACTGTTCAATCCATATGCCACTTTCTGGACAACTAAATCATGTTATATGCCTTCTACAACAGGATTACTATCAAAATGTTATGGCTCAAATTTAAGCTATAGGGTAACAAAGATAGCAATGTCACAAGTTTTTTGGTTGGGGCACAACTGCACGTGCTAAGGGGTACACGGAGCACGAGCTGCGACGCAACTATCACCACAAAAAGTTCTGGTCTGGCTTAATATTATTCCGAACTTGCGTTAGTGTGACACATATAGGAGCACAGCTATCGGCTCGAAGGGGCATATTTTCTAAGCGGAGGATCTCAGACCAAAAATACTTTTCTGACACGAGCTTACAAACCTGTCATCCGGGGGGCGCGGTAGTGGAGTGGTCAGCATAGCTGTCTGCCACGCAGCCGACCCGGGTTCAAGGCCCGGCGGCTTCCCTGAACAAGGAGCAAGCTGGCTCCCGAGAAACCCTTCCAACAGGGAAAGAGTTGGCGACGCCATATGACCCTGGCAGTTGGTGCGTCGATAAGCCCCAAAAATTATTATAACCTGTCATCCGAAACCATCCTGCTCATGCATGCATACGGCTAACATGCTGGCCAACATAAGAGGTCAAGTTACTTCGCATCTGCATGTTTTTGCTCGAGAGCTATGTAAAGAGGGTCACATTAGTCTAAAAATTTCATTTTTGTACTTTGCACGTGCATAGTGCGCGTGCAATGTGCCATTACAAGCATTGAGGTTCGGGGTTGGTTCGAGTGGTAGGGGAGTGTGGTCTAAGACGCCCAGGGTCGGTAAGAAGTAGAGGTGGGAGTTTCGGCCAATTTTGCAGGCCCGGGCCCGGGCCCGGTCTGCTGCTGAATTTTAGAAGCCCGTCACAAGCCCGGTTTGTGGAAGAAATGGATTATGAGCTCAGTGGTGTTGAAATTGACCATTATCTGCCAAATTATTATTTTTATTTTAGATCTAAATTCACACTAAAAGAATAGAACCTATCTTCAAAAACAAAGGCTCACCCTCTGACATTTCCTGTTACAGACCCATTAGCTTACTATCATGCATATCAAAAATATTTGAGAGAATTATCTTCAGGAAAATATATCAGCACTTAACCGACAATGACCTACTGACCGAGAGACAAAGCGGGTACAGACCAGGACATGGAACGCAACTCCAAATTTTCTACCTTTCCCACAAGCTTTACGAATCGCTAGACAAAGGACAAGACTTTACCACGATTTACTTAGACATATCCCGGTACTTTGACAAAATATGGCACAAAGGACTTCTATATAAATGCAAGCACGAATTTGGACTCAATACACTTTTAACATGGCTAAAATCGTATCTGGGAAATAGAAAGCAGCGAGTTTCTATCCGAAATTCACACTCTTCTCTCCTAACTCTAAACGCTGGCTGTCCTCAGGGATCAGTCCTTGGGCCTCTACTAGCACTGTTATATCCAAACTCGCTCTCAAAATTGACAGAAAATGATGTTCTCTCCTTCGCAGACGACACGTCATTACATGCTTCTTTTTCAACTGACTCACTTCAATCAGCCCAAAACTCTCTCCAATCAGATCTCGACAAAATACATCAGTATGGACAGGACTGGTTAATAACATTTAATCCCTTGAAGACTATACAACAAAAACTTTCTCTAAAAAATCAGAATCTTGCCCCAAAACATCATTTTGGTGGACAGCCAATACCCGTGGTAGACCAACATAAACATTTAGGCATAACGTTTTCAAAAGACCTGAGATACAAGGAGCATGTCAATAAAATTATTCGTAAAGTCAACATAACCCTCAGCCCAATTTACCCGGTGGCTAAATTCCTGACCAGATCTGTTCTAGACCAAATTTACAAGACCTACGTAAGACCTCACTTTGATTACTGCGACATTATTTACGACGGACACATCACGACATATGACGCAATCAGACTAGAACGACTGCAGAACCGGGCGGCAAGACTAGTAACTTGGACACATTTTCGCACACCAACTGACAAATTAAAAGAAGATCTTGGCTGGAAAAATTTGGAAACTCGAAGGAAAATGCATAAATTAGGTTTTCTCCACAACCTATTAAACAACCCAAACATACCACAGTATATAAAGAACTTAATACCACTAACAAGACAAAACGGAACTGAAAGACCCCTGCGAAACAGCGAAATGAGGACCATCCTAGAACGCAAAACACTAAGCTTCAGAAAGTCATTCCTCCCCAGCACGATTGAATTATGGAACAGACTTTCTCCGGATGTTAGGAGCATAACTTCAAAAAAGCCATTCCGCCACAAAATTAATCATATATTTGGAGCTCCGCAGCCACCAGGGTATTATCTAATAGGACCAAAAAAGGAAAACTCTCTTCTGACTAGACTAAGAGTTGGTATGAGCGACCTCAACTCCCATAAATTTATAATCCAAGCTATTAACTCCCCCCATTGCAGCTGTGGCCATGCCAACGAGAACCCTCATCATTTTCTGTTAAAATGTCAGGTATATAACGCGGCAAGGATAGAGATGTTTAACAGCATATCTGAAAATATGGAAGTAAATCTGAATACGCTTACAAATACAAACAAACTGAAAATTATTTTGCATGGTTATGGATTATCACCCGGAAATCAGGTATTGGTAGCACGTAGCGTCCAAAAATTTATGAAAGATTCACACAGATTTCATAGCGACTCCTAAACCCCGAAATCTGATCATATTTGATGGCCCCGACCTCTGGCGGGGGCGTTGGCGGGTGGTGTGGCGCGACGCTGGTTGTGATTGATACCGTTAACCCGAATGGAATGTTACTGGGCTAGGCCTCGGGCGACTGTCTCGGCGGAGATTATTGTTTTTGAATGGAGATGCGAGAGGTACTCGATTTAAGCACTTAGGTGCTTTTGTACCAATTGCAATGAAATGTGCACGTGTAAACTGTTATTATGTGAAATATATGTCTATCTGTCTGTCTGTCTGTCTGTCTGTCTGTCTGTCTGTCTGTCGTTTCTCAATATCGTGGCTCATGCTAGGGCGTAACAAGTCCATGTGGGTCCGCATTGGCCTCCCAAGGAACAACTCCGCTGGTGATCGTTTAGTGATTGAATGAGGCGTATTTCTGTACTGGAAGAGGAACTGGGCCACTTTCGCCGTCACCGAGCCCTGCAACAGACGGTATGTGCGTTTGAACGTCTGAACATACCTCTCCGCCAGGCCGTTACTCTTCGGGGAGAATGGAGGGGAGGTGACGTGTTCAATGCCATTCATCTTACAAAATGTATTAACCCTCGCCCCACCGGGGGGCCATCGATGGCCCCCCTAAGGTTTTTCCGGGATAGCAGAAAAACGACGTGGCGCAGCACCGCGGTTGAGGGCTCTACCTCTCACTGCATCATTTTCCCATCATCCCTGAAATTTTTTACCCCGGGTCACCCAAGGTCAGGTCACCAGACGAGGTCAACCAAGGTCACCTCACTTCAATTTAGAGCTCTGTAAGAGCTACATTTCAAAGTCGATCGATTTGAAACTTCCTACACTTCATGACCCCTCCAGGGTCTACAAGGTGTATATCCGGGATTTTTCGATTTCGTGCCCTGAGGTCAGGTCACGAGGCGACCTCTCCCATTGGAAAAGCATGGGGAAAACCTGTTTCATGATATAAAAGCCACAAAAATGATTGAAAATACTCAGACTGCTCAGAACAACGTTTTTGGACACCCTTTCACGGATCCCAGGGGTCATATTTACCCTTTGACTTTTCCAAGGTCATCCAGGGTCACCAGAGGTCAAAAACAGTATTTTGACAATAACTTTTGACCTAATTAAGCTAGAGCGGTGAAACAAACACCATCGTGTTTGTCTTGTCACTGGCTTTCATGTGATATACGGCAAGGTCACTTTGTGACCTTTCGTAACCTCAGGTCATATTAGGTCACGAGGTGACCTCTGGAGGTCAAACCACTGGCGGGAGGTCTTTACGTTCCACATAGCGGAAAAAGTACTGGAAATTTCCTATCAAATGAACTTTACCAGGCCTCAATAGCTCTAATGACATAAGAGTTATGACCAGTTTGCTTAATCATTGCATATTTGAGTGAAAATAGCCGATCTTGACCTAATTTGACCTCTGGAGGTCAAACCATTGACCTGAGCACTAAAACATGCGAAGTAATTTCTTACTGAATTCACGCGAGCTTTCTATTGCACTTTGCAGATTTGCGCTAACGCCCATATTTTCGGAGTTAGAGGGGGGGCCATCGATGGCCCCCGGTGGGGCGAAGGTGGCGCCGGACCCCCGGTGGGTTGCGGGTTAAACATAGGGCTGGTAAAACAAGGGGCATTATCAGAACACAACACCCGGGGCAGCCCCCATGCGGCACATGCCGTTTTGAGTTTATCCAGCGTGGCGGCAGACGTGGATGATGTTGTAGGTTAAACATCTACCCACTTGGAGTGGGCATCTACCAATATCAAAAACATTTTCCCGTCCATGGGACCACAATAGTCGACGTGGACACGATCGTAGGGGCCTCGTGGCCACTCCCAGGGGTGCATCGGTACTGACGGGGCCTGATTTCTACTCTCATTGCACTTTTGACATGCCTTTATCATTTCGGAGATATCATCCAGAGCTGCAAAAATTCTCAAATCTGTCGGGCACTTTCGAAAAAACCTCCAAATCTGTCGGGTGGTTAGGATAGGACTATTAAAATTCTCTAAAACCCATTCAATTGGTAAAATGTTCCTACTCATTTTCCACATTCTTAACAGACAATACTAAAATTAGCATAAAAAACTTCTAGTTTGGCACCAATGGATATCATTATCCTTATTTTTGTGCTCTGATCCTTATATGTGTGATATCCTTATTTTCGTGCTCTGAAGCCGCCTATGGCAAATCTAAGTGGAATGACACAAGTCTATTAATTTTCAAAACTCTAGAACTGAGACTGTTCTTCGGGTTTTCAATTATCAGACGCGCTCAGGAAATTAAGGTTATCGGCAGAAACCTATAACAAATTGAATACCGAACCACCAATTCTCATTTTCTGGAGTCACCATTGGTAAAGGAAATTTATTATTGGATGTAATTTGAGATTTGTGGACGTACAGCATACAAATAGTGTGTATCAAAGTCAGCTCTACTGGGTCTTGAATAAGACTCAGTCTTGAATTCAGATGATTTAGGTCACAGGTGGAAATATACAATAACATGAAAAGCAGCCCCCTTTTTCAGTCCTCTGCAGCTGCCAATGACAAAAAATGCTGCACTAGAATGAGAATAAGTGATATTTTGTTATTAGGTTACATAGTCCAGCCAAGAATACTTAAAAAATATAGTTTGCAATGGAAGAAAGCTGACCTGGTTCCCATACCATGCTGTTACTTATGCCAGCTTCTGCAGATTTTCATGATTTCAGTTTTTTGGAGGTGGGAGGGGGTAATTTGGAAGGAACCCACAAAATTTATATATGGATTTTGCTCTGATGGCCAGACAAACAAGATTGGAGGGGTACTTTTTTATATTTGAAAGTGTTTTTTAAGGATCATGGCTACTTGTAGTTGAATACAAACATGTAATATTAGCTTTCCATGACTTATAAATACATGTTTACATGAAAAATCCTAAATTTTGAAGCTGTTGGCTATTTCAAAGTTTTTTATGCATTGCCGTGCTCATTTCCATGAGGGTACATAGTTTAGGATCTGAAGTTAATGAGGCTAATAAATAGCCTTAAATCAGTTAGATAGTAAATCTCAAATAAATATCATGTTTCCAAGGAAGTTATGAGTAAAAGGAATGAGTAAAGGTTGCACTAGGCTGTGTTTTTGTTATATCTTTGTCCCCTTGACATAGATCATAGGCATATTTAGGTAAGTGAATAAAATGAAATGGGAGAAATAGTTTGGTACTTAAAACTCAAATTAATAAGGAAAGGTGAAGAGTTTTGTTTCTTTGGCATCTACAAATCCACTGATGAAGGTATGCAACTTTTGTGGTTAATTCTGGACAAACAGGCATTGGATTTAAAAAGAAGACTGAAGGGAAAATCAAATGTTTTAGTCTAATTTGACCAGTCTGCTGGTAAAATTCATTTTTCCCTTATCAATATCATTTAAAATTATTGATCAACAGTGAGCATAACATACTGTGTGGAAATAAATGTAAGCTGCCGAAATTACAACGAACACCACATCACTTACTTGTTTGTTTTCTTCCCACTGTTCTGATCTGCCCGCTGTTTGACCCATGCTTCAAAACGACCTCCTTGGCCAAAACCACTGTTCCTGAACTTGCAGGGCAGCCCAGAATGCTTGATTCGCTGATGCCCCTAAAAAAAGTTTTTCGCCAAAATACCCACATCCCTCAAATCCACATTTAAGCTTGACACGGGACGGTGGAAGGGGCTTCAGCTTAATCGGAGCCATTTATCAGCCCTTCAACTATGGACGATGAAATCCAGGCTCAACCAGTTTACTCAAGATGTATACCAAAGTAATGCAAGAGAAAAATAATCAAAAACACAACCTTGCAACGTATTCCCTCCACCACACCACGGGATTCTAGGGCCTTGGCCTCCGCCATATCCATAACGCAACACACCAAACCGCATGGCTGATTTTCAAACCAAAGATACTGTAAGTGCCATAGAGGAAAGGCAGAGGTTTTAGTAGTTTCAGGTTTTGAAGATCTCTGTCCATGTTGGAGCGTTTGTTTATTTCTTTGTGGCACATGTTTGCCACGTAAGGATGTGTGGGAGGGGCTGTGGACCGACCCGCCACTTTTGTACCATTTGAAAAGAAGTCTGCGTGCGTGCAGGGCCGCCAAAATCTTCAGGTACATGGTTATACCACTGGATGATTATGCAACACAATGAATTTGCAATGCCATGATATTCTGTAGTGCTAGCGCGTGATATTGTCCATGATTTGCTACGCCAAGATTTCCAACACCGATTTGTAGCGCTAGAGCGTGTGGCTTTCTGTTTTTTGCCCGCTAGATTTTGATTTTGTTTTGCCTTTGGTTTTGCAGCAACCGTCTTCCAGACCTGCATCTGTGACTTAGAAATAAATTGGTTCAACCTCAACCAATTTTGGAGCAGCTGAGAGTAGCATGGCACAGAGGCAGAAAGCAAGAGGGGGACGTGTTCCTGAATTTTGGAAACTTTTGGGCCAATTAGTCGCATGCCGCAACAGTTGCTGAAGATTTCAGAAGCAGCAGCAGTACCTGACTCAGGAAAGGAACTCCTTTTCATAAAGCAAAGTTCAAATGGTTCACTGCTCAGATCAAGATGGACTAAGCTCATGTTGTATTGAAGAGTCAGTTGTGCTTTTGATAATATTGTCTGTCGTTGCAAGGACATTTGTTATGGCAGAATGTTGTGCTGAAAATCAAACAATTTTTGTTGAAGATATGAGTGCCCCATCAGTATTGCTGGATTTGTGAGTACGGACTTAGCACGCTAGATACTGCATCTTCTTCAGGGCTTGCGTTTTGATATTGGCCAGCATGTGCTAGTGTTTGCCAGTATTTGCTTTGTTTGTGAACTGGTTATCTCTTATGAAATTGCCATAACAGTTCATTTTGTGATCAGTGGTGATTTTCAGGGATCTTTCAGGTTTGTATAACACAGGTTTGTTTTGTCGCCACATGTGATATCCAACACACATCTCAGGCAGGATATTATCATGCTCATGAAGTTTCAGCCTGCATCATGATTAGGTTCTGCCATTCTTAATTGGTACGCACACTGGGTTGATGAGCAGGTGCACATTTTGAACATGCAGTGCTGTTTGCAATTTCGTTGCATTGTTTTCCTGTGGGTTTGAAACACCATCAGCTTGGTAAGGTAATTTTCATTTTTTGGAACTGCAGCACATTTCCCATGCATATAACTGATTAAGACTGACAAAGGTCTATTAGTCCATGAATTACTTGTGAACACTGACTTGTACCCACTGCACAACACTTGCTCGGTCTCATTCTTGAAAGATGGATTTTGACATTGAAGCCATGAGGGCCGAAGACCTACGACAGGAGCTTGAGAAGAGGGGTGAAGATACAAGAGGTACGAAGCAGGTGTTGAAGGAGAGATTTGTGCAAGTTCTGAAAGAAGAAGCCATCAGTGCAGATGGGATTGGTGCGAAGACAGATAATGTTGCAGGCGACACAAGTTCTGTGAGGTCAGCAGGAAGTAAATCAACTGTTGCTTCAGAACGGGTTATGGAAGCATCCAGGAGGGCTGGCCTCTTGGCAAAAGCGGCTGCTTTAAAGAAGAAACATGAGTTGGAACTTCAGTTAGAACAACTGAGGAGAAAACAGGAAGAGTTGATGATTATGGCAGAGCTTGAAGAAAGTGAAGCCAAGGAAAGAGTGCTTGCACAGTATGAAGATGGTGTGCTAGCTACAGGAGGAAGTGAAGCACCAATGAAGATGAAGTCTGAAGTTGAAAAGGCTAAGGTCAAGCAAGAAATTTTTAAAGTGAAGAAAGCTGAATCTAAGGATGTTGAAGCCAAAGATGTAGAACATGAAGAAACAAACATGAATCGAGGCACACACAAGAAGCTTGGTCAATGTGCTGTATTGCAGCCATTGGAGCTCCAAACCTTTGACGGTGATGAGGGAAGCTTTCTTCCATTTCTTGCTGCCTTTGAGTCCAATGTAGCAGCCAGGTTGGATAGTGACGAGGAAAAACTCCTCTATTTGTTGCAACTGACAGCTGGGAAACCACGAGATATTGTCTCAACATGTGTGTACCTGAAGAATGGGTACCAGGAAGCGATCCGCTTGCTCAACAGACGGTACCGAAGTCTTACAAAGCGAGACTAAGTCTCACAGAGAAACTCCAGAAGCACCCTCAGATTAAGTATGATGATGTTGAAGGTATTGACTGCTTCTCAATCCTTCTGCGGGGTGTTTACAATGCCCTTCATGCACAGTCAGCTGATGGTCAGGCAGACTCATCAACCATCCTCTTAGTGCTAGAAAAGATGCCTTGGTTGGCAGACAGGTGGCGGCGACAGGTAGACAGAATCGAGAATGAACGTGAAGAACAAGCTGGACTCAAGGACCTGGTTGAATTTGTTGAAACCGAAGCAAGGATAGTCAACAATCCCACCTACGGCAGGCACAAGCTAGCTCGTGACAGAGCCCCAGAAAGAGAGGTGAAAAGGGCTGAAACAAGGCCACGTGCCGGAGCATACAGAGGACCTGCAGTGTCAGGAAAGGCTCTGGCAGGAAGCGTGAAGCCACGGGGCACCCAATCAGGGACCTGCATGTTTTGTGGCAATCAGCATGCAATTGCTGGCTGCCCAGCTTTGACACAGAAATCTCAAGAAGAGAAAACAAAGTTTGTCATGTCCAATGGCCTTTGCTTTGGATGCCTAACTAAGGGGCATAGAAGCAGAGACTGTAAAGAGCGACTCACATGCAGCAAGTGCCAGAAGTCCCACCCAACTGTTCTGCATTGGGACCTCCCTGCAAAGCCGTCATCTCATCAGGCCATTACAGCTGGCCACTTGGCCACAGACTCAGGAAGTGGTGGCAAGCTGAACATTGTGAAGGTACTTATTCAGTATCAAGGCAAGACGACGACTACAGGAGCGTTTCTAGACAGTGGAAGTACTCACAGCTTTGTGACAAGTGACCTCTTAAGAGAGCTTGATGTCAAGACAAATGGCACCACATCCATGGTTGTGTCCACCATCAATGGTGAAAAGAGGATGAAGGGAAGTTTGGCGACAGGCTTGACTATAAGAAATCTAGACCAAAACCATGCCTTGGATTTACCTCCGCTGTATGTTCTTGACAGCATACCTGTGGCATCAGAAGATGCTCCATCAAAAGAAGACTTGGACAAGTGGCCCTATCTAAGTCAAGGAGGAGTCACCATCGACACTCTCGAATCTGGTGAGCGAGTTGGCCTTCTGATAGGCAGCAATATTGCATCTGTGATGGAGCCCATCCAGGTCATCCCTAGTCAAGATGGGGGACCATATGCCATACAGACTCGCTATGGATGGATCGTGGGAGGAGCATCAAGGACCGGCACACCCACGGTGAAAGTGAACAGAATCAAGCTGTTGGAAGAACCCCAGCACGAGTTTTTCGAAAACTGTGCTGACACGAGAAGAGGTCTGTCCGTGGAAGATGTCATGTGGTGCATGAAGGTGGAGTCCTCCTGTCACAAGGGCAAGGATGGGTATGAAATTGCCCTTCCTTTTCGACATGGGACTCCCAAGCTGGACAACAATCGCATGATTGCTGAGAAGCGACTCAGCCTGCTAAAGCAGAAGTTCTTGAAGAACCCTGACTATGCCAGTCGGTACAAAGCAGAGGTGGACAAACTCATCACTCAAGGACATGCAGAGAAAGCCCCAGTCCCATCAGATGACAATGGTGAACACACACGATGGTTCCTCCCCCACCACGGAGTCCAAAATCCGCTGAAGCCAGATAAGCTTCGTGTCGTGTTTGATTGCGCCTGCAAGTTCAGGGATGTAAGCCTCAATGACGAACTTTTGCAGGGACCGGACTTGACCAATCCTCTGGTGCATGTCCTGACCCGATGGAGAGCCGAACCAGTCGCCTTCAAGGCGGACATAGAAGGGATGTTTCTGCAGGTGGCTGTCCCGAAGTCACAACGCGACTACCTTCGCTTCCTCTGGTGGCCTGATGGCAACTTGGAACGTGAGCCTGAAGAGTTTCGGATGACTGTGCACCTGTTTGGGGCTGCATCATCACCAAGCTGTGCAAATTATGCCCTACATCGCACAGCAGAGGAGTATGGCAATGACTTTGATGCCGAAGTCGCAAGAACAGTCCAAAGGAACTTCTATGTAGACGACCTACTCAAGTCGAGTCCAACTGAGGAGTCCGGCGTCGCGCTCGCATGCGACGTTAAAGAGCTCTGCAGTAGAGGTGGATTTAACCTGACCAAGTATAGCAGCAATAGCATCAAACTACTGGAAGCAGTTGGAAGGGAAGCTTTAATAAAACCGCTGAAGGAAGTTGAACTTTGCACCGTGAACCTTCCAGTGGAGAGGGCTCTGGGTGTTCTGTGGGACCCACAGTCGGATTCCATAGGTTTCCAGGTTGACGTAGAAACCCTCAAGAAGAAGCCTGTCACCCGGAGAGGGATGCTATCGGCTACAGCTGCTTGTTATGACCCACTCGGCATTGCAAGCCCTTGCATTGTGCAAGGCAGGATGCTTCTTCAGGAGCTGACTCGTCTACGGATCGGATGGGACGAACAAGTCCCGCGGGTAGTCGCCAAGAGGTGGATGCGGTGGCTTGATGGACTGTCCCAGCTGACGAAGTACCGGCTTTCACGATGTTTCGCGCCCTTTGGCTTGTCAGCTGCAGCGCATGTGGAGCTTCACCACTTTTCAGACGCAAGCCTGCAGGGGTATGGCACAGTATCCTACGTGCGGACTGAGAGCAAGAATGGTGGCGTTCATTGCTCGCTGCTGTGTAGCCGGGCACGCGTGGCTCCAGTGAAGCCCATCAGTATCCCTCGGCTCGAACTCACAGCAGCTAAAGTCGCCGTTGAAGTTAACATGGACATGAATCGTTGCCTGGACATGCCAGTCAACAAAGTTGTCTTCTGGACGGACAGTACAGCTGTCCTTAAGTACATAAACAATGTGAAGACCAGGTTCCATCTATTTGTCGCAAACCGGCTGGCAGTCATCCATGATGGGTCGTCAGTGGATCAGTGGCGGTATGTTCCGTCAGATGAAAACCCAGCAGACCTGGTGTCGCGCGGGGTCGACGGCTCCAGTTTGACGAAGAATCCCATGTGGAGTGCTGGACCTCGTTTCCTGCAAGAGTCTCCAGACGCGTGGCCCACGCATCCGGAGATGGAGGAAGTTAGTGTTGAAGACCCAGAGGTCAAGAAGACGCAGAAGGTCTTTGCGACAAAGACGACTGAGGATGACAACCCAATGGAGAAGCTCATCAAGCACTACTCCTCTTGGAATCGATTGAGAAATGGGGTAGCCTGGATTCGTCGCTTAATCAGGAAGTTGAAGGACAAATTAAAAGGCTTTGCCACTGCAGAATCACCTCTTCTCAGTGTTAAGGAAGTCGAAGCAGCAGAGAATGTTATGGTGAGGCACGTTCAAAAAGCTCACTTTCCGGAAGAGTTGGAAGCCTTGCGGGCTGGGCGCCCTCTTCGTCTTGACAGCCGGTTGAAGCATCTGAGTCCCTTTTTAGATAACGGCCTCCTAAGGGTCGGAGGAAGACTAACCAACTCGAATCTCGACTGGGCTTCAAAGCACCCCCTGATTCTTCCAAACAGGAACGAAGTTGTAATGAAAATCATCGCTGATGTACACCAGAAAATTGGTCACCAGGGCCGCCAACATGTTTTGTCGGCGCTCAGGTCAAAGTACTGGATAATGAAAGCTAACAGCACTGTCCGTCAGTGCCTGCATCAATGTGTGAGCTGCAAGAAACTTCAAGCTAAACCTGAAGCTCAGAAGATGGCTGATCTACCCGCCGATCGTGTTCAAGAAGGCCAACAGCCGTTTCAGAGGACGGGGGTAGATTACTTCGGTCATTTCTACGTCAAAAGAGGAAGGTCAAGGGTAAAAATGTACGGCGTCATCTTTACCTGCCTCGCGGTCAGGGCCGTCCACTTAGAGGTGGCATCTAGTCTGTCTGCAGATTCATTTATCTGCGCTCTTCGTCGCTTTATTGCGAGACGGGGAAACGTCCGCTTCATCAGATCCGACCAAGGAAGCAACTTTGTAGGTGCGGAAAGAGAGATGCGAGATGAGTTGCAGCTCCTAATGAAGAGTGACAGCGTTATAAAGAAAGAAATGTTAGCTAGAAATATTGAATGGCGCTTCAATACCCCAGGCGCATCCCATCATGGAGGCGCCTGGGAAAGGCTAATAAGAAGTACCAGGAAGATCCTAAACGCACTTCTGAGGGAGCAGTCCTTCTCAGAAGAAACTCTCCGCACCGTCCTTTGTGAGGTGGAATGTGTGATGAACAACAGGCCACTCACTCCAGTCTCGTCGGATCCGAGAGATGACGTGCCTCTCACTCCGAATCATATTCTGCACTTGCGCTGTGTGACGCCGCTGTGTGAAGAGCTTGATGACCGTGATCTCTGTGGGCGGAAAAGGTGGAGACAGGCTGCGCACCTGGCAGAGCAGTTTTGGCGACGGTGGAGGAACGAGTACATGCCTCTTCTCCAGCAACGACCGGGACCAGCTACCCGAAGCCGGAAAAATATCAAGACGGGCGATATTGTTGTTCTCGTCGATGACTCCGTTCCCCGTGGAATGTGGCCGCTCGGGCGAGTGGAAGAAGCGCTGATGGGATCGGATGGTCTCGTTCGGTCCGTGAAAATTCGTACTCGCAACAAGGTTCTCCAGCGGCCAGTTACCAAGGTGGTAAAGATTATCGAGGCCTAAGAATGGGGCACGCATATTCCCTGGTTTCAGTCCCTGGGCACCTCAGACCACACATAAGCACACACAGCATGACTCGCATAGTTCATTGCTTTTCGCTGAAAGCTTTGAGGCGTTCATGTCGCTTTGGTTTGTGTTTCAGCGTGATATGTAGAAGATATTAAGTTGCTTGTTTTGCTCCGCATGGTTGATTTTGATGACTAGGTCATCAAAAGGAGGAGGGTGTAAGTGCCATAGAGGAAAGGCAGAGGTTTTAGTAGTTTCAGGTTTTGAAGATCTCTGTCCATGTTGGAGCGTTTGTTTATTTCTTTGTGGCACATGTTTGCCACGTAAGGATGTGTGGGAGGGGCTGTGGACCGACCCGCCACTTTTGTACCATTTGAAAAGAAGTCTGCGTGCGTGCAGGGCCGCCAAAATCTTCAGGTACATGGTTATACCACTGGATGATTATGCAACACAATGAATTTGCAATGCCATGATATTCTGTAGTGCTAGCGCGTGATATTGTCCATGATTTGCTACGCCAAGATTTCCAACACCGATTTGTAGCGCTAGAGCGTGTGGCTTTCTGTTTTTTGCCCGCTAGATTTTGATTTTGTTTTGCCTTTGGTTTTGCAGCAACCGTCTTCCAGACCTGCATCTGTGACTTAGAAATAAATTGGTTCAACCTCAACCAATTTTGGAGCAGCTGAGAGTAGCATGGCACAGAGGCAGAAAGCAAGAGGGGGACGTGTTCCTGAATTTTGGAAACTTTTGGGCCAATTAGTCGCATGCCGCAACAGATACCTTTTACACCGGCTTTGCCGCAAGGGCGCTGTTCAAACAGCGCCCTTGCGGCAGCGTTGAGCGTACTTCCAAACGAAGGAAACGAAGGAAAAAAACTGTTTTGCCTGTCTGAAGGCCTTTACGGCGGCCTGTCGGGCCAAGCTGTCGCGTGCTATGGAATACAAATCGGGCCCGACAGGCCGGTGAAGGAATTTTTCCAGCAGAGGATTTTCTGGGTGACGTTTAAAAGGCCCTCTGTGCATAAAGCCCTCTATTCAAAGGTCCCTCGATTCATAAGTCCCTCGATTTTCCATCGGTTCTTGCCGCACACTGGCTTGATATGGGAGAGGTGCAAATTCATGAAAAACTTGTTGAGTGAAAGAGGTGACAATTCTAATATTGAGATTTTTTAGAACAAAAAATATTTTCTGTTTCCTTTCGATATTTTTTTCTCACAGATTGTAAGATCTGTCGCAGGACCATACCGTGCCCTAAAATCTGTCGGGCACTTTATGACCCGAGAGCCCGACTTTTTGCAGCTCTGATATCATCATCCATGCCTGGCCACCAGACGTACGAGCGAGCAAATGATTTGGTGCGCGATTCACCCATATGCCCCTCATGAAGAAGCCGTAGTACTCTCTCACGACCCTGTGGCGGAATAACCACCCTTCCACCCCACAAGAGGCAGCCGTCCTGACAGCTCAGCTCCCCCACCCTCTGCTGATACGGCCGGTACTCGGGCGGTAGCTGACCCCTCCCCACCGGCCACCCCACCTGGGTGTGTCGCAGGACAGCTGACAGCTCCGGGTCGCGGGCCGTCCACAGTCGGATATCGGATGCAGTCACGGGTGAAGCATCCAGAAACTGCAGTAAATGCACTAACTCCGCTGGCGTCGCCGGCTCCTTCACAGAGCCAGGCAGCGGCAACCGACTCAGGCCATCACAGTGGCCTTGTTTCGAACCAGGCATATACTCGAGCCTATAATCATAACCACCGAGAAGCAGTGCCCATCTGACCATTCGGGGGGACGCCATAGCAGGCAGCGGCTTGCGCTCGCCGAGGATGCCCAACAGTGGCTGATGGTCGGTCCGAATTACAAAAGGACGGCCTGCCAGATAATAGTTAAACTTTTTGACACCACTTATGACGGCCAGCGCCTCCCGGTCGGTTTGCCTGTATTTTTGTTCCGTCAGATTCAGAGACCTTGAATAGAAGGCCACGGGTTTTTCTCCCTGAGATGTTTTGAGGCTTAAAACCACCCCTATACCTCTGGGGCTTGCGTCACATGCCAGGATGACTGGTAGCTTCGAGTCGAAGTGAGCCAGGACCGGAGGTTGGACCAGCAGGGATTTCGCCTGCTCAAAGGCGTCCTGGTGTTCTTTCCCCCACAGAGGTCGGCCCACGCGTGACCTCTGGTGGGAGATCAGTGTACCACAATATACATGTCGATTAATTTTGGAATGTTTCACGTGCAGTTGTACAATCATTTGACCATTTTTAGACACATTTCAGGACAGGGTCGGATCCAGCCCGAATGTTGGGGGGGGGCAACGGAGCCTAAAGTTTTGAAAAACATATTGTTTTTGAAAAGGGGTTGTAACGGAGGGTTTGGGGGCAAATGCCTTTTTTGTTCCCGCTCCCCTCGATCCGCCAGTGTTTCAAGATACATTGACAATTGAAAGACATTCTCACAAATTAATCCAGTGTCTATCTTTCAGAAATGCCGCGTCCACGAACAAGCCAGCGGTGCAGTTATGGGGTGGACTCCTTAGCCCTGTTCCAGCTGTCAGCACAGTTTTGTCAGCAGGACCTCTAACCTCTCCTCCAGAAAAGTAACATTAGTACCGTAATCACCTCTTGCTTGTGATAAGCAAAGGGAACTTAATCCTTTATACCATTAAAAAATATTAGGCTGCCGCTTCGTGCACTTACTATTTTTCATCAGCGCAAACAGCAGGCCATCAGCCCGTAAAACCTCTAGAACTAGTTCCCGGGGAGAGGCTACAATCCTGTGACGTAGGCGCAACGCGGCCCGCTGATTGGTGCTGACAAAACTGTGCTGACAGCTGGAACAGGGCTCTTGAAGGAAGCACTCGCTGAGCTGAAAAAGGCGCATCCACACATGTATGAGTAGGAAGTTTAACATTGCAGCTCGGACCCTCAGACGGCACCATCGTGGTGAGGTTAAAGAGCCGGGAAGGATTAAGACAAAGAGGTGACCTCTTCCGCCCACCAAGAGTCAGAGCCGAACAAGGAAGGTGACGACGCTCGACTGGATCAGCCATCAACTTCAGGAATGAGTTCAAGAGACCTACTCGAAGAACTATGCGCGTCACCAAAGGCGCAAAAAGGTCTCGCGGCAGAAAGGCCGAACATGCCGCGGTACTTACCTCGTCCCCCGTAAAGGCTGAGCTTAGAGCGAAGAGGCAAAGGATGGATCCAAAAGAAAAGGGCAAGGGTGCCAAAATCAAGAACGGTAAAAAAGGGTCTGCAGCAAGCAAGTCCTGCGCTTCCAAGAATGCAGTGGCCAGATGCGATCAGAACGCGGACGCTCGATGCTTCGTCTGTGGAATGTGCTACCGTTTGTCCCGCGAAGAATGGATAAAATGTAATGAGTGTGACAGATGGGCATGCATGACGTGCACTGACGCGGATAAAAAACAGGTGGCATACACGTGGGACCTGTGTCGGTAGGACGGTAGGACACAGGTCACATGTGAGCAAAGTTCTGGAGAGCTTGTTTCAGAGCCCGAACACCAGTGGTGTCGGTAGCTGAGTTTCACGTAGCACAGTGACGGCAGCTTATTTCAAAGCTCAAACACAGTGCCTGTATGTTAAATATCAGTGTGAATGCACTTTAAGCATGCGCATCTGTCTTATACTACCTTTTCAGTTCGAACACATGGTGTCTGTAGGCACTTTGTTTAAGCTCTGAAATGGGCTACCTCAGACTTTTCCGTAAATGTTCTCAGGAATCGTTACAGTATTCGGGCAATATACTTTGTCACAATTTCCTTCTGGTTTTCCTCAATTTGACTTTTGTCAGCAAAAAAATATTGTTCGTTCACAACAGTGAAATGTTCCGTTGCTTTGCCGAGTGTCATCCGCACCTTTCAAACATTGGAGTTATTTTTTTTACCATACAGTTCGCTACAGTTTTCCCCATTGATTTTATTATTAGTTTGTAAAACGCCCACGGGGTGGGCGTCCTATCCACCCCAGTGTGTAAGAAGCCCTTTTGCAATGACTTACAAAACTTTTAAAGTTCTCTTACCTACTGCATTGCAAGATATCATACTCTTCAATTTTGAAGAAAAATGATTGACCAAGGCATTGAATGGTAAATTTGAACAACACTGAAAGCCGTTTAGTAAAAATCCCTCTTTGGGTGGGCGTCTTGCACCACTCTCCCCTACCCTTGTAATGTGCATGAGGTCAAATATCCAGTTTAGCGAAATCCAAGTAACAGTTGTGGAGGATTTTCTATTATCCGGTAAGGTATTAGCCCATTCCTGCACGTGCAGTTTACACCTCTGTTGCTCAAAGACCCACAGGCGCATGGAGTAATCATATAGGTCTAGGACGGGCCCACCTTCACTCTTTCGTATGACACCCATGAATGAAATATCGGAGCTATGTCCAGGTTCCCCATGTTAAATTTGATAACTTGACTAGACTATATCCGCACTTTTCGATAAAATCCTGGATAAGTTCACAGAGACTCACCAGGCAACCGTATTTACAAACGGAGGGAAATAAAATCACAGCAAATTTGGTAAGCTCCTTGATTTATACAGCATGGCCATGGATGGCCTAAATATTCCGATCAGTAGCATGCCAAAACACGCTCAATGTTCGGTTGAAAATGAAACATTACCTTATCTTCAAAACGACAAAAACATTGTTTTCATTGTGGCCCCGACTTGGGGACATTTATGACAACCACACACACATTATGTACATTATGTATGTGCACGGCAGTGTTTCCACTTATCGGCACCCTTGCGGGACGGCCACGTCGGCACGATCCGGTGATCCGCTCACCGACCGGTGGATCCGCTAACACACGCATTGATGGGGGCGGGTACCCGCCCTCTCGGGCTTGGAGAGATAAACTAACAACGGCGGCGTGTAGCACCGCCGTACTTGGCATACATTTTTTCTGATCATTTTTACAACTTTGGCCAAAATTTTGAGGCTGGGTCACCTCAGTGCAGGTCACCAGTGCAGATCAAGTGACCTCACCTAAAAAGAGTTTAAGATAGCATTAGTCAGAACAGGGTGAGCCTAACCAATTGACACTGATATTACATAATCGGCTCACCGAGTTCTCCAAATTATATTCCGATATTTTTATATCGATGACCTAAGATCAGGTAGACTAGCCATGACCTCTCCATTGGAAATACGTGGAAAAATGGTTTAAACTTAATAGCTTGGTAATTGATGGTGGTAGAGCCTGTATTTTAACGGTGTTAGATTTTCCTCGTCCTCGCGGTTCTAATGATATGTATTTTGACCTAATTTAACCTTGACCTAACCTCAGGTCAGGTCAAATCCTAGATTTTAACTGATTTGACCTAACAAGGTCATATTACAGATTATTCGATTCGGCTTTCTTCGAGGATTCCAATGGCCTAGATTGTTTTGCTCTATCTTTACTAGCTCATACGTAATGATTGAAAACCTTCACTTACATGTTATTACTATGGTGGCATGCCTTGACCTCTAGTGACCTTAGATTTGATCTGAAAAAATATTTGCAATGTTTTCTATAGAAATGTGGATGGGCTATCTACCTCCACTTACCGTTTTTCGCTATCTAGCATTATTTTTGAGATCTTAGACGGGGGCGGGTATTCCTGTCAAAGCGAAGGTGGCTCATACCCCCGTCAATGCACGTGTTAAAGGCAGATCAAGCGCGTGCTCCCAATAGCAACGGTTCTGGTCGGTCAGCGTAGCTCCTATGTCCAGGCAAGCATTGTCCAGTGTACTGCCAACTCCTGGAAAGGTCGCGGTCGAGGAAAAGGCTGCCACAGGTCAGCTTTGATCCAGGACCCTCCCACATACAACGGCGACGCATTAACCAGCTGCCCGGCCGCAGTGCCAACAAACAGCATAAATGTTGTTTGCTCGTAATTAAATAAACCTAGTCGACGAGGTGTGCGTAACTAGGCACACTGCTCCTAATTACGCACGCATGCGGACGGAAGGAAAACGGTTTGTTATCGAGCGAGGATAACATAGATTAAGCAATCTTAACATGGAAGAGGTAAAAGAATGCATGGAGCTCTTGGGATAAAATTCGAACATCCAAGCATCCAAAATACAGGACATGTCTTTTTAGGCATTGGGCTACGGTATTAAAACTTTGCATGCCTTGCAATAGCTTTGTCCTGGAATAGTAGCGAATTTAGTGTTGAATGTACTTAACATGGGCACTTTACCCTAAATCTAAAAAAGGAAATTACGGTAGGCTTTTTAGACTTCTCTGAAGGAAATAAGCTGATTTGAAACAGGTGTAGCATTGACCAATATGTTTTATGCTCCTGTTCGCCACCGGGTTTTGCCAGGAATATATTGTACAGAAACCGTAATGTACATATTTTATATATCATGGATATTTTCATCGGCGGATCAAAAAGTAAATCGAAACGTCACAAAAAAGCGCCAACAGTATAGTGCTTTCGATATTCCGTCAATTTTCCCACTGAGCTAAACAAAAACGCCAAGTATTGTACCCTGGATGATGGTGCTTATTCCATATAAATATGTCGGGGCTTATCAGTCACGACACAAGGGGGTGACAGGGTACGAATCCGTTAATACAGGTGCACCTGCATTGGCCTAGAGGGGCTCAGTGGCTGTGCCTCTCGCCTATCTCCCTTTGTACCTCTATCTCCCTTTGCACATCTGATGTTTTTTCTGCGAGAAACTTAATCCGCCTCGGCCGCCGGCATCTGTTCTCTGATCTATAAAGACATTCATTACACGGCTGGTTAGCCGGAGGTATTTTGTAATGTCTAAGCTGGTTTGAAAACCACTGATGCAGTGGTGCCGACTCTCACCGCAGTGTACTGTATGTACACCCTGCCCCAGCCCCGCACGGCAGGTGGCTCCGGTCAGGCTGGGATTTGGGCTGTTTCTGTCTTTATGAATGTTTGAATAATGGAATAACAAACTCACTAGAAAGGTCACAGGTTTTTGGTTCTTATTGCTCACTTTACACATTATTTCCATTTTAAGATGTGTAGGTTTTCAAAAACCTTCAACTGATCCCTAGGCAATGACTAAAAACCGTTGTTCGTGCGGAATTTTCACAGGCACTGCGCAAATCTACGGACCAGATATATCCCTAACAAAATCCCATCACAACCTGAAAGACAGTGTAGCGTTACTTACGTATTTTGCGCTCGATCCGTCCTAGATTTCCCAGTTATGAGTTGTCTATTAATTATGTAGCGCAAAGGGGGCGGTGGTCGGACTTAGCGTTATGCACTTTTTACATTCTGCACTTTCAACAACCCTTGTTGAATAAGTATAATGTAAAATTTATAATGTTTTTTTTACAGCCACACGTATACTCTTTCGACGCTTAACGTTGGGCCAGAGGAGCAGGCTGTGGAAAATGGGTTTATCAATTGCAAAAAAAGTTGACCTTGACCACTAGGTGCAATCTTAACTAAATAATTCGAGGGAGGCTTTTATTGTAAAAATATAGCATCATCTTAAAGGGGAAAGTATGCAGTCTTTACACCGATCTAGTATCACGTCTACTAGTGCTTAATAGGTAGTTTTTGGTTAGCATTTTAGCTGCAGTCGACGGAAAAATAGTAAATAAGAAGAACAGAAATATTCAAATAACCGATTAAGGCACTTCAGCGAGTTTTTCACTGTTAATCAAAAGCTAGTGTTTGGCTGAAATAATAGAAAAGACTGTCACAAATACTGTTCTAGGTTTGTCGTATTGTCGGCATTACTTTTAGGTTAGAGGTACCAATATGGCTGTTGTCACGACATCCAATCTTATTTTTAACGATTCATTCTAAAAGGCATTTTTGTGTGAAGCTCAATTCGAGGTCTGGCTATACTAGGACTGAGAATTATTGATACTAGACGGCACGTCTCGCGCTGCGAGATTGACCCTCTGGTCGCGTCACGAGATATAGAAGGTGAAGGTAGAAGAAATTGAAAAAGGCGTTGATTGGTGAAGAAACTTTGAAAATCGGTCGATAACTTTTCGTGTAATGGGCTCTCAAAGCCAGACCTAAATTTTGAGCCCCACGCAATTGCGTGGGCGCACCAGAGTGCCTCCACTATGCTGACCTAACCAGGTCTCGATTCAGCGGGCCGGCCTAACGTGCCCCTACCCTGCGGGGCAAGTATCGCCTGCTTCGGCCGCAGCTCCGCAGTGCACTCCTCAGGACTCGGGTCTGCTGGCTCTGCTCGCAGACTTCCACCGCTTCGCGGTGGTTTGTCTCCGGATTGTTTATTCCTTCTCTAGAAGGCCGGCCTGGCGCTGCCGGGTTCCTCCATTCCCTAGCCCGGCACTGCTGGGTTCCTTCCTTCTCTAGGCGTAGCATCCGTGCGCTGCTTGGTACACTCCCTCCCCTCTTGTGGTTTGCTTTGCCTGCCCTTCAGCAGCCTTTCCAGCATTCCAGCAAAAGTTCCCGGCAAGCGCGTCTCCCTCTCCTGCTCGTCCTCAGCAGCACGTCGTTGATTGCGTCGCACCGCATCCCGCTGCGCCTCCGCCGCTTGCTGGTCCGCAGCGAGAGCCGCGCGCCGCTGGCGCTGCCGTTCGGCATTCTGCAGCGCCTCGGCTTCTCGCTGGGCCCGGTTCATGCGCTCGCGGCGTCGGCGCTGGGCGGCAGCGTTGGCCTCGCGGGCTGCTCGCTCTCGGTCGCGACGAGGCATGGTTGAGGATTGGTTTATATGAAAGGGATAGATAGCTCTTGGCCACACTGTAGTGCTGCAAGTGAAGCAATACATAAGTCAGGACAGGTAAGGATACTGGTCAATTGAACATGATGCCTAAAATGGGAACAGACATGCGATTGTTATTCTTGTTTTTTCCCTCGAATAACTACTATTAAAGTAGTAATGAGCCTCCCAACAATGCCGCGGTAAGCTATTGAATGTTTGAATGTTTGAGGCTGCCCAAGGCAATTATATATCAAGTCTGTGCTACGAAAAAGGGTATTTTTAATTACGCACCTAACATTCAATCATGTATTTCATTTTTTCCTAGTAAGATTACTCTGAAAAGTGTATACCATCCATGTATTATAGGTGATGTAAGTAATAAATTACTGGCGCTGAAAAGGTTGTACCGAACAATTGCGATGCGTAAATTTGAAGTCTATACCCCTGTGAATTTGAGCATGGTTTGCCGGCCTTACATTCTCACAGTTATCATAATGTGTATCTAGCATATATGAAACAGTATTGGGTAAATACCATGCATGTAATGGAGCATTCAGAGGTAGGAAGGCATGTTTTTACCTGTGATGTCTGAGATAGTAACAAACGCGTGCTCATGTCAGATTGTTAATGCAAATAACTACAAAACATAAATGGATCAAAGTGCAGCTCAGGAAAATTTCATTGATATAGCTGTATTTTTAAAACACTGAAATTGCTTGGATGAGTTGGCTCTATTTACAGTTAAAGAAACACTTTAATCACACTCCTAGCATGGAAAATGTTGGAAGTCGATGCTCGCCAAACCCTTTATTTAGAGTCAGCACTACTTTATCGGCGGGAATGTGCACAAGTTCTGATCTGACTCGGGCCGTTAGGGGATAAATCGACTAAACGGGGAGCAAAATCACTAACTTTGGAAGGAAAACAGCCGGTTGGAAGCCAATATTAACAAAATAGCATGCACTGTCTTCATGTAAGGTTGGAAAGTATGGCTACTTCTCTTGAAGACGTCCTTTTCACTCACATGACCCATTATTGTGCATTCGTTATATGCCTTGAGCACAACTTGTTGCATGATCTAACAAATCATGTTTTGCTTAAAAATTCATAATCTTTAAGCTGGTACCATGCACTTGCATAATAATACATTCATGACCTTCAAAACCCGATGTCTAATACTAAAATTCGTGAAAGAGATTGACACTTAATGCCGGAGAAATCAAATACAGTGTCAAAGCTTTACCTTCAGAAGCAAAACAGACAGATTGAATCTCCAACAGCTAATATTTTTCACTTGTTTGTTCTCGTGCTTTTGGTGGCTTGGAAACGTAACTGTTAGTGTGGCTATCCTCCTTGTAAAGAAATAATCGAGGTCAACCAAAATTAAGTAGACTATTTTACCGTCCTTCACATAACCAAAATCAGCATTATTGACAGCTGCACGTGCAAGCTATGTCTGCTGCACCAGCAGCATTGTGGCCTCTATGCAGGGCGGGGGGCGTACAATGAAATTTTTCAACACATGCAGAATACCTTCTCTAATTGAAATACCAGAGCACCTACAGCGTAGTGAGGGGGGCTAGTGAACTGGACCAATGTTCTCGCCGGTTGGTATAGTGGGGGTTGTAACCCTATCTAACCAATATTTGGTGTGATCTCTTGGACGATTAAAGCAGTAGTAAACCTAGCAATAATGCAATTGATATTGGCGACTTTATGCAGTCTGCTTAATTTTATTTGATCTCTCGAGCTTGGATTTCTTCAGCTTTTGTTCACCTCCATATACCTCACCTAACCAATTAGCTATAGTTATGCTGTACCACAATGCGTTTCCTGCAATTAAACTGTACTGCAATGCATATCCTGTGTTTATACTGTGCCGCTGCACTGTAGCTTTGGTAGGGATCAGTCTTACCCGCCAGAGCGTAACGCCAGTGAACGTCCGTTCTAATCCTGGAACCATGTAAAAGCCGGGGCCCGTTTCTTGATTGCTGTATTATTGAGTCCTTTGACGAAGAAAATATGAATTTTCCACCGCCACAATGTATTGTCTTGTTACTGATAAATACACATATTTCGAGTTTATCCGCTGCACCTTCCTGATCTCCGTGATCCAAATAGTGCGGTGCAGTCGAAATCTATTGGGGAGGGAGGTGTTACGGCTGGTATTGTTTTGTCCAGCTCTATATTTTCTTGGTCCCAGCAACGTCGTCAACATTGAGTCACACACAGCTAAAATGTACACGATCGCAGTGCCACAAAATTAAGCGATGCCCTAAATTTTGAAAAATATGCTACCAAAAATACTACTCCTCTTCCGAAACCATGGAATTTACACCCCATCCCCTCTCCTTAGAGTTAGGTTTTTTTCTTAGTATAATACCCCTTGATGATAGCAAGATTCTGAATAGCCCTTAAGACCCAAAAAGTGTAGCGTTCAATGCTGTTCCAGCAAGGGGTTACCTTATTTGGGTCGCGTGAAATCGCAAGGGTATTTTGGCAGGCAATTGCTCGGCGTCTGGGTTTCCTAACCCCATGGGGCCGTAAATTAATTATTAATTATTTTCTTCTACCGGAGGACCGACCCCCTGCACGCGCAACGGATGGACGACCCACATCCCCAACAACTAAAATAAAACCCATCAACTGTTAATGTTTCTGTCAACACGCCTTCAAACGCATCTGGCTCCAAAAAACGCCAGTACACCTCTGAGACCCAATAACGGGTACAGGTTAATGTTTTTCCATCAAGGGGTAACCTGCAAGGGTCACGTAACCCCATCAGGAGCCCATCATCTTTTTACACTATGCTCATTGGAACACGCCAGCACCAAACCGCACCATAGGCGGATCCAGGATTGCCGATCGGGAGGGGGGCACCTGACCGGGGGGGCACTTTCCCAGTGGGGTGGCATCAGGACCAGAAGGCGCCACTTATGACCGGTAAATTCTATCAGGTGGGCGCCAAATCCTATCGTTGGGCGCCGACTTTCGCATCCTGGGGGGGTGGGAAGCAACATTTCAGGGAGGCGCCATCGACTTTTCAGGGGGGCGCCGAGGGTCGATCCAGGGGGGCACGTGCCCCCCTTGCCCCTTCCCCTGGATCCGCCTATGAACCGCACACAGGTAAAAGAAACCCGACGGCTGTGCCAAAGATCAAATATCTGAAAGATACCCGATAATTTCCTTCTAGCGGAGCACCAGCCTGCACGCGCCACGGGCGGACGACCCACACCCGCGAAAACTAAGAACACCTTCAATGAACAACAGTTTGCTCGACACATGTTTGCTGAATCTGACGTAAATTAATTAAAATATTTAGATACTTAATAATTTCCTTCTAGCGGAGGATCCCCCTGCGTGGACCAAGGGTGCACGATCCACACCCCCAAAAACTCAAAAACACTCTCAATAACTGTCCAAAGTTTCTGTCAATACGACTGCATACGCCTGTCTCCCGAAGGATTACTGGTCAATTCTGGAACCTAATAATGGGTACAGAATATTTTCCCATCAAGGGGTACCCCGCAAGGGGTCATGTGCCCAGCCAGGGGGCCAACACCTGTTTACAATATGCTCATCGGAGCACGCCAGCACAAAATCACACACAGCTAAAAGAAACCCGACGGCTGTGGCACACAGCTAAAAGATACCCCATAATTTCTTTCCAGCGGAGGATCCCCCTGCACGCGCCGCAAGCGGACGACCCACACCCCTAAAACTCAAAACCACCCTCAATGTACAACGGTTTGTGCCCTACATGTTTGATGAAACTGCCGTAAATTAACCTAAAATATTAAAATACTCAATAATTTCCTTCTATCGGAATATCCCCCTGCACGCGCCGCAAGCGGACGACCCACACCCCCAAAAAAACTAAAAAACACCCTCAATTAACAACATTTGGCTCGATATATGCTAAATAAAGCTTCCGAAAACAATTCAAAATATTGGTCCCCATTGGTCTGCACCTAAGCATTGGAGACCCGATACAGTGCAAAAAAGGCGCCCCTACCCTCCGTGGCAAGTATCGCCTTCGTCGGCCCGAGGCTTCGCCGCGACCGCCTCATTATTTGGGACTGCTCGCCTTGCTCGTAAACTTCCACCGCTTCGCGGTGAATTGTCTCCGGATCGCCTGAGCCCATTATTTTTTCAGGAAAAATTAGAATTACTTTCTTGAAGCGGAGGAACCCCCTGCACGTGCTTCGGGCGGCCCACCCACACCCCCAAAACTAAAAATACCCTCCATAAATAATACCTTGGTCAACACATGTTTGATCAAACTGCCTTAAATTAATTGGGAAATATTCATCAGCACCTTAAAGTCAGAGACCAAATACAGCCGAGCACGTGCCCAAAAGTTGCAAAATTCAAGAGCTCGACGATCTGAGCCCGATTTTTGAAACGACATGGGTGCATTCTGGCGCGTGCCACGCCCACCCCACATACCCCACCACTGCCAAAATCTAATACGATGATGGGACCGCATGACCGGACCCTCGTGCAAAATTTCAAGCCCCCACCTATAACCGTTTCTGCCACACTTGTCAAAAGGTGCTATGACATACGGCGGACAGACGTACGGACATTTTATAAATTATATATAAGACTAGACGGCCCGTCTCGCGCTGCGAGATTGACCCTCTGGGCGCGTCACGAGTGGTAAGGGGTGAGCGTGTGAGAGAATGGATGAGCACGTCGATTGGTGAAGAAATTTTGGAAATCGGCCAATAACTTTTCGGGTTATGGGCCTTCAAACAGACCTAAATTTTGAGGCCGACACAATCGCGTGGGCGCACCAGGGTGCCTCCACTATCCTTACCTAACCATGTCTCGATTCAGCGGGCCGGCCCTCGGCGCCCATACCCTGCGGGGCAAGTATCGCCTTCGTCGACCGCGGCTTCGCCGCGCCCTCCGCACGACTCAGGTCTGCTCACCTTGCTCGCAGACTCCTAACGCCTCGCGGTGGCCTGTCTCCGGATCGCTTAGACCCATTATTTTCTCAGCAAAATTAGAGTTCTGTGGTTTTTCTCATTGCAGGATCCCCCGAATATTGCCAAGATTCTAAATAACCACCCACCAACTGTTTAATGTTTCTGTCAACACGCCTGCAAATGCATTTGGCCCAAGAAGTCACCAGTACATCTCTAAGACCCAATAACGGGTACATATTAATGTTTTTCCCTCAAGGACTAACCCGCAAGGGTTAACATACCCAACTAAAGAGCCATCATCTGTGTACCCTATGTTCATTGGAACACGCCAGCACCAAATCACTCAAAACTAAAAAAAACATCAACTGTTTATGTTTCTGTCAACACGGTTGCAAATCCATCTGGCCCATATAAAACGCCAGTACACCTCTGAGACCCAATAACGGGTACAGGTTAATGTTTTTCCATCAAGGGGTAGCCTGCAAGGCGTCACGTAACCCCATCAGGAGGCCTTGATCTTTTTACAGTATACTCATGGGAACACGCCAGCACCAAACCGCACACAGGTAAAAGAAACCCTACGGCTGTGCCAAAGATCAAATATCTGAAAGATACCCGATAATTTTGTTCTAGAGGAGGACCACCCTGTACGCGCCACGGACGGACGACGCACACCCCCAAAAACTAAAAACACCTTCAATGAACAATGCTTTCCCCGATACATGTTTGCTGGCTGAATGTGCCGTAAATTAAATAAAACATTGAAATACTTAATAATTTCCTTCTACCGGAGGATCGCCCTGCATGCGCCAAGGGTGCAGGATCCACACCACCAAAACATCAAAAACACTCTCAATAACTGTCCAAAGTTTCTGTCAACACGCCTACGCACGCCTTTCTCCCAAAGAACTACCGGTACCCTTCTGAGACCTAATAATGGCTACAGAATGTTTTTCCATCAAGGAGTAGCCCGCAAGGGGTCACGTGCCAAGCCAGGGGGCCAACACCTGTTTACACTATGCTCATCGGAGCACGCCAGCACAAAATCACACACAGCTAAAAGAAACCAGACTGCTGTGGCACAGAGCTAAAAGATACCCAATAATTTCTTTCCAGCGGACGACCCCACTGCACGCGCCGCACGTGGATGCCCACACCCCTAACACTCAAAACCACCCTCAATGAACAACGGTTTGCGCCCTAAATGTATGATGAAACTGCCGTAAATTAACCTAAAATATTAAAATGCTCAATAATTTCCTTCTATCGGAATATCCCCCTGCACGCGCCGCGAGCGGACGACCCCCACCCCCAAAAACCTCAAAAACACTTTCCATTAACAACAGTTGGCTCGATACATGCCAAAAAAAAATTCCGAAACTAATTCAAAATATGGGTCTCCATTGGTCAGCACCTAAGCATTGGAGACCCGATACAGTGCAAAAAAAGGCGCCCCTGACCCTGCGGGGCAAGTATCGCCTTCGTCGGCCACGGCTTCGCCGCGACCGCCTCAGGACTCAGGACTGCTCACTTGCTCGCAGACTTCCACTGCTTCGCGGTGGCTTGTCTTTGGGTCACCGAAGACCATTCAGGGAAAGTTTAATGTTTGTAAATATGGACAACCTTTAATTTCTGCGAATAGCCTTTAAGTTCCCTGGGTCACGTAACCCAATAAGAACCTCGGCCCACCTTTCCGTTTAATTCCTTTGCTTTGCACTTAAATATATGCATGCTGCACCGAAATCCGTTTCCCTCAGTGAAACTGTACCGCAAATAACCTGACGGCTGTGCCACACAGACAAAAGATGCTCGATAATTTCCTTCTAGTGAAGGATTCCCCTGCACTTGCTACGGGCGGACGGCCCACACCCCCAAAAACTCAAAAACATCCACAATGAAGAACGGTTTCCTTCCTACATGTCTGTTGAAACTGCCGTAAATTAGCCTAAAACATTAAAAAATTCAAAAATTTTCTTATAGCGGTGGATGACCCTGCAAGCCCTACGGGCGGAAGACTCACGCCACCAAAAACTAAAAACCAGTTCAATAAACAACGGTTTCCTCGATACATGTTTGATTAATCTGCCGTAAACTAATGTAAAGCATTAAAATACTCAATAATTTCCTTCTAGCGGAGTATCCCCCTGCACGCGTTACAGACGGACGACCCACACCCCCAAAAACTCAAAAACACCCTGCCTCACCCTGCCTGAGGAAATTCCCTCACCCTGCCACAAAACTGCTGTAATTTAATTAGGAAATATTCACCAGCACTCTGAAACCAGGGATCCAGCACAGCCGAGCACGTGCCGAAAAGTTGGCCAATGGGTACATGTCACCACCAAATCCCACACAGCTAAAATAAACCCAACGGCTAGGCCGCACAGCTATAAGATACCCGATATTTTCCTTATAGCCGCGGTTCCCGCTGCACGCGCCACGGGCGGACAATCCACACCCCCAGAAACACAAAAACACCCTCAATGAACAACGATTCGCTCCCTACATGTTTGATGAAACTGCCGTAAATTAACCTAAAATAATGAAAAACTCAAAACTTTTTTTCTAGCGGAGGATCCCCTGGACGCGCCCCAAGCGGCCGACCTACAACCCCCAAAACTCAAAAACACCCTCAATGAACAACAGTTTGCTTCCTACATGTTTTATGAAACTGCCGTATATAAACCTAAAATATCAAAATACCCAATACTTTCCTTCTATCGGAGGATCCCCCTGCACGCGCTGCAAGCGGACGACCCCACCCCCAAACATTCAAAAACACCCATAATGAACATCGGCTTGCCAACTACATGTTTGATGAGACTGTCGTAATTAAACCTAGAACATTAAAATACTCAAAAATTTCCTTCTAGCGGAGGATCCCCGTACACGCGCCATGGGCGGACGACCCACACCACCAAAAACTAAATAAAAACACCCTCAATGAACAACGGTTTGCTTCCTACATGTTTCATTGAACTCCCGTAAATTAACCTAAAATATCAAAATACTCAAACTTTTTTCTAGCGGAGGACCCCTGCACGCGCCCCAAGCGGACGACCTATACCCCCAATAACTACAAACCACCCTCAATAAGCAATGGTTGGCTCGATACTTGCTTAAACTGCCGAAAATATTTTAAAATATGTTTCTCCATTTGCCAGCGCACCTTAACATTGGAGACCCGATAGAGTGCAAAAAATCAGCGCCTTTGCTCTGCGGGGCAAGTATCGCCTTGGTCATCCGCGGCTTCGCCACGCCCTTCTCAGGACCCAAGTCTGCCCGCACCGCTTGCAGACTGCCACCGCTTCGCGGTGGTTTGTCTCCGGTTTGTTTATTCCTTCCCTTGACGCCGGCCTGGCGTTAAAATACTCAAAAATTATCTTTCAGTGGAGGATCCCCCTGCACTGGAGACATTGGAGACCCGATACAGTGCAAAAAAGGCGCCCCTACCCTGCGGGGCAAGTATCGCTTACGTCGGCCGCGGCTTCGCCGCGACCGCCGCAGGATTCAGGACTGCTCGCGTTGCTCGCGGTGGGTTGTCTCCAGATCGCCTGAACCAATTATTTTTTTTAGAAAAAATTGGAATAACTTCCGTGAAGCGGAGGATCCCCCTGCACGCACTGCGGGCGGACTACCCACACCCCAAAATTAAGAAATACCCTCTATAAAAAGAACTATTGTCGATACATGTGTGATAAAACTGCCGTAATTCAATTGTGAAATATTCACCAGCATCTTGAAATCAGGGATCCAGTACAGGCGAGCACGTGCCAACCATGCGAGCACTTACCTAACCATGTCTCGATTCATGACGCTGGACTGAAGCTGCCGGGTGCCTCCTTTCCCTTGCCCGCCGGCGCTAGGTTCCTCCATTCCCAAGGCGTCCCATCTGTGCGCTGCTTGGTATCTTCCCTCCCCTCTTGTGATTTGCTTTGACTACCCTTCGGCAGCCGTTCCAATGAACCTGCAAACGCTTCCGGAAACCACGAATTGGCGTGCCTATTGTGCATTCCATCGATTAGATAACTTTTCCTAACAAAATCCAACCTTACCTAACCACGTCTCGATTGAGCAAGCCGGCCTGCGTCGCACGGACACATATGTGCCACACAGCTAAAAGAAACCCGATAATTTTCTTCTAGCGGAGGACCAGCCCCCTGCACGCGCAACGGACGGACGACCAACACCCCCAAAAACTAAAAAAATCATCAACTGTTTTATTTTCTGTCAACACGGTTGCAAATCCATCTGGCCCATATAACACGCCAGTACACCTCTGAGACCCAATAACGGGTACAGGTTAATGTTTTTCCATCAAGGGGTAGCCTGCAAGGCGTCACGTAACCCCATCAGGAGGCCTTGATCTTTTTACAGTATACTCATGGGAACACGCCAGCACCAAACCGCACACAGGTAAAAGAAACCCTACGGCTGTGCCAAAGATCAAATGTCTGAATGATACCCGATAATTTCCTTCTAGCGGAGGACCACCCTGCACGCGCCACGGACGGACGACCCACACCCCCAAAAACTAAAAAACACCTTCAATGAACAACTTTTCCTCGATACATGTTTGCTGAATGTGCCGTAAATTAATTAAAACATTGAAATACTTAATAATTTCCTTCTAGCGGAGGATCCCCCTGCATGCGCCAAGGGCGCAGGATCCACACCCCCAAAACCCCAAAAACACTCTCAATAACTGTCCAAAGTTTCTGTCAACACGCCTACATACGCCTTTCTCCCAAAGAACTACCGGTACACTTCTGAGACCTAATAATGGGTACAGAATGTTTTTTCCATCAAGGGGGAGCCCGCAAGGGGTCACGTGCCCAGCCAGGGGGCCAACACCTGTTTACACTATGCTCATCAGAGCACGCCAGCACAAAATCACACACAGCTAAAAGAAACCCGACGGCTGTGGCACACAGCTAAAAGATACCCAATAATTTCTTTCCAGCGGAGGATCCCACTGCACGCGCCGCAAGCGGACGACCCACACCCCTAAAACTCAAAACCACCCTCAATGAACAACGGTTTGCGCCCTACATGTTTGATAAAACTGCCGTAAATTAACCTAAAATATTAAAATACTCAATAATTTCCTTCTATCGGAATATCCCCCTGCACGCGCCGGGAGCGGACGTCCCCCGCCCCCAAAAACTAAAAACACCCTCCATTAACACCAGTTGGCTCGATACATGCCAAAAAAATGTCCGAAACTAATTCAAAATATGGGTCTCCATTGGTCAGCACCTAAGCATTGGAGACCCGATACAGTGCAAAAAAGGCGCCCCTACCCTGCGGAGCAAGTATCGCCTTCGTCGGCCGCAGCTTCGCCGCGACTGCCTCCAGACTCAGGACTGCTCGCCTTGCTCGCAGACTTCCACTGCTTCGCGGTGGCTTGTCTTTGGGTCACCGAAGACCATTCAGGGAAAGTTATATGTTTGTAAATATGGGAACCTTTAAGTTCTGCGAATAGCCTTCAAGTTCACTGGGTCACGTAACCCAATAAGAACCTCGGCCCACCTTTCCGTTTAATTCCTTTGCTCTGCACTTAAATATATGCATGCTGTACCGAAATGCGTTTCCTCCAGTGAAACTGTACCGCAAATAACCTGACGGCTGTGCCACACAGATAAAAGATGCTCGATAATTTCCTTCTAGTGGAGGATTCCCCTGCAGGCGCTACGGGCGGACGGCCCACACCCCCAAAAACTCAAAAACATCCACAATGAAGAACGGTTTTCTTGCTACATGTCTGATGAAACTGCCGTAAATTAGCCGAAAACATTAAAAAATTCAAAACTTTTCTTATAGCGTTGGATGACCCTGCAGGCCCTACGGGCGGACGACTCACACCCCCAAACTCAAAAACCCGTTCAATGAACAACGGTTTCCTCGATACATGTTTGATGAATCTGCCGTAAACTAATGTAAAGCATTAGAATACTCAATAATTTCCTTCTAGCAGAGTATCCCCCTGCACGCGTTACAGACGGACGACCCACACCCCCAAAAATTTAAAAACAGCCTGCCTCACCCTGCCTGAGGAAATCCCCTCACCCTGCCACAAAACTGCCGTAATTTAATTAGGAAATATTCACCAGCACCTTGAAACCAGGGATCCAGCACAGCCGAGCACGTGCCCAAAAGATGGCCCATGGGTACATGTCACTACCAAATCCCACACAGCTAAAATAAACCCAACGGCTGGGCCGCACAGCTATAAGATACCCGATATTTTCCTTATAGCCGCGGTTACCGCTGCATGCGCCACGGGCGGACGATCCACACCCCCAGAAACACAAAAACGCCCTCAAAGAACAACGATTTGCTCCCTACATGTTTGATGAAACTGCCGTAAATTAACCTAAAATATTGAAATACTCAATAATTTTTTTCTAGCGGAGAATCCCCTGCATGCGCCCCAAGCGGCCGACCTACAACCACCAAAACTCAAAAACACCCTTAATGAACGACAGTTTGCTCCTTACATGTTTGATTAAACTGCCGTAAATTAACCTAAAATATTGAAATACTCAATACTTTTTTCTAGCGGAGGAACCCCTGCACGCGCCCCAAGCGGCCGACCTACACCCCCCAAAACTCAAAAACACCCTCAATGAACAACAGTTTGCTCCCTACATGTTTTATGAAACTGCCGTAAATAAACCTAAAATATCAAAATACTCAATACTTTCCTTCTATCGGAGGATCCCACTGCATGCGCCGCAAGCGGACGACCCACACCCCGAAAACATTCAAAAACACCCATAATGAACATCGGCTTGCCAACTACATGTTTGATGAGACTGCCGTAAATAAACCTAGAACATTAAAATACTCAAAAATTTCTTCTAGCGGAAGATCCCCCTACACGCGCCATGGGCGGACGACCCACCCCACCAAAAACTAAAAAAAACACCCTCAATGAACAACAGTTTGCTCCCTACATGTTTAATGAAACTCCCGTAAATTAACCTAAAATATCAAAATACTCAATACTTTTATCTAGCGGAGGACCCCCTGCACCCGCCCCAAGCGGACGACCCACACCCCCCCAATAACTACAAACCACCCTCAATAAACAATGGTTGGCTTGATACATGCTTAAGCTGCCGAAAATATTGTAAAATATGTCTCTCCATTTGCCAGCACTTTAACATTGGAGACCCGATACAGTGCAAAAAATCGGCGCCCCCTGCCCTACGGGGCAAGTATCGCCTTGGTCGGCCGCGGCTTCGCCGCGCCCTTCAGAACCCAAGTCTGCTCGCCTTGCTCGCAGACTGCCACTCGGTGGCTTGTCTCCGGTTTGTTTATTCCTTCCCTTGACGGCCGGCCTGGCGTTAAAATATTCAAAAATTATCTTCCAGCGGAGAATCCCCCTGCACGCACCGCGGGCGGACGACCCACCTCCAAAAAAAACTAAAAACACCCTCAATAAATAACACTATTGTCAATACATGTTTGATAAAACTGCCGTAATTTAATTGGGAAATATTCACCAGCACCTTGAAATCAGGGATCCAGTACAGCCGAGCACGTGCCAAAAAGTTGCAAAATTCAAGAGCTCGACGATTTGAGGCCAATTTTTGAAGCGACATGGGTGCACTCTAGCGCGTGCCACGCCCACCCCACTTACCCCACCACTGCCAAAATCTAATACGATGATGGGACCGCATGACCGGACCCTCGTGCAAAATTTGAAGCCCCTACCTATAACCGTTTCGGCCACACTTGTCAAAAGGTGCTATGACATACGGCGGACAGACATTTTATAAATTATATATAAGAACTAGACGGCACGTCTCGCGCTGCGAGATTGACCCTCTGGGCGCGTCACGAGATATAGAAGGTGAACGTAGAAGAAATTGAAAAAGGCGTTGATTCGTGAAGAAACTTTGGAAATCAGTCGATAACTTTTCGTGTAATGGGCTCTCAAAGCCAGACCTAAATTTTGAGCCCGACGCAATTGCGTGGGCGCACCAGGGTGCCTCCACTATGCTGACCTAACCAGGTCTCGATTCAGCGGGCCGGCCTAACGTGCCCCTACCCTGCGGGGCAAGTATCGCCTGCTTCGGCCGCATCTCCGCCGTGCACTCCTCAGGACTCGGGTCTGCTGGCTTTGCTCGCAGACTTCCACCGCTTCGCGGTGGTTTGTCTTCGGATTGTTTATTCCTTCTCTAGAAGGCCGGCCTGGCGCTGCCGGGTTCCTCCATTCCCTAGCCCGGCACTGCTGGGTTCCTTCCTTCCCTAGGCGTCCCATCCGTGCGCTGCTTGGTACACTCCCTCCCCTCTTGTGGTTTGCTTTGCCTGCCCTTCAGCAGCCTTTCCAGCATTCCAGCAAAAGTTCCCGGCAAGCGCGAGTTGGAGTGCCGGTTGTGCCTTCGGTTTCGGGTAATTTGAAGCCCATACCCTTGTTAATTTGGGCATGGGCTGCTGGTACTACACTCTCACTGTTTACTAATATCGCGTTGGCTTGTCTCTGGGTCGCCGAAGCCCATTCAGGGAAACTTATAATTTTTAAAGGGGGAGGGGGCAAACTTTAATTTCTGGGAATAGCTTTTAAGTTCACTGGGTCGCGTAAACCAATAAGTCGCTTGGTCCACCTTTCTTTTTAATTCCTTTTCTCTGTCTTCAACCATAGGCATGCTGCTCCGAAATGCGTTTCTTGCAGCGAAACTGTACTGCAATGCGTTTCCTGCGGTGAATCTGTGCCGCAATTTATATAATGTACCCATACTGTGAAGTTCAGTGCACTTTAGCTTTGGTAGGAAGAGTCGTTTTAGCTCCCAGAGGGTAGCTTAGATAAGGTGTCCGGGCAGGCGCTGGACAGTTCAACCGCTTCGCGGTGGTTTGTCTTTGCATCGCCTGAATCCAGTATTTTTTTGCAAAATTAGAGTTTGTGGTTTTTATTAATAAGGGATCCCTAAACGTTGCAAAAATATAAATAACACATATCAATTGTTCAATGTTTCTGTCAACACTCCCGCAAACGCATTTGATTAAAAAAACACCAGTACACTTCTGAGACCCAACAACGGGTACATATCAAATATTTCATTCAAAGGGTAACCTGCAAGGGGTCACCTGACCCCACCAGGAGGCCATCGTCTGTGTACCCTATGCTCCTGGGAACACGACAGCACCAGACGAGCAACGCACCCCTAAAAAAAAACACTCTTAATAAACAACTTCTTGTTTAATATATTAAAAAAACTCCCATGGATTGACTAAAATATATCGGAGAATTTACACGCAAAATTAGAAGTTTCTGGTTCTTCTTAATGGGAGACCCCCGCCCCCCCTAAATGATGCCAGCATTTTAAATACCACCTATCAACTGTTTAATGTTTCTACCAACGCGCCTGCAAACGCATTTGGCCCAAAAAAATCACCAGTACACCTCTGAAACCCAATAACGGGTTCATAATACAGCTTTTTCGATCAAGAGGTAATCCACAAGGGGTCACGTGCCCCGCCAGAGGCCATCATCTGTGTACCGTTTACTGATGGGAACACGGAAGCACTAAATTATACACTGCTAAAAGAAACCCGACGGCTGTGGCACACAGCTACAACATACCCGATAATTTCCTTATAGCGGAGGATCCCCCTGCATGCGCCACGGGCGCATGACCCACGCCCCCAAAAACTCCAAAACACCCTTAAGAAACAATGGTTGGCTCGATACATGCTTAATAAAGCTGCCCAAAATAATATGAAATACGTCTCTCCATTTGTTAGCACCCTAACATTGGAGACCCGATACAGTGCAAAAAACCGCGCCCCTACTCTGCGGGGCAAGTATCGAATTGGTTGGCCGCGGCTTCGCCGTGCCCTTCTCATGGCCCAAGTCTGCTCGCCCTGCTGGCAGACTTCCACCGCTTCGCGGTGGATTGTCTCCGGTTTGTTTATTCCTTGACGGCCGGTTTGGCGTTAAAATACTCAATGACTATCTTCCAGCGAAGGATTCCCCTGCTCGCGCCGCGGGCGAACGACCCACACCAACAAAAACTAAAAATATCCTCTATAAATAGCACTATCGTCGAAACATGTGTGATAAAACTACCGTAGATTCAATAATATTTGCCAGCACCTTGAAATCAGGGATCCTGTACAGCCGAGCCGAGCATTGCTGTGCCACACCGCTAAAAGACACCGGATATTTCCCAGCGGAGTACCACCCTGCACGCACCACGGGTGGACAATCCAAACCTCTAAAACTAAAAAACACCCTCGATAAACAACAGTTTGCTCGACACATGTTTACTGAAGCTGAGGTAAATTAATTTAAATACTTAATAATTTCCTTCAAACGGAGGATCACCTTGCAGGCGCCAAGGGTGCACAATCAAAACCAAAAAACTAAAAAATACCCTCGATAACTGTCCCAAGTTTCTGTCAACACGCCTGCATACGCTTTTTGTACCGAAGGGTTACCGGCACTTTTCTTGGACCTAATAACGGGTACAGATTAAGGTTTTTCCATCACGGGGTAGCCCAAGAGGGATCACGTGCCCAGCCAGGGGGCCAACACCTGTTTACACCATGTTCATCGGAGCACGCCAGCACAAAGTCACAAACAGACAAAAGAAACCTGGCGGCTGTGCCACACAGCTAAAAGATACCCCATAATTTCCTTCTAGCGGAGCATCCCACTGCACGCGCCGCAAGCGGACGACCCATACCCCTAAAACTTAAAACACCCTCAATGAACAACGGTTGGCTCGATACATGCTTAATAACATTTCCGAAAATAATTTAAACTATGTCTCTCCATTTGCCAACACCTTAACATTGGAGACCCGATACAGTGCAAAAAAACGGCGCCCCTACCCTGCGGGGAAATATCACTTTCGTCAACCGCAGCTTCGCCGTGCCCTTCTCAGGTCTCAGGTCTGCTCGCCTTGCTCGACGACTTCCACCGCTTCGCAGTGGATTGTCTCTGGATCGCCTAAACACATCTTTTTTCAGGAAAAAATAGAATAATTTCCTTGAAGCGGAGGACCCCCTGCACGCACCGCGGGCGGACTACCCACACCCCCAAAAACTAAATAAAACCCTCAATAAACATCTGCTTACTAAATACATGTTTTCTGAATTTGCTGTAAATTAAGCCAAGATAGAAAAATACTAATTAAGTGTGTTTCAGCGGAGGATCCCCTGCACGCACCGCGGGCGGATTACCCACACCCCCAAAATTAAGAAATACCCTCTATAAATAGCACTTTCGTGGATACATGTGTGATTAAAATGCCGTAATTGAATTGGGAACACGGAAGCACTAAATTATACACTGCTAAAAGAAACCCGACGGCTGTGGCACACAGCTACAACATACCCGATAATTTCCTTATAGCGGAGGATCCCCCTGCATGCGCCACGGGCGGATGACCCACGCCTCCCAAAACTCAAAAACACCCTCAATGAACAACGGTTTGCTTCCTACATGTTTAATGAAACTGCCGTAAATCAACCTAAAATATTAAAATACTCCATACATTTTTCTAGCGGAGGATTTCCCTGCACGCGCCGTAAGCGGACTTCCCACACCCCCAAAAACTCCAAAACACCCTTAATAAAACAATGGTTGGCTCGATACATGCTTAATAACATTTCCGAAAATAATTTAAAATATGTCTCTCCATTTGCCAGCCCCTTAACATTGGAGACCCGATACAGTGCAAAAAACGGCGCCCCTACCCTTCGGGGCAAGTGCCACCTTCGTCGGCCGCGGCTTCGCCGCGCCCGCCTAAGGACTCTGCACTGCTCACCTTGCTCGCAGACTTCCACCGCTTTGCGGTGGATTGTTTCCGGATCGCCTGAACCCATTATTTTTTTAACGAAAAATTAGAATAACTCCCTTGAAGCGGAGGATCGCCCTGCACGCACCGCAGGCGGACTTCCTACACCCCCAAAACTAAATAAAACCCTCAATGAACAACTGCTTACTAAATACATGTTTGGTGAATTTGCTGTAAATTAAGCCAAGATAGAAAAATACTCAATAAGTATCTTTCAGCGGAGGATCCCCCTGCACGCACCGCAGGCGGATTACCCACATCCCCAAAATTAAGAAATACCCTCTATAAAGAGCACTTTTGTCGATACATGTGTGATTAAAATGCCGTAATTGAATTGGGAAATATTCACCAGTACCTTGAAATCAGGGATCCAGTACAGCCGAGCACGTGCCCAAAAGTTGCAAAATTCAAGAGCTCGACGATCTGAGCCCGATTTTTGAAACGACATGGGTGCATTCTGGCGCGTGCCACGCCCACTCCACATACCCCACCACTGCCAAAATCTAATACGATGATGGGACCGCATGACCGGACCCTCGTGCAAAATTTCAAGCCCCCACCTATAACCGTTTCTGGCACACTTGTCAAAAGGTGCTATGACATACGGCGGACAGACGTACGGACATTTTATAAATTATATATAAGAATTTACTCCACGATTCTGATGAAGGGCTGTGCCCGAATATATAATCTTCAGTGTTTTTTACATTTCCGGATTCGAGGGGAGAGGCCAGGGAACATCTTAACAACTCATCATGCTCCTCGCCGAAGCACTTCAAAACTTATCAACTATTTCCGTTCTTCTAAGTGTTCATGTGCGTTTACGTTGTGTGTTGTGCTTCTTGGCAGGTGCGCTGATGGAGAAAAGCGTTACCACGACCCCAAAGAGGAGGATGGTGAAGCTTCCCTGGGTTCCCAATGTGGGCATCCTGTTCGTATTGGGATGATCCGTCCAGGGGTGTAATTTTCCCAAAATCTTTGGGGGTGCTCAGCCGGTGGAGGGGCGGCACCCCATAGGGGCGGCGGCGTTGGGGGGCGGCACCCCTTCATTGCACCAAATCTGTTATTCATCGCTTTTTGCGCCTTTTATAGCACAGAGAACATTCTATTTTAATGTTGGGCAGGTATTCTACAGCTTTTGCCAAACGTGTTTGCTTTTTAGGCGACATCCCAAAGCTAAATACACGTCTTAAAATAATCCAATCTGAGCTTTAAATCTTTCCACGATCAGGGGCGCAGCCAGAGCTTTGGCATGGGAGAGCACACCACCTTTGAGGGGCACCCCGGGAGAGAAAGGGCACTTTTAACGTAACCTAAAAAACTTACTATATCTTAGTTCATATCAACTTTTGGGTACCTTTGCTCCAAGAAAAATGCAAATCAAGCATTGACGGAGAAGGAAGACTGAATTAAAACCAGAAAAAGGAAAGTGTCGCCGAAATATCATGAAAATAGCCAGAAACTACTTTCTGGGATAGATTTACGGACAAATCAGCCAACTCATGCAAGTACTTGACATCAAAGAAATCAGCGGAATCTGTGGTATCTGTCGCCAGAGGTGCAGAAACTTGCCAACTCGGCTACTGGAGTTTGTGACACATTTACGAAAATCGAGGTGCATAATTGTGACAAAATAGCAATGCTGACTATATAGTTCAAAATCAAACCACATATTTTCTAAATGCAGAAAGAAGCGTGTAGCAAATATTTTAATATAGCAGCTCTGTTTTTTAATTGCACAGCGTACCATTAGTGACACAATATTGGTACTGTTTTCAGTTTCTACTAAAACGAGGGACCCCCGCTGCAGAAAACCCGCAAACCGCTGTCACAGTTGGGGCATTCCAGGACAAAACGACCAAAAATATTTCAATTTGACACCACCATGTCTAGAAAAAAGCTGAAACTTTGTCTCCGGGGTAGTTTTGGACCAGAAACACGCCTGTGAGAATCTTAGCCCCCTCCGACCAATGGTGACCGAGTTATAGCCCGAGGCATTTTCGAGAGGTCACCTTGTAGACTCATCTTTGATGCTGCATAATTCAAAAACGCATAGCCTGATTAACACGTTTTGTATATCGTTGAACTCGTCTTGAACTAAACTTTATTTTTAAAAAACAAAATTTCAAAATTTGAAAAATTTTGACTTTCAATTTGTTTGACCTTTTCTTTTTGACCTAGCTTGACCTTTTCGCAGTTGAAATTGCCCTTTTAGACACCTCAAAAATTTGTCTTCATAAAATATCTTTCGATAGAAAAAAAATTAAAAAAATTCGTTCTTGCTATGAATTTCAAATATTTAGCACCTAAGGTAGGTATGTAGACGGTGTTTGACCACTGCTATAGTACAGCCTTATGTTTAACACCGCAAACATAGCGATTGCTTTTGTAATCGGTTGCTGGCAATCATATGGCATGTCTTTACGAAATTTTCATCGTGTAAGTGTCAGAATGTATGACAATTAACACGCACCCACACGAGGGGTGGGCAACCGGCCTCCTCAGGTCTCTACAGGTAATAAAAAAACACTTTCGCGCAGCGCCACCGTACTCCATCTACCTCTCACACAACATTTTGCAACTTCTGGAAAAATAATTTAGGTCAACTGGGAGGTGGTAGGTACCGTAAATACTGAAGGCCAGCTGGCAACTGACTGGTGAGGGGGTGACCTGAGGTAGACGGTCGTCGTTATGCCTTGTGGGACATTCATTCAACTTTGGTTCCTTGATTAACACTTCATCGTGGGAGTTGCTCATTTGGGTGGTGGGGTCGGTGTCTCCGTAAAATTCCCTTGATGACTCTAGTGAAACACCTACTCCTAAAACTGAACTGGCAACATCTTGGAAAATATTTATAAAAATAAAAATAGCAGCCATTAGAAGTGATAGAAAATGATCAAATGTTTCGAGGGAGACGAAAGCAAATGAACTTAATAATAATGGGCCTTTCAGCCTTAAACGAAAATTTACAAAGATGTCGCGACTTTATCAATAATTGAAACAAGTATAACTTATACTATGAGCACCACTAACTCACACAATTACATCGTTCCCGGAGATGGAAAAATAGTATCGATATAAGGTGACCCAGTGCAGCACAGCATACGTTTGAGAGGATTCATGCAATGTAAACAAACGTGTCTGAAAGGCTTTCATTCCCAAAAAGTAATTTGAATCTGCCCATATATGCAAAAAATGTCCTGAAATCGTAACGCATTCGACTTGGTCACTTGAACAGGCTGCCTCATGATATTTTTACAAGGTGATCATTTCATAGCTGACACGGATCCCAGTTCAAACGCCACTTCGAAAGGCTTTTGATTGGTGTTTCTTTTAATGATTAGGGGTGGGAAAATTTGAAGCAATATCGAGAGCCACTACGTGAAAATAAATAGCAAAATTTATCATGTGTTTAGCCCTTTCACAGGTCGGCTCAGCTAAATTGAACCAAGAAGAATTATTTGAAATGAAAAAGGGGGCATTTTATACATTTATATAACATTCAAAGGATGTTTTATCACTTTTACTTCTGTTTCCAAGGTCCATTGGAGGTGGTCGGGCACCCACAAATAGATATAATTCCACACTCCTGGTGCCTTGTAGAATCATTGAAGAATAAGGGAATACACTGAGATGACTTCAACACTGACACTGACTTTATCCTGTACAAACGCATTCATTCACCTGCAATGATGGCCGTCAGATCACTCATTACTTATACTCATTACCAAATAATCTATAAAGTAAGTATGTTTAATATTACTTTTGCATTGGACATTCACCACGACTAAATTTGCGACCATTCACGCAGCACCCATAAAACACAATCTTTTTGCACAGCACGATACTGTTTGGTTCAAACATAGGCATACGAAACCCGAACCTCTCTTCCTTTGTTTGTGGAGATTTCATGAACAGTGATGCGTGTCTTCTTTAGCGCTAGTATTCTTTGAAACTTGTATTCATTTTTCCATAATCGCATCGGCGAACAGACTTTGGAGCTGTCTGGCAACATTGGCTATGTTTGGTTATAGAATTTACAAGAACTTAATTGTGCTGAAAAATGTATGCGTAAGAAAAGCATGCGTACCTTTGGCATCACGTATTTGATCTTTCACTAGACTTTTTAAACCATCGTGATATGTTGCCCGTTTGGCAGTGCTCTCGATATAGTCGCAGGCGCCCTTGCTGTGAGACGTAGTGAAAACAATTCATTTACATAATTGAATTTTGCTTTGATATAACTTTTGCACTGGAATTAAACCTTTGCATTGCTTTGAAATCGCGTGCATGGCGGCACCATGTGAGGAAGTGAAATATATTTTTGCATTGTGCAGCACAACTCTCCGTCAGGAGATATACATTCTTCAGGCATTTCTCTAGCTTTCATGCTCCAGGCATAAGTTCTGAAAAAAACACGAGCCATCGCAGTGCTGTGTTTGGAGGCATGTTATATCACACAGGCTCCGTGGCCTAATTGTTGTTTATCTCTGATGTTCAGTAAACCATGTAGAATGAACAGTGCACTGGGAGTGATGCCGCTAAATAGCCAGTTTTAATCACTACCGACAATGTTACATACAATCGTTTGGTCGTGTCGCCTTTGAGGTTGCTCGAGTTCACAGAATTTCTTACAGGAACTAAGTGGAAACCTAAATTTTGTGGCATAATAGGTGACAGAGGAGAGCCGTAGAAAACTAATGTTCAGCACCATTGGAACGCTCTTGTTGGGCCCAAATGGATTATGTATCTTAAAATATTGCCTTGTCAAATGTCAAAATTAGCCTCCTTTGACCTAGAGCCAGGCTTAGGTCTGTATGGAAAAAATCAAAATGTACCAATTGCCCCATGCATTTCTAATGGAAAGATCATGACCCTGACCTTGCTCCCGGTTATCGATATAGAAATCCAGCTACGAAAAATTATCTTGCTCGGCGACCTTGCTATGTAATGTGAATCTAACCACGATAGGCTAAATTTGATATTATTGATGCACCTCCCAAAGTTTTTTCGAGGTTAGGTCTCTTGACCTGGCTTGGCGGTCTGACCTGGTATGACCCAGACCTAAAATTTTGCCAGAAGCTGCAAAAATTTCGAGTTAGAGGTACATGAAGTACGGTGGCGCTGCGCGAAGGTGGTTTTTTTACTACCTGTGGAAACCTGAAGAGGCTGGTTGCCCACCCCCTTGTGTGGGTGCGTGTTAATTCTGATATATTTTGACACTTGCTCGATGAAAGCTTCGTAAAGACATGCCATATGATTGCAAGCAACCGATTACAAAAGCAATCGCTTTGTTTGCGGCGTTAAACATAAGGCTGTACTACCGCAATGGTCAAAAACCGTCTGCATACCTACATTAGGTGCTAAGCATTTAGAACTTAACCATTGCAATGGTGCCGATTGTTAGTAGTTAGCAGAAAGTTGTCGCCTAGATACCCGAAATGTGACAGTCAATTTTTTCGAGAAATACACGATTGTGGGCATATTTAAGGCCATAACGATAACGCAGATACTTTATCAAGTACTTCTCTGTCCATTTTTTCAGGTGAAATCATATTTACAGTTTGAGTGTCTTCCATTTATTGGCCCCTATTTCTTCGAATTTAGTGTTAAGTACGCCTAAAAGCTACTAAGAAAAGTACTAAATGAATGAAAAAATAAACATAGCTGGGCAGCAATTCTACTTAAACTGCGCAACAGCGACAAGACAAGTTCGGAATTTGTATGTGATGTAGAGCCTGCCAAAAATTCAAACAGGTGGGAAGCCACTTATTTTGAGGGCATATTTATTAGGTGTATCTGAGATAAGTGCAGGCTAAAACTAGCTAGAATAAATATTGCTGCCCATGGCTAATCCAAGATGAATGTAGGCTACTGTTAGACTGATGCACTTTCATATATCAAACTTGGTTTTTCATTCCTTGGCTTGCTTGTGCCTTAGCTTATTTGTGCCCTAGATTGGTTAGATCGATTTGGAGCTGGAGGAAGTTGGGAGAGTTGGCACCAGCAACAGGCTGGCAACAACAGGGATTCAGGTGAGATTTCATGATCAAATTATCATATCAATATTGTACAGATAGGAAATGTGTGCCAATGCAGTCCTCCACAAAGTGTTAACACCCACACTGGAGAGGGGCCTGGCAGTGGCACTGACGTGCACTGGAGGGGGGCCTAGTAGACTTCCTTCTCATCTCAGAAAATCACAGCAAATCTCAGAAAGAAAGAGACTTCGAAAAACTCTGGTTGAGGGTGTGTTGCTTACTACCAGTGGTAGTAAGCAACACACAGGACCTGAACTGCATGGAGTTAAGGCAGGATTTTGACTACACTGGATCTTTCTTTGGTATGTGAATTCCAATACCTCTGTACCTATTAGGCCAATAGACATAATTTTACATCTATGCAGGCTAGTTGCCTCAGAGTTTTTACTGCAAGAAAAAACGACCAGGCAGGTGATAATCGTGGGTTGGAGGCAAATTTTAAGCATTTGATATATTTATAAAAATGGTACCTAAGGTACACTTTACCAAAATTTTTAGGTAGATCCAAATCCTATGTTAACATTGACATTTTTGTCCATTTTGTTGATATGTGAGATAGAAGTTTAGTGGGGGGGAAGCTGTGATTAGGTTTTCAAATTGTGTGTACATTCCCATTAATAGATATGTTCCCAATAATAATTATTTTCATAATTGCTACATTTAATCATGGTGAAATGTACCATAATTGGAAATACTCCTTCCAAAAATGGAAACTTCTTCAAAAAGGGAAAATCATGTCATTGAGGGAAACTGCGGTCAGAGTTGCCAATAAAAGTAGAGCGTGTGAGCGGTCGGGCGCTCCAGCGGACGATCATGCGGCTGAGCGCCCCGGCGGACGGGCTGCGGAAATGGTGAGGCGACCGGGTGGCAGAGCGCGCGGGCGGCCCCGGTGGACGGTCCGAAGGCAGAGCAGGGGGCGAAGCGAGCCGGCGGCCGGGCGCGCGGACGACTTGGCAGCCGAAGGCGTAATTTGAGGATTGCGTCGGCGAACGGGCGCGGACAGTGGGGGTCCGTCTTTGGAGTCTGCGTTGTGGCAGGCGGCTCGCCAGGACAACTCCGCATGCAGCAGACCGGCGGCTCCATCAGCAGGTCTCTCTGCTGATGTCTGCTCTGCTGATCCTGAGGTCAGCAGCCGCAGAGACTCGCTAGGGGCGGGCTGCCCCAGCCATCAGCGGACCGCCAGCACTAGTAATAGTTATGACCCCAATACTGGAAACAATGATCCATAATTGGAAATTTTCCTTCCAAAAACAAAGACATGATCTAAAAAATGAAAACACAGTTTACTACTTTCATGCTATAATGGTTTGGTGCTTGAACCTTGTCTGCTGCAAAAAGTAAGAGACAGGTAGAGGACATTCAGCGTATTGGAAATAATATTCAAGTATACAATTATAATTTCCAGCTCTGTGTGACAGAGGAGGCATACGTCGCATCGAGTTTGTGACAGCCAGCATACTTTCTGCACCTCTGTCTGTCGCTATGTGCAAGATAAGACATATTAGAGTCGAAAATTCATTTGTTATGCCCACTGGTTTTGTCGTGACGAGTGAGCCCTGGTTGAACCCAGAGTTCCCCGGCTCCCACAATGACCGTGGGAGGAAGTGTAGCATAGTGACATTGGACGAATACAATTTTTGTTCCCGGAATAATTTGGGAGATACCTTTTTAACGCGTTTAAAAGTTCCATATTTTCAAGGATCGGTCCCAGTTGAAGTAAAGAAAAAGTAAACAGGCTGGTTGTTTGGATGGGGATGATGTGACAGGGCTGAAAATTGTGAAAAACTGGTTCTTCATTCATTGAAATTAATTAGTAGAAATCCTGGTTCAGGGGACTCTGCTCTGAGCTCAGGGGCACATGCCTTTTATCACCCCTCCCCAGAATCCACCAGTATAATAAGTAATTTATTTAACCCGGGGTGCCTAGGCATCACAAGCCTATTCCTCGTTAGCTCCATTTTACAAGGGGAGTTTGCACTGTGTCCTTATTCCCCATCTATTCAAGACCAGCTTAGGGGCCCCCTAGTGTGGATCAGAGTCCTCCAGAGCAGCTGCCCCTCATTCCCCCAGTTGTGCCCTCTGGGATTAGACTAGCCCCGCGACCCCCGAGGTGATGGGAGTTGGCCTTGTGTTCTTATTCTCTGTCTATTCAAGACCAGCTCATGGGGCCCCTGGTGTGGATCAGAGCTCCTCAGAGCAGCTCATGCTCGGCCCAGGACTAGACTAGCTCAGTGGCTCCAAAGATGGGGGGGTCATCAGACTAGCTCAATTGGCCGCAGATAGGCTCATAGGGCCTTGCACCATATTAGCTCAGGGGGACCAGATCGATCAGCTCGGGGCCCAGATAAGCTCCTAGTCCCCAGACCAGAGCAGGGGTCTAGATCAGCTCAGGGAGCACCATATCAGCTCAGAGAGAGTGCAAGGGATCAGCTCAGTGGTCCCCGATTAGCTCAAGGCACAGATCAACTTGGAGGTACTATATCAAGTCAGGAGGCATTTAATCAGCCCAGGAGCCCCATACCAGCTCAGAGGCCTTCATCAGCCTCAGTGGGCACAACTCAGCTCAAGGCCCCAGAGCTGCTGAGAAAATTACTTAATCAACTCAGGAGGCCCAGATCAGCTTAAAAAGCACCAGATTGGCTCAGGGGGCATAAAACTAGCTCAAGGGGCACTAGGTGAGCTCAGAGGGCATGAGATGGGCTCAGGAGGGAAAATGTTGGCTCAGGAGGCACCAGATCGACTCAGGGGCATTAGTTTAGCTCAGGGGAAACATATCTGCTCAGGGAGAACCAGATTGATCAGCCCGGGAGCCCAGATCAGCTCCTAGCCCCCAGACCAAAGCAGGGGCATAGATCAGCTCAGAGAACACAAGATCAGCGCAGGGTGCACCAGACCAGCTCAGGGGGCACCAGATCATCTTAGGAGACATCAATAACCAGCTTAGGGGGCACCTGATCAGCTCAAGAGGCAACATATTGGCTCAGGGGTGAGTAGATTAACTCTGCGAGGCATGCGATCAGCTCAAGGGGCTCAGATCAGCTCAAGGGGCACTAAAACAGCTAATAGGGCACCAGGCGAGCTCGGAGGTATCAGACTAACTCAGAGAGCATTAGCTAGGTTCAAGAGGCACAATTATTTGCTCAAGGGGCACCAGATTGACTCAACGGACACCAAGCTCGGAGGTATCAGACTAACTCAGAGAGCATTAGCTAGGTTCAAGAGGCACAATTATTTGCTCAAGGGGCACCAGATTGATTCAACGGACACCAGATCAGCATAGAAAGCACGTGATCAGCTCAAGTGGTCAGGACCAGCTCAGTGGGCACCAGATGAGCTCAAGGGGTACCAGACTAGCTCCGCCGGTACGATTATTGGCGACGATGAGGCATTAGCTGGTTATGGATTACGTACCCATAATTTCCGGGGTGTTTGGAAAGGCGACAGAATGCCCTAGCTGACCAAAAAAGGTACTTAATTGTAAAACAATAGTTTTAATCGCTAAATGTGATCTAATTACATCTAGGTTCGACAGCGTAGGGCAATAGCACCTATGAGGGGGAGGGGGTACGTGACCTCCTCGCTGCGCCCCTGTCCACGATTGAAGTGTATCAGTTTCGTGGGGTTAAATTTTACCTTCAGCATGGCAGAGGGGATGGAGATTGAAATGAAAGCAAAGGACTTAAAGGGAACGTGGCACCTTTATAACGTGATTTTAACTGAGATAGCTAAGTTGTATAGCATGCCGGAAATCCCGGTACTCTCTGTATCATTTGTCTTGAAACTCATCATCAGGTCAGGTCATCATCATCAGGGTCGCCGCCACAGAATTTTTGCAGGGGGGGGGGACGGACCCGGGCTGGTGCTGACCGAGGGAGGCAAATTTTGAGCATATTCGGTACCTGATGGCATTAATGACCGTTGATGCAAAAATGTTTGGGGGACGTCCCCCCCTGGTTGGCCAACAGGGGGAGATGCGTCCCCCCGTCTCCCCGCTTTCGGCGCCCATGATCATCATCATTGTTACATCATCACTAAATAATCATCCGCAGGCAGATATTTATTTCGATCCTCAGAGGAGCATTTAAAAATCAAAACATTGAGCTTATTGTACATTTTTCAGAGAAATAATGAACACTTCCATGATTTTCGGCCAAAAGTTCCTCTAATTACACCAAATTTCATTATTTAACCAAGGTGCCACATTCCCTTTAACCCGCGCCCCACCGGGGGTCCGGCGCCACCTTCGCCCCACCGGGGGCCATCGATGGCCCCCCCTCTAACTCCGAAAATATGGGCGTTAACGCAGATCTGCACAGTGCAATAGAAAGCTCGCGTGAATTCAGTAAGAAATTACTTCGCATGGCATGTTTTAGTGCTCAGGTCAATGGTTTGACCTCCAGAGGTCAAATTAGGTCAAGATCGGCTATTTTCACTCAAATATGCAATGATTAAGCAATCTGGTCATAACTCTTATGCCATTAGAGCTATTGAGGCCTGGTAAAGTACATTTGATAGGAAATTGCCAGTACTTTTTCCGCTATGTGGAATGTAAAGACCTCCCGCCAGTGGTTTGACCTCCAGAGGTCACCTCGTGACCTAATATGACCTGAGGTCACGAAAGGTCAAAAAGTGACTTTGCCGTATATCAAATGAAAGCCAGTGACAAGACAAACACGATGGTGTTTGTTTCCCCGCTCTAGCTTAATTAGGTCAAAAGTTATTGTCAAAATACTGTTTTTGACCACTGGTGACCTTGGATGACCTTGGAAAAGTCAAAGGGTAAATATGACCCCTGGGATCCGTGAAAGGGTGTCCAAAAACGTTGTTCTGAGCAGTCTGAGTATTTGCAATCATTTTTGTGGCTTTTATATCATGAAACAGGTTTTCCCCATGCTTTTCCAATGGGAGAGGTAGCCTCGTGACATGACCTCAGGGCACGAAATCGAAAAATCCCGGATATACACATTGTAGACCCTGGAGGGGTCATGAAGTTTAGGAAGTTTCAAATCGATCGACTTTGAAATGTAGCTCTTACAGAGCTCTAAAGTTGAAAGAGGTGACCTTGGTTGACCTCGTCTGGTGACCTGACCTTGGGTGACCCGGGGTAAAAAATTTCAGGGATGATGGGAAAATGATGCAGTGAGAGGTAGATCCCTCAACCGCGGTGCTGCGCCTCGTCGTTTTTCTGCTATCCCGGAAAAACCTTAGGGGGCCATCGATGGCCCCCCGGTGGGGCGAGGGTTAAAGGGAATGTTGCACCTTGGTCGAATCCTGAAATTCATCGTAATTAGGGGATACTTTTAGCCGAAAATCATGGAAGCGTCCATTATTTCTCTGAGAAATGTACAATAAGCTCAATATTTTTATTTTTAAAATGCTCCTCTAGGGAAAAAATAATCTGCCTGTGGATGATGTCATGATCTGGCAGCCACTATCATATCCAATAGGCTTCAAGGGCTTCGATTGGCTAATGCTCACCGTGACGTCAGCATATGTCGTCACACCAACATCGCTGTCAACTGTGGCCTACTGCTAAGGGTACCTACATGAGGGATACATTTCAGGTAGTTTTTAGCTTTTTCTTCGGAAAGTTTGAGTTTCAAGACAAATGATATATAGACTACCGGGTTTTCCGGCATGCTTTACAACTTGGCTATCTCAGTTAAAACCAAGGGGCGGCAGTTATCAGTCAGAGGCGGCAGTTATCAACAAGGGGCGGCAGTGATCATTAAGGGGCCGCAGTTATCAACCAAGGTGCGACAGTGATCAGCCTGGGGCGCCAAATAGCAGCCAAGGGGCAGAATTAATCAGTCAAGCGGCGGCAGCTATCATCCAGGGGCAACAGTTATCAGCCAGGGGGAGACACTTATCAATCCGCCGGGGGAGGCAGTGATTAGCCAGGGGCGGCAGTTATCAGCCAAGGGCCGGCAGTTTTCAGTCAGGGGGCGGCAATGATCAGCCAGGGGGCGGAAGTGATCAGCCAGGGGCGGCAGTGATCAGCCAAGGACGGAAGTTATCAGGCAGGGGGGCAGTAGTGATCTGCCAGGGGGCGGCAGTCATCAGCTAAGAGCCGATAGTTTTCACTCAGGGGCGGCAATGATCAGCCAGGGGGCGGTAGCGGTCAGCCAGGGGCGGCAGTTAGCAGCCAAGGGGCGGCAATAATCAGCCAGAGGGCGGCAGTTAGCATCCAAGGGGCGGCAGTTGTCAGTCAAGGGGCGGCAGTGATCAGCCAGGGGCGGAAGTTATCAGCCAAGAGCCGGCAGTTTTCAGTCAGAAGGCGGCAATGATCGGCCCAGTGGGGCGGCAGTTATCCGCCAGGGGCGGCAATGATCAGTCAGGGGGCGGCAGTAATCAGTCAGGGGGCGACAATGATCAGCCAAGGGGCGGCAGTTATCAGTCAGGGGCGCCAGTGATCAGCCAGAGGGCGGTAGTGATCAGTCAGGGGCGGAAGTTATCAGTCAGTAGGCGGAAGTGGTCTGCCAGGGGGCGGCATTGATCTGCCAGGGGGGCGGAAGTTATCCGCCAGGGGCGGCAATTAGCAGTCAAGGGGCGGCAGTTATCAGTCAGGGGCAGTGACGGATCTAGGATTTCGTTAAGGGGGGCCCAGGCTCGGAGGGCGCCGAACCTGGGGGGCGCCGAACCTGAGGGGCGCCAATTTCAGTGGCAGATCTAGCCGGTCGGTTTGGGAGGGGCAGACCAAAGTCGAAAAGCAAAAAAAAAAAACGTCACGCAGTAAAAAGCTGCGCTACCAATATCACTTGCCGGTAGAATTTTGGGTTTGAGGCGAAAAGCTAAAAAAACGTCACGGGGTGAAAAAAATATGGGCTCGAGATACTTCTCCCTATCCAAGGCTGGCTATACTATGACTGGTTTTATTATAACTGAGAATTATTGATATTTACTCCATGATTCTGATGAAGGGGTGTGCCCGAATATATAATCTTCAGTGTTTTTTACATTTCCGGATTCGAGGGGACAGGCCAGGGAACATCTTATCAACTTATGTTCTGTTTGAAGTTGAGAGTTGAAACACCAAAATCTTGCTTATAAACTAAAAAGGAGTAGGGGAAAAAGGAGGTCGATCGCTTTGGGGGTCAAAAACATAGTGTTGCCCCGAGCTTTTCCGTTTAGGGGAATGCCTTTTTGCCCCCCTTGGATCCGCCACTGGCCAATTTACCACCCAAAAGGCGGCCAGTGTCAATGTAAAACGAGTTTAAAAAAGGATTTGTAAATGCTTATTTTCATGAAAGCTTCCTCTTAGTGAGGACATGTTCACGTTTACCATCAAGCATTTTCGGGCCAGCTAACGACTGACACCTTGGTAGAAAATGCTGAAGGCACCCACTGACACTAACTGAAGCACGATGAGCAAATAATACAGTTATATTCGGTCATGGCGAAAACTGAGGTGTCGTATCCACCACCTCCACTTATCACAGTTGTCCTGGCCAACTGCTCCATACTGAAATAGCCGATTTACGCTAACCTGAGCCTCATAGGCCGCAGAACCTCTGCGGGCCTGGGCCCCTGAGTTTTTTGGTGACTTCTCTGAGTTTATATCGAGTCCCCTCAGCTAATTTGGGACCGCTTTAGTTAACCAGGCCCTCACACTGAACTTGAAACCTATGTGTCGCCGCTGAAGCCTATTCAGTTTTTCGGGGCCCTTTTATTGATATAGGGCCCTCTCAACAGATCCTGGGCCCTCTGAGCTAAAAGTTGGAGCTCTGAGCTCTGAGCCCCAAGCTGGATTAGTGTCCCTTAAGCTGGTCAGGGTCCCCTGGGTTGGTACCGTTTTCGTTTAACTGATATAGATCCCTTCAGCTTGTTTGGGGCCCGTTGTGCGTATCTGGGCAATAGTTCGTCGAGGCACCCAGCTAGTCTGGCCCTATTAGTTTTATTTGCCTTCTGAGCTGCTGCAGGGTCCCCTCAGAGTGTCTGGGCCCCATGAGTTGAAAATTGGACCCCTGTGTCAATTTTGAGTCCCTGAGCTTATTTAGAAACCGTTTAAAGAGGTAGACACCCCACGCTGGTCTTGAGAATCCTGTGTTGGCACTGAGGTCAAATGAGCTCGTTGGGGGCCCTTATCTGGGCCCCCTTAACTGGCACGGGCCCCTCAGCTGATTTTGGAGACCCAAAATCCCTCCTACCGGATTCCACCCACGCCAGATTTCCTGACTCCCTGAGGGATCCTGGGTGCCATTGGGGATTTTTCCCGCGATCAGCGCTGGGGTCCCTCCCCGAGACAAAGCTTACAACATGTCTCTGTCTCTATACTCTAGCGTCTGCCAGAGTTGAGCTAGAATCATTTTAGGCACAATTTGCTTCCTCTCGTTACGGCGAATCATCAAATAATGTATAATATGACTATACTAGGTTAAAACATAAAAATGACCTCACCTAAGGTTAGGTCAAGGCCACCATCTAGCCTAGCATAGTCAATATGCATATCAATCAACTCACAATAACAATAAAAAAATGGTATCAAAATACGGGTTTTATCAATATTTCCTGCAAAGCCATTGACCCAAGTCTTAAAACCTGCTTAGGAAGCCCCAGATGAACTCTCAGAGGAAACATGTCTAAACTTGCAACATGTACCGATAAAGAGACCTAGGGTACTATGATTTGGGGAATCCGAAGGTATTTCAAGCGGCGTCTGCAGACATAGAGCAATTGTTCGGCAAATTTCCGTTTTATCCCATGCATTTTCAATGGAGAGGTCATGATTCGTACCTGTCCCTAGGTCATCGATGGAAAAAATCCCGGAATAAATTTATTAGTACTTTTTGGGCCCATTATATGGTACAAGTTTGAATTCGATAGATTCACCCTTTTCTTACTTACCCCAACAAACATTTTTTGGGGTGAGGTCACTTGACCTGCACTGGTGACCTAGCCTGAGATGACACAACCTTAAATTTTGAGGGAAAGTTGCGGAAGTGATCAATGGTAAGGTGTGACAAGTACTGAGTCGCTTCGCGCCGACGCTTTTTCTTGCCACTGGGAGACCTCGAGGGGGTGTTCAAGCACACCCCAACGGGCCGGAATGGGGCGCCAATACTCGAGAACAGGGCTGAGGCCAAAAGGGAAGGCTCTAAACAATGTCTGAAATTGTGGGGTCAAGGTCCTTCAAGGTCATTGACCTATTACGACACAACCCAACATATTATGCCTAATTTACGCTATAACTAACGCTGCGCCCAAGCTTACCAATGACCTTTGATCAAGCCTTGATCATCAAGACCAGTCACCTTTAAAATTGACCTGTGACCTTGATCTAAACACTGAATAACCTTAACTTTGATGTAATAGCATACGTTATAATAGGTGTCGTAACGTTATGCAACGTCATTTAGGGCCTGTCCAGGAGTAACTGTGCTCATCAGGGACACCTATGCTCTCTGGAGGGGCCTTTGCTTCGATGAGGCACCTGTGCCACCCAGGGGCGCCTTCGCTCCTCAATGGACGCGACCTAGCTATCCAGGGGCATCTTTGCTGTTCTGGGGGTGCATTTGATACCCAGTGCCCAAGGAGAGCTTTTTCTTATCCAGGTTCACCTTGGTATTGAGGGGCGTATTTTTATTCAAGGTAACCTATACTACCCAGTGGCGCCTACCCTATGCAAGGGGCGCTTAGGCTATCCAGGGGGCGGCAATTTGCTATACATAGGGCGCCCTTATGCTCTCCATGGGCACCTCATTCAGAGGGTGCCTCTGATATTCAGGGGCGCTTTTCCTATCAGCAGGGTACCTGTGCCATCTTGGGGCTATTCTTATCAAGGGACGCTGCTGTTATTCAGGAATACCTACACCACTGTCGAGGGTCGCCTTTGCTACCCAGAGGCGCCTTTACTTCTTAGGAAGTTTGGCGCCCATGCTTTAAGGAGTGCTTTGGCATCGATTGATTGCTCTATTATTGGGCTTAGGTGCGCGTGAACCTTGAGCTCATGTAGCGCCCATATTGTTGCTAAGGAACGCTTATGCTATCAAAGGGCGCCTTTGCTATCCAGGGCCTCTGTATTATTCAAGGCAGTCTGTTCTATCCACGGGCATCTGATATTTCGGGGGCGGTGCCTAGGTTATTCAGGAGGCGGCTTTTTTCTCCACAGGGGCGCACTATTGCTTTCCAGGGGCGCCGTTACTGCCCAGGTGTGTCTTTCTATCCAGGGGCGCATATGCTCTCTAGGTGTATTTTTCAATCACAGACATGATTGAAATACATGCCCCTACGTTATCCTGGGGTGCTTTTTGTCTCCGGTAAGGCGTTATTTGTCTCTTCCGGGCACCAGTTTATCCAAGGCCACCTATGCTGTCTAGAGAAACTTTGTTATCTAGGGCTGCCTTCGCTGTTAAGGGTCACCTTTGCTACCCAAAGGAAGCATTTTACTTTCCTGGATTGCCTACTTCCATCTAAGGGGCGCATATGCTATCTTGGAGCGCCTTTGCAAACATGGGGCGCACTTTTCTATCCAGGGGCACCTTTGCACTTGAGCGGGCGCCTCTGCAATCCAGGAGGAGCCCAAAATAGATGGAGAATAACAATTCTGAAATAAGGCGCTCGAACACTGAAATAAAGTGCCTAATTATCAGAAAAAGGCGCTCATCTGCTGAACGGGGAGGACTGCTGGTTGGTGAGGGCAACGTTCTCGGAAGTGAGGCGCACATGCTGAAAAAGGCACCCGGTTGCAGCGATGGAGCACTAAGCCTTCAGTTATAGGTTAATTAAATGTGGTTAAAGGCAGTCCATGCTCAAATTGAGCGCTCGAGCCCTGTAACAGAGCGCGCGACTGTCGGACAGGTGTGCCAAACCATAGACAGTAGGGCAGCTGAAGATGGAAAGGGACACCTATGATATCCTGGGGGCGCCTGTACTCTCAGGTGAGGCGCTTGTTTTCTTCCTCAGGCGCCTAGTTTATCCATGGCCGCATATGCTGTCCAGATAATCTATTTCAAGAAGGGTTAACTTTGCTGTCCAGGGGCGCCTTTCCTAGCCAAGGGCGCATATTGTATCCGTAGGGCACTTCATCCAGGGGGCGCCTAGGCTATCCAAAGGCGGCTTTTCTATCGAAGGTTTGCCTTCCTAGGGGCGCCTTTGCTACCCAGGGGCGCCTTTGCTGTCCACAGCACTTGTGTTATCCAGGGTTGTCTTTGCTGTCCAGGGGCGCCTTTGCTATCCAAGGGTGCATATGACATCCGTAGGGCGCTTTTTCCGGTGGGCGCCTAGGCTATCAAAGGGCGCCTTTTTCTACCCAAGGTGAGCATTTTATTTTCCTAAAGCGCCTACTTCTATCTAAGGGGCGCTTATGCTGTTCAGGGCACCTATGTTACCAATATTTGCCTTTGCTGCCCAGGGGCGCCTTTCCTAGCCAAGGGCGCATATGATATCCGTAGGGCGCTTCATCCAGGGGGCGCCTAAGCTATCCAAAGGCGGCTTTTCAATCGAAGGGGTGCCTTCCTAGGGGCGCCTGTGCTACCCAGGGGCGCCTTAGCTGTCCACAGCACTTGTGTTATACAGGGTTGTCTTTGCTGTCCAGGGGTGCCTTTGCTATCCAAGGGTGCATATGACATCCGTAGGGCGCTTTTTCCAGTGGGCGCCTAGGCTATCAAAGGGCGCCTTTTTCTACCCAAGATGAGCATTTTATTTTCCTAAAGCGCCTATTTCTATCTAAGGGGCGCTAATGCTTTCCAGGGCACCTATGTTACCAAGATTTGCCTTTGCTGTCCAGGGGCGCCTTTCCTAGCCAAGGGCGCATATGATATCCGTAGGGCGCTTCATCCAGGGGGCGCCTAGGCTATCCAAAGGCGGCTTTTCTATCGAAGGGGTGCCTTCCTAGGGGCGCCTTTGCTACCCAGGGGCGCCTTTGCTGTCCACAGCACTTGTGTTATCCAGGGTTGTCTTTGCTGTCCAGGGGCGCCTTTGCTATCCATGGGTGCATATGACATCCGTAGGGCGCTTTTTCCAGTGGGCGCCTAGGCTATCAAAGGGCGCCTTTTTCTACCCAAGGTGAACATTTTATTTTCCTAAAGCGCCTATTTCTATCTAAGGGGCGCTTATGCTGTCCAGGGCACCTATGTTACCAAGATTTGCCTTTGCTGCCCAGGGGCGCCTTTCCTTGCCAAGGGCGCATATGATATCCGTAGGGCGCTTCACCAGGGGGCGCCTAGGCTACCCAGGGGCGCTTCATCCAGGGGGGCGCCTAGGCTACTCAGGGGTGCATTAGTTCCCCATGGCGCAATCCTGCTATCTAGTGACGCCTTTTCTTTGCCGGGGCGCTTTTGTTAGCTTTCTAAATTTCATCTTCAAAATTTTACTGGGGCGCAAAAGACCAGTAAAGGCGTCTAGTGTTTGGGCAGGGGCGCTTTGCCATGGTTTTAAGGACTATGTGTTAATTCAAGTCGAATAAGTGGTATCTACCACCTTGGCGCACGAAATGGGTAGAGGCGCGCCGCTCATATCGGGCGCCTTCGGCGCCCGATATGAGCTAAGCTATGCTGAGGCGCTTCGGAGCTAAGGGGGCCCGGGCCCCCTGGGCCCCCCTTGGATCCGTCACTGGTCAGGGGGCGGCAATGATCAGCCAGGGGGCGGCAGTGATCAACCAGTTGCGGCAGTGGTGAACGAGGGGCAGCAGTCAGCCGGGGGCGGCAAAGATGATTCGGTGGGCGACAGTGACTTACCAGGAGGGGCAAGTATATGAGTGTTAAAATAAACCGGGGTGTTTAGCCAGGGGCGGCAGTGATAAACCAGGGGTGTCAGTGATCAGCCAGCTGATCAGTGATGAACAAAAGGCGGCAGTAACCATCCGGAGGGGGGGCGGCAGCGATTAATTGCTGGCGACAGTGATCGGGCGGGAGCGGCAGTGATGTAGCGTCATAAATCAGGGGACAATGATAAGTCAGGTGGCATTGATTAGCTACAGGCGGAACCAATCAGAGTGGAAGTAATGAATCCGGGACGGGAAAAACTTGTGAGGGGCGGCACGAATCAGGGTGGCAGTGATGAGATAGGGTGACACTCTTCAGAGTAGCGGTGATAAGCCAGGGGCGGCACATGTATTGGGGGTGCTCAGCACATGATTGGGGGTGCTCGAATTAGGATTGGGGGTGCTCGGGCACCCCCAAAGAGATAGAAAATTACACCCCTGGATCCGTCAAATAAAAGTGAGAGGGAGTGAAGGAACCTGTGCTCCCTTCCATAGTCTGTTTCTTTTGCGCATGGAAACACGTGTCCTTACGATGTCTTTATCCTAGAGGGCAGAGTGGGGCAGTAATAGGTGGCAGTAAATGTATCAGTTCACTAGGCAAACAGTGCACCACTTTGCGTCATTTCTATCAATCACCAGATAAAATCACGAGTTGGACGCCTGTAGATAATAAATCATTCCAAGCTCGAGTAATAACTTCCATTCGCTGTATTTCAATCTTGAGCAGTGTAATTCATTATATGCACCAATCACCTGGTCAGTGCGAGGTGATTCTGGGCGCGCCAGTCGCCAGTCAAGATTAGCCTACAAGCAGAGTTGTGCGACTCGCGAGTCAGAGTTGGATTTTAACTCAAATTCCGACTCATTCGACTCTGAGTTGAGTTGAGTTGAGTCGAAAAAAATTTGACAAGTGAGTTGAGTTGAGTTGAGTCGGTTCACAACACGTCAATGAGTTGAGTTGAGTTGAGTTGTGAAAACAGTGAGTCAAATGAGTTGACAAAAAAGTTGGCTCAACAGGTAAACATGATGCTAAGTAAGTGTTTGAATTTTCCTACCTTTTGCAAACCTCCTTTAACTTCCTTTAAATACCTTTTCCCTCCAGAATTTCAATTGTTTAAATCAAAGTTCCAGTTTGTTTCAATATATCAATAATCATATGGTTCAATTGCTTATTTTAAGGGCCCATCCCGTCTGCAGAAATCCCTGGGCAAAAATAATACATATACTTGTAACGGGGGTTTCTCGGGAAACGGGGTTTTCTCTTCTTGGGGGGCCTGGCACCGGGGTTGTTCTGTGCGGCCATTTCCTCCACCACCCGTTACGGAATATAGGGAGACAGGCGATGCGGTCAGGAGCTGGGCGCGCCTCCAGGACCGTTAGCGAGACACATAAGACACGCAGGTACAACAAACAATGAGCCATTTCATGCACATAGCCAAATAAGCTCCCAATGTATGAGCCAACATGCGTATACCCCCCTTTTGGTGATTTTAGAATATTCGCGTTAGGCCAAATAAATATCTGCGTAAATTAACATCTTAAGAAACATGGAAATTACTAAATGGACTAATTAATAAGAAACACAAAAATAATGACTATCCGGTAACATTCAAAACTAGCCAAGGAACACTGACAGATAACGAGGAGATTGCAAATGGTTTTAATGATTTCTTCAGCTCCGTTGGAACCACTTTAGAGGGAAAGATTCCTCCCTCGGACAAAAGCGCAGTTGACTACTTGCAGCCCCCTACATATGATGTATTTCAGAATAATATCTTAACAAATAATGAGCAAATCGAAAATATAATAAAGTCTTTAAATGCTGTTGGAGGAGGAATAGATAGGATAAGTTCTAGGATCTTAAAATCGACATACCAATGTTGTTTAAGTAATTTGGCACACTTCTTTAATCTCTGCTTATCAACTGGAATATTTCCAGATTTGCTAAAGATTGCGGTGATTATTCCGATTCATAAATCTGGAGACAAGGATAGGTTCAACAATTATCAACCTATATCTTTACTTCCAATCTTCTCTAAAATTCTGGAGAATATATTACATCAATACATAGTTGAATATTTAGACGCAAACAACATTCTTTACAAATTACAATTTGGATTTCGTAAGCTACATAGCTCCTACATGCCAATTGCCCATTTATATGACACTGTTAAGGAATGTTTAGAAAGAGGTGAGATTTCTTGTGGAGTTTTTCTAGATCTAAATAAAGCATTTGATACTGTTAGTTTCAGAATACTCTTAGAAAAATTACACTTTATTGGAGTTCGTGGAAAACTTTATGACATTGTGTGTTCATACCTGAAAAATAGGTGTCAATTGACTAAATTTAAAGATATATTCTCAGATCGGAAAATAGTCACCACGGGAGTACCACAGGGCTCGATATTGGGCCCACCTTTGTTTATTCTATATGTGAATGATTTATATCGTGTTTCGGAACAGGCTGTCTTTTATCATTTTGCCGACGATACAGCCATTGTAGTAACAGCGGAAAATCAAAACCTTTTGCAACAAAAAATAAACACTCTTCTACCAAAAGTGACGCAGTGGTTTCAATCAAACCGTCTATCGCTCAACGCCGAGAAATCACACTACCAAATTTATTCGAAAAGCGACTTTACTGACATAAAAATAAAACTGAATGGAGTCGAAATAGGAAAAGAAAAAGTGGTTAAGTATTTAGGTGTCCTGGTAGATGATAATTTGAAATGGGATGCTCATGTGGCCAACATGGCAGCTCTGATCAGTAGAAATCTGGGAGTAATGAGTAGAGCAAAATATTATTTAGAATCACGAGAACTTATCTGTCTATATAACACTCTTGTGCTACCATACTTCAATTACTGCGCAGTTGTATGGGGAAGCAATTATCAAACGCATTTAGATAAGCTAATGAAACTTCAAAAAGGGCAGTTCGAATAATTATGAAGAAACCTTTTTACCATCCAACAAATGTTCTTTTTGTTGAACTGAACTTGTTAAAACTCAATGATATTATTACTGAACAGAAAATTATAATTCTATCAAAATTTTTAAGTCAATCACTACCATTTGCCATCTCATCACTCTTTCAATATCATCGTCCTGCAAACACTCGCCTAGTACAACATTTTCATGTTCCTTTAGCAACAACGAACTACAGATCATTTTCAATATCATGTTCAGCTCCAACAGCGTGGAACCAGATAATATGTCCGATTTTCCCAAATCTTGATGATGTTCCATTGCAGAAATATACATTAAAAAAATTATCAGAAAACATTTTAGGAACCAATATCGATCCCAGGAGGGGAATCAATAGTAAATGGATTCAGGTAAAAAATCAAGCTATCAAGTACTTTCTTTTTGTGATTCTTTTTCATCTCGCTGCCTAGTTTTCTCATAGCCATTGACTGACCATTTTTTTTCTTTTTATGAGTGTCTTATTTAACCCTGAAAAACTTTAATCCACTAATACCAACTTTAGAGTACCCAAGTTTCTCTCGAATGTTACTAGTTCTACTATTCTTTTCGGGAGAGACTTGGGGAAATACTCAGTAAACAACTTTAGAATAAATGGAGCGGGGAGTGGTGCGACCTTCAATTAAGATATTAACATACATGTCCCAAATTTACAACTGGAAAATTTGTAGTTTGGTCGCATGGGTACGGAAAGGCACTCCTGCCTACCTTTTAAATGGGTAGTGGGTAAAATATTTATAAATTAAAAAAATCTTAGTGCCGCCGGCCCCGGAGTGCTCCTTCCCAACTAACCCGCATAGGAGCGGTGTCGGGGACCGACTATGTCTCCTTAATTTATAAACAATACGTAGCTTCCTCCCTGTCCGAAACAATAATAAACGCAAGTTCCCTTCCCCAAGCCTTACGGGGCACGCCTCAGCAATCGCGCGTAGGAAACTCTCCGCCTCCGTTAGCTTTTCCCAGTCATAAGGGCCCGATTGATGGTAATCAGAGGTCCCCGACATTAAAATATCCCCTCCACTAATATGCGCCCCAAGATTAACTGCATAGCCATAGCCGTCTAATTATCGTTATACTTCTCTCGGATTTTCTCATCATCGTTATATATATCGTTGGAGTATGTATAGCGATGGGATCCAGGGCCGCCCTACCGTCGACGTGATACCCAAAGGGAATAGGATTTGCGGTCGAGCCCTACCGCTGCACGGCCGATCTCCGTCGATGCGACCGACCGTGTTCCCCCCTTATAAAATATAAAATGCGTAACAATCGAGTGTAATCGTCATTACGACTCGTCTTTCTTGAGGGAACAGTCTCGGTCGACTGCGCCAATATGGGTCGCCACCCATACCGGTCCGGGAGTAGTCGTCACTCCCCCGGCCTCCACCTCATTCATCTTCACTGGAATAGCCTGACGGCTACGCCAGTACGAGCTGCCACCCGTACCGGTCCGATGGGGAACGCCATCCCATCGGCCTCCGGACTTATCTTCATCTTCACCGGAATAGCCTGACGGCTACGCCAGTACGGGCCGGAGCCCATACCGGTCCGGTGGGGAACATCATCCCACCGGCCTCCGGACTTATCTTCATCTTCACCGGAATAGCCTGACGGCTACGCCAGTACGGGCCGGAGCCCATACCGGTCCGGTGGGGAACATCATCCCACCGGCCTCCGGACTTATCTTCTTCTTCACCGGAATAGCCTGACGGCTACGCCAGTATGGGCCGGAGCCCATACCGGTCCGATGGGGAAAACCATCCCACCGGCCTCCGGACTTATCTTCATCTTCACCGGAATAGCCTGACGGCTACGCCAGTACGGGCCGGAGCCCATACCGGTCCGGTGGGGAACATCATCCCACCGGCCTCCGGACTTATCTTCTTCGTCTTCTTTGTGGCAGTCGTCACATCGAGAAGCTCCCCGGCTCGGCAGCGCCGTAGGGGCCTCCCCGTCCGATGTGCTTGACGCCGACTGAAGGTGCCGTCGCCCGTCTTCAGCCCATCAGCGAGAGTCGTCACTGCTCCTGGAATCTTCTAAGCTCTTCTTCATCGCGCACGGTGCGCTTTTCGCCCGGTCCGGTCGTCACCTCCTGGACCTTAATTGATGTCTGAACAGAGTGGGACGGCCAGTCTGTTCAGGGGCTCTAACTAGTTTTTGTTCGACTCTCCACCCACCTCTAATATGGCATGGCCCCTTCGATGACGTTTCGGGGTCGTATTTCATGGGTTCACTGGGTTTATCCCCCCTTTTTGAAATGAATTACCACAGAGCACCACGCACCTCTCGCCAAGGTGCCCACCGGCCTTAAACTAGCACATCCGTGTCTCCATTCGAACAAACACGCACACTCCTTCAATCACCATTCATCCATTCCCCATCCTAATGGCCAGCCCCACAACAATGTTGCTAGTAAATTTTTCCCTCCCGTACCCTTCGGTGGGGGATGCTCCTCGTGGGACACTCTGAAAAAAACAGCTACCTTTCCGGGAGCTTCGCCCTCCGCAGAATTTCGTAATCTTTTTGAGGCCAGAAAGCGTTGAAAGTTCGGCCTCTCCATTAAATATATTCCCCTTTTTGGCGCTCGGATTGGATCAGAGGCGGAAGAGCCCCACCTCCCCTTTTTCGAGACGTGGTGAGACCGCCGAAAAGTCACCTTAGACGTGGCGATTTGGGTGCCATGCTCACATCATTAGGTGATTGGATACGCCGTTAATCGTTTTAGAAAAATCCTTTCCACCCCGGCCCTGGTCCATGCCATGCAACTTCAATGCTGATACCTCTCACCTAGTCTTAGCATCGTTACCTGCTCGCGATAGCCTTCACTAAAATCCTATCTAAGTGGCCTCACGTCTAATGTGCCCAGGCTTGGACATGTCGTTAAAATTTTATCCGATTCCTTCAGAAGATGGTGTCAAGTTTACGCGTAAATTTTCCACTGCAGTGCACGCCAGTGATTATGCATTCATCTAACAGTTAGGTACTTACACATACACCTATCCCTTCCTATTATCCAAGGAACCAATCAGCAGTTCAGGCATTGTACGATATTGTATGAATGAAAATGCCGGATAAGCGCGAAATTCCTAACCCTGGACACAGCTGTCACCTTTGTTTAATCCTCCCCCGAAGTGGACTGACTGAGCACTCCGCTAATTGCAGATGAACCCCGCGACGGACTGGTGGCATGACCGCACGGGCACTAACACATCCGTTAAGGTCGAAATCATACTCGAAAAATATATGATTCTAAAGTTGATAACTTGCGCTCTCGATTCGAGACCTAATTACCCCAATCGCGTACCCTGCGGCGGTATCCATTCCTCCGACAGTGTACTCGATCAAAACAGGCCACCCTGCGAACCCGCTCTGTCCAGCCGCCTGGGCAGATGGCGAGCACGGCGCCCGAGGGCACAAACACCCCTCCCGGAGCGCCGGGCGACTGTATCTGGCAGGCGCGAGACGGTCACGCGGCCGGTGCCAGGACGCGGTCAGTCGGCCGGATCTAAAAGCGGGGCTTTATTCCCTTCCCCAAGTTTTTTTTCTACGTACCAATAACGTGAATTGAGCCTTTTAGATGATGAGGTGAGAGGTACTTGATATGAAAGCATGATTACCCATGTATGAGCCCCTTTCCATAACCCCTCAGGCCAGTAGGCGAGGAAAACCTGTTGCGCACCGACCTTAAAGGCAAAGAAAGGAAGCTCATGATTTATCAAGATATATTTTCCGCATCTTCATTGTCCGGCCAGATGTCCTGTCAAGAAAAGAAAGAAAGAAAGAAGAAAATCACGTTATACTCACTATGGTGATCTCTAGGAGAAATGGAGTTCTTTCAGATGATGATGAGATGAGAGTGACTTTAGATGTGAGCATGCTTTTTTGGGAACACCACAGTGCAGACTAGCACCGGTTCTGATTTTTTTATGATGATGAGGTGAGAGTGACTGAAGATGAGAGCATGATATTTGTCTGTCAAGCGTGGAAACATCGCAGAGCCACTTGACCCCGGGTGCTGAACCACAGACAGGTTTAATATACGTTATTAGTAACGTGTTTTTTAACCTGGTTTAGATGAAACAGCCTAGCTCTTACAATTTATTTTATTCGTTGTAACAAAATTATTAACACTACAAATCTAGAGAAGCGATTCGCCACGGAATGAAACACGCATACCTAGTTCGGCTACCACAGGGACAAGAGGAGATACGAAAAGATCTGGTCTATTGGTTGACATACAAATCCAACAGTTTCTTTTATGATATTTTTATTACTGTTTTGCTAGCTGGCACATCTTCAACTACTTGAAATTGATTGATGAAAATGGAATTCCACAATTTAGGGCCAAGGCGGAGTAGTGAACAAACGATAATTTCTATTAGAAAATGGTTGTTCAAGAATCACATTTTGCCGAGTCTCATGATGATTGATTTCTCTTATTTTGAACATACTGCAGAGTGAATGAGGAAGCGAGTCTGTAAGAAATTTGTGTACTAGAAGAAGCATTTGGGATTTTGCTATATCACTAATTTTCAAAACTTTAAATTTGACAAAATATGGTTCAGAACTATGTGGTAGATTAACATTTGCAATAAGTCTGACCGCTCTTTTCTGTAACACAATTAAACGGTTCAACTGTGATGAATAATTTACCCCAAGCTAGACAGCAATAATTTAAATGAGAATGAACCAAGGAGTTGTAAAGAAGCAGAGCTACTTTTTCGTTAATGAAGTATCTAATCCTATGAATAATCCCAATGCATCGACTAATTTTGGTACAAACATAGTTGATATGAGCATTAAATTTTAGTTGTTGATCAAAAATAACTCCTAAATATTTAACTTCGTTTTTCTTTGTATTTCCCGATTGTCCAATGATATTTTTAGCCGTAGCTCACTTTGAAATGGAGAGTAATGCTGACTGAAAGTTTTATCAGCATTAAGGGAAAGATAATTAGCGGAAAACCAATCAGACACGTTCCGAAGAGCAAGATTAACAGCTTGTTGCAAGATTTCTGGGTCTTTGTTTTTAAACAATAGGGCAGTATCGTCGGCATAAAGAAGACAGGTCATATTTTCATTTATCAACGGCAAATCATTTATATATAACAGAAATAGAATCGGTCCCAAAATAGACCCTTGTGGTACACCAATAGTAGTATTCTTAAATTGAGATATTTCATTATGAATTTTTACACACTGTTTTCTATTTGTCAAATAAGAAGTTAACATATCATTCGCTTTATTTCTCATGCCATACCTTCCAATTTTCTTCAGTAGAATTTCAATGTCTACAGTATCAAAGCTTTCTTAAGGTCAATAAAAACACTAAGAACATGTTCCCATTTTCGAACCCCGAAGTTACATAGTCTTGTAGCATAATAATAGGCATGTACGTTGATCTATTTTTTTGAAACCCAAACTGGTTTTTGTAAATAATTGAATTGGCAACTAGGTGCTCCATTAGCCGGTAAACAGGAGTTTTTCCAAAATTTTTGACAGCACTGGTAATATACTAATAGGTCTATAATTTGTCAACTGTGATCTGTCACCTGTTTTGAATATAGGTTTAATTTCAGCAACTTTCAGACAATCAGGAAATACTGCATTTTCCAAACAAGCATTATAAAATTGGTTCAGGTAGGAAATGATACTTTTATATGTTTTTTCAATAATTTGGTATTAATTCCATCGACACCTGCCCCTACATCTTTCAAATTTTGTACAATAGAGTCGATTTCTTCCTCATTTGTTGCATATAGATGAAGCTCCTGTTCACAGTATGGTACCTGAATTATAGGGTCAAGAGCAGAGGGATGTATTTTTTGTTTTAGCTCCAGACCTATAGTAGAAAAAAGAAGTTGTTGAAGGCTTCCGCTCAGATTTCTACTTCCACTTGTCTTAAACCCTTCGGTGTCATAAACTGTTTCTGGTAGGCTACTATTTTCGCTTGATGCATTTCTTAGTTCATTTATTGTTTTCCAGGTTTTTTCGAATCGTTTTTTACTTTGTCAAATTCAAATGCGTAATAGTTTTGTTTCGCTTTACGAATCACCTGAACCAAAACATTTCTGTACCTCTTGAATTTCTTTAGGTCATTGTCGTCCTTACTTTTGAGTGATTTGATGTAGAGTTCATTTTTAAGTTAATGGAGGCCAGGATGCCAGGTGAAATCCAAGGTTTTCTTGGATGGGTCTTACGATTACAATTATGTTTATAAGAGAATTTCACTATACCTTTCTGATAACAATCTATTATTTTGTCACCTATAATGTTCGCATTTGTCTCACCTTCGAGGCAGTGTAACTCGATCCTCAAAAATCATTCATTTCATTAATTTTTCTATAGTCAAAGCAAGTCATTTGAGTAGGTGTAGCAATTTGCGGCACGCATTCCTTTGCAATTATCATAACAGGAAAATGATCCGCAATATCACTCAACACAATCCCTGACAGTTTTATGGACGGTAACTCATTTGTAAATATGTTATCTAAAAGCGTATTTGAGTTTCCTGAATGTCTGGTCGTTTTTGAAATCGTAGGAAGAAAACCATACGAGCACATGGTCCAGAAAAACTTTTAACGTAGGAATCATTTTCCAATGACAAAAGATCAAAATTGAAGTCACCAGTAATATATGTAATTTTATTAAGTTTGGAGAGCCATTCCAAAGCCGAAATCAATTCTTCAATAAACTTGTACTTATCTGAATTAGGTGCTCTATATATTTGACAAAACTACAAATGTTCTGCCTTTGCACAGTTTGGCAACTGCACATACAACATCAGCAGTCGTAAATGGAGGAGGATACAATTGCTCGGGCTTTAGATTTGTTTTTATATACAAGCCGGACCCACCTCCCCTTCTGTCTTCCCTGTGACAAAGAAAGCAGAGAAGGACGAGATACCAAAATATTTTTCGAGTTTACTATCAATCCAAGTTTCAGAGATTGACAAAATGCTCCAAGGGACTGAAGTTTGTTGAAGAAAATCAATGATATGGTCAAATTTATTCAAAATTGATCTAGAATTCATATGCAAAATGAGTAGGGCTTTCTCTTTATGATTTTCTAAATATTTAAGAGCCGTGGGCTGATAATATGAACATGTATTTTTTACTCTTTCGAAATCTTCATGGTAATCTAGATTTTCATCTTCATCTGATGTTTCAAAGGGATTAAAGCTTAAATTATCAAGAAAAATGTTTGTTTTAACATTCTGAAGCATCCAGTACCAACCAAAAACCTAAAAAAGTAGGACAAATCCAGAAATTTAGAAATAGTAGAAGTTTCAAAATGAAATTTGGACTTCAGGAAGACAGAAGCAGTAAACACTAAACAAAGGCGAAGGGTGTTTCCCAGGAGTCCAGAGAACTTATATGTTCATATAATCATCTTAATTAAACTAGTTAATAATACAGCTTTAAGAAGAAATTACAATTCTGGAAGTTATACTTCTAGGATACCATCCATGATCTCTAAACATGTCTGAACGCAAGGAATCCTAGCACATGTCTGGTACAGCGCCACCTACAATAGTTGAATCACAAAGTGCATGCCGTGCGGAGAATCTACTGTTAGTTTTGTAACACTGCGCGGGTGTGAGTAAACAGTGGCATTCAAAGTTGTTGATAAATTCTAGCTAGATTCGCGTTGAAAAAATAATAAATATATTTCCAAACTACTAATTGTGCCAAAAGAAGTACCACTACCTACACAACAATGCACAGGTAGGCAACTACCCACCATCAGAGGACAAGGGGGCAACCAAAAACGATTAAGCACAAACATCACCAGTTAATTTATTTGAAAACAATCGATTAGACCAAAAATATAGCAGAAAAAACTTTCAGGTAGAGCAGGCCCAAATCATCGAGAGAGATCCGTTGGCTAGAACATCACTGAAATGAATAGTGGTTGATCTGGAAATACAACGTTGATGTAGATTTCTGAAAAGAGAATGCAAAAATAATATCAGTGTGTGTTATCAGCCCTGGGACAGAGCCAGTTTGAGGTAGGAAACAGAATACTTGAAAAGCTAGCCAAATTTCTAACTGTCACCTGCAATGTACAGGAGATCTAAATTCCAAAGTTCTCAATGAAGTGATGACCAAATAGCAGCCCAGGAAATGGACATACTCATACATGCGCAGTTCCGACATCATAGCTCTCAATTCATAGATATGCTGCATGTCAGACATATCCTTGGCAGACTGGTCTGCACATTGACACTGGTCATGGGCACTCCAGTATGTACCCATGTATGTAGCTGCTTGTTAACATCTTTGGGCCTTGTATCTGTAGTTTTTTTACAATTTTTCAGTTATACTGTTAGCTCCCCTGGTGTTCCATGAGTAAAACAGAACGTTTCTGCCACATTCGCAGTCATCCACATCCATCTCCATTCACTCACACTGATGCATACCAGTCCAATTGCATATTAGCGGACTGGACACATCAGTGCCCAGGGGAACTTATCCACCCTTAGCCCTTCAAATTGCTCCAGAGATGTGAGCTACTAGATCCAGTGTCACTTCTAGCACCACTGATGTAGAATTCATGGGCATGAAAATGTCTGCATGCACATCATGATCATCACCACCACTGCCATCAACCATTGAGATGCCAAATTACCCAAAGGCTGTCTGCAAAGTCATCCATGAGAACTTCAGAAATATAAAAAAGACATCTCTGATAAACTAGATAGAAAAATAAGCTATTTCCCACCTGGCTCCGACCCAGCACTGACATCCCTGCCAACCTTGATCTAAGTACCCTTGCATATGTTGAACCATCCTGCCTCTGCTTTTTTGTCCAGTTGTTATCACCTGTGTCATTGTGTGATGTGGGCAGTGGTTGATGAGCATCCAGGGTCACCTGTGTATGGATGTGTTCATCCGCACGAGGTACCGAGGAGGATTCAGGGGGCTAACAGAAGTGTGAGCCTCAGACCGATGTGCTGATGACCACCCCTGGGATGTGCTGTTTCCCCTTCCATACACTACCAGAGACCTTCTTCCTTCCAGTGAGGTTAACCAGCTCAACAACCTCTCAGCATTTGTGCCTGGTGGAATGACTACATACTGATGCTCGCTCGTCTTCCTCGCCCTGACCTGTCCATTTCTAGTGTGGTAGCTACCCACCATCTTTTGGCCCTTAGATCGGCTGGATTTTGAGCACATCTGCTCTGGGGCAGTGACACTCTATGAACTATGAGTGCATTTTTGTCACTTTTCACTTGGTCGAATCTGGCATCGTAGATTGAGTTTCGTATCAATATCATTGAATTTGATGATGACTCTGTTTTTGTCTGAAGTCTATGGCATGCCTTGATGTCACTGTTTTTTAACTCTATGCCTAATTTAGACTTGATCAGCTTTGTTGCTACAGCTCGGGTTTGAGGTGGAGTTTCCCTTCTCAGGGTTTGGAACACGCCACCGCTGAGGATCAAACAATCTTGCCTACCATGTTGTTCATTACTTTCCACAAGGCAAAAAGCTGTCCAATATGTGCATTCATGCGGTCAAAATCATGTTTGAGCTGTGCATACTTCTCCTGCATGGCTACCTTTTCTTCTTTCAGCTGAGTAATCTCATTCTTAAGCCTGCTGTCTCATGTTCTATCAGACTTAGAATCTCTGACTTTTCCATTTGAAATTCTCTGACTCCCTCCCTTCGGCTTTTATCTCTAATTGTCAATGAGGTTGTTTTTCACTAGGCACAAATTAATGCCCTAATGATCGCAATGCCTCAATGCAATGCCTCGAGCTTACCAACCGTGCTGGCGGCGTTCGTGGCGCACTAATCCCTACTCTCCAACACTTCATAAACGACAATTACTTGAAAATATAACGATATCACTAGGCTACTTTCGAAAATACACCTTTAAAATTATTTTAACTATTTGGACACACGAGAAACCCGAATATTATAAACTATAAGCTCAAATCTTCAAGAGCACCACAAACACACGTCCAGCCGATCTGGCACCTAGAGGCATCGCTTCCCCAAGTTGTAATTTTTGTTGCATGTTCGGGGTTCTGAATCAAAAACATAGAATTTGTTTTATTGCCGAAATGGGGTGATTTCGAAGGACTCCTTCAGGATGTGAAGGGTGGTCCGACCTGTGCACTCACTTTCAAACTAATAGTCGTGCGGACATTTAATCCAGGAGGCTCTGAGCGGGACAAATTAGGCAGGAAACGATTTCTCAACAACATCTTCACAATTCCTTTTTGGCCAAAATTACTCACGGTTATGAAACCCCCCTTTAAACTATGCCGGTAAGTGGCTCATCCCATAGGCGTAGGAACCGGGGGGCCAGGGGGGCCACTGGCCCCCCCACTTTTCAGTGATGGGCCCCCGCAACGGAGATAAGAATATCAAGAACTGTAATATCAAGCAAGAAACTCTAATTGGCCCGATAGCTTGCCCCGGAACTCCGTTAAACTTACCTGTACCCCTAAACTAAGTTGAGGTCATATGAGTCGATTTTAAGGTCCCCTGAGCTTCTGGGGGCCCCTGAACTGGTCTCTGATGCCATACGAGCTAATCTGGGCCCCTTGAGCTGAACTGAACGCCCCTGAGGTGGTTTGTGCAGCATGAACTGTTCTAGGATGCCTAAACTGAGCTAGGAGCCGTGACCTTGAACAGGGCCCTGTAAGTTGGCCAGGCCCTATATCCACCGACCTGGGGGCCCCTGAGCTGAGCTGGGACCGTACAGTTAATATTGCCCCTTGTGCTAATCTGGATTCCCTGTGATGCACAGAAGACCCTAAACTTATCTGAGGCCCCTGCACAGTGATAGGGCCCTGCCTTGAAATTGGGTTGTAAGCTTTAATTGAAACCCTGAACTGTTCTGAAACCCCATATATGCCGACAAGGGGCCCCTGGATGATCCGGGCCCTTAAGCTTATCTGGTCATCAGAGCTAATATTGGCCTCTGTGTTGAACTGAGAGCCCCTGAGATGGTCTGGGACCCCCTATAAGGCTTTACAGCCACTGACCACTGAGCTTGAATGGCCCCTTGAGATGTTCTGACAGTGGCGTAGCCAGGGGAGGGGTCCCTGGGGTCCGCGGACCCCCTTGGGCTGACCTTATGCACTAAAAACACGACCATTGATCTCGGGGCCCCCTGAGCTTGGTCTCGGGGGCCCTCCCGAGCTTGGTCTCAGGAGGCCCCCGATAATCGGTATCGAGGGCTTCAGAATACCGAATATTGATCTTGGGGGATCCTTAGGTTCAGTCTCAGGGGGTCCCGAGCTTGGCCTCAGGGCCCCGAGCTTGGTCTCAAGGCCCCTCCCCTGAGCTCGGTCTCACGGGCCTTTCGATCTTGGTCTCACGGGCCTTTCGATTTTGGTCTCAGGGGCCCCGAGCTTGGTTTCAGGGCCCCCGAGCTTGGTCTCAGGGGCCCCGAGCTTGGTCTCAGGGCCCCCGAGCTTAGTCTCAGGGGACCCCCGAGCTTGGTCTCAGGGGTGCCCCCAAGATTGGTCTCAGGTCCCCCTCTCCCCAAGCTTAGTGTCAGGGGGCCCTCAAGCTTGGTCTCAGGGGGGCATCCGAGGGGTATCGGATGCATAAGGCTGACCGTATGCACTGGAAAACACCAGCATTGGTCTCGGAAACCCCTGATCTTGGTCTCAGGGGCTCCCGAGCTTGGTCGCAGGGGACCTCCGATCATCGGTATCGAGGGCTCTGGAATACCGAACATTGATCTCGGGGGCCCCTGAGCTTAGTCTCAGGGGCCCCCGAGCTTGGTCTCACGGGCTTTCCGAGCTTGGTCTCAGGGGGCCCCCGATCATCGGTATCGAGGGCTCTGGAATACTGAACATTGATCTCGGGGGCCCCTGAGCTTGGTCTCAGGGGCCCCCGAACTTTGTCTCAGGGGACAACCGAGCTTGGTCTCGTGGACCTTTCGATGTTTGGTCTCATGGGCCTTTCGATCTTGGTCTCACGGGGTCTCGAGCTTGGTCTCAGGGAACCCCCGAGCTTGGTGTCAGGGGGCCCTCGAGCTTGGTCCCAGGGAGCATCCGAGCTTGGTCTCAGGGTCCCATCAAGCTTGGTCTCAGGGGCCCCCGAGCCTGGTCTCAGGGGTTCAGGGCCCCCTCGGGGTGCACCCGACTATTGATATCGAGAGACTCATGAGTGAGGCACGAGCATTGATCTCATGGACGCAGAGTTTGGTCTCAGGGGCCCCAAGCCTGGGTTCAGGACCCCCGAGTATCGGCATTAAGGGACTCCAAAGTAACGAGCATTAGTCTCGGGGGGGGCTCGAAATATTGATCTTGAGGGCCCCGGAACATCGGTGTCAAGTTACTCCCGAGAAAAGCGCGAGCATGGGTCTAAGGGTGCCCCTGAGCCTGATCTAAGTGGGACCCCGAGCTTGGTCTTAGAAGCCCCCGGGCATTAGTATCAAAGGGCTCCGGAGTATTGGTCTGGGGGAGAAATTATTTTAGGGGCCTCCAAATGGTGATTTCGGAGGGCCCCCGAAAGTGTGGATGCAGTGGTGTAGCCAAGGGGGCCCTAGGCGTCCGCAGACCCCCTTGGGCCAATCTGAACCACTGCAAAGAATTCTCTGATCACGGGGCCCCCAGAGTCAGTCTCAGGGGCCCCTGAAGATTTGTTCTCAGGGCGTCCCGAGTCGGCCTCAAGGCCCCCGCCCTGAGAGTCAGTCTCAAGGCCCCCCGAAAGCAGATTTCGGGGGCCCCCAGAGGGTTGATCTCAGGGGCCCCAAAAGTCGGTATCAGAGGCCCCGGGAGTCTGTCTCAGGGGAGGTGAGGGGGGGGGCTGAGCTAGTCTCAGGGGCCCCAGAGAGTGGTTCTCAGGGCCTCGCAAAAGTCTATTTCAGGGGGGCCTCCGAGAGTCAGTCTCAGGAACGCCAAAGACTCAGTCTCAGAGTTGATTCCACCCCCCCCCGGGTGTTTGTCTCAGGGGCGCCCTAGAGTAAGTCTCAGAGGGCTGTTGGAAGTCATTCCCAGTCCCCCTCCCCCACCCCAAAGACAGCCTCAGGGGACCCCAAGAGCTAATCTGGATGGCCACGATAGTCAGTCTCAGCCCCCCCCCTCCAGAGTAAATCTGGAGGGGGGCAATAATTAGTCTCAGAGGTGCTGCCGAATAACTAATCTCAGGAGCCCCGAGAGATTCTCAGGGGCCCCCAGTTTTGATCAAGAGGCGCCGTGAATCGTTCTCAGAGACCCCCTGAGATCTAATCAGGAGAGCGGCCGAAAATTAGCTTTGTGAGTGCCGCCAAGTGTTGGTCTTAGGTGGCCCCAGAGCTCGAATAAGAAATTTCAAAATCATATGCCTCGGAAAAAATGTATCTACCCCTATTGCGTACTAAAAAAAAACAAATTGAAACATGTCCATCACGCACCATTATCGAGGGAAAGGCAGAAATTAAACTAATTTTACCATAAGAGCAAATCGAACAGGGAATTTGGCTCTTCAGTCAATTTTTAATCCATAAGCTTAACACCAATAACTACATTCCTAAATATTCTGAAATAAACAACCTTCAAATGTTTTCGTAGGAAACCAGACAAACAAGGGTAATGACAGAAATCGATGAGCATAATCCTCAAAGGAAAAATAGGTATGAAAGGTTGAAAATAACAATGACAGAGAGATCCAAGGCGATAGATATCTCAGGCGCCTTTTGTCTTGGTAATTTGCTCGTTTACAAGATAGCAAGGGTAAGAAAGTAACTGGATCTCAACAGGATCTATCGACGGAATAGAGGTTACGTAACGTTCGGGACACACTACATGTCCTTTGTATTTTTTCGTTTTTTTCCGTTTCTTTTGAAATTTCCTGATTAAAGAGTTCATGGATTCGACACCGGGAAATAATTGCTAATCATTTCCCGTAGAAGATAATTTCTACGTACTCAAAACGACTGACCTTCAATAACTTCATGTCTGATTACCAGAGTGAATTGAGGTAGACTCGGGTGTAACATCATGCGCGCATCAACATTGAACTTCCCGAAATATGACACAAACCTGTTATTATAGCCACGCTACCATATAAGGTATGGGCCATCCTTAATATTTGATGACCTTAGTTTACCAACATTTGGTCGGATCGAAAAAATCAAGCTATAAACAAAATAAGAATAAATGCTTAAAAAGGCACAACAAAATTTCCTTCGTGTGAATGTTAAAATACTATACAAAAGATATAAAAGATGGGCCCCAGTTACTAAGAGGACCCCCGGTCTGGGGCCCCCGACGGTAGTCGGACCCCTCCTTGGCCGAATCCTGGCTACGCCACTGTGTTCTGAGACTCTATATCAGACACCCTGGGACACCCTAAGCCTAGCTGGGGCCCTGAGCTAATCTGGGTATCCCTGTGCTTAACTGGGGCCCCTGATCTGGTATGGGAGCCCTGAACTCTTCTAAGGTCCCTGGGCTAAGCTGGGGCCGTGAGCTTGAAGGGAGCCCCCTGAGCTGGTATGAGAGGGGACCCTATATCAGCCGATCTGGGCCCCTGAGCTGAGCTGGCCTGTGCTGAACAAGAGCCCTGAGCTGGTCTGGGGCCCCTGAACTGTTCTAGCGTCATTAAGCTAAGCTGGGATCCGTGAGTTGAACAAGCCCCTTGAGCTGTTTTGAGACCCTACATAAGTTGACCTGGGGACCCCCGAGCTGAACCGGGCCCCTAAGCTAATCTGGCACCCTGTGCGAATCTGGGGGCTCCACTGTGATGAGCTTCTAGGGGTCCTGTGCTTATGTAGGGTCCCTTGATAAGCTGGTCCCGAGGCTAATGCACTGGTCTGGGCCCTTGAGCTGACTGATCTAGGTTCCTGAGCCATGGTTTGGACCTTGGGGCCCTCCGATATAATTTGGCGGCCCCTGGGCGGCATAGACATAGGAACCGGGGGTGAGGGGGATACTGCCCCCCTTTTGAGGTGGGCCCCCGCAACGTATATGCAAATATCAGCAAGTACGCTGCCTACAAGCCCCTGGAGGAGGAGCGCTTCGTGAAAAAACCAAGGCACCTACTACCCGAGTGTTTCCAAATGAGTCCCGAGAACTGGTCCCAATCAAACTCCATCCCATATCAATCCCAACACAAAGCATGAATCGGATACGGACCCCGCATCAAATGCCGAGCAACAGTCGTCCCTGAGCCATAGAAAGGCGTGACGTCCTTCCATGCCAGGGTTATATGGCGTCGCTAACTCTTTCCCTGTTGCGAGGGATTTCTTGGGAGTCAAATTGCTCCTTGCACAAGGAATCTGCCGTGCCTTAAACCCGGGTTGGTCGCGTGGAAAGCAAGGTTGCTAACCACTATATCACCACGCCCACACCTCCACAGCATCACAAAGCTGGCCATCAAGTACCTACATTGCACTTGCAGTCATGCTGGGGCTCTGCATTTTAGGCATCGAAATATAGCTAGACGTATTTATTGTGATCAGCCTTTACCTAAATAAATCTCTAATGATGGAAAGAAGGGATCCGTAACAGCCTAAATAAATGTTCCCATTTTTTTCATTAAATAAGCAAAATGTTGATTAGGCATAGCGAAGTGAGGCTGTTTGGTATCAAAGCATTGTCTGTAGTTTTCTAAACAGTTTTTAATTTTGTAAATGTGATAAAAGGGCCTAAACATCTAAAAATATAAGAAACGCACTCGTAGTAAAAAATGATTGAAATCCTCCAAAAGAGCTTAAAAATGTATTTCGTATTTTAACAGGGTCTAGTTAAAAAAATGTTTTTTTGCATTTTACTATGATTTATTAGATCATAATAGGTACAAATCAAAATCATAGGGCAAAATTTAATTCCTCAATTTTCCATACGTTGGCATCCTAGTGTGCATGCGTGCCTTATTGACACCTAACGATCTAACTAATTTTTTTATAATTATGGGCTCCCATGGACTGGGGCCCCCCTTGAGGTGGGCCCCCTCTAAGGTTGCCCCCCCCCACTTTTCAAACCGTTCCTACGCCCCTGGCTCATCCTTACTCTGCAGATATAGAAAGAATGCCTACGTTTCGCAGAGGTGCAGAAACTTGCCAACTCGGCTACTGGAGTTTGTGACGCATTTACGAAAATCGAGGTGCATAACTGTGACAAAACAGCGATCGTGACTGTATGGTTCAAAATCAAACCACATATTTTCGAAATACAGAATGAGGCGTGTAGCAATTATTTCAATTTAGCAACTCTGTTCTTCAATTGCACAGCGTACCATCAGTGATACAATATTGGTACTGTGTTCAGTTTCTACTAAAACGAGGGACCCCGCTGCAGAAAACCCGGAAACCGCTGTCACAGTTGCCAGATTTTAACATGCAGCCCAATGGTGCCGATTGTTAGTAGTTGCCAGAAAGTTGCCGCCTAGATGCCCGAAATGTGACAGTCAATGTTTTCGAGAAATATAGGACTCTGGCCATTTTTAAGGCATTAAAGATAACGCAGATACGTTATCAAGTACTTCTCTGTCCATTTTGTCATGGTAAATAATATTTAAAGTTTGAGTCTCTTCGATTTAGCGGTCCCTATTTCTTTGAATTTAGTATTAAGTACGCCTAAAAGCTACTAAGAAAAGTACTAAATGAGTGAAAGAAATAAACATAGCTGGGCAGCAATTCTACTTAAGGTACGCAACAGCGGCAAGACAAGTTAAAAATGTTTATGTGATGAAGAGCCTGCCAAAAAATTTTAAACAGGTGGGAAGCCACTTATTTTGAGGGCATATTTATTAGGTGTATCTGAGATAAGTGCAGGCTAAAACTAGCTGGAATAGATAGTGCTGCCCATGGCTAATCTAAGATGAATGTAGGCTACTTTGAGACTGATGCACTTTCACATAACAAACTTGGTTTTTCATTCCTTAGCTTGCTTGTGCCTTACCTTATTTGTGCCCTGGATCAAGAATGGTTAGGTAGATTTGGAGCTGGAGGAAGTTGGGAGAGCTGGCGCCAGCAACAGACTGGCAACAAAAGTGATTCAGGTGAGATTTCATGATCAAATTATCATGTCAATATTGTACAGATAGCAAATGTGTGCCAATGCAGTCCTCCACAAAGTGTTAAAACACACACTGGAGAGGGGCCTGGCACTAACGTGCACTGGAGGGGGCCTAGTAGAACCCTTCTCATCTGAGAAAAGCACAGAAAATCTCAGAAAGAAAGAGACTTCGAAAAACGCTGGTTGGGGGTGTGTTGCTTACTACCAGTGGTAGGTAGCAACACACAGGACCTGAACTGCATGGAGTTAAAGCAGGATTTTGACTCCACTGGATCTTTCTTTGGTATGAGACTTCCAATACCCCTGTACCTCTTAGGCCAACAGACATAATTTTTCATCTGTGCAGGGTAGTTGCCTCAGAGTTTTTACTGCAAGAAGGAACGACCAGGCAGGTGATAATCGGGTGTTGGGGGAAAATTTTAAGCATTTGATCTTTCTATAAAAATGCTACCTAAGGTCCACTTTACCAACACATTTTAGGTAGATCCAAATCCTATGTTGACATTGACATTTTTGTCCCTTTTGTTGATATATGAGATAGAAGTTCAGTGGGGGGGGAAGAGCTGTGATCAGGGTTCCCAATTGTGTGCAGGTGTACGCTCCCATTCATGGATTAGTTCCCAATAATAATTATTTTCATGATAATTGCCACATTTAATCATGGGGAAATGTATCATAATTGGAAACACTCCTTCCAAAAATGGAAGCTTCTTCAAAAGGGAAATGCATGTCATTCAGGGAAACTGCAGTCAGAGTTGCCAATGATAGTTATGATCCCAATACTGGGAACAATGATCAATAATTGGAAATTTTCCTTCCAAAAACATAAACATGATCTAAAAATGAAAACACAGTTTACTACCTTTATGCGGTAATGGCTTGGTGCTTGAACCTTGTCTGTTGTAAAAAGTAAGGGACAGGTAGATGACATTCAGCATATTGGAAATAGTATTCAAGTATACAATTATGATTTTCAGCTTTTTGTGACAGAGAAGGCATATGTCGCATTGAGTTTGTGACAGCCAGCATACTTTCTGCACCTCTGACGTTTCGTCCCGCAACTATTGTCGCCACCTGCGCCGCCGCCCCGTGGACACAAGCGTCACAACAGAAGCGACCGCGTTCGGCCCTCCCCTTCTGCGACGACCGTGCCCGCGTGAAAGGGGGGAGAGAGACGCACAAATATGTGCAAACAGCGATTTAGAGCGGCGGCGATCTACAACAGAAACGAGGGTGACCCGCTTTTCTCGCGACTGGACGACTGGCGGACGTGTGGAGGGCAGAGCCGTCCCAGCTTCATACTGGGTTTTCCGGTTTTTGCGGTGCACCGGTATGGAGAAGAAACTAATCAACCTTTCAGAATTCCGGCTAAACTTGAAGTTCATCTCTAAAATCAATCAAGAAGAGAAATGTATTCGTACGAAAATAGCTGGTTCACAAAATTTGTCACTTATAGCCATAGTACAATCTGGAATAAATTACACCCTTGGCCTAAGAAAGTTTAGAAGCGTGTACAAACATGTTTCCTTTAATCATCTTCTATTTGTACTATAACGTCCGAACCTCACAACGTTAACAACATAAATCGGTACAATAAGAACGGAAGCACTATCCAGCGTTGCCGCGTAGAACTGGTTCTAGTAACAGGCGCCATCTTGTCACCCGCTCAAATCCGTATAAATCATACTGATTAGCTGCTAATTTCTATTGCCCCTTTTTGTCTGAACTACCGATTTAATTCTAGCATGAAATATCCAGGTACGGTTTGCAAATACTAATTTAAACAATGTGATAATTCCACTAGACCCTGTTCCCAAACAAGAATTATGGGAATGCACTGACGTTCGATAAGTATATAATGATGATTACTCTAAAAGTCGCCCGATAAAACTTAAGCTGAGTGGATTTTAACAGACACCTGTCGCAGCCAATTTCCAGCCGCAAACATAGTCTGAATTGCATGATTAGCCTGCGTTTTGGCGCCCATGCAAAAAAAAACATTCATAAGGAGAAACGAACGTACCCAATGTGTAGTGTGATGTTCAGCTAACCAAAGCATCGAAGGATTCCTCTGTGTACATGTCGGCTAAATTTACTTTACATACGAATATGCTGGCCACGAACAAAAAAAAAAACATGGCGTCGAAAATTCCGTCCCCAGCTAGGAACCTTTTTAAATTCCGACAGATTTACTAGAACAGATGGCAAGTAGTTAACTGCTATTCTGTGGAAGAACCATAGAGCTCTGTCCAGGCATTCTATAAATTTATATACAACAAATTACCATCCGTTAGACCATATTCCGCTCAGCTCGTTATATTTCATTTCGTCCTTTGTCCCAAACTTTCAGCGGTATCTGCGAATCAGTAGACAATCTGGACAGATTTTCCATACCCTATATTTGTACACTTTTCTTGGGCAAGTCACACATGCTAGCGGAATCATTTAGTACAATAGCAAAGGGGAAAATTTTAGTCGAGTTATCGTTATTTTGGCGCCACTGTCCCTTCGTTCTCAGGCAACTCCATAATTTGCCACATTCCTAATTAATCTTGCCGGCTTACAGATGCCTGCCGCGGCATACACTCACATAATGTCCTCCCCTGCCCTGATTTTCCTGATGTTAACAATTTAAACAATACATGTCCTTTGGCTCGGTGGGAGAGAGGAATAAATTTTGAATTTTGAAGAAACGGCTCATCGTTTCTTGTACTCACATGGCTGCTGTGTCAGCGCTGGCGCGTCCTCCCAGCCTTCCCTCCGGCGTATCCCCCCTGGAGTCAAGCCTCCTTCCTCTACGGCCTCCACACCACGAGGCTTTAGCCCTGTTCCACCTGTCAGCACAGTTTTGTCAGCACCAATCAGCGGGCCGCGTTGCGCCTACGTCACAGGATTGTAGCCTCTCCCCGGGAACTAGTTCTAGAGGTTTTACGGGCTGATGGCCTGCTGTTTGTGCTGATGAAAAACCGTAAGTGCACGAAGTGCAGCCTAATATTTTTTAATGGTTTAAAGGTTTAAGTTCCCTTTGCTTAGAACAAACAAGAGGCGATTATGGCGCTGATGTTACTTTTCTGGAGGAGAGTTTAGAGGTCCTGCTGACAAAACTGTGCTGACAGCTGGAACAGGGCTTTTGTCTCTCCTCTCTCTCCCCTCTGGGATCCAGACACCTCTCTACTGAGCCCTCATTGGCTCTCCTCCCCGCGTCTGCTGTCCCCGAGCTGGGGTGCGGGTCTCTGCTCTGGTCGCCACTCTCTTATGACCCATTTACCGCCGCCTTCAGTGGCCAGAACCATGTGAACCATGGCATCCCAAAGGCTCCAACCCACGGGTGGAGGCCAAAAAGTCGGTTGTTCCAGGGGTGCTATCTTAGCTGAGGCCTGAGACTCAGCGCTGCAATAGCATCATGTGAGCACCCGAAAAAGGGGACCGAGTACGGTACCTCGGCTGGAACTGGGAACAAGGGGGAACCAATTTGTCACCTCCAGCGTGCGGCATATCCGCAGCGCTGAGCCTGAAGGGGGGGGGTGCTGTTTACCTCCCACACCGAGCCAATGGCACAGATCGCGTCTACGCAGCTAAAGATAACCCGGGAATGCATCGGCGCAACACATTAACATCAGCTTATATATACACAAAAAGAGTGAGCGAGGCAAAAAATGCACTACAAAGAAAAAAATGTCGCTACATACTCAAAAAATTAATCAGGTTCCTATCACTGGCCTTGTCTTAAACATTTGAAGTGGTGGAACGCACCACAAAATACATTTCAAATCTAACTTCTTATCTTCAATATTTAATATTACTTCTTTACTTCAACCACTCCAACAACATGCATCCTCGTCGCTGATTGTTGTCAGTGAGTGGTCGTCGTCTGAGAATAGTATGTGCGCCATTACTATCTTTGAAGAACAATTTCAACTGAGTATAGGTTCAAGCTTAACTAGCCTCAAGGCAAAAAGTGTAAACATCACGTGATAATTCATAAAGCCATGCAATATTTGTATACCTACATGTTATATTGCTTCTTTTATCCTAAATGCGCCGTCTGCCGCCGCTCTTTTCATTTTGCTTATTAAAATCAGATACTGCTATTAGCATAGAAAAATTGTACCTCTGATTTGACAGAAATGTTGAGACGCCTTTATCGCAAGAATCAGAGGAATTATTTCATGCTACTGATTTTGTCTGATCAGAGACCCTCGCCTGGCGTCCGTGTTTTATTTAGAAAGCTTACATTATAAATTTTCTATGAAATCTGGCTTCAATTTTGAAGAGCGATTGGTATGTACCAGGGGCGGATCCAGGAGGGGGGCCGCGGGGGCCGCGGCCCCCCTCGCCGGTAAGGCGCCCCCTCGGCACTAAGGCGCCCCCGGGGGCCGCCTCCATTTGCTCCACATTTGGATGCCAAACGGAAATACTGGCGCCCCCTGGTAACTCCGCTGCATGCAAATACCACATTTTGACAACCTGCCCTGCATCACTGGCGCCCCCATGGTGCATCATTGGTGCCCTTATTTCACTCCACCGACGCCCCCAAGCCTCTTCCACCTCTTGAAATCCCACTATATATTACCGGCGCCCCACTCTTCCCTACGGACGCCCCTATCTTCTAGAATTCCGCTCCATATCACTGGCACCTCCATGGTGCAGCATTGCTATCTCGTTTTTGCTCCAGCGGCGCCCCCACGCGTCACTGTAGGCGCCCCATCTTTTGGAACCCCGAATGTACCACCGGCGCCCCCATTGGGCATCATTGGTGCCTTCCTTTCACTCCACCGGCGCTCCCAAGCCTCATCGTGGGCTCTCCCACTTCTTGGCATCCCGCTATAAACTATTGGCGCCCCAATCCTCACCACGGGCGCCCCAACCTTCGGAAAATCTGGTCTTTACCACTGGCGCCTCCATGGTGCAGCATTGATGTATCGTTTTTGCTCCAACGGCGCCCCCACGCGTCACTGTGGGCGCCCCACCTTTTGGAACCCTCATGTACCACCGGCGCCCCCATTGGGCATCATTGGTGTCTTCTGTGTACTTCACTGGCGCCTCACGCTTCACCGTGGGCGCCTCTGCTTTTAGAGCCGCTCTTTACCATTGGCGCCCCCGTGGTACATCATTGGTGTTTTTTTGCCCAAATGGCACCCCCATGCCTCACTGAGGGAGTCTTCACCCCTTACCAGCCCGTTTTATACCAGTGGAGCCCCCACTCTCTCTCCCCACTCCCCACTACGGGCGCCCCCACTTTCTAACAATCCGCTCTATACCAGTGGCGCCTCAATGGTGCAGCATTGATGTCTCGTTTTTGCTCCAACGGCGCCCCCATGCATCATTGTGGGCGCCCCATCTTTTGGAACCCAGCATGCACCACCGGCGCCATTGGGCATCAATGGTGCCTTCGTTTCACTCCAACGGCGCCCCCAAGCCTCTTCCACCTCTTGACATTCCGCTATATACTACCGGCGCCCTTCTCTTCACTACGGGCGCCCCCATCTTCTAAAAATCCGTTCTATATCACTGGCGCCTCCATGGTGCAGCATTGATGTCTTCTGTGCACTCCACCGGCGCCCCCACGCTTCACCATGGGCGCCTCTGTTTTTTAGAGCCGCTCTTTACCATTGACGCTCCCGTGGTACATCATTGGTGCCTTTTTGCTCAAATGGCGCCCCCATGCCTCTTTGAGGGGGCCTTCACCCTTTACCAGCCCGTTTTATACCAGTGAGCCCCCACTCTGTCTCCCCGCTACGTACTACTGGATCCCCACTCCCCACTACGGGCCCCCCACCTTCTAACAATCCGCTCTATACCGCTGGCGCCTCCATGGTGCAGCATTGATCTCCAACGCCGCCCCCACGCGTCACTGTAATCGCCCCATCTTTTGAAACCCCGCATATACCACCGGCGCCCCTATGGTGCATCATTGGTGCCTTCGTTTCACTCCACCGGCGCCCCCAAGCCTCATCGTGGGCTCTCCCACTTCTTGGCATCCCGCTATAAACTATTGGCGCCCCAATCCTCACCACGGGCGCCACCACCTTCGGAAAATCTGCTCTATAACACTGCCGCCTCCATGGTGCAGCATTGATGTCTCGTTTTTGCTCCAACGGCGCCCCCACGCGTCACTGTGGGAGCCCTACATTTTTAGACCCTCATGTACCACCGGCGCCCCCATTGGGCATCATTGGTGTCTTCTGTGTACTTCACCGGCGCCCCACGCTTCACCGTGGGCGCCTTTGCTTTTTAGAGCCGATCTTCACCATTGGCGCCCCCGTGGTACATCATTGGTGCCTTTTTGCTCAAATGGCGCCCCCAGGCCTCACGGAGGGGATCTTCACCTTTTACCAGCCCGTTTTATATCAGTGGGCCCCCACTCTCTCTCCCCGCTATGTACTACTGGATCCCCACTCCCACTACGGGCGCCCCCACCTTCTAACAATCTGCTCTATGCCACTGGCGCCCCCATGGTGCATCATTGGTGCTTTCGTTTCACTCCACCGGCGTCCCCAAGCCTCATCGTGGGCTCTCCCACTTCTTGGCATCCAGCTATAAGCTATTGGCGCCCCAATCCTCACTACGGGCGCCCGCACCTTCGGAAAATCCGCTCTATACCACTGGCGCCTCCATGGTGCAGCATTGATGTCTCGTTTTTACTTCAACGGCGCCGCCACGCGTCACTGTGGGCGCCCCATGTGCTGAAACCCTGCATGTACCACCGGCATCCCCATTGGGCACCATTGGTGTCTTCTGTGCACTCCACCGGCGCGGCGCCCCCACGCTTCACTGTGGGCACCCCCTGCTTTTTGGACCCGCTCTTTACCTCTGGCGCCCCCATGGTGCATAATTGGTGCTGCAGGCGCCCCTGGCCTGCACCACCGGTATCCATAACTCCAGTCTCGGTATCGCCTCGGTGAAGTATCAGCGTCACCCCGATGCACTATCACCATTACCATCCCTCGCCCGAAAGCCCAAATAACTAACTGACTAACTTACCACACTTCCCCCGACTATAGATACCACCGGCCTTTTGGCACTCCCATGCTGCAACAGTTAGTTAGTTAGTTAAGGGCTTTTTATAAGGCGTTCTGTGCAAAGCACCTTTGCCCGCCTCTAAAGTGTGGGGGAGAATTTTCCGGGAGGGTGTTTACTTTAATGTCGCAGAACAAAGGGGCGAATCGTATTTCAAGGAATGGGTCGCGAAGTGTAGCAACACTTGCGAGGGAAGGGGATTGCTACGGCAGAGATGCCGAGCCAGGGGCACAGGTAGGATTTAAAAGGATACAGGAAGAGGCTTGCCAGCGTAAAGATTAGTTTTTTTTAATTTTGTTCCTTGTTATCGAATGACCGTTTTGCTTACGTTACTCTAGTTCCTCCATTGAAAAATAATAATTTTGAGTTATTAGAAACACCCGCAAGCACCATGACGTGATGCCGCGGGTCTTTATCCTGCAACCAGGAGGTGAGGTTACAGCACCCTCTGTGGCTGGGTAGCCGCCGCCATGCTGTATCACCGCTGGACGCATTTACATACCAAAGCACTCCCGCATATATCATGCCCCCGGGTCACTAATAGGCGTCACACTTCAACGTGGACAACCCTCATCGATTTTATATAACTATTATTTATTTAACATTTATTTTATATAACTATAACTATGTTATAGTAGATCTCTATGGTCCAGACAGTAATGCAAAATTCCCACGTCATCTGTGTAAGAAAAACATTCAGAGCTCGGCAGGAGGCACCTGCATAATTTTGGTTGCGTCCTCTCCCACATGTTTGTAAACAGCAAAAAGTTTCGCCTTGTGTAGAATATTATGGATTTATCACTATCCACTCTGCGCAGACAGGGTAAACTGCAACGACTGGTTCGCAAAATCTCCAAAGGCCGTCTCTGCGTAAATTCCGCTTCAAAACGTAATTCAGGTAGAAGTTGCCCTCTTTAATTGTTGCTTATTTAACTGGAGGCAGTTTGAGAAATCCTTCCTTTTCTTGGCAACGTGTTTTTTAATCGGCACTTTTTCAAATGGCATCACAAATACGCAAAATTAGCATCACAAAGATCCATGATACCAAAGGTTGACCCCCAAATGGTAGTCTGACCGTACCCGGAGACTTCGCTTCCCCCTTATCGAAATCCTGGATCGTCCATGTACCCAGCCCTCTCGGTTGTTGATCAGTGATAGATAAGCTCGGTCAGTGTTGGTCAGGTGCAATCTCTAACATCATCACCTTGGATAGGCTGAGTTTGCGGCCGGTTTGATAGAGCTGGAAAATGCCTTGGTGATCGGGGAAGGAGAGTTGATTGGGTGATGAAACTATAGTAGGGAGGAACAGAAATGTAGTAAAGGGGTGGGGCGGCTAGCACAGTCGCATGAGAGGCACCCGAAGAGAAAAGATCGCGCGAAGGGGCAGCCGGGCTACGCCAATCTATGACCAACCGTAAACCTCGGGGAATAATAATAATTGTTGGGGTTTAACGACGCACCAACTGCCAGGGTCATACGGCGTCACCAACTCTGACCCTGTTGGAAGGGATTTTGGGGATCAGATCGACTTATTCAGAGGCTCCGCCGGGACTTGAACCCGGGACCGGTGGCTTAGAAGACAAGGGTGCTATCAACCTCGGGGACCAGCATGACTTGCTGTTACAAGCGTGACCCTCTGCGGCAAGCGACACCCAATATGTGACCGTCAGGGTCCCCTAGGGGCAGAAGAACACTCTTTAATCAGGTGGGTCACCTGTTTTTAACAGGGCCCTCTGTTACAAGCATGACCAGTACATCATTCCGTGGTCGGCAGGGCCGAATGGGCGTGATATGGTCAAGATGCTAAAAACGCCCAAAAAACCCAACACACACACAGGGCCGAATGTAGTCAGAAGAGCCTTCTGTCTGCCACCGAGAATGCCCTCTGTGCCAGCGGGGGATGCTGTGACAAGTAGGGCCCTCTACGGTCAGCAGGTCCTTTGGGACCAGGAGTCTCCTCGTTATCTATAGGGCAATCTTAGGTCAACAGGGATCTCTGTAACTAACAGATCTTTCGGTCGCAGTCAGGGCCATGTCTTGCCAGCATGTTTTTTTTTGTCGGACAGGGTGGTACCCCGGTGACCATAAGAGGACTCTGTATCGTAAATATATATTTGGAACTGAACGCACAGTCTATAAAAAGGGTACTCCGGGACCAACAGGTCTTTCCGTGCCCAGTAGGGCGTGCCATATTCTTGTGGAAGGTCATGAGGTGACCTGAGGTCTAATCGGGAAGTCGCTGGGCCCCCTGCATCCAGGCGGGTAACCATCCATGAGGGTCTTTGACTGCTGTGAGTGGGACTGGTGGGACCCTTAAATCCATTAGGATCTAAATCTACCAGTTAGCGAACCCCCGGAGAAAGCCGGGAAGTGTACAAGTGTACACTGTGAACGACTTTGAGTTCATTTTGGTCAGTCGAGTTTCCTATGTGGCTGCCATAGCACAGCAAAGTCAGGCCAACGGCCAAACTCTGGTTATAGCTAGTTATAGTTCCTGCAAAAATTCAGGTAGATGCCGTTGAGGGAGACACGAACACATTTTTCCGAGTTGATCGCTGATGTGGAGTATCCCTAAACTGGGCCTTTGCTTGGGGCCGTATTCTGATGCAGAGAGTACATAACAATGGGCGCACGCACGTCGATATTTTATTCTGATTTCCAGCCTGCACCCACACTGCGCAGGTGGGGTCAAATCAGCATTGTGATCGTAGTGCGCACATTAGATCGGTATGCTGATATTCTGCGTAGACTAGGTCGGTACTGGTCCCTGTGCATCCCGGGTACGCTTGTCCTACGTCGAGCGTGGCTACGCATGGAAGAAGGTCAAAATACCACATTGGAATACGGCAAGTTGCTTGTCTCAGTCAAGTCTTAGGAGGCATTATATTAGAATATAGCCTTAGAAAGGTTTACAATAACTGGGGTCTTGAAGTAAGCCAAGGTCCATGAACTTAAGTAATAGATCCTTCGTGGCTGGCTAGCTCAGATTGAAGGGAACTGGGATCACTGCTCTGACCTAGTGGTTTATTAGACCCTCATGGCTAGTTAAGGCCCTGTGTGCTAATCATCATCATATAAGCAAAGTGTATCGGGATTTGATCTGACATGTCCTGTAGAAATCTAATCCCCAATGGCAAACATAGGCTCATTGAACGAGACGGGCCTATTCTAAATATTCATTGGTCTTCTGCAAACTGTTCAAGGCTTCTGAAGATAATTTTGATCACTGATTGGGGAGAAAATAGTCCCCATGCAGTCTCCCCGGGTCCCAAAGTGTCTTTACTAACCGTGGGTTCCAGTGCACAATAAAACAAACGCAAAAGAGATACATTCACTTTTTACCACTCCTGAGATGTATTTTAGATACATTCAAAGCCATGATCTTTCCTCATTTTTTTAAAGAAAATATGAAACTAATTACCTCTTTGACCATCGCCCAGTGGGGGGCTGTTTCAACACCCCCTCTAGTTTTTCGGGCGGCAAGAAAAAAACGGCGACGCGGAGCGCCGGCGTACTTGACACACCTTATTCTTGATCGATTCCGCAAGAATCCCCCAAAAATTTTGCTTGGGTCATCTCAGGTCAGGTCATCAGTGCAGGTCAAGTGACCTTACCTCAAAAAGTTTTGAAGGTGGCATAAGTAGGAAATGGGTGAATCTTTTGAATTGAAACTTATAACACATAATGGCCCCACTGAGTTCTCCAAAAAGTGCGGGGATTTTTCATATCGATGACATAAGGTCAAATACGGACCATGACCTCTCCATTGGAAATACAGAGGAAAACAGAAAATGGTTTGTATTTGTGTAGATAAAGGTGATAATACCTTCATATTCTCCAAATCGAAGTATCTTAGGCCCCTTTTTAGGTTCATGTTGCAATTTTTGACCTGTGACCTCTGAGAGATCATCCCGAGCTACTTAAGCAGTTTTCAGATTTAGGTCAATAACTTTGCATGAAATGATGATACAGCTTTTATGTTTATACCATTGCGTTTGGATTGTTATTGCCAGTCGATTGATAGGCATATGGACTATGCTAAGTCAAAATGTGACCTTGACCTGGCCTGAGGTCAGGTGATTTGTGTTTTGACCTAGAATGCTCATATTATACATCATTCGATTCGTCGTGACGAGAGAGAGCGAACAGTGTCTACAAAATTTTTCTGACTCAACGCTGTCAGACGCTAGACTTTGCTCAAAATGCCAACTTCTTTGACCTGCCATGACCTCAATGTCGACCTGAGCCAAAAAGTGACTGATGTAGTGTCTCCATGAATTTGTATGAGCTATCCACCAGGGTTCGCGTTTTTTCGCTATCCTGCATAGGGGACGAGTTCGAGAGGGGGTGTTCAAACCCCCCCACCAGGGCGAAGGTGACTCGGAGGCCCACCGGGGCGCAGGTTAACTGATTCAGTTCACAAAAATACTTTAAATGGGTAAAGAACATAAAATTTGGCGCCTCCAACCGGCCTAAAAATGGCGCCCCCTGGCCATGAAAGTGGCGCCCCCAGCGCTGCGGCCCCCTAGCGAAAATTCCTGGATCCGCCCCTGGTATGTACTGTATTGGAGGTTCTCAAGCTAAGAATCAGATTTGGTTTTAAATATGAATATATTAAAATACAACACGTTGATAGAATTTCTATTTCATTTCTATTGTCTTTTGTCATATATGGTATACTTTTTCTTAGGGTTTGCTGTAGTTCTTAGAATTAGCAATTGCAACTAGATACTCTAGTAATTATTGCTTAACTTTTGCTTAAACTCATGGCATATTAATGTTTAATTTATAAAAATTACCTAGCATGGTTCTTTAACAGAAAAAAACAATTCCTATACCATCCCTACAAATACAGTTTATATCATGCTTTTTAGCTTCGACCTTTTTTGACAGTATGGAGGCTAAATTTTTGCCTGTGTTGGTTTAACCTTAGCCCTTTTAGGTTCCTTTCCATTTCATTTACCTAGTTTGATATGAAATGCTCCTTTTAGATTAAATAATTGCAGCATGTGGTAGTTTTTTGGGCCGTGACAGTCTGGATGAATTAAAAAGTTATTCATGGTTGCTGGCTAATTGTTAACCAATGTTTGAATGCCAACTATTTTATTTTGCTTCTATTAATCTTCCGCTTTATGTCAGACTTTGCTTGTTTTTTGCTGGTTTATTGATTTATTTCTTATTTTTTTGACATATTATTTATATATTCATCATTTATTTATTTTGAAAACAAGTCGAATTTTGAGTTGAGTTGAGTCGTGAGTTGAGTCAGAGTTGAGTTGGATGAATTTAGCCTTGAGTCAGAGTTGAGACGACTCACTGAACTCTTGATCATGAGTTGAGCCAGAGTTGAGTCAACCGCTCTCAGCACTTGAGTTGAGTTGAGTCGACTCGAGAAAATTCTGAAACGCATAACTCTGCCTACAAGAACGTTTTGGCCAGATTGGATGAAAAGAAAATATCATAAACGGCATGGTTTCTAGAATTTTTGTCCTCATTTATTCTAAAATGCTTTTGGAATGCATTTCAACGTTCGTTACTTCCTTTAAATGGGTCGAGAGTGGCAATTTTCCTGTAAGTGCTTTTCAAGAAATGCACGAGATGATTGCTTGGCGAGATAAATTGTGTTGTAAAAATGTGCAAGCCTATATGAAATAATGAGTTTGCTTTATTTTTTCACTGGTTTAATTGACTTTAACGCGGAAATGTAAATCGCTTAAAACTAAATGAGAAAGAAACAAAATCATATCAAACGCTTTCATTCCACACAGTTAAATATTATCGATTCACATAGGCTTACCATCTATAGGTAATGTAGTGTTTTGTGTGAAGTATGGGCTAAAAATCTATGAAAGAATAGTTTCGGCACGAGTCAGTATGCCCGGCCGGCCTCCAGCGTGCGCAGGAGGGCAGCTGACGGCCCCCAAATGTCCAGCCGACTCAGGCCCATCCACTGGTCCACTCCTCGAGCTTACCACTCGGCCTATCACGGTTCGTTCAGATCGTCCCGAGTCAACGATTCGGCTGGGCCTCAGCGCTGAGGAGAAGGCAGAGATGTTGGACCGCCTTCAGCGCCACCGGGCGGCACCGGTGGTGCCCTCTACAAGCCTATTGCCGGCGTCACCTCCGCCAGCCGGCTGGGCTGACCGCGAGATGGAGACGACGTTGACGAGGATGGAGCGCGGCCTTCAGCAGGCCCGAGCCCGCCTGGCGGCAGTCCGAACTCCGCAGCCGGCGGCTGCCGACTCAGCTCCTCCTTGGCACCACCCTCAGCCCACAACCCCTCCCCCTCGGCTCTGAAGCGCCGGCATATCCACGGAGCCACGTCAGCCATGCGTTGCGTGCAGGAGGATTTCACTGCTCTGGCCAGACCTCTGAAAATTGTGGACCCCCGCAGGAAAGTGATACGGGCTCAGGTATCACCGCAGGCACCGACTCTCCTAAAGACAGACAAACCGTCTGATGATGGCGAGGGCAGCTGCCGGACCAGAGCAGCTAAACCGCCGCGGGGTGCTACCGCAGTGGCAGGCTCACTTCCTGCAGCACCTGGCGCCACCGCAGAGCCGGCGCACGACGCCAAGGCCAGCTCTGCATGCAAATACAGGAACGGCGCTGCGGCGACTAGCTACGGAAGCTGCCAGAGGACTTGGTCATCATCACAGCTGAGCCTATCTGGACGTGGAGCTGGCCATTCCCGATCAGCAAAACGCCGCACCATGGACAAAATCCTGGAGAAATATTGTCTGCCGCCTGCGCCCCAACTGGTTTCAACCTTTGCGCAGGGCTGTGCGACAGCCATGGGTGCTAAGAGCTTTGATTCTGAATCAGCCACCACTCTGCAGACAACAAGCTCAGAGTCCGAGCCGGTGCTAGCTTTTGGCAGCCAGAGAAGCTCAGCCGGAGGGACAGCTTCACGTCAGAGCAGCTACCGCAGATCCGATCACCGGTCCTCCACACAAAAGCTGGACGGCGCCCAGGGCAGTAGCAGCAGCAGTAACATAGCCAGCGAAGAGCCAGAAGCACCGATCTTTCCACCCACCAGTGACGAGCTGGGCCGAAGAATCGCCGCTCTTCCCCGCCGCCGCCGTCTCACTAAGTACGCCCGCCTCCCCGAGCAGATCCAGGCCCTGTATTTAGCCGGACAGGAGGAGTCACCAGGCACGAGGTCTGGAGAGGAGGGCGGGGGAGAGCCAGTGGTGCCAGGTCATGAAGTGGACTCAGTCAGGAGGAAGAGTTGTGCTGCGATGACGTCACCCAGGCGTGATGGCGACGGAAATAGTATATTCTTGGAAGAGACGGCAGTGAGGAGATCCTGCGACAGCGCGGAAGCCGGGAGCATCGCAGAAACTGAGCCGCCTGCATTTGTCAGCTCAAAACATAGTGGAATGGAAGCCAGAAGCTTCTCGTCAGGTACCGAAGCGCCATGTGCCATCGTGCACGCAACGACCTCGGAGTGCTCGACAATGACGTCATCGGGGGACTGCAACGTGATAGATGACGTCAGACCGCGCCGGGCGCCACCGGACTCGCAGGCACTGACCTTCACCGAGCGGTTGCTTCTGAAGCGGCTGAGGGGGCAGCAGCAGCAGTGGGCAGAGCAGCTGCAGCTGCTGGGTCAGCTGACCGAGAGCAGACGAGTCCAGGCGGAGGAAGCTGAGCGCCAGCTGACTGAAGTCACGGACCAGCAGGAGGCGGTGTGAAACTGCAACGACGGAGGATAATAACTGAGGCTGTGTGGCTGCAATGCTGCAAAATGACACTAATACATATTGAGATATGTTCCAGAGTAGCTGCATTTTCAACAGTGCTTAGATTGATATGGGTACATGCCAAGTGTTATTAGCGCCCATCGTTTTAGCAGAATGTTGCGAGAGCCTGCAACTCGAAACTTCGACCGGGAACCAACTCAGGGGAAAGAAGTGTAGCTGTCTTCCTTGTTAACCCAAACAATTACTAATGATTTTTGTTGCGAAAACAGGCCCAATCTGCTTTTTGTTTACTAGGATACGGTAATCGACCCATTTATTTATTTTGTTGCCAGCAGGTCCTGTACTTGATGACAGGAGACAGGAGATGGGTTCAACCCTATTCCTGTCAGTGGAATTCATGATTTTCCGGCATACATCCAAAGCTATTCGTGATAGGCCTTTGGAACTTTCTGATTGTTCTTAGAACTAAATTTGGCAGAGTGCCCCGAAAGTTTTGAAATGGATTTACCAGGGCCGGGGCCGAGCTATGGCTTGGTGTTTAGGAAGGCTGTATTGGGAAACCGAGTGTTATCGGGCACAGTGCATTCTTCATACAACATAACTGAGACGCTCTCAAAACATAGTTCCGAATTTGAAAACTATAAGTGAAGAAATTATTGACCGACTGTCCCAATTCTTTCACCAATCTACGCACTCATAAACTGGTCAGATGTAGCCAGGTAAGCTTTTTCGGCGGCAAACGGTTCCCCGGCTACTTTTGAAAAGTATTTGGGGGCATTTTAGGACCCCCCCTCCAATGCGTGCGTTAAACAGGAAACGCCGTGCACAAAACAACCACATCATAGCAAACATGAATGTAAACATTAGGTACAGTGTCTTGGCCGTGATCTCAACTACCAAACTGAGTTTGCCTACTGACGTCTGTACACAACCAGACCATCTAGACCTCGGATGATCTAGCCTAGACCAGACCATCCAGTCCGATCAACTTCATGCTGATGGTGATGCCAGTGCAAAATGAGAGATGCTCCTTTTTCAACAAACGGGCTGCAGTACAGATACTACACCACTAAGGCTCGCCGTAAATTGATCTAAATCTTGGTTGATAAGTTGATAAGACGCTTAACGTTGGGCCAGAGGAGCCGGCTGTGGAAAATGGGTTTATCAATTACAAAAAAGTTGACCTTGACCACTAGGTACAATCTTAACTAGATAATTCGAGGGAGGCTTTTATTGTAAAAATATAGCATCATGTTAAAGGGGAAAGTATGCAGTCTTTACATCGATCTAGTATCACGTCTACTAGTGCTTAATAGGTAGTTTTTGGTTAGCATTTTAGCTGCAGTCGACGGAAAAAAGTAAATAAGAAGAACAGAAATATTCAAATAACAGATTAAGGTACTTCAGCGAGTTTTTCATTGTTAATCAAAAGCTAGTGTTTGGCTGAAATAATAGAAAAGTCTGTCACAAATACTGGTCTAGGTTTGTCGTATTGTCGGCATTGCTTTTAGGTTAGAGGTACCAATATCGTTGTTGTCACGACATCCAATCTTATTTTTAACGATTCATTCTAATAGGCATTTTTGTGTGAAGCTCAATTCGAGGTCTGGCTATACTAGGACTGAGAATTATTGATATTTACTCCACGATTCTGATGAAGGGCTGTGCCCGAACATATAATCTTCAGTGTTTTTTACATTTCCGGACTCGAGGGGAGAGGCCAGGGAACATCTAAAATCTTGGTTGGTTTACTTTCCGGGCTCCATGCATGCAGTAATGTATCTTCCGTCCCAGAGGCGCCGCTTCTCGTACATCCTGTGCGGAAGGGGAAGTGAAAACAAACTCTCAAGATCAGCCAGGCGTACTGAAAGGCGCCGCGCTTGGCGGGAGGAAGAACTTATGTTTTTGTTTTCATAATGATTCGTCGACTGGTTCCCGAGATATAGCATTATTTCCGTTTTATGACCCCTTACAACACTGCGCAGTGCTAGGATACTGAGGCTACAGAGAGCCTATGGTGTGAACTTGAGACCATCGGAAAGGTCGCCGATTCGGTCGAATCTGTCGCTGAATCCGATGGTGAATACGTCGCTAAGTTCAAGCAAGGTACAGGGCGTTGGGTACAGAGACTCCACAAACAACATTGCTACCCATCATGTTATTATTTCCCGTTAGTTAATTACATCACTGGAGTTTCATTACTCCCCTAAATATGTTAAGGCATAGGCGTAGGAACCGGGGGGGTCAGGGGGGCCACTGGCCCCCCACTTTTCTAGGATGGGCCCCCGCAACGGAGATAAGAATATCAACAACTGTAATATCAAGCAAGAAACTCAAACTGTCCCGATAGCTTGCCCCGGAACCCCGTTAAACTTACCTGTGCCCCTAAACTAAGTTGAGGTCCTATGAGTTGATTTTAAGCTCCCCTTAGCTTCTCGGGGCCCCTGAACTGGCCTCTGATGCCATACGAGCTAATCTGGGCCCTTTGAGCTGAACTGAGCGCCCCTGAGATGGTTTGGGCAGCATGAACTGTTCTAGGATGCCTAAACTGAGCTAGGAGCCGTAACCTTAAACAGGGCCCCGTGAGTTGGCCAGAACCTATATCCACCGACCTGGGGGCCCCTGAGCTGAGCTGGGACCGTAAAGTTAATGTTGCCCTTTGAGCTAATCTGGATCCCCTGTGATGCACAGAAGACCCTAAACTTATCTGAGGCCCCTGCACAGGAATAGGGTGACTGCTCTGAAATTTGGTTATAAGCTTTAATTGAAACCCTGAACTGTTCTGAAGCCCCAAATATGCCGACAAGGGGCCCTGGATGAGCCGGGCCCTTAGGTTTATCTGGTCATCAGAGCTAATATGGGCCTCTGTGTTGAACTGAGGGCCCCTGAGATGGTCTGGGACCCCTATAAGGCTTTACAGCCACTGACCGGGCGGCCGAGAGCTTGAATGGGCCCCTTGAGATGTTCTGACAGTGGTGTAGCCAGGGGAGGGGGTCTCGGGGTCCGCGGACCCCCTTAGGCTGACCTTATGCACTAAAAACACAAAAATTGATTTCGGGGCCCCTGAGCTTGGTCTCGGGGGGGGGGCTTCGAGCTTGGTCTCAGGAGGCCCCCGATAATCGGTATCGAGGGCTCCAGAGTACCGAATATTGATCTTGGGGACCCCTGTGCTCAGTCTCAGGGGGTCCCGAGCTTAGCCTCAGGGCCCCCGAACTTGGTCTCAGGGCCCCCCCCGAGCTTGGTCTCACGGGCCTTTCGATCTTGGTCTCACGGGCCTTTCGATTTTGGTCTCAGGGGCCCCCGAGCTTGGTCTCAGAGGCCCCGAGCTTGGTGTCTAGGGGCCCTCCGAGCTTGGTCTCAGGGAGCTCCCGAGCTTAGTCTCAGGGGGCCCTTCGAGTTTGGAATCAGGGCCCCAGAGCTTGGTCTCAGGGGCCCCCGAGCTTGGTGTCAGGGAACCCTCCGAGCTTGGTCTCAGATAACCCCGAGCTTGGTCTCAGGACCCCCGAGCTTGGTCTCAGGGATGCCCCCAAGCTTAGTCTCAGGCCCCCCTCTCCCCGAGCTTAGTGTCAGGGGCCCTCGAGCTTGGTCTCAGGGAGGCATCCAAGGGCATCTGATGCATAAGGCTGACCGTATGCACTGGAAAACACGAGCATTGGTCTCGGGGGCCCTGATCTTGGTCTCAGGGGGCCACCGAGCTTGGTCTCAGCGCCCCCGAGCTTTGTCTCAGGGGCCCCGAGCTCGGTGTCAGGGGCCCTCCGAGCTCAGTGTCAGGGGCCCTCCGAGCTTGGTCTCAGGGTACGCCCGAGCTTGGTCTCAGGGGACCCCCGAGCTTGGTCTCAGGGGCCCCCGATCATCGGTATCGAGGGTTCCAGAGTACCGAACATTGATCTCGGGGGCCCCCTGAGTTCGGAGGGGACCCCGATCATTGGTATCGAGGACTCTGGAATACCGAATATTGATCTCGGGGGCCCGTGAGCCTGGTCTCAGGGGCCCTCGAGCTTGGTCTCAGGGACAACCGAGCTTGGTCTTAGGGGGGCAAGCCTGGTCTCATGGGCCTTTCGATGTTTGGTCTCATGGGCCTTTCGATCTTGGTCTCACGGGGTCTCGAGCTTGGTCTCAGGGAACCCCCCGAGCTTGGTGTCAGGGGGCCCTCGAGCTCGGTCTCAGGGAGCATCCGAGCTTGGTCGTCTCAGGGTCCCCTCGAGCTTGGTCTCACGGGCCCCGAGCTTGGTCTCAAGGGTTCAGGGCCCCCTCAGGGGTGCCCCTGACTATTGATATCGAGGGACTCATGAGTGAGGCACGAGCATTGACCTCATGAGACCCAGAGTTTGGTCCCAGGGGCCCCCAGGCCCGGGTTCAGGACCCCCGAGCATCGGCATCGAGGGGCTCCAGAGCACCGAGCATTAGTCTTGGGGGGGCTCGAAATATTGATTATGAGGGCCCCGGAACATCGGTGTCGAGTTACTCCTGAGAAAAGCGCGAGCATGGGTCTAAGGGTGCCCCTGAGCCTGATCTAAGTGGGACCCCGAGCTTAGTCTTAGGACTCCCCGGGCATCAGCATCAAGGGGCTCCGGAGTATTGGTCTAGGGGAGCAATTATTTTAGGGGCCTCCAAATGGTGATTTCAGAGGGGCCCCGAAAGTTTGGATGCAGTGGTGTAGCCAAGTGGGCCCTAGGCGTCCGAAGACCCCCACCCCTTGGGCCAATCTGAACCACTGCAAAGGATTCTCTGATCACGGGGCCCCCAGAGTCAGTCTCAGGGGCCCCTGAAGATTCGTTCTCAGGGCGTCCCGAGTCGGCCTCACGGCCCCCGCCCTGAGAGTCGGTCTCAAGGCCCCCGAAAGTAGATTTTAGGGGTCCCAGAGGGTTGGTCTCAGGGTCCCCAAAATTCGGTATCAGGGGCCCCGGGAGTCTGTCTCAGGGGAGGGGGGCCGAGCTAGTCTCAGGAGCCCCCCAGAGAGTGGTTCTCAGGGCCCTGCAACATAGTCTATTTCAGGGGGCCCCTGAGTCAGTCTCAGAGAACCCCAAGAGTCGGTCAAGGGGACCCCAAGAGTCTGTCTTAGGGGAACCCGAGATTCGGTCTCGGGGTTCCCCTGAGAGTCTGTCTCAGAGAACCCCAAGAGTCAGTCTCAGAGCACCCCAAGAGTCGGTCTCAGGGGGCCCTCATAGTCTCACGGGCTTCTCTCTCAGGAGTCAATATTTAGTTTCAGGTGGCCCCGAGAGTTAATCCGGGGGTCCCAGAGTTAGTCTAATTTGCTCCGCAGAGTGCTGGTTTCAGGGGGCCCCAGAGGGGTAATTTTGGGAGCCCTCGAGATTTAGCCTCAGGCTGTGCCCCCCCCGAGTTTTGGTATAAGCGGCCCCCAGAGTCAATCTCAGGGAGCACCCAAAAGTTAGTCTCAGAGGGCTCCCGGTTGTCAGTCTCAGAGACATCCGAGAGTTAATCTCGGGGTTCAGAGAGTAATTTCCAGAGGTGCTCCCGAGTTTTGGTCTCACGGGCCCGGAGTTAGCCTTAGGCCCGCGAGAGCTAATCTGTAGCCTCCGAGTCAGTCTCAGGAACGCCAAAGACTCAGTCTCAGAGGTGATTCCACCCTCCCCCCGGAGTGTTTGTCTCAGGGGCGCCCTAGAGTAAGTCTCAGAGGGCTGTCGGAAGTCATTCCCAGCCCCCCTCCCCCACCCCAAAGACAGCCTCAGGGGACCCCAATAGCTAATCTGGATGACCACGATACTCAGTCTCAGCCCCCCCCTCCAGAGCAAATCTGGAGGGCCCAATAATTAGTCTCAGAGGTGCTGCCGATAACTAATCTCAGGAGCCCCGAGAGATTCTCAGGGGCCCCCAGTTTTGATCAAGAGGCGCCGTGAATCGGTCTCCGAGACCCACTGAGATCTAATCGGGAGAGCGGCCGAAAATTAGCTTTGTGAGCGCCGCCAAGTGTTGGTCTGAGGTGGCCCCAGAGCTCAAATAAAAAATTTCAAAATCATATGCCTCGGAAAAAATGTACCTACCCCTATTGCGTGCTAGAAAAGCACAAATTGAAACATGTCGATCAGGCACCATTATCGAAGGAAGGGCAAAAATTAATCTCATTTTACCATAAGAGCAAATCGAACAGGGAATTGGGCACTTTAGTCAATTTTTAATATATTAGCTGAACACCAATAACTACATTCCTAAATATTCTGAAATAAACAACCTTCCAATATTTTCGTAGGAAACCAGACAGACAAGGGGTAATGACAGAAATTGATGAGCATAATCCCAAAAAGAAAAATGGGTATGAAAGGTTGAAAATAACAATAACAGAGTGAGCCAAGGCGATAGATATCTTGGGCGCCTTTTGTCTTGGTAATTTGCTCGTTCACAAGATAGCAAGGGTAAGAAAGTAACTGGATCTCGACAGGATCTGTCGACGAAATAGAGGTTATGTAACGTTCGGGACACACTACCATATCCCTTGTATCTTTATTCGTTTTTTTCATTTCTTTGGAAATTTCCTGATTAAGAGTCCATGGATTCAACACCGGGATATAATTGCTAATCATTTCCCGTAGAAGATTATTTCTTCGTACTCAAAACGACTGACCTCCAATAACTTCATGTCTGATTACGCGAGTGAATTGAAGTAGACTCAGGTTTAACATCATGCGTGCATCAACATTGAACTTCCCGAAATATGGCTCAAAGCTGTTATTATAGCCACGCTACCATTTAAGGTATGGGTCATCCTTAATATTTGGTGACCTTAGTTTACCAACACTTGGTCGGATCGAAAAAAACCAAGCTATAAACAAAATAGGAACGAATGCTTAAAAAGGCACAACAAAATTTCCTTCGTGTGAATGTTATAATGTTAAAATACTATACAAAAGATATAGGAGATGGGCCCGGTTACTAAGGGGGACCCCTGGCCTGGGCCCCCCTCCCACGGTAGTCGGACCCCTCCTTGGCTGAATCCTGGCTACGCCACTGTGTTCTGAGACTCTATATCAGCCACCCTGGGACCCCCTAAGCCTATCTGGGGCCCTGAGCTAATCTGGGTACCGCTGTGCTTAACTGGGGCCTCTGATCTGGTATGGGGGCCCTGAACTGTTCTAGCATCATTGAGCTAAGCTGGGCTCCGTGAGCTTGAACAAGTCCCTTGAGCTGTTTTGAGACCCTACATAAGTCGACCTGGGGACCTCCGAGCTGAACCGGGCCCCTAAGCTAATCTGGCACCCTGTGCGAATCTGGAACTCCCCTGTGATGAGCTTCTAGGGGTCCTGTGCTTATGTAGGGTCCCTTGATAAGCTGGTCCCGAGGCCAATGCACTGGTCTAGGCCCTTGAGCTGACTGATCTGGGTTCCTGAGCAATGGTCTGGACCTTGGGGCCCTCCGAGATAATTTAGCGGTCCCTGGGTGGCATAGGAATAGGAACCGGGGGTTAGGGAGATACTGCCCCACCCTTTGAGGTGGGCCCCCGCAACGAATATACAACTATCAGCAACTGTAATATAGAACAAGAAACCCAAACGGGCCCGATAGCTTGTCAGGGAACGTTCAAGTTCGGTAGTACGCTGCCTGCAAGCCCCTGGAGGAGGAGCGCTTCGTAAAAAGCCAAGGCACCTACTACCCGAGTGTTGCCAAATGAGTCCCGAGAACTGGGCCCAATCAAACTCCATCCCAATCCCAACACAAAATATGAATCGGACACAGACCCCGCACCAAATGCCGAGCAACAGTCGTCCCTGAGCCATCGAAAGACGCGACGTCTTTCGATGCCAGGGTTATATGGCGTCGCCAACTCTTTCCCTGTTGAAGGGGTTTCTTGGGAGTCAAATCGCTCCTTGCACAAGGAATCTGCCGTGCCTTAAACCCGAGTTGGTCGCGTGGAAAGCAAGGCTGCTAACCACTATAACACCACGCCCACACCTCCACAGCATCACAAAGCTGGCCATCAAGTACCTACATTGCACTTGCAGTCATGCTGGAACTCTGCATTTTAGGCATCGAAATATAGCTAGGCGTATTTATTGTGATCAGGCTTCACCTAAATCAATCTCTAATGATGGCAAGAAGAGATCTGTAATAACATATATAAATGTTCCCATTTCCGTCATCGAATAAGAAAATACAAGTTGATTAGGCATAGCGAAGTGAGGCTATTTGGTATCAAAGCATTGTCTGTAGTTTTCTAAACAGTTCCTAATTTTGTAAATGTGATGAAAAGTTTTGTAGATGTGATGTGTACTTAGCCGCGCCAATTTGTTTCAGTAACAAAATTGTCCAATTTTTTGCTCAATGGCTAAGTATCCTTGGACACCATGCAAACGTCACAAGCTTGCTTATGGTCTTGCGTGATGTCCAAGGAGATACCTGATTTAATGCTGAAGGTAGGAGGATGCCCTTTGTTCATAAGCGTATTTAAATTAAAAAAAAGAAAAAAAGGCCTAAACATCTGTAAATATAAGAAACGCCCTCACGGTAAAAAATGATTGAAATACTCCAAAAAAGCTTAAAAATGTATTCCGTATTTGAAATGGGTCATGGTAAAAAACAAAAAATGTTTTTTTGGCGTTTTACTATGATTTGGTATCAAATAGGTACAACTCGAAATCATAGGGCAAAATTTAATTTCTCAATTTTCCATATATTGACATCCTTGTGTGCATGCGTGCCTTATTGACACCAAACGAGCTAACTATTTTTTTATAATTATGGGCCCCCGTGGACTGGGGCCCCCCTTGAGGTGGGCCCCCTCTAAGGTTGGCCCCCCACTTTTCAAACCGTTCCTACGCCCCTGTGTTAAGGTGCCTTCCCACGTGGAATCACCTTGCAGTGAGCTGGCAAGATAAACCAGACCATTGGAGGACTTCTTGATATCGGCAGGGTTACCCCTGTCAGAACTTCTGAAGGACAGAGGTCTCTGAAACTGTTGGGTATCAAGTCGCCACTTCCACTATTTCTAATTCGAAATACTGATGGTTTGGTATCCCATCATAGGCAGATCCAGGGGATTTAAAGCTGACACCTACCCCCCTCACCGATAGACCCTCGGCGCTCCCTGAAATGGTCCAGCGTCCCCTTGAAAGTTCGATGGCACTCCCCTGAAGTGCCGCTCCCCACCCCTCCCCCTCCCCAGGATGCGAGTATCGACGTCCCTCGTCCCCCCCCGATAGGAATCGGCGCCCACCTGATAGGCTTTTCCGCCCAACAGCGGCGCCCGCTGGTCCGGATGACGCTCCCTGACCATGTGCCCCTCCCCGATCGGAGATCCTGGATCCGCTTATGTACCCCGGGACCTACAGACGAAATAGTTAGTCGACATTCTACATTTTTGGCAGAGGCTGAAGGCTATCCTTAAAAGTGGGAACACGATGATGACCTTTCACCCGCAGGCCATATACTCCTGTGCAAAGTTCTGATTTTATGCCCATCATAGTTTTCTCCCAACACCCGATAGTGCCTGCTGACATTCTTAACATACTTCAACCGTGCATCTGCAGTTGATCAGTGAGCTTCTGTTTGCTCCCTTCGCGTCTTGTTTACATCGGCAGCCGTCGGCTACAATAGAAGATGACAGCTCAGTACGGAGATAGCCAGGTTTGGTGTCAAGGCTGCCCAAGATCGGTTGTTTCTCGGCTGGTCTGTTGGCTGGCACGCACGGCAGGGTGCGTAGCGTGCGTGTGCGTGCCCCCTTAACCTCCCCTCTCCTCCAGACTAGAGCGTATCATAGCCAAGAAAATCTAGTTCCAATCCAGTCTACATCCCAAGTGTCCTGGACTAGCCCGGGCCAGTTACACTATCCAATATATTATCAATTGTCCAATACCTATCCCCCTGCCGATTCTAACTTATCACAGGGGTGGTATAATAGGGTTCATAGGCGGATCCAGGATCGCTGATCGGGGCGGAAGGGCCTCCAGATCAAGGGGGCGCCACTTTTGAACTGCGAAGTATATCCTGTGGGCGCCAAATCCTACCGTAGAAACGCCGAGATTTGTATCCTGGGGGACAGAGGGTAGATAGGGAGCGCTGGGACCATTTCAGGGGGCGCCGAGGGTCAGAAGGAAGGAGGGCAGGTGTCCCCATGCCCCCTGGATCCGCCTATGGCAGGGTTAGGAACGCACCCCAATACTCTGTTGAGCACGCACACCAAATACTGTAATTTGGCAAGTGAGCATGTTGGGAGTGGCTCTAAGAAAGAAGAAGAAAGGTTTTCTTGAACACTGACATCGGTGTAGGAGCGGGGTGAGCCAGGTCCCCCAATATTTCAAGGCACCGATAACAAATTAACCAAGGCTTTCAGTTCAGTTTCCGATATTATGAACAATTCAGTCGAGGAAAATAAAATGTATTCGCAGCATTAACGAAAATTGTCTGAAATAAAGACGACACCACGGTAAACGTCAATGTTTGCTGCGATTATTGGCTGTGCCAGACTGCAGGTAAAATTCAACTTGGGAGTTGGCATACATCCTGCTAGTCTTCTGGCGTGAGATGTATTTATTTATGCACACTTCACCTGACCATGCCGCTTGGTAAGGGCTTCTCATCGGACGCCGTCACTCGGGACTCAATAGTCAAATGGATAATAATCCCAAGTCACGAAATTAAAGTAACAGCATCACAAAACTATAATCTAAGTCAGGTCTTACAGATAAACATGTCCGTTGCCCTCAACAGCATTCCTAGTGCATTTTTTTTAAAGCGTACGTTAGATAGTTCCAATAACGTACATACATGGTTAAAATAAAGACTGAAAAGATGGCCTGAACGATATGAAAAATTTATTTTTCCGTGGTTTGTCCGTGGTTTCTCTCGAAACAGCTGATCAGACAGCCTGGTACCACGCTCACAAACATCCCGATTAAAACGAAGCTTGCCTGCTGAAATGGATGGTTCACAATTCGAAAGAAGCTTGTCAGGTAGACAAATGTTGAAGCATTGAACAAACTGGTCAGAGTTCAGCCAACCGAGTGGATTAATTTCGCCAGATATGCGATCATATTTTCTGTCGTGAGATATCACACGTGCAGCAAAGTTAAACACTTTCATAATTTTGTCCAGCATTTCAACTGAGGTACCACCATAAACTTGTGCACAATAACGCATATGGGAAAAGACCAATGAGTCAGTAATCTTAGGCATTACGTGGAAGCGGGTATCTGACGTAAAGAGGCCCAATGAGCGTCCGAAGCAGCGATCAGTAACATATTTCACGTGTAGGTTCCATGACACGATGCAGTCCATTAGAACGCCTAAGCTTTTAGCTCTCTGGGTGAACTTTTACATCTGACCCATAACACAAATATTTCAGGAGTTTCGGGAATAAGAGCAAGCTGTCGACGATCGCCACATAACAAAAACTCCGTTTTAGATGTATTGATCATTATGCTTTGCTCAAGAAATCAGCTTGACATAACATTCAGCACCTTCTCTAGCGACACTTGAGATCACGGAATCGGCTGCGAGGACCCGCCATTCCAACTTGACAGTCATCTGCGCATCGTACCACTCAGACTAAAACCCATCTTCTTCGCTTGGAACGTGGCATGTCAGGTCATTGGTGGCTATGTTGCGCAAGAGAGGCCCAATACATATCCCCTGAAATGATCCTAGTGAAATTGGAAGCGATTTCGACATCTCTTGTAGTAGTTATTTCAGACACCAGTCGTATTTCGGTTATATTTTCGTAGCTTTCGAGGGTCATTCGACTATCTTCGTCAGCGAAAAGATTGCTTAGCCAGCGCCTAATTCAATACTATACAAGTTTGAAAAACATCGCAACACACGCGTGCTAAAACCTAACATTCTACTTGCTATTTCTTGCCCAAGAATAAGTAATATACAAGTTCAACACTTTAATTAAGTGAGTTAAGCATCACAGAGGCAAATACAGTGCACACACGGGAAGGTTACAGTCTAGGTATACCTGACGAACATGCAGCATTGAGATACTTTTTATTTGTTATTGTTCTGCTACTATTATTATCATTGTTACTACCATTATCATTATTATTCATTATTATTATCATTTTTTACTTTTTTATGAAGAGCGAAGAACCTGGTAAATTTCTGGCATTGGAATACCTGAGTTTGTATTTAGTAGTTGGTTTTGTTGTGTTTTTGCGATGAAGATGCCTCCTTTTATTTTTCTTTTTCTCCAATGGTTTTCATACGCTAGGATTTTGACGTCATCCCATTTAATGTTGTATCCGGTGTCTAGAATGTGTTTGGCCAGTCCAGAGTGGTTGTGGTCCTCGTTTTCTATAGCTCTTTTATGTTCTTGTTGTCGCGTTTTTATGGTCCTACAGGTTTCCCCTATGTATGTTTTTCCGCATTGACATGTGTACTGGTAGACTACTTCTTTGTTTTGGTGTCTGTGTCTTTTGTCCTTTGGCTTTACTAGTATATTTTTAGGTTTGTTGCCGGTTTGGTTTGTGTTTTTGCGTATGGTTTTATTAAACGCACGATACGTTCTGAAATACCTCGGACATATGGAATGACTACTGTGGGCTTTGTTTCCCCTCTCTCTAGTTGGTTGTTTTCTTGTCGAGATTCCTGGCGTTGGATTTTTCTGTGTGTTTTTGATGAATGTCTTGGGATAGTGATTTTTCTGTAGTACCTGTTCCACGTGTTTGATCTCGTGTGTCCTGTCTGTTTCTTCTGACGAGATGGTTTTCCCCCTATTTATAAGAGTCCTGACTACTGCTTCTTTGTGTTGTGTGCTATGGTGTGATTGAAAGCTTAGATATTTTTCTCCGTGGGTTGGTTTTCTGTATACTTTAGTGGTTAATGTTCCATATGTTCTTCTTTGTACTGCACAGGGGAAAACCTGCAGGACCATAAAAACGCGACAACAAGAACATAAAAGAGCTATAGAAAACTGAGGACCACAACCACTCTGGACTGGCCAAACACATTCTAGACACCGGACACAACATTAAATGGGATGACGTCAAAATCCTAGCGTATGAAAACCATTGGAGAAAAAAAATAAAAGAAGGCATCTTCATCGCAAAAACACAACAAAACCAACTACTAAATACAAACTCAGGCATTCCAATGCCAGAAATTTACCAGGTTCTTCGCTCTTCATAAAAAAGTAAAGAATGATAATAATAATGAATAATAATGATAATGGTAGTAACAATGATAATAATAGTAGCAGAACAATAACAAATAAAAAGTATCTCAATGCTGCATGTTCTTCAGGTATACCTAGACTGTAACCTTCCCGTGTGTGCACTGTATTTGCCTCTGTGATGCTTAACTCACTTAATTAAAGTGTTGAACTTGTATATTACTTATTCTTGGGCAAGAAATAGCAAGTAGAATGTTAGGTTTTAGCACGCGTGTGTTGCGATGTTTTTCAAACTTGTATAGTATTGAATTAGGCGCTGGCTAAGCAATCTTTTCGCTGACGAAGATAGTCGAATGACCCTCGAAAGCTACGAAAATATAACCGAAATACGACTGGTGTCTGAAATAACTTCTACAAGAACTGAATATGTCCCAGTCAAACACCATTTACCGCAACATACGATTTGGACATCCTTTTCTCTCCCGCTCAATTTGGACGTGCCCATTTATTTGTTTATTTTTTATTTATCTATTAGGGCCACTCCCAACAGGCACACTTGCCCAATTACAGGAAGTATTGGCATAACTATGATTCTGATGAAGTACTGTGCTGAATCAATAAACCGATAATTCAAGCTATTTACACAAGGAGATAGGCTAACATCCAACTTCAAATTCTCAACATGCTCCTCGGCTTAGCACTGACATACCTTCCGAATTCGTTAATTTATCACTTGCCTTCGACAGAAAACTCATTATACATAGCCCCAAAATGTTTAGTGAGCTAGGTAGGTGCCCTAAGCAGAAAAAGAAACAAAGGATTTCCTCAAACGCATCATTTAGGTTTATCCTATAGTTTCCAAACTGGCTGATTATTGATGCGGCACCAGGCCAGGAGAAAGTTGAATACTTTTTATGATCAATTTAGCACTGGGTAATTTTAAAAATAGCTTTAGAACCATGCAGTCGAAATTTGCACAAGTTTTAATTTCTTCAAATGCAGGCCATAGTCGATTACGTCAAAACAGATGCGCATACATGTTGGACTGCTGTGCCCTGTCAATCGGTGAATAAGCTGTGATCGGACCTCACTATTTTTTTGTGGTAGCTGATCGGCGAAAGCAGGAGAGACCATTGGCGGTCGAACAGCTTCGTCCAAGGGAGGGGGACTTTTAATGGGGTCCTTCTCGTCAGCAGGAAATGTGCGAGAGGATCGTTTAGAGGCAAATCTCACAAAAATCGTCACTAGCGTATTGCACAGTAGAAGAAACGAATTTTTCCCAAAACTTATCTATGTGTTCGCTTTGATAGAAATGGGTACACATTCGCTATCCAGAGATAAATGCTTACTAGCAGATTTCTTATGACAGGCAATTCCTAACAAAAAAGGAGCAGAGCAGAATGAAGATTGATAACTTTTTGACTTCCTTCGCTTTATATCATCCAAGAGAGGCAAAAGACACTGTGTGCGACTGAAATTTTTATTTTAGTACGCATGTCCATAGAAAAGAAGAAATAATTCAGGGACAAATTTCGCTCCGGTGAATAAGGAGCAGTCAGAAAATGCACTAATTTCTGTATTTTGTGCCCCCGGAATGACAACTGGAAGTACATATCTAGACACCAGCCAATATCCCACGAACCTACAGTGCCTATCTTCAAAAACGGCACGCGTTCACAAAAAGCATGAGCCCAAGCTCTGTTTTATTTAAGTATCCAAGATACAGAGGAATTTAATGAAGTTTTGCTTCACTTCTACTTAACAAGAATAACTTATCTATTGAGTTCCATTTCAGTTAGTGTCAATGGCCCTTAAATCTATGTTCACCTTATGTTTTTTAACAAATACGTCACTTATTCACAATAAGCGAAGCACTACCGTGAGCTTTTTGCGCCATAGTTAAGTGATGTGCGCCAGTAGCTGCAGTATTCCTCTAATATGGTTTCAGTGTTATGAAGTGAACTGATTTCTCCCTGGCCAACACCCCAAAAATCGTTTTATGGATGGACGTATGCTATGTGAATATAGGTGAGCGATAATGTACCACAAAAATGGAGCGGAAATTTCTCGCGCATGTTTTCACGGCGTTGTTCAGTCCGAATTCGTCTCCACTACGCGTCCTGCTAAGTGGAGACATAATGGAGCTGTAGTGGACATCACTTAACAGAGAGAAAAGGTCCCGGGAACGGGCTGCTTTCCGCTCACGATACTCTTATATCTGCAGCTATCTGGTAATATCTGCAGCTGCATGGTTTCTGATAAACGAAACATGAACGCAGAGGGTGTTGGATAGGTTATATCCTCTGGGTATATATATATATATATATATATATATATATATAAGTTGTAGGAAAAGTATGAACTTAAGAATTAATAAAAACACATATGTCAACATGCAGACCGATTTCGACATATTATTAGACTTTAAACTACCTGTATGGAAGCTTAACTTTTACCGATACTTCCTATGCTTCGAGAAGTTACTTCACACTGTATCAGATCTACATCTACCTTCAAGCTTTGAACTTCGTGATGTGAAAGAAAAGTTGAGATTCATTAGCTTAAAATATTTTCATGGCTTCAAGTCTTCTCGGGTGTTTTCACCAGTGTTCTCTAGACATGATGTTAACTTGCTGAAAGCTTTTGCTGCCGATAAGTCAATTGCTGTTACTAAACCAGACAAAGGGAGAGGTGTTGTGATTTTGGACAAAACATCATACATTGATAAGGTTAAGTCAATATTGTCTGATGCTACGAAATGTAATCTTATTAATGAACTTGTGCTTAAAACCATTCGACAAGTTGAGGATAAGGTAAACCGCATTATTTCAAAACTCAAGAAACTATCTATGATATCGGACTCAGTGTACAAAGAACTTTGTGTCTGGCTCCACTCCTGGTATTTTGTACGGACTTCCAAAAGTCCATAAGGTGCTGGTTCCTCTACGCCCAGTTTTTGCTGCCTGTGGGACTCCAACGTACAAACTTGCTAAATTTTTGGTCCCCCTACGTTCGACACTAACCGTAAATGAGTATACAATAAAAACCGTTCCGAGTTCGTACATAGTTTGAGTGGGCTTCAACTCACTTCCGACATGGTTATGGCTAGCTTTGATGTTCAAAATTTGTTTACTAACATCCCGGTGAAAGAAACTATTGAAATAACTATCAGCGAACTTTTCAGAAATAATTGCGTAGACATAGCAGGGATTACTGCCAAGTGCTTTCGCTCACTTTTTGAAGTGGCCGTTTTGAACTCCTACTTCATTTTTAACAATCTTCTCTATAAGCAGGTCGATGGGTAGTGGAGTCTTCATGTCATGGGTCTTCATGTCATGGGTCTTCCTTTAGGCCCCACCTTTGCCAACATTTTTCTATGTTTTCATGAGAAGAAATGGTTGAAAAACTGTCCAGCCGACTTCCACCCAGTAACGTATAAGAGGTTCACTGATGATACTTTTTTAATATTTCGTCATAGATCACATGCTGATAAATTTCTTAGTTTTCTTAATGTTCAACATCCAAATATTAAGTTTACAAAAGAAGTCGAATAGAGTGGTAAACTGCCATTCCTTGACGTATGCGTTAGGAGTGTCGGCTCTAACCTTGAAACATCTGTCTATCGAAATCCAACATTCACTGGCCTAGGAACTAGCTTTTTTAGCTTTATACCCCTTGCTGTAAAACGTGCCATCACCTTAACGGCTATCTATAGGGCATTTAGTATTAGCTCATCATTCCAAATTTTCCACAGGGAACTCGACTTTTTAAAAAACAAGCGCTTCTTTAAAAACAAAAGGTTTTCCCATTCATCTTTTTGATTGTTCGGTCAAGGATTTCTTGAATAAGAAGTACGGTTTATCTCCCAAGGCATGTACAGTTAAGAAACATGAGAAATATTTTGTTATTCCGTATTTTGGTCAGCAGTCTCTAAAACTTAAGAAAGAGTTATTGTCCCTTCTTTCCAAATATTACCCTTATCTCAATCCAAAGATCGTCCTTCAGAACACCTCATCCTTGGGTTCTATCTTCCGGTACAGGGACAGGTTACCTAAGAGTTGCCAATCCTCAGTGGTATATCAATGCTGTTGCGCATCGTGTGGTGCGTCATACGTTGGTTCCACCCATCGTTCATTACACTGCAGGATAAAACAACACTTAGGTATGTCCGACCGGACTAACCGAATGGTGGCGAATCCAGATCCGTCTGCGATTCGCGAACATTCACATCAATGTGATACCCCGGTTACCAATGATGATTTCAAAATTCTGGATAGGTGTGGTACAGGTGTAGATTTAAGAATTCTCGAGTCTCTCTATATATCTAAAAATAAACCTAGGTTGAACACAATGTCTTCGGCTTTCCCTCTTCAAATTTTTGTATAGCTAGTACCTTGAACATGTTTGTGTGTGTGTTTGTTAGTGTCTTAAATTTTTAGCAATTACCCGTAAAACTGCGCATTTGGCCTTCTTGTCTACTGCTCTGCTCCTTGTGTGGGTTTTTCATTTATTACACTGATGATGATATTGTAATATATCGAAACCGGTCTGCATGTTGACATATGTGTCTTTATATATATATATATATATATATATATATATATATATATGAAGGTGTTTTATTCCCTGAAGTTTTAAATAAGCCAGGAGCATCTATACAATCAGGGGCTGCCGACATCAAAATACCTTACTATACATAGATAGGTATTTTCAGAGAAAAGTGTTTCTGGAAAAAAGATGATAGAAGTGTTGTTCGGCAACTATACCTACTCAAAAGAAAATAACGCTCCGAAACGTGTTGGAAAAATATCTGTCTATTTTAGCATGTTATTTGCCGCTCTTCTTTTAAGGCCAAACTAACATTTTTTAGTTGAAAGATTTAATGTTACGCAAAACCAAAGGCTGCATTTAACATACGACCGGTTGTATTGAATCTTCTCATAATTTCTTTCACCAAAGCCATGAACGAAACCCATAACATTTTTTATTTTCCTAAAACCGGTTTTTGCTTTACCCGTTTTTGTGGTGGCTTTAAATTGGAAACAGCTTAAAGTGAGTGCCTCCGATATGTTTACACCGGGCAGTTATCTCACTGCACGCCGCGTCAGCGACGGCCAAATTGTAACGTTTCTTGTTCTCAGTGATCACGTCCCGGTCCACCTTAGGTCATGGGAGAGGTCACACAATGAGATTGAGGATTCTATGTACTTTCAAGGCTTATCATTTCTGAGGAAAACCAACAGAATGAATCTGCTCTCAGACTCTGTGATTCCGTGACAAAATGTTTCAAACTCAAAGTTTCTTTCCGAACGCCTGAACCGCTCGCCACTTCACTGTTATCTTTGCAGTTTTTATGTTACACGATCGTGCTTCCTCTGAGCCTGTTTTGATTGTTTATTGGTTTCTAGTAAGCCGTTGATGTTTTCAGACCGTGACGTAAGACTCCAGTTTCCCCTATTGGTTGTATCAGAGAGGGGGTACCACTTCTAACTATAAGTTTAGTCGGATAAGAGGGGTTTTGGATAAGGTTTGAGAGGTAAAAGTGCATGTGAAAGTCGCATTCGTTTATCTTCCAGGCGCAAAAATGCATTACTAGCACTCTTCCAAAGCAATTTGACCTTGTCAACAATTCCATTTTGCGAATTTTGTGGCCGTGTAGGAGCTATTTGTGGTGATATCAAGTGGACGCTCGACACTTCTGGTTCGAAAATACTGCATGGGAGGCATGAATCATTGGACCCGGAATAGCTCACACAGCCCAAGCCTGTTTTTGTCGCAGTCAGCTTTTTCCGACAAATGTTTCAATCATTCGAATTCAGGGACTTTCATGGGATGGTGAAGACCATCACACACAACGCCTTATTTATATACAAGCTTTACAGGCCGATGTCTTTTGTCTCAGCAACTTCTCGGCACTGCAACCACAGCTACCTAAAACGAATTTTACATCTCGGTGTAGAGCGTCAACTATGTTCAAAGTTGGGGCAGTTTTTTAATGTTAATGGTACTGTCGGTGTCTGGCAAAAAGCTGTCCGAAAACACCTCTTCTTGTACGGTGTCGAAGTGTGCATCGCAGATTAGCGGGCGATGAGTGATGGCAGTGCTGTCGGCTCCAAATTGGCAGCTCTCCTCTGATATTTGGCAGCCGACCAGCATCTGGCAGCAGCCGAGCGACCCTGAAAAAGTTTAGGCGAAGACAAATGCTAGTGCCTTCAACAGTGGAATACCTCTACAAATGCGACAGCGTTTTCTGCAACACGCGACACTGGCTTGTCTCCTTGTCTGGGGACGTGACACGGCGTTGATTGGTTGTTGCCGGACGGCACCAGTGACGTCACACAGTACCTTCTCAACAGGTGAGATGCTACGGAATCAGGCGGCGTTACAGTGACGTCACACAGTACCTTCTCAACAGGCGAGATGCTACGGAATCAGGCGGCGGTACAGTGACGTCACACAGTACCATCGCAACAGGCGAGATGCTACGGAATCAGGCGGCGTTACAGTGACGTCACACGGTACCATCGCAACAGGCGAGATGCTACGGAATCAGGCGGCGGTACAGTGACGTCACACGGTACCATCGCAACAGGCGAGATGCTACGGAATCAGGCGGCGTTACAGTGACGTCACACGGTACCATCGCAACAGGCGAGATGCTACGGAATCAGGCGGCGTTACAGTGACGTCACACGGTACCATCGCAACAGGCGAAGAGCTGCGGAATAAGACGTGTTTGCCCTAGCCCAGAGACGGTGCCAGGATTTTGCTCAGGGGAGGGAGTGGACAATGGAAGGGGCCATTGCGATAGAGCCAAACTGCCCCTCTGGAACCCAAAAAGGTCGACGAGCAACAGAAAAAACGTTCAGCCGTGGGCCGACGACTGCCAAGCTCAAACTAGTTCAATTAACATATGTTTTACATGAGGTAATCCCCAAAAGCTGCTTTAAACTAGATTGCCCTTAGAATATAACAACTGCGCAATAAGTCTTTAGTGTATCTACCACATTACTTTGACAACCAAGCCTGCTTGGAAAGCGAAAAAGGCCTAAGTATTTCTCTCCTGTTGGGAAGAATTTCTTGGGGTTGGGAAAGTGTAAAATGCCATAAGTATTTACTCTCCTTCAGAATGAACTTTCTTCACCTTCAAAAATTTCCCTTCTTAACGGACAAAAACGCTTCAAAGTAGGAGTTTCTGGATCCGCCTATGCTTTTAGGGCCCCCAAGAGTCGTAGGCAATGGGCCCGCAATACTGGCCTCATGGGCTCTATGTCAGGGTCAAATGACCCTGATTTTTGTGAAGAAGGGCCCAAGTTTTGGCCACTGACCCGTCCTGGAATCTCGAGGCCCTGTGTATTAGTCTTAAAGCCCCTGAATCGTAGTCCTCAAGTATCCCCTCCCCCCGAATCGGGGTCAAGGATGCGCACGACTGTAGGTTTCCAGACCCCCAAATTATAGTATAGGGCCCCTAAATGTTGGTCTGGGTTGCCTCGAGTCATGGCCATAGGGGCTCCAGTCATGGTCAATGTGCCCCAAGGTGCCCAATTTCTATAGGGAGCATGCCTGTTTTCTGTAAGGGGCCCATTTAGTGTTAGCTGGTGATAATGTTGGAGTGGGTCCCTAAAAATTTGACCCTCGCTCACCCCCCTACTCGCCAGCGCGCGACGAAAGCTTCGGCGTAAAATAACCGAGGCCGTCGACGCGCCCAAAAAAACCACTAATGATGATGATGATGGCGACGGAAGCTCTGATGTACTGTGTTCTGGCGCTGCTGCGGGGACTGTGTCCGTGTTCTGGCGCTGCTGCGGGGACTGTGTCCGTGTTCTGGCGCTGCTGCGGGGACTGTGTCCGTGTTCTGGCGCTGCTGCGGGGACTGTGTCCGTGTTCTGGCGCTGCTGCGGGGACTGTGTCCGTGTTCTGGCGCTGCTGCGGGGACTGTGTCCGTGTTCTGGCGCTGCTGCGGGGACTGTGTCCGTGTTCTGGCGCTGCTGCGGGGACTGTGTCCGTGTTCTGGCGCTGCTGCGGGGACTGTGTCCGTGTTCTGGCGCTGCTGCGGGGACTGTGTCCGTGTTCTGGCGCTGCTGCGGGGACTGTGTCCGTGTTCTGGCGCTGCTGCGGGGACTGTGTCCGTGTTCTGGCGCTGCTGCGGGGACTGTGTCCGTGTTCTGGCGCTGCTGCGGGGACTGTGTCCGTGTTCTGGCGCTGCTGCGGGGACTGTGTCCGTGTTCTGGCGCTGCTGCGGGGACTGTGTCCGTGTTCTGGCGCTGCTGCGGGGACTGTGTCCGTGTTCTGGCGCTGCTGCGGGGACTGTGTCCGTGTTCTGGCGCTGCTGCGGGGACTGTGTCCGTGTTCTGGCGCTGCTGCGGGGACTGTGTCCGTGTTCTGGCGCTGCTGCGGGGACTGTGTCCGTGTTCTGGCGCTGCTGCGGGACTGTGTCCGTGTTCTGGCGCTGCTGCGGGGACTGTGTCCGTGTTCTGGCGCTGCTGCGGGGACTGTGTCCGTGTTCTGGCGCTGCTGCGGGACTGTGTCCGTGTTCTGGCGCTGCTGCGGGGCTGTGTCCGTGTTCTGGCGCTGCTGCGGGACTGTGTCCGTGTTCTGGCGCTGCTGGGGACTGTGTCCGTGTTCTGGCGCTGCTGCGGGACTGTGTCCGTGTTCTGGGCTGCTGCGGGGACTGTGTCCGTGTTCTGGCGCTGCTGCGGGGACTGTGTCCGTGTTCTGGCGCTGCTGCGGGGACTGTGTCCGTGTTCTGAGAGGTGGGCCAGCCCGCTGAGTCACCCTCTGGACGGGTGGCACCCTGACTGACTGGACCTCCAGAATCGCCTGCCAACCAACCCTGTCTGATCGGGCAGCCGGTCAGCGAATGTGCTATGGACCGATTGTCAGGGCCTGTCCGGGGCCGCTCAAGTCAACCATTTGCCGTGGTAGAAGTTCTCCGTAACTGGTACACATTTTTTCCAACCATGCACTAGTAGCTCTCCTATTACTTAGTTGGCTACTCTCAATAAAACATTTTAATGATTGAATAGTAGAATAAGTAGATTCAGCGGTAGGAAGCAGCTTTTCGCTCGTTTCCTAAGCGGAAAGCTATATGAGGGTAGTGCGTGAATGTATGTACTTACTTTACCCCTCCCGTTTTAAAACTGTCCCTGACTGGGATTTAGTGACCATGTTTTCCACCTAATCCTCTTATTTTTGTGGGTCAACAAAAACCTGGCTGCTCAGCGAGCTTCGGATTGGATCAGAACGCTCGTGGCCTGTCGACGTGCCGCTTCTAATGAGCTGTTGTGGTCAGGTCTTTGAATAAGCGCTAAACTGCGCCATCCCCTTGCCCAGACACGCGGTGCCGGTCTGGCTCCTGGACAGCCGGAAAGTTGGCCCACAACTTCCTCTGCATGCTTCACACAGACCTCAAGGGATTATTTCTAAGCGCACAAGCATAGGTGAGGGAAGAGGGTGGGCCAGGGGCCATGGCCCCCTGCATTCTGGCTGGGGGTAGGCAGATCATGGAGTCCCCAGCCTCCCCCTATATATTTCGAAATGGATGACTAAAATATGCCCAAGTATTTAATTTTCGGTATTTTGCACCGTCCAGTCTTGGAAAGGCATTTCTTGCATCCAAAGTATCAGCTTCAACATTTTAAAACAATGAACTATCCGAAAATTTCAAACACATGCTGAGCTCGTGAGCTGTGCGGGCCTGGAGGGAAAAAATTAACTTCACAGTTGGTCACTCTGATCATCTCCTAGAGAGAGGTTCACATACATGCTGAACTGTCGTCCATGATTAAATCTCAGCTGTGATAGGATCTACGATTGCTTTAGAATAATAACCGATCAGCATAAGTTGTTAATATTTCTACCACCTAACGAGCATTTGGTAATTCTAATGACACAGCGCGTGCGTGGCCTTGACCTGTATTCAGGTCGACTGCGTAGCTTCGCTTCGAGGTTCCGCGTGGGACGTAAGCCAAATCGGTATTCAGGTCGACAATGTGCAATCACAGACTGCGCTGATTCGCACCACCGACCAGCCAAAGAAGAGGGGAGCCGACCTCAAGATTCATGCAAAACTGCACGCCATAGACTAAACAGGGCCAGACGGGCGGAGGACCGCCTCCAGCGCTGCTCACGAACATGAACAAATATATATTGGCCATGACTGGCGAAGATACTGTGGACGGTGTCTCTGGCGGCATCGACAGGACTGAACGTCGTCTGAACACTCCCTCCGAGCCGATCTGTCCACTCTCATCAAAGCTGGAGGGCTGAAAAGGAAAAAGCTTTGTGCAGTCTCTCCCAGATGCTACAAGCCCAAGGTAGTGTTCTGGCACCGGTAAGTGCCCAAGGTGAACTCAGCCCCACACTGCAGCGTTTGGTAACCATTCTAAGGTACGGAACTCACACCTTGGACGGCGGCCAGTTCACGGGCCTGTAGTAGAACGTGCACACTAGAGCGGTAACTAGCTGAGAGGCCTGTCGCTGATAAATATACATTCCATGTTTCTGTAATGTTATTTTACAGTCTTTGTTTATGCAAGGAAATTTACTGACATAGATGTGACACACGCACAATCGGCATGACGCCATCTTAAAGTAAAATTCCGTCGTAAAACCACCTGCCACCAACGATCTCCATAATAGTCGTCAGTCGTCAGTCACCTTCCAAAACGATGCACCCTCGATAATAACACCATGAACATCTTATATACCTTGGCTCTCTCCTGAAGAATCAGAATACCAAACTAACTGAAAAACGCGGACTCGAATGCCAACCAGATTCATGGTGAGGCTGACAATCGCGAGTTTTTGGCGTAATTTGTGTAACCTGAATGCTGACTTATTGGTATGCAAAATATTTTCGTAAGGTGGTCGACCTGAATATGGACCCAGAAGTACTTGTATGTGTTGTTTGAGTTATGTTAAGAGCACCACAAACATTTCAAATAAGCATGTTTGTGCCTAGATGGTAGCTGATGAACCGAGTGCAATAAAAAATAATGGATGCGCGCAGCTAATTTCAGGTCGTTTATTTTAATGCATTTGAGTCTTCCTTAAAATATCAATTGTTAAATACTGCGAGAAGAAGCTCCTGCGTCGTTTACTTACAAACTGTGTTCGGAAACGATCATATGAATTTGCAGTCAAATTCAAACTGCGGATAAATTTACAACGTTCTGTTATGCATATTGTTGACAGAATGGTGACCAAATGCCACCTTGTATCCATCAGCTCTTTGCCTGCAAGCTTCTTCTCAGAAAAAACATTGCTGTGTAATGTTGGCTCCCCAACGCATGGTCAGGATATGGATTTGAATGTCCTTGAAAGCAGCAGGAGCTCGATTTTCGACTCTTGCGTCGAAATTCAGATTGCATACTCTGGCTTTCGAATTACTCAACCTATTTAGTAGTAGAAGCTAGGGATAGAAAATAAAGACCAGTTTCAGAATTGGCTCGTCGAGAACTAGAAGTGATGCTTTTGATAAGGCATGAAGATAACGGAATCAAATATTGTTTTGTAAACCCAGGAAGGCCATAGGATTTTCACGGTCATGCTCGGGGTCCCGTCGAAACCTTTACCTGTTCAAGCCATTCGCAAAATAGAGCCTCAGTCCGAATATAAATGTGAGCATGCTGTTTGTCTTCAAATACTTGCCTTCAATCACCTTAAGACTCTGTACGATGGCTGTTTAAGATTTATTCGAAAACTTTCAATCACTCCTAACGCATTGTTTCGAAAATCGTTGCGATGCCGTTTCTGTACTTTATGTTGCAATGTATTCTGTTTGGGCTGATCCCTCTTGGGAGTGATCAGAGCTGAAATCAGTGTTCAGCATCAGTGTTATTTGGCCCACCTCTGCTGCACCTCCACTAATGGGCGGTAATGTGCGGTAATGATAACTTCTGTAACATATTTTAAACCGTTACTTTTGTGTCCAAACGAAATGAAAAGCGGCACCATTGGTTCCGTCACTGACTTCTCGATTTTGGAAATTTGGAGATCAAATTTGTGTCGAATATTTCACACAAGGATCCCACCCGCGTCCGGCGCCTAAAATGTCTATGCATGCTTGCAAGCAATAATACTCCAATAAGGATTTTTTTCTGCGATTTATTATTGTGCTCGCACCAAACAATCACGCAGTTGTTTCCACGTAACTAGAGGACACGAAGAGTTGGATCGCGTCCAAACATGCACCGCCATCAGGCGCATCTCCACACAGTACAAATGAAGTTCATGACACAATCAATGCTAGACAAAAAAGGATAGTATATCTTCCTTCACCAAGCCCTTGCTTTTTATCATTATCCGGAAAATCACTTTAGCAAACGTCGTTCTTCTCTAGCATCTCCTGTGCGGGTAGCCTCCGACTCCAACGGTGATCCAGTGCTCTGGCGGGATGTTCAGGCAAAGCACACACATCCGAAAATACGTCAAATCAATAGTTTGGGCGACGTAAACGTGTCATCAACTCCTCTCCTAAACACTGGAGAATGTGGTCTTGAGGTAGGAACGTCTCCAATCCATAAAGGCTTGCATTTTTCAATATGTTTTGGCAAATTGTTTCTTTTTTTGACAATGGCACCTTCAGTAAACAAAAGCTCGATATTTCCTCTCTAAGATGATCTAGACTAAGCTCTGGGCTATCTTTATACCCCAATTTTTCTTTAATTATATACTGCTTTGTTAAAAGCAAGATCAGATTTACAATCGATGGGGTCTTAGGATTCCCAATAAGCACAGTTTTACTGCTGACACAATCGTTGGTAAATAGAATTTGGATTTCAGTAACGGCAATACTCTGTCCCAAAGTGGTTTAACTAAGTCACAGTTAAAGAAGAAAAGATCGAGATCATCTACCTGGAAACAGTGGGACAAAGTTGGCTCCCAGTTATCCCACGAGTCGAAAGAAATTTTCTCGTGGGAATGTATCGGTGAATAATGCGGAAGTGTAGGGATTGAAGCTTTGTTGAGATACATTTATAGGGAATTTCAAAGATTTGACGCCAGCTTCCTGGTTGGAGCCCTCTTTGCTCCCATTTATGTACGGCTGAAGGAGTTTTGTTTCCTGTTTATTGTAGAAATGTCTAGTCTTGCAATGTCTTATGGGGAGTATTTTCTTATTGGAATCGATAAACATTACCTCATTTTCCAAATTCTGGTCCATATTATTTCCTTTATTTCGCAAAGCCGCCCTCCAATCCACGGGAATAGCAGCTTTAAGTGATTGTAACCTCAGGAAATTTGTCTGTAGTTGGGGATAATTTTGTCTTATTTCATCCAAACTCATAAAATTTCCGTCCTCTTGAACAACATGGTCAATGAGTTTGATCCCGGCTGCATAGAAATTTCGGTAAAATATGGGATTTTTATTAACAATGAGCTGGTCGTTATGCCACAAAAGGTTGTAACCGGATTTCGGTCCCACTAATAGTGTCAAACTTGTTCAACATTTGGAAGGTTCGGATCGCTTGTTTATAGAACTTTGGTATTCGCTGCTTTTGAAGGAAAGACGAACATTTATGAATCCGTAAAAGGTCATTTAAATCAAAATCTCCAAGTCTGGATTGGGGCAAGCGCCTCCAGTCTGATTCCGGATTGGTAGACATACGTTTTACCCAGTTCATCCTAAGTGCAGCGCAAAATTTTGAAACATCCACCGCATTCAGACCTCCGTGTTCAATGCCCTGACAGAGAACTTGCTTCGCTACTTTAGGAGGTCTGCCACGCCAAATAAACTTCATTATGAGACCTTGTATGCGGCACAAATCTGTCTCGGCGATAGAACAGTAAGATGCAATGTAGACAAGTTGCGAAGTCAGAAGGGATTTTGTTACAACTATCTTTCCTTTGATTGTTAAATTCCGTTGAGACCACATGTTGTTAAGCTTGTTATCTTTTTGACCACGGGTGACAAGTTATCCTCCTGGCACTGGGCTGTAGCGCTAAACCACGCCCCAAGAATCTTGACCTTAGTCACAGCAGAGATGCCGGTGATAGAGTCACCCCTGCAGCGTAAAGGTCCTAACCACATTATATTACTTTTACTAACATTCAGTTCTAGTCCGGAAATATTTTGAATTTTGACAGAAAATAGAGAAGGTTTCGAACCGAATGTTCATCAGACAAGAATACGGTCGTATCATCGCAGTATTGAGTCATTTTTATCTCTACATGTTTGATGGTAATTCCTTTAATTGTTTGAGAGTTCCGAATTTTAATAGCCAGTAGCTCAACAGCAATGTTAAAGAGTAGACTTGAATTAGGAGACCCTTGGAAGGTACCTCTTGAACATGGAAACCATTCCGAGGTAAAACCATTATTGATAACTGTGAGGTAAGCATCATTATAAAGCATACGTATCCAAGATATAAAATCTGGGCCGAAGTTGAATGATTCTAGGGAGTAGAATATTAGGTTATGCTCAAGGAAATCAAAGGCGTGCTGGTAATCCAGTGCCAGTAGGACACCAGGGATGATATCCATATCACAGTATTCAATCACGTCGTTTATTAACCTTAGATTATCGCCAATAAACCTTCCTTTTATGCTTCCAGACTGGTTTCTGTGGACAATTTTATCAATGAGTCTTGCAAGCCTCAGGGCCATAACTTTGGCTATAAGTTTGTAAACGACGTCGAGTAAAGTCTTTTGTTCTTGAGTAAAAGTTGATCGCCCTTTTTTGGGATGAGGGTGATTATTCCACGTCGGTGCGTAGTGAATAGTTTCCCTTTTTGCCTAGATTCATTAATGTACTCGATTATTATCTCTCCCAAATCGTTCCAAAAGAAACAGAAAAATTCAGCGGTAAATCCTGATATGCCAGCTGTTTTGTTTTTGGCCATTCCGTCAAGTGCGAATTTCGCTTCTTCCATCGTTATCGACCCTTCACACGAACGTCTTTCATTTTCGGATAGACGTGGGTCATTTTGAGCCAATGCAAACTGTGAAAAATTAGGGGACGCTGTGTATTTTGATTCGTAAATCTTTCCGAAGTATGATGTGCACTCATCGAGAACACGTTTATTCCTATGGATAATGGTACCGTTATTAGCTTCCAATGAGGATATCAGTTTCTGAGAAGCCCTGGTTTTCTCATAATTAAAAAATATGAAGAAGGCTTTCACCAAGTTCGGTCCAATCAAGCTGAGATCTGGCAATAGCGGCTTTACCACGTGATTCCTTTAGAGCATTAAGTTTTGATCGAACCGCCCCGTATTTAGCAATTTGGTTTGGCGAGGCATCTACGGCAAGCTTGATTTAAAGTTGGTTTAACTCATGGTGCAAATTCTTTTCTTCTTTGCGCAGTTCGAATTTTATCTGCTTTGATCTTTTAACAGATAGGGCACGAATGTTACTGAGGAGTAGCTCAACTAAGATACCCTTATCATGGACATTGTTGTTTACACCTACGCGGTCTTTCGCGAAACTTATTTCTCTGTGAGCGTCGTTCAAATGATATTCATTACTTAGCAAACTGTTATTGTAAGCGCCGTATGCCTCACCACATTTTCGGGAATTTGCATCACCACTTCTTCATTTGTCTTATTCGGAAAATTGAAGCGGTGATAATATTATGGTGTATATTCTGATTGAGATTTTGTATTCGTTCATGTTGTGCTATATTATTTGGAGTTTTGTTAATCGGTACTTAGTTATGATGGTTTGCACCACTGTGTGTGTGCGGTCACGTGACTGAGCGAGCCTTGGTCGGGGCGAGCAGCCGGCAGCCCCGTCCTTTTCGCATCGCGAGCTCCATGAGGAGGGAGCTGTGTTGCGCGTGGAGTGAGAGCCTCTACCCTTGGTAAGCTTTGGTTCATTATAATTTTGTCTAGCGTCGTATATTATTTCGTCGTATTTCTTAACCTTTTTTGTTATAGACGATGAGTTGTTTTCTAGTTTTGTTATAGACTTTGTTATCACTCGATTGTACCTTCTGTTCATTTGTTAACCGACTTATTTCGTTTGTTTAAGAAACCGCACATCATTCATCAATACATCATCATCATTATCAAGAATATGTGTCGACACAGCGCGTTTCATCCAATCTTACATCTGAAAATTCCACGGCGACAACAGTTATTGTAACGCCAAATTCCGGGGCCTCTCTGGGTATTGATGAGCTCTGCGCCAAATACGACACAACAATGATCACTTAAAATTCCTGCCTCGATTGTAGAGTTTGTCAAGTTATTCAGTAGTATGTTTCGGCTCACAAAAACGAAATCAATACGTGACTGCTGCATGGAGTTAGTACGACGCCAGGTATACTGCCTAGATTTAGGATGCTTAAAACGCCACGAATCTTCGAGCGAAAATTCATCTAAGATGTTAGATAACTTAATAGAAGCTCTAGTGTTTCTATAATTGTTGTTGCTAGTGTCCAAAGCGTCCATTTTTATATTGAAATCCCCCTTTAGAAGGGTTTTAGTAGTTCCAAACAGGTGAGAATATCTCGAACATCTTCCAAGAACTGACATTTGGTATTCTGATAATCTACTGCTGGAGCATAAACTCCTATCAAAATAAATGGATCAGGATTGCTGATTGTTTTAAGCATACGATGCGCCCTGAATCGCAATATGTTAGTTCGCTGAACTGATGATTCAAATCCGGCGATATTAATACCACTACGCCCGACTGACCCCGTCCCGGATCATGGGAGAAAAGTATTTTACCACTCCATTCGCATTGCCAGGTGCTTTCATCATTAGGTTTCGAGTGAGTTTCTTGCAGACAAATTATACTCTGTTTATAACTAATTCGCAGATGCCGGAATATGTTCCTGCGCTTCACTCGATCTCGTAGACCTCTGACATTAAATAACACTACGGAAATGTGATCTATGCTATCACCATTCTTAATCGCAGGCATTCGATTGAGAGGAAGCATTGAGCATGCTATGATAACGAGAGGAATTGACTAATATCTTTGGAAGCTGCAGCTTAATCCGTCCAAATGCAAATCATTTACAATTTCCCTGAAAAAGAAACCGATGCTGAACATCTACAAAATTCAAAACGACGCCCTAGAAAAAGTATCTTTCATTCGGGACCTTGGCGTTTGGCTGGATTCCAAATTAACGTTTGCAGAACATGTAGATAAAATCGTAAGTCGAGCAGACAGGATGTTGGGTGTGATGATTCGTTCGCTCCGGACCGGCCGTGCGCTGGGAGGAGTGAGAGCGAGCTCGAAATTTAAACCCAAACCAATTTTGACGGCATATTTTTTCAATGTTCGTTCAATTTTTTAGTTTGGATGTATTATTTGGGGTGGGGCTGCCAAAACGCATCTGGAAAGACTGGAAAAAATTCAGCACAAATTTCTTATCTGGCTAGCATCCGTTTCTACTCAACCCTCCGTAAATCTAGGATATGATGAACTTCTGGCCCATTTCAAAATCCCAAGTCTAGCCAAGAGAAGACTGCAATATGACATTACTTTTGTACACAAAATTCTAACTGCCCAGATCGATTACGCCTTTCTGCTTGGTAGCTTCCCGCTTCACGTGCCGGCAAGAAGAACACGTGCAATGGCAGGCACTTCGCTGAGCGTACCACTGTACACAAAGGAGACTGTGAGGCGGGGTGTGTACTGTCGGCTGCCCAAAGCTTTTAATGATTTTATGCTCGCCTGCCTATTTGCTGATTCATTTAGATTATTATCAGGCCAGTTAAAATCTCAAGTTCGGAAATATGTTAGGCAGTAGGAACGTACCATTCGTTTTATTTCATTGTATTTTATTGTTGCCCTTTACATATGTATTTTTTAATGTTTTTAGGTTTTATTACTAAATTTTTACCTTGTATTTCTTTTTGTCTTCACTTTATTTTTTTAACATGTGTCTTGGATGTAATTTTAGGTAATCTGGATGTTAGCCCTGACTTGAGCTTTTGCTGGGGGCAAGCCCCTGTCGCTCATATGAGATGAATAAATAAATAAATGAATAATATTATGTCGGTATTTCGTAAATTAAACGTACATTTAATACGATGACCACAAGACCCGTTCTCCGGTGCAATTACCGTTATTAGTCTCAACACATGTACACCGTATTGTACGCGATGGTTAACAGGTACACTGACATTATGATACCATATTTGAGAACCCCATTCAAAACCCACCCATCCCTCCCCTCCCACACCCTCCCCTCCCCCGCACGGTCGCGCCCTTGACCCAGACATGCGGACTCCCGGCGCTCGACCCGGCCCCCGGGCGGCGCCTGCCGATCAGCCTGTCACACGAGACTTAGAGTACGGTGATAGGAAAGCCAAGTGGAAAACCATCATAATTGGAGGACAGTGAAGAATAAACAATACGGTTCAACGAACAAACTCAATAAATAACTTTTACATGACAGCAATGCGAGTTCAGGTGTAATGGTGCTTATAACCAACAAACCTAATGAAAGACGCGCGTTATCAGCTACATGACATTACATGACGCGGAGCCTTTTAGCTATAAAGTTAAATTCACGGGTTATTGTAATGGCTGTTACTATTTTGCTAGGCTTAAATAGTGTATCAAGATTGTCCTTAGCGTCAGGGACAGTACCAAAGCGAACAACAAACTACTAATTGCCTGTGCTGGTAAGTTCATGGAACGGAGCAAGACAAAACTAGGCTGACTGCGGCAGTGTTTAAAGTATCAATCTTTCACATTACCTGTAGCAATACATGAGTTAGCGCTCTACAAATCAAACCAGTCAAAGGTTTACGGAGTCGAATTACTGGGTGGTACGACGGACACTAGTATGTTGTCGGTACGATTCTTATTTAAACGTGAACCTGAGTAAACAGAAGATATAGCTTTAATATAGTTACACTCAAACCGACTGTACGAAAGGAACAATACCTTCAAGTACTGAAGTCCTTCAACGGATAGTTGCAGTCACTCGAGTTCTGCGCCGTCGTGGCGACGTGGCAAAGGCGCGCGAACCTCCGTAGAGCACTGCACACGCTCCGGGCGGCATCGGCTTCACCAGCCCTGGACAGAGCCCTTAGAGATGCCGCGTAAACGCAGCACTGGAGAGCGAACGCGGTGCAGGCGGCGGCGGCGTAGGCGGCGGCGGCCGCGAAGCAGGAGGCGGCGGCCGCAAAGCAGGAGGCGGCGGTGGCGTAGGTGGCGGCGGCCGCGAAGTAGGAGGCGGCGGTGGCGCAGGTGGCGGCGGCCGCGAAGAAGGAGGCGGCGGTGGCGTAGGCGGCGACGGCCGCGAAGCAGGAGATGACGGCCGCAGCGGTGGCCCTGGGGCCAGCTGCTCCCGTGGGAACGGCACGTAACCGTCATGTTGGCGTCGCTGAGAACCACGAGAAGGCAATGGGAAACTTTTTCCTCCCAGAAGGCGACGGAGAGTTTCCTGGTCCGGGACTCTGATGTTTCTGCCTCGTGGTTCAGTACGGCAGAAGACGACACCGCCCCTCGTGAAGACGGAGGTCACCAGGTTGCCGTTGCAGGGGCGTCGTGCTTGTAGAAGCTGGTTGTAAATGGTCTTGTTCCCCTCAGAGAGCGACTCGGTGAGAAAGATGGGTGGTGGCTCCTGGGCGAGACGGCCGTCAGGCCCTCGGCGGTTGATCTGGAATTTGGACTCGAAAATCCTGTTGTGAAGGTTTCGACGCACAAATTGACATATCACCTTATCACTGCTTTTCAGGCGGTGAGCGATGCTTATGTCGGAAGCGGACATGCAGAGACCGGGAATGCGCTCGTTTAAGGTGTTCACGAGTCGCTGCTCGACGTCTTTGTTGTGATGACGTGCCTCAAATGCACGGCTTGTGAATATGAGGCACGCTTGGCGTCGGTTACTATTCATGTTTTCCAGCTGTCTGGAGAGCTGATCGTTAGTCTGCTTTTGCTGCTGCAGTTCGGCATGGAGCTGTTTAATTTCGATATCCTTGTCATGGAGCTCGGACTCCATGATGCCCAGTCTTCGTTCCACTCCCTCGATTTGGTTTTCCATAGCTTGAATGATTTGGGCACTGCTCGCAGAACTCATCTCGCTCATCATCACTTTGAGTGCCTGCAGCGTTTCGGTGTCGAAGTGCACGCCCCCGGGCGGCTGTGGCGCGGAAGCACTATCGGCCCCACTCCGACCGGCCGGAGGCCGGTCACGTGACTCCGCCTGCAGCGGAGACTTGGCGGGACGCTTGGCCTGGCGAGACTGCTGCAGACGAGACCCCATCTCAAGCACAGAAAGCTGTCTGGTTCGCTTCGACACTAAAGGGGTGTCATATCCTGGCGTTACACAGTCAGAAAGAGCACAATCATCCCCACTTTCGGAGCCGCTCATATTGTTCTGCTCAGTAAGGAAGTGTGGCCACAGCTTGAGGCGGAATATGAGCGCAACACTTACTGTTTACTTGCGGACAACATGATCCACTAATAGTTCTTCCAATAATGTCACATTCGCAAGCACGCACAACATGTCACTGTAGGAAGGTCACTGTAGGTTTTATAATACTGCACCACCCGGGAGCACGAGCGAGGTGGCACCGACTAGCTGGCCATGCGGGCGCGGCCGGGGCCGGAGCGAGCGCAGGCACAACCGACCTCGTCGGGGTCAGCGACCAGACTGACTCCAATAAGAATTGCAGCCCTGTGATATGGCATGATATATTTTTGTTCATTGCATATTGTCTACAAATCATCAACGAGTGAATCGACCATTTACAGATGAAGTCAGTTAGATAAATATACATACAGTACAGATTATATATGAATTAATACCGTCTGACAATAGTAAAAATAAGATTAAATGAGCCTAAAAGAGGATCAAGCCTAAGAAGACAACAATTTTTAATTCTTAGATCATGCCCATCACAATACCACACTTATTCTTGCATCCCGTTTCGATCCAAAGTTATAAATGCAAATGCATCTTGAAAGCGCGATACTTGGCGACCCGTGGTGGCCCTATTATTGGCATGAACTCACAATCAGGGCATTTTTAAGGAAAAGTCAGTGGGGGGGGGGCATTTCTTGTGCTGGCCAATATAGTGTCTGCAGGGGATCAAGACCCCTTTTTGAGGGGGGTCTAATAAAACTAAAACGCGTTGGTGTTTAAAAATGTTTCTCAATTTTTGTGTTTTTCCATGTTATTCCAGATTATAGATGCTGCCCAGGGCTGCCAAGATTTTTCCCGCGGAAAAGGTCAAACCGAGTTAGGAAAAGGGCCAAAGAGGAGCAAAACGTTATTTTCACTAAACCAGCCAAATAAATACCACAAAAACCAGATTTGAGGCTAAAACATCCCCTTGCGGTAGACATAAGCCTGCAGAAAAACTACTTGTATCACTGCTTGAAACTAATTGTTGATAGTTTGATATCGACCTGACGCGATATTTCTTTAGCACACTACTGATTTAATAGGAAGCCCCCGGCTTCGGTTGCCCTTCCAGTCCCATGTGACCCTCAAATGATTTTATCCACATAAGTAGAACATTTATTAGCATCATTAATCATGTTGGCCGCCAGTGGCGTAGCCAGGATTCGGTCAAGGGGGGTCCGACTACCGTCGGGGGGCCCCCAGGCCGGGGGGCCCCTTAGTAGTCGGGGCCCATCTCCTATGTCGTATAATATTTTGGCATTATAACATTTGCACGACGGAAATTTTTATATCCCTTCTCAAGTGTTTGTTATTATTTTGTTGATAGTTTGATTTTTCTCGATCCGACCAGGGTTTGGTAAATTTAGGTAACCAAATATTAAAGCTGGCCCATACCTATATGACAGCGTGGCTATAATAACAGTATTGTGGCACATTTCGGGAAATCAAATGTTGCTGCGTGCATGATGTTCAACCTGACTTTACCTCAATTCATTCTGGTAATCATGTATGAAGTTATTGAAGGTCGGTCGTTTTGAGTACGAAGAAATGGTCTTCTACGGAAAATGATTACCAATTTTTTCCGGTTGTCAAATTCATGAACTCTTTAACCCTTGCCCCGGTGGCGGGTACGAGCCACCTTGGCCCTGGTGGGGGGGCTAAAAAAGACCCCCACGATCTCAAAAACTAAGAGAGCTAGAAAAAAGCGCAAAATGGCAATCGAAAGCTCTTCGAAAATGATACATTTTTCTTGTCAGGTCAATATCAAGGTCACCAGAGGTCAAAATAGGTCAAAATCGCTAATATGAGGTGTACTAAGAAAACCTCATATATCTCAGAAACTATGATAGCTAGAAACATTTTTTTAACACCATTCGAAAGCTCTTGAGATGCGCTTTCATTTCAGTGGCATTCATTTTCGTGTCAGGTAAACGCCTAGGGAGCTACAGGTCACTAAATATTGGGCATATTCTTGGGAATGTCCATAGCCACCCATGCATAAAGATATGTGGTATGAGTTTCAACTTGATCGATTAACCCTTCTTTTAGTTATGCGGTCCTAAGTATTTTTTGAGGTGAGGTCACTTCACCTGGCCTGGTGACCTGACCTGATATGACCTTGAGCCAAAATTTTCAGCAAAGATGTAAAAATGATGAAGGAACAGCTAGACCAAGTTTGGCGGCGCTGCGCGCCGCCGTTTTTTGGTCACTTCGGAAAAACCCGAGGGGGTCTAAAAAGACCCCCCACCCGGGCGAAGGTTAATCAGAAAGTTTCCAAAGAAATGGAAAAAATTTATAAAAATACATGGGATATGGTGGATGGTGGTGTGTTACGGACGTCATATAACGTCTGTTCCAGGGAAGGATACTGATGAATTCACCACAGTTACTTTCTTACCCTTGCTATGTTGTAAATGAGCAAATTACCAAAACAATAGGCGCCTGATATAACTATTGCGTTGGATTACTCTGGCATTGTTATTTTAAGCCTTCCATACCTATTTTTCTTTTTGGGATTATGCTCAACAATGTTTGTCATTTTCCTTGTTTCTCTGGTTTCCTACGAAAATATTTGAAAGTTGTTTATTTCAGAATATTTAGGACGGTAGTAATTGGGACTAAGCTAATAGATTGAAAACCAGCTGAAGTTCCAAATTCCCTGTTCGATTTGCTATTATGGATGTTAAAATTAGATTAATTTTTGCCTTTCCTTCAGTAATGGTGCCTGATCGACATGTTTCAATTTGTCCTTTTTGGCACGCAATGGGAAAATATAAATTTTCGAAAATATGATTTTCGAAAATCTTCTTTGAGCCTAGGATCTCAAGCGATATCCCTGGATTCTATTCTAAACTCTAAAAGAAATGGAAAGGAAAAAGGACGCTCAATAAAAAGGATATATGAGTGTTCCCCAGATGTTATATAAAACCTATTCCATGGACGGTCCTACTGATGAAACCGCTCACTTTCTCCTCCCCAGCCATTGTTTGGAGATCCCGGGGGCTTGGGGAGGTGAGTACTTCCTTGGACTTTAAGTCTGATAGGCTTTGCACAGGGCTTGTATTGCTATGCCAGTGTTAAGCCATCCAGGACCATCACCCACCCCCCCCTGACCCCTGGGTCGAGCAGAGATATCAAGGGGCCTAGCACTTGACACGACGCCGAAACCAGTATCTGGGACCCCTGAAAACAACACTTTTCCCGCAAATCAGTACTTACGTCCCCCAAAACCAGTATTTGGGGGTACCATGAGACTACCTACTGGAACTCCCTGGAACTTACTCTCGTGGGGCCTTGAGGATAAATTCAAGGGGAGGAAGGAGAGCAGAGAAATCACACTGGGATCCCTCTCCCGATTAGATCCCAGGGGGTCTCTGATACTGATTCACGGCGCCTCTTGACCAAAATTGTGGACTCCTGAGAATCTCTCGGGGCTCCCTAGATTAGTTATCGGCAGCACCTATGGGCCTATTTATCGGCCCCCCAGATTTGCTCTGGGGGAGGGGGCTGCGACTGACTCTCGGGGCCATCCAGATTAGCCCTTGGGGGTCCCCTGAGGCTATCTCTGGGGTGGGGCGGGGGCTGGGAATGACTTCCGACAGCCCTCTGAGACTAACCCTGGGGCGCCCCCTGAGGCTAACACTCGAGGAGGGAGGCGTGGAAGCACCCCTGAGACTGAGTATTTGGCACGGCACTCCTAAGACTGTCTCTCGGAAACCCAGATTAACCATCAGAGGCCTAAGGCTAACTCGGGGCCGTGAGACCAAAATTCAGGAGCACCTCTGGGAATTACTCTCAAAGCCCCAAAATTAGCTCTTGGACGAACCGGAGACTAGCTTCCGGGAGCACTCTAAGACTAACTTTTAGGTGCTCCCTGAGATTGACTCGGGGCCTCTTATGCAACAACTAGGGGGAGGGGCACAGCCTCAGGCTAAATCTCGAGGGTTCCCAAGATTACCCCTCGGGGGCCTCCTGAGATCAGCACTCTGCGGATCAAATGAAACTAACTCTCGGACCTCCAGATTAACTCTCGGGGCCACCTGAAAGTAAATATTGACTCCTGAGAGAGACGCCCGCAAGACTATGGGACCGAATATAGGGGGTGGGGGGGGGGGCTTATCGACACACCAACTGCCAAGGTCATATGGCGAATATAGGGGGTCCTCTAAGACTGACTCTCGGGGTCCCCTTGACCGACTCTTGGGGTTCTCTGAGACTGATTTTAATGTAGCCCCCTGAAATAGACTGTTGCAGGGCCGTGAGAACCACTCTCTGGGGGAACCTGGGACGAGTTCGGCCCCTGAGACCGACTTTCGGGGTCCACTGAGACCAACTCTCAGGGCCCCTCTGAAATACACCTTGACTTGAAATTTTATACTTGAGACCGAATCTCAGGGCGGGGCCCTAAGGCCGACCCGGGACATCCTAAGAGCGAATCTTCAGGGGCTTCTGAGACTGATTCTGGGGCCCCGTGATCAGAGAATGCTTTGCAGTGGTTCAGATTGGCCCAAAGGGGGTGCTCGGACTCCTACAACTCCTTGGCTACGCCACTGCATCCACACATTCGGGTGCCCGCCGAGATCAGCACTTGGAGGCCCCTGAAAGCATTGCTTTCCCCCGATACCAATACTCTGGAGCCCCTGGATACTGATGCGCGGGGCTCCTAAGACCAAGCTCGGGGTTCCACTTAGATCAGGTTCGGGGGGCACCCTTAGGTCCATGCTTGCACTTTTCTCAGGAGTAACTCGACACCGTTGTTCGGGGGCCCCCAGATCAACATTCGAGCCCCCCCCAGACTAATGCTCGGTACTCTGGAGCCCTTCGATACCAATGCTCGGGGACCCTGAGCCCAAGCCTGGGCCCCTGAGACCAACCTCTGGGTCCCATGGGGCCAATGCTCGTGCCTCGATCATAAGTCCCCTCGATATCGATAGTCGGGGGGGTGCACCCCGAGATCAATATTGCCCCCCCCACTTCCCGAGATCAATGTTCGCTGCTCCGGAGCCATCGATACCAATGCTCGGGGGATCCCTAAGACCAGCTCTGGAGCCCCCTAAGACCAAGATCGAAAGGCCCGTGAGACAAAGCTCGGAAGGCCCGTGAGACCAAGCTCGGGCCCCTAATGCAAAGCTTGGGGGCCCCCTGAGACCAACCTCGGGGCCCCCGAGACCAAGCTTGGGGGACCTGAGACCACGCTCGAGGAGCCCCCTGAGACCAAGCTTGGGGGTCCCCTGGTACCAAACTCAGAGGGCCCCGTGACACCAAACTCAGGGCCCCTGAGACCAAGATCGAAAGGCCCGTGAGACTAAAGCTCGGGGGGACCTGAGACCAAGCTCGGGGGCCCTTGAGACCGAGCTCAGGGGGCCCATGAGATCAATGTTAGGTACTCTGGAGCCTTCAATACCGATGATCGGGGGCCCCCCTGAGACCAAGCTCGGAAGGTCCCTGAGACCAAGCTCGGGGGCCCCTGAGACCGAGCTCGGAGGCCCCCTGAGACCAAACTCGGAGGGCCCCCTGAGACCAAGATAGAAAGGCCCTGAGGCTAAGCACGGGGGTCCTTGAGACCAAGCTAGGGGACCCTGAGACCAAGATCGAAAGGCCCGTGAGACTAAAGCTCGGGGGCCCGAGACCAAGCTCGGGGGCTCCTGATACCAAGCTCGGGGGTCCCTGAGACCAAGCACGGGGAGCCCTGAGACCAAGCTCGGGGGGCCGAGACCGAGCTCAGGGGCCCCCGAGATCAATGTCTGGTTCCCTAGAGTCTCGATACCGATGATCAGGGGCCCCCTGAGACCGAGCTCGGGGCCCCCTGAGACCAAGATCAGGGGGGCCCGTAAGACCAAGCTTTACGGGGCGCGGTAGTGGAGTGGTCAGCGTAGCTGGCTTCCACGCAGCCGACCCGGGTTCAAGGCCCGGCGGCTTCCCTGAACAAGGAGCAAGCTGGCTCCCGAGAAACCCTTCCAACAGGGAAAGAGTTGGCGACGCCATATGACCCTGGCAGTTGGTGCGTCGATAAGCCCCAATAATTAAGACCAAGCTTGGGGCCCCCTGAGATCAAGCTCGGAGGTTCCTTGAGACTAACCTCGGGGGGGCCTGAGATCGAGCTCGGAGGGCCCCCTGAGGCCAAGCTCAGGGGGCCCCTGAGACCAAGCTTAGGGCCCCCTGAGATCAATGTTCGGTACTCTGGAGCCCTCAATACCGATGATCGGGCCCCTGAGACCAAGCTCGGGGGCAACCTGACCAAGCTCGGGGGCCCCTGAGACCAAGTTCGGAGGTCCCTTGAGACCAGGCTTGGGCGCTCCCTGAGACCAAGCTCGGGGGCCCCCTGAGACCGAGCTCGGGGCCCCTGAGACCAAGATCAGGGGGGCCGTAAGACCAAGCTTGGGGGCCCCCTGAGATCAAGCTCGGAGGTCCCTTGAGACTAACCTCGGGGGGGGCTGAGATCGAGCTCGGAGGGCCCCCTGAGACCGAGCTCAGGGGGCCCCTGAGACCAATGCTCGTGTTTTCCATTGCATAAGGTCAGCCCAAGGGGGGGTCCGCGGACCCCAAGGACCCCCTTGGCTACGCCACTGTTGGCCGCAACACTCCCCGCTAACATTTAATGTTTTTTCTGTTTTCCAACTATGCATTTTTTTGCTCTTGATTAGTGGCGGATCTAGGATATTGGTAAGTGGGGGAGTGCGGAGCCTCAGAGGGCGCACTTTTTCATCAACTTTTCACCGAAAGGGTGCCTATAGTATAGCATCCTTTGCGTCCGGTTTTCGGTGGCCATCATTTTTCTGGATCGTGTTTTTAACAAAGTTCTGCCCCTCCCTCCCACCACCATAACAGTTTGTCTGCTGCCCTGCTGCTTTTTCGGTGTCAGAATATCGTATTCAAGAGCGGAAGAGGTAAAAAGAAATCATATTTATACAAGGGACAAACCAGAAATAGCTTAGGTGCCAGCTGCTTGAAAAGGGGGCAAAAAAGGCAAAATTCCAAGAAAGGGCCAACTGAAAAAATCGCGGGGCCAAACACGACAAAAAAGACCCAATTCGAGATATTTGGCCACAAAATGGCCAACCTGGCAGCCCTGACGCTACCACAATGTATTCCAAATGAAAAGGTTATTTTCTTATTTTTCTTGATGATTGTGGCAAGGTAAGCAAATTCCTAAAGTATCGAACACAAGTGGTTTATAGGCTAAATCGAGACAAGTTTTTACGTACATACCTACTATGCCATACTTACTGCCAACAAGTTGTGTGGTTGTTGCTGTCAAAATCATCTAGGGAATGTAGTACAAAAACCAGCCAATAATTTGTTTAGGCTTACCGACGCACCAACTGTCAGGGTTTTATGGCGTCGCCAACTCTTTCCCTGTTGGAAGGGTTTCTCGGGGGCCAGTTCTATGATTCTGCCGAAGGGATGTGGCCGAATATATAATCTCTCCCAATTTTCAACATCGGGGAATCGATGAGAAAGGCCAGCTAACAACTTATCGACTTTACAGAAAAAATTGATGCAGCGATCTCACTATAAATTTCACGTATGCTACAGCGTCAAACGTATGCAACAAGCGTCGGAAAAGAGGGACCAGGGGCCTGCCCCCCCCCGCCCACCCACTTTTTGATCAGAAATTTTCTGATATCAGTCAAAATGGGAGAAAACCGGAAATTTGTATAACCAGCCGCTGCGGAAGGCGACGAGGACCCCAAATTCGAAGAGTTTTTGGTACGAACGTGGTAAGTTTGTTGTCAGCATCAGGTTGAAGTTTGGCTGGCCCCCTCACTTTCTTGCCGCTGGTGACGTTTATGTATGCTACCACCACAATAATAAATAAAAAGGCTAAGCACTTCACACCGCCACACCCGCGACCAGTCGTACGCGCTTTGACTACACCGTGTCCCGTCTAATCCACGAACGAGCTCTAAGCGCTCACAACTGACTGCGTGTGAAATGAGAGCATCATACAATCTCACGATTCTAGCTGGGGTATGGGCTTCCGGTCGGATAAAACATGATGTTTGATTGGTTGTAGGCCAGCGTTCATCTCCAGCGTTGTGATTAGCTGATGCTGAGGCTGCTTTCGCCGGGATTTCCCGTATCGTAACTACGCGCTCTGTTTCGTCTTCGCACGACGGAGGAGACAGCCACGGATGAACATTTTTTAACACAATTTTTGTGAATTACCAATTTGGCACCAGCAATAAAACTAAATTATTATTATCGGGTGGTTTTCTGTCTTATTTTCGTTAGGTGAGTTTGCAATTGTTGAAGTTTAACCCTCGCCCCACCGGGGGGCCATCGATGGCCCCCCTAAGGTTTTTCCGGGATAGCAGAAAAACGACGAGGCGCAGCACCGCGGTTGAGGGCTCTACCTCTCACTGCATCATTTTCCCATCATCCCTGAAATTTTTTACCCCGGGTCACCCAAGGTCAGGTCACCAGACGAGGTCAACCAAGGTCACCTCACTTCACCTTTAGAGCTCTGTAAGAGTTACATTTCAAAGTCGATCAATTTGAAACTTCCTACACTTCATGACCCCTCCAGGGTCTACAAGGTGTATATCCGGGATTTTTCGATTTCGTGCCCTGAGGTCAGGTCACGAGGCGACCTCTCCCATTGGAAAAGCATGAGGAAAAGCTATTTCATGATATAAAAGCCACAAAAATGATTGCAAATACTCAGACTGCTCAGAACAACGTTTTTGGACACCCTTTCACGGATCCCAGGGGTCATATTTGCCCTTTGACTTTTCCAAGGTCATCCAAGGTCACCAGAGGTCAAAAACAGTATTTTGACAATAACTTTTGACCTAATTGAGTTAGAGCGGTTAAACAAACACCATCGTGTTTGTCTTGTCACTGGCTTTCAGGTGATATACGGCAAGGTCACTTTTTGACCTTTCGTGACCTCAGGTCATATTAGGTCACGAGGTGACCTCTGGCGGTCAAACCACTGGCGGGAGGTCTTTACATTCCACATAGCGGAAAAATTACTGGCAATTTGCTATCAAATGTACTTTACCAGGCCTCAATAGCTCTAATGACATAAGAGTTATGCCCAGTTTGCTTAATCATTGCATATTTGAGTGAAAATAGCCGATCTTGACCTAATTTGACCTCTGGAGGTCAAACCATTGACCTGAGCACTAAAACATGCGAAGTAATTTCTTACTGAATTCACGCGAGCTTTCTATTGCACTTTGCAGATTTGCGCTAACGCACATATTTTCGGAGTTAGAGGGGGGGCCATCGATGGCCCCCGGTGGGGCGAAGGTGGCGCCGGACCCCCGGTGGGGCGCGGGTTAAGTCATATTTCACTGGGGGGGGCAATTTCCGGGCACTGGGGGGGCATTTCGGCCGACTGGGGGGCAAATGGCCCCCCAGTTAACATGTTAAAAAATTGCCTGCTCACAATGGTTGGCAACATGTACATTTTTGTTCCCCAAAATACTTTGGATGATATTCCAAATCATAATCAAACTATTCTACAACCGCAATTACACCCTGGACATTTAAGAAAAGCAGAATCGCCCTTCATCGGTTTAGAGGCGACGTGGTGACTGGTTAGCCCGCCAGGACCTATACCTTGTCTACCCAAATTGTCAAATCGAGCACCTCACAGATATGCGAAAAACAGGGGTGGAGTCGGAAATGATTCCACGGGTGGTAGTGTGTTAGAAACTCTTGACGGAAATAGCTTTCAATGGCTCCTCCGATGGGTGATTATACATGAGGTGCGTAAAAATTGCATTTTTCAATGCGAGTTTACTCAAACTTACCTCGGCACTGCACTTCAAATATTACAAAGAGTAGCTTTAGTCTACTTCAGTCCGCTAGTCCGCTGCTGCCAATTCTCCAAATGGTAGCGGACTAACGGTAACGGTCTCTATAACCAAAAAGTAGCGGTGTAGCGAGTAGGAGACTAGGAACTGAAACTGCTACTGACATATTTCTCCTGTAAATGTATTTAGGAATAACGCTGAAGCTTTTTGAGTAGCACTTTAGTTGCGATTTGTAATAAAAAGTAGAGATCACTTAGTAGTGGGAGCGGTTTCGCGACTTTTTGTAAAGAAGTGACACTAGTAGCAGTAGCGGTTTCGGCCAGCCCAGGTAGCTGAAGTAGCGCCCGTGGTATAGAAATTGGTAGCAGCATCCGCCTCCGCCGAAAATACCCAAAAATATATTATGCCCCGTCAATGAAGATATGAAACTAAAACAAAAGCGCCTGATTTGGTCCGGTTTGACCTGTGCGGTCGTGCCCCTCTCCTCCCCTTCAATATTTTACCGTTCTTACGCCTATGTGCACAAGTAATAATAGCTGCCGCAAATTTGCTTTTTGAGCAGGGTATTTCGCTGTAAAGTTTGTATGGGATGTTATATGAATATCTAAAGCAGGTGTGAAATTCTCCATACGCTCACATGGGAATTGACGCCCAGCGACAGGTAGAATTGTCAGGTAGAATTATCACCCACCGGCAGCCACCGTGACAGGTAGAATTATCGCCCACCGACAGCCACCGTGACAGGTAGAATTATCGCCCACCGACAGCCATCCAGGCAATTTTTTAACATGTTAACTGGGGGCCATTTGCCCCCCAGTCGGCCGAAATTCCCCCCAGTGCCCGGAAATTGGCCCCCAGTGAAATAGACAGGAGATGACTGAAAGTTGAACAAACACAAACTCACTAAACGAAAATAAGACGGAAACCACTCAATAGTAGCAATGCTGATCTATTGCTCGTCCCATATTGGCAATCCACAAAAATTGAGTTCAAAAATTTTCACCAGTGTCTGACTACTCCATCGTGCAAAAACGAAACAAAGCGCAAAGTTACAGGAAATCCCGGCAACGCAACATCAGCATAAACTAATCACAACGCAGGAGACAGCCTACAGCCAATCAAACATCGTGTTCTATCCGACCGGAAGCCCACACCTCAGCCAGTACCGTGGGATTGCATGATACTCTCATTTCACACAAGGTCAGTTGTCAGCACTGAGAGCTCGCTCGTGGATTATGCGGGACACGGTGTAGTCAAAGCGCGTGATACTGATTGCTGGTGTGACAGTGTGAAGTGCTTAGCCTGTTTCTCTATTATTGTGGTGGTAGCATACATGGAATTTATAATGAAATCGTTGCATTCAATTTTTATGTAAAGTTGATAAGTTGTTCGTTGGTCTTTCTCATCGATTTCTTGATGTTGAAAATTGGGTGAGATTATATATTAGGCTACAGGCCTTCGTCAGAATAATCAAACTGGCCCCCGAGAAACCCTTCCAACAGGGAAAGAGTAAGCGACGCCATATGACCCTGCAGTTGGTAGGTCGACAAGTCCCAAAACAGTTTCGACTGGTCTTTGCACTAAATTCCTTAGATGATTTTGACAGCAAAAGCCACGCATCATAGTAGGTATGTACATAAAACTCGTCTCGATTTTAAGACTATGTACCTACCACAGGTGTTCGATATTTTAGGAATTTACTTACCTTGCCACACTCATAAACAACAATAAGAAAATAGTTTATTCATTTGGAATACATTGTGGCAGCATCAGAGCTACCAGGTTGGCCATTTTGTGGCCAAATATCTCGAATTTGGCCTTTTGTCGTGTTTGGCCCCGCAATTTTTTGGTTGACCCTTCCTCGAAATCTGGCATTTTTGCCATTTTTCTTGCAGCTGGCACTTAAGCTATTTTTGGTTTGTCCCTTATATAAATGTGGCTTCTTTTGGCCTTTTCCGCTCTTGAATGAAATGTTCTGACACCAAAAAAGCAACAAAGAAATAGAAAAACTCTTACGGCGGTGGGAGGAAAGGACCGAACTTCGTTAAAAACACGAACCACAAAAATGACGGCCACCGAAAACCGGACGCGAAGTTTAAATATAGGGTCCCTTTGGGTGAAACGTTGATGGCAAAGTGCGCCCTCTGAGACTCCACCCTCCCCCACTTACCAAAATCCTAGATCCGCCACTGTTCAAGACCAAAGAATTCACAGTTGGAAAAGCAGGAAATATATTAAATTTTAGTGGGGGAGTGGTTCGGCCAAGATAATTGATGATGCTAACAAATGTTCTGGTTATATGGGTAAAATCATTTGATGGCCACGCGGTATTGGAAGGACATTCCTGGCATCCTACAAAAACCCGCCCCAGTGGGCCTTCGAGCTACCTTCGCCCTGGTGGGGGATTTCAAACACCCTCTCCCCTTGAACTCGGTTCCTATTCGGGATAGCAAAAAGGTGAACGCTGGTGGATAGGCCATAAAATTCATGAAAAAACTACATCGGTCACTTTTTGGATCAGATCAATATTGAGGTCATTACAGGTCAAAGAATAGGGCATATTAGAGAAGAGTTCTTGACTTTAGCGTTTAAGAGACTTGAGTTAGAATATTTTTGAAGCACCATTTGCTTCCTCTCGTTACAGCAATTGGAATGATGTGTAGTATGACTATGCTAGGTCTGAACATAAAAATGCCCTTACCTCAGGTCAAGTCAAGGCCGCCACCTAACCTAGCGTAGTCAATTTGTGTATCAATCGATTTGCAATAATAATCACAACGTTATGGTATCAAAATGAAAGCTTTATCACCATTTGCCGCAAAATTATTGACGCAAGTCTGAAAACCTGCTTAAGTAGCCCCAGACGGCCGAGGTCACAGGCCCAAGCTTGCAACATGAACCTATAAAGGGGCCTAGGATATCATGATTTGGAGAATACGAAGATATTTCACTTGGTATCTACAGAAATAGAGCAAATGTTTGGCCAATTTCCTTTTTCCCCGATGCATTTCCGATGGAGAGGTCATGATCCGTAACCGACCTTAGGTCAATATGAAAAAGTCACGGAGTATGTTTTGTATTACTTTGGGGGCCCATTATGTGGTGTAAGTTTCAATTCGATAGATTCGACCTTTCCTTACTAATGCCACCTCACAAATTTTTTGACGTGTAGTCACTTGCACCTGCACTTTCACTGGTGAGCTGACCTGCACTGGTGACCTGACCTGAGATGACCGAATCTTAAAATTTTAGGAAAAGTTGCAGAATTGACCAAGGATACGGTGTGCCAAGTACGGCAGCGCTCCGCGCCGCTGTTTTTTCGTCCTGCTGGAAAAACCCGAGGAGGGGTGTTCAAACACCTCCCCTCACCAGGGCGAGGTTGAAATGGGTAGTGTACTGAAAAATATTTCACTAAGTCAATATCAAACTGTCAAAAATTCGTTTTAAACTGCGATATAAGTCGTTTTGCTGTGGGTTTATGACTACCATAGTGCCCCTTTTTGACACTTTTCCTAACTCGATTTTGCCTTTTCCACCGAAAAAAACCTGGCAGCCCTGGGCAGCATTTATAATCTCTAGAAAATGGAATAACACAAAAATTGGGAGCATGTGTTAACACCAACGCGTTTAAGTTGTTTTACCCTCCCCCCATCCCACATCCAAATGGGGTCTTGATCCCCTGAAGGCACTATAATAGCCAGCACAAGAAATGCCCCCAATGATTTTTCCTTATAAAATGCCCTGCAGCCATCGTACCAGGTAGAATTATCTCCCACCGACAGCCACCGTGCCAGGTAGAATTATCGCCCACCGACAGCCCACATGCCAGGTAGAATTATCTCCCACCGACAGCCACCGTGCCAGGTAAAATTATCGCCCATCGACAGCCACCGTGCCAGGTAGAATTATCGCCCATCGACAGCCCACATGCCAGGTAGAATTATCTCCCACCGACAGCCACCGTGCCAGGTAAAATTATCGCCCATCGACAGCCACCTGCCAGGTAGAATTATCGCCCACCGACAGCCACCGTGCCAGGTAGAATTATCGCCCACCGACAGCCACCGTGCCAGGTAGAATTATCGCCCACCGAAAGCCATCGTGTCAAGTAGAATTATCGCCCACTGACAGCCACCGTGCCAGGTAGAATTATCGCCCACCGACAGTAGGGTGTAGTGAATCTGAAAAAAATGGTCTCAGATCAAAACTGTACGCTGTTTTTTTCTTGTGTCAGACCTGTCTGAACATGGCTATGCCCATTTTATGTGGATAGAATCGGGGTTAAGGTCTTGCTTTTTTAATTCAAAATAGGCATGCAAGAGTGCTGAAAGTGGGCATGCAAATGCTTCATTTAAGTGAAGTTACACAAGCATATCTCAGAGACGTGAGTTATTTTCGATGCTCCAATACCTACGGGGGCTGAAAATTAGAGTTACCAAGTAGGAGATGACAAAATTATCATTCAGGGCAGTGGCGGATACAAGTGGGCGGGCTAGGGGCTGAAGCCCCCACCCGAAATGACGAAATGTCTTTAGTTGATGGAAAAAGCCAGAGGCCGTTCCGAGGTAATAGCAGTAGCCCCCCGAAATAAGGTTCTGGATCCGCCACTGATTCGGGATAATTCTGGTCAGTTCTTTCTTTATCCTAATAATCATTTTATTCCTGTATTTCTTGGATCTCTCTGCCTTTTTAAATGAAATGCTTTGTGTCTGCACTGCATATTTCATGTCACTCTACATACAAAAGGTATATTTGGATAGACTTTCAGAGTTAAATGACATTTGGGACTTTCAGATAATGCTGATCTTTCATTTTAAATAATGGGGAACGCTTCAGATTTACTTTGCCCCAGAGGGGCAGTTTTTACTTGCACAGTGTTGTTCCCATATCATTAGCTAACGTTAATGGGAATCATCTTATAGATTTTTAACTCAATGAAAGAGAACGTTGTGTTTGCTCACATGAGTCTTGACCACAAATGGCTGCTGCAAGAGCAAGCAAGCATTTGTCAATAGAAGTAATTGTCACGGCGGAGGATCTACCGCAAGCTGACCTTCCTACTAACAGGGTGTCCTCAGCCAGGCTCCCAAAATACGGGATTTAAACATGCAAAGCACAGAAGCTGAATTATCATAGGAAGTTGCACACATCATTGGACGAATGGTGAAGGACATTTGACTGACGGTAAGCGAGTGCATGGAACTAGCCATTGTGAAAGATCTAGGTGTCGCAAATAGGGCGGTGGGGCGTCGGCAATAGCTTGAGGAGGACGCCTGTGGCGGGAAAGTTAAGGGGATTAAAAAAGGCAGTATGGCCAGAACAGACAACCCAAAGCAGAGTTGGAAGTTAGTCTGACATAGGTCTATATTTCATTGCCCGATTCTTTAATGTGCTGACTGTGTTTTCTCATCGAGCTGCAAGCAAGCAACGTTACCTGTACCTGCCCAAGAGAAAGGAAAATCCCAGTGATGGAGTTGGGGCTCATCCAGGAAAAGCGAACAAAGAAGGAAGAACGTGGAAAGCTCCAGATGGAGGGAAAAGACTAAACAACTTCAGCCAGATTAGAAAACAGGATGCAACGACGAGCAGAAGAGAAGAGCAATACGAAGGCAAGCACTAGAGCCCAGAGGAAAAGCAAGCAGAACGTAGCAGAATGGAAGCGCAAAGGGAGTGCAACTCTGCGAGTGAATATGATGTCTCTGAAGATTCTGATCGCCCATATATATCCTCTCAGGTCACCTCAGCTTTGCTCACCTCCGAATCGGAAAGGAAGGGGAAAAGGTCAAAACAGGGAGGACTTTCCACTCACTGTGAGGACTGCCATACGCCATGGAGTATCCCAAAGAGCGCTGGTCTGCATACTCTCATATATGGGGATAAATGGGCGATCTGAAACTTCCGAGACATCATATTCCCTCGCAGAGTTACACTCTCTTTGCACTTCCATTCTGCTGCGTTCTGCTTGCTTTCCCTCTCGGGCTCTAGTGCTTGCCTTCGTATTGCTCTTCTCGTCTGCTTGTCGTTGCATCCTTTCTTCTAATCTGGCAGAAGCTGCGTTGTCACAAAAAAGCCCAATGATGTGCGCGACTTCCCATGCAAATGCAGCTGGGGCATTCCACGACAAAACGACCAAAAATATATCAAAATAACACCCTACATCTCAGATTTGGATGAAACTTTGTCTATGGGGTTCTCTGGGGCGTCGATTCTTGCTGTGACATTTTTAGCCGCATCTCTCCAGCGGTTTCTGAGTTATTGCCTACGGAAATTTTGCGATATAGTACAAAACGCCATTTTTCCAATAGCTATATCTCCAAAGCTAATCATGATATTTGTATAAAACATACAACACCAGAATTCTTAAGACCTAAATAATAATATAGTGTAGTCAAACTTCAAAAATTATAAATACAGATATAAATTTTCTGGTGACCTAGGTTCAGGTCATGTGATTTCATAATGTTGGCACTAAAGATTTATAGTTTTTTCTCTGGCAGAATTGAGTTTGGGGTATTATGTTCTTATGTGCAAAAAATTGGAGACAGGTTTTTCCTCAAATTTGTTTAATTTTATTTTGAAATTACTACTGCAGGCACATTGATAGGCAAGCAAGTACGTACTTTCAATCATCGCTGCCCTTGCAATGTATAAAAGGCATGAATTTCTTACAGGCAAAGGACGTAGTACGGAACGAACACATTTGCAAAATTTTAAGTGGATTCTATCTATTATATATATATATATATATATATATATATATATATATATATGTGTGTGTGTGTGTATATATATAAGGGTAATAGTATATTTACACTATTCTCGTTTTGCAATAACCCTACTGTCATGTTCCATCAGGCATTTTTGAAACCCAGCTCTGCCCTGTGAGCGGCATCACTGTTCTGCTCAAATTTCTAAATTCGAAACGTTTAATACACCCAGGCATAGAGATGACGAATAAAGCCATAAAATCACACACATGTCCTAACGTCTTTGTTCACACGAGACGAGGAAAAGTTACCACCGGGGGGTCAAAAAAGTTGCTGGCGTGTCACCATTTGAAATTCCACATCACGAATGTGTCACCCAACTAAAAAATGCTACCAAAACCCTGATTTCTTTGAGTTGTTACACCGCTTTTCATTGTTTTTGTGTATTATGCTCCCAATATAAACCAGAGCTAAAAGTTCTGATATATGTATCTAACGTTTGAAGCCGAAGGAAGTATATGTGAGCGATCAGCAGGGACGGATTCAGGAATTACCAAAGGGGGCCTTGACAGGGGGTCAGGAATAGCTTTGGGGGCTGGACCGTGCAAGGAATATATTTTCATTAAAAACGTGTGTATGTATGTATATATATATATATATATATATATATATATACTATATATATATATATATATATATATATATATATATAATATTTCAAAGAGCAAAAAACCCTTAACCTCCGTTTTGGGAGGCTGACAACTTTATGAACTCTGGTGGGTCAAAAAGCTATGCACCGGCGCTAAATTCGCTGAGATCCGCTCAACATTGGGTTGGATCTCCACAAATACAGGGATTGACCAAATGTCCGCCAGGATCAGTGATCAGGACCATCCCGAATCGCATCAAATATTCTGTGGCCTCTTTGAATAAAGAGTTACCTATTGTTCCCAAGCAAAGACGGAGGTTGCAGCCACAGAGGGCCGATACCAAAGGGGTAACTGCAAGCAAGGCAGAGGCCGACTGTAGTCAGGCCTAGGTAGACCATGGTGGAAGGAGGCGTGAATGTTAGAAGTAGGGGACTGGCTTCGGCCACATGTCTGAGATTATCGTGAGGGACCTGGTCGCAAACATATAGGTCGCAAGTGGACCACAGGGGTCCAGAAGCACTTCAGGGGGTCGGATAGTCACAGGAGGTCCGGGTGAACCGCAAAGGGCCCGGCTGGACCCACTGAGGGCCCGGGTAGATAACAGGGGAATTATCTGCATCTGCGGAGAATAGGGCCCGGCTTCGGCAGCAGTGGGCTGGGGGTAATTCGGAGGAGCCCGGTCGCAGACTCAGATGTTCCAATTGGACTAAAGGGCGCCCGGAAGCATGTCGGGCTGCCCGGATAACCACAGGAGGCCCAGCTCAACCGCTGGGGGCCCGGCTTCTACCACAGGGAGCCCGAGTGGAAAACAGGGAAATTATCTGCAACTGCTGAGAATAGGGGCCCGACTTCGGCAGCAGTGGGCCTGGGATAATTGTGAGGGCCCCGGTCGCAGACTCAGAGGTTCCGAGTGAACCAAAGGAGGCCCAGAAGCTTTTCAGGGGCCCAGTGTAGAGACCAGTGTAGCTCAAGGGTAACGCGCCTGCCTTCTGAGATAAGGGTCTCACGTTCAAATCCCGGGACCCGCTGGGCGCAGGGTTGGCTCTCACGCTTAACTGTAGCTTTGTCCTGGCAATGACTGCCAACCGCCTTGTGCGGCACCGTGGGACATAGAGAAACAGTCATCAATTCCCGGAATCTTTCCGCATATGCGGGGAATTGGGCAGTAGCTTCTGATGTTGGCAAAGGCCAGGAGTCGAAAAGTAAAAGAAAAGGAAACACTCGGGGAGCCTCCGAGGCCAAAAGCTGGAGACCCGGAAACCAGCATTAGGGAGGGGGGGGTTGCGACAGCAACCCTCGGAGATCCAAAACGACAAGCATTCGGAGCCCTGAGATCGATTTCAGAGGCCCCGAAATACATTAAAATGGGCCCCTAGACCTGAATTCGGGTGACATTTGGAACAAGGGCAACGTAATACTTGGGTGAGAATTCTTACGCAGTTGGCTTTCAGACAAATATCAATTTTCCGCCGTGCGCCATACTAGAACATTTATGCAGCGTTAGAAATCCATGGAATTTTTGTGCATTTTCGTAAATACCAAGTAAATACGCTTCCCTTGTAGATTGCTTATTTTTCCTTGATAATTCTGCAACACTTTCCACTGAACAATTTTCGAATCAAAGAACATTTTTATCAATCCTTAATACTGTTGGAAGTTTTCCGCGATTTCAAAGTAGTCCCATCTTACGTTATGAATTTTTGCACACTTTATACCCAAAAGTCTAGAGGAAACGTAGAGGGCTTCGACTGGTTCGCCCTGTGTGTTTTGATGACAATGACAACGCCCTGTTCTGTACGCATCTTTGCGTATGTATTCTGGAGTGGTAAATTTACCCATATGGCCGGAGCTTCCAAATTTTACGCTGTGGTTTCTCAGCGTAAATCAGCTTTTATTTCCCCCTGATTTCCAAGCCTGCGGGGCCTAGCTAAAGCCGCAGGGCTCACCCTGTGGTGGCCCAGCGGCTGCGGCGGGAGGCGTTTCTTTCCAGTGCTTAAGGTCAGCCCAAGGGGTGGGGCCGATCGCTACCACCTTTGGATACGCCCCTGGAAATCAAAACCACACATAGGATAAATTGCATTTTATCGTTCATGCACGAAAGTCAAGCCAGGGGTAACGCAGCTACACAGCTGACCGGAAGATCCTAGGGTAAGCGGAAGCTAAAGCTGCGGACAGTGGCTAATGGCTACAACCGCGAAGTGACAGAGTTCGCAGCTGCAGCATGGCTCCCGCGGCCACTGTCGACACCATCGATAAGGAGCTGCGCGCTGTGGTTCGCACGATCCCAGCATGCCCGCAGCCAACTCCGACGGACCCCTCATGGCGGAGGCAGGTGGCACAACCAGGATTTGGCTTGGAGCCTAACCTTCAGAATGGACCCTTTATAGCTTAATGCCTCCCTCCATACCCACCTGTTAATGAGTAAATATTTCTTCCAATAAGCACAGTGAACTTCACCCAGGATTTTCCTTTTAAGGATTGGAAAAGGCGCACTTTATTACTATTTAAAAATGATTGTGATATCTGGATATCTTATGAACATGTCATGGAAGGAAGGAAGAAGAAAAGCTCACCGCTCTGGACGGACGGGATCAGATGAGGAAGGACTTGCTAGTGGAGAATCATCTTCAGAGTTTGCAGTTGGCGGCTCTCACCACTCACCACACGCACTTGTGCCTGCTGAGCAGCGAAATATTCCAATGTCACTTCAGTGATTATTCTTAGAAAATTATAGATAAAGAATCTCGCAGCGAGAGGGTAGCAGTTAAGTGTTACCGCTGAATATTTGCCATGAAGAAAGATATTATCACGCATTAATATGATTGTGATATTTTAAAGGTCATACAGTCACGAAATTATTAAACAAACAAATTCGCACACTTGATGTTCATAAACATCTCTCAGATCCCCCCTAGCTTGCTCTCGCGCAGCAGTTTCGGGAGACACAACGAGAGCATTGCTCGGGATCGGTGTTCAGGGGTTCATGAGGCTGATTCACGATGGCTTCTGAGCGCGATGCTCGAACTGACCTTGCTCACTGAACGAGCACTTCACTTGCTTTGAGCTGACCTTGTTCCTGAAAGCGTAGGCATTGGTCTCGGGGCTCCCAAACTTGACCTCCGGGGACCCCGGGAATCAGTCTCGGAGGCCCCCGAACATTGGTCTAGGACTCCACGAGCATCGCTTTGGGGGCCCCGAACATCTGCCTCGCTGCCCCGAGAATCGCTCCGGGACCCCTAAAACCTGGTCTCTCCCCTCCCCCTCAGAGCGATGCTCGAAACCGATATTCGGGGACCCCGAGACGGATTGTCGAGGGATTCCAAGACCAAGCTCAGAGGGACCCAGTGATACTCGGGAGCCTCCGAGAATTATGTTGAGTGTGGGGGTGTCCAGGAGACCGATGATTACGGTCTCCGAGTCAAGAGCAATGCTCGGGGGTCCCAAGACAGATGTTCGATGCCCCTAAAATGTATACCTTTATCAATCCCAGGAAATCCACCTCAGTGAGCATCATATTCTCAACACAAGCACATCTACCCGAGCACTTTTTCCGAGACCCTCCGATCTTGGTCCTGAGCAGTGGTCTCGGGGCCCCCAAGGGTGATTTTCGGGAGCTCCCAAGACCGATTTTCGGGTCTCCCAAGACCAATGTCCCTGGCCCCCGGGAGTGATGTTCGAGACCAATGTTTAGGGGCTCCCGAGACTGATTCCCGAGGGCCAAAGATCGGGGGCCCCCGAGAAGGATGCTCGGAGCCCCAAGAATGTTGGGGAATCCAAAAGACAGATGCTCAGAGGTCCCCGAGAGCGATACTCTGGGGCCCTCCAAGACTGATTATCGGGGTCCCCGAGACCAAGCTGGAGAGGGGGAGCATCAACACTCATATTCCTGCTTTACAGTGAACAGTAAGCCCAAGAAGAGTCCACAGACCCCCTAGGCTACGCCATTGCCCCAGCCCCACCTGTATCAAACCAAAGCAGGCCCCAAGCAACCATGTTCTCTAGTTGTCGGCATCGCAGAGGAAATGGATTATGTAACTGAATTGACAGCATTTTGTATCCTCTTTCTCAAAAATTACTCCATACTTTAAGAGCTTTTAAAGTCAGTTTTAAAATAGCAGTGGCATAAAAATAGAGCAAGAAGTCCCAAAACATCTCAGCGTACAAAGAGTGCCAAATGAGGACCAGCACAATAGGCACCAGGCCAACCATAATTCTTCGCTAAAATAATAGTTCTACATGTGAAAGATTGTGCAATAGCATATTGAGGGATAACATTGTACCTGACCATTCCCAAAATGTGCAAGAGTTTAAGAGTGCAAAAAATATGCAAAAACATGTTTACAGTTTTGCATCCTGCACAATACACCTCAACTGAGCCAAATATGTGGGTGAGCTTACTTTCCATCCAATCATGAATATTCCCTTCATATTTCTATCTAGACAGCTTTCTTAGAGCTGTCATAAAAATTTGCCTGTATTTGATAAAGTTTAAGTGACTTCCCCAATCTTCTCTCCCACAGTCACAAATTCCTTAAGCCCATTCCAAACCTATACACCTGCTGCTTCAGCAAAAACTAATAACACCTAAAATGTTTCACAGACAAGGCAGGAACCACATTAAGAGGATTTGTTGCATGATTGTAAAGGTATGCTGAATGAAAATATTTTTGGTCATTTATCATCCAGTTACACTGACTCTGTTTTAGCTTATAATCTGATGAATGTACTACAGTTCCAAGCAATCGTATCTGTGTATGACACAGGCAGAAAGAACATGGATTGTCTAGATACAATCTTGTTATGGCAGCTCTTTGATTTGTCAAACATTTTTAGGTCCCTACAGTTGGCCAGCCAAGATCAATTTCCTCGTTCTAAATGCTTAAAATCATATAAATACTAATATCAAGATAAATTTTGCAGGTTGTTGATCATTGAACACAGCAAAACTTGCAACAGTTACCATTATGTTGGCTTTAAACATTTCATTCAATATTTTATTCACATTTGTGATACATTTTGCATCATTGCTAGAGAAAAGCACAGCATGCTAATCATTGCTTAATCTCCCAAAACGCTTCTTCATACCAGACTTCTATCATTTTTAATTCACTAGCATTATGAAGCCAAGGGATATTGGGGAGGCAAATGCTTTATTAAAACTGAAGCAGTGGCACTCCTTCCTTCTTTTCCTATATGGAGTAATACACATTTGCTGTTTACCTGCAAATGAAAAGCCACAATAAATCACATATGCTGTCCTCAAATGCCCACAACCACCAACATACTTCACCTATCTACCATGTTAAAATATACACCTGGTGGTTCATCCCTGCTTGCCCCAGCACCACAAGTTCTGCCCCCAAGTATGTTTGTGCCCTGCAGTTTCTTTTGCTGATCCCAATCTGAAAAAAAGTTGGCAGACTGCTGAAATTTTACACTCATGGCACAAATATTTCCATGTACATACCTTCATCATGGAAATACCTAAAAAATCATTATTGTCACATTTAAATGATTTTATATTTGTGATGCTTGCATGAGTTCGTGGTGGCGCTCACCACCCAGAGTGTGCAAGTGGTGCCCCACAGACAGAAACAAATTATCTCAAGATGGTAGGTCTGAATCCATATATGAACATCAATGCTTAACATGATTTATCATATACACATGAGCTAAGCAGGTACTAAAACTGCTCACTCACTATGCCCAACAACCACCCTAATAAGATGTTGAAACCTGACACAATCTGCTTACCTACTGTTCTTCCCCCACACACTGCCCCACACTGGTCTTAACCCCCATCCCTTCTAGTCATAGCCACCCCCAAAAGCTACCTCCTAAACAACTCAAACTACAAGTTCTTATTCTTGTCATTGTGGCAATCCACAACTTTTTGCAGACTAGAAGTGGGATGTTTTGCTGTTATTAAATCTAGATATTGCTGCCCAACACACTCCAAAGATGAAACAAACAATATTTTTGCTTCAAATAGGCACTGCATGAGGCAGGCCTGGAGGTCTCTGTGAGTTGATTCTGGCACAGCACTACAAGCCCTATATAAAGTCTATGGGAGACCCAAATTCAGGGGGTCCAAGGGTTGATCCAAGGGGGCCAAAGGGGCTGTTGCCCCCAACGAAGCCCAAAATAGTGTCTTTTGCCTACCAAAAGATCCAAATTTAGGCCCTTTAAAATACTATATTTTCGGGATTCCTTGATGGAGCCCCCTCCAAACATTGATTTCGTTCCTCCAAAAGTTGCTCCTGGTTCCGCCAATGAGGGGTCCGACCCCCAAGGATTTCCACGCACAGGCTTAGAGAGATAGGTAGGTACCTAGGTACCCAGTTACAAGTGCCCCACTTGAGTCCCCGACTCGGCATACCAGTAAGCACAGCGGCAAAAAGTCTACCTTGACTGCAGAACTTATATTAGGTTTAAGCAGTATTTCTATATCATACTTAGTACAAAAATGCATCATCATCATCGTTGGTGTTTAAGGGCGCGCCGACAATACGGGTCATGTGGCGCCCATAACACTAGACAAGATATATACAATATAGTTTCAGCGTCTCACAGGGCTAAAAGTGTGTCAAAGGTAAAATGTAAATACACCGCACATGCTTCCACAAGTCAACGAGTGAAAACGCAGGTGATCACGTCCTAAGATGGTGAGGAAATGACATTAAATGAGGCACTCTTCAAAAAAGCAGCAATAGCAGTGAACTCCACGGTTGGATGCTCTCCGAGTAGCGAATCCAGTGAGGGAGACCCGCGAAAGTAGCGTTGTCTCTCAACCTCAAAATCTCGGCAATCCACGAAAACTTGACGCACAGACAGGCGCTCCCCACAGCGAGCACACTTCGGCGGGACATCTCTACAAAGTAAAAATGAATGTGTTGTGTGGGTGTGACCGATGCGGAGCCTAGAGAGGATCACCTCCTCCCTCCTTGTACTGGCAGAACCTGAAAAGCGCTTACCAATCAGCGGTTTCAGGGCCCGAAGCCTTTGACCCTTTGGGTCCGTATCCCACCTGTCCTGCCATAATTTAGTAACGTGTTTTCGAATATGTGGGAACCAATCCGAACACGGAATCCGAAGGCCCGATGGTACGGTGCCCTGTGCTGCCTGCTTCGCAGCTATATCAGCGCGCTCGTTTCCAACGATGCCCGAGTGACTGGGGACCCAGGCTAGTATTACTTGTTTTTTCTTGACATGTGTTCGGTGAATTCTGTGTCTGATTTCATCTAAATAATATGACGATGGCGACTTAGTACCGAAAGACTCGAGGGCCTGTAGCGAGGATAAAGAGTCAGTGAATATAACACATCGGCGCTGTCTCGATAAAAGAATGGCGTCCAGGCAGCGTAGAATGGCATACAACTCCGCAGTGAAAACTGAAGCAGCGGGCGGAAGAGTGAAACACCTCACAACATTCTCACTTACAAAGGCACATCCGACACCGTCCTGACCCTTGGAGCCATCCGTATAAAAGAGCTTGTGGTTTGGATAAGAAGTCTGACAGTGCTCCAGAAAAACCTGTTGTGAGGCTACCGGAGTCAAATCTCTGGTTTTTGAGACCATGCTTGTGTTTATCGTTGGCTCAGCTATCATCCAAGGTTCGATGGACGGGGCCTGAAAAAGCTCCACCTGTTCCAAGTTAACTTGGGCGTCATCAAGCCAGCTAGCTATCCTGTAATCTGCGTGCCGGGCATATTGAGCAGAGTGTTCAATTTGACGCCGATGTTCACCTGAGAATAGCCTTCGGGAGGTTGGGTGATTTGGGAACTGAAAAAGTTTTAGGGCATATTGCATGCCATGCATTCTGCGCCTTAGGTCCAACGGCATCTCGCTTGCCTCCACGAGCATACTGGAGGTGGGAGATGTGCGAAAAGCACCGATTATTGTCCTGATGGCGTGATGATGAACTGTGTCCAGCATGTGCTTAGAGCTTTCTGTTGCAGCATCATATGCTATGGCCCCATATTCTATTTTAGATCGGACCAAAGATCTATATAGCATAAGGAGCGTTTTCTGATCCGCGCCATACTTGAGCTTGGTCAGAACCTTAAAGATATTCACTGCTTTGAAACATCTATCCCTTAGATCCTTGAAATGTGGTACGTATGTTAATTTCCTATCAATGATTACACCGAGAAAGCGAGTTTGTTCTACTACAGCTATGGCTTGTTTATACAATGTTAGGACAGGGTCGGTGCAATCATTTCGTTTACGACAAAAATGCATACATTTGGTTTTTCCGTTGAAAACTTCAAGCCATTTTGTCCGCTCCATCGCTCTAACTTGTCCAGAGCAAGCTGCAATTGCCTAACGGCAGATGGTGTGGATGATGCCGTGACCCAAATAGTAAAATCATCGACAAAGAGGGCTGTGTTTATATTCCGAGGGATGCCATCTGCTATGTCGTTGATAGCGATTGCGAACAGAGCGACAGAGAGAACGCTGCCCTGCGGTGTTCCATTCTCTTGCGTGTATTCATCAGATTCTGATATGCCAACCCGGTATCAAAAACGTCTGTCTTTAAGAAAATTAGACAGAAACCATCCCAGGTGACCTCGCACACCTAGATCAAAGACCTTCTGCAGGATACCGTGCCTCCAGGTGAGGTCGAAAGCTCGCTCAATGTCAAAAAGACGGCAATTGTATGCTGCTTTCTGCTAAAGCCTTTCCGGATCGACAAGTCTAGAGCTAAAAGGTGGTCAATGGTGCTTCGACCCCTCCGGAATCCACATAGTACAAAAATGCCTGACTGATCAACGCCTATACTCTCACCACCTCGCCACCACATGCGGAAGAAAGATAGCAACCGATATTTTCCTTCCTCTTCCTTGCCTTTCCGCTCTCTATATATATTTTTACAGCGCCTAATTTATAAATAAATCTCTACAGCGCCTAATGCGGCGGCTGGCGCAGTGCGGTGAAGGCCGAGCCGCTCAGCTGATTATAGCAGTGATGTGTTCGACCACGGAAGGAGAAGTGATTACAGCCGGTGACATAGCCTGGGGGTAATGGTGACAATGGCACTTTATCACCATTCGTGTCACCAGCCCATGCTGAGAGATAGGCGAGGGCCTGAATTTTTTCGACCCCAGGATCGAATATGGTTCGAATAATTCACCGCATTTACCAAATACGGTTAGTCGAACAAAGCTTATGGCGCAGACGGTTAAAATGGGCCAATCAAGTCAATCCAGATTTTGCAGTGTATTAGAATTAGAGGTGCCATTTTTGTAAATCGACTTGTGACTTTTGTCACCCGGTGGAACTCAAGCTGTCACCATTTAGAATGGCAAAATGGCAACTTTTTCGACCCCTGGTTACCACCACAGCGCGCGAAAGTCAGAAGGATGGCTGGCGTTGGTATGATTATTGTCTGGAAAATACCTGTTGCATATAACATAATGGTGCTCAGAAACTTAAAATCATTATCCAGCCATACAGCAACATTTAAAGGCGTCCAGCCATGGGTGAAGCAGCATTAAAAAATTAGGCTGAAGTTGTCAGTATCAGGCCAGCCACTGACCATCCACCGCCAGGCCTGCTAATGAAGCCACTGCTAACGTTAGAATATGAGACGAGGAATCTCAGCCAGCCGACAAGGAAAACAAGGGGACAGTTATGTGTGACCCCGTCTTCATTTACCCGAGATACGTGAGCTTTCTCGGTACCAAGGTCCTGGGCACGCACTATGATGTTGCATACAAGCCAGACGAAATATGGCATGACCCATACGAAAGATGGCGACGCAGAACGGACCATTGTAAAAAGGATTTATTTATTGTATTAAAATGAAACATTTAAGTAAGGCCCTAGGAGTCCTTTCTTTATTTTGTCTATATTTACGGTCAAATATTAGGTATCCAATGAAAATATTGGATTTCATATCCCAACTTTGTCAACGCTGTTCTTCTAGACTGGTACGAACTAAGCCCAAAGTCCCTCTTCTAGAGAATGACTAAGAAAGAGTGGCTGGCAATATCTCACAAGACATCCGGATATAGGAGTCGATTGGTCCGTTCCCACGGTCGGTACAGAAACAGTTCACACTGAGGTTGCTCATGCCCTTCAGAAAAGGTTTCATGGGGCACTAACTTTGAAAGGAATTCAGCAATTCCACAAGCTTGCTGTCATTGATGGCGTAATGCTGAAATTTTTTCCAGCACGCCATTTTGTGTTGTAATGGATATAAATGATAAAATTCTAACATTTCAGAGAGCTCTTATAACATTACGATGAAGGAGATCAATAATATTCACCTTATACTTATACTAATTACAAACAGATCCTTTTCTGGATTATTTTGTGTGAGATGAACTTATGGCTGGGATTTAGTCCTTACACAGCAATGTCTGCTGAATGGGGAAAGGGCTAAAAGTCTGGCTGGTTTTGACACTTAGCTTGATTTCTTGATTTTGACACTTTTTGCTCCCACGGGGATATAATATCGTGGTATACTTTTGGCTCCATCTACAAAAAGTTTCTGGTGAAAGTGTAAGCCTATTAGTATATTTCCCTCATTACGGATTTGAAGCAGCATTTTGAACTTGGCACCCTATGTCAATTACATATATACCTTTCTATTGTCCAATTGTAAAGCTCCATGCACAATTGTCTTCTCCATTGAGAGTTGCCTACTAGTTAATTTTTTTGGCATCAAGTGTATCAAGGGCAAATTCAGAGTGAGCAAAAGTTTGAGTGGTTACCCTCTGATCAAAACCCCGACAACACTACACTGCGTTTCGGCACTACATGGTGCAAACCTGATCGATGTGCCCCCGACCTCCCCCCGAAAATGAAGCCTGTATCCGCCCATGACTAACTTAACGCGATCCCCAGCTGCAGGAGCGAGCGGGGGGGTATTTCATGCGCCATTCCCCACCACCGTATCTCACTTCTTGGAAAGGTAAAACAAAATTGCGGACGGCGTCAGAAACCACTGACGAGACAAAGAGAAATAATAAGGTTATTTGTTGTCAAGTCAATAATGCAGTCACGAGAGATAAAGAATATTGCATAGGCTTAAGTCAGAGCATTGTAGATTGTTCCTTATATATTTTATTGAGCAGAGCAAGAGAACATATATAGGCATCGTTGGAGTATTTGTATTTTTGTATTTATTCAGTATATATGAGCAACAGGATTATCCCACTTACAGCTCAAGTCAATGGATAAAACAATACGTAAATATTTACAAGAGATGATGAACTGATAGTCACATATACTGTTACAACCGCAGAAACATTAAATTCAAATAAACATGTACATATTAAAAGAAAAACATGATGCTATAAAACAGTGAAATCCTAAAACAATGGGTTCACTAAAACGGATGATCCCTAAGATATTTTATGACGGAGGATTTAAACGATGAGAAACTAGAGATAAAAGGGTTGATGGTAGGATACGTGCTGACATGATGATTAAAAGCGCGAACTGCACGGATGAACAATCCACATCTCACGGTTACTACTCTCCCAAAAGGAATGTGTAGCGGCTGGTTTTGTCCCTCCCTGGTCCGACGCTGAGGCACATGCAACGGTAGGTGCCCAAGCAGGAAGGCGGAGTCCGTTCTGTGAATGATAATTTTGTAGACGAACAGAATGTCGCTTTTTAGTCGCCTTTTTGAAAGTGAAGTAATTTTGAAACTACCAAGTAGATCATTGTAGGAGAGTGATAAATTTTGTTGAGGCACGTGAGTGTGGGCAGCCAACCACATCAGAAATTTGTGTTGAATTTGTTCCAGTCGATCTAAGTGCGTTTTTGCGGCTCCACCCCAGATTACGCTACCGTATTCTAAGATGGAGCGAACGTTGCCAAAGAAGGCTGCAAGAATAGGAGCAGGTTTCAGTCGTCCCGCCGTTCGGCTAGTCTGGAAGCTAGTTCGGCTAGTCCTCTTATCTTGGGAAATCGAATATATATATATATATATATATATATATATATATATATATATTGGAAAACTGACCTAACCTCAAGCTGGGTCAGGATCACATGATGACCTTTTATAGTCATGCTACATAGCAATGTAGCATGACCGTCTGCCATATGTAGCATGCCCGTGACAAGATAAGCAAAATGAATGCAAAATGAAAAATCTATCTCAATGCGGTGGCAAGTTATTGACAAATTAATCACTGTATGCTCATGTGGCCTCAGATGACCTTAAAAACCTCAAATCAATTGCTGAACAAAAAATTAAACCCATCTTAGGTTTAAAACTTAATGTCTAGATAGCAGACTTCTAGACGACCCCAATGACCTCATCATATTATTATTGTTTCGAACTGATCAGTTGCCAGATGCTCCTTTGGCGTCGCTTAAAACTTGTGATTTTGGGTTTTGAGGTTGGGTCGCTTGATTTTGAATAGCTCTTTGACCTGACATGACCTGACTTAAAAATTTGGTTCAGGTGTGTGAAACAAATTGGGTATAAGTTACTGTAGGCCGTGTTGTTCTGCGTTTCTTCGTTTTTGCGTTACACGGGAAAACCTGCAAAGGGGAAAATTTTGTCCCCCAGTGGGGCACATGTTGAAACATACGAAACCTTAAGGATGAAGTTATGATATGAGTTATTGTATTCTTTGAAGGTCATCTCTGAAAATTTAGTTCCCATAACATGCCTTTCGAGGGCTGTTAGTACGGGTATCATACACTGCTTAGGCACATTTCGCTTGCATCACTAATTTTAAAATCTTGTAAATCAACTTTGGGAAAAAACCTGTTTCCAATTTTTTCACAGCGGAATTCCAACACCCCAAATTTAATTTTCCGAAGATAAAATATTCGACTTTTTAGTGCCATCGTTATCAAATCACGTGACCTGGCCCTAGGTCATCGGTAAAAATGTATTATTTTTTTAATTTTGAATTTAGTCGCCGCCAAATTTTTCTTTAGGTCTTGACGATTCCAAGCATCTATAATTTTATATAGTTATCATATTTAGTCTCGAAGATATGGCTATTCGAAAAGTAAGGTTTTTCGTTGGGACCAAAAAATGCCTGAGGCTATAACCCATAAACCACTGAACGGACGAAGCTAAAAATTCCACAGCGTTAAACTACGCCCTGGACAACCCCTGTGACAAACTTTCATCAAAATCTGAGATATAGGGTGTTATCGCTTGGTCGATTTGTCGTGGAACGCCCCAGCTCCTAGACTTTGCGTGTTTAATAGGCCGGGTCGATGGAAACGGATCCCGGTGAAAGGGGGAAATTATTGGTCCTTGTTCAACTTAAAGCTAATCTGCAAATTTTCAGCAATTTTAATTGAGTCTGAGTACTAGCGAAAAGCTCATTTATCTGAGCACTTTTTGCTGTTTTTCTCCTAAAATGTGATTTTAGAACATTGGGAAGCCTCAGAGAGCTCCAATTTTGCGATTTTTGAATGCGCCGGGTGCTGTTACACCAGTTGTGGTAGAAGAGTTATAATCGAGAGAGATCTATTAGTCCTTTTATAGTGTTTTCCGTGGAGGGTTTAGCATCCGTCACCAGTGACATCTACCGGTGGACACGATAAACAGCGCGCGAAAGGCGTGCTATGCGCCGGGGTTCGGTCCCATTTAAGGGGACAGGTGGTGATTCAATTTCTTGTAATCAATCGAATGGGATTAATCTGATGAAATTGCGGTTTTCACATGTGTCTGAGCCCATACCCTTTCCCCTTCCCCAGCCTTGTTTGCCTGATAAGCAATGGTACATAATCGTACCTATTGAACGGCAAATGGGCATTACAGAAACACCGTCTTAAGAGAATGTAACTTGAATTGGCACCAGTCTTGCTGGCTTTCATCTCCCTCTCTCTCTCTCTCTCTCTCTCTCTCTCTCTCTCTCTCGCACGCGCGCTATCTCGAATCTCCTTAGGTACATTCGATCCGCTGCCAGGACCACCGCACATTTGACACCAAGCACTGACACTGGATATTGTCGCTCATTTGGGAGGGTAGGCTCGCTAAATACGAAGAAGTCACGCATCAGTTTGGCTGACGGCGTGACTTAAAGTGGTCGTGGTACTGTCCGCTGCGTTAGTAGTCGGCTTATTTCACGCGCTAAAGCCATCATTTTTAGCTATGGCTAGTGGTAGGAAATCTGAGCTAAAAACTCGGAAAACTCGACAATGTACCGACAATTTTGTCGTGGGCCAACCTGCTGATCTTCCCACAAACGTGTTACCAACGAGGAAGCAGTTTATCAACTGTTTTCGAAACATACAGCGGGAGATAGACCCTTTAACCAGACGGCTGACATCTGCGGCAAAAGCAAAAAAGCTGGCGTGCGATCGAGTTGCAAGCACTTGGCGTCAGGAGGGGATTCCAACGGTTAGTGGATCTCGTATCAGCCAACTGGGTGACATCTGTCATAGACGTTTCAAAAAACTTATGAAAACTCCCAAGCGCGATCGGGATGATACCGTAAGGGAGAGGGAAGAGACGTGGTTCTCCAAACTATTTGACATTGCTGCCTGTAAATGTTCAGACCCTCTGAACTGTCCCTGTGGCAGAGACGATAAGGTGCCGGAGCTAGAAGTTGCGTTTCTCCATGATCAGAGAACCGTGAGAAGAATCACGACCGGCTCCATCGACCACGAAGAAAGTCGTCGCAGGCGAGTGCAACAAGATAGGAGGGAAAGAAGGGCACAGCAGATGACAAGAGAGTCTCCAGAAAGACCAGATCCATACCAGACACACTTACAGGTGCGAAACTTGTATTTTAGGTAAACCATTGCTCTGTTAATGTGCTCGATAGATAACTCCACTTTATGTTTTTCGAGCGTTATTTTCGACGCATGGAGTTTATAAGTATTTGTTACGTCCTCAATAGACTAGTTAAAAGGACAGTAGTCTCCTGAGCGCGCTAAGCTGAGAGTATTTATCATCACTGGATGACCTCGTGCGATATGATTAGCCTAATAGCGCAAAAAACTCACCACAGTTGTAATATAGGTATTGCAGAATACTATGTAAGTTTTTTTCGTGATCGGAATCGGATACACATGTAATTAAATGAGAATGTCTTACATATCAATTTTGTTTTTTAAGTCGAATAATAGTGTCAGTCTCCTTATAATGAGTCATTCTCCTATTTTTCGCAGGGATCCTCCTCTGAGGACCCCACAGACACCGAAGCTGTGTCTTCAGCGGACAGCGCGGAGCATGAAGCGACCAGCAGTGAAGTAAACACGGACACACTGAGACACATGGCATTGGCAGCCGACAGATACGGCGTGTCAAATCGTGCGGCTGCTGCTATTGTTAATGGTTTCCAAATTGATATCGGAAGGATTTCCTCTAGTGATACCAGATTCATAGTGGATCACAAGAAAGTACAACGGGCTAGGGTGCTTGCTCGTATTCGAGAAGCAGAAAAGAGAAAAGACAAGGTTTGCGAATCTGAGTTGTCAGGTGTGTATTTTGATGGCCGAAAAGATACCTCGTATGTTATGATAGGCAGTCATCTAGATGAGTCAGGCCCCTCAACACGTAGAATAGCACAGCAGGAAGAACATATCGCTGTTGTTGCAGAGCCTGGCGGCGAGTATCTAACGCATTTTACCCCAGAATCAGGAAAGGCTCATGTAATCTTTAAGAAGCTCCATGATGTTGCTGAGGAATTTGGTGGGGACATAGCTGTGTTGGGGGCAGACGGAACCGCAGTGAACACAGGAAAAAATGGTGGCATATTTCGACTGTTTGAGCTTTTTGAAGGTAGACCAGTTCATTGGTTCATTTGTCTACTTCACTCTAATGAGTTGAATTTACGTGAATTGTTCACAAAGCTTGATGGCGTTAGTGCGGGACCGAGATCATTCAGCGGTCCAATCGGTAAGAAACTGTCCGAGGATCTCCACAATAAGCCATTAGTATCATTTATAATAATAATTATTGGGGCTTATCGACGCACCAACTGCCAGGGTCATATGGCGTCGCCAACTCTTTCCCTGTTGGAAGGGTTTCTCGGGAGCCAGCTTGCTCCTTGTTCAGGGAAGCCGCCGGGCCTCGAACCCGGGTCGGCTGCGTGGATTAGTATCATTTAGTCCAGTACCTGGCAACCTGCAGAACCTGGATAAACAGACAATTGATGCCCTCAGCACAGATCAACAGATACTGTACAAGCTGACTGCGGGCATCATTGGGGGGAAATTGGCACTGAGCTTGCCGCCAGAAAAATCGGCCCTCTGAACCAGGCCAGATGGCTGACGTTGGCGACAAGAATTATTCGTCTCTCTGCCTCAACTGAACAGCCAACAAGCAACTTGAAGATGCTGACCGAATTCATTGTCAGGCATTACGTTCCCGTCTGGTTCCAAATCAAGTGCAATCCTCACTGCAAAGATGGATCCAGAAACTTCTTCTGCAGCATCGAGCTCCTGAAGAGTTTACCGCTCTCCGTACAGAAGATCGTGAGGCCTGTCATCCAGCGAAATGGGTACTGGGCTCACCCAGAGGCGATTCTTATCGCCATGCTGTGCGATGATGATATACAAATCCGGGAAAAAGCGGTCGGGGTGATAACACAGTGCAGAGCAGCTGTGTCTGGTGAGGTGCGGCCTTACGAGATCCCCAAGATTGACTTCCAGGCCAATAGTTATGCTGAGATGATTAACTGGTCGAATGAGCTAGTGACTGAACCCCCACTGACATCCAAGCTCAGCGTGCCGGAGCTGCTCTCTTTTAGAGATACAGCGCCCGCATACCCGGTACATACCCAGGCGGTAGAAAGGGCAGTTAAAACTGGTGACTCAGGCTGGAAGCGCAGTGGTCGGAAGTGCTGCCCGTCATGGTTATGTTTGTGCGAGAATGCGGCACCGTGAAAGCATCCCTGTTTTTGAGTCGAAACGAGATTTTGTTGTTGATTGACTTGACCTACGAGTTCGTTAAACGACGTTTTTTCCATGTGTTGGTGACGCAAAAATGGTTTGATAAAGATACAACCAGATGCATCTTGTTTTCTGAGGGCGATATGGCTAGATCAACACCATACGCGTCACCGCCGACAAACACCGACACCAATATGGGACCAATCAGCCTTCAACCTTCTGCTGACGATAAATATCCTCACTCTAAAACTACTCCTAGAAACAAATACTCGTCGAATTTCGGGTCAATATTACATACTTCCCCTGCTGTGTCCTGCTTTCGTCTGTTTCGGCCACTTCCTTTCCGATGCATGTGTTTAGGCCTCAGGACATATGTAGATACGACTAAGCGATGGCAATGAGGGATGGGAAATATTTACTAAAGCCAGTGACTGTCCAGAAATCGAATTCTCGGTTTTCAGGCCTCCACACACAGTTAAAACCACTCCCTGGCGGCTTGACTCCCTCGACTGCGCTAGTTCTCCATTCTGCCACCAGGGGCACTATGACGGGCATCCCTCAGGAGAGAAGCGAGAATAACCGAGTCATGACACATTATGAAGTATAAATAGAGCCCTCTATAGGCTGGAATGATATACGGAGAACACGACAATGATGTTTTTGGAGCCCTCAGATATCTCACTCACGCATTAATTAGGCATTCTGAAGAAAAAAATGGGAAAAGTCCCTGCACAAATCGGTCATTCGCTACCACTCAGTATCAATTTAAAAAATTGGAAAAAATCATATCATTTTCTTGTACCCCAAGGACAAATAATTTCCCCCTTTTCACTTGTTTCCTGGAGAAAAACCCTCCCCCTGACCCGGCCTTGTGTTTAAATCCCGTATTAACAGAGCTTGTCTGAGGACGCCCCTGTTAGTGGGATGGCAGCTTGCGGTTTAATCCTCCGTCTTGCCAATTACTTCCATTAACGACAAATGCTTGCACGCTCTTACAGTAGTCGCCATTTGTGGTCAAGACTCATGTGGGCAAACACAACGTCCCTTTTCATTTAAAGGGAACAACGACGTCTTTTCAGTTAAACATCTGTAATAGGATTCATATTAACGTTAGCTATTGATATGGGAACAACGCTGTGCAAGGAAAAACTTCCCCTCTGGGGCAAAGAAAATCTGAAGCGTTCCCCATTATTTTAAATGAAAGATCAGCATTATCTGAGAGTCCTAAATGTCATTTAACTCTGAAAGCCTATCCAAATATACCTTTCGTATGTAGAGTGACATGAAATATGTAGTGCAGACACGAAGCATCTCATTTGAAAAGGCAGAGGGAGCCAAGAAATACAGGAATAAAATGATTATTAGGATAAAGAAAGAACTGACCAGAATTACCCCGAATCAGTGGCGGATCCAGAACCTTATTTCGGGGGAGGGCTACTGCTATTACCTCGGAACAGCCTCCGGCTTTTTCCATTAACTAAAGACATTTCGTCATTTCGGGTGGGGGGCTTCAGCCCCTAGATCGCCCACTTGTATCCGCCACTGCCCTGAATGATAATTTTGTCATCTCCTACTTGGTAACTCTAATTTTCAGCCCCGGTAGGTATTGGAGCATCGAAAATAACTCACGTCTCTGAGATATGCTTGTGTAACTTCACTTAAATGAAGCATTTGCATGCCCACTTTCAGCACTCTTGCATGCCTATTTTGAATTAAAAAAGCAAGACCTTAACCCCGATTTTATCCACATAAAATGGGCATAGCCATGTTCAGACAGGTCTGACACAACAAAAACAGCGTACAGTTTTGATCTGAAACATTTTCAGATTCACTACCTAACCGAAGCCACCGGCCAGGTAGAATCATCTCCCACCGACAGCCACCGTGCCAGGTAGAATCATCGCGCACCGACAGCCATCGTGCTAGGTAGAATTATCTCCCACCGACAGCCACCGTGCCAGGTAGAATTATCGCCCACCGACAGCCATCGTGCCAGGTAGAATTATCGCGCACCGACAGCCATCGTGCCAGGTAGAATCATCGCGCACCGACAGCCATCGTGCCAGGTAGAATCATCGCGCACCGACAGCCATCATGCCAGTGACGGATCGAGGATTTCGTTAATGGGGGGGCCCAGGCTCGGAGGGCGCCGAACCTGGGGGCGCCGAACCTGAGGGGCGCCAATTTCAGTGGCGGATCTAGCCGGCGGGTTTGGGAGGGGCAAACCGAAGACAAAAACAAAAAACAAAAAAACGTCACGCAGTAAAAAGCTGCACTACCAATATCACTTGCCAGGAGAATTTAGAATTTTGCGTATTTGAGGCGAGAAGCTAAAAAAACGTCGCGGGCTGAAAAATATGGGCTCGAGATACTTCTTCCTATCCAAGGCTGCCTATACTATGACTGGCTATACTATAACTGAGAATTATTGAAATTTACTCCATGATTCTGATGAAGGGCTGTGCCCGAATATATAATCTTCAGTGTTTTTTTTACATTTCCGGATTCGAAGGGACAGGCCAGGGAACATCTTATCAACTTATGTTTTGTTTGAAGTTGAGAGTTGAAACACCAAAATCTTGCTTATAAACTAAAAAGGAGTAGGGGAAAAAGGAGGTCGATCGCTGTGGGGGTCAAAAACATAGTTTTGCCCCGAGCTTTTCCGTTTGGGGGAAATGCCTTTTTGCCCCCCCTCCTGGATCCGCCACTGGCCAATTTACCACTCAGAAGGCGGCCAGTGTCAATGAAAAACGCGTTTAAAAAGGATTTGTAAATGCTTATTTTCATGAAAGCTTCCTCTTAGTGAGCACATGTTCACGTTTCCCATCAAGCATATTTCGGGCCAGCTAACGACTGGCACCTTGGTAGAAAATGCTGAAAGCACCCACTGACACTAACTGAAGCACGATGAGCAAATAATACAGTTATCTTCGGTCATGCGCGAAAACTGAGGTGTCGTATCCACCACCTCCACTTATCACAGTTGTCCTGGCTAACGGCTCCATACTGAAATAACCGATTGACGCTAACCTGAGCCTCATAGGCCGCAGAACACCTGCGGGCCAGCTGAGTCCCCTCAGCTGATCTGGGACCGATTTTAGAAACCGTTTAAATAGGTAGGCATCTTGGCCCCCTTAACTGGCACGGGCCCCTCAGCTGATTTTGGAGACCCAAAATCCCTCCTACCGGATTCCACCCACGCCAGATTTTCTGACTCCCTGAGGGCCCCTGGGGGCCATTGGGGATTTTTCCCGCGATCAGCGCTGGGGTCCCTCCCCCGAGACAAAGCTTACAACATGTCTCTGTCTCTATACTCTAGCGTGTGCCAGAGTTGAGCTAGAATCATTTTTAGGCACAACTCGCTTCCTCTCGTTACGGCGAATCATCAAATAATGTATAATATGACTATACTAGGTCAAAACATAAAAATGACCTGACCTAAGGCTAGGTCAAGGTCACCATCTAGCCTAGCATAGCCAGTATGCATATCAATCAACTCACAATAACAATAAAAAATGGTATCAAAATACGGGTTTTATCAATATTTCCTGCAAAGCAATTGACCAAGTCCTAAAACCTGCTTAGGAAGCCCCAGATGAACTCTCAGAGGTAACATGTCTAAACTTGCAACATGAACCGATAAAGAGGCCTAGAATACTATGATTTGGGGAATCCGAAGGTATTTCAAGCGGCGTCTGCAGACATAGAGCAATTTTCGGTAAATTTCCGTTTTACACCATGCATTTTCAATGGAGAGGTCATGATTCGTACCTGTCCCTAGGTCATCGATGGGAAAAATCCCGGAATAAATTTGTTAGTACTTTTTGGGCCCATTATATGGTACAAGTTTGAATTCGATAAATTCACCCTTTTCTTACTTACGCCAACTTAAACATTTTTTGGGGTGAGGTCACATGACCTGCAGTGGTGACCTGACCTGAGATGACGCAACCTTAAATTTTGAGGGAAAGTTGCGGAATTGATCAATGATAAGGTGTGACAAGTACTGTGTCGCTTCGCGCCGACGTTTTTTCGTGCCACTGGGAGACCTAGAGAGAGTGTTCAAGCACCCCCCAACGGGCCGGAACGGGGCGCGAATATTCTAGAACAGGGCTGAGGCCAAAAGGGAAGGCTCTAAACAATGTCTGAAATTTTGGGGTCAAGGTCCTTCAAGGTCATTGACCTATTACAGCACAACCCAACATATTTTGCCTAATTTACGCTATAACTAGCGCTGTGCCCAAGCTTACCAATGACCTTTGATCAAGCCTTGATGATCAAGGCCAATCACCTTAAAATTGACCTGTGACCTTGATCTAAACACTGAATAACCTTTACTTTGATGTAATAGCATACGTTATAATAGGTGTCGTAACATTATGCAACGTCATTTAGGGGCTGTCCAGGAGTACCTGTGCTCATCAGGGACACCTATGCTCTCTGGAGGGGCCTTTGCTTCGATGAGGCACCTGTGCCACCCAGGGGCGCCTTCGCTCCCCAATGGACGCAACCTAGCTATCCAGGGGCATCTTTGCTGTTCCGGGGGTGCCTTTGATACCCAGTGCCCATGGGGAGCTTTTTCTTATCCAGGCTCACCTTGGTATTGAGGGGCGTATTTTTATTCAAGATAACCTATACTACCCAGTGGCGCCTACCCTACGCAAGGGGCGCTTAGGCTATCCAGGGGGCGGCAATTTGCTATACATAGGGCGCCCTTATGCTCTCCATGGGCACCTCATTCAGAGGGTGCCTCTGATATTCAGGGGCACTTTTCCTATCAGCAGGGTACCTGTGCCATCTTGGGGCTATTCTTAGCAAGGGACGCTGCTGTTATTCAGGAATGCCTACACCACTGTCGAGGGTCGCCCTTGCTACCCAGAGGCGCCTTTACTTCTTAGGAAGTTTGGCGCCCGTGCTTTAAGGAGTGCTTTGGCATCGATTGATTGCTCTATTATTGGGCTTATAGGTGCGCGTGAACCTTGAGCTCATGTAGCGCCCATATTGTTGCTAAGGAACGCTTATGCTATCAAAGGGCGCCTTTACTATCCAGGGCCTCTGTTTTATTCAAGGCAGTCTGTTCTATCCACGGGCATCTGATATTTCGGGGGTGGTGCCCAGGTTATTCAGGAGGCGGATTTTCTCTCCACAGAGGCGCACTATTGCTTTCCAGGGGCGCCGTTACTGCCCAGGGGTGTCTTTCTATCCAGGGGCGCATATGCTGTCTAGGTGTATTTTTCAATCACAGACATGATTGAAATACATGCCCCTACGTTATCCTGGGGTGCTTTTTGTCTCCGGTGAGGCGCTATTTTTCTCTTCTGGGCACCAGTTTATTCAAGGGCACCTATGCTGTCCAGAGAACCTTTGTTATCTAAGGCTGCCTTCGCTGTTAAGGGGCACCTTTGCTACCCAAAGGGAGCATTTTACTTTCCTGGAGTGCTTATTTCCATCTAAGGGGCGCATGTGCTATCTTGGAGCGCCTTTGCAAACATGGGGCGCACTTTTCTATCCAGGGGCGCCTTTGCACTTGAGAGGGTGCCTCTGCAATCCAGGAGGACCCCAAAATAGATGGAGAATAAAAATTCTGAAATAAGGCGCTTGAACACTGAAATAAAGTGCCTAGTTATCAGAAAGAAGCGCTCATCTGCTGAGCGGGGAGGACTCCTGGTTGGTGAGGGTAGCGTTCTCGGAAGTGGGGCGCACATACTGAAAAAGGCACCCGGTTGCAGCGATGGAGCACTAAGCCTTCAGTTATAGGTTAATGAAATGTGGTTAAAGGCAGTCCATGCTCAAATTGACCGCTCGAGCCCTGTAACAGAGCACGCGACTGTCGGACAGGTGTGCCAAACCATAGACAGTAGGGCAGTTGAAGATGGAAAGGGACACCTACGATATCCTGGGGGCGCCTGTACTCTCAGGTGAGGCGCTTGTTTTCTTTCTCAGGCGCCTAGTTTATCCATGGCCGCCTATACTGTTCAGATCATCTATTTCAAGAAGGGTTAACTTTGCTGTCCAGGGGCGCCTTTGCTATCCAAGGGCGCATATGATATCTGTAGGGCGCTTTATGCAAAGGGCGCCTAGGCTGTCCAAGGGCGCCGTCCCAACCATAGGCCACCTTTCACTTTCCCTGAAGTGCCTATTTCTAAGTAAGGGGTGCATATATTATCTAGGAAAGCCCTTGATATACGGAGACACCTTTTTGTCCAGCGGCGCCTTTGCTCTTGAGGGGCGCTGCTCCAATCCAGGGCAGCTGAAAGTGGATAAGGGACATCTATGTTATACAGAGGGAGCCTGTACTTCCCAGTGAGGCGCTCGTTTTCCTTCTCGGGCACCTAGTTTATCCAGGGGGCGCCTAGGCTATCCAAAGACGGCTTTTCTATCGAAGGTGTGCCTTCCTAAGGGGCGCTTTGTTACCCAGGGGCGCCTTTGCTGTCCACAGCACTTCTGTTATCCAGGGATGTCTTTGCTGTCCAGGGGCGCCTTTGCTATCCAAGGGTGCATATGACATCCGTAGGGCGCTTTTTCCAGTGCACCAGTGCACGCCTAGGCTATCAAAGGGCGCCTTTTTCTACCCAAGGTGAGCATTTTATTTTCCTAAAGCGCCTATTTCTATCTAAGGGGCGCTTATGCTGTCCAGGGCACCTATATTACCAAGATTTGCCTTTGCTGCCCAGGGGCGCCTTTCCTAGCCAAGGGCGCATTTGATATCCCTATGGCGCTTCATCCAGGGGGCGCTTAGGCTATCCAAAGGCGGCTTTTCTATCGAAGGTTTGCCTTCCTAGGGACGCCTTTGCTACCCAGGGGCGCCTTTGCTGTCCACAGAACTTGTGTTATCCAGGGTTGTCTTTGCTGTCCAGGGGCGCCTTTGCTATCCAAGGGTGCATATGACATCCGTAGGGCGCTTTTTCCAGTGGGCGCCTAGGCTATCAAAGGGCGCCTTTTTCTACCCAAGGTGAGCATTTTATTTTGCTAAAGCGCCTACTTCTATCTAAGGGACGCTTACGCTGTCCATGGCACCTATGTTACCAAGATTTGCCTTTGCTGCCCAGGGGCGCCTTTCCTAGCCAAGGGCGCATAGGATATCCGTAGGGCGCTTCATCCAGAGGGTGCCTAGGCTATCCAAAGGCGGCTTTTCTACCGAAGGGGTGCCTTCCTAGGGGCGCCTTTGCTACCCAGGGGCGCCTTTGCTGTCCACAGCACTTGTGTTATCCAGGGCTGCCTTTGCTGTCCAGGGGCGCCTTTGCTATCCAAGGGTGCATATGACATCCGTAGGGAGCTTTTTCCAGTGGGCGCCTAGGCTATCAAAGGGCGCCTTTTTCTACCCAAGGTGAGTATTTTATTTTCCTAAAGCGCCTATTTCTATCTAAGGAGCGCTTATGCTGTCCAGGGCACCTATGTTACCCATATTTGCCTTTGCTGCCCAGGGGCACCTTTCCTAGCCAAGGGCGCATATGATATCCGTAGGGCGCTTCATCCAGGGGGCGCCTAGGCTACCCAGGGGCGCTTCATCCAGGGGGCGCCTAGGCTACTCAGGGGTGCATTAGTTCCCCATGGCGCAATCCTGCTATCTAGTGGCGCCTTTTCTTTGCCGGGGCGCGTTTGTTAGCTTTCTAAATTTCATCTTCAACATTTTACTGGGGCGCAAAAGACCAGTAAAGGCGTATAGTGTTCGGGCAGGGGCGCTTTGCCATGGTTTTAAGGACTATGTTGTAATTCAAGTGGAATAAGTGGTATCTACCACCTTGGCGCACGAAATGGGTACAGGTGCGCCGCTCATATCGGGCGCCGAAGGCGCCCGATATGAGCTAAGCTATGCTGAGGCGCTTCGGAGCTAAGGGGAGGGGCGGGCCCCCTGTCCCCCCCTTGGATCCGTCACTGCATCGTGCCAGGTAGAATTATCGCCCACCGACATACAGGCAACCGTAGTTCAGAGGGGATGCTATTTGGCTTGTAAAGCCATATGGTAAAGCTTGTAAAGCCCTATGTACCACGCCAATGGTGACGTTCTTACACTATTTGGCACTTATCAGTAAGCTGATAAATTGCTATCGATAATCAGGTGTAGGGCGCTCTTTCCGGGTAGCTGTGCTATTTTTTGGACGGTTTTGTAGCTTGCTTTGGAATAAAAAAACATGGATTTGGGATCTAAATGGGTTTTCGATGTAACCAACTGGTTCAGATTTGCCAATGAATATGTGTATTTGTGGATCTGGGTATGTATTTTGACTCACTTTCGTATCAAGTCGTACTGTCGGATAACAATTTGACTTTGATGGTTGATCGTGCTGTGCAAACTGATTGATCTGAATTTTTCGGGGAATGCTGGACAAATGCCACATTGCATCCATCAACTCGGTATCTGCAAGCTTCTCCCCTCCTTTCTTCGAATACGGGCCAGAAGTAACCTGAGCTCTCTTGACCATGCCGTACACTGCTTAGGGCGGAGATGTCGAGAGTTGAGCTGAAGCCGCGGCGCGGCGCCCGGGCTCTAGCCTCTTACCCCGGAGGAAGTGGAGCTGTTGCACTTCCTGGCTACGCCTCTGCGCGTAATACCCATCTGTTGGCACTTGGGCCTGCTCAGACTTCTCGCTAGCCTCCGAGCTTTGGTTGGAACCGTTCCAGTAGGGCAGCCCAAGCCGGCCGGCCCCTTCCTTCCGATGCCTTGTCCAGGCGGCAGCTGGGGGCTAAATTTAGAGGACTGAAACACTCAGTTATTGTCTTCAGTTTAATTCTTAGAGCAGATCACCAGCCGGCCAGTATGATCCCATTATAGATGAAGCCGGATAGGAAAAGCAGTGCGGTCGTGTAAAGAATAAGGGACGTCAATATTAAGCCCCATCACTTCCATATAGCACACTGCCTAGCAAGTACTAAGCACATGGGGTGAGTGAATGTGTGCTGAAACATGGGCTTTAAACTCGCTAAAAAATGTAGGAATAGGTCGGAACCAGAATAAGATAAGAATAGAAATTATAATAATGATAATGATAATGCAATCATGGCCCAGAGGATCCGAAATAAAAACCCCTAGCTCACGGTGTTTGCTCGTCCGCGGAGCTCCGCGAAAAGGTGACGCGTGCGAGTTGATCGAGATGGCACGTGTAAAGGAAAGTTGCTCAGAAAAATGTCCGAATTTATTTTTCCAGAATATATACTTTTAGAAAGAGCAGATCGTTCTGAGTTTTTCGAGATGCGAGAGATATTGCGCCGAAGTGTTGTATGAGAGCATCAAAGGACAATGATAACACGATCTGATTGTGTGATGATTTAGCCATAGAAAGAACTTGTGCTGCGCTCGATCAACTCGCACGCCGTGAGATTTGGCCGCACCTGCCCAAATCACGCTGTAATACTCCAGATGAGAGCGTACATTGGCATAATATGTCATTTGTAGAGAGTTTCTTGGTCAAATTTTGCGGTTTGTGAGGCATTTTGAAAATATAAAACGGGGCAACCAAGTGACCCGTTGGCTTGTTTTACTACGTGAGGCATGCTGGCCGGGAAGGCTAATTTACTGTCCAACATTTCATCGAGGTCACTAGTTTTATCCAGGGGCGTAGCCAGGATTTCGCTCAGGGGGGGGCGGCGCCCCGAAAAGGGCCCCTGCGACAGCGCCAAAAGAGCCCTGATGGGTAAAAGTGTCCTGCTTGTTACAGAATCGTGTCCTCAGGAGGGCCCTTCGGGCCCTCAGGGGGCTGTCCCTGCCGCCCCCCTTGGCTACGCCCCTGGTTTCAATTGAGAGGAGCCTTTCCAATAGAAAATAGAATTGTGTCCGGGCAGGTGCGCGCCTCGGGGTCATCGTGAATGAGTGGCATTACCAGGGATTTAGTATGAGGCCCCATCTGACAGACCACGACTGCAAGCGATCGAGATCGTGCTGCAACAGCAGCCTGTCAGCTGGGGCGGCGGTTTTGCAGTGAAATTTTACATCGTCAACATACATCAAGCAATTTGAGAAATTTTGTCTAGAAGGTCATTTGTGAAGAGTTAGAATAGGAGCGGGCCATTAAAGATCCTTCCGGTACACCCGAGGTTACTGAAACCCAGTCGGACGTTTTACCGTTCACAATGACCCGCTGACGCCTATCAGAGAGGTACGAGATAAACCAGTTTAGAGCCGAATCTTTCAGGTGATACGGGCCTATTTTTGTGAAAGGTCCACGATTTGAAATGCTGCTGAATAATCTGTATATATGGCGTCCGTGTGGTGTCCCTCCGATATGGCCTGCCACGCTGAGCTCAGATACGCCGCAAGGTTGCTGGAGCATGACCGATGCGGTACAAAACCGTGCTGCTCAGGGCACAGCACCGGCGAAACATGCCGAAACAGCTGGTCGTAGACAAGTCGTTTCAAAATCGTTACGAAAAGGGGAAGCAAGGAGGTAAACTGATAATTCGATGGCCCTTCTTTATCATCGTTTTGTATTGGAATAGCATTGGCCTGTTTGCATTTAATAGGAAACTTACCGGCTGTGACGGACATGCTGCATTTTCTGTGAGTGGTGCAACGTTCCCTGGGCACACTCTGCGACGATTTTAGCGCTCATGCTGTCTGTACGTCGTGCCTTGTTTGAATCTAGGGACTTCAGAGTGATTCGAACTGCTTCCTCGAAAACATGAAAACAAGACAAGGTGTCTCCAAAAAATATAGTGCATGCGGACTCTGACAGTGGGGCTTGTAAATTTCCGTGCAAAGATAAGGTTCAGATAAGACGCTTTTCTGTGCCGTCAGAGGTAAGGCTTTTATCTGGTTTGAGCAGTACCGTCAAAATACTTAATTTTTTCCGAACACTTCGCAGAACAGTCCATTGTCTTTTTGATTGGTCCACATGCCGACAGTCAGCTTCCTAAGGTACTCAGAATACCTGGTGTTAATAATATATTTGATATTGCTCCGTATTTAGTTAAAATCGGTCATACTCATAAATGCAGAATTATCCGGTAACTATGCGAGGCTCTTAATTTTTAACAACTAAGAAATGCAATTTCAAGAGGAGGCAAAAAGGTTTCTGGTTCCACCCCATATGCCACCTTTCCCTGCCGGCACCATATAAACATGGCCAGATTTTTAAAACATGTTTTTGTTCGTGAGTGAGCGATTATGGCCGACTTTAGTGCAGGCAGCCGTTTGTAACTTCGCAGGGATGGCTAGGAGTTGAGAGGGGTCCCATCTTGTTGACACGACGATTGGTCCGGACCTATCTACAGAGCACAGTTTTTCCTAACCTACAGGCTACAGGTCCAGGCCTACCCTTACCTAGAGGTGATATATCCCGCGCCCCACCGGGGGTCCAGCGCCACCTTCGCCCCACCGGGGGCCATCGATGGCCCCCTCTAACTCCGAAAAATATGGGGGTTGGCGCAAATCTACAAAGTGCATTCGAAAGCTTGCGTAAATTCAGTAAGAAATTACTTAGCATGTTTAAGCGCTCAGACCAATGGTTTGACCTCCAGAGGTCAAGCTAGGTCACGATAGGCTATTTTCACTCAAATATGCAATGCTTAAGAAAACTGGGCATAACTCTTATGCCATTAGAGTTATTGAGATCGGGTAAACTACATTGGATAGGAAAATTCCAGACCTTTCTCCGCTATATGAACGTAATGACCTCCCGCCAGTGGTTTGACCTCCAGAGGTCACCTGGTGACCTCATACGACCTGAGGTCATCAAAGGTCAGAATGTGACCTTGTTGTAAATCAAATGAAAGCTAGTGATGAGAAATACACGATGGTGTTTGATTCAACGCTCTAGCTTAATTAGGTCAAAGGTTATTGCTAAAATACTGTTTTTGACCCTTGGTGACCTTGGATGATCTTAAAGAGTTCAAAGGGAAAATATGACCCCTGGAATCCGTAAAAGGGTGTCCAAGAACGCTTTTCTGAGCAGGCCGAGCATTTGCTATCGTTTTTGTGGCTTTTACATCATAAGACAGCCTTTTCCCATGCCTTTTCAATGGGAGAGGTCACCTCGTGACCTGACCTTAGGTTACGAAATCGAAAAATCCCAGATATACACCTTGTAGACCCTGGCTGGGCCATGAACTGTAGGAAGTTTCGAATCGATCTACTGAGAAACGTAGCTCTTATAGAGCTCAAAAGTTGAAGCGAGGTGACCTTGGTTGACCTCGCCTGGTGGCCTGACCTTAGGTGAACCGGGATAAAAAATTTAGGGATGGTGTGAAAATGATAGGGTGAGAGATAGAGCACTCAACCACGGTCCTAAGTTTCGTTGTTTTTCTGTTATCCCGAAAAAAACCTTAGGGGGTCATCAATGGCCCCCGCTGGGGCGAGGGATGCTTACCCGCGGCGGTAAATACACGTTAAATCATCGTTTAAATGCGCTATCACATCGCGCTTGCACTCCCCTGAATCGTGTGCTTCACATCTGCAGCAAGGCTGTTTGTAAACCTGCGCTGGCATTTTGCGTCGGTGTGTGAGTGTTCCTGCGCTGGCATTTTGCGTCGGTGTGTGAGCGTTCCTGCGCTGGCATTTTGCGCGGTGTGTGAGCGCTGGAGTGTCTCCTGACAGTGTTTGCGGAATGGACCGGTGGGATCCCTCGCTTGGGCCGTAGGCAGATTTAGGGAGGCAAGGAGGCTTTGTTCCCCCGATCGACCCTCGGCGCCCCCTGAAAAGGTCACGACTCCCTCCTGAAAGGTTGATGGTGCCCCTTCGAAATTTCGGTCCCCACCCCCTCTCCCCATCCCCAGGTTGCAAGTATCGGCGGCTCTACGATAGGATTTGGCACCCACCCTACCGGTTTTGCAGTCGAAAAGTGGCGCCCCCTGGTCTGGATGCCGGTCTCCGACGATGTGCCTGTGATCAACAATCATGGATCCGCCTATGGCCTGAGCCTGGTCTCAAGTTAGCGAGCGCTGTTTTCCCCGAGGATCAGCAGGATTCTAGGCTGGATCTGGGCACACGTCTGCTGGCAGGTATTACCGCCTGAGGCGGTGGCTCATCAGTCGGCGGCTGCGTCGCGGGCGAGCAGGCGTGCCCCCGGGGCGTTGCCGTTCGTAAGAGCCGGGCGGGCTGGGACGAGCGATCCGATCCCAGATCCGCGAACTCTCTGGAAACGACTAGGCTGTGCTGCACCATCCAGCGAAGCGGCCGTCAAAAGTCAGAAGCTTTCGACGAAGGAAAGCGTTTTGTGACTGTGACCGCGGGGGGGGCACTTACTGGTTATTGCGAAAGTGCTGCAATCGGATAGAATTGTGTGATCGCGGACACAATTGCGCTTCCATGCGGTGCAGTTGTCCTCAGAACAAGAAGCAGCCGGACCAGAGTGAAGAGGCTGTGTGTCGGGGCTAGGCGGGAAGGGGTGCGGGTGACTGTTGACTGGGAGCGTTCGTCCCTGACCTTGGGCCGGCTGCAACCGCGCTTCTTCGACATACCTGCACCGACCAGACTGAGAGGTATGTGGGATGCCCCGTGTCGGCTGTATCGCGTACTGTCTGTGACGGGACTAGAATTTTGGTAAGGCGCAGCCTTGTTGAGTCGCGACTCAGAGTCAGATTCGACTCTGAGTCTACTCAAGTTTTGTTTGAGTCAAAATTGAGTCGACTCACTTCCGGATTTGGGTTGAGTCAGAGTCGACTCAACTGCTCGAGCAGTTGAGTCGAGTCAGAATCTGAGTGAGTCTCTGAGCGGTGAGTCAGGTTTGAGCTGACTCAACACCTTATTTTCTTAACATATGTGATTTGGCACAAAATCACTTTCAAGTGTGAGGGTACACACCATACGAAGTCTTAAGATCATTCTCATTCAATAATTAACTCTTAAGAAGCCACATCTTTACTTTCTATTTTATTCCTTCGTTTGGCTGAAAACACTAAAAAATTAAGTAATAATAGCGGCAGATATGGGTTCCAAAAAAACATTATTTTGCACATAAGTCGTGAAATGGGTCAAAACGAAAACTGAAAGTTTCACCGAACCTCTTCTTTCAAAGCGCTATCTTGTTTTTCATGGCTTGAGGACATCCCCTTGTAGCAGGGGCGTAGCCAAGGGGGGCAGGGACAGCCCTCCCTGATGGACCGAAAGGCCCCCTGAGGGCACGGGCCGCGCGAAGCGCGGCTCACCCGACATGCATTCACAATGATTAGCCTTCAAGCCCTTGAATCTTTATCTTACTCACCTTTTAGTATTTAGTATCCTTCATTCCTATGAAGCAAATAGTGTATGTCATGAATTATTGCATTGCAATTTTCATGTTTGTGAAGGAAATGTGCCGCTAGTGAGTAGATAATGACATGAATTAATGCATTGTAATTTGAGTTTTATTAAAGGAAATGTGCATTTTGTGTGTGCATACGTTGCCACCATTCTGATTCGGAGTAGACTTCAACTTGATGCTTGTCGGTGTCGAGTCGAATCACTTCTGAATTTAGGCTGAGTCGTGTCGGCTCACCATTTTTAACACGACGAGTCATATTGGAATCATAGTCAGCCGTTAAGCTGTGAGTCAGAGTCTAGCCGACACAAGAAAGCTTGAGTCATCAACAAGTCTGGTGGAGTGGAGATGGGTCTGGCGTCAACGGGGGAGGTTACACGCGTAGTGGAGAAGGGTCTGGCGGCAGCGGGGAAGGTAACATGCGCAGTGGAGGGGGATCTGGCGTCCACGCCCAGTGGAGGGGGATCTGGCGTCCACGCGCAGTGGAGGGGGATCTGGCGTCCACGCCCAGTGGAGGGGAGTTTCTCAAGTTTCCACGCCCCTGAGATTTCGAAAATTAAGAGGGCTAGAAAAATTTCCGTTGAGTGGCTTGTGAGAGACATTTTAATCTACATTTTACCCAATTTTCATTGACATAGGCCAATATAGTCCCCACAGCTATATTGCTAATTGACTGACCCAGCCGCCCCGGTAACTCAGTTGGTAGAGCTTTTGGCTCCGGTTCGTTACTCAGGATCATGCAGTGGCAGTGCATGTGCGCTCGTGCAGGCTTGGGATCGGTTTCCCTGAGACGCGCCAGTGCTCTATACTTACCCGACGTAGGTTGGCTGGTAACTAACTAGTGAGAGGGTGACCTGAGCGGGGCGGCCGTCCCTGTGCGTTGTGGGACGTTATACTTTGGCTTCTAAATTAGCCATTCATTGTGGGAGTCTTTTGTTCCCATGGTGGGGTCAGGTTCTCCGTAACAAGTCCCTTAATGGCTTTAGTGAGGCTCCGACTCCAAAAACCGAACTAGGAACAAATTGGACGAAATTTATAAAAAAAGGCAGGTCAGCTAGATCCGTCACTGAAGCTGTACGTTCAAACAAACAGGGCCCACCCTTCCCGCAACAGAGGCCAGCTGGACCCGCCACTGTTGCCGTACATCGCAGTCGGCTGGGGCTGACTCCTCCCCCAAATACGGACCACTGGTGCCGTACATCGCAGCCGGCTGGGTCTGACTCCTCCCCCAAATACGGACCACTGGTGCCGTACATCGCAGCCGGCTGGGTCTGACTCCTCCCCCAAATACGGACCACTGGTGCCGTACATCGCGGCCGGCTGGGTCTGACTGCTCCCCCAAATACGGACCACTGGTGCCGTACATCGCGGCCGGCTGGGTCTGACTCCTCCCCAAATACGGACCACTGGTGCCGTACATCGCGGCCGGCTGGGTCTGACTCCTCCCCAAATACGGACCACTGGTGCCGTACATCGCGGCCGGCTGGGTCTGACTCCTCCCCCAAATACGGACCACTGGTGCCGTACATCGCGGCCGGCTGGGTCTGACTGCTCCCCCAAATACGGACCACTGGTGCCGTACATCGCGGCCGGCTGGGTCTGACTCCTCCCCCAAATACGGACCGCTGGATACGCCACTGGCACAGTATCTACATGGAGGCCAAGCAGGAGCGAAACACAAACTGAATGACGTCATTCGAAACATAATGCATATGAGAAGCGCGTTGTGGCAGGGCGGACCACCTGCTGGCTCAGCTCGCCCCAAGAAAGCGTTCATGATCCAACATGATTTTCAAATAGTTTGCCAAAGACCATCGCAAAGTTCGTACGCAAAGCATAGCAGTTACACCGATTACACCACCACAAAACATTACCGGTCGCAAAACCACCAGGGTCACAATAAACAACGTCTACAAGTGGTAGTGACGGTAAATGCTTTCAGATGAAGCCCTTGTTTGGGCATGGACCCTTGTGTTTCGCTTTGCCCTGTCAGGCCGCTTTACCCCACTTCCCCGTATTGTAGATTTAGTCATATTTATCGGAAATATATCGGATTTGGATTCAAAATAGTGGTCTATAAATGAATTGGCTTGGGTTTGGTGGAGAAATGTCGAATACAGATCGGACTGGACCTTGATTTCCTTGGTCAGGGCGTACCTTAGTGGAGTCTAGTTCCAGAGAGGGCTTTAGTGGAGTCTCAGGGCTCATACAGGCCAGGGGCGTAGGAACGGTTTGAAAAGTGGGGGGGCCAACCTTAGAGGGGGCCCACCTCAAGGGGGCCACAATCCACGGGGGCCCATAATTATAAAAAAACTAGTTAGCTCGTTTGGTGTCAATAAGGCACTCATGCACACTAGGATGCCAACATATGGAAAATTGAGAAATTAAATTTTGCCCTATGATTTTGATTTGTACCTATTATGATCTAATAAATCATAGTACAACGAAAAAAATATTTTTTGGGTTTTTTACCTAGACCCTTTTTAAATACGAAATACATTTTTAAGCTCTTTTGGAGGATTTCATTCATTTTTACCACGAGCGCGTTTCTTATATTTACAGATGTTTAGGCCCTTTCATCACATTTACAAAATTAAAAACTGTTTAGAAAACTACAGACAGTGCTTTGATACCAAATAGCCTCACTTCGCTATGCCTAATCAATATGTAATTGCTTATTTAATGACAAAAAATGGGAACATTTATCTAGGTTATTACGGACCCCTTCTTTCCATCATTAGAGATTGATTTAGGTAAAGGCTGATCACAATAAATACGCCTAGCTATATTTCGATGCCTAAAATGCAGAGCTCCAGCATGACTGCAAGTGCAATGTAGGTACTTGATGGCCAGCTTTGTGATGCTGTGGAGGTGCGGGCGTGGTGATATAGTGGTTAGCAACCTTGCTTTCCACGCGACCAATCTGGGTTTAAGGCACGGCAGATTCCTTGTGCAAGGAGCAATTTGACTCCCCAAGAAATCCCTCTCGACAGGGAAAGAGTTGGCGACGCCATATAACCCTGGCATCGAAGGATCGAAGGACGGCGCGCCTTTCGATGACTCAGGGACGACTGTTGCTCGGCATCTGATGCGGGGTCCGTGTCCGATTCATGCTTTGTGTTGGGATTGATATGGGATGGAGTTTGATTGGGACCAATTCTCGGGACTCATTTAGAAACACTAGGGTAGTAGGTGCCTTGGTTTTTTCACGAAGCGCTCCTCCTCCAGGGGCTTGCAGGCAGCGTACTTGCTGATATTTGCATATTCGTTGCGGGGGCCCACCTCAAAAGGGGGGCAGTATCCCCCTGACCCCCGGTTCCTATGCCTATGCCGCCCAGGGGCCGCCAAATTATCTCGGAGGGCCCCAAGCTCCAGAACATGACTCAGGAACCTAGATCAGTCAGCTCAAGAGCCCAGACCAGTGCACTAGCCTCGGGACCAGCTTATCAAGGGACCCTACATAAGCACAGGACCCCTCGAAGCTCATCACAGTGGAGCCCCAGATTCGCACAGGGTGCCAGATTAGCTTAGGGGCCCGGTTCAGCTCGGGGGTCCCCAGGTCGACTTATGTAGGGTCTCAAAACAGCTCAAGGGGCTTGTTCAAGCTCACGGATCCCAGCTTAGCTCAATGACGCTAGAACAGTTCAGGGGCCCCAGACCAGCTCAGGGCTTTTTTCAGCACAGGCCAGCTCAGATCAGGGCCCAGATCGGCTGATATAGGGTCCCCTCTCGTACCAGCTCAGGAGCTCAGGGGGCTCCATTCAAGCTCACGGCCTCCAGCTTAGCCCAGGGACCTTAGAAGAGTTCAGGGCCCCCATACCAGATCAGGGGCCCCAGTTAAGCACAGGGGTACCCAGATTAGCTCAGGGCCACAGCTAGGCTTAGGGGGTCCAAGGGTGGCTGATACAGAGTCTCAGAACAGTGGCGTAGCCAGGATTTGGCAAAGGAGGGGTCCGACTACCGTCGGGGGCCCCAGGCCGGGGGTACCCTTAGTAACCGGGGCCCATCTCCTATATCTTTTGTATAGTATTTTAACATTCACACGAAGGAAATTTTGTTGTGCCTTTTTAAGCATTTATTCTTATTTTGTTTATAGCTTGATTTTTTCGATCCGACCAAGTGTTGGTAAACTAAGGTCACCAAATATTACGGATGGCCCATACCTTATATGGTAGCGTGGCTATAATAACAGCTTTGTGCCATATTTCGGGAAGTTCAATGTTGATGCGCGCATGATGTTACACCCGAGTCTACCTCAATTCACTCTGGTAATCAGACATGAAGTTATTGAAGGTCAGTCGTTTTGAGTACGTAGAAATTATCTTCTACGGGAAATGATTAGTAATTATTTCCCGGTGTCGAATCCATGAACTCTTTAATAGGGAAATTTCAAAAGAAACGGAAAAAACGAATAAAAATACAAAGGACATGATAATGTGTCCCGAACGTTACATGACCTCTATTCCGTCGACAGATCCTGTTGAGATCCAGTTACTTTCTTACCCTTGCTATCTTGTAAACGAGCAAATTACCAAGACAAAAGGCGCCTGAGATATCTATCGCCTTGGATCACTCTGTCATTGTTATTTTCAAACTTTCATACCTACTTTTCTTTTGAGGATTATGCTCATCGATTTCTGTCATTACCCTTGTTTGTCTGGTTCCCTACGAAAATATTTGAAAGTTGTTTATTTCAGAATTTTTAGGAATGTAGTTATTGGTGTTAAGCTAATAGATTAAAAATTGACTGAAGTGCCAAATTCCCTGTTCAATTTGCTCTTATGGTAAAATTAGATTATTTTTTGCCTTTCCTTCGATAATGGTGCCTGATGGACATGTTTCAATTTGTCTGTATTAGTGCGCAATAGGGGTAGATACATTTTTTCCGAGACATATTATTTTGAAAAATTTTATTCGAGCTCTGGGGCCACCTAAGACCAACACTTGGCGGCACTCACAAAACTAATTTTCGGCCGCTCTCCTGATTAGATCTCAGGGGGTCTCTGAGACCGATTCACGGCGCCTCTTGATGAAAACTGGGGGCCCCTGAGAATCCCTCGGGGCTCCTGAGATTAGTTATCGGCAGCACCTCTGAGACTAATTATTGGCCCCCCCAGATTTACTTTGGAGGGGGGGCTGAGACTGACTATCGTGGCCATCCAGATTAGCTCTTGGGGTCCCCTGAGGCTGTCTTTGGGAGGGGGACTGAGGCTGTGGGGGAGGGGACTGGGAATGACTTCCAACAGCCCTCTGAGACTTACTCTAGGGCGCCCCTGAGACAATCACCCCGGGGGGGGTGGAATCACCTTTGATACTGAGTTTTTGGCGTTCCTGAGACTGACTCTCGGAGGCCCCCTGAAATAGACTTTTGCGAGGCCCTGAGAACCACTCTCTGGGGCCCCTGAGACTAGCTCGGCCCCCCTACCCTGAGACAGACTCCCGGGGCCCCTGAGACTAGCTCGGCCCCCTCCCCTGAGACAGACTCCCGAGGCCCATGATACCGACTTTTGGGGTCCCTGAGACCAACCCTCTGGGGGCCCCTGAAATCTGATTTCGGGGGGACTTGAGACTGACTCTCAGGGCGGGGGCCTTGAGGCCGACTCAGGACGCCCTGAGAACGAATCTTCAGGGGCCCCTGAGACTGACTCTGGGGGCCGCGTGATCGATCAGAGAATCCTTTGCAGTGGTTCAGATTGGCCCAAGGGGGTCTGCGGACGCCTAGGGCCCCCTTGGCTACACCACTGCATCCACACTTTCGGGGGCCCTCCGAAATCACCATTTGGAGGCCCCTAAAATAATTTCTCCCCCAGACCAATACTCCGGAGCCCCTTGATACTGATGCCCGGGGGCTTCTAAGACCAAGCTCGGGGCCCCACTTAGATCAGGCTCAGGGGCACCCTTAGACCCATGCTCGAGCTTTTCTCAGGAGTAACTTGACACCGATGTTCCGGGGCCCTCAAGATCAATATTTCGAGTCCCCCCCGAGACTAATGCTCGGTACTCTGGAGTCCCTCAATGCCGATACTCGGGGTCCTGAACCCAGGCTTGGGGGCCCCTGAGACCAAATTCTGCGTCCATGAGGTCAATGCTCGTGCCTCACTCATGAGTCCCTCGATATCAATAGTCGGGTGCTCCCCGAGGGGGCCCTGAACCCCTGAGACCAAGCTCAGGGGCCCCTGAGACCAAGCTTGAGGGGCCCCCGAGATCAATTTTCGGTATTCCAGAGCCCTCGATACCGATGATCGGGGGCCCCCTGAGACCAAGCTCGGAAGGCCCGTGAGACCAAGCTCGGGGGGCCCTGAGACCACGCTCGGGGGGCCCTGAGACCAAGCTCTGGGGCACCCTGAGACCAAAATCGAAAGGCCCGTGAGACCAAGATCGAAAGGTCCGTGGGTCCGAGCTCAGGGGCCCCCGAGATCAATGTTCGGTACTCTGGAGCCCTCGATGCCGATGATCAGGGGCCCCTGAGACCAAGTTCGGGGGTCCCCTGAGACCAAGCTCGGGCGTTCCCTGAGACCAAGCTCGGAGGGCCCGGACACCAAGCTCGGGGCCCCTGAGACAAAGTTCGAGAGGCGCTGAGACCAAGTTCGGGGCCCCTGAAACCAAACTCGGGGCCCCTGAGACCAAAATCGAAAGGCCCGTGAGACCGAGCTCAGGGGAGGGGCCCTGAGACCAAGCTCGGGGGCCCTGAGGCCAAGCTCGGGACCCCCTGAGACTGAACCTAAGGGTCCCCCAAGATCAATATTCGGTATTCTGGAGCCCTCGATACCGATTATCGGGGGTCTCCTGAGACCAAGCTCGGGAGGGCCCCCGAGACCAAGCTCAGGGGGCCCCGAGATCAATGTTCGTGTTTTTAGTGCATAAGGTCAGCCCAAGGGAGTCCGCGGACCCCAGGGACCCCCTCCCCTGGCTACGCCACTGTCAGAACATCTCAAGGGGCCCATTCAAGCTCAGTGGTCAGTGGCTGTAAAGCCTTATAGGGGGTCCCAGACCATCTCAGGGGCTCTCAGTTCAACACAAAGGCCAATATTAGCTCTGATGACCAGATAAGCTAAGGGCCCGGATCATCCAGGGGCCCCTTGTCGGCATATATGGGGTTTTAGAACAGTTCAGGGTTTCAATTAAAGCTTATAACCCAATTTCAGGGCAGGGGCCCTATTACTGTGCAGGGGCCTCAGATAAGTTTAGGGTCTTCTGTGCATCACAGGGGATCCAGATAAGCACAAGGGACAATATTAACTTTACGGTCCCAGCTCAGCTCAGGGGCCCCAGGTCGGTGGATATAGGGCCTGGCCAACTCACGGGGCCCTGTTCAAGGTCACGGCTCCTAGCTCAGTTTAGGCATCCTAGAACAGTTCATGCTGCCCAAACCACCTCAGGGGCGCTCAGTTCAGCTCAACAGGCCCAGATTAGCTCGTATGGCATCAGAGACCAGTTCAGGGGCCCCCAGAAGCTCAGGGGACCTTAAAATCGACTCATAGGACCTCAACTTAGTTTAGGGGTACAGGTAAGTTTAACGGAGTTCCGGGGCAAGCTATCGGGCCAGTTAGAGTTTCTTGCTTGATATTACAGTTGTTGATATTCTTATCTCCGTTGCGGGGGCCCATCACTGAAAAGTGGGGGGCCAGTGACCCCCTGGCCCCCCCCCCGGTTCCTACGCCTATGATACAGGCCACTGCCACTCAGCCACTGGTCCCAAACACAGACTATTCGCAGTCATTGGTCCTAAAAGCAGACCATTTGCAGCCACTCGTCCAATCACAGACCATTGGCAAGGACTGGTGTGTTGTCTTAGTAAATAACGCCTCATCTCTCCGAAACTCTGGTACAGGTGTATAAACATCAACAACACGAATGGGTTTTGTTACAAAACCAGACCAATTTGCCAAGCTAATTTTAAATAGCAGTAAGTCTCCTAGAAGGTTGGCTGGGCGGCGCTGGTGCTCTGCCGGTCTCCGTTGTTGACACGGACCGGGCCCGTAATCGGTGCCAAACTGGGTTGCGTGGAGATGTTAGCGTGTGAGGACTGTTTTCACCCCTTCACCCCCTGCGACATCAATGCCGCCCCCCCGCCCCGCCCTGCGCTATTGTTTCAATGGCCCCCGGCCCCGCCCCCTGCCATTGTTTTCGGAGCCGCGAGTGCCGGCGCAGTCTAACTCCGGGGCCGTGTTGTGATGCCGTGGCACGCTCTGTCCAGGACTCCGGTGCCTGTGTGGCCCACTCTGTTCAGGACTCTGGTGCCTGTGTGGCCCGCTCTGTTCAGGACTCCGGTGCCTGTGTGGCCCGCTCTGTTCAGGACTCCGGTGCCTGTGTGGCCCGCTCTGTTCAGGACTCCGGTGCCTGTGTGGCCCACTCTGTCCAGGACTCTGGTGCCTGTGTGGCCTGCTCTGCTCAGGACTCCGGGGGGCCTGTGTGGCCCGCTCTGTCCAGGATTCCGAGGCCGTGTGGCCCGCTCTGTTCAGGACTCCGGTGCCTGTGTGGCCCGCTCTGTCCAGGACTCCGGGGGCCTGTGTGGCCCGCTCTGTCCAGGATTCCGAGGCCGTGTGGCCCGCTCTGTTCAGGACTCCGGGGCCGTGTTGTGATGCTGTGGAAAGCTCTGTCCAGACACTAAACCAGGAGATTAACCAGGGAGAACCGGGAGGGGCCATGCTTAAAAGGGTCCTTATCCAGCAGCATAACGGCTGCATTTCCAGGGTAAAAAGGCAGTAGTAAAGTCTCAGGTGTTCTAATACCTTCTCTTTCAGTTGGGCTACATGTTGAAATTTGTTTTTTTCTGTTGTTCCTCGATGAGTTTTGTCTTTGTACTGTCGGTTCTTTCTTTTCTTTCCAGTTTTTTATTGTTTCTCCTAACAAGGTTTCACACACAAGGGCCCCAGAAAGGCCCACAGGTCTTGAGGGATTGTGGCTGTACCAGCTTCACCCCTGGGCGCGTCTCTGTGGAATGTTCACTGAGTGACGGTCTCCGGCCTGGCTGTGTCTGGGGAGAGGGAGCTGGGAGGCGAATTTGCAGCATATCGGCTGTCATTGAAAACACTAACCAGGATGTACTTCACCAGCATATGTAAGTAGGTTCACGCTGGTTGAAGGGAGAAAATGAAAAACGTGGTTGAGTGCCAAAATGTTAAAGGGACACGCCCCTTGATTCGCGTGTTATGGGGGACGGGTCTCCCCACCCCACTTTCGGCGCTCATTTTCATTCTGGCCCTGGGTTTTGACGCGATGCAAGTGCCAACCAGGACGCTCAATGGGTATAGCTGAAGGCTCTTGGACCTGGGCGTAATGCAGATCACCCCTCACCAAGGAGTACATATGGAGTAGATACGTTTGGCTAATCGTTTGAAAAAGAAATCAAATTCCCCATAGTAAAATTGTCGCCTGCAAAACATTCAGGCATAATGGTCGTTTTACTTGCCACATTTTGCTTTAAATTACTTTTGTTTTTTTCTAGGTTTTTATCGTAAGATAGCTGACTGAATCGGTGGCTTTTTGTCGATCGTGTCTTTTCCCTTTGTTATAAATATTTACTATGCCAGCACCTAAAGCAACGCTCTCAACCAAAATTAAATGTTAAGTTCAGAGGCGTTAATGAAAGGAGCCGTACCTAAGTACTCAGAAGTGTCGCTTTGTGCTTGTCGGGAATATTTAGTAAAAAGATTGGGAACAACTTGAACACAAGGGTTTTTCCCCTATTCCTGCTATGGTCCTAGCTACCCGTATTGCTGTCGTAAACCTTGAAATCAAGTGGTCCGATTTAAAAAATAAAGTTGGGATCGATCTGTCTTAGGCTGAGGTTTATTGCGATAGTTCTTTTTTGAATGGTGGGATTGGTTAAAAATGCACATTTTCCAATTTTTTGGGGATCTCTATAACTACCGGCCGTGATGTCTGATTTTGACGTGTCTAATACCTACAAATTGAAAGGGAATGGGTGTTAATGAACCACATGGAGAAATAAATTCATCGTGCTGGTCTTCTGCTGCATAGATTAGTAAATGTAAGGTACTGCCACCATTGATTTGAGCCTCCCCTACGACCCATCATGGATGTGAGCCTCCCCAAGGCCCACCATTCGTGTGAGCCTCCCCTCCGGCCCACCATTGGTATGTGCCTCCCCTACGGCCCACCATTGGTATGTGCCTCCCCTACGGCCCACCATTGGTATGAGCCTCCCCGTCGGCTCACCATTGTTGTGAGCCTCCCCTCCGGCCTACCATTAGTATGAGCCACCCCTCCGGCTCACCATTGGTTATTGTTGATTTGTTTTTTTTAGAGACCTGGAGGAGAATCACCGAGAGATAAAAATCCCGATCCTACCCACATAAGAGGGGAAAATTTTGGTGGACCAGAATCATGGAATCATCTCCAAACTGAGTCTGGTGTCCATTGAAGTACCAGTAAGCCCTTCACTATGGTGTGGTATCCCACTCCGGTACTTTACCTTCCCATTCTGTGCTCTAGAGTTGGTAATTATTTATCCCTCTTAAAATTTCATGAGGTTCTTTCTCATGGGAAACTGCTTGATCTCAGGGTAGGAACTGATCTCCGATGGGAAAAGTAAGTAACTGTTTACCTCTGGTAAAATCCCTAGACTCTAGTTAGGATTGTGGACTCGGTATTTGATGAGAGACAGGCGCCCCCTGCCCCGGCGCTGGAGGCTGCATTTGTAGACGGTGGTTTACCGCAGTCGTCGGAATGGAGACGGTCTCCGGACCTGTACTCCATCACGTCTCCGACCCCGGCGGCACCAGCGCGAAAACAGGGCTTCACTGGCAAGCTGTATTATGTTTCCATCAGAGGCCGAACAATCATCGTGCCGGCGGCAAGTCCAGGGTAGTAGTAATAGTTCATCTCTATGCACAAAACACTTGGCCCAATTTACCCATTAGCACGACATCTGCCAAACACAATTCTGGACCAATTACCTATACAAAACCTACATTAGACCTCACTTTGTCTACTGCGGCATTATATTCGACGGACATATCACGACACAAGACACAATCAGACTAGAACGGCTCCAGAATCGTGCAGCAAGGCTCGTGACAGGAGCACAATTCAGGACTCCCGACAGATAACCTAAAACGATAAAACCTAAAACGAGAGTTAGGATGGGAAACCGAGAAGTATTCACGCAAAGTGTATCAGTTAATTTACTTCCACAACATTTTGACTAACGCGCATCCTCCTCAGTATATATCAAGGCCCCCTCCCCCCACCCGACTTGACCTTACTACCCGAACCCTGGGAAACCCTTGAAAGGAGGACAGCACCTCAAAACTACATATCGGGATTTAAGAAGCCGTTCTCTCTTTCTGCCACCAAATCGAAGCTTTTGAAACAAGAAATCAACGTAATTTTCGGATCCCCTAAACCACCAGCTTATTACAAATTAGGCTAAAAAACGATAACACACTTTGAATGGCCTTAAGAGTAGGTATGAGTAATCTAGATTCACATCAGTTCAAAATCCAATTATCTGGCTCTCCTATGTAATAGCAATGTAATCACATCACTGAAAAAGTTCCTCATTTCTTGTTGTCTTGTCCAACGTATAATATGAAAAGAGCTGTTCTGTTTCAATCATTATCAAACATTATCGAAGACAACTTTAGTTTGTTAAGCCAATCGATCAAACCTGGGGAAATAATGCGCGGTTCAAACCTTATGGCAATGAAACAAGAACAAGTAGCAAGCAGCGTTCAAAAATGTGTAAGTAGAACCAAGCGGTTCACCTAGTATGGTGGCGGCGGAGGCAGGCTTTGCTGGAGAGACTTTTTCTCTAAAACGAGAGCTCGCAGTGCGGTTGGCCTACGACTTGGCGGTGGTTTAATTGTTACGTTTTTTTGCGCTAACGGTGATATCTTAAGTACTTAGGTTTTTTACCAATTGCCTGTTTTTCCTGACGAATATGTGTATATTTGTTGAAATAATATACACACATATATCAGCCCTGACCGGGAGCCAGCGAGAAAAGAAAGGTGTCCCTGAATCTGCTTTGGGTTGATAGTGCACCTCTCTTCTGGCTCTGAAATCTATATTTTTAGGGAAACCATACATATTTTACGTCTTTGGGGCTAATGTCTTTGGGAATACGTATCACAAAAATGTTGAGAGCATCGGCGGAATTCTAGTGCGAAGGTCACATTGCTCTCCATGTCAAGCTAGCTGTGTGATTATACTTCCTACATGGAGGGAACACAGGCCGTCATGAAATTAAGATTATTTGATAGATAAATCAACACATAGCATTGCATATATTTTTACCAGTTTAATCCTGCCGTCGTCTTCCTCCTGTGCTTCGTTTTTAGCCGTTGCACCTTGCAATTACAAGACAATAATTTCTGAGCACTCACATTTTCCACTGAGGGCCAAGGCTGAGGTCCAAAAATGTTCCGCACTTGCGTAAACAATTGTGCCGTAGTCCCCTGAGATAGTCATGTATGCCATTGAAAAAGGTGGAAAGGTGGAGGGGCCAGTTAGCCGGGAAAAGAGGTTCCCAAGTTTGAGCAGCACACCGAATAATATGCCAGGGTGGCTAGCGGGCCTAGAGTTGCAAATGAGGCCCCATTACGCAGAATGGGCCTCCGAGCCATAAGGTAATATTTTGCATATTGCAGACACTGAACAACTTCTGAGGCTGAAAGCATCCGAGCTTTGCAGAAGGTCTGCAATATTGCACAGGATCATTCATAGTTTCTTGGCCCATGCATGCTATGATACTGTTGATTTTCGTATACCCGCGGGTAAGATGAACACTGGTATTTAGGCGTTACATTTTACATTTATCTGTTTTAAAATGTTTTGTAAATATGTGACTTTTAGGTTGGAAGACTTGACCTGTAATTTGTATTTTTCCTGTTGCTCATTCGTGACAAATAAACAAATGCATGTCATTCTAGCTGGACTTGAGCTATGGCTGGTAAACTTATAGCGTCTTGGCTCCCAAGGCGGCTCCTAGAGCAGTTCAAGGGCCTTCTCCACTGCCTCAGAGTCTCCAGAATCGCCACTGAGGCGTCGGTATTTTGATATGAATCACCGGTAATTTGATATGAATTTCGGAGCTTGTAGTCTAAAAGTTATGGCTTACCCAGTGAAACGCCGCAGGGAAGTCACGTCAGTTTGGTGGCCAAAAGCAATTGATTCCCAGGCCGTTTTTAGATGGCAAACTAAATGTGTGTCATAAGATCGGTGTTGGAGAACGCCATGCCTTTTGTCGGTCCGAGCAGGTCCAACATAAAGAAATAGTTCGTTATGTACACATTCTCCCCACATACCCCCGAAGATACCACAGGGTGCTTAAACATCTTAAACGGGGATGAGGTGGCTTAGTGGATAGCACCCTCGTCTTCTAAGCCACCGGTCCCGGGTTCAAGTCCCGGCGGAGCCTCTGAATAAGTCGATCTGATCCCCAAAATCCCTTCCAACAGGGTGAGAGTTGGCGACGCCGTATGACCCTGGCAGTTGGTGCGTCGTTAAACCCCAACAATAATAATTAAACATCTTAAACAAGTGTAGAATGTTTTGTACAAAAGGCGTCCCCCACCACGCGGAACTCCCCAGCAGTAGGGAAAGTCTTAGAGATGGCAAAGAACGGCCTGACGACAGTTCAGGAGGTTTCCAAGCTCTCTCAAAGACTCATTTATCTACTGTGGGTGGCCCCCAAACAGGTACGACAGCGCTACTTGTCAGACGAGGTGTTTAGTGGAATGGCCATGGAAGTCAATGCAATAAAAGGGGTCCACCAAACCCCAGCCTCGGATACGCCACAGAAGGAGGCCTCTTGAATTTGTCCCCCCCTCTCTCTCTTTGAATCGTGTCACAGAACACAGTAGTTTTACCGATGATGACAGAGTCACTGTTGTTGCCTTCATCAGCTTGAAGTGGGTACTCGTGTACGTATGTTTCCCCTGTCCCTGTCTGTTCCCTTTTGTTGGCAGTACTGAGGCTATGTTGGAACTGTGCCAGGTCCGCTTCTGCTCACAGGTCCGTGGCGATGGTGGACTACCTGCAGCAGGACCAGGGCTCTCGGCCCAACAACTGCGCCGCTGGCACCAACTCCTGCGGCGGCGGCGAGGCGGCCAGCTCGCCGGAGGACAGTGACGAGTCCGGCGGCGAGTCGCCTGACGCCGGCCGGTTAGTGCCAGACCCCGCCCACTGTCGTCAGCTGGCTGTCAGATGACGTCACACTGACAGCAGAAGCTGACGCCTCTCAGTCCTCGCGGGGTGTCGGGAATGAATGGCCGTGACTCACTTATTGATAAATGTGAACAGCTGAATAGCGACACTGAGACAAAACATTTCTGGACCGTTGTAAGTTACCTCTTAAGAGTTTGTAAGTATAAGGGTTAGTGACTCTAATTTATGCCGAACTAAACCATATTGACTTATTAATGCTTAGTGTGAACACTCTCAGAAAAAGGACTTTTGACTAGTGCCCTGAAATCAGAGTAGGCTGCGTCAAACACCCTATGATTTGTTTTATTAAATAAAACCTTGATTTATACAAAATAAAACAAGGTAAATAAAAACCTGTTTGAATATAGTCATATTTTTGTTCCTTGGGTTCTAGGGAGTCCAGGGGTCAAATCTTAACAACTTTGAAAGTATGGTAGGGTGACCGCCCAGCGGTCAAAGTTTGAGTTTTTTGTCAATTTTCCCCAAATATGGTCTAGAACCATTTTGATGACAGGTAAACTCCTTGTGATTCGTTTAAGCCTTAGCATAAAGAGCGTTGCGTCCATCGTCTTTCAATTGCATCTGTTTTTTTGTTTAACACGCGCCCCGCTGGGGTCCCTTGCATGACGCGCCCCGCTGGGGGGGGGCGTTTTTCGCCCCCTCTCCGTATCTCGTTCCCCACGAATTCTAAAGGGAAATTACGTGCGTCGTTCGAAAGCTCTTGACAAGACGAAGAGAATTTATACGAAGAATTTTTATGTCAGGTCAATATTGAGGTCAGCATAGGTTAAAGAATGCTCCATAGGCTTACAACAGAGCAGTGTACGTTTCCCTCTCTAGATCTGCCATCAGGGGAGCTAGAGCAAATTTTTATGCATCATTGGATTCCTCTTATAGCGGCGAATCGAATGATGTATAATATGACCTTGCTAGGTTAAATAGTCAAAATGACCTGACCTCGACCTAGGTCAGGGTCACAGAGTGACCTGGTATGGTCATGTTGCATATCAATCGACTCCCCGTGACAATATAAACACAATGAAAGCCAAAATGGGAGCTTTATCTCAATTCAGTGAGAAGTTATTGGCAAAACAATCACTCTCTGCTCCCGTGACCTGATATGATCTTTGAGAGGTCAGATGCTCAAAATTTCAACTTTATGGTCAAGATCGTGGTAAGAATAGACAGTTTGAGGATTTTCAGCTTTATCTATCCAGTATTTCCTGAAAACGAGTCCATTCTATTTTTCACCATAGACTTATAATGGGGTGACCAAAAAATTTACCCCACCTTAGGTCACCAATATCAAAATTCCGAGATAGCAGATTTGTAGACCCTAATGACGTTATCATATTGTGGAAGTTTCAAACTGATCGGTTTGCTAATGTTCCCTGGGCGCTGCTTCAAACTCGTAATTTTAGGTTTTGAGGTCGGGTCACTTGACCCTGAATAGCTCCTTGACCTGACATGACCTTAACTCAAAAATTTGTTCAGATGTGTAAAATGAATCAGGAATAAGGCACCGTAAGTTTTGTTATTCTGCGTCTCTTTGTTTTTGAGCAATCTGGGAAAAACCAGGAGGGGGGCGAATTTCGCCCCCCAGCGGGGCGCGTGTTAAGTGTGTGCGTATGATTATTTGAGCTGTGATGTTACAATGTCAGCGACGGCATACCCGTTGGACCTGCTCTGAGACCAAGGGAGGGGCAGTCACCGAAGACACGGCTATACCTGAATCCGCTTTTCTTCTGAATTCAAATGACACTTTCTGTTGTGACCTATGTACTTAACCCGCGCCCCACCGGGGGTCCGGTGCCACCTTCCCTCACCGGGGGCCATCGATGGCCCCCTCTAACTCGAAAATATGGGCGTTAGCGCAAATCTGCAAAGTGCAATAGAAAGCTCGCGTGAATTCAGTAAGAAATTACTTCGCATGTTTTAGTGCTCAGGTCAATGGTTTGACCTCAGAGGTCAAATTAGGTCAAGATCGGCTATTTGCACTCAAATATGCAATGATTAAGCAAACTGGGCATAACTCTTATGTCATTAGAGCTATTGAGGCCTGGTAAAGTACATTTGATAGCAAATTGCCAGTACTTTTTCCGCTATGTGGAACGTAAAGACCTCCGCCAGTGGTTTGACCGCCAGAGGTCACCTCGTGACCTAATATGACCTGAAGTCACGAAAGGTCAAAAGTGACCTTGCCGTATATCAAATGAAAGCCAGTGACAAGACAAACACGATGGTGTTTGTTTCACCGCTCTAGCTCAATTAGGTCAAAAGTTATTGTCAAAATACTGTTTTTGACCTCTGGTGACCTTGGATGACCTTGGAAAAGTCAAAGGGCAAATATGACCCCTGGGATCCGTGAAAGAGTGTCCAAAAACGTTGTTCTGAGCAGTCTGAGTATTTGCAATCATTTTTGTGACTTTTATATCATGAAATAGCTTTTCCCCATGCTTTTCCAATGGGAGAGGTCGCCTCGTGACCTGACCTCAGGGCACGAAATCGAAAAATCCCGGATATACACCTTGTAGACCCTGGAGGGGTCATGAAGTGTAGGAAGTTTCAAATCGATCGACTTTGAAATGTAGCTCTTACAGAGCTCTAAAGGTGAAGTGAGGTGACCTTGGTTGACCTCGTCTGGTGACCTGACCTTGGGTGACCCGGGGTAAAAATTTCAGGGATGATGGGAAAATGATGCAGTGAGAGGTAGAGCCCTTAACCGCGGTGCTGCGCCTCGTCTTTTTCTGCTATCCCGGAAAAACCTTAGGGGGCCATCGATGGCCCCCGGTGGGCGAGGGTTAAAACACGAAATTTGAACATGCTGTCACTGCCACCTATGAAGAAAAATATGAATAAACAGTTTATTTCATCTAGAAACCCAACTGTCCGTGAACTAGATGCACGCCATTTGCCCCTGACAAAAATTTTCGCTCGTGTGTTACCCGATTACGATTTGAAGGAAGACCTGAGGGAGCACTCGTATGCTTTGCTGTAAGGGGTCGTCCGTAAATTACGCTAGGCAAAGGGGGGAGGTGGAGGGAGTGGTAAGCCACATCGTTATGAAACGTTACCCATGGGCGTTGAAAAGCGTTACAGGGGAGAAGGGTGTCAAAAATCCCAAAACTGCGCTTTACATGGACGGCCTTCAAGGATACTTGTTACCAATAAACCGTTTTATCAATAAAAAGTGGATGTTCATTGTGCATTAATCATGCCATTTGTTTGTGCCGATTTAGATACTGTTATTCTGTAGTGATGCACAATGCACAGAAGCGAACACCTCACAAACGCATGCAGTACTGTACCTACTCGAGTGTATATCTAGCGTTGGCTTTTGTGGGCCCTTGACTTTTTCCAATCACCAAAAATTACGATTATGTATTTGGCAACATATTACCAGCATTTACCCATTGCGCTTTGGCCGGGATGAGAGCTGCCGGCTGGGCACCTCTCTGCGGCCGTTCGCCGCCACCTGGAGCACGTCCTGTAGGTCACCTGTACTCCGGGTGGTCTGTACCAAGTCGGCACTGGACTTACACAGCTGAGTCTTTATTTATTTATTTATTTATTCAAGTAAATCGCCAACAGAAAATGATCCATTAACAGGCGAAGTCGATGTAAGTAAAAGGAAAACTATGTACACAGATGAGAGACACACATGTAAAAAGCGGTAAAAACAACAAAATGTGAGTGATGAGAAAGATGCAGCTGATGATAAAACCGATGGTAAAAGTGACGGTAATAAAAATTAAACAGAATTTCCTAGGCGGCTATGGAAATTCCCACGAACATTCCCAATGTTCAGTGAACTGTAGCTCCCTAGGCTTTAACCTGACCCAAAAATAATTGCCACTGAGTGAAAGAACATCTCAAGAGCTTTCGAATGGTGTTCAAAAATGTTTCTAGCTATCTTAGCTTCTGAGATAAATGAGGTTTTCTTAATAAATTTTTACCTCCGGTGACCTTGATATTAGCCTGAAGAGAAAAATTACGGAAGTATTTTTGATATAATTTTTGAAGAGCTTTTGATTGTCGTTTTGTGCTTTTTCTAGCTCTCTTAGTTTTTGAGATAGTGGGGGTCTTTTTTTGACCCCCCATCAGGGCGAAGGTGGCTCGCACCCGCCACTGGGGCAAGGGTTAAGGAGGTGGATGACGTACTTCTAGTGGATGCAAGAATTTTTGGTGGATGCATGTTTTTTTGTTAGTAAACACGATGAAATGTTGATATAAAACAGAGGAAGAAGTTTAAGCGTTTCGAATGATTTATATTTTCCTACTAGATGGCAGTGAACCTACTTGTTCCAGGTTTCAATCATAGTGTGTCAAGAAAACCCCAGGAGATGTCATTTGAAAGCACCAGGTGCAAACTGCAGTCAAAATACAGCCGCGGCCCAGCGTTTGTGCTTGTGTCACTCGCAGAGTGGGACTGACGGGTCTAGTGCCACTCCCTTTATGACGTCGTAATTCGAAAAGTTATGAGGAAAAACACAAATATGTATGCAATCGGTACCCAATGCAAACACTCTCGATTTTGTTTGTTTTTTACCAACCACAGGTAATTTATGTGCCCCCCTTATATTTCTTCTATGCAAATTTAGATGAAAAATTGCCGATAAGTCTAGATATGACCGATAGGTGGCCATCCTAGCCATTTCTCAGACTTTTTCTTCAACTTTCACATATAATCTTCCTAGGACCCGAGAAAAAAATGAGAATTAGAAAAGCTATTTTGGAAGTTGGGGCGTTTTATGCACCCTGACTCAGAGTCAATGAAGTGAATGCTGCGAAGTGAAAGTGAAGTGAAAGCCGAGTCAAAGCCACATTCCTGGCTGTGATCAAACACTGATGCCCTCTCTGATGTTAGGTGGGTGGGGTGACTGGGCAGGGGAGAGGTAGGGGAGTGGAGGTGTGGTCACACCCGCGTTGGAGCAGTGAGATAGCCAGCCCTACCGCTCTGGTCTCTGGGTCCATTTTTCGAAACTATGATTTCACTAAAATTTTAAAGTGCTCAATTTAAAGAATGTGAAATATGATAGTCCTATATGTTCCTAATCAAACCAGATTATCTTATAAATACAGTCAGGTTTGAACATGATTCTTTTTAGACTTAATGATAATTGTAGCTATTTAGACAAATAAGCGCATGCTGTTATTTGGCAGGTTCTTGTGTTGGCGACCATCCCCAGCGTGTTTTGTCGGCACAGGTTCGGAGTGGGCCTCAGCCTGCGGGCCGGAAACGTGTGGCTGGAGCCGCTGCGACTGGAGAGGCCCCGCTCGAACAGGACCCACCGCGACGCCACCTGCGGACCCACGCGGCGCAGGGCCTCCGCACGGGCCGGTGAGACTCGGGCACGCACGCGTCCCCCATGACAACCGCGCACGCATGTCTGAAGATCACGATGGAAATAATAGTTTTGACGTTCGTAAATACATGACAGCAAGCGTGAGAGGACATATTTGTCGCAGGTTTGCAGGCGTACTTTGTGTCTGCAAACTTTGTTATGCTTTCTTGTGAAATATTTCGAGTTGTATACTTCTTATTTTGTAACTAAGAACAAAATTGTTTACTTTACAATAGTGTTAAGCACACAGTCCACTGTCGACCCCCACGCTTTTGAAATTCATATTATCAGAGCTATAAGGACACTTTAAAAGAGTTGCGAATTACACAGTTGGGCGGAGACCGCCGTAGCTGACGCGCCTTGCAGCTCTCCCTGCTGACGCCGGTGCCACTCTGTGGCAGCGGCCTGCTGGGACGTGCTGGTGCCGCGCGGCTCCCGCGGTCTGGGCCTGAGCCTGGAGAGCGCCGCGCCCTCCTGGCCCGGCCACGTCAGAGTGAAGAGGGTGTTCCCCCACCAGCCAGCTGCTGCCACCGGCCGCATCAGCGTAGGGGACCTGCTGCTGCGAGTCAACGAGATACCTGTCCGCGGACTCACTGTACAGGTGAGACTCAGGGCTGTCCGCGGACTCACTGCACAGGTCAGACTCAGGGCTGTCCGCGGACTCACTGTACAGGTGAGACTCAGGGCTGTCCGCGGACTCACTGCACAGGTGGGACTCGGGGCTGTCCGCGGACTCACTGCACAGGTGAGACTCAGGGCTGTCCGCGGACTCACTGCACAGGTTGGACTCGGGGCTGTCCGCGGACTCACTATACAGGTGGGACTCAGGGCTGTCCGCGGACTCACTATACAGGTGGGACTCAGCAGGAGAGGTTGGCATGGCATGGAATATTGGAGTCCAATCCGGTTTATATTTAAGGTTTCGCCAAAAGTTGCAGGCTATTCGATTTGTGCACTGCGTTCATGAAATATTCCCGACCTATTTGCCAAAATGCGGCTAGATTAACAAACCCTTAGTTCAAGATACATATCCCCACCCTGAGCTACCCGAATTATTTTCTCAATGTAGTCCAACATGCGGGTCGGTGGATTGGGTACCAGGTATACCTTCAGACATCCAGTCCAACACGCGGGTCGGTGGATTGGGTATCAGGTATACCTTCCGACATCCAGTTTAACACGCGGGTCGGTGGATTGGGTACCAGGTATACCTTCAGACATCCAGTCCAACACGTGGGTCAGTGGATAGGGTACCAGATATACCTTCAGACATCCAGTCCAACACGTGGGTCGGTGGATTGGGTACCAGATATACCTTCAGACATCCAGTCCAACACGTGGGTCGGTGGATTGGGTACCAGATATACCTTCAGACATCCAGTCTAACACGCGAGTCGGTGGATTGGATAGAATCAGATATACCTTCAGACATCCAGTCTAGCATGCGGGTCAGTGGATTGGGTACCAGATATACCTTCAGACATCCAGTCCAACACGCGGGTCGGTGGATTGGGTACCAGATATACCTTCAGACATCCAGTCCAACACGCGAGTCGGTGGATTGGGTATCAGGTATACCTTCAGACATCCAGTCCAACACGCGGGTCGGTGGATTGGGTATCAGGTATACCTTCAGACATCCAGTCCAACACGCGGGTCGGTGGATTGGGTACCAGGTATACCTTCAGACATCCAGTCCAACACGCGAGTCGGTGGATTGGGTATCAGGTATACCTCCAGACATCCAGTCCAACACGCGGGTCGGTGGATTGGGTATCAGGTATACCTTCAGACATCCAGTCCAACACGCGGGTCGGTGGATTGGGTACCAGGTATACCTTCAGACATCCAGTCCAACACGCGGGTCGGTGGATTGGGTATCAGGTATACCTTCAGACATCCAGTCCAACACGCGGGTCGGTGGATTGGGTACCAGGTATACCTTCAGACATCCAGTCCAACACGCGAGTCGGTGGATTGGGTATCAGGTATACCTTCAGACATCCAGTCCAACACGCGGGTCGGTGGATTGGGTACCAGATATACCTTCAGACATCCAGTCCAACACGCGGGTCGGTGGATTGGGTACCAGATATACCTTCAGACATCCAGTCCAACACGCGAGTCGGTGGATTGGGTATCAGGTATACCTTCAGACATCCAGTCCAACACGCGGGTCGGTGGATTGGGTATCAGGTATACCTTCAGACATCCAGTCCAACACGCGGGTCGGTGGATTGGGTACCAGGTATACCTTCAGACATCCAGTCCAACACGCGGGTCGGTGGATTGGGTATCAGGTATACCTTCAGACATCCAGTCCAACACGCGGGTCGGTGGATTGGGTACCAGGTATACCTTCAGACATGCAGTCCATGGTGTACTTCCCTGAATACCGAGCTGCCTGCTGCTCCATGACTATGAGCGGCAGGTACTGGCTCGAACCATTACCAACCATCTCATCCAGTCCCAGGTGTTAATGTGTTAGCCGTTGTTATGATAAGGCACTTAGATATTTGTTCTCAACTTCCTTGCTCTGTCTCCCGAGCACTTAATCGTTTCTGTTTCGCCATATTTTCCTCAGAATGCTCTTCTTTCTTTTTTCAAATTTTTGCATGGTGATTTGTACATGCATTTCTGTCTGTCTGTCTTGGGTTGGAGTTATTGATCTGTCGCCACATGTACCCGGGGTACATACATACATTGTACCCCCCCGTCGAACAGGCTTTGCTCCAGTACCAGCTCCTCCCTCCGGTGTGCGGGTGCCGTATTTTACTGTACAGGTGCTGTACGTGCCCTCTGCCCTGTGCTGCAGGAGGTGCTGCACGTGCTACGCCTGGCCGGGACGCACGTGCTGCTGTCTCTGGCACGTGGTGCAGCTGAGGGCAGCGACGGTGTGGAGACGGACAGTGAGCCGGAGCCGGGCCGGGACGTCTCACGCTCCTCCTCCCACAACACCCTGATCAGCCTCGACGGAGACGGAGCCGGGGTCAGTGTCTCCAATCTGTTCAGGGGAGCCGGTCACTGGTCGGGGTCAGTGGTCAGTCTGTTCAAGGGAGCGAGTCACTGGCCGGGATCAGTGTTTTCAGTCTGTTCAGAGGAGCGGGTCACTGGCCGGGGTCAGTGGTCAGTCTGTTCAAGGGAGCGAGTCACTGGCCGGGATCAGTGTTTTCAGTCTGTTCAGAGGAGCGGGTCACTGGCCGGGGTCAGTGGTCAGTCTGTTCAAGGGAGCGAGTCACTGGCCGGGATCAGTGTTTTCAGTCTGTTCAGAGGAGCGGGTCACTGGCCGGGGTCAGTGGTCAGTCTGTTCAAGGGAGCGGGTCACTGGCTGGGGTCAGTGGTCAGTCTGTTCACGGGAGCGAGTCACTGGCTGGGGTCAGTGGTCAGTCTGTTCAAGGGAGCGAGTCACTGGCCGGGATCAGTGTTGTCAGTGTGTTCAGGGGAGCGGGTCACTGGCTGGGGTCAGTGGTCAGTCTGTTCAAGGGAGCGAGTCACTGGCTGGGGTCAGTGGTCAGTCTGTTCAGGGGAGCGAGTCACTGGCCGGGATCAGTGTTGTCAGTGTGTTCAGGGGAGCGGGTCACTGGCTGGGGTCAGTGTCGCCAGTCTGTTCAGGGGAGCGAGTCACTGGCCGGGATCAGTGTTGTCAGTCTGTTCAGGGGAGTGAGTCACTGGCCGGGATCAGTGTTGTCAGTGTGTTCAGGGGAGCGGGTCACTGGCCGGGGTCAGTGGTTAGTCTGTTCAAGGGAGCGAGTCACTGGCTGGTGTCAGTGTCGCCAGTCTGTTCAGGGGAGCGGGTCACTGGCTGGGGTCAGTGGTTAGTCTGTTCAGGGGAGCGGGTCACTGGCTGGGGTCAATGGTCAGTCTGTTCAGGGGAGCGGGTCACTGGCTGGTGTCAGTGTCGCCAGTCTGTTCAGGGGAGCGGGTCACTGGCTGGGGTCAGTGGTTAGTCTGTTCAGAGGAGTGAGTCACTGGCCGGGATCACTGTTGTCAGTCTGTTCAGGGGAGTGAGTCACTGGCCGGGATCAGTGTTGTCAGTGTGTTCAGGGGAGCGGGTCACTGGCTGGGGTCAGTGGTTAGTCTGTTCAGGGGAGCGAGTCACTGGCCGGGGTCAGTGTCGCCAGTCTGTTCAGGGAAGCGAGTCACTGGCTGGGGTCAGTGTCGCCAGTCTGTTCAAGGGAGCGGGTCACTGGCTGGGGTCAGTGGTTAGTCTGTTCAGGGGAGCGAGTCACTGGCCGGGGTCAGTGTCGCTAATCTGTTCAAGGGAGCGGGTCACTGGCCGGGGTCAGTGGTTAGTCTCTTCAGGGGAGCGGGTCACTGGCTGGGGTCAGTGTCGCCAGTCTGTTCAGGGGAGCGGTTCACTGGCTGGGGTCAGTGGTTAGTCTGTTCAGGGGAGCGGGTCACTGGCTGGGGTCAGTGGTTAGTCTGTTCAGGGGAGCGGGTCACTGGTCGGGGTCAGTGTTGTCAGTGTGTTCAGGGGAGCGGGTCACTGGCTGGGGTCAGTGGTTAGTCTGTTCAGGGGAGCGAGTCACTGGACATGTTGTATAAGGGCTGCACTTCATCTCACACTTACTCTGGTTTTAGCCACATTCGCCCCTTCAGGAGGTCCTGTTGCGACTCCATCGCTATTAAAGGGAATGTGGCACTGGTCGAATCCTAGAATTTTGTGTAATTAGGGATAATATTAGCCAAAAATCATGGAGGCGTCCATGATTTCTCTGAAAAATGTACAATAAGCTCAATATTTTGATTTTTAAAATGCGCCTGTAGGGAAAAATTAAAATATTTGCCCGTGGATGTCATGATCTGGCAACCCCTACCATATTCAATACGCTTCAAAGGCTTCGATTGGCTGATACTCACCGTGACGTCAGCATATGTCGTCACACCAACAGCCCTGACAACTGTGGCCTGCTGCTAAGGGTACATGTAGGGTACATTTCAGGTAGTTTTTAGCTTTTCTCTACGGACATTTTGAGCTTCAAGACAAACGATATATAGAGTACCGGGTTTTCTGGCATGCTTTACAACTTGTCTTTCTCAGTTAAAATCACCTTATAAAGGCGCCACATTCCCTTTAACCCTATTTCCGTCAGGCTCCCGGCTACCCCTATTTCCGGCAAGGGGGGCAATATCGGCCCCCCTAAGATCTCGTAATCTAACCGGCCGATTTTAAAATTCAAAGTGCCATAGATTCCTCTGCTGCTAAACTTTATTTTGAAAAAGAAAATTTCAAAATTTTGATTTTTAGGAGAAGGTCGTGCAAAATATACAATTTTTGTGTATTTTTAGATTTTCCATAACCCTTGTCTCTGTTGTACGATTTTCACAAAACTAGTTCAGATTTACAAATAATTGACCCAAAATTTTCTATACTCGAGTTACGCAAAATTCGAAATTCAATGGCAGTTCCAGGACCAGGACTATGAGGGGAAATATATACAACCTAAAAGTTTTTGTTACGCGGATTAGAAGCCGTCATATACTGCTTGGCATCTTTGACACATAAATAAATGAGAAAAAAGTGAAAACTCATCAGGGGCGGATGCAGTAAGGTAAAACAGTGGGGTAAAATACATACCAACAATATGCGAATGGTATGCATGAGTATATTAGTCCCTCGACTAGTTGAAATTTATTTCTGATAATTTTTACCCTCCATGGCAGCTCTGAGAAAGGGGGTGACATAGGCGGATCAGGACTCGTCGTGGGAGGGGGTGGGGGTGATTGGAAACACATTTTCAATATACAACGATATTGAGTCGCGGCGGTGATACTGGCTGGGAATATACATTTTGAAAATGTGTAGTGACTGGATACGCCTCTGGTAATCTAGAATTGGGTTATAACTATTTTGAATTTTCATATACCCAATTGTACTCGCCCTGGCACGGCTGTAAGCAGTCTTCTCACTTACTAACGTTTAGTCCTTCTTGATAACATTCCCCATTTTGAACTGCTGTAACCGCCCCTGATGAATACAAATAGTGACAATTGTGAATGCACTATCATCTCGCATAAAAAATGATATAATAAAACCATATAACTGGTATCAGGATCAGCAGAGACGGCTTCCTTTACAAAAACCCATCGCATACGATAATACTTGGTTTGTGGATAGAACCTCCCCAAAACCCAGCCATAGCTCCGCCCCTGGTAAATATATAATCTTGAAAATTTCAGAAAACCTGCCTGTACTAGTTTTAGGAAAGTCAGGAAGTTTCAAGTTCTATCGCAAGCCGTTTCGGAGATATTCTCGAAAACCTGAAGGGGGGCATATTGCCCCTGCCGGAAATAGGGTTAAGGGTGATAAAAACCAGTTTATTGCGTGTCACAAGACCTCGGGGTTGATCCCAGTTTTTGCGACCTTAGGTCATTAGGTGTCCTTCCAGATCAATTCAAATATCCAAGATCCACCTATCACGTTGAATTTCGCTACTCGGGCTGCTACTGATACTATGAATTCTAAAAAGCCAACGTCATAACAACAGGAAGATGATGAATCATTTTACAGCGAAGCTGGTGATGACGTTGGTCTCGGTGCTAAGTGCGGATTCCAAGTTCCTGAAGTCTCAATAGCTTCAGTACAAGAGCTAAAATGTTGACGATATCAATGATGGACATGCAGGAAAATATTGTAGCCTCTATGGGTATGTATTACTCGTAAAGGGTACTCGTACTCGTGCTAAAAAGCATCGCAACTTTTCCCGGTCCAATTCGATATTCATCCATAGGTGCTACGTTTTCCCATGCAGGTGTTAGATCTTGGTTTGAGAGGTGTATTGCAGGGCATATTTTAAGCTACAAAGTGGTGGGTATTTTGCCTACCAGTCCCCTATGCTTTGTCCACCAGTGAAAAGTCCTGAACGGCCCAGTGTCCACCAGTCACCAGTCATTTGATGCTCTAGGAGTTCCCTTCTGGTAGGGTTTTCTGCTCTTTTCACCCGAATGCTCACCAGTCCCAATTCCTTAAAAATTCCCTGGTGTATTGGATTATTTTTATGAGCCATACAAAGCTCCCCAAAGTGATAGGACCTGATAGGTGTTGTTTGCTCTCGATCAGCGTACACTGATTCAGACTTGTCCGGCTTAGACACACAACAGTGTTTTTGTGATAGTGCTAAGTGCTCTAAGACACTTATCTCCACAATGTTTACGAGGAGTCGCTACTGATCTCATACCTTCCTGGTTTTGTGAAGAAGAATTCTAAATATTACGCCGATTGTCAACGGAACAGTCTACATGGCTCATGTGCGCCCAATTCTGGTACATGCGAGTGCTGTCTGAGACTCTTGTCATCAACATAATGAATAACAAACGAATATCAATTATTTAATGCAGGTCACTATGGCTTCCAATGGGAAATCATGAAGAAATAGCCAGCATTATATAAATTATAAAATAAATCAAATGTTTATCAATGAATTCATGACCATCATCTAGTTACGCTCGTGTTCATGTATCTAACGATGTGCTGCGGCACTGATTTTATTTCTTGTTAACACGCGCCCCGCTGGGGGCGAAATTAGTTCCCTCTTGGTTTTTCCCAGATAACGCAAAAACGAAGAAACGCAGAGCAACGAAACTTACGGTACCTTATTCCTGATCAATTTTGTTCATCTGATCAAATTTTTTAGGTCAGGTCATGTCAGGTCCAGGATTTATTTAAGGTCAAGTGACCCGACCTCAAAACCTAAAACCACGAGTTTGAAGCGGTGCCCAGGGAACATCAGCGAACCGATCAGTTTGAAACTTTCACAATATGATAAAGTCATTCGGGTCTACACATATGCTGTCTCGGAATTTCGATATTGTTGACCTAAGGTGAGGTCAATTTTTTGGTCACCCCATTATAAGTCTATGGTGAAAAATAGAATGGGCTCGTTTTCAGTAAATACTGGATAGATAACGCTGAAAATCCTCAAACCGTCTATTCTTACCATCATCTTGACTATTAAGTTAAGTTTTTGACCATCTGACCTCTCAAACGTCATGTCAGGTCACAGGAGCATAGAGTGATTGTTTTGCTGCTCACTGAATTGAGATAAAGCTCCCATTTTGCTTGCATTGTGCTTATATTGTCACGGGGAGTCGATTGATGTGCAACATGACCATACCAGGTCACTCTGTGACCCTGACCTAGTTTGAGGTCAGGTCATTTTCAATATTTGACCTAGCAAGGTCATATTATACATCATTCGATTTGTCACGATGAGTGGAATCCAATGATGCATTAAGATTTGCTCTAGCTCCCCTGAGTACAGATCTAGAGAGAGGAACGTACACTGCTCTGTTGTAAGCCTATGGAGCCTTCTTTGACCTGTGCTGACCTCAATATTGACCTGACATAAAAATACTCCTCATAACTTCTCTTCGTCTTGTCAAGAGCTTTCGAACACCGTCCGTAATTTTCCTTTAGCTTTCCTGGAAAATGAGATACGGAGGGGGCGAAATTCGCCCCCAGCGGGGCGCGTCATGCCAGGGACCCCAGCGGGGCGCGTGTTAAGACAAAGACCTATGATCAGCCCAATTATAATTGTATATGTGGAAGCGTCTGCTGAGGTAAATGCATGCATACATACATAGTTATATACATACATACATAGCTATATACACATACATAGTTATATACATACATACATAGTTATATAGATACACACATAGTTATATACATGCATACGTAGTTATATACATACATACATAGTTATGGACATGTATGCATCGTTCTATACATACATACAAAGGTATATACATGCATACATAGTTATTTACATACATGAATAGTTATATACACACATACATAGTTATATACATGTATATATAGTTATATACATGCATACATAGTTATATACATACATACATAGTTGTGCACATGTATGCATATTTATATACATGCATACATAGTTATATACATGCATATTTATATACATACATAGTTATATACAAGCATACATAGTTATACACATACATAGTCATATACATGCATACATAGTTATATACATGTATACATAGTTATATACATACATGTATACATACATACATACATACATGTAGACATACATACATACATGTAGACATACATACATACATGTATACATACATGCATACATACATACATACAGAGATCTACAGCACACCTGACGCGGGGCCTGCAGCCAGCGGCAGTCGGTCGTCAGAGAGAACGCAGTAAACATGCATACATACATACAGAGTTCTTCAGGACACCTGACGCGGAGCCTGCAGCCAGCGGCAGTCGGTCGTCAGAGAGAACGCAGTAAACATGCATACATACATACAGAGTTCTACAGCACACCTGACGCGGGGCCTGCAGCCAGCGGCAGTCGGTCGTCAGAGAGAACGCAGTAAACATGCATACATACATACAGAGTTCTACAGCACACCTGACGCGGGGCCTGCAGCCAGCGGCAGTCGGTCGTCAGAGAGAACGCAGTAAACATGCATACATACATACAGAGTTCTACAGCACACCTGACGCGGGGCCTGCAGCCAGCGGCAGTCGGTCGTCAGAGAGAACGCAGTAAACATGTATACTGTAACATATGTTACAGGGAAAGTGCAAAATCCGGGAGTTCGCAAACTCCCTAGGGATTTCGCGAAATCACTGACCAGCCAGTGAGTTCGCGAAATCCCTAGGAGTTCACGAAATCGCTGGCCGACCAGGGATTTCGCGAACTCCCTAGGGATTTCGCGAACTCACTGAAACTTCAGTGATTTCGCGAACTACCTGAATGCTTTTCAGGGATTTCGCGAAATCCCTAACATGCCAATATGTCACATAGTTTAAATCCGAAGAATGATCCTTCAGTGATCTGATTTTACACTTTCCGTCCATGTTTTCTCTTTCTATTATTTATTTTGCTTGATTTTGTGTCAGCCTGATATTTATTTTTGGAAAATTGGTTTACACCCTCGGCAAGGAAACACACATCCGTACCTCGGGAGGCATAGGCGTAGGAACCGGGGGGCCAGGGGGCCACTGGCCCCCCACTTTTCTGTGGGGGCCCCACAGAAAAGTGGCATTGATATGAGGGGGATGAGGTGGCTTAGTGGATAGCACCCTTGTCTTCTAAGCCACCGGTCCCGGGTTCAAGTCCCGGCGGAGACTCTAAATAAGTCGATCTGATTCCCAAAATCCCTTCCAACAGGGTGAGAGTTGGCGACGCCGTATGACCCTGGCAGTTGGTGCGTCGTTAAACCCCAACAATTATTATATTATGGCATTGATATGAAAATACCAGCAACTGTAACATAAAACAAGAAACCCAAACGGACCATATAGCTTGCTCGGAAAACCTCTTATAAAGCTGGTCTGGACCCCTGAGCTGATCTGAGGTCTTATTAGTCGGCCCGCCCCCCCACTGTTCAGGGGCCCCTGAATTAACCTCTGATGTCCTATGATCTAACCTGGGGCTCCTTGAGCTAATCTAAGGTCCCTCGAGCTGGTTTATGCCCTTCTGAGCTGTTGCATGGTCCCTAAGCTGAACTGGGAGCCATCATCCTGAATGGGCCCCTTGAACTAGTCAAAGACCCTATACAAGCCGATCTGGGGGCCCCTGAGCTGAGCTGGCCCCCAAAGCTAATATGATGCCCCCTGTGCTAATCTGGGGCTCCTGAGCTTATCTGGGGCTCACGCAGAGTTATAGGGCCCCTGAGCTGAGCTTAAAGTGGCCTCCTTGAGCTGTTCTGAGACGCTATATAAGCCGATCTGGGACCCCTAAGCTGAGCCGGGCTCCTAAGCTGATCTGGTCATCTGAGCTAATCTGTGACCCACTGTGCAGAACTGCCCCCCTCCACCTCCCCCCATCCCGAGATGGACTGTGACCAGTAGAGTAGCCAAGGAGAGTCCAGGGGGTTCGCGGACCCCTCCCCGCCCTTGGGCCGATCGTAAGCACTCTAAAGGATTCTCTGATCAGGGGCCCCTGGAGTCAGTCTCAGGGGCCCCGGAGATTTGTTCATAGGGGCCCCGAGTCGGTCTCAGGGCCCTCTGCCCCGAGAGTTAGCATTAGGAGCCCTAGAGTTGGTCTTAGGGGCACCCGAGAGGTGGTCTCAGGGGCCCCCGAAAGCTGGTTTCCAGGGCCCCTGCCAGTGGTCGCAAGGTACCCCCCAAAGTCGGTTTCAGAGGGTCCGAGAGTCGGTCTCAGCCTCCCACCTCCCGAGATTAAGTCTCAGACCCCCAAAGTCGGTTTCAGGGGGCTCCTGGAAGTCAGTCTCAGGGGACCCCAAGAGTCGGTCTCAGGGGGCCTCCGAGAGTGGAGCTCAGGGGGCCACGAGATATAGTCTCAGTGGACCCGAAAGTTAGTCTCAGGGCCAAAAGTCTATCTCAGGGCCCCCCAGAAGTCGGTTTCAGGGGCCCCTGAGTCAGTCTCAAAGGACCCCAAGAGTTGATCTCAGGGTCCCCGAGAGTCAGTCTCAGGGCCCCCGAGAGTCAGCCTCAGAAGCCCTGCCCCCCTGAGAATCGGCCTAAGGGGCCCCTCGAGAGTCGTTCTCAGGGTGCCCCTGTGAGTCGGTCTCAGGGTCCCTGGGAACTAATCTCGGGATAAGTTATTATCAGATACCCCATCAGAGTTGGTCTAAGGGGGCCTTCTCTCAAGGGCCCCGAAAGCTAATATGGGGCCCGAGAATTAGTTTCATGAGTGCCGCCAAGTGCTGGTCTCAGGGGCTCCTCATAGTCTCAAGGGTGCCACTCTTCAGGGGGGCCCTGAGTGATCACCTGGAGTCCCGAGAGTTAGGTTCATTTTTGCAGCAGAGTGATGGTCTCAGGGGGCCGTGGAGAGGTGATCTTGGATACCCTCGAGAATTGGCCTCAGGTTGTCCCCCCCCCGAGTTTTTGTCTCAGGGGCCCCAAGAATCAGCCTCGGGGAGCGCTCAAAAGCTAGTCCCAGAGGCCCCTCCCCCTCCCCCTCCCCCGAAGTCAGTCTCAGGGGCATCCGAGAGCTAATTTTGGGGCTCTGAGAGTAATCCCAAGAAGTTCACCCGATTTTTGGTCTCACGGGCTCCAAGTTGGCCTTAGACCCCTGAGGGTTAATCTGGGGCCTCCTAGAGTAGGTCTCAGAAGCGCCAATTGCTCAGTCTCAGGGACATCCCCGAGTGTTAGTCTCAGCGGGCGCCCCAGTGTTAGTCTCAGATTGCTATCGGGAGTCAGTCCCAGGAGCCCCCGAAAGTCAGTCTCAGGGGACCCCAAGAGCTAACCTGGATGCCCCCGAGACTCTATGTCTGGGGCCACCCGAGAGCAAATCTGGAGGGTCCGATAGGTAGTCTCAGAGGTGCTGCCGAGAATTTATCTTAGGAGCTCCGAGATATACTCAGGGGCCCCTCGGTTTTGGTCTAAGAGGCCCCGGTAATAAGGCCTAGGGGCCCCTGACAGCTAATCGGGGGAGGGGCCGAAAATTAGCCTCGCGAGTGCCGCTAAGTGTTGTTAATGTAGGGCCTCAGAGCTAAACTGGGAATCCTGAGCTTATCTGGGGCTCACTCATACGGCCCCTGAGCTGAGCTGGGGGCCATGAGCTTAAAGTGGCCTCCTTAAGCTGTTCTGAGACGCTATATAGGCCGCCCTGGGGCCCCTTAGCTGAACCGGGCTCCTAAGCTAATCTGGTCATCTGAGCTAATCTGGAGCCCGATGTGCTGAACTGGGGACCCCGAGATGGTCTGGGATCCCTGAATACTTTAGAGTCACTGAGCTGGAACCGTTGAGCTATTCTGAGACCCTACATCAGCTGACTTGGGACCCTGAGCTTAGCTAGACCCCTAAAAGCTAATTTGGGCCCTTAGCTAATCTCAGGCGCCCTGTGATGAACTGAACAGCCCCTGAGCTGGTCTGGGGCACCTGCACTGTTATTAAGTCCGCTGAGCTGAGCTAGGGGCTATGAGCTTGAATGGGCCTCTTGAGCTGTTCTGAGCTCTACACCAGCCGACCTGGGTCCCTGAGCTGAACTAGACCGCCAAAGCTAGTTTTGGGCTCTAAATTAATATGAGGCCCCTCTGCTGAACTGAGCAGCCCCTGAGCTAGTCTGGCGCCCCCTGCCCAGTTATAGGACCCGCTGAGCTAAGCTGGGGGCCATGAACTTGAGTTGGTCCATTGAGCTATTCTGAGACCCTATATCAGCCAACTTGGGGGCCCCTGAGCTGTGCTGGGCCCCACAGAAAATTCGAGCCCTAAGCTAAGCTGAGGCCCCCTGTGCTTATATGAGGCCTCTGAGCTGGTCTGGAGCCCCTGCACAGTTCTAGCATCCCTGAGCTAAGCTGGGGGCTGATACCTTGAATGGCCCATTGAGCTGGTTTGATACCCTATATCAGCCGACCTGGGCCCCTGAGCTGAGCTTGTCTCCCACAGCTAATATGTGGTCCCTGTGCTGAACTGGGGTCGCCAGCTGGTCTAGCCCCCTTGAACTCTACTAGGGTCACTGAGCTGGGATCCGTAGGCTTAAACTGGTCCCTCGAGCTGTTCTGAGACCCTATATAAGCCAACCTGGGGGCCCCTGAGCTGAGCCAGGCCCCTAAGCTAGCCTGGCTTCCTGAGGCAATCTGGGGCGCCCTGTTCGGAGCTTTTAGGGCCCTGTGCTTATGTGGTGTCCCTTAATAAGGTGGTCCCATGAGCCGGTCCCTTAGCCCATGATCAGGTTTGGGGCCCCCAGAGCCTACTGATTTGGTTCCTGAGCCATGGTTTGGGCACTGGGGAGCCTCTGTGATGACTTGGCGGCTTCTGAGCGGCATAGGCATAGGAAGCGGGAGAGCGGTGGTGGCCAGGGGGAGCCACTGGCCCTCCACTGTTCTGTGGTGGACCGCTGCAACGCATATACAAATATCAGCAACTGCAATATAAAACAAGAAACCCGGGCGGGCACGACAGCTTGTCTTGGAAAGTTCCAGTTTTGGCGTCTGCCCCCTGGAAACCCCTGGACCGAAAGCGCTTCATGAAAAAGGCCAAGGCACCTACTACCCGAGTGCTCCCAGATGGACCCCGAAAACTGAACCCAATCAAGCTCTAGCCCAGACCGCTCTCAACACAGAGCGCTAATTCGGACACGCAACCCGCACCACAAGCCGAGCAGCAGCCGTCCCTCGGTCATCAACGGGCGTGAAGAGCCGTCTACAGGCCGTCTTCCATTACTAAGTGAAAAATACACCACAGAGCTATTCGATGCGAGGGAACTGTTGGAAAAGACGTAACTAACACGTAATGTATGGAAATACCTAGTGTAGGCCGGTGTGTATACGTGTATTATCGACACCAAATGAACAGTTTTAAAACTGCTCATAATTATAGGCCCCTTGGGCTGGGGGCCCCCCTTGAGGTGGGCCCCCTGTGGGGTTGGCCCCCCACTTTTCAACCGGTTCCTACGCCCCTGTCGGGAGGCAATCACTGTTTTGCTTTTGACAGTGATTGCCTCCCGAGGTACTGATGTGTGTTGCCTTTGGGTGCCGAGCCACGTTGGCATTTCAGGGAAGAACAAGTCGAGAGATTTGCGAGGGATGTGTGTCAGTTGCCCCCCTCGCGGCGGTTTCAAATTCCAGCCACAGACCTGAAACCATCGTTTAAGATGTTAGTAGGTGCTGAGTGGCAGACCAGGTGGACTGCGGAGCCAGAATGCTTTTTGAAACGTCTGCGTCCATCGATTAAACCATGGGAGTCAAGCAGCAGGCGAAGCAGAATGGAGGAGGTGAGCCTTACTAGGCTTCGAATGGGCCACTGTTATGCGAACCACGCCCATCATTTGAACAACGCCGCCCCCAGCACGTGTCCTCACTGTGGCAGCCGCCTTACCGTGCAGCGCGTTTTATCTGCTACCGACAGCTGCGACCAGCTGAAACGGAGTCAGCTCCGATTCTTCCCACCGGTTCCGCTGCTACAGATCCTAGGCGATGACGCACTCGGGAAGAAGGTTTTGACGTAGTATACACACCCGTTAGAGATTCTTAGATTTGACACATTCTGTATAGCGCACTTAAGCTAATAAGCACAACCTTAGGATAATGTAATACAATACTGACGGGCACGTATAGCCTGTGCAGCTGCAGTGCCCTGAAACCCTAGTCATCATCATCACACCCTCGGCTCTACCTCACACCGGGTCCTTGTGCCCGCTGACAAATTATTTGAGTCACTAGCCTTCCTCGAGGTGCATGGTTTATGCAAAATGGACCGTAGGTGGGGGGGGGTTCAAAACGAACTAGAGATGCCACTACTTTTTGTCATTATAATCTGTAATGAATATCTTGATTCCTTAACAAAGCAAACTCCTGATGGGAAGTATTGTGCCGTAAGAAACGGACAAAGAGCTGGTGTACTTTCCCAAAGGTCTATTTTAGCTATGTCTATGTTGAAATGTACTACGGATGTCCACAATTTTTCCAATAATAATATTTTGATACAGGAGGAAGTGCCGGCCTCGAAACCGCTTTCGGTGTAAGAGGCCTATCATCGTTTGACCATTGCCAAGGCTTCCAGAAATATGTATTGTCGATTCCGGCGGGCTAGCAAATGCACTTCAAGCTTAAGTGCTCCAGCCACGGTCATGACAATAGGCAATGCGATAGCACATGGCAAATATGCGTAACAATTGTATTATTCCGTGTCCTGTTTATGCCGACAAACATAGTTGTCGGCTTATGTTCAGCTATAGCTGAAACTGTATCACGCTTCTGATATACTGATAAACTGAAAACAGAGGTATGGTCTAGTAATTTGCAGAATGATGATTTCGTTGTTGCAGCTCTGAAAATTTATCTTAGTATAGCCGAGCTGTACCTGTAAAGACTGGCAAAAGTTTTGGAATACATTAATGAGATTAATACAAAAAATAGCATTATTGGATTTTCCTTACCTAGATTGTAATACTAACTAGCCAAAAAAGAAGCAGCATTTTTTGTGTAGTAATGAGGTTTGTGAAATAATAATAATCTCACTGCAGATGCTGGATAAGTGAGTTGGAAAGAAGCACTTCAGAATTTAGTCTCTAACAGTACTCACAGTTGGTGCACCCAACCGACTTCGTACCGAGTACGTGCATTTCCGGGGCGGGGGTTGGGTAACCATTCCCCTTGGGTTTTTCGCAAAGTCTTGAAGACGGCTACGCCCAGCGCCGCTGTACTCAGTATAGTATTTTTCTGAAGCTTTTTACATTTCCTGTCAAAATTTTCGGTTCAGGTCGTTTCAGGTCAGGACATCAGTGCAGGTCAAGTGACCTCATCTAAGAAATAGAAAACAACATGAGCAAGGAACAGCTTAATTTATCAATCTAAAATTCATACTGCATAAAGGGCCCACCGAGTACACAAAATTTATTTTCTTAGGATTTCTGAAGTCGATGACCTAAGGTCAATTATGAGTCATGATATCCCCGTTGGCAAAGTATCGGTAAAATGGTTTAAACATAATAATTTTGTTGGGAACGGAGCTAAATTGTAGATTTTGGCATCATTGGGGTTGTTTTGTTTCTGCAGTTCTAATGATATGCATTCTGACCCAATTCGATATTAACCTGATCCAAGGTCAGGTCAAATCTTAGCTTTGCCCTAGAATAGTCACATTATTTATCATTCGACGTCGCTTGCAGAAAAGCTTCAGATAGTGAATCCTTATATATCGTATCTCTTCTACATGAGATGGTAGGACTAAAGAACTGTATTTCACTTATATCACCATTGCCAATCGGGGGGGCATCTTTCCGGGGGGGGAGGTCCATCCGGACCAGGGGAGCGCTAATTTTGACCGGAAAAAATCTATCAGGTGGGCGCAAAATCCTATGTGACATTTTTGGGCTTCCAATATCCTCAGATTTTACCCGACAAAAGCATGTATAGAACACTTTCTTTAAAGGTTAGGTTGTGCTACTTAACGCTATTTACTTTTTCACTAACTAGCGTAGTTGTTAGATTTTAGGGGGGGGCAGAGCCCACCCCTCGTCAGGGTGAAAATGGCTCAGACCCCTGGCATTATGCGTCTTAAAAATTGCATCCCGCGAAGCTAGTTTGACCCATAACAAACGTTTTTGACTGTGATGATTTGGAGCCATCAAAAGGCATAGTTATAAGAGACTTTTCAATTGATCTCGGTGAGCGGCACCTCATCGGCACCACCAGCCAAAAGACACGTAATGAGTTTGCCAAAATGTGAGCGTCGGGCACACTCTTTTTTGGATGGCGTGGCTTGCTCAGAAGTAAGTGCATTGCGCCATTGCCGAGCATTTATACCATTTTTCATTAGCGCAAATATGTCTGCCATTTCCATTAGCGGACGCAGGGGGGGGGGGCATTCCGGCCATGCCCTCCCCCGCCAAAGCGTTGGAGGGGGCCAAACTATCTTTTGCCCCGCCCCCCCCCAAACGCCGGAGAAATTTTAGGTCTGCCGAGCACTGAAAAAGGTGTTTACACTAGGTCTGTAGAGCAAAAAAATATTCGCTCCCACACCCCCCCCCGGAGGAGAGGCAGACATGGGTTTGCCCCCCCAAACTCGGTTCTGCGTCCGCCCCTGGCCATTTCTTGAAATGTGCTATACCCAGATTTATTCTAGTGATCAAGCCGTGGATTTCGTACAATTTTCTTTGTTGTATCCGTAGATAAAATTCCATAATAATGCAACCTACATAAAATACCTTAACGTTATTCTGTGATGTACATTTGATATAAAATAACCGTAGCGTCACATAATTATGAAACGTGGCGATAGCGTAGACCACCTTTTATTGAATATTTGGGTAGTTATGCTGACTCCATGCACTGCATAAGTATAATGCTAAATATACAAATATATCATAGGCGGATCCAGGATTGCCAATCGGGGGGGCATCTTACCGGGGGCGCCATCCGGACCAGGGGAGTGCCACTTTTGACCGGAAAATATATCAGGTGGGCGCAAAATCCTATCGGTGGGCACCGATTTTCACATCCCTAGGGATGGGGGACGGAAAGCGGCATTTCAGATTGGCGCCGTGATCATTTCAGGGGGTGCTGAGGGTCGATGGGGGGGCACCTGCCCCCCTTTATCCCCCTTATCCGCGTATAAAATATATCATGAATTTGAATAACCGAGTACCAAATCACAGTGAAGGCGAAGGTGTAATCTGTGGGTGGAGTGTGTGGGAAACAAAATTTCAGGAGTGGACCGGGGCGTTTTGGAACCGCCAGGGGCCAGTGTGGAGGCGCCAAGTGCTGGATTGGTTCCGGAGGAAGGGCGTGGGGGGAGGGTGCACTTACCTTCTTTCTCTCCCGCGATCCACATTTGTAATTAAAAGCAACTGAACTTTTACATTGCAGTACAATATTTATCGGTTGATTAATACATTGCAGTACGGTTGATTAATACGTGATTGTTACGGAAAATGTCCGGTTACTGTTTGAAATAAATTATAAGAACAAAAGTCCGCAATCCTGGCAGGTCATCCTTGAGCTGACTAAATGTCAGGGAATTCGCGAACTCCCTGAGTGTTTATCCGGGATTTCGCGAACTCCCTGACTTCTAAGGCCAGGGATTTCGCGAACTCCTGGTCACCCAGGGATTTCGCGAACTCCCTAGGGATTTCGCAAACCCCCTGGCTGGTCAGTGATTTCGCGAAATCTCTAGGGAGTTCGCGAACTCCCGGATTTCGCACTTTCTCTGCAACACATGCATATATACAGAGTTCTTCAGCACACCTGACGCGGGGCCTGCAGCCAGCGGCAGTCGGTCGTCAGAGAGAACGCAGTAAACATGCATACATACATACAGAGTTCTACAGCACACCTGACGCGTGGCCTGCAGCCAGCGGCAGTCGGTCGTCAGAGAGAACGCAGTAAACATGCATACACACAGAGTTCTTCAGCACACCTGACGCGGGGCCTGCAGCCAGCGGCAGTCGGTCGTCAGAGAGAACGCAGTAAACATGCATACATACATACAGAGTTCTACAGCACACCTGACGCGGGGCCTGCAGCCAGCGGCAGTCGGTCGTCAGAGAGAACGCAGTAAACATGCATACATACATACAGAGTTCTACAGCACACCTGACGCGGGGCCTGCAGCCAGCGGCAGTCGGTCGTCAGAGAGAACGCAGTAAACATGCATACATACATACAGAGTTCTACAGCACACCTGACGCGGGGCCTGCAGCCAGCGGCAGTCGGTCGTCAGAGAGAACGCAGTAAAGATGCATACATACACACAGAGTTCTACAGCACACCTGACGCGGGGCCTGCAGCCAGCGGCAGTCGGTCGTCAGAGAGAACGCAGTAAACAGGGTAGCGCCACCTGACGAAACAACCCAGCGCCGGAGATGAGTCAGGCCGGCCCCTCTGGCATTCAGCCTGGATCCAGTTTATTGTGAGCCAAGAATAGACTCGGTACAGGAGATCAGACCAGTAACAAATCCAGGACTTCATTTCGGGGAGGGGGGCCCAGGGGGTTCAAGCCTCCCCGTCTCGAACACCATCTAGCTATGCGGTTACAATAGAGACTGTGAAATTTCGGGAGGGGGACTTGTGCCATCCAGCACCCTCTCGTGTCCACCACTGGTCAGACAGTAGTTCGACTGTGGGTCAAACGGGGGATCATCCATGTCCAGGAGAGTCAGAGAGAATCTGTCATTTTTTCCAGTAGGGTGATGAACCAACATTTTTAGAATAAACAATTATTGAGGCGATAGGTATAGCTACTTTAATGCGAATATTTGGACCAGACGGTTGGACCGGAAGCAGCCAAACACAATGGAAATTTGGAAATACTGCGGCGAGCAGCTTGGCTATAAGTCGCCAATTTGTTTACTGGCCTGCCTCCTCGAATCTTGGATCGGAAATGGATCTATTATATATTCTGGCACAGCCCTTTCGTCAGAATCAGGTAGGTAAACGATAGGTAAAATCACAAATTCTTGTCATTGTGTCAAACCTCGAATTCGAGGTCTTGCTGGAATTCGAGAAGCGGCAAAATTCGCCGAGATAGGTAGAACTCGGGGTATTTGACCTGACATGAAATGTGACCTTATGACCTACGATTATGTGCTGATACACTTGTGGCGGCGCGTCTGGCATCCATCGTCCATCCCCGTACCTCAAGTGGGACGGACTTTTCTGACTGTTTCTACTGTACATCTTCTGAATACGCGTCAATAGGCGTTGTGCGTTTCGTGTTTAACGAATTAACACGCGCATTGACGGGGGTCTGAGCCATCTTCGCTTTGACGGGGGTGGCGGGTACCCGCCCCCCTAAGATCTCGATAACCACGCTAGATAGAGGAAACCGTTAAACGGCGTTGGGTAGCCCATCCACTTCTCCATCAAAAATATTCAAACTATTTTTTGTCAGGTCACATTTAAGGTCACTAGATGTCGAAACATGCCGTCATAGGGATAACATGTAAATGAAGGTTTTCGGTCATTACATTTGAACAAATAAAGATAGAGCAAAACAACTTGAATTGTATGAATCCTCGCAGCAAGCCGAATCAAATGACATATAATATGACCTTTCTAGGTCAAGTTAAGGATTTGACCTGACCTGAGGTCAGTTCAAGGTCAAATTAGATAAAAGGCATATCATTAGAACCACAAAGACAAGGAAAATCTAATGCAATAGCAATAAACGCTCCATCACCATCCGTTACTAAATTATTGAGTTAAAACCATTTTTTCCCATGTATTTCCAATGGAGAGGTCAAGGCTCGTACCTGATCGTAGGTCATCGATATCAAAAATACCGGAACATATTTTAGAGCACTCGATGAGCCCATTATGTGATATGAGTTTCAATCGGATAAGTTCACTCTGTTCTGACTTATGCCGTCTTAAACTTTTATTAGGTCAGGTCACTTGATCAGTACTGGTGACCTGACCTGAGATGACCTGACCTTAAGATTTTGAGAATAGTTGTAAAAATGATGAGAGAAAAGGTATACTAAGTGCGGCGGCGCTACGCGCTGCCGTTTTTATGCTGTCTCCGAAAAACCCGAGGGGGCGGGTACCCGCCCCTTGGGTTTTTTCCGAGATAGCAGAAAAACGGCGGCGCGTAGCGCCGCCGTACTTGGTATACCTTTTTCCTCATCATTTTTACAACTTCTGTGAAAATTTTAAGGTTAGGTCATGTCAGGTCAGGTCACCAGTACAGTTCAAGTGACCCGACCTAAAAAAAGTTTAAGATAGCATAAGTCGGAGCAGGGTGAACTTATCTGATTGAAAGTCATATCACATAATGGGCTCACCGAGTTCTCTAAAATATTTTCCGGTATTTTTTATATCGATGACCTAAGGTCAGGTACGAGGCATGACCTCTCCATTGGAAATACATTGGAAAAAATGGTTTTTACGGAATAACTCAGTAACGGATGGTGATAGAGCATTTATTTTAGCTGCATTAGACTCGCCTGGGCTTTGCGGTTCTAATGATATGCATTTTATATAATTTGACCCTGACCTGACCTCAGGTCAGGTCAAATCCTTGATTTAACCTAGCAAGGCCAAATTATATATCATTCGATTCGGCTTGCTGAGAGGATTCATATAGTTCAAGTCGTTTTGCTCTATCTTTACTTGTTCAGATGAAATGGCCGAAAAACTGAATTTACATGTTATCCCTATGACGGCATGTTTTGACCTCTCGTGACCTTAAATGTGACCTGACAAAAAATAATTCGAATGTTTTCGCTGGAGAAGTGGATGGGCAGCCCAACGCCGTTTACCGTTTTTCGCTACCTACCGTGGTTCTCGAGATCTTAGGGGGCGGGTACCCGCCTCCCCCGTCAATGCGAAGGTGGCTCAGACCCCCGTCAATGCGCGTGTTAAGTCAACGGCGAGGGAAATGTTAAGTGATTGCGAATCGAATTAAAAATGAATACCCCAACGTGACACTTTGCCACTTAATCACCATTGCATGGAAGACTGCTGGTCAGAAGGCTTCCGTAGAATGGCAATTTAAGACATCCTGGAAATAGTCGCGTGGCCTACGGACGCACACAACCAAACGCGGTTAAAGCGACAGCGTGCAGTTCCAGGTGAACTTATCACAGGCCAGAACTGTGCCGCTAAAATTGACATTTAACTGTTTGGGCAGTTACGTACGAGCCTGGCTGGCAGCGCCATTCCACTCCAGTGGGCAGTTACGTGCGAGTCTCTGTCCTCGGCAGCGCCATTCCACTCCAGTGGGCAGTTACGTGCGAGTCTCTGTCGTTGGCAGCACCATTCCACTCCAGTGGGCAGTTACGTGCGAGTCTCTGTCGTTGGCAGCACCATTCCACTCCAGTGGGCCGTTACGTGCGAGTCTCTGTCCTCGGCAGCGCCATTCCACTCCAGTGGGCAGTTACGTACGAGCCTGGCTGGCAGCGCCATTCCACTCCAGTGGGCAGTTACGTGCGAGTCTCTGTCGTTGGCAGCACCATTCCACTCCAGCGGGCCGTTACGTGCGAGTCTCTGTCGTTGGCAGCAGAGGCATTCCAGGACAAAACGACCAAACAATTTTCAATTTGACACCACCATGTCTCGAAAAAATCTGAAACTTTGTCTCCGGGGTAGTTTTAGGCCAGGAACACGCCTGTGAGAATCTTAGCCCCCTCCGACCAACGGTGATCGAGGTATAGCCCGAGACATTTTCGGGAGGTCACCTTGTAGACTCATCTTTGATGCTTCATAACTCAAAAACGCTTTGCCTGATTAACAAGTTTTATATATCATTGAACTCATCTTGACCTATACATTATTTTGAAAAAGAAAATTTCAAAATTTCAAAATTTTGACTTTTAGTTTGTTTGACCTTTTCTTTTTGACCTAGCTTGACCTTTTTGCAGTTGAAATTGCCCTTTTAGACACTCCAAAAATTTTGTTTCATAAAATATATTTCGATTAAAAATAAAAAAAGCGTTCTTGCTATAAATTACTCATTGTTAGCACCTAAGGTAGGCATGCAGGCGGTTTTTGACCACTTCGGTACTACAGGCTTATGTTTAACACCGCAAACAAAGCGATTGCTTTTGTAATCGGTTGCTTGCAATCATATTGCATTGTCTTTACGAAATTTTCATCGTGCAAGTGTCAGAATTTAGGAGAATTAACACGCACCCACACGAGGGGCGGACAACCGGCGTCCTTAGGTTTCTACAGGTAGTAAAAAAACACCTTTGCGCAGCTCCACCGTGCTTCATCTACCTCTAACTCGAAATTTTTGCAGCTTCTGGCAAAATAATTTAGGTCAACTGGCAGGTTGTAGGTACCGTAAATACCATAGGTCAGCTAGCAACTGACTGGTGAGGGGGTGACCTGAGGTAGACGGACGTCGTTATGCCTTGTGGGACGTTTCCACTTTGGTTCCTTAATTAATCCTTCATCGTGGGAGTTGCTCGTTTGGGTGGTGAAGTCGGGGTCTCCGTAAAAAGTCCCTTGATGACTAGTGAGACTCGGAGTCCTAAAACTGAACTGGCAACAAATTGAACAATATTTATAAAAAGAAAAATAGCAGCCATTAAAAGTGATAGAAAGAGGTCCATTGTTTCTGGGGTGACGAGGGCAAAGGAAGTTGTTAGTAATGGGCCTTGCAGCCTTAAACGAAAATTATAAAGATGTCGCGACTTTATCAATAATTGAAACAAGTACAACTTATCCTACAAGCACCACTAACTCACACAATTACATCGTTCCCAGAGATGGAAAAATAGTATCGGTACAAGGTGACCCAGTGCAGCACAGCATACGTTTGAGAGGATTCATACAATGTAAAAAAACGTGTCTGAAAGGCTTTCATTCCCAGGAAGTAATTTGAATCTGCTCATATAGGCGAAAAAAATGTCCTGAAATCATAACGCATTCGACTTGGTCACTTGAACAGGTTGCCTCACATGCTTTTTTTTAAAAGGCGATCATTTCATAGCCAACACGGATCCCAGTTCAAACGCCACTTCGAATGACTTTTGATTGGTGTTTTTTAATGATTATGGGTGGGCAAATTTGAAGCAAGATCAAGAGCCACTACGTGAAAATAAATGACAAAATGTATCATGTATTTAGCCCTCTCACAGGCCGGTTGAACTTCATTGAACCAAGAAGTAGTATTTGAAATGAAAAAGGGAACATTCAAAGGATGTTTTACCACTTGTACCACTGTTTCCACGGTTCATTGGAGGTGGTCGGGCACCCACAAATAGATATAATTCCACACTCCTGGTGCCTTGTAGAATCATTGAAGAATAAGGGAATACACTGAGATGACTTCAACACTGACACTGACTTTGTCCTGTACAAACGCATTCATTCACCTGCAATGATGGCCGTCAGATCGCTCATTTCTTAAGCCAAAGAATCTATACCAGTATGTTTAATATTACCTTTGCATTGCACATTCGCCATGACTAAATTTGCGATCATTCACGCAGCACCCATAAAACAAAATCTTTTTGCACAGCACGATACTGTTTGGTTCAAACATAGGTATACGAAATCCGAACCTCTCTTCCTTTGTTTGTAGAGATTTCATGAACAGTGATGGGTGTCTAATTTACCGCTGATGTTCTCTGAAGCTTGTATTCATTTTTCAATAATCGCATCGGCGAACAGACTTTGGAGCTGTCTGGCAACATCGGCTTTGCTTGATTGTGGAGTGTACAGGAACCTAGTCGTGCTGAAAAATGTATGCGTAAGAAAAGCATGCGTACCTTTGGCATCACGTATTTGATCTTTCACTGGACTTTTTAAACCATCGTGATATGTTGCCCGTTTCGCAGTGCTCTCGATATAGTCGCTGGCGCCCTTGCTGTGAGACGTAGTGAAAACACTTCATTTACATGATTGAATTTTGCTTCGATATATTTTTTGCACTGAAATTAAACCTTTGCATTGCTATAAAATGGTGTGCATGGCGGCATCATTTGATGAAGTTAAATATATTTTTGCATTATGCAGCACAGCTCTCCGTCAGGAGATGAACATTCTTCTGTCATTTATCTCGCTTTCATGCTCCAGGCATAAGTTCGGAAAAAACACGAGCCATCGCAGTGCTGTGTTTGGAGACATGTTATATCACACAGGCTCCGGGCCTAATTGTTGGTTATCTCTGCTGTTCAGTAAACCATGTAGAATGAACAGTGCACTGGGAGCGACGCCGCTAAATAGCCAGTTTTAATCACTACCGACAATGTTACATACAATCATTTGGTCGGGTCACCTTTGAGGTTGCTCGAGGTCAAAGTATTCCTTACAGAAACTAAGTGGAAACCTAAATTTTGTGGCATAATAGCTGACAGAGGAGAGCCGTAGAAAAAATGTTCAGCACCATTGGAATGCTCTTGTCGAGCCCGATCGGATTATACATCTTATAAATTTGTCTAGTCAAATTTCAAAATTAACCTGCTTTGACCTAGAGCCGGGCTTAGGTCTGTATGGTAAAAAGAATATTAAGCAGACTGCAGTGGAAAGTCAGACACGACAACCTAAAAATAAAACCTCCATCGCAATTCTCGACAATTCTCAATTCTCGCAAGTTATCAAAATTTTACCATTTGACCCATGCATTTCCCATGGAAAGATCGTGACCCTGACCTTGTCCCAGGTTATAGATATATAAATCCTGCTCCGAAAAATTATCATGCTCGGCCACCTTACTATGTGATGTGAATCTAAGCACGATAGCACGAATTTGATCTTACTGATGCACCTCCAAAGCTTTTTTTGAGGTTAGGTCTCTTGACCTGGGTTGGCAGTCTGACCTGGTATGACCCAGACCTAAAATTTTACCAGAAGCTGCAAAAATTTCGAGTTAGAGGTAGATGAAGGACGGTGGAGCTGCGCGAAGCTGTTTTTTTTTTTACTACCTGTAGAAACCTGGGGACGCCGGTTGTCCGCCCCTCGTGTGGGTGCGTGTTAATTCTCATAAATTCTGACACTTGCACGATGAAAATTTCGTAAAGACAATGCAATATGATTGCAAGCAACCGATTACAAAAGCAATCGCTTTGTTTGCGGTGTTAAACATAAGCCTGTGGTACCGCAGTGGTCAAAAACCGCCTGCATACCTACCTTAGGTGCTAACAATGAGTAATTTATAGCAAGAACGCTTTTTTAAATTTTTTTCGAAAGATATTTTATGGATAAAAATTTTTGAGGTGTCTAAAAGGCCAATTTCAACTGCAAAAAGTTCAAGCTAGGTTAAAAAGAAAAGGTCAAACGAACTAAAAGTCAGAATTTTGGAAATTTTGAAATTTTCTTTTTTTCAAAATAATGTGTTGTTCAAGATGAGTTTAATGATATATAAAACTTGTTACTCAGGCAATGCGTTTTGAATTATGAAGCATCAAAGATGAGTCTACAAGGTGACCTCTCGAAAATGTCTCGGGCTATAACTCGGTCACCGTTGGTCGGAGGGGGCTAAGATTCTCACAGGCGTGTTCCTGGCCTAAAGCTACCCCGGAGACAAAGTGTCAGATTTTTTCGAGGCATGGTGGTGTCAAGCCTTGGTCGATCTGTCCTGGAATCCCCCCAGCACCGCCAGTCCACTCCAGTGGGCAGTTACGTGCGAGTCTCTGTCGTTGGCAGCACCATTCCACTCCAGTGGGCCGTTACGTGCGAGTCTCTGTCGTTGGCAGCACCATTCCACTCCAGCCTTGCGTTGGACTGTTTTTTCCTCACCAGTATATGTTTTAGGAATGCGCTTTGTCGTAGGGCTGTTTCCAGCCGTCTAGCCGTAACAAATCCTCGGTAGGTACATTAACTGGTGCATTTCAGGCTTTATCTTCTTTGTCAAAACCACATGACGGAATATATGGAGCCAAGCGGAATAGTATTTCTTAGAGTGGTTCTAATCTGGCCGCTTACTGGTCGTTCGGTCGGTCGGTCGGTCGGTCGGAATCAAGTTTCCGAGTCTTGATATGCATAATTTTTTACATTTCAAACCACTAACTTCAAACGTAGTGGGTTATAAAAAGCAAAGCGAGCGATCTTTAAAAGTTTTGAAGTTGGTAAGCCCATAGGCGGATTCAGAATTTCCAATCAAGGGGGGGCGCCATCGGAACCGAGGGGCGTCACTTTTGGGCGGGAAAACGTATCAGGTGGGCACCAAATTCTATCGCGGGAGCGACCTACAACTTTTCCCATTTCTAGGCCGCAAAAATGCAGCTTCTGACGCAAACAAAACATCTGTCGGGAAATGTAGGCCAGTTTTTGAGTCCTTTGTTGACAAGGGAACGTGGAACAGCTAGTCTCCCGAAAATGCTGCGGGGTAAACCGACCCGAGAGCAGCACATGTTGTTTTTTTCGCCTGGGCTGGTTGTTTGGCGCGGGCATTTACTCCGCCCCCGCAGCTGGCGGCCGGCACAGGTCGCCCTGGCGCGGAAACGGTTTTGGCGCGCCGACAGCTTGTGTCGCCGATATTCCAGCCCCGCCCCGTCCCCCACGCCTCAAATCAACCCCACCGTCCCCCCGCGCCTCAGTCCAACCCCACCGTCCCCCGCGCCTCAGTCCAACCCCACCTTCCCCTGCACATCAGCCCCGCCCCACCGTCCCCCCGCGCCTCAGTCCAACCCCACCGTCCCCCGCGCCTCAGTCCAACCCCACCATCCCCCGCGCCTCAGTCCAACCCCACCGTCACCCACGCCTCAGTCCAACCCCACCTTCCCCTGCACATCAGCCCCGCCCCACCGTCCCCCCGCGCCTCAGTCCACCCCCCGTCACCCGCGCCTCAGTCCAACCCCACCTTCCCCGTGCGCTTCAACCCCAACCCCCATCCCCACTCCCCAACTCCATCCCCACGCCCCAACCATTTGTCCCCCACGTCCCAACCCCAACCCCCGTCTCCCACGCCTCAACCCCAACCCCATCCTCCCCAGACAGAGCTGCCGCGCCTAATGCTGGAACGGCAAAATGAAAGTAAACTTCTTGAAGTCTTTACATGCCGCTCTGGACTCGGCCCGTTCTGCGATTTGCGCTGTTTCCACGTATCTAGCCTTTGGACGAAGCATCATCACTTTGATTTGTATTGAGTTCGCTATAGACTGTGTAAATATGTGCTCTCGTAGCACAGGTTGGTGGTTTCGGGGTGGCAGAACCGTCTCAGGTCCCCGTCCCTTGGGCCAGGGGTGGCAGAACCGTCTCAGGTCCCCGTCCCTGGGCCAGGGGTGGCAGAACCGTCTCAGGTCCCCGTCCCTGGGCCAGGGGTGGCAGAACCGTCTCAGGTCCCCGTCCCTTGGGCCAGGGGTGGCAGAACCGTCTCAGGTCCCCGTCCCTGGGCCAGGGGTGGCAGGACCGTCTCAGGTCCCCGTCCCTGGGCCAGGGGTGGCAGGACCGTCTCAGGTCCCCGTCCCTGGGTCAGGGGCGGCAGGACCGTCTCAGGTCCCCGTCCCTGGGGCCAGGGGCGGCAGAACCGTCTCAGGTGCCGTCAGGGGTGCCGTCCCTGGGGCCAGGGGCGGCAGGACCGTCTCAGGTCCCCGGCCGTCCCTTGGGCCAGGGACAGTAGGACCGTCCCAGATCCCCGGCCGTCCCTTGGGCCAGGGGCGGCAGGACCGTCTCAGGTCCCCGGCCGTCCCTTGGGCCAGGGACAGTAGGACCGTCCCAGATCCCCGGCCGTCCCTTGGGCCAGGGGCGGCAGGACCGTCTCAGGTCCCCGGCCGTCCCTGTCGTCCCACTGTCCTGTTTCTGTGACCACTCCCGCTCGTATGGTCGCTGGAGGTCTGCATAGAGCGGGACACGGAATGCGAGTTAGCAAAGGGGATAACATGGAACGGAGCGGAGCTGTTTCTCCGAAAATGTCACAGTAAAACGGATGATATGGAACTCGACCAGTTACCAGCTGTATTTTTTTCGGGACGGAATGGTGCGGAACAGACTTGAGATGTATGCTGAAGTCTCCAGCACCCCATGCTGACCTCTAGCGGCTACCTCACCTGCGGTGATAACGTCAGCGGAGCTGGCAGCGACCCACCCTCCCCTCCAGCCGGACCACTTCTGCCGACTGGTCAGCTGAGCCGGCAGCTTCCTGCCAGCGGTGACCAATAGGCGTGTCTGAGGTGGAGTGTCATGACCAACAGAATCCGGTGTGATCCGTTCCACATCCGAAGTTTCGCAGACAGATCGGGGACAATCCGTTAAAGTACCAACATATCAACCCAGGCCCAGTCCATATCCGGAAATTCTACCAAATCGTCTCGAACCGGAGTTTGGATCCAAAACTGTCGGCATGTTCCGGCCTGTCTGATCCAATCTGCAAATTTGTCACACTCTGACCTGAATGCAACTTAACCCCTGCCGTAGTGGGCATACGATCCACCTCTGTCCCTGTGAGGTGATTTAAACCCCCCTCGATCACAGCTCCCATACGGGGTAAATGAAATGTGTTTTGAAGCTGAAAAGCGTGTTATTTCGAACTCTCCTGGAAGAAAACAATCGTTCACTGTAGTTGGACCAAGGGGACAGAGCAAGGTCATCAAAGATAAGTTGAACGGGCTCAGTGGTGACGATTCTGAGTCTTGAGATGTGTGGTTTTAATAGGATAATGACAGAAACTGAAGCCAAGTTGTGGTGCTTTGCTTAAAGGGAATGTGGCACCTTTACAACGTGATTTTAACTGAGATAGCCAAGTTGTAAAGCAAGTCGGAAAACCCGGTACTCCATATTTCATTTGTCTTGGAACTCGATATTTCCGTACAAAAAAAGCTAAAACCTACCTGACACCAGCCCCCTCAGCCCCCGTCGCCAGCGGCCATTGTTGTGAGCTACTGGTGTGACGACATATGCTGACGTCACGATGAGCATCAGCCAATCGAAGCCCTTGAAGCGTTTCAAGTATGGTAGTGGTTGCCAGATCGTGACATCACCCACAGGCTGATATTTATTTCTTTTTTAGAGGAGTATTTTAAAAACAAAATATTGAGCTTATTGTACATTTTTCAGAGAAATCATGAGTGGTTTCATTATTTTTGGCTAAAAGTACGCCTAATTGCACTAAATTCCAGGATTCGACCGAGGTGCCACATTCCCTTTAAAAGGAACGTATTTATGGGGGCCTACAAATTTAGTACTTATTATTAATAACTAATAAACATCATATTTATGTTTAGAACTCAAACTCTTGCTGTGTTCCGTCCCTTTAGCACCTGACAAGGGCTCTTTCAACGGCACACATTGAAGGACAGGGGCGGATCCAAGGTGGAGGCGATCGCCCCCACCTTGGGCCGACCTTAAGCGCTGGAAAGAAGCGCCTCCCGCCGCAGCTGCCGGGCCCCCGCAAGGGTGCCATGAGTGAAAAGCCCTGTCTGTATATGTATATACTGACTATACAGTGCGCAGTGACGGATCCAAGGGGGGCCAGGGGCCCGGCCCCTCCCCTTAGCTCCGAAGCGCCTCAGCATAGCTTAGCTCATATCGGGCGCCTTCGGCGCCCGATATGAGCGGCGCGCCTGTACCCATTTCGTGCGCCAAGGTGGTAGATACCATTTATTCCACTTGAATTAACACATAGTCCTTAAAACCAAGGCAAAGCGCCCCTGCCCAAACACTAGACGCCTTTACTGGTCTTTTGCGCCCCAGTAAAATGTTGAAGATGAAATTTAGAAAGCTTACAAAAGCGCCCCGGCAAAGACAAGGCGCCACTAGATAGCAGGATTGCACCATGGGGAACTAATGCACCCCTGAGTAGCCTAGGCGCCCCCTGGATGAAGCACCCCTGGGTAGTCTAGGCGCCCCCTGGATGAAGCGCCCTACGGATATCATATGTGCCCTTGGCTAGGAAAGGCGCCCCTGGGCAGCAAAGGCAAATATTGGTAACATAGATGCCCTGGACAGCATAAGCGCTCCTTAGATAGAAATAGGCGCTTTAGGAAAATAAAATGCTCACCTTAGGTAGAAAAAGGCGCCCTTTGATAGCCTAGGCGCCTACTGGAAAAAGCGCCCTACGGATGTCATATGCACCCTTGGATAGCAGAGGCGCCCCTGGACAGCAAAGACAACTCTGGATAACACAAGTGCTGTGGACGGCAAAAGGCCCCTGGGTAGCAAGGCGCCCCTAGGAAGGCACCCCTTAGATAGAAAAGCCGCCTTTGAATAGCCTAGGCCCCCTGGATGAAGGGCCCTACGGATATCATATGCGCCCTTGGCTAGGAAAGGCGCCCCTGGGCAGCAAAGGCAAATATTGGTAACATAGGTGCCCTGGACAGCATAAGCGCTCCTTAGATAGAAATAGGCGCTTTAGGAAAATAAAATGCTCACCTTGGATGGAAAAAGGCGCCCTTTGATAGCCTAGGCGCCCACTGGAAAAGCGCCCAACGGATGTCATATGCACCCTTGGATAGCAAAGGCGCCCCTGGACAGCAAAGACAATCCTGGATAACACAAGTGCTGTGGACAGCAAAGGCGCCCCTGGGTAGCAAAGGCGCCCCTAGGAAGAAGCCCGATAGAAAAGCCGCCTTTGGATAGCCTAGGCGCCCCCTGGATGAAGCGCCCTACGGATATACAATATGCGCCCTTGGCTAGGAAAAGCGCCCCTGGGCAGCAAAGGCAAATCTTGGTAACGTAGGTGCCCTGGACAGCATAAGCGCCCCTTAGATAGAAGTAGGCGCTTTAGGAAAATAAAATGCTCTCCTTGGGTAGAAAAAGGCGCCCTTTGATAGCCTAACCATCTACTGGAAAAAACGCCCTACGGATGTCATATGCACCCTTGGATAGCAAAGGCGCCCCTGGACAGCAAAGACAACCCTGGATAACACAATTGCTGTGGACAGCAAAGGTGCCCCTGGGTAGCAAAGGTGCCCCTAGGAAGGCACCCCTTCGGTAGTAAAGGCGCCTTTGGATAGCCTAGGCGCCCCCTAGATAAACTAGGTGCCTGAGAAGGAAAATGAGCGCCCCATTGGGAAGTGCAGGCTCCCCCTGTATAACATAGATGTCCCTAATCCATCTTCAGCTACCCTGGATTGGAGCAGCGCCCTTTCAAAAGCAAAGGCGCCGCTGGACAAAAAAGCGTCTCTGTATATCAAGGGCACTCCTAGATAATATATGCACCCCTCACATAGAAGTAGGCACTTCAGGGAAAGTGAAAGGCGGCCTTTGGTTAGGACGGCGCCCTTGGACAGCCTAGGCGCCCTTTGCATAAAGCGCCCTACAGATATCATATGCGCCCTTGGATAGCAAAGGCGCCCCTGGACAGCAAAGTTAACCCTTCTTGAAATAGATGATCTGGACACCATAGGCGGCCATGGATAAACTAGGCGCCTGAGAAAGAAAACAAGCGCCTCACCTGAGAGTACAGGCGCCGCCAGGATATAATAGGTGTCCCTTTCCATCTTCAGCTGCCCTACTGTCTATGGTTTGGCACACCTGTCCGACAGTCGTGCGCTCTGTTACAGGGCTCGAGCGCTCAATTTGAGCATGGACTGCCTTTAACCACATTTCATTAACCTATAATTGAAGGTTTAGTGCTCCATCGCTGCAACCGGGTGCCTTTTTCAGTATGTGCGCCTCACTTCCGAGAACGCTGCCCTCACCAAACAGCAGTCCTCCCCGCTCAGCAGATGAGCGCCTCTTTCTGATAACTAGGCACTTTATTTCAGTGTTCGAGCGCCTTATTTCAGAATTTTTATTCTCCATCTATTTTGGGCTCCTCCTGGATTACAGAGGCGCCCCCTCAAGTGCAAAGGCGCCCCTGGATAGACAAGTGCGCCCCATGTTTGCAAAGGCGCTCCAAGATAGCATATGCGCCCCTTTGATGGAAATAGGCACTCCAGGAAAGTAAAATGCTCCCTTTGGGTAGCAAAGGTGTCCCTTAGCAGCGAAGGCAGCCCTAGATAACAAAGTTTCTCTGGACAGCATAGGTGCCCTTGGATAAACTGGTGCCCGGAAGAGAAAAATAGCGCCTTACCGGAGACAAAAAGCACCCCAGGATAACGTAGGGGCATGTATTTCAATCATGTCTGTAATTGAAAAATACACCTAGACAGCATATGCGCCCCTGGATAGAAAGACACCCCTTGGCAGTAACGGCGCCCCTGGAAAGCAATAGTGCGCCCCTGTGGAGAAAAAAGCCGCCTCCTGAATAACCTAGGCACCGCCCCCGAAATATCAGATGCCCGTGGATAGAACAGACTGCCTTGAATAAAACAGAGGCCCTCGATAGTAAAGGCGCCCTTTGATAGCATAAACGTTCCTTAGCAACAATATGGGGGCTACATGAGCTCAAGGTTCACGCGCACCTAAGCCCAATAATAGAGCAATCAATCGATGCCAAAGCACTCCTTAAAGCATTGGCGCCAAACTTCCTAAGAAGTAAAGGCGCCTCTGGGTAGCAAGGGCGACTCTCGACAGTGGTGTAGGTATTCCTGAATAACAGCAGCGTCCCTTGATAAGAATAGCTCCAAGATGGCACAGGTACCCTGCTGATAGGAAAAGCGCCCCTGAATATCAGAGGCACCCTCTGAATGAGGTGCCCATGGAGAGCATAAGGGCGCCCTATGTATAGCAAATTGCCGCCCCCTGGATAGCCTAAGCGCCCCTTGCATAAGGTAGGCGCCACTGGGTAGTATAGGTTACCTTGAATAAAAATACGCCCCTCAATACCAAGGTGAACCTGGATAAGAAAAAGCTCTCCTTGGGCACTGGGTATCACAGGCACCCCCGGAACAGCAAAGATGCCCCTGGATAGCTAGGTTGCGTCCATTGGGGAGCGAAGGCGCCCCTGGGTGGCACAGGTGCCTCATCGAAGCAAAGGCCCCTCCAGAGAGCATAGGTGTCCCTGATGAGCACAGTTACTCCTGGACAGCCCCTAAATGACGCTGCATAATGTTACGACACCTATTATAACGTATGCTATTACATCAAAGTTAAAGTTATTCAGTGTTTAGATCAAGATCACAGGTCAATTCTAAAGGTGACTGGCCTTGATTATCAAGGATTGATCAAAAGTCATTGGTAAGCTTGGGCACAGCGCTAGTTATAGCGTAAATTAGGCATAATATGTTGGGTTGTGCCGTAATAGGTCAATGACCTTGAAGGACCTTGACTCCAAAATTTCAGACATTGCTTAGAGCCTTTCCTTTTGGCCTCAGCCCTGTTCTAGAGTATTCGCGCCCCGTTCCGGCCCGTTGGGGGGTGCTTGAACACCGCCTCGAGGCCTCCCAGTGGCACGAAAAAACGTCGGCGCGAAGCGACACAGTACTTGTCACACCTTATCATTGATCAATTCCGCAACTTTCCCTCAAAATTTAAGGTTGTGACATCTCAGGTCAGGTCACCAGTGCAGGTCAAGTGACCTCACCCCAAAAAATTTTAAGTTGGCGTAAGTAAGAAAATGGTGAATCTATCGAATTCAAAATTGTACCATATAATGGGCCCAAAAAGTACTAATAAATTTATTCCGGGATTTTTCCCATCGATGACCTAGGGACAGGTACGAATCATGACCTCTCCATTGAAAATGCTTGGGGTAAAACGGAAATTTGCCGAAAAATTGCTCTATGTCTGCAGACGCCGCTTGAAATACCTTCGGATTCCCCAAATCATAGTACCCTAGGCCTCTTTATCGGTTCATGTTGCAAGTTTAGACATGTTATCTCTGAGAGTTCATCTGGGGCTTCTTAAGCAGGTTTTAAGACTTGGGTCAATTGCTTTGCAAGAAATATTGATAAAACCCGTATTTTGATACCATTTTTTATTGTTATTGTGAGTTGATTGATATGCATACTGACTAAGCTAGGCTAGATGGTGGCATTGACCTAACCTTAGGTCAGGTCATTTTTATGTTTTAACCTAGTATAGTCATATTATACATTATTTGATGATTCACCGTAACGAGAGGAAGCGAATTGTGCCTAAAATGATTCTAGCTCAACTCTGGCATACGCTAGAGTATAGAGACAGAGACATGTTGTAAGCTTTGTCTCGGGGGAGGGACCCCAGCGCTGATCGCGGGAAAAATCCCCAATGGCCCCCAGGGGCCCTCAGGGAGTCAGGAAATCTGGCGTGGGTGGAATCCGGTAGGAGGAATTTTGGGTCTCCAAAATCAGCTGAGGGGCCCGTGCCAGTTAAGGGGGCCCAGATAAGGGCCCCCGACGGGCTCATTTGACCTCAGTGCCAACACAGTTCTTAAGACCAGCGTGGGGTGCCTACCTATTTAAACGGTTTCTAAATAAGCTCAGGGACTCAAAATTAACCCAGGGGTCCAATTTTCAACTCATGGGGCCCAGACATTCTGAGGGGACCCTGCAGCAGCTCAGAAGGCCCATAAAACTAATAGGGCCAGACTAGCTGGGTGCCTCGACGAACTAGTGCCCAGATACGCACAACGGGCCCCAAACAAGCTGAAGGGATCTATATCAGTTAAACGAAAACGGTACCAGCCCAGGGGACCCTGACCAGCTTAAGGGACACTAATCCAGCTTGGGGCTCAGAGCTCAGAGCTCCAACTTTTAGCTCAGAGGGCCCAGGACCTGTTGAGAGGGCCCCAATAAAAGGGCCCCGAAAAGCTTAATAGGCTTCAGCGGCGACATATAGGTTTCAAGTTCAGTGTGAGGGCCTGGTTAACTAAAGCGGTCCCAGACTAGCTCAGGGGACTCGATATAAACTCAGGGAAGTCACCAAAAACTCAGGGGCCCAGGCCCGCAGAGGTTCTGCGGCCTATGAGGCTCAGGTTAGCGTCAATCAGCTATTTCAGTATGGAGCAGTTGGCCAGGACAACTGTGATAAGTGGAGGTGGTGGATACGACACCTCAGTTTTCGCCATGACCGAAGATAAATGTATTATTTGCTCATCGTGCTTCAGTTAGTGTCAGTGGGTGCTTTCAGCATTTTCTACCACGGTGCCAGTCGTTAGCTGGCCCGAAATATGCTTGATGGTAAACGTGAACATGTCCTCACTAAGAGGAAGCTCTCATGAAAATAAGCATTTACAAATCCTTTTTAAACGCGTTTTACATTGACACTTGGCCGCCTTTTGGGTGGTAAATTGGCCAGTGGCGGATCCAAGGGGGGGCAAAAAGGCATTCCCCAAACGGAAAAGCTCGGGGCAACACTATGTTTTTGACCCCCAAAGCGATCGATCTCCTTTTTCCCCTACTCCTTTTTAGTTTATAAACAAGATTTTGGTGTTTCAACTCTCAACTTCAAACAGAACATAAGTTGATAAGATGTTCCCTGGCCTGTCCTCTCGAATCCGGAAATGTAAAAACACTGAAGATTATATATTCGGGCAGAGCCCTTCATGAAAATCATGGAGTAAATATCAATAATTCTCAGTTATAATATAGCCAGTCATAGTATAGCCAGCCTTGGATAGGAAGAAGTATCTCGAGCCCATATTTTTTCAGACATTGTTTAGAGCCTTCCCTTTTGGCCTCAGCCCTGTTCTAGAATATTCGCGCCCCGTTCCGGCCCGTTGGGGGGTGCTTGAACATTCTCTCTAGGTCTCCCAGTGGCACGAAAAAACGTCGGCGCGAAGCGACACAGTACTTGTCACACCTTATCATTGATCAATTCCGCAACTTTCCCTAAAAATTTAAGGTTGCGTCATCTCAGGTCAGGTCACCAGTGCAGGTCAAGTGACCTCACCCCAAAAAATGTTTAAGTTGGCGTAAGTAAGAAAAGGGTGAATTTATCGAATTCAAACTTGTACCATATAATGGGCCCAAAAAGTACTAACAAATTTATTCCGGGATTTTTCCCATCGATGACCTAGGGACAGGTACGAATCATGACCTCTCCATTGAAAATGCATGGTGTAAAACGGAAATTTACCGAAAAATTGCTCTATGTCTGCAGACGCCGCTTGAAATACCTTCGGATTCCCCAAATCATAGTATTCTAGGCCTCTTTATCGGTTCATGTTGCAAGTTTAGACATGTTACCTCTGAGAGTTAATCTGGGGCTTCCTAAGCAGGTTTTAAGACTTGGTCAATTGCTTTGCAGGAAATATTGATAAAACCCGTATTTTGATACCATTTTTTATTGTTATTGTGAGTTGATTGATATGAATACTGGCTATGCTAGGCTAGATGGTGACCTTGACCTAGCCTTAGGTCAGGTCATTTTTATGTTTTGACCTAGTATAGTCATATTATACATTATTTGATGATTCGCCGTAACGAGAGGAAGCGAGTTGTGCCTAAAAATGATTCTAGCTCAACTCTGGCACACGCTAGAGTATAGAGACAGAGACATGTTGTAAGCTTTGTCTCGGGGGAGGGACCCCAGCGCTGATCGCGGGAAAAATCCCCAATGGCCCCCAGGGGCCCTCAGGGAGTCAGAAAATCTGGCGTGGGTGGAATCCGGTAGGAGGGATTTTGGGTCTCCAAAATCAGCTGAGGGGCCCGTGCCAGTTAAGGGGGCCAAGATGCCTACCTATTTAAACGGTTTCTAAAATCGGTCCCAGATCAGCTGAGGGGACTCAGCTGGCCCGCAGGTGTTCTGCGGCCTATGAGGCTCAGGTTAGCGTCAATCGGTTATTTCAGTATGGAGCCGTTAGCCAGGACAACTGTGATAAGTGGAGGTGGTGGATACGACACCTCAGTTTTCGCGCATGACCGAAGATAACTGTATTATTTGCTCATCGTGCTTCAGTTAGTGTCAGTGGGTGCTTTCAGCATTTTCTACCAAGGTGCCAGTCGTTAGCTGGCCCGAAATATGCTTGATGGGAAACGTGAACATGTGCTCACTAAGAGGAAGCTTTCATGAAAATAAGCATTTACAAATCCTTTTTAAACGCGTTTTTCATTGACACTGGCCGCCTTTTGAGTGGTAAATTGGCCAGTGGCGGATCCAGGAGGGGGGCAAAAAGGCATTTCCCCAAACGGAAAAGCTCGGGGCAACACTATGTTTTTGACCCCCACAGCGATCGACCTCCTTTTTCCCTACTCCTTTTTAGTTTATAAGCAAGATTTTGGTGTTTCAACTCTCAACTTCAAACAGAACAAAAGTTGATAAGATGTTCCCTGGCCTGTCCCCTCGAATCCGGAAATGTAAAAAACACTGAAGATTATATATTCGGGCACAGCCCTTCATCAGAATCATGGAGTAAATTTCAATAATTCTCAGTTATAGTATAGCCAGTCATAGTATAGCCAGCCTTGGATAGGAAGAAGTATCTCGAGTCCATAGTTTTCACGCCGTGACGTTTTTTTTTAGCTTTTTGCACTCAAATACCCAAAATTCTACCGGCAAGTGATATTGGTTGCGCAGCTTTTTACTGCGTGACTTTTTTTGCTTTTTTACTTTGTTCTGCCCCTCCCAAACCGACCGGCCACATCCACAACTGAAACTGGCGCCCCTCAGGTTCGGCGCCCCCCAGGTTCGGCGCCCTCCGAGCCTGGGCCCCCTTAACGAAATCCTAGATCCGTCACTGACAGTGCGTGCGAGCGTGTGGGTGTGGTGGTAACCTGTAAAATGATCCCGGGTTGAGCATGGCGCACCAATTTTTTTAAAAAGCTGAGTTCCATCACATTCAACGTTTTTCCGCTCCCCCGGGTCACGGGCCCCCTCCCCAAACGACGGGCCCTGAGTCTTGAATTCGCCCCCTCCTTGAGGCAATCCTTGATCCGCCCCTGTTGAAGGACATCTGTTGTCTGACTGAACAGGCGGATCCAGGGGGGTAAGGGGGCAATTGCCCTTCTCCGATTGGTCATTGACCACTTGCCCCCCCCCGATCGACAATCCTGAATCCGACTAGGACAGGACAGCATTGACTTAGATTGCTCCGGAAATTGGCCAATGTTTGATATGTATGTTTTCCATTATGTTGTTAAGGTCTCCGTCTGTTACCGTACAGACGTGTGATGTGTCTGTTACCTTGCAGACGTTTGAGGTGTCTGTTATTTTACAGACGTTTGAGGCGTCAGTTAGGGGGCGCGGTAGTGGAGTGGCCAGCGTAGCTGGCTTTCACTCAGCCGACCCGGGTTCAAGGCCCGGCGGCTTCCCTGAACAAGGAGCAAGCTGGCTCCCGAGAAACCCTTCCAACATGGAAAGAGTTGGCGACGCCATATGACCCTGGCAGTTGGTGCGTCGATAAAAATATTAGAGGTGTCTGTTATTTTACAGACATTTGAGGTGGAGCTGGAGAAGGTGAACAGCTCGCTGGGTCTGAGTTTGCGTCGGACCGATGACACAGTCCTGGGTCACACCATCCGCGCCAAGGTCCGCGAGCCAGCCCTCAGTGACCCCCGACTCCGCGCCGGAGATAAGCTCCTCCAGGTCAGTGGTCAGGTCACACCCAGGTCAGTGGTCAGGTCACACCCAGGTCAGTGGTCAGGTCACACCCAGGTCAATGGTGGCACGGCCGCTACCAGGTCAGTGGTCGGTCCACCCAGGTCAATGGTGGCACGGCCGCTACAGGTCAGTGGTCAGGTCACACCCAGGTCAGTGGTCAGGTCACACCCGGTCAATGGTGGCACGGCCGCTACCAGGTCAGTGGTCAGGTCACACCCAGGTCAGTGGTCAGGTCACACCCAGGTCAGTGGTCAGGTCACACCCAGGTCAGTGGTCAGGTCACACCCAGGTCAGTGGTGGCACGGCCGCTACCAGGTCAGTGGTCAGGTCACACCCAGGTCAGTGGTCAGGTCACACCCAGGTCAGTGGTCAGGTCACACCCAGGTCAGTGGTCAGGTCACACCCAGGTCAGTGGTCAGGTCACACCCAGGTCAGTGGTCAGGTCACACCCAGGTCAGTGGTCAGGTCACACCCAGGTCAGTGGTCAGGTCACACCCAGGTCAGTGGTCAGGTCACACCCAGGTCAGTGGTCAGGTCACACCCAGGTCAGTGGTCAGGTCACACCCAGGTCAGTGGTCAGGTCACACCCAGGTCAGTGGTCAGGTCACACCCAGGTCAGTGGTCAGGTCACACCCAGGTCAGTGGTCAGGTCACACCCAGGTCAGTGGTCAGGTCACACCCAGGTCAGTGGTCAGGTCACACCCAGGTCAGTGGGGGCACGGCTGCAACCAAGTCCGCCGCGGCACTGACAGGTCAAAGGGTCGTGGGACATGTCTTTATTGCCGGCATTATGTTTTTGTAGAAAATCTGCATCTTCAAATTTTTATAAAATTACCTTACAACAGAACGTCGTTTTTGTAAGCTGACGTCTCCAGCCGTATTGGGACCGGAAACAGTTAGTATCTGCATATGCCCGATGCGATGGTGCATAAGGCCAAAAGGCGCAGGGACCTTTATGCCAGGGGGTGTCCGCAGCTCAGGTCTCCAACTCTTCCAGTCCCATCTCCTGCAGAACCAAGGAGCAACTTGCTATGATATATTCACATGGTGAAATCTAGGCCAAGACTGACTTAACAAATGAGACAAACATCTGACAACAGCTTGCAGTGAAAGGGTGGCGCCACAATCGCATAAAGGCGCGAAATACGAATGTTACAAGAGCGCCCCAATTGAATCTGGCGCCAACTGCTACTTAACCTCTAAATTGAAGGAGCAACACTAAATTATAATACTCCAGAACACTACAGGGGGTGAGTGCACACCCCAGATATTCAGAACTGAACCTCTGAAAGCCAGGAAAAAGTATCACGCACATTTTACCGCTCGAAATACGAAAGCCAGTTAGGTATCAATCTGGAAACATTTCTAGGGGCGGAAAAGCAGACTCCGCACCTCGCCCAACTCTCGGCTCACCTAAATGGTGGCTGGTGGATCCAGAATATTGTTCTTGAATTTGATCACAATTGTTCCCCTGCAGGCATCCAGCCTCTAATGAAGGTCAGATTCAAGTTCCATGTAGTATCGTCCTTAGTACTGCCGGCAATAGGTTTTCACTATTTTCAATAAAGCATCAACGTAGGAGAACTTCATGGATAATGATCTCCCTAGGCATGCATTGTTAGACACCTACAGTGCATTTTCACTAAGGAAGGACAGCTCCCAGTCTGGCTCATTGCTTTCGCCGCAAATCCTAGCCAGGTCCTTCGCTCACCACGATTATCATACCAAATCTGATCTGCAACTCTCCCCCCCTCCCTCCCAAAATACGACTAATTCAACAATGCTTCAGTCCAAAGCCATTTTCAAATCCACAATTACTCGAATTATGTGTTGAATCCTCTGCAGTTTTATCCATTGATCGAGTGGGATCGGGTATACGTCTGATATCCGTGCTACGGCGTCCTACAGTCCCCAGACTGTCGCCTGACCCCCTGTGCTTGCTCAGGTGAATGGCGTGGACACCACCTGCATGTCGCACGCCGAGGTGGTGGCCTACCTGCGCCAGAGCGGAGACAGGGTGCGGCTCACCCTCTACAGGGACGGACAGGCCACACCGGCCTCCCCCGGCTCACCGGTCACCTCCCGGCCCACCAAACTCAGGTCAGAACCACCTGCCCGGCCCACCACACTCAGGTCAGAACCACCTCCCGGCCCACCACACTCAGGTCAGAACCACCTCCCGGTCCACCACACTCAGGTCAGAACCACCTCCCGGCCCACCAAACTCAGGTCAGAACCACCTCCCGGCCCACCAAACTCAGGTCAGAAACGGCTAACCTTTCCCATATTGTCCCACCATGGAATCGCAGCGACCCCGCTCCATTCTCAATGTCTTTGTATTATCAGCGGTGAGATGAGGATGGAGAAAGTTCGATAGACTCATATTGTGAGATGAACATAGGAAAAGTTGTAAACACTCCTATCGTGAGACGAATATCGGGAAAGGTCTATGCACTCCTGTTGTGAGAAGCGTGTCGGGAAAGGTTCATACACATATTGTGGCACGTGTGTCGGGGAAGGTCCATGCACCTCTATTTCCAGTGGTACGTAGTTATTGTGCATATATATATATCATTCAAAGTATGTTTGTATTCAATAGTCTCTCCGATAATCTTGTCACCTTATGGATCTTGGTTCCGGAGCATACTTCGAAGTATTAACCAAATTAAACATCAATCTGACATTTTCATGGTCTAGATTTAACAAATGTCCTAGCCAGGAGCGGATCTTAACCAACTATTTTTGAAAGGGGCCAACTCGGCAAAATGGTAAAAAACAGGATTTAGGTAGATTTGCCAAAAGTGGGTAGAATTGAGCCACTATGCGTGCGTGGTAGAATTTAGCCACTATGCGTGCGTGGTAGAATTGAGCCACTATGCGTGCGTGGTAGAATTGAGCCACTATGCGTGCGTGGTAGAATTTAGCCACTATGCGTGCGTGGTAGAATTGAGCCACTATGCGTGCGTGGTAGAATTGAGCCACTATGCGTGCGTGGTAGAATTGAGCCACTATGCGTGCGTGGTAGAATTGAGCCACTATGCGTGCGTGGTAGAATTTAGCCACTATGCGTGCGTGGTAGAATTGAGCCACTATGCGTGCGTGGTAGAATTGAGCCACTATGCGTGCGTGGTAGAATTGAGCCACTATGCGTGCGTGGTAGAATTGAGCCACTATGCGTGCGTGGTAGAATTTAGCCACTATGCGTGCGTGGTAGAATTGAGCCACTATGCGTGCGTGGTAGAATTTAGCCACTACGCGTGGGCATCTTCGGAGAGTACCGCTCGGGTGCCTGCTTCCGCCTCCTGCTCAAGCAGTTCCAGGACATGGACACACTGAAATCAAACACCGAACACATTGGAAATCTTACATGCACTGGCACACTTCTGGTTCATTTGATTCGGACTGTTATATTAACCCTATTTCCGTCAGGCTCCCGGCTACCCCTATTTCCGGCAAGGGGGGCAATATCGCCCCCCCCAAGATCTCGTAATCTAACCGGCCGATTTTGAAAATTCAAAGTGCTATAGATTCCCCTGACGCTTAACTTTATTTTGAAAAAAGAAAATTTCAAAATTTTGATTTTTAAGTAGAAGGTCGTGCAAAATATACAATTTTTGTGTATTTTTTAGATTTTCCATAACCCTTGTCTCTGTTGTACGATTTTCACAAAACTAGTTCAGATTTACAAATAATTGACCCAAAATTTTTATATACTCGAGTTACGCAAAAATTCGAAATTCAATGGCAGTTCCAGGACCAGGACTATGAGGGGAAATATATACAACCTAAAAAGTTTTTGTTACACGGATTAGAAACCGTCATATACTGCTTGGCATCTTTAACACATAAATAAATGAGAAAAAAAGTGAAAACTCGTCAGGGGCGGATGCAGTAAGGTAAAACAGTGGGGTAAATACATACCAACAATATGAGAGTGGTATGCATGAGTATATTAGTCCCTTGACTAGTTGAAATTTATTTCTGATAATTTTTACCCTCCCATAGCAGCTCTGGGAAAGGGGGTGACATAGGCGGATCAAGGACTCTCGTGGGGGGGGGTTGGGGGTGATTGGAAACACATTTTCAATATACAATGATATTGAGTCGCGGCGGTGATACTGGCTGGGAATATACATTTTGAAAATGTGTAGTGACTGGACACGCCTCTGGTAATCTAGAATTGGGTTATAACTATTTTGAATTTTCATATACCCAATTTTATTCGCCCTGGCACGGCTGGAAGCAGTCTTCTCATTTACTAACGTTTAGTCCTTCTTGATAACATTCCCCCCATTTTGAACTGCTGTAACCGCCCCTGATGAATACAAATAGTGGCAATTGTGAATGCACTATCATCTCACATAAAAAATGATATAATAAAACCATATAACTGGTATCAGGATCAGCAGAGACGGCTCCCTGTTACAAAGAACCCATCGCATACGATAATACTTGGTTTGTGGATAGAACCTCCCCAAAAACCCAGCCATAGCTCCGCCCCTGGTAAATATATAATCTTGAAAATTTCAGAAAACTTGCCTGTAATAGTTTTAGGAAAAGTCAGGAAGTTTCAAAGTTCTATCGCAAGCCGTTTCGGAGATATTCTTGAAAAACCTGAAGGGGGGGCAATATTAGCCCCCCTGCCGGAAACAGGGTTAATACAATCATATAAATAAAGTGAAAAATTGGCTCCGGCTTGCCATCTATTGTCCAGCATTTGGGAACTTAAGGTCATTGGTTTGTATAGGTGGCGCTTCTGGTAGGGTTTTGTTGAAATTGGCCCAGCAGAGGTATTTATGTACATAAACTAGCGAATGCAGAGGGGGCTAAGGGGCCATGGCCCCCGCCCCTAATGCCAAAATTTTGGTCTATTTTCTTCAAAAACACTATGTTTTTACGATTTTTCTCCGAGTTGCCCACTCCCCAAACGACGCTCCTGCGTCTGCGAGTATGTTTAGAGTGCATCAGCGCCTAGTACATTGTGGCCCTTCGTCGCCTGGGGGAGTTTCCAGCGCCTCCGGCCGTTTTTGCAGGCCAGAGGCGCTGCAGCTCCGGCTGTTTTTGCAGGCCAGAGGCGCTGGAGCTCCGGCCGTTTTTTCAGGCCAGAGGCGCTGGAGGTTCTGTTTTGTGCATCACTGTGGGAGGTGTCGTGTTATGCATCACCGATGGAGGTGCTGTTTTTGCAGGCCAGAGGCGCTGGAGGTTCTGTGTTGGGCATCAAAAATCTAGATGTAATGATTGATAGACACCTGAGCTTTGAGCGACACGTAGACTCGGTGTGTGAAAGATGCACTGGAATATTGAAAGCACTGAGCCACGCACAACATTCCATTCCCAGAAGCGTCATGAGAAGTATTGTGCAGGCGCTGGTGATGTCAGTAATTCGTTATTGTCTATCAGTTTATGGCTCATGTAATATTACCCAGACACGCCGCTTTCAAAAGATTATAAATTTCAGTGCGCGAGTAGTAAGTGGGCGTCGTCGTTTTGACCATGTATCGGATGTTTTGACCCAGTTGCAATGGATGAGAGCTGAACAACTAGTTGAGTACCACACAGTGTGTGCTGTGCATTCAGCTCTTGTGCGTGGTGCTCCCCAATATTTGGCCAATTCGATAGGAATGGTGGCTGGTGCTACGCACGATCACTTCACGCGACATTCGCAAAACCTTACGCTGCCACGGATACGTTCAGAGGCGGGGAGGAGACGGATTGTATACCGAGGAGTACAAATGTACAACCAGCTGGCAGTGGACGACCGTGTACTTTTTAGACCATGGCTGAGAAACACGCTGCTGTCACGCCGCGAGTGAGCATGCTTAATGTCTGTTTTTATAGTGATAATTTTATCGTGGGTCTTGATGGTTACCTGTCTTTTTATTTTCAGCGCTACGATTTTATGTCTTTTATGCTCTGTGTGTATTTTAACCAATATCCCGAGTGTTTACTTTTATAGAAATGACGTTTCAAGTGAAAAACCACATACAGTGGATCTTAGACAAAATATACGAACGAACGAACGAACATCACTGCTGGAGGTGCCGTTTTTGCAGGCCAGAGGCGCTGGAGGTTCTGTGTTGGGCATCACTGCTGGAGATGCTGCGTTGTACATCACTGCTGGAGGTGCTGTGTTGTGCATCACTGCTGGAGGTGCCGTTTTTGCAGGCCAGAGGCGCTGGAAGTGCTGTGTTGTGCATCACTGCTGGAGATGCTGCGTTGTGCATCACTGCTGGAGGTGCTGTGTTGGGCATCACTGCTGGAGGTGCCGTTTTTGGAGGCCAGAGGCGCTGGAGGTTCTGTGCACAGAAAGAAATTTTTACAAGGGCAAACCTTGTCAGACCCTTGTTTACATGGAAAATTACTAGGGTAAAACGCAAAGCTTGTACGTTCAAAATCCGTGCCACGAAAACAAGGGAAATACAAGGAAAAACCATGTAGAACAATGGTAGAACCATAGTACGACAAGGGTTGCTAGAAGACGTTGTACAAACCTTGTAACTTAACTATGGTTAACCTACATGGCAAAGACTATGGCTGACAACGTCCCCACAAGCCCTTTACTAGGTCATGATTACCCCATAACAAGGGTAGAACAAAGCCTTGTGTCCGCCTTGTACGCAACCGCAGCCTTCCTACAAGAGCGTGACGAGATTAGAACCTTGCTTACACAACCGCTTTACCAGTGCGTAACGGGGAGGGAACAAGGGTGTTGTAAGGCTTCTTACAAGGGTAAAACGAGACTCGGATTACGTCTTTACAACAGCGGCAGATCCAGGACTTCATTTCGGGGGGAAGCTTGGGCGCTCGCGCCTCCCCGCCACAGTGTCTGGACAGCATCCGACTACGCATTTACTTTAGACACTCTGACATTTCATGGTGTGGAAGGGGGCTTGAGCCCTCTTAGCCCCTCCCCTTATACCTACATCTGCTTCAAAAGGAACTTTTCAGTCTCTATGCGAAAGCTAAAGCGTTTTCTGGCTCCAAATGCAACCGGAAGGACATCGGTAGAAAAATGGTAGGCATTGGGCCACCTCTCAAGCAAGAAAATAACCCGCACGTTGTCTTACCCATATCGGTATCAGGCGCCGATCCATCTGAAGACACCAACAAGATCATATTGGAACTAAACTCACCCTATTTTTCAAACGGGCCCATAAGGCAAACAATATGATCAAATAGTCTGTGCTCGTTTGACACGAAAATATGAGCCTTAATACCAATATGGCATACATGCCTGAAGTAACCACATACCTACTTACCTGGACCTGGATTGACCATTCCAAAATGCCTCACTTTTCAACTATTGGAACAGAGAACAATACTTTCCACTCGCAGATCAGGGGCGGATTTAGGGGACCGCGGGGGCCGCGCCCCCCCTCGCCGGTAAGGCGCCCCCTCGGCACTAAGGCACCCCCGGGGGCCGCCTCCATTTGCTCCACATTTGCATGCCAAACGGAAATACTGGCGCCCCCTGGTAATTCTGCTGCATGCAAATACCACATTTTGACAACCCGCCCTGCATTACTGGCGCCCCCATGGTGCATCATTGGTGCCCTTGTTTCACTCCGCCGACGCCCCCCAAGCCTCTTCCACCTCTTGAAATCCCGCTATATATTACCGGTGCCCCACTCTTCACTACGGGCGCCCCCATCTTCTAGAAATCCGCTCTATATCACTGGCGCCTCCATGGTGCAGCATTGATGTCTCGTTTTTGCTCCAGCGGCGCCCCCACGCGTCACTGTGGGCGCCCCATCTTTTTGAACCCCACATGTACCACCGGCGCCCCCATTGGGCATCATTGGTGCCTTCGTTTCACTCCACCGGCGCCCCAAAGCCTCATCGTGGGCTCTCCCACTTATTGGCATCCCGCTATAAGCTATTGGCGCCCCAATCCTCACCACGGGCGCCCCCACCTTCGGAAAATCCGCTCTATACCACTGGCGCCTCCATGGTGCAGCATTGATGTCTCGTTTTTGCTCCAACGGCGCCCCCACGCGTCACTGTGGGCGCCCCACCTTATGGAACCCTCATGTACCACCGGCGCCCTAATTGGGCATCATTGGTGTCTTCTGTGTACTTCACCGGCGCCTCACGCTTCACCGTGGGCGCCTCTGCTTTTTAGAGCCGCTCTTTACCATTGGCGCCCCCGTGGTACATCATTGGTGCTTTTTTGCCCAAATGGCGCCCCCATGCCTCACTGAGGGGGTCTTCACCCTTTACCAGCCCGTTTTATACCAGTGGAGCCCCCACTCTCTCTCCCCACTCCCCACTATGGGTGCCCCCACCTTCTAACAATCTGCTCTATACCACTGGCCCCTCCATGGTGCAGCATTGATGTCTCGTTTTTACTCCAACGGCGCCCCCACGCCACGCGTCACTGTGGGCGCCCCATCTTTGGAACCCCGCATGTACCACCGGCGCCCCCATTGGGCATCAATTGTGCCTTCGTTTCACTCCGCCGGCGCCCCCAAGCCTCTTCCACCTCTTGACATTCCGCTACATACTACCGGCGCCCTACTCTTCACTACGGGCGCCCCCATCTTCTAAAAATCCGTTCTATATCACTGGCGCCTCCATGGTGCAGCATTGATGTCTTCTGTGCACTCCATCGGCGCCGCCACGCTTCGCCGTGGGCGCCTCTGTTTTTTAGAGCCGCTCTTTACCATTGGCGCCCCCGTGGTACATCATTGGTGCCTTTTTGCTCAAATGGCGCCCCCATGCCTCTTTGAGGGGGTGTTCACCCTTTACCAGCCCGTTTTATACCAGTGGAACCCCCCACTCTGTCTGCCCGCTATGTACTACTGGATCCTCACTCCCAACTACGGGCGCCCCACCTACAAATCCGCTCTATACCACTGGCGCCTCCATGGTGCAGCATTGATGTCTCGTTTTTTGCTCCAACGGCGCCCCCACGCGTCACTGTGAGCGCCCCATCTTTTGAAACCCCGCATATACCACCGGCGCCCCTATGGTGCATCATTGGTGCCTTCGTTTCACTCCACTGGTGCCCCCAAGCCTCTTCCACCTCTTGACATCCCGCTATATACTACCGGCGCCCCACTCTTCACTACGGGCGCCCACATCTTCTAAAAATCCGCTCTATATCACTGGCGCCTCCATGGTGCAGCATTGATGTCTCGTTTTTGCTCCAACGGCGCCCCCACGCGTCACTGTGGGCGCCCCATCTTTGGAACCCCGCATGTACCACCGGCGCCCCCATTGGGCAGCATTGGTGCCTTCGTTTCACTCCACCGGCGTCCCCAAGCCCCATCGTGGGCTCTCCCACTTCTTGGCATCCCGCTATAAACTATTGGCGCCCCAATCCTCACCACGGGCGCCCCCACCTTCGAAAAATTCGCTCTATACCACTGCCGCCTTCATGGTGTAGCATTGATGTCTCGTTTTTGCTCTAACGGCGCCCACACGCGTCACTGTGGGCGCCCAACCTTTTTGAACCCTCATCTACCACCGGCGCCCCCATTGGGCATCATTGGTGTCTTCTGTGTACTTCACCGGCGCCCCACGCTTCACCGTGGGCGCCTCTGCTTTTAGAGCCGATCTTCACCATTGGCACCCCCGTGGTACATCATTGGTGCCTTTTTGCTCAAATGGCGCCCCCATGCCTCACTAAGGGGATCTTCACCTTTTACCAGCCAGTTTTATACCAGTGAGCCCCCACTCTCTCTCTCCCCGCTATGTACTACTGGATCCCCACTCCCCGCTACGGGCGCCCCCACCTTCTAACAATCCGCTCTATGCCACTGGCGCCCCCATGGTGCATCATTGGTGCTTTCGTTTCACTCCACCGGCGCCCCCAAGCCTCATTGTGGGTTCTCCCACTTCTTCGCATCCCGCTATAAACTATTGGCGCCCCAATCCTCAATACGGGCGCCCCCACCTTCGGAAAATCCGCTCTATACCACTGGCGCCTCCATGGCAGCATTGATGTCTCGTTTTTACTTCAACGGCGCCGCCACGCGTCACTGTGGGCGCCCCATGTGCTGAAACCCCGCATGTACCACCGGCATCCCCATTGGGCATCATTGGTGTCTTCTGTGCACTCCACCGGCGCGGCGCCCCCACGCTTTACTGTGGGCACCCCCTGCTTTTTGGACCCACTCTTTACCTCTGGCGCCCCCATGGTGCATAATTGGTGCGTTTCTTTCTAATATCAAACGGCGCCTCCATGCCCCATTGAGGGGGTCTTCACCTTTCAACAGCCCCTCTTATACCACTCGAGCCCCACTCTTATGATGCATTATTGTTTTCTGCTTTTAGCTTTATGGGCGCCTTCGCCCGCCTCTTCCCACCATCTTTTGACACATCGGTCTGTATCACTGGCGCCCCCATAATGAATCATTGGTGCTTGTGCTTTGCTCCACCGGCGCCTTCATCTCCCGCCGTGGGCTGATCGGGAGCGCCCCCACATTTCGACAAACCGCTCTGTCTGGCGGCACTCATGGTACACATTGGTGCTTTTCTTTTGCTCCATTGGTGCCCCCACACTTCACTATAGGCGCCCACATATTTCTGCTGATTGCTTGATGGATCATTGGTATCTTACTTTTGCTCTACCGGCGCCCAACCACCTCCCACCACCACGCGCCACTATGGGCGCCCAAACTTTTGACAGCATGCCCTGTGCCTCCAGCGCCTCCATGGTGCATGATGGGTGCCTATCCTTAGTTCCATGAACGCACCAACACATCCCTACCAGAAACCCCATGCAGCTTCTCTTTACTTTGCATTTCTTGCATCCCAAACGTGGCCCGTTGTCTTACCAGCGCCTCCCCTTGACAGCGCCCACAAATTTCACTGAATGCGAGTACCCCCAAGCTGTATCACCGGAAGCTCTCAAACTTCAGCTTCGGTGTCTCCTTTATGACCAAATTGCGCCGTCAGCGCTCTTCCCATGCACTGACTTCTCCTCCCTGTTGCCCAACCAGTGCCCTATTCGTGTAGCCCCCTTCTACCCTGTTGTTACCCTACCAGTGTCCCTATGATGGATTATTTGCTCCCACAGACGCTCCACTGACGGTTCCACGCCTATGTACTGCAGGCGCCCCTTGCCTGCAGCACCGGTATCCATAACTCCAGTCTCGATATCGCCTCGGTGAAGTATCAGCGTCCCCCCGATGCACTATCACCATTACCATCCCTTACCCGAAAGCCCAAATAACTAACTGACTAACTCACCACACTTCCCCCGGCTATAGACCACCGGCGTCCCACAGGGTGTACCACTGTACCACACTGAACTTTTGGCACTCCCATGCTGAATCACCGCTGGACTCATTTATTAACCTAAGCACCCCCTCATATATCATACCCCCGGGTCAGTAATAGGCGTCACACTTCAACGTGGACCACCCTCATCGATTTTTTGACGCCCTCTTCTTTGTGGTTAGGCGCCCATATTTCACGATTGGCCGCCCTTTTCAGCTCTAGAGCGCCCCGCTGCAACATGGACCGCCCGTGCCTACCTTTGGCCGCCCTCTTCTGCATGATTGTTCTCCTGTTCTCCACTATTGGCCGCTCCTTTGCAGATCTAGGGCGCCTCACTTCAATGTGGACTCCTCATTCACCTCCGGACCCCCTCTATTTTATGGTTGGGAACCCCATATTTCACGTTTGGACACCCTTTTTCAGCGCTTGGTGGACCTCTGCGACGTGGATCACCGTCATTTACCTACAGGCGCCCTTAACTTTGTGACTGGGCTCCCCGTTTTCACAATTGACCCGCTTTTCAGTCCTAGGGTGCCCCACTGCAACGTGGACTGCCCTCATCCATTTTTAGCCGCTCTCTTCTGTATGATTGCGCGCACCTTCTCCACTGCTGGCCGCTCTTGTGCAGCTTTAGATCACCCCACTTCACCTCTGGCCGCCCTCTGCTTTGTGGTTCAGAACCCCTATATCATGATTGACCGTCCCTTTTAGCTCTAAAGCGGCCCACCGTAAAATTGATCACTCTCATCCACTTTTGACTGCCCGCTAGTGCATGATTGCGCGCCCATTTTCCACAATTGTCTGTTCTTTCTTAGCCTTGGGGCGCCCCACTTTTACGTGTACCGCCTTCAGCTTCGGATGTCCTCTACTTTGTGTTCGGGTGCCCCAATTTCACGATTAACCGCTCTTTTTCAGCCTTAGGGCATCCCACTGCAACATGGCACTCCCATGGCACATGCACGGCTCTCAGCTTTGAGTGGTAACAATTGCCCCGAGTTCTTTTAATGTATGCTTTGGGTATCGATTGATGTCATTTTGCTCTGTTACCACGCAGGATCCCCCAGGGCTCATTCATGCCCATCCGATGTGTGGTTGTGTGCCCGTCCGATATGTGGTTGTGTTGTCTTTTGCAACAAGAACATGCTACGATGGAATATAGGGGACTGGTAAGAATAATCTTTCTTGTGAAGCAAATTTTGAGCACATATACCAATATCTCTTAAATGCGTTTAAAAAACATTCCAGATCTATTGATAACCCTATAAGCTGTTGACTTCGATCATTTACTTATTTTGCCGAGGCGTTTTTTTCGCAGTGCCACTAATGAAAGGCTGTGTCCAGACAGCAATGCGAAATTCCCACGTCATCTGTGTAAGAAAAATATTGAGAGCTCGGCAGGAGGCACCTGCATAATTTTGGTTGCGTCCTCTCGCACAAGTTTCTAAACAGCAAAAAGTTTCGCCTTGTGTAGAATATTATGGATTTATCACTATCCGCTCTGCGCAGACAGGGTAAACTGCAACGACTGGTTCGCAAAATCTCCAAAGGCCGTCTCTGCATAAATTCTGCTTCAAAACATAATCCAGGTAGAAGGTGCCCTGTTTCATTGTTGCTCTTTTCTTGGCAACGTGTTTTTTTTAATCGGCACTTTTTCAAATGGCATCACAAATACGCAAAATTAGCATCACAAAGAACCATGATACCAAGGGCTGACCCCCAAATGGTAGTCTGACCGCCCCCGGAGACTTCGCTTCCCTCTTATCGAAATCCTGGATCGTCCATGTACCCAGCCCTCTCGGTTGTTGATCAGTGATAGATTAGCTCGGTCAGTGTTGGTCAGGTGCAATCTCTAACATCATCACCTTGGGTAGGTTGAGTTTGCGGCCGGTTTGATAGAGCTGGAAAATGCCTAGGTGATCGGGGAAGAAGAGTTGATTGGGTGATGAAACTATAGTAGGGAGGAACAGAAACGTAGTAAAGGGGTGGGGCGGCTAGCACAGTCGCATGAGAGGCACCCGAAGGGAAAAGATCGCGCGAAAGGCAGCCGGGCTACGCCAATCTATGACCAACCGTAAACCTCGGTGACCAGCATGACTTGCTGTTACAAGCGTGACCCTCTGCGGCAAGCGACGCCCTATATGTGACCGTCAGGGTCCCCTAGGGGCAGAAGAACACTCTTTAATCAGGTGGGTCTCCTGTTTTCAACAGGGCCCTCTGTGACAAGCATGACCAGCACATCATTCCGTGGTCGGCAGGGCCCAATGCAGTCAGAAGAGGCTTCTGTCTGCCACCGAGAATGCCCTCTGTGCCAGCGGGGGATGCTGTGACAAGTAGGGCCCTCTACGGTCAGCAGGTCCTTTGGGACCAGGAGTCTCCTCGTTATCAATAAGGCAATCTTAGGTAAACAGGGATCTCTGTAACTAACAGATCTTTCGGTCGCAGTCAGGGCCATGTCTTGCCAGCATGTTTTTTTTGTCGGACAGGGCGATACCCCCGGTGACCATAAGAGGACTCTGTATCGTAAATATATATTTGGAACTGAACGCACAGTCTATAAAAAGGGTACTCCGGGACCAACAGGTCTTTCCGTGCCCAGTAAGGCCTGCCATATTCTTGTGGAAGGTCATGAGGTGACCTGAGGTCTAATCGGGAAGTCGCTGGGCCCCCTGCATCCAGGCGGGGAACCATCCATGACAGTTTTTGACTGCTGCGAGCGAGACTGGTGGGACCCTTAAATCCATTAGGATCTAATTTGCCAGTTAGCGAACCCCTGGAGAAAGCCGGAAAGTGTACAAGTGTACACTGTGAACGACTTCGAGTTCACTTTGGTCAGTCGAGGGTCCTATGTGGCTGCCATAGCACTGCGAAGACAGGCCAATGGCCAAAATCTGGTTAAAGCTAGTTATAGTTCCTGCAAAAATTCAGGTAGATGCCGTTGAAGGGAGACACAAACACATTTTTCCGAGTTGATCGCTGATGTGGAGTATCCCTAAACTGGGTGTTTGCTTGCCTTAAGGTTGCCAGGGGCCGTATTCTGATGCCGAGAGTACATAAGAATGGGCGCACGCACATCGATATTTTATTCTGATTTCCAGCCTGCGCCCACACTGCGCAGGTGGGGTCAAATCAGCATTGTGATCGCAATGCGCACATTAGATCGGTATGCTGGTATTCTGCGTAGGCTAGGTCGGTAATGGTCCTTGTGCATCCCGGGTACGCTTGTCCTACGTCGAGCGTGGCTACGCCCGGAAGAAGGTCAAAATACCACATTGGAATACGGCAAGTTGCTTGTCTCAGTCAAGTCTTAGGAGGGCATTATATTAGAACATAGCCTTAGAAAGGTTTACAATAATTGGGGTTTTGAAGTAAGCCAAGGTCCATGAACTTAAATCATAGATCCTTCGTGGCTGGCTAGCTCAGATTGAAGGGAACTGGGATCACTGCTCTGACCTAGTGATTTATTAGACCCTTATGGCTAGTTAAGGCCCTGTGTGCTAATCATCATCATATAAGCAAAATCAGTAGTCCATGTAACCATCATGGGGCTTCCCAAAGTGTATCGGGATTTGATCTGACATGTTCTGTAGAAACCTAATCCCCAATGACAAACATAGGCTCATTGAACGAGACGGGCCTATTCTAAATATTCGTTGGTCTTCTACAAACTGTTTAAGGCTTCTGAAGATAATTTTGATCACTGATTGGGGAGAAAATAGTCCCCATGCAGTCTCCCCGGGTCCCAAAGTGTCTTTACTAGCCGTGGGTTCCAGTGCATCAATAAAATAAGCGCCCAAGAGATACATTCACTTTTTACCACTCCTGAGATGTATTTTACATACATTCAAAGCTATGATCTTTCCTCATTTTTTTAAAGAAAATTTGAAACTAATTACCTCTTTGACCCTCGCCCAGTGGGGGCTGCTTGAAAAACCCACTCCAGTTTTTCGGGCGGCAAGAAAAAACGGCGACGCGAAGCGCCACCGTACTTGGCACACCTTATTCTTGATTGATTCCGCAAGTTTCCCACCGAATTCTCTAAAAAGTTTCGGGATTTTTCATATCGATGACATAAGGTCAAATACGGACCATGACCTCTCCATTGGAAATACAGAGGAAAACAGAAAATGGTTTGTATTTGTGTAGATAAAGGTGATAATACCTTCATATTCTCCAAATCGAAGTATCTTATGCCCCTTTTTAGGTTCGTGTTGCAATTTTTTACCTGTGACATCTGACAGGTCATCCGAAGCTACTTGAGCAGTTTTCAGACTTAGGTCAATAACTTTGCATGAAATGATGATGCAGCTTTTATGTTTATACCATTGCGTTTGGATTGCTATTGCCAGTCAATTGATAGGCATATGGACTATGCTAAGTCAAAAAGTGACCTTGACCAGACCTAAGGTCAGGTGATTTGTGTTTTGACCTAGTATGCTCATATTATACATCATTCGATTCGCCGTGACGAGAGAGAGCGAACAGTGTCTACAAAATTATTCTAACTCAACGCTGTCAGACGCTAGAGCCCAACAGCTTTGCTCAAAATGCCAACTTCTTTGACCTGCCATGACCTCAATGTTGACCTGAGCCAAAAAGTGACTGATATAGTGTCTTCATGAATTTGTATGAGCTATCCACCAGGGTTCGCGTTTTTTGGCTATCCTGCATAGGGGACGAGTTAGAGAGGGGGTGTTCAAACACCCCCACCAGGGCGAAGGTGACTCGGAGGCCCACCGGGGCGCGGGTTAACTGATTCAGTCCGCAAAAATGCTTCAAATGGATAAAGAACATAAAATTTGGCGCCCCCAGCCGGCCTAAAAATGGCGCCCCCTGGCCATGAAAGTGGCGCCCCCAGCGCTGCGGCCCCCCTAGCGAAAATTCCTGGATCCGCCCCTGTCGCAGATCACTGACAAATATTCCAGACAGCTTCCAAAGTCCCACGATTGATTAAAATAAGTCACATTTATTCTAACCTACACGGCATGCGTGCCAGGCCACTGTGTATTGCCATGGGTAAACAGAAAGCAAGATGGCGACCGTAACCCGAGCAGGTATTTGAAACCATAGTCAAACGACAATGGCCGAGCAACGCCCTAGCTTTACCTACCAGCTATTTACAATGCCACTACAACGCCTAGTATTCAGTTAGTGCAGCGCTGATGCGCAAGCAAGGTATGAACCAGGTATGAACGAGGTGCGCACTATTGTGGCAAAAGGCAAGGTTGTCATTCCGTAGTAATTGCATTGCTTTATGCTAGTGACGTAACCAGGTTTGTTTTACTTCGGTAATTGAACTACGGTGCAACTATTGTTCTGCAATGGTAAAACTTGTAGAAACACAATTTTAAGCTTGTACCTTGTAATAAATTCTTTCTGTGTGTTGGGCATCACTGCTGGAGATGCCGTTTTTGCAGGCCAGAGGCGCTGGAGGTTCTGTGTTGTGCATCACTGCTGGAGGTGCCGTTTTTGCAGGCCAGAGGCGCTGGAGGTTCTGTGTTGTGCATCACTGCTGGAGGTAGCGTTTTTGCAGGCCAGAGGCGCTGGAGGCTCTGTGTTGGGCATCACTGCTGGAGGTGCTGTGTTGTGCATCACTGCTGGAGGTGCTGTTTTTGCAGGCCAGAGGCGCTGGAGGTTCTGTGTTGTGCATCACTGCTGGAGGTGCCGTTTTTGCAGGCCAGAGGCGCTGGAGGCTCTGTGTTGGGCATCACTGCTGGAGGTGCTGTGTTGGGCATCACTGCTGGAGGTGCCGTTTTTGCAGGCCAGAGGCGCTGGAGGTTCTGTGTTGTGCATCACTGCTGGAGGTGCCGTTTTTGCAGGCCAGAGGCGCTGGAGGCTCTGTGTTGGGCATCACTGCTGGAGGTGCTGTGTTGGGCATCACTGCTGGAGGTGCCGTTTTTGCAGGCCAGAGGCGCTGGAGGTTCTGTGTTGTGCATCACTGCTGGAGGTGCCGTTTTTGCAGGCCAGAGGCGCTGGAGGCTCTGTGTTGGGCATCACTGCTGGAGGTGCTGAGTTGTGCATCACTGCTGGAGGTTCTGTGTTGTGCATCATTGCTGGAGGTGCCGTTTTTGCAGGCCAGAGGCGCTGGAAGCTCTGTGTTGGGCATCACTGCTGGAGGTGCTGAGTTGTGCATCACTGCTGGAGGTGCTGTGTTGTGCATCACTGCTGGAGGTGCTGTTTTTGCAGGCCAGAGGCGCTGGAGGTTCTGTGTTGAGCATCACTGCTGGAGGTGCCGTTTTTGCAGGCCAGAGGCGCTGGAGATGCTGTGTTCTGTATCACTGCTGGAGGTGTAGTGTTGTGCATCACTGCTGGAGATGCTGTGTTCTGTATCACTGCTGGAGGTGCCGTTTTTGCAGGCCGGAGGCGCTGGAGATGCTGTGTGGCCTGGCATTCCGCCGTGAGCTGAGCCACCCTGGCTGGGAAGCCGAGTCTCCCTCTGAGGACCGCCGACTCAGCGCCGGCTCCCGTACCTCGCCCCGGATCCGCAGAGGGCGCGGCACCCCCGGCCGCGACACACATACAGGTCAGCCACCCCCTCCCCCTCCCCCCTCCGGGCCGGACACTCGCACAGGTCACTTGAAATGAATGGGGAAATCGGTTTAAATTCGATAACTTCCCAGTAAAGGGATAGAATGTTCATTTTGAGGTCACCGTGTTTGCCTTTCCACTGTGGTTCGAATGATGTGCGTTATGACCTATGCTGACCCTAACCTGACCTTAGGTCAGGTCATTTCAAGTGTTGTATTCGAATTCACGTGTTCAAACGCATATATACGCATATAAGCATATATACTATATATATATATATATATATATATATATATATATATATATATATATATATATATATATATATATGTAGACGCTGTCAGCAATTTGTAGACGGTCCGGAGTGTTGCGAGTGTGTAGGCCGAGTGTCATTGCCGAATACCCTCCACTTCAACTCCGATTCCGTAAGACCAGTCCAAAAGTAGGCGTGATAAACTGGCATGCTGTATTTGAAGGCATCGGCGTCGTCATAGCACCAACAGCGACTCCATGACTAAGTCCGGTCGAGGGACGAAGTCCCGGGACAAATGTCCTGCCCTGGTGAAAATAAAATATTTTCACCAAAAAGTACAACAGTCAAAACTAAACATGAAAACATACTAGCGAGATAAACATAATTATAAAATAAGACACCGACAGGAAATCCAAGTACGACGGCGATAGCAGAAAATATATAGAAGCTCAAACTCAGCACAAGTTCGAATCTACCGCAGGTGAAACTTCAATCCAGAGAAATAAAGGCACAACACCGAACAATATTAAGATACTGATGAGAAGTTGCTTTGAATTATTTCAATTATCAATTTAAACACTTTCAACTTAGTTCAACTCACGTTCCGGTTGAAGAAGTGATGCACAATAGAAGGCACGCAGATCCGTCTCGCTCGCAGTCTAGACAGGAAATGAGCCCTGGGTCACCGCATGACCCGGCACTGGAAAAATGATTGACAAGCAAGGCCTAAAACAAACTTCCTAAACACGCTCGGAATTAATAACTGCAAAATTTAACTATAACTTTGAATTAGTCATAATACTCATCACTTAAATCACTTCCTAAAAGTCAAATAACAAATTTCCAAATAATGACCGGAAGAGAGGTCACGCCGCTCTGCCATCTGCCGTGTGGCAGGAGCATTGGCTAACAGGTACAGCGCCATCTACAACAAACGTACTGCACATCAGTGAGGTACTGCTCACTCGCGGTCGGGTCAAAAGTAGGCTATCTATACTCCATCCCGTCAACGGAAGAAAAAAGGAAACATCGGCCATCCACATTCCACCAGACCAACGAAAAAACAGATGCGAAAATCAACGCTTTGAAAATTAGACTCAATCAAACTACGATATACAAGAAAAAAAGAAAAACATCGCGATGACTTCAAACATGATGTCGAACATGCCACAACGCCACGACGTTCACCTTGCTGAGCCTTTTTTCAGTTGCGTTGTCACCATCGGTCTTCAGATCACTTTCCAGCTAAGACCATCAGAGCCAGACTAGACCAAGTCAAAACCAGCCTTCAAAGGGAAAAATGCAAAAAAATGGAAGAGCAGCAGAAATGTTGTAATTTGTTTTTCTACAACCATTAAGGTAAGCTGTGAGGAGAAAACCATCACTGTAGCAGAAACCCACAGTTTCCGCAAAGCATCAACGGATCTGAATAATAAATGCACTAAGAACACAGTCAAATAATTATGCTGGCAGAAATGTTTACGGAATAAATCCACAAATCTTACGTAACTGTTCCAGAGTAACCGTCAGCTACTATCAGGCTTACCTTAACCATCACAAAGAATCATATATGATCCAGTACCCGAAAAAAGCATCTACCAACCGGCATAGAAACCGTGTTTCACTTTGCCGAGGAGGTCGTCAACCCATTGAAATTGGACAAATTAACGAAGCAGAATTAAAGTGGAGGCTTACATTGAGTGCAATGTTTTCAACGATCCACAAAAAATGCGCTCACGTATTTTGACCTTTCCAAGCGGTATCAGCGTGATATTGGTCTACCTCTTTGCTAAAACAAAAACAAAAGCCGAAGTAAGCAATTCAGAGCTGAAGCAAGCATCAATTCAGATTCTGAGCAACAGGCATCTATGCTAAACCTTACCTCAAAAACCAATCAACGACTAGTCATTCAGGGCGATAATCCCTGATTTCACTGAATAGACGTGAAAAGGTACGGAGTTATGATTAGGTTTAACCCACAAATTCAAGAAATCATTACGGTGATAAGAAACACCGAATTTCACAATAACTCGAAGTGAGGATATTACCCAAGCATTTAAGGTAGCATGAAAAAAGGAAACGAAGGACAGGCACAACATTGACTGACTGACTAAAAACGGTAAGCTTAGTTCCCAAATCTGTCTGGAGGCCTTTTCGCTCTGGTTGAACGTCTGAGTTCTACAGGTTCAAAGGTTTCATTAACAGGGGTTTGGGGTTCTGGTATGGAACCAACGTCATCCGCAGCTGAAACAGTAGTGTGTTCGGTCTCGTTCTCACTTTCAACATCTGGAGCATCAGAGACAGCACCCGCTTCGTCAACCTGTGCAGGTGGATCACTAGTGTTCGGGACTGTTCCTATTGGTGGGGCAAAAATGGACTCTGCAACGCTCACTGGATGCGATTCCGGTGATAGCACGTCTGTGAAATCCAAATCTCCGAAAATCCTCTGAGGAGCTGCAACCCGACCTGGGCGAAGATTACTACTGAATGGATCCGCAGGAGCTAGTGGAGCATTGGCAGCTACAACTGGAGCTAATGCAAATCTTCCCAACAATTGTGTCAGGTCTGGAGGGGGACTCGTCTCATTTACAGGTTTTTCAGGGGCGACAGTCGCCTGAAGATCAACCCTATCCTGGGATGACTCCTTACTTTTCACCTCATGATCAGAATCACTGAAGCATTCCTTAAGCCTGTTGGCATGAACGATCAGCGTTTTTCCCGAATCCAGAAGTTTTACCCTATAGTTGAGCTCTCCACGTTTGCTGAGTACTACAGCACGTTTCCAGGGTCGCAAAAACTTGTAAAACTCTCCCTTCTTTGGAACATTCCTGTGAAGGTAGACTTTCTGACCAGGTGAATATTCCACGTCATTCAACTTCGTCTCGTAGAACTTTTTGTTTCGGCTATGCCGTGCATCTGATGCCTTCAAGGCTGAGCTATGAGCCTGTTTGAGGCTTTTGCAAAGCGAGTCCATGTATTCTGCTACATTTTTCTTCTTATACTTTTTTGGCGTGGACAGTTCTAAATCTATCGGAAGCTTCGGCTCGTGAGCAAAAATGAGGTAATATGGACTGTAACCAGTCGCGCTATGCACTTGCGAACGGTAACCTAGCGTTAGCAACGGTAAGTGTTCATCCCATGCATCGTGGTTATCTGAGAGATACCGCGACAACATCTCAATGAAACTCTTAATGGATCTCTCACAGACCCCATTGCCCATAGGACTAGCGGGTGAGATCTTTGATTTCTTGATGCCCAAAAGTCTACACATCTCAGTGAAATTTGCTGCACCGTCACTATGAATTCTCTCGGGACATCCATACCTCGAAATGAATTCTTTCACAAGAACATTGGCAACAGTTGCTGCCTTCATGTCTGGTAGTGGGTACACTTCCAGCCATCTTGTGAAGTGGCAGACTACAACTAACAGGTGCGTATTACCATGTTTTGTCTCGGGCAATCCACAGAGAAAGTCAATAGCTATAGTCTCGAAAGGTTTCTCAGACCTGAGATGACCCATGGGAGCTCTGTGTCCGGGGTTAGGATTCTTACGAGACTGACATACATCACAACGATTGCAAAAATCCTTCACTGAATCTGAAAGCTTAGGCCACCAGAAACGCAGCCTAATCTGATCAGTCATGTGGTCGGCTCCAAAGTGGCCTCCTGTGACACCAGAATGAAGTGACATTAACACTCCTGGAACCAAGTCATCTGGCATCACAATTTGCGCGCAATCCTCACCACCAGGATGCCTGCGAAAAACCCTGAATAGGACGCCAGATTCAACCCTTAACCTACTCCACTGTTTCAACAAAAGCTTTCCTCTGGAACATAATGTGCGTGAATCGGGCTTCTTTCCCGCAGAAACACATGTGACCATGCCAGCAATGACAGAATCTTTACTCTGCTCATCACGCAAAAATGAATGAGACCAAGACGCAGTGATATTGCGACACGGCTGCGCGTCATCTGTCTGAGTCTCAGCGTCAGCGAAGTCTACAGGACGACGAGACAAAGCGTCGGCCACGGCGTTCTGAGATCTGCCGTGTGGCAGGAGCATTGGCTAACAGGTACAGCGCGATCTACAACAAACGTACTGCACAGCAGTGAGGTACTGCTCACTCGAGGTCGGGTCAAAAGTAGGCTATCTACATATATATATATATAATATACATCATTCGAATAGGCTTGGTGAGGGGACTTTAAAAGTGCTGATATATTCCCTATACCTGAACTGTGTCAGCCGATATGGTACAAAGTGAAAGTTTGCATTATATTATTATGGGAACATGCTCTGGCCTGTAGTGACCTCAAAAGTGACATAAAAAAGGCAGAAGCTGCCGAACAAATTGTATATAACATTTGGGATGAAATCAGAACGGGCCATGTAAGGCAACCTTCCGCTGTTTGCTAGCTAGCATGATTGCAGGGATGGTAGAGGCAGTGGGTACACACCTTCCGTGCCAGTAAGGGGGGCGCAGACCCTCGTACCAGTGAAGGGGGCGCATACCCCCGTACCACTGAAGGGCGCGCATACCCCCGTACCGGTAAAGGGGCAAGACCCCGTGATACCAGTGCGTATCAATAAACTCCAGTCACTATCGCATCAATAACACAATTTCATGTTTGAATGACTAGAAGGAAAGCAACCAAACTCAACGAATACTTATCACAAACATATATATATATATATATATATATATATATATATATATATATATATTTCATAATTATATTTATTTATCATCTCAGAACTCATGCATTACTATGGCTATAAGCGAGCCCAGGTCAATATATATATATTTCTTTATTATGTTTATTTTAACATCTCAGAACTCATGCATTACTATGGCTATAAGCGAGCTCAGTTGAATATATATATATATAATATAATATATATTTATATGTATCTTTATTATATTTATTTCAACATCTCAGAACTCATACATTACTATGGCTATTGGCGAGCTCAGGTCAATATATATGTATATATATATATATATATATATATATATATATATATATATATATCTTTATTATATTTATTGTAACATCTCAGAACTCATGCATTACTATGGCTATAAGTGAGCCCAGGCACACTTTCATCCACTTACAGCCAAAACCATTAAAAGTCATACATCGAGCCGATGTCAGGTTCCTAGATTCCTACTCTGCTTAGACGTTTCCTCAGAGATCGTTTAAAGCTGAGGAGTGAGCAGGGGCGCAGCCAGAGCTTTCGTATGGGGGGGCACACCAACTTTGAGGGGCACCCCGGGGAAAAAAGGGCACTTTTTAACGTAACCTAAAAAACTTACTATATTTTTGTTTATATCATTTTTTGGGCATCTTTGGTTCAATAAAAATGCAAAGAAATCATTGACGGAGAAGGAAAACTCGATTAAAACCGAAAAAAGGAACAAAATATCACCAAAATGCCATGGAAGTAGCCAAAACACTACTTTTTTGGGATAGATTTAAGGACAGCCAACTCATGCAAGTACTTAACATCAGCGGAGCATGTGATATCTGTTACAATGTGCAGGTTAAGGCATACTGGAGTCGAAAATTTTTTTTGTTATGCCCACTGGTTTTGTCGTGACGAGTGACCCCTTCCTGAACGCGGATTAAGTTCCTTGCCTCCCACAATCGCCGTGGGACGAGGAGTGGCATTATGTCTTTGGAAGAACACATTTTTGCTGCCGGAAAAATTTGGGAGATACCTTTTGAACTCGTTTATTAAGTTCCATATTCTCAAGGATCGGTCCCAGTTAAGAGTAAATAAAAGGTGAACAGGCCGGTGGTTTAGATGGGGTGGTGTGACAGGGCTGAAAATTGTAACAACTAGTTCTTCATTTAAATTAATTAGAAGAAATCCTGGTTTAGGGGATTGTGCTCTGAGCTCAGGGGCACATGCATTTTTATCATCCCTTCCCAGAATCCACCAGTATAATAAGCAATTTATATAACCTGGGGTGCCTAGGTATCACAAGCCGTTTTAGAGATTCCTCATTCCTCGTTAGCTCCGTTTTACAAGGGGAGTTTCCATTGTGTTCTTATTCGCCATCTATTCAAGACCAGCTCTGGGGCCCCCAAATGTGGATCAGAGGCCCCCAGAGCAGCTTCCCCCATCCCCCAGTTGTGCCTCCAGGGACTAGACTAGCTCAGTGACCCCGCCCCGAAATTATGGGAGTTGGCCTTGTGTTATTATTATCTGTCTCTTCAAGACCACCCAGGGGCCCCTGATGTAGATCAGGCCACAGAGCAGCTCATGCTTCACCCAGGGACTAGACAAGCTCATTGGTCCCAGAGATGAGGTCATCAGACTAGCTCAATGGGCCACAGATAGGCTCATAGGGTCTTAAACCAGTTCAAGAAGCCCCATAACAGTTTAAGGCGCCAGATCACCTCAGGGGGCCTCAAGCCAACTTAAGAGGCTCTCACAAGCTCAGCACCCAGACCAGTTCAGGGTACACTCAGAACCTAGACCCACTCTTGGGCCCCAGATCAGCTCTTGGGGCCCCAGATCAGTTCAGGGGCATCAAGTCAGGTCAGGGGGCAGGATCAAGTCAGGGCCACTAAATCAGCTCAGGAATCCCCCACCAGCTCGGGGCCCAAGCAGTTCAAAAGCCCCAGAGCTGCTCAGGGAACACCAGATCGGCCCATAGGGCACCAGATCAGCCTCGGGGACAAATAATCAGATCAGTGGTCCCCGACCAGCTCGGGGCCCAGATCAGCTCGGGAATACCAGATCAAGTCAGGAGGTACTTAATCAGCTCAGGAGCCTCATACTATCTCAGGGGCCCTCACCAGCCCCTGTGGGCCCAGTTCAGCTCAGGGCCTGGGAGCTGCTCAGGAAATCACTTAATCAACCCAGGAGACCCGGGTCAGCTTAAAGGGCACCATATTAGCCATGGGGCACCAGACTAGCTCAGAGGAAATAAGATGGGCTCAGGAGACACACTGATGACTCAGCAGGCACCAGATCGACTCAGGGGGCATTAGTTAAGTTCAGGAGGCAGTATATCTGCTCAGGGTGCACCAGATCGATCAGCACAGGGGGCATGTTCAAGTCAGGGGCACTAAATCAGCTCAGGGATCCCTCATAAGCTCGGGGCCCAATCAGTTCAAAAGCCCCATAGCTGCTCAGGGCACACCAGATGCCCATAGGGCACCAGATCAGCTCCGGGGACAAACAATCAGATCAGTGGTCCCCGACCAGCTCGGGAATACCAGATCAAGTCAGGAGGCACTTAATCAGCTCAGGAGCCCCATACCATCTCAGGGGCCCTCATCAGCCTCTGTGGGCCCAGCTCAGCTCAGGGCTTTAGATCTGCTCATGAAATCACGTAAGGAGGCCCAGATCAGCTTAAAGGGCACCAGATTACTCAGGGTGGCATCAAATGGGCTCAGGAGGCACCAGATCGACTAAGGGGCATTAGTGCAGCTCAGATGGCACCAGATCGATCCGCTCGGGGTCCAGATCAGCTCCCAGTCCCCCAGACTATGGCAGGAGCCTAAATCAGCTCAGGGAGCAACATAACAGCTCAGGGGACCCATGGTGGGCTCAGGGCCCACCAAACCAGCTCAGGGGGGGGACCAGATCATCTAAGGAGACATCAATAATCAGTGGAGGGGGCACCTAATCAGCTGAAGAGGCACCATATTGACTTAGGAGACAGAATCAACTTGGGGAGGCATGAGATCAGTTCAGGGGCCCAAATCAGCTCAAGGGGCACTAAATCAGCTATTAGGGCACCAAACAAGCTCGGGAGCATTGGACTACCTCAGAGAGCATTATATAGGTTCAGGAGGCACAATTATTTGCTCAGTGGGGCACTCGATTGACTCAGGGGCACCAGATCAGCGTAGAGGGCAAGTAATCAGCTCAAGGGGCCAAGACCAGCTGAGAGGCCACGAGATTAGCTCAAGGAGCACCAGATCGGCTTTACCCGTACGATTATTGGCGACAATGAGGCATTAGGTGGACACATACTAGGTGCCCATAATCTTCCCGGGTGCCTGGAAAGGCGATAGAATGCCCAAGCTGACCGAGAAAGGTATTAAGTTGTCCAACAATAGTTTCAATCGCTACATGCGGTCCAGTTACATCTAGGTTCAACGCCTAGGGCACTAAATTTCGAGCGGCACGGCCCAAATTGGGTACACCACCTGGCAATCAAAAGGGCACCCCGGCAGTGATGGGGGCACGTGCCCCCTGTGCCTTCCTGGCTGCACCCCTGGACAGTAGATCAACTCCGGGAGGCATTAAATAAGCTCAGGGGCCCGGATCAGCTCAAGGGGCACTAAAACAGCTAAAAGGACTCCAGGCAAGCTCGGAGGCATCAAACTAACTCAGAGAGATTTTATAGGCTCAGAAGGCACACTTGTTTTCTCAGGAGGGCACCAGATTGACTACGAGGGCACCAGATCAGCTCAGAGGGCACATGATCAGCTCCAGGGGGCACCAGATGAGCTCCGCCCGTACGATTATTGGCGACGAAGAGGCATTATCTTGAAACGGATTACGTGCCTATGCTCTTCCCGGGTGCTTGGAAAGGCGACAGAATGCCCTAGCTGACCAAAAAGGCACTTAGTTGTCAAACAATAGTTGAAATCGCTAAATGCAGTCTAGTTACATCTAGGTTCAACGGCGCAGGGCACTAAATTTGGAGCGGCACGGCCCAAAGAGGGTACACCACCTGGCAATCAAAAGGGCACCCGGCACCGATGGGTGCACGTGCCCCTTATGCCTCCTGGACAGTAGATAAACTCCGGGAGGCATTAAATAAGTTCAGGGGGCCCGGATCAGCTCAAGGGTCACTAAAGCAGCTAATAGAGCAGCAGGAAAGCTCGGAGGCATCAGACTAACTTAGAGAGCATTATATAGGTTCAGAAGGCACAATTATTTATTCAGGGGAGGGGGGGCACCAGATTGACTACGAGGGCATCAGATCAGCTCAGAAGGCACATGATCACCTCCAGGGGGCACCAGAGTAGCTCCACCCGTACGATTATTGGCAACGATGAGGCATTATCTGGAAAAGGATTACGTGCCTATACTATTCCCGGGTGCTTGGAAAGGTGACAGAATGTTTTAGATGACCAAAAAGGTACTTAATTGTCAAACAATAGTTGAAATCGCTAAATGTGGCCTAGTTCCGTCTAGGTTCAACGGCGTAGGGCACTAAATTTCGAGCGGCACGGCCCAAAGGGGGTACACCACCTGGCAATCAGAAGGGCACCCGGCACCGATGGGGGCACGTGCCCGCTGTGTCCCCTGGCTGCGGCCCTGGACAGTAGATAAACTACGGGAGGCATTAAATAAGTTCAGGGGCCCGGATCAGCTCAAGGGGCACTAAAACAGCTAATAGGGCACCAGGCAAGCTCGGAGGCATCAGACTAACTCAAAGAACATTATATAGATTCAGAAGGCACAATTATTTTCTCAGGCGGGGGGCACCAGATTGACTACGAGGGCATCCGATCAGCTCAGAGGGCACATGATCAGCTCCAGGGTTCAAGACCAGCACTCAGGGGGCACCAGATGAGCTCAAGGGGCACCAGATTTGCTCTGCCCATACGATTATTGGCGACGATGAGGCATTATCTGGAAACGGATTACGTGCCTATACTCTTCCCGGGTGCTTGGAAAGGCGACAGAATGCCCTAACTGACCAAAAAGGCACTTAATTGTCAAACAATAGCTTAAATCACTAAATGCAGTCTAGTTCCATCTAGGCTCAACGACGTAGGGTACTAAATTTCGAGGGGCACGGCCCAAAGAGGGCACACCACCTGGCAATCAAAAGGGCACCCCGGCACCGATGGGGGGCACGTGCCCCCTGTACCCCCCCCTGGCTGCGCCCCTGGGAGTGAGGCATCCCGAACCGCCGGTGGCACACTATTGACAGCTGCTGCGGCACTGTACATATACAATTTCCTCCCATGCTCCGTTCGTATGCGCGGGAGGCACGGGTTTCCGTCCCGGCTATTGGTACGGTCTCTAAATATACTAACGGTCTAAATACGTACGGTCTCTAACTATGCTAACGGTCTAAATTCCTACGGTCTCTAAATATACTAACGGTCTAAATACGTACGGTCTCTAAATATACTAACGGTCTAAATTCGTACGGTCTCTAAATATACTAACGGTCTAAATACGTACGGTCTCTAAATATACTAACGGTCTAAATTCGTACGGTCTCTAAATATACTAACGGTCTAAAAACTTACGGTCTAAACATGGAATAGAGATACCTGGAATGGAGACCTCAATGCAAACCCGCCCCGCTTTTGGGTGCCAATCTAGGACATGAAAACATCCTTCGGCAAGTAAAGCTCGGTAAGGACCCATGTAAAGTCTATGGGAGATGTGGTGGCCGATGACTTTGATGCATCATAACTTATCAACCGTGGCTTGCACAGGAAAACGACCATGCATTCCGGAAAGCCCAATCTGTGCTGCGTCCGCTAAAATACATTTTAGGCATGAAATACTCAAAATCTCAGAGCAAAGCGCAAGAGAAATCAGAATCTGATACTGCAGCTCAACTTGTATTATTACATGTTTTAAGCGCACGTGGCTTAGCGCTGTAATAGCGCAGTGTGTTAAGCGCTTGCCTAGTAAGGGAATGATCCAGGGTTCGGATCCCGCGCGTGGAACTTTTCATCTTCATAATGGTAATTTCGTCGCTCAATAGCGCAGTTGGCAGCATGCTTGTCTAGCAATCCTAGTGTTCCGGGTTCGAATCCGGGCTCACGCTGATTTTGCGTTCATATTTTATGGCTATTGTGCAATTATTTAGGTTTATATTCGATAAATAATACCTCAGTAGTAGCTGTTTCCTCTCGGTTGAAGTAAGGCACGCGCAAAGGCGTGTTTTTTGTTGAATATTTTACTGCCGTCTATATTTTAATGTTCTTGGCTATTCACCCAATTCTTTTTAATGAGCCCCACAAAAGCATCCCAGAAATCAACGAGGCTTCCGTTCCAGGTATCTTTATTCCATGGTCTAAATAAGGTTTCTAAATATAATAGCCATAGAATACCAGTAAAAACATTTGATAACCATATAATACCATTAAAACGCGTCGGCGGTGGAAAGCACAGCGGGCACCTGATATCAAACATTTGAAGGTAAAATCATAATGGACGAATATTAGATGCGGCGAACCCCTAAGAACGTGATATTTTCATTTTCTTCATAAGCGTGTTTCGCGTATCTGAAAAGCTGAACCTGTAATGAAATCCGCATATGGATCATAATTTGGGAAAATGTCCTTAGGGAAACTAAAGTTATGCTTTTGTAGTTTACCCCAAGGGCGTTCTGGATATCATATTTTATAAAGGACGACTTATTCCATATTCTACCATTGACAGTGCCTTGCTTGAGCTGTCCTCAGTGCTGACAAGTGCCTCACAAGTGCCCATTATCACGCATCGATGGTTTTGGAATGCACACCCAGGCTTAGATTAAAAAAATTCTGCAATTTTTGTAGTCTTTTCGTTATACAGTTTTCGCCTGACGACGGTCCATGACCGAAACGTTGCGTTCTTCGCTTTTAGCGGAGAAGTTGGTGTATTTTTGCCTAGACCTTCGAGGTTTGATATACAGGCATGGAGTGAGCATCAGTTTTATTTAATATACCTTTGGTCCATATGTAGCTTTACTTTATATGATAGCTTTTTTTGGAAATCCAAGGTGCCTATTGAACGTTTTTACATATAACAATGCATGCAATATATGTTAAAACCTGACTGCCTGGCAAAAACTTGGTTTCGCCGTCCATAAGCCATTGACGAGGGGCCTCAGATTTCACCATTGCAACTTGTGAAATTGTCCCGGGGAGGCAGCAGGAGAGGAAAGCTACCCATTGCTCAGCCCTTGAAAACGTGGACTAGAATGGATGGGGTCGGAGATCGGTGCCGAGGCGGTGCTGTTGCCGCAGTAGGCAGTTGTGGCCGCTGAGTTTCGCTGGGATCGCTCGGTGCCGGCGCACAGGTGCCAGGGCTTTCAGCTGGAGAGCTGCAGGGGTGTCAGGGGGCAGCTGGGTCGGTCGGTCAGTGTGGGACAGAGCACCAGGGCGGACGTGATTACAGGCGGGGAGCCAACATTCTGAACAGGCCATTTCCGGAGAAGAGTCCCAGCGGAACGCTCGCAATTAAGAGTGGCTTTACTCCGCCCCTGGGGAATCGATCGACCCCACTCCGACCTGTGCGGAGGGAGGGAGGGGGGGACGTTTGTGGGTGGCTCCCCACGGGGCAGCTAGTGCTGTATCGAACTAGCAGAGGAGCGGGCCACAAGCCAGTGGTGCGACTGCAGAAGGAGCCAGGCGTGCTGGTCGGGATGGAGGTGGCAGCAGCGGCGCCGACCAGGTCAGTCGCAGAGGTTGGCCGCTGGTCGATTCGCCCAGGGTGGTGCATGACGTGTAGAATGCTTGTCTTGGTTTAAATCTGGATAGAAGGCATACCGAATAACATTAAGTAGATCGAATAGATGAAATATTACTGCAATATCAGGTGAAGGGCTGCTGTTGGATCTACCATGATATTGTCATGGGTGAGTCCAAATGAATATACCCACCCTTTGAGTTAGCCTGAAACTCAATTAAACGCTTAACATTAAATATTCAACACTTATTTTACATCGAGAAGTCTTAAGTGTGATGCAGTGCGACGAGTTAAGCTTTGCCGCCGCTTCAACCAGGCCTCACGCAGATGTGAGTTGGGGAGCCCGCGCCGGCGCGGCCGGGGGAGCACTGGCTGGTATGTGACGACCTCCACCGAAACAGAGCCTCACTGACAGACGTCAGTTGGGGAGCCCGCGCCGGCGCGGCCGGGGGAGCACTGGCTGGTATGTGACGACCTCCACTGAAAAGAGCCTCACTGACAGACGTCAGTTGGGGAGCCCTCGCCGGCGCGGCCGGGGGAGCACTGGCTGGTATGTGACGACCTCCACCGAAACAGAGCCTCACTGACAGACGTCAGTTGGGAGCCCGCGCCGGCGCGGCCGGGGAGCACTGGCTGGTATGTGACGACCTCCACCGAAAGGCCTCACGCAGATGTGAGTTGGGGAGCCCGCGCCGGCGCGGCCGGGGGAGCACTGGCTGGTATGTGACGACCTCCACCAAAACAGAGCCTCACTGAAGCACAGACTCATTTATTCACCACTTGCTTTCTCTTGTTTTATGCGTCGAATCGAGCAAAATCAGTCGGCAAGTTTTAGCTCGGTCCCCTTCAGAGTGCTTAAGCCCTTCAGGGAGGCGATGTAATTAAAATCGTGAAAAATAGTGTTCTGAAGAAAATGTGTCACAACTAGTCAAAAGTGAGTAAAATTTGGGTACTTTGGCAAAGCAGAGCTGGCTTGGACTTTGCATCGCCCATCTAGAACAATCTGTGCCCTTCAGATGCATCCAGTGGCGATTCCAGTCACCAGTGCTTCGATCGTCCCTTGCCTTGCCGGCTCTCGGGATACCCTGGCAGGTATGATTCCTCGCAAGATTCGCTACAGCTGGTTTATTGAGACCCTTCTGTGTGTGTAGGTCTCCCTCGCGGGTACAGTCCTTAGAGTCCGCAGCGCTGTGGAGTCAGCTCTATGTCAAACATGATCGGTGAAGACCACCGTCTTCACATCTGCAGCGCAGGCGGCAATGTCCGACCACTGAGAACTAGGATAGGCACCAAGCTGTGCATATATAATAATGAGACTGTCTCAAATTTAGCTTCTTTTGGGCTGAAAGTGAGGAAATGAAGGCTATAGATTTTGCAGAGCTATTTGTTTTCCAGCGTGCTTCGACCGACGTGCCGTCACCTTTTAGCGTTGGAATTCCGCGGCGCCAGACCAGCACGCCAGCGGCGCCGCTGCTTCTGCTTCTGCTGCTAGTGACGTTGGCCGCAAGACCGGCACCCTTGTCTACGAGGGCAGCCCCCACTGAAGTCCTAGTGGGCTGTAACATCAGCAACCCTGCCGCCCTCTCCAGGTTTTTCCGCCTGCTGCTGCTGGATTGGCGGGAGGACGTGGCCAGGGAAGTCGAGCCCCTGCGCCTGAGCCAATCTCCGTAAGGCAGACGACCTGAGAATATATAATTCCAGGCCAGGCACAAGATCGACCATCTCTGTGTTACATTCCCTGAGGAATGTCGATCCCGTTGACGTTCTTCTGTCTTGAAAGGACGTGGTCGGCCTGACTGAAGCGCAACATCATCTCGTAGTTGTCGGGTGGAAGGCCGATTTTAACTACAAAGAAAGCCGCTGGAAAGCTTCAGATAACACTGAATGTCGCCATTGACAGTGCAGAGACACCTGCGTCTCTGTGACAGTCTCTGTGACACCTCCAAGTACCGTGGGCACCATGGACTTGCACGACTTAACGTTCCATGCGTCCGAGTCCGACCTGATTCACTCAGAACCATCAACTTCTTTTCTTTTCGACAGCAAAGAGGATTGTGATAAAACAGTGGAGAGAGAACAAAGACAGTCTCCAGAGGGACGGTGCCGAAGAGCTGGACAAGCTGATCGTCGACAAGCTGGCCATCCAGCTGGAGGAGCTGCTGCATATGGACCGGTCCTCGTCCTCCGGCGGCGCTGCTGGTGCCAGTGGCGGCTCCAGCAGCACGGCACGGGTCGGGTCCGGCCGGTGTCGCCGCAGCATCACCGACGGAAAGACGTTGCGATTAAGTTTTACTTCAAGTTGAAATGACTGCACTATTGTTTCTCTCTTGCAAATTTATTCTCGGGGGCAAGGCATAAAGTGCTAATCGGTTGAATTTTGTTTGCTTCACCCAGCCCACATTCAGTCTTCCTGAAATTCTGAGACGTAGAGTTTATGTGACAGCGTGCAATAATTCACAGTAACTACACGAATAGTCATCTGTGACTCATTGGGGTGGCGGGAAAAATGTAGTACGATACCAGAATTTTTCAAAGCTTGTAGAATTTATTGATGATTGTTTATCCTCTGAGCTGTTGAAATACATTTAAGCATTACGCCGAGGTACCTACGATTTAGTATATTAGCAAGAAGTGGTCACTTTATCAAGCCTCACGATGTAATGTCAGTTTAAAGGGAATGTGACAGTTTCACTTAAGATGTCACATTGTGACGCCTTTGCTGTGGGATTTGAACTGGGATAGACGGGTTCTGAGAGTAGTGAAATATGAAGCCAGGGATTTTCGACATGTACCACGTGACGGATCGCTGAGTTGCGGGAGGTGCCATCTGTAGATTAGAACGCTGTTTATATTCCCTAGCAGAGGGAATATATACCCTTCACTTCAGGATTGCGAGGATGCAGAGAGAGAGAGAGAGAGAGAGAGAGAGAGAGAGAGAGAGAGAGAGGAGAGAGAGATGTCGTCAATTGAAGTAATTGATAATGGGCATCATTCAACTCGATTTCTCTGACAGAGACGTGTAGAGCTGGGCAATGGTTCGGCTCAGATATTACAAAGTCCAGTGTTAGAGTGCGGGTGACGTTGGGGCTCGCAGCTGTTTTTTACTCCGAAAAGGGGCAGGGCTGGTTCTCGATAGTGAATGCATATCATCGGTGTTTTGATAAGCCTATCAAGGCTCAGAGGTGAAAAAGACCCGTCATGCGTGCCGGCCCGGCGGCAGCGGCTGCTGTTCGGGTGACGCAGCTCTGGGCGGTGCCTGGTGCTACCCCCTCCTCACTGAGTGAGGAGCACCTCCGGTGCGGGTCCTTCGGCGTGGACGGGTGTGAGTTGACAGTGGCTGCTGCCAAAGATAGCAGGCCAGCCCAGTCAGTCGCGGCTGGTCGCCCTGTGAGAAATCGCCCGGGGTCAGGAGATAGGTCCCTGCGACACCTCCCACCGCATCGCAGCCTCTGGAAACAGGTGAGGTGGGAGTCACTGGCCTAGGGCACGAGATGCCAGCATCTCAGAACGGGGGGAGACTCCTGGTAGTGCCGCCAGGCCTGCCGCTGGCTAGGCCGCTCCAGATGTGACGAGATGATGTGAGGCCACTCCAGATGTGACGAGATGATGTGAGGCAACTCCAGATGTGACGGGATGATGTGAGGCCGCTCCAGATGTGACGGGATGATGTGAGGCCGCTCCAGATGTGACGAGATGATGTGAGGCCGCTCCAGATGTGACGAGATGATGTGAGGCCACTCCAGATGTGACGAGATGATGTGAGGCCGCTCCAGATGTGACGAGATGATGTGAGGCCGCTCCAGATGTGACGGGATGATGTGAGGCCGCTCCAGATGTGACGGGATGATGTGAGGCCACTCCAGATGTGACGGGATGATGTGAGGCCGCTCCAGATGTGACGGGATGATGTGAGGCCGCTCCAGATGTGACGAGATGATGTGAGGCCGCTCCAGATGTGACGAGATGATGTGAGGCCACTCCAGATGTGACGAGATGATGTGAGGCCGCTCCAGATGTGACGAGATGATGTGAGGCCGCTCCAGATGTGACGGGATGATGTGAGGCCGCTCCAGATGTGACGGGATGATGTGAGGCCACTCCAGATGTGACGGGATGATGTGAGGTCGCTCCAGATGTGACGAGATGATGTGAGGCCGCTCCAGATGTGATGGGATGATGTGAGGCCGCTCCAGATGTGACGGGATGATATGAGGCGCTCCAGATGTGACGGGATGATGTGAGGTCGCTCCAGATGTGACGGGATGATGTGAGGCCGCTCCAGATGTGACGGGATGATGTGAGGCCGCTCCAGATGTGACAAGATGTCACTTATGTGAAGACCCTACTCCGTCAACGTCATGGATGTGGTTTTATGCCTATGCAACAATACCGGAAATCATGAATCTCCCGATGTGATACTTGTTCCAATTGGTCCCACAGATCCGACGGGTGGAGTTTATTCTTCATGGCATCCAAAATAGATTCAGCACAAAGTCGTAATTTGTAAAATGCATTCCTGCGTTCAATTCCTTGCTGTCGCTCGGAAGCTCATTCCGTCTGGTGACCACATTTCAATCACGTCCTTTCTTTCAAGTATTACGTTCTCTTGTGGACCAGTGAGGGTAACTAAAAGGCTGAAATCACAAAAAGAGCCTCTGCTGAGGCTAGGCCACTTCACTTCCAGCACAAATTTATATTTCGTTTTTAACACACGCCCCGCTGGGCAGACGAAGAGATTTATTGAAATAATTTTTTATGTCAGGTCAATATTGAGGTCAGCATAGGTCAAAGAAGGCTCCATAGGCTTACCACAGAGCAGTGTACGTTTCCCTCTCTAGATCTACCCTCAGGGGTGCTAGAGCAAATATTTATGCAGCATTGGATTCCTCTCATCCCGGCAAATCCAATGATGCATAATATGACCTTGCTAGGTCAAATAATCAAAATGACCTGACCTCGACCTAGGTCAGGGTCACCGAGTGACCTGATATGGTCATGTTGCATATCAATCGACTCCCCGTGACAATATAAGCACAATGCAAGCAAAATGGGAGCTTTATCTCAATTCAGTGAGAAGTTATTGGCAAAAGAATCTCTCTCTCTGCTCCCGTGACCTGATATGACCTTTGAGAGGTCAGATGCTCAAAAACTAAACTTTATGGTCAAGATCGTGGTGAGAATAGACGTTTTGAGGATTTTCAGCTTTATCTATCCAGAATTTACGGTAAACGAGCCCATTCTATTTTCACCATAGACTTATAATGGGGTGACCAAAAATTGACCCCACCTTAAGTCAACAAAATCAAAATTCCGAGATAGCAGATTTGTAGACCCTAATGGTCTTATCATATTGTGGAAGTTTCAAACTGATCAGTTTGCTAATGTTCCCTGGGCGCTGCTTCAAACTCGTAATTTTAGGTTTTGAGGTCGGGTCACTTGACCCTGAATAGCTCCTTGACCTGACATGACCTTAACTAAAAAATTTGGTCAGATGTGTAAAATTGATCAGGGATAAGCTACTGTAAGTTTTGTTGTTCTGCGTCTCTTAATGTTGGAGATATCTGGGAAAACCAGGAGGGGTGAATTTCGCCCCCCAGCGGGGCGCGTGTTAACGGATTTGGGGGCACAGGGAATATTCTAGTGTTCTTAACTGGTAGCAAAAATGGGTCAGACTCTGGTTAGCTTTCCGTTTTGCTGTGGAAAATGTAGTGTCAGAGTTGGAAGCTAAAGTTGTATGGTCCTTACTTTCTGACCAGTTACGACCAGCCTGGCCGACGCTGGATGGCGCACACCGTTCTGCAACTGGACAATGTGAGCCTTCATGAATCTACTAACATATGGAATGTTGCTGAGTTGGTGTTTTGATAAACAATATGACGTTATAGTTTGCACACTTTTGTTTAAAAATGCCCCCGAAAATTTTTTCATTATTTGGTTCGTTTTGGACATCCGTTCAAAATTTCGTCGCAATCAGGTCACCGTCTGCGGTCTAAAATCAGCCTGAAGTAAATGTTCATATTTGCAGCCTATCAAAATCTTACCGGAAAGCTACATGGGTGTATTTTCCAAATAATATTGACGTAATAGAGCGTTCCAAGTATAATTAACCCTCGCCCCACCGGTGCAATCGATGGCCCCCCTAAGGTTTTTCCAGGATAGCAGAAAAACGACGAGGCGCAGCACCGCGGTTGAAGGCTCTTCCTCTCACTGCATCATTTTTCCACCATCCCTGAAATTGTTTACCCCGGGCCACCCAAGTTCATGTCACCAGACGCGGTCAACCAAGGTCACCTCACTTTAACTTTAGAGCTCTGTAAGAGCTACATTTCGAAGTCGATCGATTTGAAACTTCCTAAACTGCATGACCCCTCCAGGGTCTACAAGGTGTATATCCGGGATTTTTTCGAATTCGTGACCTGAGGTCAGGTCACGAGTTGACCTCTCCTTTTGAAAAAGCATGGGGAAAAGCTGTCTTATGATCTAAAAGTCACAAAAACGATTTAAATTGCTCGGCTTGATCAGAGAAGCGTTCTTGGACACCCTTTCACGGATTCCAGGGCCTATATTTTCCCTTTGACCTCTCCAAGGTCATCCAAGGTCACCAGGGGTCAAAAGCAGTATTTGGACAATAACTTTTGACCTATATAAGCTTAAGCGCTGAATCAAAGACCATCGTGTATGTTTCGTCACTGGCTTTCATTTAGTATACGACAAAGTTACCTTCTGACCTTCGTGACCTCAGGTCATATAAGGTCACGAGGTGACCTCTGGATGTCAAAACACTTGCGGGAGGTCATTACGTTCCACATAGCAGATAAAGGTCTGAAATTTTCCTATCCAATGGTCTTTATCACATCTCAATAGCTCTAATGGCATAAGAGTTATGCCCAGTTTGCTTAAGCATTACATATTTGAGTGAAAATAACCGATTTTGACCTAATTTGACCTCTGGAGGTCAAGCCATTGACCTGAGCGCTAAAACAAGTGAAGTAATTTCTTACTGAATTCACGCCAGCCTTCTAATGCACTTTGCAGATTTGCGCTAACGCCCATATTTTCGGAGTTAGAGGGGGGCCATCGATGGCCCCGGTGGGGGCGAAGGTGGCGCCGGACCCCCGGTGAGGCGCGGGTTAAAGTACAAAGGAAGAATACGTTGTTAAATTGTATTTGATTTCCGTCAAATAGCCTAGATGACCCACGACGGTGTTTTTACCGACGTGAGCGTTTAGTATGCTGGCTAATCTTTGGGATGTCGCAGCGCCCCACTCCGCAGTGTCTCAAAAATGGTTTTGCACTGGGATACTGAGTGTAAAATTCACGTTTGAACATATGGTAGATGAGTGGCAAGTTCAAACGGTGTAATATTGTAGGAGTTAGTTTAAACTCAATTGCATCCCTTACTTAAAGTTTGCGCATTTTTCATCCAAATTTTCCTTCCTTCCACACTAGATGATTTTATATACACTAGGATTATTTAATTATGCCAAAATAAATCCACTAGAAAAGTGGGTCCAACAGTGAGAAAGAAAAACTAAATGGGAAATTCAGAGCGTCTGGGTGTCATTCTCTACTAAGCATTCTATGATTTTGATCATTGTGGCTCCATCGCCTTGGTCAAGGATGACACTCTCGTGTCAGAGGAATACAAACGGCAGAACATTAGGCTCTACCAATATCAGTAAGACAAATTTCTGGCCGCCATGAACTGGAATTACAAGAACTTTCAGGGGAAAAGAAAGCGGCGATGTCCCGGGAGCAGAGTGAAAAAATGACGACGACGAACACAGGGCAGAAATTCACTCAATTAGTGTGTCCCCATAGTACACTCCTCATAAGAAAAGGCAAACAATTGTGTGAGTCAGATTTCTGTGTCATATTCTGCCAGCACCTGTTACCGCCGAGGCTGCTGACAAGCGACCTTTCAGGGGAGCCATCGATCTTTCAGAGGGGCGCTGCGACCATTTCAGGGGGCACCGAGGGTCGAACGAAGGAGGCACGTGCCCCCTTTGCACCCCTGGATCCGCGATTGATTCTCCCACTTTGGGGTGGCCATGTGAGGACTTGCGTGTCCCGTTCCTTAGTCCATCAGCTTTATCGCATTCAATGTTCCGAATTTTCAAACGGTAAACTGTCTTCACCCTCGGTGCTTAAAGCTCAAGCCCGATGCAATATTTTTTGCTGCTGATGTTGCCACTTTGGAATTTCTTTAGCAAAATAACCGTGTATTCCTCTTTTTCCTGTGATTTATACACATTTTTGCTCCCCTGACATACTACAGTATTTTCTGTGTCCTTTAAACTCCATAAAAGTCATTCTTGAATCTATAAACTTCCAGCAAGAGGATATTTTCTCGTCCAATTGAACTAGGGCCTTCCCTGAAATTATCACAATACTACTTGAAAGGCTGATGACACCCCACTGAAATTTCGCGGGGAAGTCGTGTTGCATCACCCCGTAATGTTTGCCGAATATTGCAGAAACGTCGTTCAGTTCTTGAAAATCGGTACGGACTATACAACTTTTATTGTGCGTGTTTTGCAAGAACATGCCTTTAGCTCTTAACATCAGGGAACTATGGCCTCGTGACTGGAGGTATGTGAGGGTTATTTGGACATCAGGACACGTTTTCACACGAACCTCTCACGGCTCCTCTCCTCATAAAAAGGTCACACAAAAATTCCAAAATTCAATGATAATGATGTGTGGACTCCATTGAATCATATCAGTGTTAATTATAAGTCAGAGCTGAGGGCCTATCCATAAATTACGTAACATGTGTTCTTATAATTTTAACCCCCTCCCTAATGGTAATACTTTCTTTCGCCCTGTTGTAACGTCTAACAAAACGGTCGCTGCCTTCCTTGCCCCTGTTTTTCCTTAGGTACTTTATGGACGGTCTCTTGTTTAGATCATCTTTTGATCCTGTCCTAGGTCAGGGCCTATAACTTGGGAAACTGCTTGAAATACATTAAAAAAGCTTTGGTTTATGTCGAACTGATGTGGTCAGGAAGGGTATGAACGGGATTGAGATCGTACACGTGTATTGTCGATTACAACACAAACTATCCTATAATCAGAAACACCTCTCGATCACAGTGAGGACAGCTCCGCACATGATCAGGGATAGAACGCTACCCCTTCTCCGAGCACCAGAAAAATGTTCCACAATAAATACTTGGGTAAACACATGGAGCTGCGCGCCTCAGGGTTCGGTGGGTGAGTGAGTCAGTGAACCCCTTTCCATGACCGCTACGAGGCGGGGGATCCCTAAGATACGCCAAGGCGGTCACAAATGCGGGCACCCGGCCCATGTGTCATGTGTATGTGCATGTGTGTGTACGCGCGGGGAATGACGACCCACCGACGCAGGGCGGGCCAAGAACATAACATTTGGTCACGACAGTGGCCGAAGTGGGAAGTAGGAAATGGGTGCGGATCCTACCGCTGACTAGCTGATAACTAGCGCAAATAGCGTAGCCAGTCCACAGCCATGCTTGAACTGCCATTTGGCTAGCTTTGGTCCATCCCAGGTGACAATGGTGCGAGCTGCAACCGCTTTCTCATTTAGAGAAATCAAGACATTTGCCCAATAGCAGTCTGCCCTCGGAAAAATACTGGGCCCGCCTCTGCGAGAGCACCTGTTACTGCGACGCGTCTGACCTTGCCCGCAGCGGTTCTTGGTCACCTGAAGGGTCGTAATGCGTGGAATGCGCAGCGTACTACAGTTTACAACCAACGTGTCACGTGGGCGATCTGTGTATCAAGATGAATGAACGAATGACCTGACATCTGTTGTTGGGGAAACAGGGTATTAGTTCTGCTGGGTCATGTCGTGTGGCGCATGTGTCGAGGGTAACGCACCCTTAAATGGGCCCCTTGAGATGTTCAACAGTGGTGTAGCCGGGGGAGGGGGTCCCTGGTGTCTGCGGACCCCCTTAGGCTGACCTTATGCACTAAAAACACGAACATTCGTCTCGGGGGCCCCCTGAGCATGGTCTCGGAGGGGCCCTTCCAAGCTTGGTCTCAGGAGGCCCCCGATAATCGGTATCGAGGGCTCCAGAGTACCGAATACATTGATGTATTGATGTATTGATCTTGGGGACCCCTGTGCTCACTCTCAGGGGGTCCCGAGCTTGGCCTCAGGGCCCCCGAGCTTGGTCTCAGGGCCCCTCCCCGAGCTCAGTCTCACGGACCTTTCGATCTTGGTCTCACGGGCCTTTCGATTTTGGTCTCAGGGGTCCCCGAGCTTGGTCTCAGGGGCCCTGAGCTTAGTATCTGGGGGCCCTCCGAGGTTGGTCTCAGGGAGCTCCCGAGCTTGGTCTCAGGGGGCCCTTCGAGTTTGGTCTCAGGGCCCACAAGCTTAGTCTCAGGGGCCCCCGAGCTTGGTGTCAGGGAGCCCTCCGAGCTTGGTCTCAGATAACACCTGAGCTTGGTCTCAGGGCCCCCGAGCTTGGTCTCAGTGCCCCCGAGCTTGGTCTCAGGGGCCCTGAGCTTAGTATCTGGGGGCCCTCCGAGCTTGGTCTCAGGGAGCTCCCGAGCTTGGTCTCAGGGAGCTCCCGAGCTTGGTCTCAGGGGGTCCTTCGAGTTTGGTCTCAGGGCCCACAAGCTTGGCCCCCGAGCTTGGAGTCAGAGAGACCTCCGAGCTTGATCTCAGGGCCCCCGATATTGGTCTCAGGAGACCCCCGATCTTGGTCTCAGGGGTGCCCCCAAGCTTGGTCTCAGGCCCCCCTCTCCCCGAGCTCAGTGTCAGGGGGCCCTCGAGCTTGGTCACAGGGGGGCATCCGAGGGCATCTGATGCATAAGGCTGACCGTATTCACTGGAAAACACGAGCATTGGTATCGGGGGCCCCTGACTATGGTCTCAGGGGAGCCCCGAACTTGGTCTCAGCGCCCCAGAGCTTTGTCTCAGGGTCCTCGAGCTTGGTGTCAGGGGTCCTCCGAGCTTGGTCTCAGGGAACGCCCGAGCTTGGTTTCAGGGGACCCACGAGCTTGGTCTCAGGGGCCCCTGATCATCGGTATCGAGGGCTCCAGAGTACCGAACATTGATATCGGGGCCCCCTGAGCTCGGACTCACGGACCTTTCGATTTCGGCCTCAGGGCGCCCCAGAGCTTGGTCTCAGGGCCCCCGAGCGTAGTCTCAGGGGACCCCTGAACTTGGACTCAGGGGCCCCGAGCTTGGTCTCACGGGCCTTCCGAGCTTGGTCTCAGGGGGCCCCCGATCATCGATATCGAGGGCTCTGGAATACCGAACATTGATCTCGGGGGCCCTGAGCTTGGTCTCAGAGGCCCCGAGCTTGGTCTCAGGGGACAACCGAGCTTGGTCTCAGGGTCCCCTCGAGCTTGGTCTCAGGGGCCCCCGAGCTTGGTCTCAGGGGTTCAGGGCCCCTCTCGGGGTGCCCCCGACCATTGAAATCGAGGGACTCATGAGTGGGGCACGAGCATCGGCCTCATGAGACCCAGAGTTTAGTCTCAGGGGCCCCCAGACCTGGGTTCAGGACCCCCGAGCATCAACATCGAGGGGCTCCAGAATACTGAGCACTACTCTCGGGGGGGGGGCTCAAAATATTGATCTTGAGAGCCCCGGAACATCGGTGTCGAGTTACTCCTGAGAAAAGCGCCAACATGGGCCTAAGGGTGCCCCTGAGCCTGATCTAAGTGGGACCCCGAGCTTGGTCTTAGGAGCCCCCGGGCATCAGTATCAAGGGGCCCCGGAGTATTGGTCTGGAGGGAGCAATTATTTTAGGGGCCTCCAAATGGTGATTTCTGAGGGCCCCCGAAAGTGTGGATGCAGTGGTGTAGCCAAGGGACCCTAGGCGTCCGCAGACCCCTCCCCCTTGGGCCAATCTGAACCACTGCAAAGGATTCTCTGATCACGGGGCCCCCAGAGTCAGTCTCAGGGGCACCTGAAGATTCGTTCTCAGGGCGTCCCGGTTCGGCCTCAAGGCCCTCGCCCTGAGAGTCGGTCTCAAGGCCCCCCGAAAGTAGATTTCGGGGGCCCCAGAGGGTTGGTCTCAGGGGGCCCCAAAAGTCGGTATCAGGGGCCCCGGGAGTCTGTCTCAGGGGAGGGGGCCGAGCTAGTCTCAGGGGCCCCCAGAGAGTAGTTCTCAGGGCCCCGCAAAAGTATATTTCAGGGGGCCCCTGAAAGTCAGTCTCAGAGAAACCCAAGAGTCGGTCAAGGGGACCCCAAGAGTCTGTCTTAGGGGACCCCGAGATTCGGTCTCAGGGGTCCCCCTGAGAGTCTGTCTCAGAGAACCCAAAGAGTCAGTCTCAGAGCACCCCAAGTGTCGGTCTCAGGGGGCCCTCACAGTCTCACGGGCTTCTCTCTCAGGGGTCTATATTTATTTTCAGGTGGCCCCGAGAGTTAATCCAGGGGTCCGAGAGTTAGTCTAATGTGATCCGCAGAGTGCTGGTTTCAGAGGGCCCCAGAGTTGTAATTTTGGGAGCCCTCGAGATTTAGCATCAGGCTGTGCCCCCCCCACCCTGAGTTTTGGTATAAGCGGCCCCGAGAGTCAATCTCAGGGAACACCCAAAAGTTAGTCTCAGCGCTAGAGGGCTCCCGGTTGTTAGTCTCAGGGACATCCGAGAGTTAATCTCAGGGTTCTGAGAGTAATTCCCAGAGGTGCTCCCGAGTTTTGGTCTCACGGGCCCCGAGTTAGCCTTAGGCCCGCGAGAGCTAATCTGGAGCCTCTGAGAGTCAGTCTCAGAAACGCCAAAGACTCAGTCTCAGAGGTGATTCCACCCCCCCCCCCGGCGTGTTTGTCTCAGGGGCGCCCTAGAGTAAGTCTCAGAGGGCTATCAAAAGTCATTCCCAGTCCCCCTCCCCCCACCCCAAAAACAGCCTCAGGGGACCCCAAGAGCTAATCTGGATGGCCACGATAGTTAGTCTCAGCTCCCCCTCCAGAGCAAATTTTGGGGGCCCAATAATTAGTCTCAGAGGAGCTGCCGATAACTAATCTCAGGGGCCCCTGAGAATCTCAGGGGCCTCCAGTTTTGATCAAGTGACGCCGTGAAACGGTCACAGAGACCCCCTGAGATCTAATCGGGAGAGCGGCCGAAAATTAGCTTTGAGAGTGCCGCCAAGTGTTGGTCTTAGGTGGCCCCAGAGCTCAAATTTAAGTCTCCAAAATCATATACCTCGCAAAAAAATGTATCTACCCCTATTGCGTACCAAAAAAGACAAATTGAAACATATCGATCAGACACCATTATCGAAGGAAAGGCAAAAATTAATCTAATTTTACCATACGAGCAAATCGAACAGGGAATATGGCACTTCAGTCAATTCTTAATATATTAGCTTAATACCAATAACTACATTCCTAAATATTCCGAAATAAAAAACTTTCAAATATTTTCGTAGGAAACCAGACAAACAAGGGTAATAACAGAAATTGATAGCATAATCCCAAAAAGAAAACTAGGTGTGAAAGGTTAAAAATAACAATAACAGAGTGAGCCAAGGCGATAGATATCTTGGGCGCCTTTTGTCTTGGTAATTTGCTCGTTTACAAGATAGCAAGGGTAAGAAAGTAACTGGATCTCAACAGGATCTGCTGAAGGAATAGAGGCTATGTAACGTTCGGGACACACTACCCTATCACTTGTATTTTTATTCGTTTTGTTCCGTTTCTTTGGAAATTTCCAGATTAAAGAGTTCATGGATTCGACACCGGGAAATAATTGCTAATCATTTCCCGTAGAAGACCATTTCTTCGTACTCAAAACGACTGACCTCCAATAACATGTCTGATTATCCGAGTGAATTGAGGTAGACTCAGGTTTAACATCATGCGCGCATCAAACATTGAACTTTCCGAAATATAGCACAAAGCTGTTATTATAGCCACGCTACCATATAAGGTATGGGCCATCCTTAATATTTGGTGACCTTAGTTTACCAACACTTGGTCGGATCGAAAAAATCAAGCCATAAACAAAATAAGAATAAAAGCTTAAACAGGGAGAATAAAATTTCCTTCGTGTGAATGTTATAATACCATACAAAATATATAGGAGATGGGCCCCGGTTACTAAGGGAGCCCCCGGCCTGGGGCGCCCCGACGGTAGTCGGACCCCTCCTGGGCCGAATCCTGGCTACGCCACTGTGTTCTGAGACTCTATATCAGCCACCCCGGGACCCCCCTAAGCCCTGAGCTAATCTGGGTACCCCTGTGCTTAACTGGGGCCCCTGTGCTTAACTGGGATCTGGTCTGGGGCCCTGAACTCTTCTAGGGTCCCTGGGCTAAGCTGGGGGCCGTGAGCTTGAATGGAGCCCCCTGAGCTGGTATAAGAGGGGAACCTATATCAGCCGATCTGGGCCCCTGAGCTGAGCTGGCCTGTGCTGAACAAGAGCCCTGAGCTGGTCTGGGCCCCTGAACTGTTCTAGTTATTGAGCTAAGCTGGGATCCCTAACCTTGAACAAGCCCCTTGAGCTGTTTTGAGACCCTACATAAGTCGACCTGGGGACCTCCGAGCTGAACCGGGCCCCTAAGCTAATCTGGCACCCTGTGCGAATCTGGGGCTCCCCTGTGATGAGCTTCTAGGGGTCCTGTGCTTATGTAGGGTCCCTTGATAAGCTGGTCCCGAGGCTAATGCACTGGTCTAGGCCCTTGAGCTGACTGACCTGGGTTTCTGAGCCATGGTCTGGACCTTGGCCCTCCGAGATAATTTGGCGGCCCCTGGGCGGCATAGGCATAGGAACTGGGGGTCAGGGGATACTGCCCCCTTTTTGAGGTGGACCCCCGCAACGAATATAAAAATATCAGCAACTGTAATATAGAACAAGAAGCCCCAAACGGGCCCGATAGCTTGTCTGGCAACGTTCAAGTTCGGTAGTACGCTGCCTGCAAGCCTCTGGAGGAGGAGCGCTTCGTAAAAAAAGCCAAGGCACCTACTACCCGAGTGTTTCCAAATGAGTCCCGAGAACTGGCCCAATCAAACTCCATCCCATATCAATCCCAACACAAAGCATGAATCGGACACGGACCCCGCACCAAATGCCGAGCAACAGTCGTCCCTGAGCCATCTAAAGGCGCGACGTCTTTTGATGCCAGGGTTATATGGCGTCGCTAACTCTTTCCCTGTTGGAGCGGTTTCTTGGGGGTCAAATTGTTCCTTGCACAAGGAATCTGCCGTGCCTTAAACCCGGGTTGGTTGCGTGGAAAGCAAGGTTACTAACCATTATAACACCACGCCCACACCTCGGCATCACAAAGCTGGCTATCAAGTTCCTACATTGCACTTTCAGTCATGATCGAACTCTGCATTTTAGGTATCGAAATATAGCTAGGCGTATTTATTGTGATCAGCCTTTACCCAAATCAATCTCTAATGATGGCAAGTAGGGATCCGTAATAAACTAAATACATTTTCCCATTTTTGTCATAAAATAAGGAAATACAAGTTGATTAGTCATAGCGAAGTGAGGCTATTTGGTATCAAAGCATTGTCTGTAGTTTTCTAAACAGTTTTTAATTTTTAAATGTGATGAAAAGGACCTAAACATCTGTAAATATAAACAACGCACTCGTGGTAAAAATGATTGAAATCCTCCAAAAGAGCTAAACAATGTATTTCGTATTTAAAAAGGGTCCATGTAAAAAAACGAAAAAAAGTTTTTGGGGCGTTTTTCTATTATTTATTAGATCATAATAGGTACAACTCGAAATCATAGGGCAAAATTTAATTTGTCAATTTTCCATATATTGACATCCTAGTGTGCATGCGTGCCCTATTGACACCAAACGAGCTAACTAATTTTTTTCATAATTATGGGCCCCCGTGGACTGGGGCCCCCTTGAGGTGGGCCCCCTCTAAGGTTGGCCCCCCCACTTTTCAAACCGTTTCTACGCCCCTGTAAAGAGGGCACTTCCCAAATTATTAGGTATAATTTTCCAGGTGATCCCGTAGAATCCTTTTTTGCCGGCTGAGGGAAATTTCATTTGTGTGGGAGATTTATTTTCAAAATATATCGTTATTAAAATGATCTCACTTTGTTCCTGGGACCCGCCAGAGTCTTATTTTTGTAACCAGCTGGTCATAGAAACCTGCCAGTTCAGTAATATTTTGCTATGGATGACTAGGTCTTAAAAGTTTGTGATTCTCGTTTAAAATCATATCACTATTTTTTGCAAGATTCTGGGATATGGCGACATGCGAAAAGTTTCATGTTTCAGCACCTGTGAAATCAACGTGGCACGCTAAGAGAGGAAACGTCTTTTTTAAAGGTGACAAAACAGAGGGAAGGAAAAAATTTTGTTTCCGGGCTTCCAATCGATTTCCAAGCGAATCATATCTATCTGATACCATTTCTGAAAAGTCATTTTTCGGGGTCCATCCAGCTTTTTAGGCCCTCTGTATCACAGTGCAATGGTCTGCAGCACTCCCCTGAGATCGATACCCTCCTAGTCCTGAATAACTGAAGAACTGCTCATCGCCCAGCAAGAACTATGGCGCCCTTTGCAGCAGGCTGTTATGGCGCCTAGCAATATATATTCAGCAAAGCAAGATTAGAAAGTTAACTGGTGAGAGATCAGAAGTGCCCTTTCGACCACTAAAGGTGCCCCTCGAGCCCTGATAGTGCCCTTTCGATTAATTATAGGGAATGTGACACCTTGGTTGAATCCCGAAATTTAGTGTAATTAGGGGTAGGGTAAGGGCGGGTAAGAGTACGCAAGAGATAAAAGTACGCAGCAGCTGTTTTGGTTACTTAGCAACCACTGAGATGGTGGATACCCTGGTATAAAAAAACAAGGTCAATGCGTAGGCTGCACACCAAAATTCAACGTGCTCCTGTTCTTTCTCCGGGAGTACAGAGCAAAATAAGTTTCTGGGCACCCTTGAAGTAATATTTCTTAACTGGGTAAACTTGTAGACCATGCTTCTATCATCAAAAGTATTGTATTACGGTCTGTCATCAGTAAGAAAGCTGAGCTAAGAGAATGCTCCAGGACCGGAGCTCACGCTAAGATGCCTGCCAACATGTTTATGAAAACTTTCTTCCCGAGGGAGCATGTCCCGACAAGAGTACGCAGTAGACCATTGGGCAAGAGTACGCAGTAGACCATTGGGCAAGAGTGCGCATGCTTAAGAGATAGGAAAATTTAATTTTCGCTCGGACCAGAGTCCGTAATTCATATTTGGAAATCCAAACGTTGCAAAATAGTTCTTGTATATTCAGAACGATATAAAATCATACAATCGCCTAGTTTGGCGACAAAAAACTTCGCGACATGGCCTATGCACCTAAAGCACAGCAGGGTATCAATGCGTACTCCAGCTTCCTCTCTTGCGTACTCTTACCGACCCACTCCGGCAAGAGTACCCACGTGACTTTTTATTTTTGATGGGCTCGTGGCGAGTCCCTTTCAGAGACATCGAGTTGAAACATAGACCATACATAGACAATTCTTTAGGCTAAACAACCACATAAAAATTTTAGCTGTTAGACTTATGGGAGAAAAGTGAAAGCCTGTAGAAAGTTAAGTGCGTACTCTTGCACGGACCTCCCCTATTCTTAGCTGGAAATCCTGAACATGTCCATTATTTTTCCTGAAAAATGTGCAATAAGCTCAATATTTTGATAGGTAAAATGTTCCTCTGTGGTAAGAAATAAACCTCCGCCTGTGCATGACGTCATGATGTGGCAACTACGACCAATTCAATGGGCTTCAATAGGCTGCTCACCTTGACGTCAGCATGTCGTCACGCCAACAGATGAAAACTGCGACTGGCTCCTGGGGTACATTTTCGGCGCATTTCAGGTAGGTTTTTAGCTTTTCTCTACGGCAATTTTGAGTTTCGACAAAAATGACATGTTGAGTACCGGGTTTTCTGGCATGCTGTACAACTTGGCTATCTTGGTAAAAATCACTTTATAAAGGTGCCACATTCCCTTTACACGTGCCACTCTGAGCTCTGATAGCGCCATTTGGACTATTTAAAGGTACCCCTCTGAGCTCTGACAGTTTTCTTCTCTTCTCCCTTGGTCCCCGGCACAAACTTGAAAGAATTTATTGTAGATGGCTGCTGTACTGAGAGCCTGTGGTCTGTCGCATGGCTATGGTGGTCAGTCGCATGGCTATGGTGGTCAGTCGCCTGGCTATGGTGGTCAGTCGCCTAGCTATGGTGGTCAGTCGCCTGGCTATGGTGGTCAGTCGCCCGGCTATGGTGGTCAGTCGCCTGGCTATGGTGGTTAGTCGCCTGGCTATGGTGGTCAGTCGCCTGGCTATGGTGGTCAGTCGCCTGGCTATGGTGGTGAGTAGCCTAGCTATGGTGGTCAGTCGTCTGGCCATGCTGGTCAGTCGCCTGGCTATGGTGGTCAGTCACCTGGCTATGGCGGTCAGTCGTCTGGCTATGGTGGTCCGTCGCCTGGCTATGGTGGGTCAGTCGCCTGGCTATGGTGGTGAGTAGCCTGGCTATGGTGGTCAGTCGCCTGGCTATGGTGGTCAGTCGCCTGACTATGGTGGTCAGTCGCCTAGCTATGGTGGTCAGTCACCTGGCTATGGTGGTCAGTCGCCTGGCTATGGTGGTCAGTCGCCTGGCTATGGTGGTCAGTCGCCTGGCTATGATGGTCAGTCGTCTGGCTATGGCGGTCCGTCGCCAGGCTATGGTGGTCAGTCGCCTGGCTATGGTGGTCAGTCGCCTGGCTATGGTGGTGAGTAGCCTGGCTATGGTGGTCAGTCGTCTGGCTATGGTGGTCAGTCGTCTGGCTATGGTGGTCAGTCGCCTGGCTATGATGGTCAGTCGTCTGGCTATGGTGATGAGTAGCCTAGCTATGGTGGTCAGTCACCTGGCTATGGTGGTCAGTCGCCTGACTATGGTGGTCAGTCGCCTGGCTATGGTGGTCAGTCGCCTGGCTATGGTGGTCAGTCACCTGGCTATGGTGGTGAGTAGCCTAGCTATGGTGGTCAGTCGCCTGGCTATGGTGGTCAGTTGCCTGGCTATGGTGGTCAGTCGCCTGGCTATGGTGGTGAGTAGCCTGGCTATGGTGGTGAGTAGCCTGGCTATGGTGGTCAGTCGCCTGGCTATGGTGGTCAGTTGCCTGGCTATGGTGGTCAGTCGCCTGGCTATGGTGGTGAGTAGCCTGGCTATGGTGGTGAATAGCCTAGCTATGGTGGTCAGTCGCCTGGCTATGGTGGTCAGTTGCCTGGCTATGGTGGTCAGTCGCCTGGCTATGGTGGTGAGTAGCCTAGCTATGGTGGTGAGTAGCCTGGCTATGGTGGTCAGTCGTCTGGCTATGGTGGTCAGTAGCCTGGCTATGGTGGTCAGTCGCCTGACTATGGTAGTCAGTCGCCTGGCTATGGTGGTCAGTCGCCTGGCTGTGATAGTCAGTCGCCTGGCTATGGTGGTCAGTCGTCTGGTTATGGTGGTCAGTCGCCTGGCTATGATGGTCAGTCGTCTGGCTATGGTGATGAGTAGCCTAGCTATGGTAGTCAGTCGCCTGGCTATGGTGGTCAGTCGCCTGGCTATGGTGGTCAGTCGTCTGGCTATGGTGGTCAGTCACCTGGCTATGGCGGTGAGTCGCTCGGAGGTTGTGGTCATTCGCCTTGCTATCCAGACCAAGTAGTGGGCTTCTTCGCAACCTCATCAGCAAACCAGATTCCCTCTCACCGTCTCAAACAGGGCAGCGATGTGGGATGATTGAGCCTCGATAGACGCAAGAGTGGGCTGTTTGGCGGCAATAGGAAATTATTGAGCCTTGGTTGGCGCAGAAGCTCGGATTTGGGCGGTGTTTCAGTGTGTGCCTTTGACTCGGCGAAGTAGCAAAATAGAGGACCCAGGCAATGGAGCAAAATCAGAACACGCCGTCTCGAAAGTCCCCGTCTCAGAACCAGCGTGTCTGTCAGTCTGAATAGTACACCCTCCCTCCCCCACCCCCGAGACGTCTGCTAATGGCCGCATCAATACTTGATCTGACTGGAATAAGGCGATTTCTTAGAATTCTGTATGACTGCTGGTAATACGGGGAATATTTTCATCGACGTGATGCACCAAATACTGAACCTATCGACATATTCTGGCTGTAAGCCTGATGATCATGGGTACCAATATAAACACACCATTAGTAGGCATGTCCGTTTCACTCTGACATGGCACTCTATGGGGAGGCCACGCTGCCCCGTCGGGTGAGTGACAGGCCACGGCGCAGCTGAGCTCGCCAGAACACCTGAGGGGCACTCAGCTGATGGGGGCAGCGGCGACGCCAGCTGTGGAGGACGCTGAGTCACAGGCTGGGGCGCGGCGGGAGAGCGCGTCACGGCACCACCCGGCTGTATCAGCTCTGCCCAGCTGACAAGTGTCCTTGTTTGGTCTCTTGACATTAACCCACACCTGGCACAGCGACACCATTTCAGCCCCCTCCCCTGCGCCCTTTGAGCATATCTCCACGTGTGTATAGGCAGAGAAACGAAACTTTCAGTACCTGTCCAGAAATGATTGATTCGTACATTAGGTGCAACCGGATAATCCCTTATTCCATTACGTCAAGTGCTGTCATGATATTGTTGCTCTTGAAAAAATCATGTTTTCCATCTTTGCTTTCATTTTTGGGCAACAGAGAGTGCATTTTCATCAATGTTTTTATGAAGACATGTTTCGGAAAATTCTGTTTTCCTTGTTTATCATACGAGAATTTCGTGAGTGATTTCACGCCATGACGACATGAAAATTATTACTTGATGTTTTGATGACGTCATCTCATTAAAAATACGAAGTAAATGGTGTCATAAACACCGCTAAAGCCCATAGGCGTCACGTTCCACTGTTCTCTTGCTTCTTGAGGCCTGTACATAGGCGGCTTTACGTATTGTGGTGGTATTGGGACCATTTGTGTGAGAAGACCTAATATAATGATGTCGTGATATTTTTTCGATCTCACAGCTAAAAAGATATTCTTTTAATAGGGAAGGTGCATACATAGCTATTCAGGTGCAGTGCTGTTTGCTGCAAATCTGTCTGTAGTCTGTAAGATAGTCATTATTTTGGGACCAGATAGTCATTAGAACATTGGGGCCAGTTGTGTGAGAAGACCTAATATTATGACGTCATAATATTTTAGTTTCTATCCCACAACTAACAAGGCATTTCTTTTGATAGGGAAGGTGCATACATACCTATTCAGGTGTAGTGCTGTCTACTGCAAATCTGTCTGTAGTGTGTAAGATAGTCATTATTTTAGCTTATGTATGTTTATATGTAGCTATATTGGCTCATGCTGTCCTTGGAAATCCAATTTGAATCAAGTTGAGAGAGTTTGGCTCGCTTTGGCAGACATTATTATCAAATTATCCACAAATCTGTATTAATATACATTTCAAGACGCCATTTATGTAAATATTTGATAAAAAACCAAATAACAGTAGTTGCACGTCAATTAAATCTTGTTCAAAGTCATCAAAAGTGGAATCCAGCCTCAAGTATTTAAACAGGGTAGGATAAACCAAACATGTGACAGTTTTGATACATCTACTTGAATTATGGCCTCACTAAAGATATCAAATAATTAAAACTGACGTTCCTGGGGTCTTTTTTAGAAAGCGCTATCGATTGCACTTTCAATGGAGAAAGTTGGTCGGTTTGTGTTCGAGTTAGAAGGGGGAAGGTACTGAAAAGAACTTTGACCTGGTACGATACAGATAATACCTGCGACAGGGTTGCCTTAATAGCATTGTGGATGTAAGGGGTGATAAAATTCCATCTAAAAGATTGTACAAGGTTTTCATGTGATATTTTGTAAATCTAATTTCAAATTTGCAATAATAATCATCCAAAATTCCCTTTTTCCTCATCCATCCTGATCTTTACTACTTTTTCAAAATTTCTAATCAGCTATGCTCATAACGACCTTGCGTGAATACCCACCATTAGAGTTGAGGAATACTCGTAAAATATATATAGAATGAACTCTGCTGAACTGAATGGTAGTGGACGTGGAGTGTGGATTTTTTCCCTAGCACTAAGTGGGAGCCCTGTTCGAATATCTATTTTCAAAGCAAATGTGACGTCAACCGCTGCACTTACGCAGAGGACTGTTGCAGCCTCCTCGAGGATTCTCCGGACATGGCCCGAAAATGGTTCAGATGCGGCTCTGGAAATGGTTCAGTTGCGGCGCTGGAAATGGTTCAGGTGCTGCTCTGGAAATGGTTCAGGTGCGGCTCTGGAAATGGTTCAGGTGCGGATCTGGAAATGGTTCAGGTGCTGCTCTGGAAATGGTTCAGGTGTGGCTCTGGAAATGTTTCAGGTGCGGCTCTGGAAATGGTTCAGGTGCGGCTCTGGAAATGGTTCAGGTGCGGCTCTGGAAATGGTTCAGGTGCGGCTCTGAAAATGGTTCAGGTGCGGCTCTGGAAATGGTTGGGTGTGGCTTTGGAAATGGTTCAGGTGCGGCTCTGGAAATGGTTCAGGTACGGCTCTGGAAATGCTTCGGGTGCGGCTCTGGGAATGGTTCAGGTGCTACTCTGGATATGGTTCGGGTGCGGCTCTGGAAATGTTTCAGGTGTGGCTCGCGCCACTTTTCATAACCTATGGGACATTCATTAACCACCTTTTGAAAAGGGAATCAGGCCCTGCTCACTTCAGGCCATCGAACTATGTCGTCCTTTCCGGAAGCATGTAAGGCAAATTCTTGGCTTTTCTGGTTTTGTGTTGTGGGAATGACCTGGGACCCTAAAAAGATGGATGATAAACATATGACAGTAAACGCGCTAAAGACTTACAGCCTAAAAAGCCAAAGTCCAGAAACTAAGACATCTAAACCCTAAAAAGCCCGAAAAAGGCTAAGTCGAGGTAAAGATAAAAAAGCGCGGGATGAGATTGTTAATTTATCTTTTATTATTATTTTTTATTTTTTTACCTTGACTTAGCCTTTTTGGGTTCTTTAGGGTTTACACGTCTTAGTTTCTAGACTTTGACTTTTTAGACTGCAATTCTTTTAGCGCTTTTACTGTCATTTGTTTTATCATCTTTTTAGGGTCCTGGGTCATTCCCGCAACACTCTGCGGCTTATGGCACCCTCTCTCCAGGAGGCCTTCCGAGAACTTATTATTTTCTGGTTTTGCGCTGCTTCCCCTTAGCCGGACGTAGTTTCGATGTAGTGTCGATTTAAAGCATGCTATCATGGCTGTTTGTGAACTTTATTAACACTTTGTGGCTGCTACCGATCCCTTTTTACCTCGTTCAACAGTTTTGACTGGTGTTGATCTTTATAGAGGCTGGGGCCATCGTAGCTTGCATTTAAACACTTTTGGAAGTAACACCAGATCTTCGAGGTTTAAAACAACACAAATGCGGCCGTTTTTAATGTTAAGTTTAGATTTAGCGTTCAGCATCAGCTCCCACCATTGCACACTAGATATCATGGACAAACTCGACTTCCGGCCGTCTCCGGACCTTGACATCTGACTCTGTTTCCTGCGGTTCCTGGATGGTTCACGTTCTTGTACGCTGTGAAAATCAAAGTGCATTTGCACTTTTATTTTCGTATTACTAATACATTTGATTAACCATTACGTCTTCTAATTACTATGATGAATAGGTGCTTGCACTATATGGGATAAATTACCAGATACCTAAATCAATAGCAGTCCGAGCAGCAAGATTGGCCGCGAGAGGCAAAAATCAGGCGTTTTATTTATTTATTTATTTATCTGCATCATTGCCAACGGGATTACCCCAATAAAAGGCAAAGCACAAGAAATAAAAGATTAAACATGTACACCATAAGAGTAAAGATGCCACAAAACGTGAATAAAATGCCCAAAGAGGCACAAGGTCACCACATGAAAATAGGAAATCCTATTGTGGCAGCACACACAAAAATTAAAGCCATAAAAGCGATACGAACCCTAAGAGCGATAAAAATCCATAAAACCATCCACAACATCAGATGCAATCACTGGCTTATACACAACTACAACGAGGCGACATAGGTTTTCACTTTTCCACGGAACGATTGCCAGATATCTGAAAATACATCTGCGGCCGGGCACATGCGTAAAAACATGTTCAGCTGCCTCGGAAGCCTCGTAAATAGACTTCCCTTAACAGTGCCAACCCTTGCATAAGGTACACTTAGCAGGGTCCGTGGTTGCTGACGGGTGACACGAGTCGGAACATGCAAGTGGAAGGACCCGAGAAGAGATGAAGATGAGATTCGTCATTTAAAAATATTTCGGATGAAGATGAGGTCGTGTTGCTGTCGCCTAGCGCTTACTGAAACAAGGCCAAAGTGCCTCAACAGGTCTGTGTAGGCCAGTGATTGGGATCGCTGGTGACTGTGCGCATTGAGCATGAGCATTGAGCATGCTCAACTTATGTTCCACGCGGCTCAGTCGATCAGTGTAGGATGCAGCCGCTCCATTCCACACAACGCTACAGTACTCCAAGTTCGACCGCACATAGTCAAAGTATGAAGTTAAGACAGACGAAACGCTGGGACATCCTCTCGGGTTGGCTTTCTGAAATGATCTGATAAGAATGTCAAGCGCACGATTTGATTTCTTCACGGTTTGATCAATGTGTGGCGTAAAGGTTAATTTGGTGTCAAGGATTATGCCTAAATCACCGATGTGTTCCACTTGTTCTAGAACGGTGTTTTCTATAGTGTAATTTGTTATCAGTGGATTAATTTTCAATTTCATCCAAAATGATTTACATTTAGCTGCATTCAATTTCAGTTTCCAAATTTTTGACCACTGACAGAGGTGAAATAGGTCCTGTTGGAGAGCGTTGGCATCTGCTTGGCTTGTGATTTCCCGGTATATTTTTGCGTCGTCAGAAAACATAGAAATCCGAGAGGATATCCCAGCTGGGAGGTCATTTATATACAGTGCAAAGCACAGTGCTGAAATTACCCCACCTTCAGGTGTCCTAGACTCGACCTGACACCACTCTGAGCACTTTCCGTTTACAAGAACACGCTGCTTTCTGTTGTACAGGTAGGATGAAAACCAATTTAGAGCTGGGCCTGAGAGATGATACGAATTTTTTCAGTTTATGAACTAGGAGAGTATGGTCGACGGATTGGAATGCTGCCGAGAAATCGGTGTAAATGCAATCCGTTTGGAGATTTTCATTGATGGATTTCCATGCCGTGCTCAGAAGTGATGCCAGATTAGTCGCACAAGACCTGCCAGTTACAAAGCCGTGTTGATCTGGTGAAATAGCAGGTATCACGTGAGAAAGGAGACTTAATTAGGCAACCTTTTCAAGAACTTTTCGTAACAGTGGAATCAAAGATACTGAGCGGTAGCAGCTGGGGTCTTTTACGTCTCCCTTTTTAAAAATTGCCACTACATTTGCTCTTTTTCACAAGTCAGGGACAACACCCTGTCGAAGCGAGAGCATACAGATTTTCGTCATCGGTATGGATAAAGGCTGGCAGCACTCGCGAATGATTCGGGCACTATTTCCGTCTGGGCCACACGCCTTATTCATGGGTATACTTTCTAATTTTGATTCTACAAGTTCTAGGTTACACTCTATATGATTCAGTGGTGGTAAGTCGTACGAAGGCGCATCAGGGAGCACAGAAACGGTGGATTTTGTAATTTTTTCCGCCAACGCCTTATTAAACACATCGGCTTTTCCTTGGTCGTCGCCTACATATATGCAATTAACGACCAGAGTACACAAGCTCCTGTTTCCGCATCTGGCTGTTTTTAAAAACGACCAGAAACGCTTAGGGTTTGCAGAAAAGTCATCTGTATGTCTAATGAGGTAGTCACTATACTTCGTGTTTGCACAATTCTTGAACGCTCTTCTTGTATCACGGAAGCTACGAACAGACTCATCGCACCGACATCGTTTCGTTCTCCGAAATGCAGCCTTTTGACCATTTGACCTGACCTGGTCGATAAATATTCGCATCAATCGCGAGCTCTCGGACGAGCAGCGCGCTGGTTTTTGCTCCGAGGCTCTACATCAGTTAGGGGTCTGTGGAGACATGGACTTGTACCAATGCCCCCATCCCCTGTACAAAGGGAGGGTTTTCTGTTTTCTGGCATGGCCCGGAAATTGTTTAGGTACGGCTCACACCACTTCTCATAGCTTATGACCACTAACCCTATCTTGAAAGTAGATGAGGTCCTGGTCACTTCAGCCTGAAACAAGAAGACTGCTCTTGGTCAGTTATCCATACTCAATATATCCGACCGAGGTCCGCGGCAACGAGGGCGATTTCTGTACGGTCACGTCAGCCAGCGATGATAGAAGAGCCGAGGTTATAGCAGCTAAAAGGAGGAAAAGCATTCACACGCTGATCAATAAGAGCCAGTCGCCCACACACTACGCAACAAAACCTAACTCGCCTCGTTGCAACCATAGAACCACTTTTAAGTTGGATTTAAAATTGTCAGTGGCAAGTAAAAGTGACAGGCTGTTTTCATGAAATGAAACAATTCCTTGCCTAAAATTTATCAGTAAAAAAAACGAAATGGGACGAGGTGCAACCCTTTCTGATCAGTTACCCATAACGGAATGGGACGGGGCTGACCTAGGAATGGGATGGGGCGGACCTAGGAATGGGACGTTCAGTTTACCTAGGAATGGGACGGGGTTAACCTAGGAATGGGACGGGGCTGACAAAGGAATGGGACGGGGTAGGTCTAGGAATGGAATGGGGCTAACCAAGGAATGGGATGGGGTGACCTAGGAATGGGACGGGCTGGGGCTAACATACAGACGGTATGTGATGGAAGTGAGCACATTGTGCCGTGCTGAGCTCTACCTGAGATGGCTGTCTGCCGTGATCGGTGGCTGTGTTCGTGGCCGTCGGCTGCGGCGGAACTGCTCAGAGTGACTCCACCTGGCTGTCGATAATGGCAGAATGCGGCGGGCGGGGGCTGGGTGGTGGCGGGCGGCGATTTATCGCTCTGTTCAGCGACAGCCAAATACACAGCGATGTTGGCACTGATCGCCAAGGTATGCCAAACTTTCCAGAAATGGTATGTTGCCCTATAAGGTATCGGGGTAATTTGCAGGTTGATGGGCGATGTCGCTTACCTCTTTTCTGGTTACGGTATTGTGTCTGCAGGATCGAAGATGGAAGGGGGATCGATGCTCAGGATAAGGGCCGGTGTTTGTGATCCACTTTCTAAATAGTTTTGCTCGTCGCGGAAAATATTCAGTGGACCTACACTAATATCAACTCCAGCTGAGGATCTTGTGTCCCATTGCTTACTGTTCAGCGTGCGCCCGGCGTGGGGAGCGACGAGGAGGATCGCCGCTGCAGCCGGTCGCTACACTCAGCTGCAGGGCACACAGTGTTCTCCATATTTTTCAATTGGCTAATGGTCGAGTTTGTAATGAACATAATTATTAATATCATGATAGAATTCAACCTGATGTTCATGCTACTTTGGACCGAAAAAGTAATGAATTGATGAGTGTTATATTCCGAGCTGGGCTCTTTCTCAAATGCAAATCTAAAATTAGGTTCAAATACAGACGCATTTCATAAATTTGAAGATGAAAATAATCAGATGCTCATGATACCAAACACTGGGAGATATTACGATGGTGAACAGCTTACCAGTTATACATTAATTTCCAAGTAATTCTAAATCAAAGCTCACACAAATACGTTACAATAACAATTACTGCAGAAAATACAAGATAAGAATACACAGGTTACACACCTTCTATTGACGCAAAATTAAACTATCCGAAGTATGAATTTCACTGTGTGAAAGTGGTACAAGGTTATTATGCGTTGTATGATACAACACATAACATCCTGACATAATACAAAACATGACAATAACATGACATACAACACATAATCAGGTGAAGGTCACACAGTGTGTCCCAGGTACCGGTGTCAGACCAGTGGCACCATCGACGTCAGCCCCGCCACACCTCCGTCGCCAGCTGTTGATTGGAAAGTCCGTCCGATAACAAAACAGCTCTGGTCTGGTCGACGACAAACACCGCCGCCGGCTATTTAACACCGTGCCCCTGATTCGTTGGCAGAAAACATAGAGGTCAACGTGTTACCCACAATGTGGCTCAAAGGCTAATGCACCACTTGGTGGGGTTTCGTGTCAGGTACTGGACAGAGTTATATTGATTATTTTACAATTTTAGTTAACCCCATTCCTGCCAGGGGTTGCACTCTGCCCAGCGCTCATGCTTTTTCCGGGATATCTCCAAAACGCATCATGATAGGCTTTTAAAACTTTGTAACGCTTCCCAATACTAAATTGGGCAGAAATCCGGTAAGTTTCGAGATAATACATTTACTAAGGGTGGCGCTGGAACTCGGTATTTAGGAAGGATCTTTTTGCAAACAGATTATTACCATGTAAGTTGCGTTCTTCGTACAACAAAGCCGCTTTTGACAATATTTAAAGCAGTAGGTATGTTTGAAAATTATGAACAGTATGTCAGGTGATAGTTCACATGCATTTTATATAATTTTTGACAGATGCGGTTCCAGAAACAAAAAAATGGAGAGTTGCAAATGTAATTTGATTGCAGAGTGAGTAAACCGCTTACAGGACTGCCGGGAGGAACCAAAGTAGCCATACCATATTCCCACCCCTCTATTATATGATGACAAGATGCCATAGGCGTGCTCAGGTGTTTTAGTTAACGGGATTGACGCATAGGCAAGCGTGTTCTAGTATACTAATTGCAATGAATGGAACAAGCATATTGGGCATGCATTTGGTTCCAAGAGCGAATAGAGGGAGATTCATCCATAGTTGGATCAAGGAGACAAGCTCGTTCAGGATTGTTTCACGTCCCTCAGCGTCGAACCAGGGGGCACAACTACAAATTTTTCAGGTTCTATTTGGCCGCGTCGAAACTGTAAAGCGAGGTGTTTTTATTCGTGCTTTACTTTGTTTCAATGATTTCACAATCAAGTGTCCCACAACCGATCCATTTACCACCACATGCCATATTTTCAAAGGTGCTGGGCAATTCCAGCACCAATCGACCAAGGCCTACACGGTACCCCTTCGATTTTCTTTAAAATGGGCATATAGGGTTCTCATGGGCCCCAAAGCCGAATCGGAGAGTTTTAGCTCGATCGGAGTAAAACTTTAGTAGTTATTGCCTCATGCATTTTTTGAAAATCTGCTTACAGTGCATTTTTTAGGTGAACACAAAACCCTCAGAAGCTGATGAATTATGCATTAAGATACATTTCCTTATTTAAAATGAACCGAAAAACCCGAATCTGAACTCCGTTTGACCCTAGGTCACTGTGAAAAATTTATGATTGAATTGACCTAGGTCATATCCAGATTTGTGGTACACTTTTTCAAAATGGAATTCTAAATTGAATTAAACTTTTTCTGTCAATAAAATAGTTTGAACATCCGTTTTTTATATCTACTTGTGTTTTTAACACCCACAGTGGAGGGTGGTCTGGCGTCAACACGTAATGAAGGGGGTCCCAAAATGCCTCCCCTGAGATCTTGCCAATTAAGAGGGTTAGGAAAACGCATGTTCCGGGATTTGTGAGGCGTGTTAACTGTTTTATTTGAGCTCAATTGTATGGACTTATATCTATATCTTTAAGGTCAAATCAGGTCATAAATGTCAAATGTACGTCATACCGGACACCTTTAGCGAAGTGCCGTGATTATACGGAAAAAGTCGCGAAACGTTTGAAACATATAACAGCAGGGGCGTAGCCAAGGGGGGGCGGCAGGGGCAGCCGTCCCTCCCTGAGGGCCCAAAGGGCTCCCCTGGGGACACGAGCCGCGCGAAGCGCGGCTCGCCCGCACTATGCTCTGTGGACAAATTTGGCATTTTATACCAGACAGGGCCCTTTTAAGCCCTCTTAAGCACTCTATTCTGTAACAATCAGGCCCTTTTTACCCATCAGGACCCTTTTGGCGTTGTCGCAGGGGCCCTTTTCGGGGCGCCGCCCCTCCCTGAGCGAAATCCTGGCAGCGCCCCTGTATAACAGTGATATATTGAAACAGTGATATTGAAACATATAACAGTAAGGTGACAGTGGACACCCTCACGTCAACGGAGCCCTGGAGAGGAGGAGGTTAGGGAATATTTATACTCTTTTGACTCCGTGCAAATGGCTTCTGAGATATTACGTTTAAAGAATGGGCAAAACCAGAGAGAGAATCGACGCTTTCGGATTGCGTGGATGATAAAGAGCGATTTGTTGATTCCCTGAGTGAGAAGGTATGTAACCTAACCCGTCACCACTACATATCTATGGCTGAGGGGATCCGGACGCGTGGTAGACAGCGCGCAGTAAGTTAGCGCGCAGCGGCTTTTCGAGGGATCCATCGGCGCGCAGCTAAGTTGTGGCGGAAGTAGTGTCGCAACTCGCCGTCTTACGCGCTAACTTTCCGCGTCTTCTCAACAGCGCGGAAGACAGCGCGGAAGCCTGTATGATTCTTTTAAAGTAATAAAAAGATATTGGAAATGTCAGTGAAGGCAAGTTATATGATTTGCGTTCGACAAAACATGTATTTTTAATAAAAATCGAGGCCCAAAAACTCCCAACATCTCATTGGGAAATCGTCAGAAGAGACACAGGCGAAGAGAAACGTAGATCACTGCAGCTGTGACAGTGGATCACCAGCCGTAATGCTAACTGCCCTCCAATAAACATTGTTGTTCGCCCCAGGACGTATCTCACGGTGCAGTAGAAGTTGTTTTTTGTAAGTGACGACTTAATGCACTCTCACGTCATGGTTCATACCTTGCAGCACAAGCTTACCTTGGCTACGCACCCACATGCCAAGTCTGAAGAAAATACATTACGTATCAGACGGGTGCGGTGGCCAATACAAAAACAATTTTCACTTTATCAATGCTTGTTATCATCCAGATAGACCTTCGAATACCATGTGAATGGCACTTCTTTGCTACCAGCCACAGGAAGAACGCCTGTGACGGAGTTGGAGGCAAAGTTAGAAGAAGAACAGCCCAGGTAAGCTTAACCCGCGCCCCACCGGGGGTCCGGCGCCACCTTCGCCCCACGGGGGGGCCATCGATGGCCCCCCCTCTAACTCCGAAAATATGGGCGTTAGCGCAAATCTGCAAAGTGCAATAGAAAGCTTGCGTGAATTCAGTAAGAAATTACTTCGCATGTTTTAGTGCTCAGGTCAATGGTTTGACCTCCAGAGATCAAATTAGGTCAAGATCGGCTATTTTCACTCAAATATGCAATGATTGAGCAAACTGGGCATAACTCTTATGTCATTAGAGCTATTGAGGCCTGGTAAAGTACATTTGATAGCAAATTGCCAGTACTTTTTCCGCTATGTGGAACGTAAAGACCTCCCGCCAGTGGTTTGACCGCCAGAGGTCACCTCGTGACCTAATATGACCTGAGGTCACGAAAGGTCAGAAAGTGACCTTGCCGTATATCAAGTGAAAGCCAGTGACAAGACAAACACGATGGCGTTTGTTTCACCGCTCTAGCTTAATTAGGTCAAAAGTTATTGCCAAAATACTGTTTTTGACCTCTGGTGACCTTGGATGACCTTGGAAAAGTCAAAGGGCAAATATGACACCTGGGATCCGTGAAAGGGTGTCCAAAAACGTTGTTCTGAGCAGTCTGAGTATTTGCAATCATTTTTGTGGCTTTTATATCATGAAACAACTTTTCCCTATGCTTTTCCAATGGGAGAGGTCGCCTCGTGACCTGACCTCAGGGCACGAAATCGAAAAATCCCGGATATACACCTTGTAGACCCTGGAGGGGTTATGAAGTGTAGGAAGTTTCAAATCGATCGACTGAAATGTAGCTCTTACAGAGCTCTAAAGTGAAAAGAGGTGACCTTGGTTGACCTCGTCTGGTGACCTGACCTTGGGTGACCCGGGGTAAAAAATTTCAGGGATGATGGGAAAATGATGCAGTGAGAGGTAGAGCTCTCAACTGCGGTGCTGCGCCTCGTCGTTTTTCTGCTATCCCGGAAAAACCTTAGGGGGGCCATCGATGGCCCCCCGGTGGGGCGAGGGTTAAGGAGAGAAGAAAAGGATCAGATCTTGGATCCTCTATTGATGTTCTCTTTTCTTGACGCAATACTTCGACACCACAATCCATTTCGAGTTTGTCAGTAGAGAGGAGGTCTTTGAAATGTCAAAACGACTGATACAGCGGTAAAGCTCGGCGTTGAAGATCAAGGGCACCCAACGGTTTCATCGTTTCACACCCATAAACCTGAACACCATGCAGGTGCGAGAGCTCTCTGAAGACATCGAGGGAACCAGTGGCAGATCTAGCCGGTCGGTTTGGGAGGAGCAAACCAAAGTCAAAAAGGAAAAAAGATAAGAAAAAAACGTCACGCAGTGACAAATTGTGCTACAACAATATGACTTGACAGTATGATTTGGGATATTTGAGCCAAAAGGCAAAAAAACGTCACGGGTGAAAAAGTATGGGCTCAAGATACTTTTTTATATCCAAGATCCAATATTTACACTGAACTTAACTGGTTCTGTTTGAAGTTGAAAGTTAAAGCACCGAAATCTTGCTTATAAATTAAAATGGAGTCAGGGCATAAAGGAAGTCGACCGCTTGGGGGAGGGGGCAAAACATAATTTTACCCCTAGCTTTCCATTTGGGGAGACATATCGTTTTTGCTTCCCCCTGGATCCGCCACTGGACGGAACAGAGCTGCCTACTGTGACAGCGTAAGGTCAGCTCAGCACAAAGACAGCTCATGGAGGCGCCAGCTCCCGCATTTCGGTGCATTGTTGCAAACCAGTGTCCGGTGTACATACATACATATTTTTGCACGTGCTGACAAATGCTTGCTTCCTGTAACTTCAAGGAGAGTAAAATCGCGCACATATATCGTCAAGGAGAGAGTATTGCTATAGTTCTAACTCGCAAGTGGGAAATGTTTGCTTCGGTCCGATGCTGAAAAACTTAACGATTGCTTTATTTGGCTTTCACCAGACTTCTGGCACGGTTCCTATTGTATCACCATTTCGTCCCCACTACATGTCCAATATACTGTCGAAGCCTCAGCGACGAGTTATTGTCATCCTTTAAAACACTGTGATGCGCATAAACACGCAGTCGGACAGGGCTTAAGCATAATTGCCCGAGGTGGCCGGAAACCCTTCATGGCAGAAAAACAACATCGATGAGGGAGTTAATTTTGGAAAGAACTTTGAAAATCTTTCCTCTATGTTTACGCACTGACTGACCTATAGGCTTACAAAATCAGACATATATTCCTAAACAGCCATAATCTGCGGTCACATAAGCATCGCCGCCGGAAAAAGTGGGGGGCCAGTCAAACTTCAACCTGATGCTGACAAAAACCTTTCCACAATAGGACCAAAAACTGTTCAAATTTGGGCTCCTCGTTGCCTTCTGCAGCGGCTGTTTATGCAAATTTCAGGTTTTCTCCCATTTTGACTGAGATAAGGAAAATTTTGGGCCAAAAAGTGTGGGGGGCAGGCCCCCCTGGCCTCCCTTTTGCGACGCCTATGTGTGGTCACACCATTTCAAATGCATTGCAGACCTAGCTGTGCGATGAAAACGTATCATCAGTTAAGATCACTTCACTAGATCATAGGTCACAGACCAAGGTCATATAAACATTATCGCAATTGTTGATCCCAGAGCTTACGGTCACATGACGTTCCCTCGCAATAGGTACGTGTATGATGTTTTGATGTTACAGCTGAGGTTACTGAATGCAAGTTCCAGGTCACAGACCAAAGGCCGTGGATTAAGGTCAAACTCATTGATTGCCTAATGGTTGCTTCTTTGCAAGCTTCAACGTATGTGCATCCATTGTGAAAATATCTCACATTGTGGTGTCAATCGTCAATTACCTTGACCAATCTCGACCTAGATATTCCAGAGAACAATTTATATCTTCTCTTTATGAAATTTGCCCGCTCAAAGTGTATTCACGACTTTGTTTTGCACAATCACGGCATTTTGCTAAGTGTCAGGTACGGCCTACATTTGACCCCTATGACCTCATTTGACCTTGAGGATACTGGTCTAGGTCCATAAAATCTAGCTTAAAAAACACATTCTACAGCCCTCACAAAACCCGCAACACGCGTTTTCCTAACCCTCTTAATTGGTGAAATCTCAGGGGAGGCATTTCGGGACCCCTTCATTACGTGTTGACGCCAGGCTACCCTCCACTAAGCGTGTTAAAAACACTAGAAGATATATAAAACGGATTTTCTAACCTATTTCAATGAAAGGAGAAAAGTTCAATCTTTGATTTGGGATACTCCATTTTGAACAAAAAGTGTACCAGCAAATTTTGAATGTGACCTTAGGTCAAGGTCAAATCACACCTTTTTTCACAAGTGACCTAGGGTAAAACAGACTTCGGATTCGAGTTTTTCGGCTCATTTAAGATAGGAAAAAGTATCTTTAATGCATTGTTCATCAGTCTCTGTGGGTTTTATGGTCACCTAAAAAAATGCACTGTAAGCAGATTTTCAAAAAATGCCTGAGGCAATAACTTCTAATGTTTTACTCCGATCGAGCTAAAACTTTCAGATTCGTCTTTAGGGCCCATGAGAACCCTATTTAATTATTTTGAAGAAAATCGAAGAGATACCGTGTAGATTTGCCATTTGCCTGGTCGATTGGTGCTGGAATTGCCCTGCTGTAGTGAAGCACATCAGGCAGCACCTGTTTTGATTATCGTGTGGCTCATATTTTAGTCTGTTTTAGCGAAAGTTTTTTCCTTGATGTTGTGTTTTTTGTTTGTGCCTTTATCCACACATCTTTTATACCAACTTTTATTATTGTAGAGTCTTTATGTCATGCTGATGTCTCATTTATACAAAGTTGTTAATGGCACCAAAAGTTCGGGTGAGCGTGTGACTTTATTGCCTATCTTGGAATGCCACGGGTATCATTTTTATCATTTTATTGTAAATACCATGTCTTTGTTTTACTGACTTGAGCTATAAGTGGGTTATACCTGTTGCTCATTTACATAAATAAATGCAAATACAAATAGGGTCCCCCCTGTTTGGCTTGTTTGGAAAAGTTTGAGAAATATGAAAAGCAATATTAGCCTAGTTAATATATGCATTTATCTGCTTGGAATATGCATGTGCCAGACTTTGAAATATTGGAACCCGCACCCTGCTTCACTGTTTCATTTTCTTGCATCCGTCTCTGAGGATTCGACATTGTACTATTTTTCTCGATGTCAGAGATGTCGCGCAGTATCGGAAGTTGTCACGCAGTATCGGAAGTTGTCACGCAGTATCGGAAGTTGTCACACAGTATCGGAAGATGTCACGCAGTATCGGAAGTTGTCACGCAGTATCAGAAGATGTCACGCAGTATCGGAAGTTGTCACGCAGTATCGGAAGATTTCACGCAGTATCGGAAGTTGTCACGCAGTATCGGAAGATGTCACGCAGTATCGGAAGTTGTCACGCAGTATCGGAAGATGTCACGCAGTATCGGAAGTTGTCACGCAGTATCGGAAGATGTCACGCAGTATCGGAAGTTGTCACGCAGTATCGGAAGATTTCACGCAATATCGGAAGTTGTCACGCAGTATCGGAAGATGTCACGCAGTATCGGAAGTTGTCACGCAGTATTGGAAGATGTCACGCAGTATCAGAGGTTGTCACGCAGTATCGGAAGATTTCACGCAGTATCGGAAGTTGTCACGCAGTATCAGAAGTTGTCACGCAGTATCGGAAGTTGTCACGCAGTATCAGAAGTTGTCACGCAGTATCGGAAGTTTGCTTATCTATGCAACAATAAAACAGAAGTAATATATTTCACCGTATAGTTTTAACCCTCGAATCGACATTGAATTTTGAATTTTTACCTAACTGAATTATATGACAATTTTGCATCAATTTTCTGCCAGTTTGCATTCGTTTTGTGCAAATAAAACATAATCAGAGATAATGAAAACAGTTTGAAAATACACGTTTTGCACGCACTTGCGCACATCTTCAAAATTGTGAAATTTTTGTTATTTCGGAAGTGAATTTCAGCGTGAGAAAAAACGCTCCCACTTAGAATTTCTTAAATCGAACGGGTAGATTTTGATCTCAAAGGTGGGGCTGGAATCGGTCCCCCTGACCGAAGAAGGTGTAGTCAGGAGCCTGACAGGAATACTATTAAAACTTGGACAAAGTTTGTGCGAAAAGGACGCTGGAACGATGAAAATCAACCATATTCTTAAGCATTACCAAATGGCTGCATACCTACCAGGAAAAACATCCTAGGTGTATTTCATACCTGATACCTCCACAGTCAAACTACGTTTAGAAACACTTCGTGCAATATATATGCAGGTTTATATAATAGCTGCATTACTTGAGGATAAGTATAATTTTAATTATTTTATTGTGAAGGCGTCCGTCAAATATGCTTGTACTTCGCAGGGGTGAGGGTAGAATTCACCGCGCTCTTGGCTTCTCCAGAATAACACATGTAAATCCAACGGAGTACAGCAGGACTTGTAATTCATTATCCATTCTGCATTCAGCATTTTGGCATAAGGCTCCAAATGTTTAAGGATGTTTTCAACGGCATGAGACCCGACCCCAAAGAAAGAATTCACTAGTTGGAAGTGACGCCACGGCGACCCCGGTGAGCCGGTAATGTTGACTGGTGCCTTATCTAAATCCAGCCAAATGCACTGTTTTATCATTTTTCTTTTGTTTGATCGAAGAACCAGAGCAAGAAAATCTGCAAACTCGCCAATAATGTTGGTGGCAAAATTTAATCGAGTCCGTGACAAAATGGGCAAGTTTGTGCTCCTCTAAGCATTAAAGGTGACACTCAGTCTGCTAATACGCCATGTAACATTTAAAAAGACCCAGAGTGTCTGGTAAATAATCCACTTTTGGTGCCGAAGCGTAATATTTTGCCCTACACATGTTTGGCTCGACATACCATGGGCGACTCTTTAACACTTCTTCCCACCTTTGCTAAGGACATGTCTTACCTCTTGTCATAATCGTAAGGAGAACTATAGAGAGTAAATATTTTAGTAAATGAGATCAAGCTTGGTCACCTCATGTACTATAGTGCCGTTTCCGACTATCATGTTAAATATTTGGATGTGGCCTCTCATAGGTCGCCTGGGGCCGCTTGAGTAGGCTCTAATGCTGAAGCCAATAACTTTGCACTGCTTTGAGTGCGGGGTGTCGCTTTGATATCGATGCACTAGCCCCATGGCGATGCGATTGATGTGCATACTAACCATATCATTGTGCTATCTTTACCTGAGACTTGTCAGAGTCAATAGAAGATAGTATGTCAATTCTGGATAGAAACCTGCCTGGCGTGGATGTGCGCTTAAAAGAACAGAATAGAAATTTGGATCCAAAATCACAGTCCAAATCGTTTGGGATAACCAAATAATATGCTCTAAAAATATACTCTAAACAGAAGAATGCTCTTGAATGAATATTTGGTCCAAATTAGTGACCTCTCTATACATCTCAACAGATCTGTATCTCAAGTGTGGTGTAATTGTGGTATCCATGCTATACAAGCGTTTGCAATTATGCCGGCAATTATACGTGGGGGAACGTATGTGTATTGCACCCCTCTAAGGGAAATCACTTGTTAGACAAATGTCTCCTATCCAATCTCGCTACTATGGATTAAATTACAAAATTTTATAATTTTTTGTTATTGACAAAAAATTCCTGACCTGAAAATAGCGTGTTCTTAAAGTGAATTCCGATTTGAACGAAACTATGCAAAGGGCGAATTGGCAAAGTGTGAGGGTAACTACGCCCGGGGGAGGGCATATTTAGATTTAATTGCGCCCTTCCCTTATACCATATTAAGTCAATGGCATAGCAGAAATAAGAATTAGGGTAAGAGCAAATGGGGCTCGGCTACCTCCCAAGCTTTTCATCTGGAGGGCCTTGAAGGAAGTCATTTTAATGAGGTATTCTTGCACTCACGATGACTTGTAATAATAAAATCACACTCACACGGAAATGTTTTGGATTTGATTTTTCAACATATATTTGGAAAGGGCGCATTTGACCAGGGCACAACTACTTTTTTGCATTTAAATAAGAGATCTCTGCCTTGAAAATCTACCTCCAGGGATAATCTATAATTGCTGCTTCAGAATATGCGATACATTTCTGGCTTTGAAATCAAAATAATCGATTTCGGAATGTGACGGCCGTATTCTTATTTTTCGGGCCCATAAACCCGTACAGATTTAAGGAAGTACTGAGTTTGTTTCGCTAGCTGACTAAAATACATTCTTACGCACGAATTCATTGAAACGTTGGGAAAATGTATGGATTATAGGTGAGAACTGAATGAAGGTGCCCAAAAAACTGCCACTTGTACCTTTCGTTTTATTAGGGGGCGCAATTAGTTAAGGGGCGCAAAACACACACTTTCCCCTAACTGGAGAACGGCACCATGAACGTAACTGGCCCCAAAACCAAGAGCTTTGGAGCAAAGCACGGCTCCTCACTCCTGCTAGGGGTGCAAGGTCGCCGTCGACTCATCTGGGTCACGGGAAAGCTCAGAAGTGTATACGGCGGCAGCGGCGGCGGCGTGGTGTCCGTCCTCATCAACAGCGTGTAAAGCCCGCCTGGAAGCCACAGCAGTGCGATCCCATCTCAAACACCCGATCTGCCGCTCCTCCGCCAGTGCCGCTAACCACCGGAAAGGACACACTCGGTCTCCGCCCGTTTGATTTTGCTGCTTTCGGCAGGTGTATCAATTGGTTTTTCGTTATGTATTTCCTAATATATTTTTCCTCTGCTTTTGATTTCGATGGTTTTATTCGTGCTCGGATTTATCACTCTTCCTGTGAAAGCTGAATACCACATGCATATATTGATTATTGGCTAAAACAGATTTAGTATAAGCAACAAACCGGCAAATTGGGCAGGATTTCAGTTAGAATTTGGCCGGATTCTGGTTTCCGGTAAAATCACTTATCCGGCCAAAACGCGAATCCGGTGGACCTCTAACTTACAATGGATCTTCAACAGCACGTCCGTAGGTACAACAACTTGGTACGTGACTGGCCTATCGGAGAGTAAATATTATGAAGAAAAAAATCAAAGTTCCAAGGGACACTGTAAAACAGCTTAGCGGTGAGCGGCATTTGACCAATTGCAGACAGCGCGGCGTACAACAGTGGCGCCGTGAATACAAACAGGCACTATATTCTGTTCAAAGGCCGATCAAGCGGACAACGTACTTCATATGAGAGCTTTTACTAAGGGCTGCCGGGCCTGATATTTAATATGCCATGAAGCTTAGTTCTCCATATTCACCCAGGTTTGGAAAAACCTTGTTTCGTTCGCAGTGACTAAGAGAACAAATGTCGTGAGGTAAAATAGAACATTATAGCAGGAACCCCAGATGTATGTACATTAGGATGGAGTAAAAAAATCAGAATTATTTGGATCGTTCCTTAACATTGTTTTCCACTGCGCTAGGCATTATGAAACTCAGAATTGAAAGAATTTTGGAAATCGGACTACGGGAACATGAGCAATATCGGGCATTTATACCTGGATGTTCGAGAAACATTTGGCGTTGCAGTCTCCATTGGAAAGCTTTGGTGCTAGCGTACGGAGGTTTACGGGCTGGTTGTTAGGGCTGATTACGTGCGTTTTGAAGCGTGGTAACCCCCCTAAACACATGTAAGAGGTGAAAATAGATCCCAGCTGGTGGATAGGTATATTTCAGTTGCAGTGGCGGATGCAAATGGGGGAGCAGGGGGCTCAAACCCCCTCCCCGAAATGTCTGAGTGCCTATAGTAGATGCATAGTTGAGGCTGTCCGAGGTAGTGACGGGGGTGGCCCAAGCCCCTACCCCCCACCCCAAATATGGTCCTGGATCTGCCACTTTTCTGTTGTGTATTAGACATGTGCAAGACTCATCGACGAATCTCTTTTAAGGCGAGTGCCAATGGCAACTGTAGTTGCCTGAGGCTAAGTTACCGGAAGCTGGCATGAGTTGCCACGGCGTACCACCGGAGCAACGATCACTATCCCAGAAGATATGGCAGCTTAAGTTGCCACCAGGTGCTCACAGCTTTCATGTTCAGTGCACACTTTAGCGAGATATCCGCAAATTGGAGGGATGAGAAAGGTAAAGTTTGGTGCCGAGACAAGTTACCGCTCGCAACACATTAGTCACTACAAGATTTTCGCTGGTTTGGATTGTGACACACCCAAACACTGAGAAAAGACGGAGGAGGCAATATTAAGTGATCTTGCGTCGAGACAGTTTGTAAAACGTACCAGGTCGTCGGAAATGCAAATCGACATCTATGTGTTTCTTTTCTGTATCCACACGGAAGGTGTTGATTGTGTGCCGTCGCTCTAAAAAAGCGAGAACAGAAGTATTTCTTCGATTTCCTAAGCATCTGTATTTAATACCGAAAATTCCGAGGAATAGGAGAAGACTACTCAGGCGAGAACTATGGGACAGAGATCTGATTGGCCCATCGGCCGAGCTTCCCGTTTCAGAGCTTCCAACATTGAGGGATGTCTTGCGGAAAGGTCGGCTGATGAAAGAGAGATCAGCCGATTGGAGCGAGAAAAAATAGCATGTGAGATTTGCGAGAAAAGTGACTTCTGATATGAATTGGCAATGCAATTAAAGAGAATGTGGTACCTTTATAACATGATTTTAACTGAGATAGCTAATTTGTAAAGGATGCCGGAAAACCCGGTATTCAATATATAATTTGTCTTGAAACTCGAAGTTTCCGTGGATAAAAGCTAAAAACCTACCTGAAATGTACTTCAAATCTACCCCAGACAGGCGGACACAGTTGTCAGCTGTTGGTGTGACGATAGCGCTGACGTCACGCTGAGTTATCAGCCAATTGAAGCCCTTGAAGCCTATTGGATATGGTAGTAGTTGCCATATCATGACGTCATCCGCAGGAAGAGGTTTATTTTTCAACCTAGAGGAGCATTTTAAAGTCAAAATATTCAGCTCATTGTACATTTTTCAGAGAAATCAAGGACGTTTTTTATTTTCGGCTAAAAATGCCCCTATATACACTAAATTCGTGGAACCAAGGTGCCACATTGTCTTTAAACTAGCGACCGAGGCGTCACGTTCCGTGCTAGGGTTTGAGAGGCGCGACGGGTACATTAAGCCGGGGATCAAGTTTCACGAACTGATGCGAACATCTTATACGAAGCATGGCATGAACCTATCCATGAAACAAAAATCGGTCGAGTGATTGTTGTGTCGTGAAATCGTACTGGATTCCCCGTCAATCCGTCACTACCTCGGAAAGCCTCCAGCCATGCATTTACTATATAGGCACTCAGACATTTCGAGGAAGGGGTTTGAGCCCCTGCCCCCTCCCTCTTAGATCCGCCACTGCAACCAAAATATACCAATCCACTAGTTGGGATCTATATTCCACCTCCAACCTGTGTTTGGGGTGATCCCCACGCTTCAAAATGCACGTGATCTGCTCTAACATCTAGCGCGTAAACCACCGTACGCTAGCACCAAAGATTTCCTATGGAGACTGCAACGCCAAAAGTTTCTGAAACATTCATGCATAAATGCTCGATATTGCTCATGTTCCCGTGGTCCGATTTCCAAACATCGTTCACTTCTGATTTTCACAAAGCCTAGCGCAATATAAAAACAATGTTAAGGAACGATCAATATAGTTTGAATTTTTCACTCCACCCTAATGTACATGTCCCCGTGTGTGTTGCACATGCAACGCACAAAAATACCCAATCCGAGGCCTGCTCCCTAAAACTCTACTTTTGTGCTGCCATTTCATGAAAACGGGCAGAAAAGAACACTGAGAGATTCCAGCATTCGCGCTAGAAATTGTTCTGGCGTCCAAATGAACCCAACATGCTTCCAGTTATCAGGTCCTAACTCCCTAACCCTGATAGTTTTTTTCTTCTTCAAAGCACGTGCAAATACAGGCTACACAGAGTTCAAGACTATAACCGGAACGGCGCTTTTACAATACCGGAAAAACATCGGGGGATTGCAACGCACTCCCCTGTAAAGGTGATTGTTAGGACACCTTCACCACTCGGATTCTGAATTTCAGAGCATAGGCAAATCCAGGATTACAGATCGGGGAAGGCACATAGTCGGGCGGGGGGGCATCTGGACCAGGGTGTGCCACTTTGGACGGCAACATTATCAGCCCGATGGGCGCCAAATCCTATTGTGGTGTAACCGATATTTGTCTTCTAGAGGGGTTCGGTGAGAAGCGATATTTCATGGGTTGCCATCGACCTTTCAAGACGGGGTTGGGTACCATGCTCATTTCAGGGGGCACCGAAGTTCAATCGGGGGAAGGCTAAGTGCCCCCTTCTCCCCTCCCCTGGATCCGCCTATGGTTCAGTGTGCATTCAGCGTCCAACAGGCCATCTTACGTCAGCAGTGGTGGCTCCACGGAACTTAGAGGGTACCCGCTCACATTCCCCGTTAGACTCGTCAGTTGTTTAGTTGGGTCCGTCAGTTAGTTATTGTGTTAGCCTTTGGCCTGCTATGCTTCAATCCTATTTCACGAAGTTTTCAGGACATAAGATGACGTTTACCTGACCTTGAACGCGCCAGCTGCCAGTGCCAGTGCAGGAGCTCGGGACATGCAGAACACTTAGGCACAATTCAACTCCACGACAGGGGCGGATTCAGGAATTTTCGCTAGGGGGCCGCAGCGCTGGGGGGCGCCACTTTCATGGCCAGGGGGCGCCATTTTTAGGCCGGCTGGGGCGCCAAATTCTATGTTCTTTACCATTTAAAGTATTACTTTTGCGAACTGAATCAGTTAACCCGCGCCCCGGTGGGCCTCCGTGTCACCTTCGCCCTGGTGGGGGTGTTTGAACACCCCATCTCGAACACGGCCCCTATGGAGGATAGCGAAAAGTGCGAAAGACAGCTCCCAGTAATGTGTCTCGTGCTGAAAGAGGGGTGGTTTTATCGGACGATGGGCCCAGCTCGCCAAAGTGATGCCCAGGATCAACAGCAAGCAGGACCTCCGCAGAATCACAAAATTCGCCATCAAGTAGATGGAACTTGCAATTAATCGGAAACTGTATTTTAGGCCTCGAAATACAACCAGACTTATTGTGACCATCCTTTGCCTGAATAAATCCTTACTGATCTGAAGAAGGAGCTCGTAATTACCTAAATAGTGGTTCTCGTTTGTGTCACGAAATAGGTGATTCAGAGCTAACTAGGCATAGAGAAGTGTGGTCTTTTGATATTAAGGCACTCTCTGTAGTTTTCTAAATATTGTTTCCTGTTTTGTAAATGCGGTAAAAAAAGCCGAAACATCTGCAAATAAAGAAACATGCACTTGGTTAAAATGGTTTAAATGCCCCCAAAACCCCAAAAGTGCATTTTTCAGTCAGGAAAAACAGGATAGGTATAAAAGCTTAAACCAGTTTTGCTTTTCATTATTGTTTATTATACCACAATAGAACTGGTAATCGTAGGGCAAACTCTCATCTCCCAATGTTTCATACATTGGCACAGCCACCAACATGCACTAGTTATTTTCGTACATGACTTCTTACGTTCTTTCCTGCCGTTTCCTTTCATTGAATAGTTCCGTGTGGTTTTTTCCATTTCGTAGTAGAAGACGGCCGATCTCGTCACGCCTTTCGATGGCCTAGGGACGGCTGTTGCTCGGCATTTGGTGGGGGGTGCGTGTCTAAATTCATTCTTTGTGTTAGGAGTGATATGGGATGGAGTTTTATTGGGTCAAATGATCGGGACTCTTTTGGAAACAGTCCGGTAGTAGGTGCCTTGGCCTTTTCCACAAAGCGCTCCCCATCCAGGGACTTGCAGGGGGCGTACTACGGCATTGGTTTCTTTCCCAGACAAGCTATTGAGCTAGTTTGGGTTTCTTTTTTATAATACAGTTGCTGATACTTGTATATTCATTGCGGGGGCCCACCACAGGGAAATGGGAGCAGTAGCCTCCTGGCCCCCCGTTTCTATGCCTATGCCGCTCAGAGGCCGTCAAATCATCTTAGAGGCCCCCAAGAACCAGACAATGGCTCAGGAACCCAAATCAGTCAACTCAGAGGGCCCCAGACCAGTTCATGGTTCTCGAGACCAGCTTATCAAGCGACCCCACATAAGCACAGGACCCCTAGAAGCTCAGCACAGGGAGTTCCAGATTCGCACAGGGGGCTAGATTAGCTCAGGGGCCCGGTTCAGCTCAGAGGTCCCAGCTCGGCTTCTATACGGTCTCAAAACAGCTCAACAAGCCTGTCCAAGCTCACGGATCCCATCTCAGCCCAGTGCTTCTAGAACAGTTCAAGGGCCCCAGACCAGCTCAGGTCCCCAGTTCAGCACAGGGGGCTCAGGTTAGCTTTGAAGGCCCAGCTCAGAGGCTCCCAGATTGACTGATATAGGGTCTCGTCTCAAACCAGCTCAAGGAGCTCCATTCAAGTTCGCGGTCCACAGCTTAGCCCAGGGACCTTAAAAGATTTCAGGGGCCCAATTAAGCCCGAGGGATACCTGATTAGCTTACGGCCCCAGCTTAGCTTAGGTAGCCCAGGGTGGCTTATATAGGGTCTCAGAACAGCTCAAGAAACCATTCAAGCTCATGACACCCAGCCCAGCTCAGGAGCCCCAAAACTGTTCAGAGGGCCCAGAAAATTTTAGGAGTCGTCCAGTTCAGCACGGGGTCCCCAGATTAGCTTAGGGCCCTGAATAGCTTTGGGGGACCCAGCTCAGCTCAGGTGTCCCCAGTTCGGCTGCTATAAGCTCTCAGAACAGCTCAGGGGGCCATTCAAGTTCACGGCCCCCAGATCAGTAGCTGTAAAGCTTTATAAAGGATCACAGACCATCTCAGGGACCTTTAGTTAAACGCAGGGGCCCTTATTAGCTCATATGATCAGATAAGCTGAAGACCCCAGATTCGGTAAGGGGCCCCTTGTCGGCTTAAATAGGGTTTCGAAGCAGTTCAAGGGTCATATTAAAGCTTATGACCACAAAGCTCAGCTCAGGAGCCCTATTACTGCGCAGGGACCCCAGATTAGTTTAGGGCCTCCCGTACAGCACAGGGGACCCAGATTAGCTCAGGGGCCAATATCAACTTTGCGGTCTCAGCTCAGCTCAGGGGCCCCCACGGTCGGCGAGTATAGAAGCTTTGGCCAGCTCAAGGGGGCCCCGTTCAAACTCACGGCTCCTAGCTAATCTTAGCGACCCTAGAACAGTTTATGCTGCCCAACACATCTCAGGGGCGCTCAGCTCAGCTCAAGGGACCCCAGACTAGCTCTTATAGCATCAGAGGCCAGGTCAGGGGCCCCGATCAGCTCAGGGAGCCTTAAAATCGACTCATAAGACCTCAGATCAATCAGTGGCACAGGTAAGTTTAAGAGGTTTTCCAGGCAAGCCATCTGGTCAGTTTGGGTTTTTTGTTTGATACTGCAGTTGCCGATATTTTTATCTTCGTTGCGGGGGCCCACAACAGAAAAGTGGGGGGGAGGCCGTGGCCCCCCTGTCCCCCGCCCGGTTCCTACGCCTATGAGACAGGGCAAATTATGCCTGGATTACGTTTTGAAGCAAGATTTATGCAGAGACGGCCTTTGGAGATTTCGCGAACCAGTCGTTGCAGTTTACCCTGTCTGCGCAGAGCGGATAGTGATAAATCCATAATATTCTACATAAGGCGAAACTTTTTGCTGTTTACAAACTTGTGGGAAAGGACGCAACCAAAATTCTGCAGGTGCCTCCTGCCGAGCTTTCAATGTTTTTCTTACACAGATGACGTGGGAATTTCGTATTGCTGTCTGGACACAGCCTTTCATTAGTGTCACTGCGAAAAAAACACCTCGGCAAAATAAGTAAATGATCGAAGTCAAAAGCTTATAGGGTTATCAGTGGATCCGAAATGTTTTTTTAAACAAATTTAAGGGATATTGGTCTACGTGCTCAAAATTTGCTTCACAAGAAACATTATTTTTACCAGTCTGCTACATTCCATCGTAGCATGTTCTTGTCGCAAAAGGCAACACAACCACATATCGGACGGGTACATGACCACACATCGGATGGGCATGAATGCGCCCTGGGGGATGCCGCGTGGTAACGGAGCAAAATGGCACCGATCGAGACCCAAAGCAAACATTAAAAGAACTCGGGGCAATTGTTACCACTCAAAGCTGAGAGCTGTCCATGTTGCAGTGGGATGCCCTAAGGCTGAGAAGAGCAGTCAATCGTGAAATTGGAGCACCCGAACACAAAGTAAAGGACATCCGAAATTCAAGGCGGTAAACGTAAAAGTGGGGCACCCCAAGGCTAAGAAAGAGCAGGAAATTGTGGAAGAAGGGCGCGCAATCATGCACTAAAGGGCAGTCAAAAGTGGATGAGAGCGATCAATTTTACGGTGAGCCGCTTTAGAGCCGCGGAGGGTGGCCAGAGGTGAATGAGGGCAGTCCACGTTGAAGTGGGGTGTTCAAAGGTTGCACAAGAATGGCCAACAGTGGAGAAGGTGCGCGCAATCATGCAGAAGAGAGCGACTAAAATGGATGAGGGCAGTCCATGTTGCAGTGGGGCACCCTAGGGCTGAAAAGCGGGTCAATTGTGAAAACGGGGAGCCCAGTCACAAAGTTAAGGGCACTTGTAGGTAAATGAGGGTGGTCCACGTCGCAGAGGTCCGCCAAGAGCTGAAAAAGGGTGTCCAAACGTGAAATATGGGGTTCCCAACCATAAAATAGAGGGGGTCCGGAGGTGAATGAGGAGTCCACATTGAAGTGAGGCGCCCTAGATCTGCAAAGGAGCGGCCAATAGTGGAGAACAGGAGAACAATCATGCAGAAGAGGGCGGCCAAAGGTAGGCACGGGCGATCCATGTTGCAGCGGGGCGCTCTAGAGCTGAAAAGGGTGGCCAAACGTGAAATATGGGGTTCCCAACCATAAAAAAGAGGGCGTCCAGAGGTAAGTGAGGGGTCCACATTGAAGTGAGGCGCCCTAGAGCTGCAAAGGAGCGGCCAACAATGGAGAACAGGAGAACAATCATGCAGAAGAGGGCGGCCAAAGGTAGGCACGGGCGATCCATGTTGCAGCGGGGCGCTCTAGAGCTGAAAAGGGTGGCCAAACGTGAAATATGGGGTTCCCAACCATAAAAAAGAGGGCGTCCAGAGGTAAGTGAGGGGTCCACATTGAAGTGAGGCGCCCTAGAGCTGCAAAGGAGCGGCCAACAATGGAGAACAGGAGAACAATCATGCAGAAGAGGGCGGCCAAAGGTAGGTACATGTTGCAGCGGGGCGCTCTAGAACTGAAAAGGGCGGCCAATCGTGAAATTTGGCGCCTAACCACAAAGAAGAGGGCCTCAAAAAATCGGTGAGGGTGGTCCGCGTTGAAGTGTGACGCCTATTAGTAACCCGGGGGCATGATATATGAGGGGGTGCTTAGGTTTATAAATGAGTCCAGCGGTGATGCAGCATGGGAGTGCCAAAAGTTCAGTGTGGTACACCCTGTGGGACGCCGGTGGTCTAGCCGGGGGAAGTGTGGGGAGTTAGTTAGTCATTTGGGCTTTCGGGCGAGGAATAGTGCATCGGGGGGGACGCTGATACTTCACAGAGGCGATACCGATACTGGAGTTATGGATACTGGTGATGCAGGCAAGGGGCACCTGCAGTCCATAGGCGTGGAACCTTCAGTGGAACGTCTGTGGGAGCAAATAATCCTTCAAGAGACACTGATAGGGTAACAACAGGGTAGAAGGGGGGTACACGAATAGGGCTCTGGTTGGGCAACAGGAAGGAGACGACGGTGTATGCGAAGAACATTGACGGCGCAATTTGCTCAAGGAGACACCGAAGCTGAAGTTTGGAGCTTCCGGTGATACAGCTTGGGGGTACTCACATTCGGTGAAATTTGTGGGCGCTGTCAAGGGGAGGCGCTGGTAAGACAACGCGCTACGTTTGGGATGCAAGAAATGCAAAGTAAAGAGCAGCTGCATGGGGTTTCTGGCAGGGATATGTTGGTGCGTTCATGGAGCTAACGATAGGCACCCATCATGCACCATGGGGGCGCCAGTGGTATAGAGCGGATTGCTAGAAGATGGGGGCGCCCGTAGTGGGGAGTGGGGATCCAGTAGTACATACATAGCGGGGAGAGAGAGTGGGGCTCCACTGGTATAAAACTGGCTGGTAAAAGGCGAAGACCCCCTCAGTGAGGCGTGGGGGCGCCATTTGAGCAAAAGGCACCAATGATGTACCACGGGGGCGCCAATGGTAAAGAGACGGCTCTAAGAAGCAGAGGCGCCCACGGTGAAGCGTGGGGCGCCCGTGAAGTGCACAGAAGACACCAATGATGCCCCATGGGGGCGCCGGTGGTACATGCGGGGTTTCAAAAGGTGGGGCGCCCACAATGACGCGTGGGGGCGCCATTGGAGCAAAAACGAGACATCAATGCTGCACCATGGAGGCACCAGTGGCATAGAGCGGATTTTCCGAAGGTGGTGGTGGCCGAAGTGGGGATTGGGGATCCAGTAGTACATAGCGGGGAGAGAGAGTGGGGGCTCCACTGGTATAAAACGGGCAAGTAAAAGGTGAAGACCCCCCTCAGTGAGGCGTGGGGGCGCCATTTGAGCAAAAAGGCACCAATGATGTGCCACGTGGGTGCCGATGGTAAAGAGCGGCTCTAAAAGCAGAGGCGCCCACGGTGAAGCGTGGGGGCGCCGGTGGAACGCGCAGAAGACACCAATGATACCCAATGGGGGGGCGCCGGTGGTACATGTGGGGTTTCAAAGATGGGGCGCCCACAGTGATGCGTGGGGGGCGCCATTGGAGCAAAAACGAGACATCAATGCTGCACCATGGAGGCGCCAGCGGTATAGAGCGGATTTTTAGAAGAGGGGGCGCCCGTAGTGAAGATTGGGGCGCCGGTAGTACCTACATAGCGGGAGGTCAAGAGGTGGAAGAGCCCACGATGAGGCTTGGGGGCGTCGGTGGAGTGAAACAAGGGCACCAATGATGCACCATGGGGGCGCCAGTGATACAGAGCTGGTTGTCAAGATGTGGCATTTGCATGCAGCAGAATTACCACGGGGCGCCAATATTTCCGCTAGGCATGCAAACGTGGATAAAATGGAGGCGGCCTCCGGGGGTGCCTTAGTCCCGAGGGGCGCCTTACCAGCGGGGGAGGCCGCGGCCACCGCAGCCCCCCCTGGATCCGCCCCTGCTCCACGAGCCCAGTCTCGTAGGTCATCGAACGCTCGTTATTCTGAGCTAGGGTGCGGCGCGGTGACCCTGCGGGGAATGCTGTGCCGCAGTGCACGCCTGAAAGTCACACTGTGCCGCATCACTTCCATAAGACGCCTGCGGGGCAGGCTGTGCCGCGCTACGCTTTTCCATGCGATGCGTATACCGCTGTAAGCAGGCCTTGAGCGTCCACAACGCACAGTGTTCTAACGAAGCCGAAAGTGGGGACATAATTCAATATCTCAGAAAGTATGAATCCCAGATCAATAATTTTGGTATCAATCGAAAGCTCTGTTCCCACAGATTATGTGAACAACATATGAATGTCAAGACCTGACCACAGCGGGCATGACTGGCAGGTATTTGACCCTAGGTCAGCCGCAAAATAACTATATGTATATATGATAATAAGGGGGCTTTGCATGGATGCTCTAGTTAACTTCCAGACACTCAAAGTGTATACGCGCGATATTCTTGACATTCAAGACGTTATTTAACCCTCGCTTAACACACGCAGTGGAGGGGGCCCTAAAGTGCCCCCACCTATTTTTCCAAAGCAGCCAGAGAACTGTTCGCCGCCGGAAAACGCTACTCAGCCACATTTGAGAGAATTTATGAGGCCGTCGATTAATTAAGACATTTTGGAAATCGGTGAACAATTTTTTTACTTATAGGCCTTCACAGTCATTTTGAGACCGTCGCTCTTGGGCGGTCGCACCAGTTCGTCTGAACTGGTGCGATATATATATATATATATATATATATATATATATATATATATATATATTAACTGTTATATTAATATATAACTTGTTATATATATATATATATATATATATATATATATTCGTTGAATATGACGGCGAAATGGGCCTTTGTTACTTTTCGGCTAAGTGATTCTATGGTCCTGATAAGCTTCTTGTTCTCGCGATTGAATTCTTTTAAAATAACACCAAACGACTCTGGGCTTTGCAACGTTTCGATATTTCTAATATCATCCTCTGGCATAATTAAACATATTAAATACACAGCAAAATCGATCTAGTGTTCGTAAATATTCGCGTCGGACTCCATACCTTCTAAAATGAGCGAACATTATTTCATAGCATAGGCAAGTAAAAAACAATCACAAGGGACGCATTATTCGTGCGGGCACTTCGTTTTCAAAGTTTGCACGTTACCAATATCCTTAAAATCTAAGACATGATCAATCATAAACACACACGGATACACAATGATATTTGAATTGCGTTAAACTAACATATTTTAATACGGGTTCGCACTTTAATAGCTAGATGTTCTGGGTTTTAGCTATGTAATCTCAGCGGGACGCTTTCATACAAGGCTAGTTTAGCCACCAGATTCATCTGTCTGTTGATGGTCGGGTTCATTTCACGGATGTAGACCGCTTCCAGGGCTTGCAGTTTTCTTTTGTCGTGGCAGCGCGTCAGTATGGTGGTGTTCTCCACAATATCGCTCCTGGTGAGTTCTTTGCTGTGGGAGAGGCGCACGTGGCTCACCAGTGCTCCTTGCTGTAGGTGGTTCGTCAGTCGTCTGGATAGTGTGGTTGTTGTGTAGCCGATGTAGGAACAGTTTGTTTGGTGCGCACAGTCACCATGTTTACATTTAAATCTGTACACTACATCTGTGGCTTTCAGGTCCGAGTGGTCTTGTGAAGGGTTGTTTTTCAATACGAGAGTTGCTGTCCTAGGGCTCTTATAAAATATCACTAGCTCGATAGAGTCGCCGAGCTGCTTTGGCGAGCAGTTCTTGCTGATGATAGCTTGAATGACCTTTTCATCTTTGAGGTATGAAAAGGTCATTGAGGTATGAAAAGGTCATGAGGTATGAAAAGGTCAAAAAGATGAAAAGGTCATTCAAGCTATCATCAGCAAGAACTGCTCGCCAAAGCAGCTCGGCGACTCTATCGAGCTAGTGATATTTTATAAGAGCCCTAGGACAGCAACTCTCGTATTGAAAAACAACCCTTCACAAGGCCACTCGGACCTGAAAGCCACAGATGTAGTGTACAGATTTAAATGTAAACATGGTGACTGTGCGCACCAAACAAACTGTTCCTACATCGGCTACACAACAACCACACTATCCAGACGACTGACGAACCACCTACAGCAAGGAGCACTGGTGAGCCACGTGCGCCTCTCCCACAGCAAAGAACTCACCAGGAGCGATATTGTGGAGAACACCACCATACTGACGCGCTGCCACGACAAAAGAAAACTGCAAGCCCTGGAAGCGGTCTACATCCGTGAAATGAACCCGACCATCAACAGACAGATGAATCTGGTGGCTAAACTAGCCTTGTATGAAAGCGTCCCGCTGAGATTACATAGCTAAAACCCAGAACATCTAGCTATTAAAGTGCGAACCCGTATTAAAATATGTTAGTTTAACGCAATTCAAATATCATTGTGTATCCGTGTGTGTTTATGATTGATCATGTCTTAGATTTTAAGGATATTGGTAACGTGCAAACTTTGAAAACGAAGTGCCCGCACGAATAATGCGTCCCTTGTGATTGTTTTTTACTTGCCTATGCTATGAAATAATGTTCGCTCATTTTAGAAGGTATGGAGTCCGACGCGAATATTTACGAACACTAGATCGATTTTGCTGTGTATTTAATATGTTTAATTATGCCAGAGGATGATATTAGAAATATCGAAACGTTGCAAAGCCCAGAGTCGTTTGGTGTTATTTTAAAAGAATTCAATCGCGAGAACAAGAAGCTTATCAGGACCATAGAATCACTTAGCCGAAAAGTAACAAAGGCCCATTTCGCCGTCATATTCAACGAATATTGCATCAAAGAAAACCTGCTCCCGAAGTACTCAAATATATATATATATATATATATATATATATATATATATATATATATATATATATATATATATTTGTGTACATCGGCCAAATATTTTCATTTTTGCTTGTGTTGTTAAACGCCAGAGCATATTTGCATTTCAAGTACTTCTTCTCTGCTTGTTCTAAATGTCTGATTACAGTTTTCGTGTTGTTAGGCAAATTATATATTAATTCACCAAGGCATGACATAATTCACACTTCTGCAGCTAACTAGTTTCAACGAGTCTATCGTCATCTTCAGAGCTATGTACAATGTGAACAGATGATGAGAACACTGTCTAAGATAAAATAAAATTATCGTATATATATAAGACGTTCGATGATTCGATCGCAGGCACTATTTCTAAAGACAAAACCTATCCAGTGTTTGATGGTTGAATATTATTTTCTCCGCTTCGCGAGCTGAACACTTAGAAGCACTTCACTTCCTACAAATTCTTTCGCACGAATTAAACAATCAAATTATGTAATAATTCATATAGCTTAACTAACCTAACACATTACACAACAATATTCAGACACAATACAGCCCCAGCCATCTTTGCTTTCCAATCATATTTACACTACGTTGCCAAAGAGTTCAGATCTGCGCCAGGACTTGACTTGTTTGTTGATGTAGGGTCGCTCTCTGATGGTGAGGAGAGCTTCAAGGATCCAGAGTTTGCGGTGGTTGGAACACGATTTGATGATGGTGGTGTTCTCCCGTAGATCTTGTCTCGTGATTTCCAGTCCGTGCTGCTGGGCCATATGTTCATGGGGTCCTCCGGCGTTCTTGTGCATGGTGCATCGTCGTGCCAGGGTAGTGGTCGTGGCTCCTATGTAGGTACTGGGATGACGCAGACAGTCGTCATGTGGGCAAGTATACTGGTACACTACAGAGGTTCGCTGGAATGGGTCGGTGCTGGCCTTGAGGTTATTTTTCATGAAGAGGCTTGCTGTTGTTTTGCTCTTGTAGTAGATGACGAGATTGATCTTTGAGTCCTTGTCCTTGGGCATCAAGTTGTTGGTGATGATGTTCTTAAGGACACGCTCATCTACCTTGTATGAAGGTGACATCTGGCTCTGGTAGTATAGATGTATGGTATTGTCTTTGGTTTTCTGTTCCTGTTTGGCGTACTTGGCAAGTTGGGATGATATTTCGCTGTCTATTTCACTGTTGGAGAAGTTGTTATTAACAAGAATCTGTTTAGAATGTTGCAGCTCTTCGTGAACTGCCTCCCAGGTGTTGCAGTATTTCATAGCTCTTCTGATGTACGCCCTTATCACGCTGGTTCGGTATCTGTCAGGGCATTCGCTTAGTGCATTCATGCAACGTCCTGTGTTGGTAGCTTTGCGGTGCACACTCGTCTTAAACGTTCCATCGCTGGCGTCAATATCGAGGTCTAAGAAGGCAATGCGCTGTTCCGTGCTGATGTCAGTGGTAAACTTCAATACCGATTGCTCCTCCATTTTTGCCTTCAACGCGTCCATATGTGCGACGTCCTTGACCTGGAGGTAGACGTCGTCAACAAAACGGCAATACTGTAGAGGCTTGGGTTGGATGGCTTCCAGCACTTCGTTCTCCACCTTGCACATGTACATGTTGGCAAAGAGTGGTCCGAGTGGGGACCCCATGGCCACACCATCTGTTTGACGATAGAGGTGTCCAGAAGGGCAGCGGAAGAGTACCTCGCTGGTGCAGGCCAGGAGCATTTTCTTCAGGAGTTCAGTTGTCAGGCATGGTGGTGGGCGTGTCGGGTGGTTATACACGCAGCTCAGGATTACTTCAATCGTCTCTGACACAGGGACATTGGTAAATAGGCTTTCGACGTCGAGGGAAGCCATCAGTCCGTCAGGTTTGCTTGCATGTATGATGTCCACAAATTCGTCAGCGGATTTTAGGCAATATTTGCTCGGCAGGTATGGTGTTATTAACCGGTTTAATCGTTTTGCCAGTTGGTATGTGGGCGTCGTCACTTGTGATATGATGGGGCGAAGAGGGTTCCCCGCCTTGTGCGTTTTGACATTGCCGTATGCATATCCTGGTGCATAATCTCCTACGATGGCTTCAAAGTGAACTCCCCCGATGACAGCGTTCGCACTATGGATCAAACTATTGACCTTAGCCTGCAGTTCTTTCGTGTTGTTTCTGCTTACTCTAGTGAACTTGCTTGTATCGGAAAGAATCACATCTATCTTCTGTAGGTATTCATCCTTATTTAGAATTACGAAATTAGAAGATTTATCTGCTCGTCTAATTATGATGCTATCGTTATCACGTAATTCACGAGCAGCCTGTCGGAGTTCATCGCTTAAGAGTGTGCTTCGCTTAGAATCTCTAACCTTTCTTCCCTCTACTGCCAGAAGGGCCTTCAGGTTTTCCTCTACAAGTATTTTTTTGTCCTCTTCCAAACGTAAAATGTCCTGGTAGAGTAATTCCATGTTTGCCTTCTTTTCCAGCGGATCATACTTGGTTTGTATATGACAGTTTAGGCCTAAATTCAGCAGTTCCTTTTGGCTTTCTGTAAGCTCAACAGATGACAAATTAAGATAACCATCGTTGCATTCAGGGAGCATCACATGGCCACCGTAAAGATTAGCTAGTTTCTTAATGGTTTTAACTTTAAAAGCACGGTCGCTTTTGTTGGTTATTTGTTCTAGTTGAGCACTGATTGCTTGTAATTGATGTTGGTCAAGTGAACACTCAGCAAGTTTTGCTTTCAATTCTTGTACTTTGCCACTAAGTACCTTGAGTTCATTTTCCTTTGTTTCAATTTCATTTTGCACTATTTGCTTTATATATATATATATATATATATATATATATATATATATATATATTTATATATATATATATTAACAAGTTCGCCTGCACTGTTGACCGAGTGATGATGTCATAACGTCATATAATTAGTTTATATGTCGATATTAACCCACAAGGTCAAGGTCAAAGGTCTCATGTCAAAGTCATTGACCGCAGTATTCTGGTCGGGCATTACTTAGTGGCATTACTCAGTATGACGTATGCTATACTATGGCTATAGTTAGGGCTACTCTGGGCCAAGGTCACAGGTCAAGGTCAAAGTTTTTCAAGGTCAAACCCTAGTCCCACCTAAAGGCTGCTATAGTTGCGGTTATATTGTATATAACCACGCCCTTCCCTTGGGTGCGCTACTGCATGCAACCATGAAAACGAAATTCATCACAATCAACGGTGATATGTTTGTTCATACACCAGCATAATGTTATCAGATTCTTACTGAATAAAAACGAAACCTTGGCTTGCTCCATGACCGAACTGTATTTTTACGGAATTTGCGTTGCGTCAAACGCACAGAACTATTTTTCCAACGAGCCTGCCTCACGTTTTATGTCACCCTGTGTGTACGTACTTACTTGGTAAATATCATTGAGCTGCTCGTTCGCCTTTTCAATGAAATTCCCAAGTCCAAATTCTGTATCAACTGTAAGCAGGTTTACCCGCATTTCTACACTTATTCGCACCTCCATGTTTACAGCATCCAGTTCGAAACTCAAGTGACGATAAAAGAACATGCAACAAGTGCGTGTGCGTGCTGTGAGACTCTATTCCCTGATGTTATTTGAAGTGAACTTCGCAAACGAGGAAGGGTTAATTTATGTATCTCGGTTCTCACCCCATCGTGTGGTCTTAATGCCTGTGCAAATACTAGCTGCGATTCTACGAATGGTTACTGGGTATGCTAGTGCACAGAGACATCAATTGAAAGCTTGGTTTTCCCATACTGTAACCAATGCACTTTTTCACAATTATTGAGTGAAGACGTCAACGACAGTAGGTTAAAAAGTCCAGTCGACAAACAATGTCAACAAAAAATGCTCATTTAACTCATTGTAAACAATGCACTGAACTTTCGCCTTGCCCCGGCCCACCTCCCTTCAAGCCTCCAGGCATATCTCGCCGACGGCCGCCGCCCCCGACCGACAGCGCGCGCGATATGCCCCTGTATAATATGTCGCCATCACCACTGCCGCAGCGTGACGCAGCTGAAACTTGCGGGGCAGGTAGACGAAACATCCTGCCATAGTTTCCAAGTGGTCCCAGGGTGGGGCAGGCGACGCAATTTTTTTGTATGCTTATCGATAATTGACATAGTCTCAAAATGTATGTGAAATGTATATAGTACATATTTTGCTCTCCAAATTTAATCGCAGCGATCACTGGAAAAAAACCGTGTGCAAAATCGCATTCTTCATGCCTTAAGCTTTCTATTGAACCCTGGTTTGTCTCATCTTGTACGTTCTCTTAGCCCACAAATAAGCGTCGAAAATGGGCATTGCTCTTGGCCTTTATCGTGTTATGTGGCGAGAGATTCAAAGACAGCAGTTTGATGCCTTGTCACGTCGACATCAAAGGCCTTAAATTTTTTTTGCCATTTTCTGACACTCTGGTCATTTTGCTACTAGTTGCAAACATCAAAATCAGTTTTAAAAATAGTCAGAAATTCGAATAATGTTCCCATTTTGGCCTCCCTTAGAACACTGTGCAACGGTATGAAAGCGTGGGGCCAGTCACTCCGGAACTTGCTGCGGACAGTAAACTGTGTCCTTAAGGACAAGAACACCAGATTTGGACTCAGTTACGAAGTTGTCCGCTTCCCAAGTTGGCTGAAATGTAGATTTGTAATGAAAGTTTGGGTTGGTAGACTTCCTACCATCCTATTCCGATGCGTAAGGGGTGTCACCAATAATTTTACAGGGGGCGGGTCGGAGTCGGCTAGGCAATGACTGGGGAAGGCAGGCAGGCAAAGCCGAGACTGCCCGGCACTGGTGATAGACTGTCCATTGTCTGGCACTGGTGACTGACTGTCCAGCACTGGTGACTGACTTTTCTTCACTGGTGACTGACTGTCCAGCACTGGTGACTGACTTTTCTGCACTGGTGACTGACTTTTCTCCACTGGTGACTGACTGTCCAGTACTGGTGATTTACTCTTCTCCACTGGTGACTGACTTTTCTCCACTGGTGACTGACTTCTCTGCACTGGTGGCTGACTTTTCTGCACTGGTGACTGACTTTTCTGCACTGGTGACTGACTTTCCTCCACTGGTGACTGACTTTTCTGCACTGGTGACTGACTTTCCTCCACTGGTGACTGACTGTCCAGCACTGGTGATTTACTCTTCTCCACTGGTGACTGACTTTTCTCCACTGGTGACTGACTTTTCTGCACTGGTGACTGACTTTTCTGCACTGGTGACTGACTTTTCTGCACTGGTGACTGACTTTCCTCCACTGGTGACTGACTGTCCAGCACTGGTGATTTCCTCTTCTCCACTGGTGACTGACATTTCTCCACTGGTGACTGACTTCTCTGCACTGGTGACTGACTTTTCTGCACTGGTGACTGACTTCTCTGCACTGGTGACTGACTTTCCTCCACTGGTGACAGACTGTCCAGCACTGGTGATTTACTCTTATCCACTGGTGACTGACTTTTCTGCACTGGTGACTGACTTTTCTCCACTGGTGACTGACTTTTCTGCACTGGTGACTCACTGTCCAGCACTGGTGACTGACTTTTCTGCACTGGTGACTGACTTTTCTCCACTGGTGACTGACTGTCCAGCACTGGTGATTTACTCTTCTCCACTGGTGACTAACTTTTCTCCACTGGTGACTGACTTCTCTGCACTGGTGACTGACTTTTCTGCACTGGTGACTGACTTTTCTGCACTGGTGACTGACTTTCCTCCACTGGTGACTGACTTTTCTGCACTGGTGACTGACTTTCCTCCACTGGTGACTGACTGTCCAGCACTGGTGATTTACTCTTCTCCACTGGTGACTGACTTTTCTCCACTGGTGACTGACTTCTCTGCACTGGTGACTGACTTTTCTGCACTGGTGACTGACTTCTCTGCACTGGTGACTGACTTTTCTCCACTGGTGACTGACTGTCCAGCACTGGTGATTTACTCTTCTCCACTGGTGACTGACTTTTCTCCACTGGTGACTGACTTTTCTGCACTGGTGACTGACTTTTCTGCACTGGTGACTGACTTTTCTGCACTGGTGACTGACTTTCCTCCACTGGTGACTGACTTTCCTCCACTGGTGATTTACTCTTCTCCACTGGTGACTGACTTTTCTGCACTGGTGATTTACTCTTCTCCACTGGTGACTGACTTTTCTCCACTGGTGACTGACTTTTCTGCACTGGTGACAGACTTTTCTGCACTGGTGACTGACTTCTCTGCACTGGTGACTGACTTTTCTGCACTGGTGACTGACTTTCCTCCACTGGTGACTGACTTTTCTGCACTGGTGACTGACTTTTCTGCACTGATGACTGACTTTCCTCCACTGGTGACTCACTGTCCAGCACTGGTGATTTACTCTTCTCCACTGGTGACTGACTTTTCTGCACTGGTGACTGACTTTTCTGCACTGGTGACTGACTTTTCTGCACTGGTGACTGACTTTCCTCCACTGGTGACTGACTTTCCTCCACTGGTGATTTACTCTTCTCCACTGGTGACTGACTGTCCAGCACTGGTGATTTACTCTTCTCCACTGGTGACTGACTTTCCTCCACTGGTGACTCACTGTCCAGCACTGGTGATTTACTCTTCTCCACTGGTGACTGACTTTTCTGCACTGGTGACTGACTTTTCTGCACTGGTGACTGACTTTTCTGCACTGGTGACTGACTTTCCTCCACTGGTGACTGACTTTCCTCCACTGGTGATTTACTCTTCTCCACTGGTGACTGACTGTCCAGCACTGGTGATTTACTCTTCTCCACTGGTGACTGACTTTTCTCCACTGGTGACTGACTTCTCTGCACTGGTGACTGACTTTTCTCCACTGGTGACTGACTTCTCTGCACTGGTGACTGACTTTTCTGCACTGGTGACTGACTTTTCTGCACTGGTGACTGACTTTCCTCCACTGGTGACTGGCTTTCCTCCACTGGTGATTTACTCTTCTCCACTGGTGACTGACTGTCCAGCACTGGTGATTTACTCTTCTCCACTGGTGACTGACTTTTCTCCACTGGTGACTGACTTCTCTGCACTGGTGACTGACTTTTCTGCACTGGTGACTGACTTTTCTGCACTGGTGACTGACTTTTCTGCACTGGTGACTGACTTTCCTCCACTGGTGACTGACTTTCCTCCACTGGTGATTTACTCTTCTCCACTGGTGACTGACTGTCCAGCACTGGTGATTTACTCTTCTCCACTGGTGACTGACTTTTCTCCACTGGTGACTGACTTCTCTGCACTGGTGACTGACTTTTCTGCACTGGTGACTGACTTTTCTGCACTGGTGACTGACTTTTCTGCACTGGTGACTGACTTTCCTCCACTGGTGACTGACTTTCCTCCACTGGCGATTTACTCTTCTCCAATGGTGACTGACTGTCCAGCACTGGTGATTTACTCTTCTCCACAGGTGACTGACTTTCCTCCACTGGTGACTGACTTCTCTGCACTGGTGACTGACTTTTCTGCACTGGTGACTGACTTTTCTGCACTGGTGACTGACTTTTCTGCACTGGTGACTGACTTTCCTCCACTGGTGACTGACTTTCCTCCACTGGCGATTTACTCTTCTCCAATGGTGACTGACTGTCCAGCACTGGTGATTTACTCTTCTCCACAGGTGACTGACTTTCCTCCACTGGTGACTCACTGTCCAGCACTGGTGCAGTGACGGATCTAGGATTTCGTTAAGGGGTGGGGGCCAGGCTCGGACGGCGCCGAACCTGAGGGGTGCCAATTTCAGTGGCGGATCCAGCCGGTCGGTTTGGGAGGGGCAGACCAAAGTCGAAAAGCAAAAAAAACGTCACGCAGTAAAAAGCTGTGCTACCAATATCACTTGCCGGTTGAATTTTGGGTATTTGAGGTGAAAAGCTAAAAAAAACGTCACGGGGTGAAAAAACTATGGGCTCGAGATACTTCTTCCTATCCAAGGCTGGCTATACTATGACTGGCTATACTATACTATAACTGAGAATTATTGATATTTACTCCATGATTCTGATGAAGGGCTGTGCCCGAATATATAATCTTCAGTGTTTTTTTACATTTCCGGATTCGAGGGGACAGGCCAGGGAACACCTTATCAACTCATGTTCTGTTTGAAGTTGAGAGTTGAAACACCAAAATCTTGCTTATAAACTAAAAAGGAGTAGGGGAAAAAGGAGGTCGATCGCTTTGGGGGTCAAAAACATAGTGTTGCCCCGAGCTTTTCCGTTTGGGGAATGCCTTTCCCCACCCTGGATCCACCACTGGCCAATTTACCACCCAAAAGGCGGCCAGTGCCAATGTAAAACGCGTTTAAAAAAGGATTTGTAAATGCTTATTTTCATGAAAGCTTCCTCTTAGTGAGCACATGTTCACGTTTACCATCAAGCATATTTCGGGCCAGCTAACGACTGGCACCTTGGTAGAAAATGCTGAAAGCACCCACTGACACTAAAGAAGCACGATGAGCAAATAATACAGGTATATTCGGTCATGGCGAAAACTGTGGTGTCGTATCCACCACCTCCACTTATCACAGTTGTCCTGGCCAACTGCTCCATACTGAAATAGCCGATTGACGCTAACCTGAGCCTCATAGGCCGCAGAACCTCTGCGGGCCTGGGACCCTGAGTTTTTGGTGACTTCCCTGAGTTTATATCGAGTCCCCTCAGCTAATCTGGGACCGCTTTAGTTAACCAGGCCCTCACACTGAAATTGAAACCTATGTGTCGCCGCTGAAGCCTATTATGCTTTTCGGGGCCCTTTTATTGATATAGGGCCCTCTCAACAGGTCCTGGGCCCTCTGAGCTAAAAGTTGGAGCTCTGAGCTCTGAGCCCCAAGCTGGATTAGTGTCCCTTAAGCTGGTCAGGGTCCCCTGGGTTGGTACCGTTTTCGTTTAACTGATATAGATCCCTTCAGCTTGTTTGGGGCCCGTTGTGCGTATCTGGGCACTAGTTCGTCGAGGCACCCAGCTAGTCTGGCCCTATTAGTTTTATGGGCCTTCTGAGCTGCTGCAGGGTCCCCTCAGAGTGTCTGGGCCCCATGAGTTGAAAATTGGACCCCTGGGTTAATTTTTAGTCCCTGAGCGTATTTAGAAACCGTTTAAATAGGTAGGCACCCCACGCTGGTCTTGAGAATCCTGTGTTGGCACTGAGGTCAAATGAGCTCGTTGGGGGCCCTTATCTGGGCCCCCTTAACTGGCACGGGCCCCTCAGCTGATTTTGGAGACCCAAAATCCCTCCTACCGGATTCCACCCACGCCAGATTTCCTGACTCCCTGAGGGCCCCTGGGGGCCATTGGGGATTTTTCCCGCGATCAGCGCTGGGGTCCCTCCCCCGAGACAAAGCTTACAACATGTCTCTGTCTCTATACTCTAGCGTCTGCCAGAGTTGAGCTAGAATCATTTTAGGCACAATTCGCTTCCTCTCGTTACGGCGAATCATCGAATAATGTATAATATGACTATACTAGGTTAAAACATAAAAATGACCTGACCTAAGGTTAGGTCAAGGCCACCATCTAGCCTAGCATAGTCAGTATGCATATCAATCAACTCACAGTAACAATAAAAAATGGTATCAAAATACGGGTTTTATCGATATTTCCTGCAAAGCCATTGATCCAAGTCTTAAAACCTACTTAGGAAGCCCCAGATGAACTCTCAGAGGTAACATGTCTAAACTTGCAACATGAACCGATAAAGAGGCCTAGGGTACTATGATTTGGGGAATCCGAAGGTATTTCAAGCGGCGTCTGCAGACATAGAGCAATTGTTCGGCAAATTTCCGTTTTACCCCATGCATTTTCAATGGAGAGGTCATGATTCGTACCTGTCCCTAGGTCATCGATGGGAAAAATCCTGGAATAAATTTATTAGTACTTTTTGGGCCCATTATATGGTACAAGTTGGAATTCGATAGATTCACCCTTTTCTTACTTACGCCAACTTAAACATTTTTTGGGGTGAGGTCACTTGACCTGCACTGATGACCTGACCTGAGATGACACAACCTTAAATTTTGAGGGAAAGTTGCGGAAGTGATCAATGATAAGGTGTGACAAGTACTGTGTCGCTTCGCGCCGACGCTTTTTCGTGCCACTTGGAGACCTCGAAGGGGTGTTCAAGCACACCCCAACGGGCCGCAACGGGGCGCGAATACTCTAGAACAGGGCTGAGGCCAAAAGGGAAGGCTCTAAACAATGTCTGAAATTTTGAGGTCAAGGTCCTTCAATGTCATTGACCTATTACGGCACAACCCAACATATTATGCCTAATTTACGCTATAACTAGCGCTGCGCCCAAGCTTACCAATGACTTTTGATCAAGCCTTGATCATCAAGGCCAGTCACCTTTAAAATTGACCTGTGACCTTGATCTAAACACTGAATAACCTTAACTTTGATGTAAGAGCATACGTTATAATAGGTGTCGTAACATTATGCAACGTCATTTAGGGGCTGTCCAGGAGTAACTGTGCTCATCAGGGACACCTATGCTCTCTGGAGGGGCCTTTGCTTCGATGAGGCACTTGTGCCACCCAGGGGCGCCTTCGCTCCCCAATGGACGCAACCTAGCTATCCAGGGGCATCTTTGCTGTTCCGGGGGTGCCTTTGATACCCAGTGCCCAAGGGGAGCTTTTTCTTATCCAGGTTCACCTTGGTATTGAGGGGCGTATTTTTATTCAAGGTAACCTATACTACCCAGTGGCGCCTACCCTATGCAAGGGGCGCTTAGGCTATCCAGGGGGCGGCAATTTGCTATACATAGGGCGCCCTTATGCTCTCCATGGGCACCTCATTCAGAGGGTGCCTCTGATATTCAGGGGCGCTTTTCCTATCAGCAGGGTACCTGTGCCATCTTGGGGCTATTCTTATCAAGGGACACTGCTGTTATTCAGAAATACCTACACCACTGTCGAGAGTCGCCTTTGCTACCCAGAGGCGCCTTTACTTCTTAGGAAGTTTGGCGCCCATGCTTTAAGGAGTGCTTTGGCATCGATTGATTGCTCTATTATTGGGCTTAGGTGCGCGTGAACCTTGAGCTCATGTAGCGCCCATATTGTTGCTAAGGAACACTTATGCTATCAAAGGGCGCCTTTGCTATCCAGGGCCTCTGTTTTATTCAAGGCAGTCTGTTCTATCTACGGGCATCTGATATTTCGGGGGCGGTGCCTAGGTTATTCAGGAGGCGGCTTTTTTCTCCACAGGGGCGCACTATTGCTTTCCAGGGGCGCCGTTACTGCCCAGGGGTGTCTTTCTATCCAGGGGCGCATATGCTGTCTAGGTATATTTTTCAATCACAGACATGATTGAAATACATGCCCCTACGTTATCCTGGGGTGCTTTTTGTCTCCGGTAAGGCGCTATTTTTCTCTTCCGGGCACCAGTTTATCCAAGGGCACCTATGCTGTCCAGAGAAACTTTGTTATCTAGGGCTGCCTTCGCTGTTAAGGGGCACCTTTGCTACCCAAAGGGAGCATTTTACTTTCCTGGAGTGCCTATTTCCATCTAAGGGGCGCATATGCTATCTTTGAGCGCCTTTGCAAACATGGGGCGCACTTTTCTATCCAGGGGCGCCTTTGCACTTGAGGGGGCGCCTCTGCAATCCAGGAGGAGCCCAAAATAGATGGAGAATAAGAATTCTGAAATAAGGCGCTCGAACACTGAAATAAGGTGCCTAATTATCAGAAAGAGGCGCTCATCTGCTGAACGGGGATGACTGCTGGTTGGTGAGGGCAGCGTTCTCGGAAGTGAGGCGCACATACTGAAAAAGGCACCCGGTTGCAGCGATGGAGCACTAAGCCTTCAGTTATAGGTTAATGAAATGTGGTTAAAGGCAGTCCATGCTCAAATTGAGCGCTCGAGCCCTGTAACAGATCGCGCGGCTGTCGGACAGGTGTGCCAAACCATAGACAGTAGGGCAGCTGAAGATGGAAAGGGACGCCTATGATATCCTGGGGGCGCCTGTACTCTCAGGCGAGGCGCTTGTTTTCTTTCTCAGGCGCCTAGTTTATCCATGGCCGCCTATGCTGTCCAGATAATCTATTTCAAGAAGGGTTAACTTTGCTGTCCAGGGGCGCCTTTGCTATCCAAGGGCGCATATGCTATCTGTAGGGCGCTTTATGCAAAGGGCGCCTAGGCTGTCCAAGGGCGCCGTCCTAACCAAAGGCCGCCTTTCACTTTCCCTGAAGTGCCCATTTCTGTGTGAGGGGTGCATATATTATCTAGGAGTGCCCTTGATATACGGAGACGCCTTTTTGTCCAGCGGCGCCTTTGCTCTTGAGGGGCGCTGCTCCAATCCAGGGTAGCTGAAGATGGATAAGGGACATCTATGTTATACAGGGGGAGCCTGTACTTTCCAATGGGGCGCTCATTTTCCTTCTCAGGCACCTAGTTTACCTAGGGGGCGCCTACGCTATCCAAAGGCGCCTTTACTACCGAAGGGGTGCCTTCCTAGGGGCGCTTTGTTACCCAGGGGCACCTTTGCTGTCCACAGCACTTGTGCTATCCAGGGTTGTCTTTGCTGTCCAGGGGCGCCTTTGCTATCCAAGGGTGCATATGATATCCGTAGGGCGCTTTTTCCAGTGGGTGCCTAGGCTATCAAAGGGCGCCTTTTTCTACCCAAGGTGAGCATTTTATTTTCCTATAGCGCCTATTTCTATCTAAGGAGCGCTTATGCTGTCCAGGGCACCTATGTTACCAAGATTTGCCTTTGCTGCCCAGGGGCGCCTTTCTTAGCCAAGGGCGCATATGATATCCGTAGGGCGCTTCATCCAGGGGGTGCCTAGGCTATCCAAAGGCGGCTTTTCTATCGAATGGGTGCCCTCCTTGGGGCGCCTTTGCTACCAAGGGGCGCCTCTACTGTCCACAGCACTTGTGTTATCCAGGGTTGTCTTTGCTGTCCAGGGGCGCCTTTGCTATCCAAGGGTGGATATGACATCCGTAGGGCGCTTTTTCCAGTGGGCGCCTAGACTATCAAAGAGCGCCTTTTTCTACCCAAGGTGAGCATTTAATTTTCCTAAGGCGCCTATTTCTATCTAAGAAATATCACAAAACGTGCGCATGCTTACAGATGGACACAGATTTTACCTGCTGAGTTTACTGCCTTAACTCGAAAATCAGTGGCGATGGCTCAGGTTATGAATCATTTTGGAGGCTCACCTTTACAAATCGTTTAAACTGCCGATGAAAACAGCTTTGAGACATGTTTGGCCCGGGCACTCTCTTCTCCCATGTTGCAGTTACCTCTCCCACCCTCTCAACTTGAATATGAGCCCAATATAATCCGCACACAAATGACAACAAAATCCAAACATAATCCGCAGGGCATCGGTGATATCACCAGTAAAGACTTGCATTATATGATAGGTGACCTTTCGATGAGAATCGTGAAATTTTTATGTTGAGACGAGCATCTGTGTAACTGCTCTCTCTCTCTCTCTCTCTCTCTCTCTCTCTCTCTCTCTCTCTCTCTCTCTCTCTCTCTCTCTCTCTCTCTCTCTCTCTCTCTCTCTCTCTCTCTCTCTCTCTCTCTCTCTCTCTCTCTCTCTCTCTCTCTCTCTCTCTCTCTCTCTCTCTCTCTCTCTCTCTCTCTCTCTCTCTCTCTCTCTCTCTCTCTCTCTCTCTCTCTCTCTCTCTCTCTCTCTCTCTCTCTCTCTCTCTCTCTCTCTCTCTCTCTCTCTCTCTCTCTCTCTCTCTCTCTCTCTCTCTCTCTCTCTCTCTCTCTCTCTCTCTCTCTCTCTCTCTCTCTCTCTCTCTCTCTCTCTCTCTCTCTCTCTCTCTCTCTCTCTCTCTCTCTCTCTCTCTCTCTCTCTCTCTCTCTCTCTCTCTCTCTCTCTCTCTCTCTCTCTCTCTCTCTCTCTCTCTCTCTCTCTCTCTCTCTCTCTCTCTCTCTCTCTCTCTCTCTCTCTCTCTCTCTCTCTCTCTCTCTCTCTCTCTCTCTCTCTCTCTCTCTCTCTCTCTCTCTCTCTCTCTCTCTCTCTCTCTCTCTCTCTCTCTCTCTCTCTCTCTCTCTCTCTCTCTCTCTCTCTCTCTCTCTCTCTCTCTCTCTCTCTCTCTCTCTCTCTCTCTCTCTCTCTCTCTCTCTCTCTCTCTCTCTCTCTCTCTCTCTCTCTCTCTCTCTCTCTCTCTCTCTCTCTCTCTCTCTCTCTCTCTCTCTCTCTCTCTCTCTCTCTCTCTCTCTCTCTCTCTCTCTCTCTCTCTCTCTCTCTCTCTCTCTCTCTCTCTCCAGGCTGTGACGCGGCACCCCTGGCCGCCCTGTTTAGACCAGCGTCGTCGCCGGAGGGGAGTGGTCAGCTGGGGGCCGCCAGCCAGCCTCAGCTGACCATGGAGACTGGCGCCGTGACGTCACCGGAGCTCACTGGTGAGCGCTGATTGGATGGCAGGCCCGGGCCCATGGTTCGTGGTTTCTCCTCGATTCAGGGGGGTCTGGATGGGCAGGAACAGGTAACGGTTTGGGCTGTTTACCATCCCCCTTCCGGCACGCTAAAGTGTGTTGCTTGCATTGCATTTGCAAAGCGGAGCTCGACGGTCGAATAAATATTTGCATTGATCTCGTTATGCGGATAAGATTTATGCTTGTTGAGATTAAATCTGTATCGTAGAGGTCAGCTTGGCACAACGTTTCAGTTTTTGTTCCATTCCGTCCCGTGCAAATATCTCCCGTGGCATACTGTCCCGGAAAAGTTATCCAACAAATCGCCATTCTCTATCCAGTTTCATTTTCCCCAAAAGTTGTATTTCCCTTTATTACTTTCCCAGTGCATGTACCGCCTTCACGCGTTAGCGTTATGACCGTTGCTTTGCTGCGAGTCCCATTCAGTAGGATCAACACGGTTGGGGGTGGACTATTTTTTTCGGGTGCCTCTCACCTTCAGTGCGTATGTGACCACATGCCTCCTCACTGACCTGTTGGGTACAGTCACTCCGAATTTAGGGCCCAGGTGTGCGAGCCTTTGTCAGAGCTCCCAGTTGACAGAATGTAAAGGTCCTGGTGTGAAATGTATTTAGGCTAGGATCGGGAGTTTTCTTTACTGGGGCAATGTAGTCCTTCATCAATGTGCTTCCGCTGACTTATTTACGATGTATCTGCCTGTGTCTCTCTCTCTTTTAGAGGCGACTGCAAATCATCTTATAATACTAAACGTCACGATACAGACAGTAAAATGACCTTTCCATAGGGAAAGCTTTTATTCTTCGGAAAGCTTGTGGCAAGGTCATTATGGGTAAGCTTAACACGCGCCCCATTGGGGGGGGGCGAATTTCGCCCCCCTCCTGGTTTTCCCCGGATAAAGCAAACAGGAAGAAACGCAGAACAACGAAACTTACAGTACCTTATCCCTAATAAATTCTACGCATTTTACAATTTTTTTAGGTCAGGTCATGTCAGGTCAAGGAGCTATCTAAGGTCAAGTGACCCGACCTCAAAACCTAAAATTACGAGTTTGAAGCGGCGCATAAAGAGCATCAGCCAGCCGATCAGTTTGAAACTTTCATAATATGATAAGACTATTAGGGTCTACAAATCTGCTATCTCGGAATTTTGATATTGTTGACCTAAGGTGGGGTCAATTTTTTGGTCACCCCATTATGTCTATGGAGAAAAATATAATGGGTTTGTTTTTGGTAAATACGCGATAGATTAACACGCGCATTGAGGGGGCGGGTACCCGCCCCCCTCGGGTTTTTCGGAGATAGTAGAAAAACGGCGGCGCGTAGCGCCGCCGTACTTGGTATACCTTTTCCCTCATCTTTTTTACAACTTCTGTGAAAATTTTAAGGTTAGGTCATCTCAGGTCAGGTCACCAGTACAGGTCAAGTGACCCGACCTCAAAAAAGTTTAAGATAGCATAAGTCGGAGCAGGGTGAACTTATCCGATTGAAACTCATATCACATAATGGCCCCACCGAGTTCTCTAACATATTTTCCGGTATTTTTGATATCGATGACCTAAGGTCAGGTACGAGGCATGACCTCTCCATTGGAAATACATGGGAAAAATGGTTTTTACGGAATAACTCAGTAACGGATGGTGATAGAGCATTTATTTTAGCTGCATTAGACTCGCCTGGGCTTTGCGGTTCTAATGATATGCATTTTATATAATTTGACCCTGACCTGACCTCAGGTCAGGTCAAATCCTTGATTTGACCTAGCAAGGTCAAATTATATATCATTCGATTTGGCTTGCTAAGAGGATTCATATGGTTCAAGTCGTTTTGCTCTATCTTTACTTGTTCAGATGTAATGCCCGAAAAACTGAATTTTACATGTTATCCCTATGACGGGCATGTTTTGACCTCTCGTGACCTTAAATGTGACCTGACAAAAAAATGGTTCAAATGCTCTCGATGGAGAAGTGGATGGGCAGCCCAACGCCGTTTACCGTTTTTCGCTACCTACCGTGGTTCTCGAGATCTTAGGGGGCGGGTACCCGCCCCCCCGTCAATGCGAAGGTGGCTCAGACCCCCGTCAATGCGCGTATTAAGCTGAAAATGCTCAAACGGTGTATTCTTACCACAATCTTGACCATAATGTTGAGTTTTTTACCATCTGACCTCTCAAAGGTCATATCAGGTCACAGGAGCATACAGTGATTGTTTTGCCAATAACTTCTCACTAAAAGTTATTGGCAAGAAGATCATTACGTAAGAGCCGCTTGGACTGGACGGACGTGTTTTTGGAGCGTCGTGGTATTACTTCCATAACTTCTTTAAAAGTGGAAAAAGCAGATGGTGTTATAGAGCGTCTGTAAGAGAAAAGTTTAAAGATCCTAAATATTTCAATTGTGTTCAATTATGGTTAGATATTGACTGTGTTGAGGTCATATCAAGTTGGCCATATTTTCAGAATTCAAAAGAACTTAAGTATTTTTCGACAAGTTCATCAGCAAGTTTTCTGCTCGATTTTCAACTTCTGTGACCTCGTGACAAAAATAATCACTGTTCTCCCGTTCTCAATAGCCATAAGTGGCAAAAATTTGACAGGCTTACGTAGCCCTGTGACGTCAACATAATAAAGAGAACGTTACAACGGACATGAAACGAAGTTGTAAGGTTTGCATGTTTATTACATAAATCCAAGAACCAAGTGCAAGAATTCCCTCTTTACAACTCGAGAATTATCATGACTAACACAAGTCATTGAAAATCCAGAAGTCAAAATCCAGAAGAAGAAGAAGACAGAAATGTGATTGTTGTGAACAATAATGAAAATCTAACTCCGAGGCCGAACCAAGATCAGACAAGTTGAGCGAAAAAGGTGATTCGCGGTGAACTTTTTGGAATTTTGAATCCGAGGCCGTACCAAGAGATCTTCTAGTTGCATCATAAGGAACACGCCTTCAAACTAGAGCAACCGGTAGTGGTACTAGTATCACTCCACACACACTGGTATCTAAGAAGAATAATTTGGCCGCTGCTTTCTCGGAGGACAAACTTTCCCTCTTGGTTGGAGGTCAGCTGTGTTTTTCAACTTTTTTAGCTCTCAGTGGTGCGTTATCATCAACAGTCAGACACTTATATTCCTCTTGGTTGTTATCTGCACCAGGTAAAACCGGTAAGTGGCTGTGGTGTTGTTCTCAAGAGCCCTTTCGGCAACTCGCGGAGCGCTCTTGGCATCTGAGAAAAAATCAGTAATTATTTGCTGCCTTTCATGCGGCAGGTGAATTGCTTTGCTCTTATTGGGATAAACATTAAGTTGTTCTATTCCCTTCAAAGCCACATGTCGTAAATCACAAGTTTCCGCCTCAAACCCACTTGTCAGGTAGCAAGTGTCGTTGTCTTTTTCTAAGTCTTCGTTAAGGTAAGCTAAGCTAAGCCTTACTGAGCCAACGTAACGGGGATTGGCTTTACCAGCGAAGTGCAGTGGGGTCAGTTAGTTTTGTCTTCATTTCAGTTCTGTGCAGGAGTGCTTGATTTTTTTCTCCAACTTTGATTTGTGGACCATCCCTGTCCCATATCTTCTAAGAATGTGCTATTAGTTACCTGATGTTGGACTGACTGACTTCCTTCCCATTTACTACGGGCCTGACTGACAACACCGACCTCTCGTTTGACGACGCATACTCCCCTAAACTATCTCGTTGCTCTGGTCTCCGACTTTTGCTATGTTGAGATTACTGCATTAATTACTCCGCTTGTGCCACTGATAGTTTATGATCAGTTCAAAGTAAATCTTATATTCATCTCAGTTTTTATCAAATCAAATCAAAAACCGACTAACAGTAACTGCAAAAAAACTACTGATCAGATTTTTCTAAAATGGCACCTGTCAACTCGAAATATGTGGACTCCCGCTTTGATCGCCTTACCGAGGAAAACTATTCCCTGAAAAAGGAAGTAGAAAACCTAAAATCCGTGGTCAATGAACTGAAGTCTGAACTTCAAGGACTTCAATTTGTGGTCTCGGAAAACATTGTGCGCAGGGAGGTAGTGGAAAAGGACTTGACTTTGGTCAACTCCAAATGTACAAAAGTTGAGGCTAGTCTCGCATCTGTGACCACTACATGTTATGCAGTTGCTACTGACCAGGCAGCCATCCGTAAAGCTGTAGAGGTTCAAGCCCAATACAGCAGGCTTTCGACCCTACTTCTCTCGGGCGATGCAATCCCTCCTCCCCAACCGGGTGAGAATACCCTCAGTGGAATTTTATCAGTGATCCGGGAGTACCTGGGGATCTCCATACATCCCCTGGCCATTTCGGCCTGTCACCGTCTACGCAATCAAAGCACAGTTCTCCTCCGATTTGTAAATCTTCATGAGCGTGAGGCAGTTTACAGACAGCGTACCAGACCAACCAAAAGGGGACTTGCTGTACATGAGAGCCTCACAGCTGAGCGGATGGCAGCGGTCAGGACTTTAAAGGACCTTCACTACCCCAGGGAAAGCTCCCCACTCCTAACCCATTACACGAACCGGGCACGGATATTTGTAAAACCCAAGGGTTGCACGAAGGCATTTGAGGTAGAGGTGGTTGCAACCAGGGAGGACATTTTGGCTTTATGTAGAGCAGCTGGTGCTGGTATTCAAACCAACCCTAGTGCCATGAGAATGACCCAGTCATCCCCACCGTCTCAGACTGCCTCTGGACCCACGGGTGAGACTGAGCGGGCCCCAGCGGCCACACCTTCTGCAGATGCAGCTGATGCCCGTCGTGTATCCTTGCCCTCGGTGCAGCAGAATTGCTGCTCCTTTCCTAAGCGTCCAGACTTGGAGTCAACCTCTGGCCCCCTGGGAGCCCTGTATCTAGTGGGTCAACTCTGGGATCAGGTACCAATCATCTGGAGACAAATCCTGTTACCTCTATCTCAGTGCGGACCTCTGCCTCCGGGGGGCCTCCTGCCCAACTATCTACTTCTATAGTTGCTCAGACTGCTGGGTCATCAGGGCAAGGCGACACAAACCTCGGTAAATCCCGGGGGTTCCAAGAAGGTGTGGGGGATGGCACTAGGCCTACAGTCCTGGCTGCCTCAAAGAAGAGCAAAAGACTGGGTAATCGAAGCTCAGGCACATCTTCTCAAACTGGCAAGCGTTAAACAATGTAATCATATGTTGGTCAGTTCAACATCTTTTCATGATTCCTCTTTCAATTGTTTTTTGTGCGGATCTCTGTTAGCCAGTTAAGGTAACAGAGTCATTTCAAGTGTTTACGAGAGAATATTTGATTTATTCTTGATTACCTTTTTTCTATACATAATGCCTTCTGCTAAGTTCTCACCAAATTTTTCGTGCCTTGGCAATGATCAGAATACCTCAGTGACTGAACTTCAAACTCTACTAGATAGTTGTGAATACTCTACTTTGAAAAACTTAACCAATCTTCATGAAATTCATACAGACTCCAATATATCCTTGCTGCACATAAACATTCGCTCTCTACCTAAGAATTTTGACAAGCTTGAACTCCTTATTCATCAGCTACCGGTGGCACCTAAAATTATATTATTGAGCGAAACCTGGCTTGATCCTTCTCTTGCCTCATCCTACAACCTCAAGAATTATAGATTGGAAGTGAGTGGGCCTAACCCAGTAAGACGCAAAGGATCAGCAATATTCGTCAGTGATTCCATATCATATCTAAGGAGACAGGATCTTGAAACTTCCAGACTTGAATTCCAATCTGTCTTCATTGAACTTAAGCTACAGCAAAAGAAAAACTTAATAATTGGTTCCACTTACAGATCACCCTCATTTCCACTATCTGGCTATCTGGAATACATCGAACCAGTAGTTAACGCACTGAACCTAGAAGCCAAGAGCTGTATAGTTGGTGGTGACTTCAATGTAGATATTCTGAGACATAATTCCGTTGATCAGTCAGCACTTTTTCTCAATGTATTTGCTGCTCTTGGTCTTTTCCCGTGTATCTCACTACCAACCAGAATCACTCAAGAATCAAGCACACTGATAGACAATTTTTTTCATAATGACCCAACCATAATAAAAAATCCGACAATCCACGTCTCGGACATAAGTGATCACCTGCCAATTTCCATCAACATAAACATTGTCTTTAAGAATAATGTGAAAAGAAAAAGTTATTGTAAACCTGAACTCACTTTTGACTTTCGAAACATTGAAGCCCTCAACTTGTCCCTTTCCCACAAATTGAATCACGTCTATGATATAACCGACCCAGAGGAAGCAGCACTTTTCCTGACAAACACCATCAATAACGATATAACGAGACTAAGCAAAAAAAAAGATCAAAGGAATGTACCTGTCCAATCCTGGATTTCTCATGGTCTTCTCCAAAGCATAAATACGAAAAATAGATTGTACAAAAAGTCAATTTAAGAACCTTCTTACTTTAACAAAACTAACTTTATTACTTATAGAAACCGACTTTCAAGCTTAATTCGGTCAGCAAAAAAGCGATACTATTCCTGGAAATTGGCAGAATTCAAATCCAATCCGGTCAAACTTTGGCAGCTCCTGTCCTCAATGATCTACAAAAATAAGTCCAAAAACAAGCTCCCAGATAGCTTCATGTACAACAACTCAAATATCACTTCATACACAGACATCGCCAACAAGTTCAACCTATTTTTTGCTTCGGTGGCTACTAATTTGAACAATAATCTACAGACCACGGATACTGATCTTATGACATATCTTCCCAACCCCAACAACCCTCGCACATTATTCTATTTCCATCCCACAGATGCCCGATCAATCATATCAATCATAAACAGCCTTGGGTCCTCTGCGGCTTCACCAGACTGTCTCACTTCAAAAATTCTCCAAGCCATCTCAGTAACCATTGCCCCTTTTCTCGAGTATGTATTTAATATATGTATTACGAGTGGGTCTTTCCCATCACCCTTTAAAAAATCAATTGTGGTGCCAATTTATAAATCTGGTGACCCCTCCTCCTTTAATAATTACCGACCAATTAGCCTGCTCAGTCTCATCTCTAAAGTTCTGGAAAGAATTGTGTACGCACAACTCTCGGAGTTCATTTCTTCAGAAAATATACTAAACGAGGACCAATTTGGATTTAGGAAAGATCACAGCACCTATATGCCAATTTCTCTTCTTCATGACCACATTACGTCTGCCCTCTCCCAGAAAAAATTAGTGCTACCATATACCTAGATTTTTCGAAGGCCTTTGACACGGTTAATCACACCATTCTCCTGAGGAAATTACACTATTACGGGATTACTGACATTTGCCTAACATTTTTCAAATCATACTTAGAAAACCGATCCCAAATAGTTCGATACAACTCTGTTCTTTCCCCTATGCCACAGGATATGAACCACGGAGTGCCGCAAGATCTATCCTCGGCCCTCTACTTTTCCTTATTTATATAAATGACATAACTCTTAGCTCCTCCATATGCCGTTTCTTGCAATTCGCTGATGACACCGTTGTAACATACTCGGCTAAAAGTGCTCTTGAACTTCAAACAATCGTACAAGATGACCTACCAAAGATCAGTAAATGGTTAATTAGCAACCGACTAACAGTAAATGCAAAAAAACTAGTTATCAGATTTTTACAAAAACACGCACCATTCTCACAAACATATTCTTAATGGGTAAAAAACTTAAACGCAAACCTGAGAAAAAGTAACTTGGCATAATAATTGACGAAAACCTGAAGTGGAATCCACATATTAGAAGCATTGAAGTCACCATCTCTCGGAACATTGGCCTTATAGCAAGAATACGAAGATTCCTAAAGCCCAACCACATCGTCCTTCTCTACAACTCTCTAGTACTCTCCCATCTATCCTATGGAATACAAGTCTGGGGAGTTACATATCCTTCAAAACTGACTCGATTGAAGATTCTCCAAAAGAAAAGTGTCCGTATCATTGACTCTGCAGACCGGATAGCTCCATCCAGCCCAATCTTCAAAAAGTATTGCATTCTGAAAATTCACGACCTAGTCATACTGTTCCAACTAATGGTTCTCCATAGCTTTCTGGTCTACTCACTTCCAAGGCCACTTGCAGAAAGATTTGCCCTTTCTGATCATGAAAGAAACAGGGTCGTCAGACAGCCCAAGCATTTTGAAGTTCCCTTCACTTCATTGGTGTACAGAACATTTTCCTTATTCATCTCTGCTCCCAGGATTTGGAATGAAAATATCGCCAGTAGAATCAGAAATCTCTCAGATGTCCCTAGTAGTAAGTTCATCTTTAAGAAAGTAGTCAAAAAAATATTTATAGATCTTTACTGAGGCTCCTACTCCAATTTGTTCGTGTTCTATTCCTCAGTGATATTGCTTGTATTTAGTGCTCCTTTACGCCTTATTCACCGTTACATGTTCTACACGTCCATTTCTCTTTTGTTTCACACGGAGCCGACGGTCTCCCGTTACCGTTGGCTCACCCTCCAATGCACGAGCACTGCAGGCCCTTAAGGTCTGGTGAGGTGCGATCGAACGTTGTGTGCGGGTTGTCCTCCCCAAGTGACTGTGACTGTGCGTCCGTGTGCGACTGTGTGTTTCGCACTCCATCGTAGTTTTTCGTAGATGAGCCCCAAAAATCAATAGTTCGCAGACCTGTTTTCCTCTCAGGTTGTGTGTGTGTGTGTGTGTGTGTGTGTGTGTGTGTGTGTGTGTGTGTGTGTGTGTGTGTGTGTGTGTGTGTGTGTGTGTGTGTGTGTGTGTGTGTGTGTGTGTGTGTGTGTGTGTGTGTGTGTGTGTGTGTGTGTGTGTGTGTGTGTGTGTGTGTGTGTGTGTGTGTGTGTGTGTGTGTGTGTGTGTGTGTGTGTGTGTGTGTGTGTGTGTGTGTGTGTGTGTGTGTGTGTGTGTGTGTGTGTGTGTGTGTGTGTGTGTGTGTGTGTGTGTGTGTGTGTGTGTGTGTGTGTGTGTGTGTGTGTGTGTGTGTGTGTGTGTGTGTGTGTGTGTGTGTGTGTGTGTGTGTGTGTGTGTGTGTGTGTGTGTGTGTGTGTGTGTGTGTGTGTGTGTGTGTGTGTGTGTGTGTGTGTGTGTGTGTGTGTGTGTGTGTGTGTGTGTGTGTGTGTGTGTGTGTGTGTGTGTGTGTGTGTGGTGGTGCGTGCGTGCGTGCGTGCGTGGTGCGTGCGTGCGTGGTGCGTGCGTGCGTGGTGGTGTGCGTGGTGCGTGCGTGCGTGCGTGCGTGCGTGCGTGCGTGCGTGCGTGCGTGCGTGCGTGCGTGCGTGTGTGTGTGGTGTGTCTCGTATCCCATCGTAGTTATTCGTAGATAAGCCCTAAAAATCAATAGTTGTTCGTAGACTTGTTTCCCTCTCCGGTTATGTTGTCCCTCATCCAAATAAGTGCATCAGTCTTCTAATGTCTCATCCCAGTACATATAAGAGTAAAGGTATATTCGCCGCCAAAGAAAGCTGTAATCATTATTTACATCCACCAAATTCAAAACTTTCACCTGTCAACCGAGGGCGAAGACGGACACATAGATTGTCTTCCCGTCCCCTGCTGGCTACACTACAGACCTACCCGGTGCTCACTCTATTCTTTCCTATATTATGCAACTCGTCCACACCTGTGTGCATGCCCTTGTAAATGTCTGAATGTCCGAAATGTCCGGAAATACACGTGTATGGATTCAAATTGAGATAAAGCTCCCATTCTGCTTGCATTGTGCTTGTATTGTCCCGGGGAGTCGATTGATATGCCACATGACCATACCAGGTCACCCTGTGACCTTGACCTAGTTCGAGGTCAGGTCATTTTCACAGTTTGACCTAGCAAGGTCATATTATACATCATTCGATTCGCCACAATGAGAGAAGTCCAACGATGCATAAATATGTTCTATAGCTCCGCTGAGGAAACATCTAGAGGGAGAAACGTACATTGCCCTGTTGTAAGCCTATGGGACATTATTTGACCTATGCTGACCCCAATATTGACCTGACATAAAAATACGTCGTATAATCTCTCTTCGTCCCGTCAAGAGCTTTCAAACGCCGTCCGTAATTTTTCTTTAGCTTTCCTGGGAAATGAGATACGGAGGCCCCCAGCGGGGCGCGTCATGCCAGGGACCCAGCGGGGCGCGTGTTAAGTTACAGAGGTTGATTGTTCGTCTTCTGTGATATATTAGTGGTAGGATGGGCTTAGATAATCAAACTCGGGAAGTCCCATAAACGGAAACAGTTATCTGATTTCACTCATCAGTGGATCCAGGATGGCATGAAGGTACGTCTCGTCGACCTCTCCTTTCTCCCCAATGAACCTTAGCGCCCCTGGAACGTATGTGGCGCCCTCTGAAACGTATGTGGCGCCCTCTGAAATGTCGCTTCTCACCGCCTAGTCTGCGAGTATCGGCGCCCCGGCGATATTTGGCGCCCCGTAGTAGGATACGCCGTCCGAAATTTGCGTCCCTCTGGTCCAAATGGCGCCTCCAATAGTCCCCTCCAACGGTCGGAAATGCTGGATCTGCCTATTCCTTCACTGCCACTAGCCTACAGTCGGTGCCTCGCACCGGCCGGCAGTGCTTTAGTGGGGCTGCGCGCCAAGGTTTGTATAAAGCCGTGTAACATAAGTTGGTGATTTGTGCGGTAGATGGCGGGCCTGCGGCGGCGGAGGCGCTGTCGCGTATATCGGAGAGCTCCGGCGGCGGCGACAGTGACTGTTGGAACGGTAGCGGAAGCGACAGCGACGCAGAATTACACGTGAGATCGCTGACAGCGCAGCGCGTTCGCACTGTAACTGTGCTTCCGGTAACGGTTCAAAGCCATTTTACTTAGCACGGGTTCAATTGTCTGGGTGTAAGATATTGCCCCCAACAAGCTTCCTACCTAAGTTGGTTCAAGCGGCCATCAGTCACCCAGACGTCGCATAGATTAATCATCAATTTCTGGAACGTTGTGCAGCATGAGTTCTCTCCGGGGGTCACGCTCCTAGGGCGCCAATGGAAGCATGAAGCTTCGTATATATAATTAGATGTATCACTTCTAGGACAGAATATGTCTAATACGTAATACGTTGTATCATATCTAGACAAAAGTGAGACGCCCGTCCAAAACTTGTACTATCCAACCATGACAGTCCATGTCGGGAGGTAGCATGTTCGATACAACAGCCGCTGTCCGCTAGCTCCGGCGATAGCCAGCGTCCGTCTGTCCCTTAGCCCCGGATATAGCGGGCGTCTGGCTACCCGTTAGCCCCGGATATGGTGGGCGTCTGGCTACCCGTTAACTCCGAATATAGCGGGCGCCTAGCTACCCGTTAGCTCCGGATATAGCGGGCGTCTGGCTACCCGTTAGCTCCGGATATAACGGGCTTCACTCTACCCGTTAGCTCCGGATATAACGGGCGTCTGGCTACCCGTTAGCTCCGGATAAAACGTGCGTCTGGCTACCCGTTAGCTCCGGATATAACGGGCGTCTGGCTACCCGTTAGCTCCGGATATAGCGGGCGTCTGGCTACCCGTTAGCTCCGGATATAGCGGGCGTCTGGCTACCCGTTAGCTCCGGATATAGCGGGCGTCTAGCTACCCGTTAGCCCGGATATAGCGGGCGTCTGGCTACCCGTTAGCTCCGGATACAGCGGGCGTCTGGCTACCCGTTAGCCCCGGATATAGCGGGCGTCTAGCTACCCGTTAGCTCCGTATATAACTGGCGTCTAGCTACCCGTTAGCTCCGGATATAGCGAGCGTCTAGCTACCTGTTAGCTCCGGATATAGCGGGCGTCTAGCTACCCGTTAGCTCCGTATATAACTGGCGTCTAGGTACCCGTTAGCTCCGGATATAGCGAGCGTCTAGCTACCCGTTAGCTCCGGATTTAACGGACTTCACTCTACCCGTTAGCTCCGGATGTAACGGGCGTCTAGCTACCCGTTAGCTCCGGATTTAGCGGGCGTCTGGCTACCCGTTAGCTCCGGATATAGCGGGCGTCTAGCTACCCGTTAGCTCCGGATATAGCGGGCGTCTGGCTACCCGTTAGCTCCGGATATAGCGGGCGTCTGTCTACCCGTTAGCTCCGGCGCTAGCGAGCTCTCGTCTGTCTACTGTTAGCTGTGGCGCCTGTCTACCCGTTAGCTCTGGCGTTGACCGGCCGCTGGCTGTCGACAGGAGCGCCACCTGCGGCGGGTGGCCGACGCCAGCGCCACTGCAGCCGGTCCGGCCCGCGGTCGCCAGCCCTACCTCTCCGTACAGCCGCAGCAGAGGACTAAGGTAACGGCGGCACCGGCAGAGGCTGAGAGCACGGGGAGAGGGAGCTGAGAACCACAGCAGCACGGGGTGGTTTTCAGCTGAGCAGCAATTTTCTTCGGTCAATTTCCGTTTTCCCCATGCTTTTTCAACGGAGCGGTCATGATCCATACCTGACCCTAGGTAATCAATATGAAAAATCCCCGAATATATTTTGCATTACTCGGTGGGACCATTATGTGGTATAAGTTTAAACTCGATAGACTCACCCTTTTCTTACTTAAGCCACCTTAAACATTTCTTGGAGGTGAGGTCACTTGACCTGCAATGGTGACCTGACCTGAGATAATTTAACCTTAAAACTTTGGGGAAAGTTGCTGAATGGATCAAGGATAAAGAGTGGAAAGTACGGCGGTGCTTCGCGCCGTCGTTTTTTCGTGCCGACGGAAAATCTGAGGGGGTGTTCAAACACCCCACAGGGGCGAGGATTGATAACCATACCAAGTCAAATAGAAGACCTTGTCTGACCCAGGGGCGTAGCCAGGATTTCACTCAAGGGGGGGGCGGCGCCCCTAAAAGGGCCCTGCGACAGCGCCAAAAGGGCCCTGATGGTTAAAAAGGCCCTGCTTGTTACAGAATCGTGTCCTCAGGGGGACCTTCGGGCCCTCAAGGGGGTGGCTGTCCCTGCCGCCCCCCCTTGGCTACGCCCCTGGCCTGACCTAAAGCCTCATGAAGGACATGCGTCACGTAATAGAGAATAACTCATTCTTTGCCCTCTCTGGTGCAAAGCCGTGCTGCCGTCCTTGAACGGCCTAAGCCGCAGAAGCTAGTCCAATATGGAGTGTACGATGAATCTGATACATGGAGCGCTGGGCCGTGTGGTTTACCGTTTGCCATGGAATCTGTGTGACGGCTGTTTTTCCGGCAGACGGGGCTCTCTCTGAAGCGGATCAGCTCCGAGGAGCGGCTGGACGGCAGCGCAGCGCCCTCTGGCGACGGCGGCGACCTGCTCAAGTGGAAGGGCTTCACGCTGAACGCCGGCGCCGAGGCCGACCCCGCCGGCGCGCAGGTGACGGCCACACACAAGCAGGGGCGGATCCAGGGGGCATGGAGGAGGGTGACCCCACTCCGACCCGGCACCGGACGCTTAAACACTGGGCCCCACACCACCGTGTGTGTGCCCTAGTGATACGATCTATATCATGTGTACCCGATCCAATTTCCGTAACAAGCAGCTATATTTCACTAATTTTGACCTTGTTGTTCATGGGCCCGAAATCCCCCCTCACCAGCTGTTGACGGCGCTCCTCCTCCAAACACTTCCAGCTGACACGATTGGATGTGTGGGCCACGTGACGCCTGACCCGCGTCTTCTCCGGATCCGACAGAGCCTGGTGATTCAGCTAAAGCGCGGCTGGTCGGCGAGGCTCGGGTTCTCGCTTCACTCGATAGATGGCGGGCATGTGGTGGCGCAGATACACCCGGACAGCGTAGCCGCCAGAGACGGGAGGCTCAAGATCGGCGACGTGCTGGTCAAGGTGACCACTCGCGGGTGTGAGGATGTCGCCCTAGCTCAGGGGGCGGGGCACTGACGGATCCAAAACCCGACTTTGGGAGGAGGTTAACCGGGCCGAGATTCGGGCAGGCGGGAGGGTGGGGCGGTGGAGGGTGTGACGCAGGAAGGAGGTGGGTGGGACGCGAGAGGGCGGGGGGTAGCGGGTAATTATACAATAAGCAGATTGGCAGAGCCGCATGACAAAATTCATGGAGCGAAGCATATTGGGATTTCTCGAGGCTCTATTCTGGCCGCTTACCGGGTCTGATAATTTATGCTAGAGCTCTACAATTTGGTAGGGTGATAGTGCTCCTATGTCAAACTCTCTAAGTAGAGCCCGAATCTGAATTCCAAATAGTATTTGAGAAATTTTGAAACAAACTTTTTGTTTTATAATTTTCTAATTTCTACTTAAGCTGCGAACTTGAAATTGTTGTCCTTTTCAACAGGTAACAAGCGCCAGCTAAGGAAGAAAATTGAGCCGGTCGGACAGTAATTATTCTGCAAAAACGCGGTGTTTCTGACGAGAGCAAAAAACCTACTAAAAATTGATGGCCGACTTATAAGCCCAAAATGTCAGAAGGGAAGGCACGCTTCAGTTAGCTTAAAGACAGCCACCTGGGTGGTAGCTAGATCAGTTTTATTGTGCTTAGGCATGGTTTTCAGTGCAAAACGTAAAATTTTCCTGCTTTTTGCCATTCTCACGGAGTGCTGCATTTTTGCTAATTTTTTCAGATTTTCATGTCTCGCAATCGATTTGACCGATTTGACTTTTCATCTCAGATAATGAAAGGTCATTGCTTCCGCCTGATGATATTTGGAGATAGAATTGTGATATTGAAATTCTGTTTTATAGATATAAATATAATTTAGTAAACACTTTTCATTTGCAGCTTCTGCGTTCTGAGTACATGTGACTGACAAGCTCAAAATTGACATGGCTGAATATGAAAGTTTATTGTCGTCATTTCACTTCATTATACTACCTTCTTATCTCCAACGGCTTTCGATGAATTCGTCTAAAAATGTATTTTAAGGTGTTAAATTTTTGATAAGTTTTGAAGTGCTGCGGCGAGGAGCATGATGATGAGTTGTTAAGATGTTCCCTGGCCTCTCCCCTCGAATCCGGAAATGTAAAAAACACTGAAGATTATATATTCGGGCACAGCCCTTCATCAGAATCGTGGAGTAAATATCAATAATTCTCAGTCCTAGTATAGCCAGACCTCGAATTGAGCTTCACACAAAAATGCCTTTTAGAATGAATCGTTAAAAATAAGATTGGATGTCGTGACAACAACCATATTGGTACCTCTAACCTGAAAGTAATGCCGACAATACGACAAACCTAGAGCAGTATTTGTGACAGTCTTTTCTATTATTTCAGCCAAACACTAGCTTTTGATTAACAGTGAAAAACTCGCTGAAGTACCTTAATCGGTTATTTGAATATTTCTGTTCTTCTTATATACTATTTTTCCGTCGACTGCAGCTAAAATGCTAACCAAAAACTACCTATTAAGCACTAGTAGACGTGATACTAGATCGGTGTAAAGACTGCATACTTCCCCCTTTAAGATGATGCTATATTTTTACAATAAAAGCCTCCCTCGAATTATTTAGTTAAGATTGTACCTAGTGGTCAAGGTCAACTTTTTTGTAATTGATAAACGCATTTTCCACAGCCTGCTCCTCTGGCCCAACGTTAAGCGTCGAAAGAGTATACGTGTGGCTGTAAAAAAACATTATAAATTTTACATTATACTTATTCAACAACCCTTGCCCTTATTATTTACCTCTTAAACAAATGCAACTTTTATAGCTAGTTAATGTGAACAATCATTGGTAAATACTTTTCCTCAGCCTGTACCTATAGCCCAACGTTAAGTGTCGAATGGTTATACGTCTAGCTGCAGAAAAGTATTATCAATAATTATTTGCATATTTCAAAAACCCCAACCCCAGTACGTACCCCTAAAATCAAAACATCTCTTTGAGCTAGTTAATCTGATCAATCATTAATATACACTTTTTCCCAGCCTGTACCTCTGGCCCAACGTTAAGCGTTGAAAGAGTATACATCTGGTTGCAGAAAAGCATCATCAAAGATAAATTACCTAAAAAAACCTGAGCCTTACCTGTGACCTAAGTCCATCACTTCTGACTAGCTAAACTAATTCAACCATCATAGCCCTTTTTCCCAGCCTGTAAATCGGGCCCAAAGTTAAACGTCAAAAGCATATACGTCTAGCATCAATAACACTATCAATAATGTAAGGAAGTCCTACCCCAGGACACATATCCTTACGGTGATCCTTCCCTTACCTCTTAAGCCACTGCTGTTAAGTGATAGCCTATCCTAGACCCGCATAATAGGCCAGGACGTACCTTGTACGTTAAGGCTGGGATGACGATCCTGAATGATTATGGATTCGGCTATCTTTCTATCTGGATGATCACGTGCCTGATGAACTACTTTTAGCTCAAGTGGTTCTGATATAGCCTGAGTGACCTGTGCTACATGTTTCTCGAGGAAATGATCTCCTAGAGGTGTGTTCCTAGTTTTATTTTTCGCGTCCCGCAAATGTTCGTTAAATCGCAATCGGACGGGCCTCATCGACTCCCCTACGTATTGAGCCCTGTTTTGATCCTGGTTACACAGTCTACAGTCTATTTGATACACTAAATTTTTCTGTGTGCAGTCGCCTTTAAAACCTGACTTGCATAAAGGACACCTCTGACCCCCAGGACATTTTGGCTTAGAAATGGCCGACCTAACCAATGACGACTTAAGTTTCTTGTTATTCTTCCAGGCTATATGTACTTTCAGGTTAGATTTCTTTACGACCTTTTTTATTTTACAGAGTAGCTGTTCGTCTACGTACGGCAAAGTCCAGAACCCATCATAAGAATCGGAGCCTTCTTTCTTTTTCTTGCACCTTCCGTTACCTGTCCTAGCTAGTCTAACCTCCCTCAACAAACGCCTGAGAAGCCGTGAATGATACCCATTTTTTAGAAGCAGATTCCAAATCTTATCTACGCCTTTTCTCTCTTTCTCTGGGCCCGATGAGTTATCCATAGCCCTGTGGAACATGTTTCGGATAATGTTGTGTTTCGTAGACGTGGGATGGGCAGATGTACTATGGAGGATGATTCCCGAGTTGGTTGGTTTGAATCTGCCTGTGGAGGGCCCACAGAGAAAACTTCCTGTTTGCTTGAGAGAATACTTAATCAACTTCTCCAGTTTGTGCCTACGCATATTTGGGATACCAAAGACTTTTTGAGGAGACTCTCAAATCACACTCAATCAGAAGGCATACCAGCAGGTAGTATTTTCTTCAGCATAGACGTTGTCAATTTGTATGGAAACATACCCGTTCCTGAAGCTATCAAAGCGGTAGAAGCAAAGCTAGACAATCATTCACAGAATATTGATACTTTTGGCCTGACCAAAGACGACATTTCTAAACTTCTCGACCAGTGTCTGAGTGACAATGTTTTCTCATTTGGGGATCAGTATTACCGACAAAAATTAGGGTTAGCTATGGGGAATCCATGTGCACCTGCCTTGGCCATTCTGTTTTTAGATATGTTTGAAACCAATACGTTAGCTCATAGCTACATGTCCTGTCAAACCAGAGTTCTTAGTAAGGTACATTGACGATTATGCAGGTATCTTCTCGCATGGGCAGGAAGCTTTGGATGACTTCCTTAACTATATGAACAGTAGACATCCACACCTAAAATTTACCATGGAGCACACGGGTAGTGGGAGTGGGGTGCCCTATTTGGATACGTTAGTCACAGCAGAAACACACGGCCAAAACACTAAGATAGAGACAGAGCTCTACATCAAACCGACCAACTCGGGAATCATCCTCCGTAGTACATCTGCCCATCTCACGTCTACGAAACACAACATTATCCGAAACATGTTCCACAGGGCTATGGATAACTCATCGGGCCCAGAGAAAGAGAGAAAAAGCGTAGATAAGATTTGGAATCTGCTTCTAAAAAATGGGTATCATTCACGGCTTCTCAGGCGTTTTTTGAGGGAGGTTAGACTAGGTAGGACAGGTAACGGAAGGTGCAGAAAAAGAAAGAAGGCTCAGATTCTTATGATGGGTTCTTGACTTTGCCGTACGTAGACGAACAGCTACTCTGTAAAATAAAAAAGGTCGTAAAAAAATCTAACCTGAAAGTACATATAGCCTGGAAGAATAACAAGAAACTTAAGTCGTCATTGGTTAGGTCGGCCATTTCTAAGCCAAAATGTCCTGGGGGTCAGAGGTGTCATTTATGCAAGTCAGGTTTTAAAGGCGACTGCACACAGAAAAATTTAGTGTATCAAATAGACTGTAGACTGTGTAACCAGGATCAAAACAGGGCTCAATACGTAGGGGGAGTCGATGAGGCCCGTCCGATTGCGATTTAACGAACATTTGCGGGACGCGAAAAATAAAACTAGGAACACACCTCTAGGAGATCATTTCCTCGAGAAACATGTAGCACAGGTCACTCAGGCTATATCAGAACCACTTGAGCTAAAAGTAGTTCATCAGGCACGTGATCATCCAGATAGAAAGATAGCCGAATCCATAATCATTCAGGATCGTCATCCCAGCCTTAACGTACAAGGTACGTCCTGGCCTATTATGCGGGTCTAGGATAGGCTATCACTTAACAGCAGTGGCTTAAGAGGTAAGGGAAGGATCACCGTAAGGATATGTGTCCTGGGGTAGGACTTCCTTACATTATTGATAGTGTTATTGATGCTAGACGTATATGCTTTTGACGTTTAACTTTGGGCCCGATTTACAGGCTGGGAAAAAGGGCTATGATGGTTGAATTAGTTTAGCTAGTCAGAAGTGATGGACTTAGGTCACAGGTAAGGCTCAGGTTTTTTTAGGTAATTTATCTTTGATGATGCTTTTCTGCAACCAGATGTATACTCTTTCAACGCTTAACGTTGGGCCAGAGGTACAGGCTGGGAAAAAGTGTATATTAATGATTGATCAGATTAACTAGCTCAAAGAGATGTTTTGATTTTAGGGGTACGTACTGGGGTTGGGGTTTTTGAAATATGCAAATAATTATTGATAATACTTTTCTGCAGCTAGACGTATAACCATTCGACACTTAACGTTGGGCTATAGGTACAGGCTGAGGAAAAGTATTTACCAATGATTGTTCACATTAACTAGCTATAAAAGTTGCATTTGTTTAAGAGGTAAATAATAAGGGCAAGGGTTGTTGAATAAGTATAATGTAAAATTTATAATGTTTTTTTTACAGCCACACGTATACTCTTTCGACGCTTAACGTTGGGCCAGAGGAGCAGGCTGTGGAAAATGCGTTTATCAATTACAAAAAAGTTGACCTTGACCACTAGGTACAATCTTAACTAAATAATTCGAGGGAGGCTTTTATTGTAAAAATATAGCATCATCTTAAAGGGGAAAGTATGCAGTCTTTACACCGATCTAGTATCACGTCTACTAGTGCTTAATAGGTAGTTTTTGGTTAGCATTTTAGCTGCAGTCGACGGAAAAATAGTATATAAGAAGAACAGAAATATTCAAATAACCGATTAAGGTACTTCAGCGAGTTTTTCACTGTTAATCAAAAGCTAGTGTTTGGCTGAAATAATAGAAAAGACTGTCACAAATACTGCTCTAGGTTTGTCGTATTGTCGGCATTACTTTTAGGTTAGAGGTACCAATATGGTTGTTGTCACGACATCCAATCTTATTTTTAACGATTCATTCTAAAAGGCATTTTTGTGTGAAGCTCAATTCGAGGTCTGGCTATACTAGGACTGAGAATTATTGATATTTACTCCACGATTCTGATGAAGGGCTGTGCCCGAATATATAATCTTCAGTGTTTTTTACATTTCCGTATTCGAGGGGAGAGGCCAGGGAACATCTTAACAACTCAGTGTTAAATTTTTGGAACATGTTTACGTCTCACCATGGTTTCAAGTACTTAAAATAAATGAAAGTGGATTAAACTTGGCGTGAAGCTAGCTTAGGGTTCTGGGTCACCGCCATAGGTAAATCCAGGCCGATATAATGTTTGGTTCGTCTTCTAAAAATAAATTTATGCCGTGCCCTTTCTGTACGAACAAAGCACCCGTCGCCGGGGTCACGGCATCGTCGGCGAGTTTTACCGGCCAGCCGCCCAGTCAGTGGCCTCCAGACGGGTCACAAGTGCAGGGCTGGTGGGAGCAGGGGCAGCGTGGCCGGTTGGTCTCGTGGTTAGAGACTCTGTCTCGTGATTATCGTCGCCCGGTTCGAATCCGGGGTTGGCCAAGCGCAGTTTATTAATTCTTTCAAAGAAAAGAATGATGAAGATGACTTACAGGCTTATGAAGAGTTACTTGTTGAAGGAAATATGGTTTGCTTTCAACTCATTGTTATGCGGCTCTCCTGCGCCGGTGGGGCGTTAGCTCTGGCCGCAGGCCGAGGTTAAACTGTTGTTGTTCCACTCGTTTGACAAAATTTATTTGTACTGTACTGTTATGGAGAATGCCTTTCTGGTACGTAACAAACTTTCGTGGTCTCCAGATTCTACTCCGTCCATGGGAGGATAGTTTGTTGAGGTGGGGGGTGGGGGTGACCTGAGGTCATTTGGGTCACTCAGCTTTCTGAGGGTTTGGGCCACTTTGGCGCGGCGTCCATCACCGGTGGCCGCGTGCGTAAGGTCTACAATGACCTGGCAGATGGAACGAAGTCGGTCTGGTATCATTTTAACTACGTGATTAGAGTAATTGTGGACTTGGATTTATCCTGTAGGCCCTAAACGTGATGCACGTGTTGCGTCTAACCACGTGACGCGAAAGTACGTGAACATTACATTGTATCATTGAACACCGTCGTACAGCTGCGGCTTTTTCTGGTAGTGTCACGTAGGCAGATTTAGAAGCATACTTCATTTCACCCAAAGCTCTCTGTATTACATTTCCGCACAATTTAAGCAAAAACTAAAGGGCCTGAAGGCCCTTATTCAAACCATGAAATACGGGACACTCACCTTTTCATCCGGTCACTCATGTGGCGTGATAGATGTTAGTGATGCCATGGGTTTTGTAACGCTACATGCCGCGAGCAGTCAGCCTCCTGGTTACTCACTATGCATGGCGCGTGAAAAACTGCCATTTTTTAATTTGAGCTATTGAAAGGAGAAACGAGTTGAATTTTCCAGATTTTCAGACGTATCTTGTCCATATATATCCTTTTTGGAATTCCTGCAAGGCGATCCCCTTTAAGCGTGACACCAGGTCATGAAACAGTGAAGACTCGGGTCAGGTTCGAACGCGGGACCCCTCGCGTGTGAGATCACACAGCCTTGGTGCGGCCAGCGCGCTGTTGCCGTCCGTGTCGAGCTAACGCCCGTCGTGCGGCGCCGGCAGGTGAACGACGCGCCAGTGAGAGGCCTCTCCAACCAACAGGTGGTGGACCTGCTCCGCAAGAGCGCCGGAGCTATCAGCCTCACTGTACTGCGGCTGTGACGTCACTGGTGCACGGCTATGACGTCAGTGGGCCGCCCAGATAATGGCACTCCTCGCCGAAATGGAGTGTGACTGCAGAGTGAAGCGGTGGGCGGCCACCTGGTGTGTCAGTCTGCTGCCGCCAGTGGTGACGTGCGTGTGTTTGTGCACCTACCGTGTGTGCGGCGCGGCCTCGGAGGGAGCAGTGTCGGGCAGTCGCACGGAGGTCAACCGGCTGTGATAACGCAACCGAACACCCACTAGTCGAGGGTTGCCCTAACCAATGGTGTTTACTGTTTGAAACGCGATGAGTGGCTGCTGCGAGTTGGCGCGTGACAAGACATTCTCTTCTCGGCGGGGCCTTTCTGCCGCCAGTCCAGAGGGAGGTGGGCGGTCGGCCCACATCTGACGGGACAGTGCTGCCCTTCTCCTCCGCAGGTGAGGCTACACTCCTCCGAGTGTAGCCCTACCTTCCATACCTACCTATACGCATGCTCCAAAACAGGGGTAGAATACACTGGACCTCTTTCTCCGGGTAGGGAGTGCAAAACTCTGTTTCCGCTGAGCGGGGTGCGCTGCAACAGTCTCCCTACGAGGGAGCGCTACTCTCTCTCTCTCTCTCTCTCTCTCTCTCTCTCTCTCTCTCTCTCTCTCTCTCTCTCTCTCTCTCTCTCTCTCTCTCTCTCTCTCTCTCTCTCTCTCTCTCTCTCTCTCTCTCTCTCTCTCTCTCTCTCTCTCTCTCTCTCTCTCTCTCTCTCTCTCTCTCTCTCTCTCTCTCTCTCTCTCTCTCTCTCTCTCTCTCTCTCTCTCTCTCTCTCTCTCTCTCTCTCTCTCTCTCTCTCTCTCTCTCTCTCTCTCTCTCTCTCTCTCTCTCTCTCTCTCTCTCTCTCTCTCTCTCTCTCTCTCTCTCTCTCTCTCTCTCTCTCTCTCTCTCTCTCTCTCTCTCTCTCTCTCTCTCTCTCTCTCTCTCTCTCTCTCTCTCTCTCTCTCTCTCTCTCTCTCTCTCTCTCTCTCTCTCTCTCTCTCTCTCTCTCTCTCTCTCTCTCTCTCTCTCTCTCTCTCTCTCTCTCTCTCTCTCTCTCTCTCTCTCTCTCTCTCTCTCTCTCTCTCTCTCTCTCTCTCTCTGTCTCTGTCTCTCAGTAGTATGCCGATTAGATACGAGTTCCTGGAGTAGCAGAAGACGTGTTATAGATGTCGCTGCTGTGTCGTGTCCACGTGAGATGGCGCTACCTTGTCCGCGTGCTGTATAGACGGCGCTGCCGTCTCAGGCCGGAGAACTCGCAAGCGCTGAAAATAAACGTCAGACTATGTGAGAAACCCTTGTGTTTCTCACACCTATCAGTCGGCTTTTGATATACCAACGCGCGAAAAAGTATCGTGAATAATAAAAGAGGTTTATTATCTTCGATCACGATGATAATTGGGGTTTTAGGGCACTGTAGCAGCAGAGGCTATATTTTCCCGTATCTTCGATCATGATTGTTCTCAGCTACAACGTCCGTACCACAAATGACCTTTCATTTACAGTATTCACAGTACTGACAACGCAGACCGAAGGCGAGCCTGGGTTAACAACACAGTGGCACCAGAAAGGCTGTCACCCCGTATCGGACTTCGCCTGATGGAAATGTCACGTGACTGAGCTGAGACTAGGTCACGTGACGATGTACGTCAGCTGGCAGAGGCCGGGTCACGTGACGCCGTGTGTCAGCTGGCTGACGTGTGTCTGTTGGCAGAGGCCGGTGTCGCGGGAGCGCAGGTGACAGAGGCCCGTCCGCAGAGTCTCCTCATTGAGCAGCACGCAGAAGGGCACCCCGCAGCCGTCCAGCCAGGGCAGGGAGGAGGCCGGCCGGACCGGCCCTGCCGGGAGTCACAGGTGTCATACTCAGAGCGGCGTACACCGCTGCCGGGAGTCACAGGCGTCAGACTCAGAGCGGCGAACACCGTTGCCGGGAGTCACAGGTGTCCGGCTCAGAGCGGCGTACACCGCTGCCAGGAGTCACAGGTGTCCGGCTCAGAGCAGCGTACACCGCTGCCGGGAGTCACAGGTGTCCGGCTCAGAGCGGCGTACACCGCTGCCGGGAGTCACAGGTGTCATACTCAGAGCGGCGTACACCGCTGCCGGGAGTCACAGGTGTCATACTCAGAGCGGCGAACACCGCTGCCGGGAGTCACAGGTGTCCGGCTCAGAGCGGCGTACACCGCTGCCGGGAGTCACAGGTGTCATACTCAGAGCGGCGAACACCGCTGCCGGGAGTCACAGGTGTCCGGCTCAGAGCGGCGTACACCGCTGCCGGGAGTCACAGGTGTCATACTCAGAGCGGCGAACACCGCTGCCGGGAGTCACAGGTGTCATACTCAGAGCGGCGAACACCGCTGCCGGGAGTCACAGGTGTCATACTCAGAGCGGCGTACACCGCTGCCGGGAGTCACAGGTGTCCGGCTCAGAGCGGCGTACACCGCTGCCGGGAGTCACAGGTGTCATACTCAGAGCGGCGAACACCGCTGCCGGGAGTCACAGGCGTCATACTCAGAGCAGCGTACACCGCTGCCGGGAGTCACAGGTGTCCGGCTCAGAGCGGCGTACACCGCTGCCGGGAGTCACAGGTGTCATACTCAGAGCGGCGAACACCGCTGCCGGGAGTCACAGGCGTCATACTCAGAGCAGCGTACACCGCTGCCGGGAGTCACAGGTGTCCGGCTCAGAGCGGCGTACACCGCTGCCGGGAGTCACAGGTGTCATACTCAGAGCGGCGTACACCGCTGCCGGGAGTCACAGGCGTCAGACTCAGAGCAGCGTACACCGCTGCCGGGAGTCACAGGTGTCCGGCTCAGAGCGGCGTACACCGCTGCCGGGAGTCACAGGCGTCATACTCAGAGCAGCGTACACCGCTGCCGGGAGTCACAGGTGTCATACTCAGAGCGGCGTACACCGCTGCCGGGAGTCACAGGTGTCATACTCAGAGCGGCGTACACCGCTGCCGGGAGTCACAGGTGTCATACTCAGAGCGGCGTACACCGCTGCCGGGAGTCACAGGTGTCATACTCAGAGCGGCGTACACCGCTGCCGGGAGTCACAGGCGTCAGACTCAGAGCAGCGTACACCGCTGCCGGGAGTCACAGGTGTCCGGCTCAGAGCGGCGTACACCGCTGCCGGGAGTCACAGGTGTCATACTCAGAGCGGCGTACACCGCTGCCGGGAGTCACAGGCGTCAGACTCAGAGCAGCGTACACCGCTGCCGGGAGTCACAGGTGTCCGGCTCAGAGCGGCGTACACCGCTGCCGGGAGTCCAGGTGTCCGGCTCAGAGCGGCGAACACCGCTGCCGGGAGTCACAGGTGTCATACTCAGAGCGGCGTACACCGCTGCCGGGAGTCACAGGCGTCAGACTCAGAGCAGCGTACACCGCTGCCGGGAGTCACAGGTGTCATACTCAGAGCGGCGAACACCGCTGCCGGGAGTCACAGGTGTCATACTCAGAGCGGCGAACACCGCTGCCGGGAGTCACAGGTATCATACTCAGAGCGGCGAACACCGCTGCCGGGAGTCACAGGTGTCATACTCAGAGCGGCGTACACCGCTGCCGGGAGTCACAGGCGTCAGACTCAGAGCAGCGTACACCGCTGCCGGGAGTCACAGGTGTCATACTCAGAGCGGCGTACACCGCTGCCGGGAGTCACAGGCGTCAGACTCAGAGCAGCGTACACCGCTGCCGGGAGTCACAGGTGTCCGGCTCAGAGCGGCGTACACCGCTGCCGGGAGTCACAGGTGTCATACTCAGAGCGGCGTACACCGCTGCCGGGAGTCACAGGCGTCAGACTCAGAGCAGCGTACACCGCTGCCGGGAGTCACAGGTGTCCGGCTCAGAGCGGCGTACACCGCTGCCGGGAGTCACAGGTGTCCGGCTCAGAGCGGCGAACACCGCTGCCGGGAGTCACAGGTGTCATACTCAGAGCGGCGTACACCGCTGCCGGGAGTCACAGGCGTCAGACTCAGAGCAGCGTACACCGCTGCCGGGAGTCACAGGTGTCATACTCAGAGCGGCGAACACCGCTGCCGGGAGTCACAGGTGTCATACTCAGAGCGGCGAACACCGCTGCCGGGAGTCACAGGTGTCATACTCAGAGCGGCGAACACCGCTGCCGGGAGTCACAGGTGTCATACTCAGAGCGGCGTACACCGCTGCCGGGAGTCACAGGCGTCAGACTCAGAGCGGCGTACACCGCTGCCGGGAGTCACAGGTGTCCGGCTCAGAGCGGCGTACACCGCTGCCGGGAGTCACAGGTGTCATACTCAGAGCAGCGTACACCGCTGCCGGGAGTCACCGGCGTCACCCCCACCACAGGAGTCAACTCAGAGCAGTGTACACTAAGCTGTGTCACCCATCGCAGAACATGGCGCCCCTATGATTTTATCATGACCCTCACGTCTAGGAACAATGTCGCACCATTCATTTGTTCTTAAGTTTAAACTCCAGCCTGCTCGTAGCAGGAGAAAATAGGGGGTATCTCTTAGCATTAGCACACTAGCGCCGCCCCGTGGCTGTATTGCAAACTAAGAGCTCAGCCGTAATCGTCGGGCCTAAATTAATTACTGATAGATACAAATAGCAATGAGTGAGTCTAACAACATCCAATAATTCTAGAAAGCTGCTGAAAATCATGCTGCACCTTCCATTTACTTATAGTCTTTATATTATGAGCCACCTCCTTTGGCTGATCTAGCCTCAGAACGGAACCATGACTTCCCCGTTAGGTACCAGTGCGGCGGCCAATGCTGCTTTCCCGAATAATAAACATGCAGGATTAAATCCTCACACATCCCACTTTCATTCAACCAGTGACCCAAAATAGGTTTTGCGCTAGGGTGTCGAGTGGAAAATTCAGCTCGGAATGTATGGCGAGTGAGTGGAAAATTCCCCTCAAAATGTATGGCGGAGTAAAAAATTTCCAATTTGGGTACTCAGGTGGTAAACTCTCAGAGCCCTTGTTTGAACTGAGGGATGGATATTTCCTTTAATTTTCTCAAAGTAAATATTTTTAAAGTGTCCTCAAGCAGCATTGTTTAACCATTACCGTATGAAAAATTTGGGTTAAGCAGGCAAGTCTTTACCAACTGAAGCCCCCTGATGCAGTCTCAAATTTTCTTTAAGAAATTGGTGAATTTCCACAAATAAAAAACTTTTTGGGGGCCTCTGAGACCAACCTTTGGGGAAAAGAACTCTGGGAGCCAAGAAGACTAAAATTTGTGGGATGAAGATCAACTCTTGGGGGGCTTCCCTAGACCAACTCTTGTGTCCCTCCTCTCCTCTCCCACACGACCAGCTCTAAAGGGCCCCTGAGACGAATTATCAGGGCGCCCCTTAGACCAACTCTGCAGAGGGGGCCTCCGAGACCGGTAGGTGGTGAAAAATGAAAAGGGATTTTTTCATGCAATACCTTGTGCCAAAATTAATTATCTAACCATACACTGTATAGTTTTTCTGTCCGGGACAACGCCCCTCCTATACCTATACCTATAGTTATCGGAATTTTGGAGGCCACTCCTGACCTCAATCACTGCACCTCGCATACACCCCAGTCTGCAAAGTATGGCAGCAGGCCAGACGAGTCGCACCAGCCATCTAAAATTTTCGCACCACCAGCCTCCAAAAATCCGCACCAATCTGCCACATACCAGGGAAAAAATGCACCCATTCCTACCCCTACAATGCAATGCTACCTCAATCATTAAGTCAGTTAGTTCAGGACTTTTTATAAGGCCCCTCCTGTGTCTTAATGGCCATTCAGCCATTATTTGTTTAGTTTAAGTGTCACTAACCTCGCAAATTCGCACCAGGTTGATAAAATTCGCGCCACTCGGTCCTGTCTCCAAGGGCACTCGCACGGACGAGATCTCGTCGAAAATGTCATACTTTGCACGCTGGCATACACCTATGCTAGGGCCCAGTAGAGCCTTGGTTTACACTTAACTAACCCAGACGAAACTACAAACTTTCTATCATGGCAGTAAACTCTTCCAGACTCTTGCTAAAAGTTTCTTTTCTTTACCTGTCAATCCCCCTGCTCCTCTTCACATATCTACTCACCTTCATATGAATATTCTGCTTTCTATCAATCTAATCGAAGCTACAGCAAGCGCTTTTATAACGAGGAAAATCCTCGATGAACTTCATGCTAATTCCTTCAGAATTCTGTTTCAAACGTTTCGATTACCCAATCAAAACGCTGCATTCTACCTTATGCTAGCGAAATTAGAGTTATCTTGAACAAAACCCTTCAAAATACTGCCATATCCTCAATGTGCTGCCAAATCAGGCAGTAAGCTGGCTGTCATGTCCGAACCGTATCTATAGGAACCGTGGCTACAGCCTTCTTTCTGTTGTTTATTCCTTTCGTCTACAATCAGCCAGGTGTGGCGAGTTGCGACAGCGTCAGAGCGACTACTACTTTAAATTTCTGATCGCTTGCCGCTTGCCGGTCGCATGAGCTACATAATTTGCATTTCAAAAATTGGTCTAAATTAATTTTCTAAATCCTTATAGACTAGAAAATTATACAACTAAAAGCACACCAAGAGGAAGACTAGCAATGTTTTGTCAATAACGAATAAGAAACCGGCCTTTCAAAAAGCCTAAAGATGCCGCTTTTATTTACTAGATGTAAAGACGGCGATTTGGTAAGCCCACGCCGTAGACCAGCCATACAAAAAAGCGCCGATGTTTGAAGGGTAACTGGATGCATTCTTGTTGCCCAAAAAAACATTTAATGAAAATGTAGAGTTTCAATGTATTCAAGTACCGGACACTTTCAGTTCAACTTAAATATCAGCGTATTTATGCCTAGGGTGTCGTAGGGTGTCGTGAGTGGATTTGGGTGTCACAGGGCGTGGACGCAGCAATGAAGGGCTGATATGGATAAAAATTATTTTCTTCGCAATAAATGGTCAATTTTCTACCATACAATGTCAAAAATATGCTGCTTAGCATACAAATTTCAAGATAATTACTTTTAACAACAAGATGACCAAAAGTGGCTTTTCACTATTCTCGGTACCAGAAATACAAAAACAACTTTTCAAGGACGTAAGCCTAGAAATCATGTGCACAGATAAACTGCTTTCCAGAAATGTATCTCTCAAAGCTGTCAGCTCATTTTTTGGCAGCACAATGCTAGGGTGTCTAATTTTCCACTCACCAATTTTGTGAGTGGTGGAATTTAGTGGCGGTGTGCACCCATTGGAACTTTCTCCGGTGGGGCAGGGGGCACTGAGCGTCTTGCCCGCGCCAGAATTTCGATTCAGTTGTTCCACTGAAATCGGTGGAGATAAGGATGCCAGGTATAATTGGCCAGAAAAATAGAAATCGCCAGATTTTCTTTCAGAAAAGCGAAAGAAGCCCATAAGAGCCGAGTTAATTTGGCGATCTTCTCGTCGATTCTGCTGCTCTCTTTTTCCAGTGGACGTTGGTAGAAGAGGCAATGGAACTGGCCTTTGTAGTAAGTATTGTTGAGTAAAATTCAATAATAGTAAGTATTGTTGGAAGTGAGTGGAAAATTCAGCAAAAAAAAAATAGAAGTGAGTGGAAAATTCTGCTTGACTGGGTGTCGTTCTGCACCCAGCACCCCAGGTTTTGTGACACTGCATTCAACTCCACTCTAATAGAAAAAAGATGAGCTATTCGAAAGATCCGAAGGTTGATAATTAGATCTTCAAAATTCGAAATGCTTAAATAGCAGTATATTCATCGTGATGACCAGAGCTTCTGTCGCTGATACAACACTGGCACGGCTGACGGGTACTACAATACGCTGGAGAAGAAATGTCTGCTTCCCTTTCGTTCTTATAGACTGCCAAATTTGATCTATGCATATGAGCTTTACCACAGGGCATGCGTTCGGCACAAATGTTTGGATTTAATATCGACCTTACAAGCATTGATTGAGAATAGATATAGCGCATAATGACTTACATTCACATAGCAATGAATCCACGCTTGGCGTCATGTGAAGGCTCCGGCAGACTAAGCTATTGAATAATACCCTTGCTATACCTGCTAATCGACTAAGGCGTGCCTTCCTATCGACTAAATGCAATTTATATCCCTCACGTTAACTCCTTGAGTGCTATAAACCGTTTTAAGCCACGAACAGTTCAAAAGAAACGTCGCAATGGATCGGACAGGAACACAAAACGGCTGGTGGCTTCATCGCCCTGGGAAAGTGCAGATGCCTGAGCCGCTGCAGCTGCATTGGGGATAACCGCGTGCCGGTAGCCGAGGACAGATTCCTCAAGGACCAGAGAGGATCTCGATGGACGTTTTTGGGCGGTGTTGACTAAAACGAAACGTTGAGACGTGTAGCAGCAGCGTGCCGGAGGACAATGCTGAACGAGAATGAGCGACCGGCGGGGCGGGCGTTCGCCAGGCTTGATAATACTGACCCGCCCACCAGCGAGGCTGGACTATCTCGTGAGGGCAGCGTGTTCAGAAGCGTCGTTTTTTATCTCCGGATCCTCGGACAGCTGCATACGGTGCGGTGAATGAGAACTCGGATAGTGAGGGCATTTCACTTGACAGTGAGGAGCACGCTCCTAACGTCGATTGCGACATCGATAACACGTATCGTGCCCTCATTGCCAGAGAAACTAGAAACGACTCGCCAGAGGCGTCAACTTTGGCAGCATGGCAGTTTCGTAGAAACTGTTGGTACCCTTCATAATAAGTTCTCGGAAGGCCTGCTGAAGATAGGGTGCCATAAACCACAGAGTGTTGTGGGAATGACCTAGGACCCTAAAAGATGATACAGATGACAGTAAAAGCGCTAAAAGACTGGCAGCCTAAAACGCCAAAGTCCAGAAACTAAAACGTCTAAACCCTAAAAAGCCCAAAAAGGCTACGTCAAGGTAAAGATAAGAAGAAAAAAGCGTGGGATGAGGTAAATACAACGTTTCGGTCTTGGACCGTCGTCAGGCGAGGGGTGAAAGATGGAGGTGGCTAGAGGCCTGAGGTAACCTTTTTCCAAATACCGGGTGACTGGAGGCCTAAGGTAAACTTTTGGTCGAAACAAAAGTGTCGGCAGTCCCAATACCCTCTTGCCGAAGGTGAAATGGAACAATGTGTATGGTGTGTTATGTCTGAGCATGCGTCTGAAAAAGTGTCCCCGTATGTCGAATTTACCGCAAGAGTGGCCAGGAAGATGTTTGCGTGTTGAGAGTAGGTCTGTAGCGCCGAATGAGGAATGATTCTGCGATTTTTCTGTTTGGGCCATCACTGGCGTATTTTAGAATTTTGATGCTCAAATTGTCTGCTGTCAGCTCATCATTCGGATGCATGGTTAATCTGTGTTGGCCGAAAGGTGTTTCCTGCCTCTTATTTCTAGCATCACCTAAGTGTTCGTTAAATCTTAGTCTAACGGCCCTCTGGCTCTCACCGATATAAAATGACCTGCCTGGTTCGCAAAGCTTACAATCTATCCTATAAATTACATTTTGGGCATGACATTTCCCATGGATACCTGCATGACAGGCGTGGCAGAAACGGCCTCCCCCAGGGCACTGCACTGGTTCCAGCGCGGATCTGACCAAAAGATCCTTCAGGGATGTACCGCTTCTCCACGCCACCCGCATGGGAAGGCCAGAATTTCGAACGATCCGCTTGACCCGGTCACCGAGAGCGTCGTCAACGAAAGGTAAAACAAGAGGCGCATCATTACCCCGATTTTGTGGCCTGGGGCGTGGATTTAGAGCTTCGACCTGCAGCTTTTTTAGGAGATGGTTCGGGTACCCATTTTTTTAGAAGAGGTCGAAAATCTTTTTGAGGCTCCTCTTACGAGGGCTTCCGGGTGAGGATCTACGAAGTGCCCGAAGAAACTGAGATCGGATGACAGATTTTTTGAGCAAGCAAGGTTGAGCCGAGTCAACAGGGAGGATGATTGGAGCTGCCATCGGTTTGAAGAAAAGTTCAGTTGTGTATGCCCCGGACGTGGAAACCGTGATGAGCGTATCCAAAAAGGGATGGAACCAGACGTGCCGGTGTGCTCGATGGTGAATTTTATGCTGGTATGAAACGAATTGATAAAATCGAAGTAAGAGTCTAGAGAGTCCTCGCCATGCGTCCAAATCCCCAATACATCATCGATATATCGCATGTAGGCGACTGGCTGATCATGTGGGCTAGCCAAAATCAAAGATTCCAGCCAGTTCATGAAAATGATGGCCAGTGGGGGAGCTACTCTGCTTCCCATTGCGATGCCTTGCGTCTGCCTATAGAAGTTATCACCAAACCTGAGGTAGTTGTTGGTGAGACAATGGTCAAGCAGAACGCGGATGTCTGGGATGCTGAGCCCGTATGTGTTGATGCTCCTATGTCTCTCAAGAAGGCTCTCAACCGCATCCAAAGCTTCCCCAACAGGGATGTTTCCATACAAGTTGGTGACATCCACGCTAAAGACGATTGTACCAGCTGGGAAGCCCGAGGGAAACGCAGTGCGAAGGCGGTCAAGGTACTCGTCTGTGTTTTTCAGATGTGCCGGGACAAACGGGAGAAGTTGTGTTGTGATGCGCTCCAGGAGCCAGGTAAGTTTGTCTAGTGGATCTCCACAAGCAGAGACAATAGGGCGAAGAGGTACGTCTGGCTTGTGGTCTTTGGGCAACCCATACAGTTCGGCTGTGCGGGAACATTGTGGGATTAGTGCTCTCAGAACGGCGTTTGGTATAATATCGTCCAAAACAGCGTGCATAAGGCGCTTAGTTTTTGCTTCAATTTTACTGGCAGGGTTTCTGGGCACTCGCTCATACACCGAAGTAGTGACCTCCATCTTCCGTACGTAATCTGCCTTGTTCAGGAGGACAAAACCCTTGCACTTGTCAGAAGGCTTCAGGACGACGTCAGAGTTCGACCGGAGGTCTGCCAATCCTTGCTTCTGAGCCAAAGTGAAATTCGGCTTCTGAGCCAGGCGATGATTCTTATAAGCGCCAATGAGTTTGCGCTTTAATTTCACGAGCGAGCCAAACGCCGTTCTGAGAGCACTAATCCCACAATGTTCCCGCACAGCCGAACTGTATGGGTTGCCCAAAGACCACAAGCCGGACGTACCTCTTCGCCCTATTGTCTCTGCTTGTGGAGATCCACTAGACAAACTTACCTGGCTCCTGGAGCGCATCACAACACAACTTCTCCCGTTTGTCCCGGCACATCTGAAAAACACAGACGAGTACCTTGACCGCCTTCGCACTGCGTTTCCCTCGGGCTTCCCAGCTGGTACAATCGTCTTTAGCGTGGATGTCACCAACTTGTATGGAAACATCCCTGTTGGGGAAGCTTTGGATGCGGTTGAGAGCCTTCTTGAGAGACATAGGAGCATCAACACATACGGGCTCAGCATCCCAGACATCCGCGTTCTGCTTGACCATTGTCTCACCAACAACTACCTCAGGTTTGGTGATAACTTCTATAGGCAGACGCAAGGCATCGCAATGGGAAGCAGAGTAGCTCCCCCACTGGCCATCATCTTCATGAACTGGCTGGAATCTTTGATTTTGGCTAGCCCACATGATCAGCCAGTCGCCTACATGCGATATATCGATGATGTATTGGGGATTTGGACGCATGGCGAGGACTCTCTAGACTCTTACTTCGATTTTATCAATTCGTTTCATACCAGCATAAAATTCACCATCGAGCACACCGGCACGTCTGGTTCCATCCCTTTTTTGGATACGCTCATCACGGTTTCCACGTCCGGGGCATACACAACTGAACTTTTCTTCAAACCGATGGCAGCTCCAATCATCCTCCCTGTTGACTCGGCTCAACCTTGCTCGCTCAAAAAATCTGTCATCCGATCTCAGTTTCTTCGGGCACTTCGTAGATCCTCACCCGGAAGCCCTCGTAAGAGGAGCCTCAAAAAGATTTTCGACCTCTTCTAAAAAAAATGGGTACCCGAACCATCTCCTAAAAAAGCTGCAGGTCGAAGCTCTAAATCCACGCCCCAGGCCACAAAATCGGGGTAATGATGCGCCTCTTGCTTTACCTTTCGTTGACGACGCTCTCGGTGACCGGGTCAAGCGGATCGTTCGAAATTCTGGCCTTCCCATGCGGGTGGCGTGGAGAAGCGGTACATCCCTGAAGGATCTTTTGGTCAGATCCGCGCTGGAACCAGTGCAGTGCCCTGGGGGAGGCCGTTTCTGCCACGCCTGTCATGCAGGTATCCATGGGAAATGTCATGCCCAAAATGTAATTTATAAGATAGATTGTAAGCTTTGCGAACCAGGCAGGTCATTTTATATCGGTGAGAGCCAGAGGGCCGTTAGACTAAGATTTAACGAACACTTAGGTGATGCTAGAAATAAGAGGCAGGAAACACCTTTCGGCCAACACAGATTAACCATGCATCCGAATGATGAGCTGACAGCAGACAATTTGAGCATCAAAATTCTCAAATACGCCAGTGATGGCCCAAACAGAAAAATCGCAGAATCATTCCTCATTCGGCGCTATAGACCTACTCTCAACACGCAAACATCTTCCTGGCCACTCTTGCGGTAAATTCGACATACGGGGACACTTTTTCAGACGCATGCTCAGACATAACACACCATACACATTGTTCCATTTCACCTTCGGCAAGAGGGTATTGGGACTGCCGACACTTTTTGTTTCGACCAAAAGTTTACCTTAGGCCTCCAGTCACTCGGTATTTGGAAAAAGGTTACCTCAGGCCTCTAGCCACCTCCATCTTTCACCCTCGCCTGACGACGGTCCAAGACCGAAACGTTGTATTTACCTCATCCCACGCTTTTTTCTTCTTATCTTTACCTTGACGTAGCCTTTTTGGGCTTTTTAGGGTTTAGACGTTTTAGTTTCTGGACTTTGGCGTTTTAGGCTGCCAGTCTTTTAGCGCTTTTACTGTCATCTGTATCATCTTTTTAGGGTCCTAGGTCATTCCCACAACACTCTGCGGTACCCTTCATAGACAATATAGAGGAATTGGACTGAGGCGGCCTCGGCAATACTCGGTGAGAGCCAGCGTCGCAAGTATGGCTGTAGCCGCCTCAGACATCGCCAGCAGCTGTCAGCCATGGTGTCGTGAGTTCCAGCCCACCAAGAGGCAGGATTTGGTTCCCTGCCCTAGCTGAAGCCTAGCTCATTGCCCTTTCCCTCTGATGTCATATGACCTCAGCTGTTGGTGCGTCCTTAAACCCCAAAAATTACAATACGGCGTGTATTTGGGCGACTTTGTTTCAAGGGCCATTCTCTCAAAAGACGACCTGAGCACGTACCTAGTTTTTGCTGTCAGAAGCTTTGAAATATCTTAAGAGCTGCTAATATTCTCTAGAAGCTCTTCTAGAGGTCTTAATTGTATCATAAGCTTGCCAAAGCGTAAGAAAGTCCTTAGTTCAGGATATTTCCGCTTGGCGGCGCTAGTGTTCCAATGTTAAAGGTATAGGGAAATACACTTTGGCTCTGATAATAATTACTGGGGCTTATCGACGCACCAACTGCCAGGGTCATATGGCGTCGCCAACTCTCTCCCTGTTGGAAGGTTTGCTCGGGAGCCAGCTTGCTCCTTGTTCAGGGAAGCCGCCGGGCCTTGAACCCGGGTCGGCTGCGTGGAAGCCAGCTATGCTGACCACTCCACCACCGCGCCCCCTCACTTTGGCTCTGAGCAGGCTGGGGATTTCAGGTACGAAAAAAATAACAATGTAGAATTGTTTCTGTATCTATCATGATCATGATCTATCATGATAAAATCCTAGGGGCGCTGTGTTCTGAGACAAAAACCCTTCCAGTGACACAGCCTAGTGTACACCGCTGCCGGGAGTCACAGGCTTCTGACTCCGAGCGGCGGACACCGCTGCCGGGAGTCACAGGTGTCAGACTCCGAGCGGCGGACACCGCTGCCGGGAGTCACAGGTGTCAGGCCCGGAGCAGTGTACACCGCGGACGGAGTCTGGCGCAGCATGATGGACGGAGGCTAGAAAGTGTTGCAAAAACCTGTATTTAGCTCGAGGAGTACTCCAACTTCACCCCAGTCGGAGGGAGTAGTTACAGAGGAGACGGCTCTCTTCTAGTAGCGTAGCACAACACAATTCTACTGTGTGGACGGCGCCGTCTACCAGCCCCCTCCAACAGCAAGCGCATTTCACCGGATGTGACGTCACACCTCGGAGCTTATAACATGGGAAAATTAAACTATCAAATGTCAACATTTTTGCAAAAAGAGGCCCAGAATCGAAAATAAAATGATTATACATTGCATTTGGGATAAACTTGATTACCGTGTATTCTCACAAATTCGTAAGCGAGAAGTACCATTAGCAGCAGTTTAACACACGGCTCAATGGTGAAGGAATTCCTCCACGCTCGTGTGACGTCACTCGGGCGTGAAGGAATCCCTCTTGAACGTACCTTTAAGTAAAGGTATCTTGCCGTCTACCACGCATCACGTGACGGCTGTTTATAGCGCACCTGAGGGGAAGCGGAGCCGATGAGAAGAGGTTACGTGGCCACCGGACCCCCTTCATGGCTTCAAGGTGATAGCGAATTCCCCACTTTGCCCCTCTCCCCTTAACCGCGCCCTTTGTGTTGAGCTCGCTTACCCAGGTCACTCTGTCGCGACTCCTCGCCCTCAGCCTCTGCTTCAGCGCCGCCCTGCGGTAACTTCAAGTTGCCAGCGCACTCGATAGATGGATCTCCCGTCAAACGCCCCGGAAGCACAGACAGGTTGGCGGCCTGCAGCTGGAAACGAAAACCTGCGGTCAGAGACGGGCACACGGTTGGGGCTGTTCAGTACGGGATTTATGGGGGCCTGGCCGTTATCAGACACAATACTGGCGCAATGTTTATGAAGACTATCAGAGATCACCTGCACAAAGTATGGCGCACCAGTGTAACGTTCTAAAGCTCCCTCAAGTCCCTCCCGCCAAGGAGTACGTCCACCGATTGGTTTAGTGGTAGGCCTCCATCAGCCTCGGGCTCTTAACACGCGCATTGACGGGGGTCTGAGCCACCTTACTCGCCCCCCCTATGATCTCGAGAACCACGGTAGGTATCGAAAAACGGTAAACGGCGTTGGGTAGCCCACCTACTTTTCCATCGAAAATATTTGAACCATCATTTTGTCAGATCACGAGAGGTCAAAACATGCCGTCATAGGGATAACATGTAAATCAAGTTTTTCGGCTATTTCATCTGAACAAGTAAAGATAGAGCAAAAAGACTTGAACTATATGAATCCTCACAGCAAGCCGAATTGAATGATATATTATTTGACCTTGCTAGGTCAAATCAAGGATTTGACCTGACCTGAGGTCAGGTCAGGGTCAAATTATATAAAATGCATATCATTAGAACCGCAAAGCCAAGGCGAGTCTAGTAAAGCTAAAATAAACGCTCTATCTCTATTCGTTACTGAGTTATTCAGTAAAAACCATTTTTCCCATGTATTTCCAATGGAGAGGTCATGCCTCGTAGCTGACCTTAGGTCATCGATATCAAAAATATAGAAAAAAATAACCGATAAAAATATATTTCAGCCAGCACGCCGTCAAGATCTGGAGCCGGCGGACACTGAAGTATTAGTGGTGCAGATCGGCGATCACAGCACTATCTTTGTCGCGGTTTGTTATCGGGCACCAGACAGAGACAGCGACATTGAAGCGTTGTGTGAGTGTTTTGGTAAGTTCAGTGCGACAGGTAGCCCGACCATTGTAGTTGGTGATTTCAATTTACCGGAAATTGTATGGCCGCGCCAGGGTGGTCCTGTTTTAGACGTTAGATCACGCCGAGCTCTTTTTATTTTAGATTATCTTGACAGTGCTGGTTTTACACAGTCTGTTCATGCCCCCACTAGGGGTGACGCCTGTCTAGATCTAGTCTTGTCCCATGGTGGTCATACTGAAACTGTTGTATCTGATGGCACTTTTGACTCTGATCATCATCAAACCATTTCTCAGTTCCGAGCGTTCTCCGTGAAAGTGCCGAAAGTCACCAGAACGACGGGTTTTGATTACCGCAGAGCGGATTTCGATGGCCTGCGTGCCTCTCTGCGTTGTTTGTCCTGGCTTCTGCTTCGTGACTTGGGTGTGAACGAAGCTGTTGCGGTCTTTTACGATCTTGTGAACGCTGCCATAGCCGATTTTGTCCCAACGGTTTCACGTTCCAAACGATTTCCTCCCTGGTTTGACCGGGACGTGCAGCGTGCTCTTAGGGACAAAGACCATGCACACCGTGTAAAAAATCGCGACCCTTCTCCAGAAAGCGATCTTGTATTTAGAAGAGCAAGAAACAATTTTAAAGCTTTATCTAACGCGAAATATCGTAATTACTTACTGGGCATCGTTGGTGACTTCCGTGAGAACCCAAAACGTTTCTGGTCCTTTATAAACTCATTGAAATCGTCTCATCAACGTCCACGCGTTCTTGTCGCAAAAAGTCAACAATTTTCAGATCCCACCAAATGCGCAAATATTTTCAACGAAACCTTCGCCTCCAAATTTTCGGATCCCAACGTTGACACGCTGCCAAACGCCCCGGACTTTCACTGTTCCATTCTTCAAGAGTTTACAGTTCCCCCAGGCAAAGTTCAGGCCCTGCTATCTAGCATTGGAAAGCACAAAGCGTGCGGGCCCGACAATCTGAGCGCCAGAATTTTGCATGAGTGTGCTGCCGAATTGGCAGTGCCTCTTGAAATCATTTGCAAATGTCATTCCCATTCACAAAAAAGGAGACAAAAAGAACCCAGGCAACTACCGCGGTATTTCGCTTCTTCCTCTTTGTTCGAAAATTTTAGAAAAGGTAGTCTGTGACTCTTGGCCCATTGTCTACCATCTATTCCCAGCAGTCAACATGGATTTCTCCCAAATCGTTCATGCGTCTCAAATCTTGCCAACTTTCTAAAACACAGCTGGGATTCGATCCAGGAGGGCGTGCAGACTGACTCTGTCTACACTGATTATTCTTCGGCTTTTACGAGTGTAAACCGCACGCTTCTTCTTCACAAACTATAAATCTTTCAAAATTACTGGTCGCGCGCACTCCTGGATTGAATCCTACCTGACTGGTCGTCGCCAACGAGTTATACTAGAGGGCCAATCTTCCGAATGGTGCGCTGTAAGGTCCGGGGTGCCTGAGGGCAGCGTGTGTGGCCCGCTCTTGTTTATCTGCTACACAGCAGACATCCCCCTCATCATTCGAACCAACTGTATAAGCTTCGCCGACGATCTTAAGTTGTACCACCGAATTTCGACATAAACAGACAGTGATGCCCTTCAGGCTGACATCAACAATTTAGTAGAATGGTCTAAAATTTGGCGTTTAAAATTGAATCCAGATAAATGTAGCGTTATATCATTTTCTCTCCGAAAATCTCCGATCCTTACCACCTATGTACTGGATGGTACGCCGCTGGAGCGCCGTACAGAGACTATGGATCTCGGTGTTATACTCGACAGTAAGCTGACTTTCGTTCCACACATAGACGACACCGTGGCCAAGGCCAATAGAATGCTTGGCCTCCTCATACGAAGTTTTCAGACCTCGCGCCAGTGCTGCCGAGTCAGACTCAAGCACACTTCTATTCTTTGTGCTTATTATGCCCATGTAAGATCCATCCTGGAGTATGGTTGCGTTGCATGGGCAGGGTCTGCTGCATCCCACCTGAAGCGCCTAGAAAGGGTGCAGCATAAACTTCTCATCTGGTTGGCCTCATTTTCGGACCGTCCGTCAGCCAGGCTTGACTATCCATCTCTTTTGACTCACTACAAAGTGCGTAGCATTAAGGCTCATTTTGCTCAGCATGACCTCTTGTTTTTGTTTAATCTTCATCACGGAAAGTTGGATTGTTCCGATCTGGTTTCCGAGTTCGGTTTGTCTGTGCCCCGTCGAACGTCGCGTTCTCCCTCTTTGTGGGCAGTTCGGTTTGCGCGTGTTGGTACTGTGCAGCGCAGCCTCTTCATCCGCGTGGCCGTCACATGTAACAGATTCTTCAACACATTTCGTAATGTTGATTTCTTCGCAGACTCGGGCTACACATTTAAAACTAATGCTATCAAATTCACGGCAACCTTAGGAACTTTCTCAGGATAGGCATTTGTGCAAATGTTGAGCGTTATGGATGTTCGTGGAATGCTTCCATTGCTGAATGTATTTATTATCTGACTTTACTGTTTTAAATCACATGACTGCATCAGTAATTGGGCAATGCCTGTTGATGTTTTTTACCAATACAGAATACAGAATACAGAAAATACCGGAACATATTTTAGAGAACTCGGTGGGCCCATTATATGACATGAGTTTCAATCGGATAAGTTCACCCTGCTCGACTTATGCCATCTTAAACTTTTTTGAGGTCAGGTCACTTGACCTGTACTGGTGACCTGACCTGAGATGACCTAACCTTAAAATTTTCACAAAAGGTGTAAAAATGGTGAGGGAAAAGGTATGCCAAGTACGGCGGCGCTACGCGCCGCCGTTTTTCTTACATCTCCGAAAAACCCGAGGGGGGGCGGGGCCCCGTCAATACGCGTGTTAAACAATGGCGGACCCGGTGGGATTAAACTGGCGAGTGATTCAATATGTTCAGGTCACCTACACCTTCGGGCTATTCCACCGACCTCCGGGAAAAAGTTGGGGCGGCGCTGCCGGTTTCATGTATAAAAAAACAAGTAATTCACGGAAAAAATTGCATTACTCCACCTATCCAATGCAACGTTAGTGGCTATTTTCAGTCTATTTGGCTATGTCAGGGTATATTTAGCCAAATTATGCCTGACATCCTTACCCCCACCGTTTTTCATGGAGGGCGCGGGGAAAATAGCATAGACGATCCAACGAGAGCGTCCCACAAACGTATCAAAGGCAACATGACAAAACACATGTTTACCAGATTACTTTAAAGCTAATCATGCTAAAAAAGCGAAAAGGCCTTTAGTTTTCGTCCTTTTTAGGCATTTTTTTACCTTTTAAGAGGCGTCCTCCGAAATATTACGTTTTTGTCCTTCCCCAATTAATCAATTGTGAAACACTGATTTTCTGGAGAGTGAGGGTGGGGGGAGGGGGGTGGCAAGAATAGTTTGGTCTCCATCTTTTTTGCCTTGGGGTAGGGGGAGGGGTGGGCACAGCCAATTTGCCCCCTCCTCGATCCACCCCTGTGTCCCGTTGTGTGGATAATACCAGCAAGAGCCATAAATGCCTAACGGAGAAAGTGAAGCCATTTTGTCGGGCACCATGAGTGTTTGCAATCGCCACACTTACAAACAAATTGTCATATATTTCCCCTAACGACCATAATCGCCCCCAAAGTGCCTCGGGCGGTTCGTGGCAGCTGTGTCGGAAAACCTATGCAACCGACCAATCCCGTGTTAGCTTCGGCTCAGCCAACCCGTGACGTCAGCGCCAGGAAGCGGGCGGAACCAATGGGCGCCAGCGCCAGTGACCCTGCGCGCTGGGGTTCAGTGCTGGGTCATGTGCGGGAGCTGAAGGTGCATCGCGGGACGAGGCGTGGTAAGCGGTCTCGCCGTGGGAGGGGGCGCAATCGGCGTCACCGTGAGCAGGAAGACGATGAAGTATTCTACATATCTACTATTACCGGACACCGGCCTGGCAAACGGCCGCAACATAATGTGAGTGTTCACAATTTTCGACTCTCTCCTCGGTGAAAATATCCAAGCCGTATCAGTTTCCAGCACTTTTGACAACCAACTGTACATCTCTCACCAACAAATACGAGGAACTAGAATACATTCTCAACAAACGCCAAGTTCAAATTGCAGCAGTGACTGAGATCTGGCAAGTGAATTTAAATTTGCTCCAATTCCATAATTAACAAGTGTTAACAAAGTACCGCAATTCCCGAGGTGGTGGTGTCGCGCTGTTCTTCCATAATTCCCCGAAATATGAAATTGTGTTGTCTGAAGTAGGTGAGGAACTCGAAATCGTCTCGGCACTGGTAAAACCGTGTTTTCTACCTCGTGGCATTGATCAGATTTTTGTAGCCTGTGTTTACAACCCTCCTCGGTCACATGTAAAATAACTTCTAATAGAGCATATTATCGAAACCGTTGGCAGGTTTCGATCATCTACTTGCAAAGTAATCATTTCAGGCGACTTTAACTCCGATTTTCCTGTTGTTGAATTTTGCCGAAGGAGCCACTTGACTCAGATTGTACGGAAACCCACCAATGGGAATAGCATCATTGACCTCATTTTCACCGATCTTTCTGCACACTATTCCGAACCGTTTGTCATTTCACCAGTTGGCCATAGCACCACAATGTCGTGGTATGTTACCCAAATCTATTCAAACCACCTCATGCTACCAAAAGTGTGGTGTTAAACGACCAATCAAAGATTCAGCGCTTAGGGAATTTGGACGTTGGATTCAAGCTGAAACATTTCACACGGTGTATACTGCTGTTGGGGTCTGCGCAAAATTAGATGCTTTCATGTCAACACTTTGGGATGCTGTCGCGCATTTTGGTAATTCTGAAGGAAGACAAACAAATCACTTAGACCCTTAAAAGATATGGTTTCCGACCCTTTCCACCTCACTCTCATCGATGCTCAACACAGCTGTCCGCGCCCAACGACCAATTCCCCCAAAAATGAAAATGAAATTCTAAGTAGTAGGTATTATACGCCACCACACCACACACAGCGGAGAAGACCGTAACAGTGCGGTAAATGTTGAGACGATACCAGATATGGTGTTTTCCAATCTCGCATTGATGCAAATAAAAACCTTTAAATTAATAAACGTTGTTTTAAATAACTCCAGATAGTAACAAAATCCTTTAAAACGTCAAAAGTTTCTTTGGAAACATGACATAACCTAACCGTACCTAACCATGTTTTGATTTAGCGACGTTGCCTGCGGCGCACCTAGCCTGCGGCGCCGACTTTCGCCTCCGGCGGCCTCGGCTTTGCCGGCTAACGCCGGCAAAGGCCGGGCCTTCGGAGGACTCAAGTCCGCTCGCTTCGCTCGCGTACTGTCCTGATTAGCGAAAGCTTTGAACCACACTGCGTTGGAAATATACGGATTTTCCTTCAGTACCGGTCAGGTCAAAGGTCAGTCGAAGGTTGAGGTTACCTGCCTGCGGGAAATCTGCTGAATCATCAACACTTTTTTGGAGTATTTATCAGTATTCTGGAGTATTTACTAAAATTGAGTTATTATGATGGAATTGAATCTGGCATCGCGTTTCGCCGTCACGTTTGTTTATTGCACAGTTCTTTCGGCGGTGAAGCAACAACACATGAGGTATACAAGGGATTTGGTGCCGAATTATATAGTAAAACAAAGTCAGCGCGGGCAGTGAGTATTATATTTGAGCTCAGTATGTCTGTTCACGTATGTAACCACTCATTACTAGTCCGTAGTGCATTTGCTTGGCTTCCTTCAGTTATACCCGCATTTTTTCCGGAGAAACGTGCTGTTCTTCGTCTTTCAGACAAACCTTGGATTACAGAACGAGTGAAGTGTCTCATTCGTGACAGGGATGCAGCATGGTCCCGTGGCTTAACCGCAAGGTATAATCGTCTCAGAAACAATGTTCAACGTGCTATTCTCGTAGTTAAAACTACCTTCTATAGGAATCGGGTATCCCCTCTCTGTAACAGTGGCTCCGCAAAAAGGTATGATATCATTAAGTCTGTATGTGGTCTGAAGACTGGGTCAATCTCACTGATGCAGTTGTCTGATTGTGAAACGATAAATCAGTTAAACGAACACTTCACTAACATATGTTGTAGTTACCCTGCTGTTGATGCGTCATGTCTGCAGGCCAATCTTCCAGCACAACATCCCCCTCCAACCATTATACCTATACGAATTGTATCGCGAGCTGTCTAATATTTATGTTACGAAAAGTTGCCAACCCACGGACCTCCCTCTCCGTCTCATAAAGGAGTTTGCTGCTGAAATTGCAACCCCTTTATGCCATATCTTCAACCAATCCCTCGCAGAGGGTCGTGTTCCAGACCAGTGGAAAACAGCTTATGTATCTCCAATTCCAAAAGAGAAGAATGTTTCGTCGATTACAAAACTACGACCTATTGACCCCGGTCACGCTCACCAGAGGCGCTAGCGTGCCATCCAAGATGGCCGCGAAAGGGGGACTCCGAAAGGTAAACAACGTTAGTGGGCCCCGGGAATAGCATGGTAAGCGGTGAATTATACGTGTTTTATGCCTGGTATGTGGCAGCGGCTTATAACCGGCGGCTGCGGAAGGCAGTAAAGAGCCCAAATTCGAAAAGTTTTTGGTCCCAAGGAGCAAAGTTTGTAGTCAGTATCAGGTTGAAGTTTGCTGCCCCCCCCCACGTTTTTGCCGGTGGCGACGCTTATGTTTGGAAACGCATTTTCCATCGTGCATTCAAACTGGAATTTCAGACAGCTTGAAACGAATAAAGGCGTATATCTACCGAATTATTTCAATATGTCAGTTTCCCGGGCTAAAAAGGAATACAGCCATAGGCGGATCCAGGGGGACGGCAAAGTAGGCACATGCCCCATAGGCAGATCCAGGGGGCAAAGGGAGTATGTGCCCCCCACCATCGACCCTCGGCGCCCCCTGAAATGGCCACGCCCCCTGAAATTTCGCTTCCCACCCCTCAACCCCCTCCCAGGATACGAAAGTATAGGCTCCCACTGATAGGGTTTTGCTCCCATCCGATAGGGTTTCCCGGTCAAGAATGGCGCCCCGCCCCGGGAAGGTGCCCCTGATCGGCAATCCTGGATCCGCCTATGATGACGGCCCAAGGATAAAGGCCTACTCCTGCTAGATGCAGGCTCAAGGGAGTGGAAGGAGGCATAAGCGGAACTGGAGATTGCCTCACAGCCAGTCTGCAAAGTATGGCAGCAGGCCAGACGAGTCGCACCAGCCATCTAAAATTCTGCACCACCAGCCTCCAAAAATTCGCACCAATCTGCCACATACCAGGGAAAAAATGCACCCATTCCTACCCCTACTATGCAATACTACCTCAATTATTAGTCAGTTAGTTAAGGACTTTTTATAAGGCCCTCTCCTGTGTCTTAATAGTCATTCAGTCATTATTTGTTTAGTTTAAGTGTCACTACCCTCGCAAATTCGCACCAGGTTGATACAATTCGCACCACTCGGTCCTGTCTCCAAGGGCACTCGCACCGACGAGATCTCGTCGAAAATGCCATACTTTGCACATTGGCCTCACAGCCGCTTACCAGGTGGATGTGAATGGAAGTCAGATGGCTGAAAATGTCTGCAACAGACAGCAGCATTTGAGCCTATCTTCTTCCCAATTCTCAGTTTCAACTTCCACTGCTTGGACAGCACCTTATCCTGAGGAAACTTGTGAAAGCTGAGACTTCGACACTTTCTTCGGAAGGATACACACTGAGGAACGCAGCAGTTCTGATTGGATCTAATGGTTATCCGTCTCTTCTCCATTTTCTTTGAACTTTCCAAGATTATAACAATCAAGAAAACAACGCCAGTCTTCAATATTCACGTCCACCCAACGTCACGTATAACCACACTCCTTCACAGCAACTAGTTCACAACGACTGAAAGTCCGTTTAAAACCTGTAGAGTTCAAACATGCGCCGGATATGAAGCAGCCGCGCCAGACGTCAGTCCCTCTCCTGGCGTTTCCAAAAAAATCCGCTAGGTGCCAACACTTTCGATGACCGAGGCCAATTTCGATCACACCTATTTTCAGTAGATTATTGGAGTCTTTTGTAGTGCGCTGGAGCATGTCAGAAATTCGCCCCAAAATTGACCCAAATCAGTTTGGTAACCTGAAAAGTTTATCAACACCAAACTACTTGATTCGTCTGTTTGATTACATCCTTAAAAACTTGGACAGTTCCCGTAAATGTAATACGATCTACTTATTGCTGGTGGATTTTCAGAAGGCTTTCGACAAAATTGACCACACAGTCTTGGTGAACAAAATTATAGATATAGGTACTCCCAGGAGCCTTGTTCCATGGTTTGTTTCATTCATTTCGAACCAACAGCAATGTATAAAAATGTCTTCGAAGCCTGGTGAAGCTCAAATTTTCTCAGACTGGTCAACTATTTCATCTTGAGTACCCCAGGGTACCAAAACTGGGCCTTTTGCCTTCCAAAATATGATAAATGACCTTTTTGAACACTTGAGAAACTCAATTGAACACCGGGTTTTGAAATATGTGGATGATCTGTCTCTAGTGATGGTTCCGACCCAACAGCGTTCATTCAGTCTTCAATAGACGAGCTGATGCTATGGGCATGCTCCAACAAAATGGGTATTAACACCACAAAAACAAAAATGATGAAAATATGTACGTCAAGAATTCAATCACCACTGCCCTCTTTTGTATGTAACCACGAACCTTTGCAATATTGTTTGCGTGCCAAAATTTTAGGTCTCACCCTGACAGACGACATGAAATTTGCCGTGAATACTACAGATATGGTCGCAAAAGCTACCAAGCGACTATTCATCCTATCAAATTTGAGAAAGTTCAACGCACCGATTCTAGAAATGGTTAGGATTTAGGTCTCCTTCATTAGACCAATTTTAGAATATGCATCACCAGTTTGGAATCATGCAATCACTTCTTCAGAGTCAAAATGTATTGAACGAGTCCAAAAACGAGCCTTACGTATCATACTTGGCTGGAATTACGTAACTTACCGGAACGCCCTCAGCGTTACTAACATGGCAACTCTCAAAAACCGCAGAGCTAAATTGCTCAAAGCCTTCACTGTCAAATGTCATCAAAATGCTCTAACTAGACACTTACACTTTCCTCCTGCCTCCCGCCTTTCAGCAGGGCCCTCATTGAGACGGAGAGCCCCTTATCCCGTTCTAGCAAAAACAGAACGTTATAGGAAATCAGCCGAATTCCAGATGCTAGAGCTCTTCAACAAAGGAATATGTACGTACACGCCACCGCCGTCATGATTGGCCCTTTGGTTCTTCTGCATGTGCATTGGTGTTCTCAGTGTAGTCTTTTTATGCATGATTTGTAACATTCCTACTTTTAGCCATTGGCTACCACGGAATGATTGAATTGTGATTTTTTATGTATAAATATACCTCTCTCTCTCTCTCTCTCTCTCTCTCTCTCTCTCTCTCTCTCTCTCTCTCTCTCTCTCTCTCTCTCTCTCTCTCTCTCTCTCTCTCTCTCTCTCTCTCTCTCTCTCTCTCTCTCTCTCTCTCTCTCTCTCTCTCTCTCTCTCTCTCTCTCTCTCTCTCTCTCTCTCTCTCTCTCTCTCTCTCTCTCTCTCTCTCTCTCTCTCTCTCTCTCTCTCTCTCTCTCTCTCTCTCTCTCTCTCTCTCTCTCTCTCTCTCTCTCTCTCTCTCTCTCTCTCTCTCTCTCTCTCTCTCTCTCTCTCTCTCTCTCTCTCTCTCTCTCTCTCTCTCTCTCTCTCTCTCTCTCTCTCTCTCTCTCTCTCTCTCTCTCTCTCTCTCTCTCTCTCTCTCTCTCTCTCTCTCTCTCTCTCTCTCTCTCTCTCTTTCTCACTTGGGATCCGGTTTCCGCCAAGCGTAATGAAGATCCCCGAGTGCCCCTAAGGGCACGCTGTTTTTTTGTTTACCGAAAGAAGACAGAACCCCGCTCGAAGGGAGCTCCGTTGACACCTCCCAGCCGTAATCCCGCCCCCGCTCTGTCCGTGACGCTGCTGTGACGTCACCAGCGACAGTACCTGCTGAGTGACGTGAAGCGCCAGAGCCTGCAGCTCGGAGCCGGCACCAGCAGGCACGGTGACAGCGCGCCTGTAGGGAGCCAGCGACTCCTGGAGACGCAGCGTCGAGCCGCGCAGAGCGTCCGCGCACACTGCCCACAGCGCGGGGCCAGTGTCCAGGCGACACTGCAGCAGAGACGCCTGCCGGCGACATGGCGAACTAGTTACTGCAGCAGAGCCGCCCGTCGGCGACACGGCATACTAGAGTCACTGCAGCAAAAGAAGCAACATCTATTACAACAAATGGAACTGTGATATGTCAACAATGAACTGGTTGGAAATTGGACAATAGCCCTCAATCTGTCGGAGACAATTTGTGTATGGCCCCAATCAGGGGCGCAAGTTTCCATATATTTGGGGAGGCTCGAGCCCCTCAATGCTCGGAGAAGCCCCCCAATGACCCTACGAGCCCCCCCAATCCCAAGTTGCGGGCCCCTGCGGACAGAGCCGGCCCCTGCCACGATTCCGGGCCCCAGTGGTCTACTTGGGCTAGCTTTGGCTGAGGCCAGGCTCCCTGGCATGCTTGCGGGTGCCCTGTGGGCCACCCTTAACCTCGGTGTCCGCAACCGGCCCCTAACGATATTTTTCAGGCCCACTTTGACTGCAGCCGGGTCCCTAATTCCGGCAGTCTCGGGCCTCCTGTCATCCAACCGGGTCCCCTGTGATCTATCCGGCCCCCTGTGACTGCAACCGGGCCCCTCTTTGATCCACCCGCACCCCTGTGACTGCAACCGGGGCCCCTGTGATCCAGCCGGGCCCCTATCATCCACCCGGGCCCCTGTGATACACCCGGGCCCCCTGTGACTGGGACAGAGCCAACTGTGATCCACCGGGGCCCCTGTGACTGCAACCGGGCCCTCTGCGATCCACCCGGTCCCCTGTGACTGCAACCGGGCCCTCTGTGATCCACCCGGGCCCCTTGCAATTATAACCGGGCCCCATATGATCCACCCGGGCCCCATGTGACTCCAACCGGGCCCCCTGTGACTGCAATCGGGCCATCTGTGATCCACCCGGGGCCCCTGTGACTGCAACCAGGCACTCTGTGACTGCAACCGGGCCCCCTGTGACTGCAACCGGCCCCCCTGTAATCCACCTGGGCCCCTGTGACTCCAACCGGGCCCCCCTGTGACTGCAACCGGGCCATCTGTGGTCCAGCCTGGACCCCTGTGACTGCAACCGGACCCTCTGTGATCCACCCGACCCCCTGTGACTGCAACCGAGCCCCCTGTAATCCACCCGGGCTCCCTGTAATTACAACCGGGCCCCCTGTCATCCACCCGGGCCCCCTGTGACTGGGACCGGGCCATCTGTGATCCACCCGGGCCCCCTGTAATTACAACCGGGCCCCCTATGATTCACCCGGGCCCCCTGTGACTCCATCCGGGCCCCCTGTGACTGCAACCGGGCCATCTATGATTCACCCGGGGCCCCTGTGACTGCAACCAGGCACTCTGTGACTGCAACCGGGCCCCCCTTTGATCCACCCGGGCCTCTGTGACTGCAATCGGGCCCCCTGTAATCCACCTGGGGCCCCTGTGATCCACCCGGGGCACCATGTGATCCATCCTGGGCCCCCTGTGATCCACACGGGCCCTCTTTGACTGCAACCGGGCCCCCTGAGATCCACCCGGGCCCCCTGTGACTGCAAACGGATTCCCTTTGGTCCAACCGGGCCACCTGTGACTGAAACCGGGCCCCCTGTCATCCACCCGGGCCCCCTGTGACTGCAACTGGGCCATCTGTGATCCACCCGGGGCCCCTGTGACTGCAACCGGGCCCCCTATGATTACAACCAGGCCAGTTATGATCCACCCGGGCCATCTGTGTTCCACCCGGGTCCCCTGTGACTGCAACCGGGCCCTCTGTGAGCCACCCAGCCCCCTGTGACTGCAACCGGGCCCCCTGTGACTTCAACCGGGCCCTCTGTGATACACCCGGGCCCCCTGGGACTGCAACCGGGCCATCTGTGATCCACCCGGGGCCCCTGTGACTGCAACCATGCACTCTGTGACTGCAACCGGCCCCCTGTGACTGCAACCGGGCCCTTTGTGATCCACCCGGGCCCACTATGATCCACCTGGGCCCCCTGTGACTGCAACCGGGCCCCCTTTGATCCACCCGGGCCCCCTGTGACTGCAATCGGGCCCCCTGTAATCCACCTGGGGCCCCTGTGATCCACCCGGGACCCCATGTGATCCATCCTGGGCCCCCTGTGATCCACACGGGCCCTCTTTGACTGCAACCGGGCCCCCTGAGATCCACCCGGGCCCCCTGTGACTGCAAACGGATTCCCTGTGGTCCACCCGGGCCCCCTGTGACTGCAACCGGGACCTGTGACTGCAACCGGGCTCCCTGTGGTCCAGGAGGCGCGGGTCCTCTAATGCCACGGACGGGCCCTTGCCATGAGTGCGGGGCCCCGTGGTCTATCTGGGCTTGCTGTGGCTGCGGCCGGGCTCCCTGGCATGCTTGCCTGGCATGCTTGCTTGGGTGCGGTCCCCTTTAGGGCCACCCATAATCGCTGTGTCCGCAAACGGGCCCCTAACGATATTCTCAGGCCCATTTTGACTGCATCCGGGGCCCTATTTCTGGCAGTCTCGGGATCTTTTTGGTTCCTCTGTGACTGCAACCGGGCTCCTTGTATTCTGCCTTGGCCCCTTTTAGTCTGCCCAGGCCCTTTGTAGGTGGTCTGGGCTTTTTGTAGTGTGCCTGGGTCCTGTGTGGTCCGCCCGGGCCTCTGTGGTCTGCCCGCGCCCCTTGTGGGCGGTCTGGGCTCCTTTTAGTCTGCCCGGGCCCTCTGTGGTCTGCTCGGGCCCCCTGTGGTCTACCCAGCCCCCTGCGGTCTGCCCGGCCCCTTCCAATTTGCCCGGGCTCCTATGGCTTATCCGTGTCCCTTTGGTCTGCAAGGAACCACAACACTAGCGGATCCAGAGGGGGGGCAAAGGGGGCAATGCCCTCCCCAAATCCCCCCGATTTTACCGATTTTTACGGATTTTCTTCAAACAAAAACCATATGTTTTTCACGATTTGGGGCCCCGTTGCCCCCTCCCCCCACTATCGGCCTGAATCCGCCCCTGACTCCACTCCTCCCACTTCGCTGTATCCGGGAACCCGTGCTATAATTTCAGGCTCCCTCTGAGCTACCCAGGCCTCCTCTGGCTCTAGCCGGGCTCCTTGCCTTGCTTACGACCCCCCGTAGTTCACCACCCCCCACCGTGGGCAGCCGGGCCCCTTCCGATAAGTACTGGTTTAATAAATTGGCATGTTTGTTATTTTGGCATCTCTCCGTCGGCACTACTTTTCTTCATTGATATATTTCTAGGCATTTTTGTCAGAAATGTGCATGAAGTTTTCCATTTTTGTTTGTTCTAGTGGAATTTTAACCCTATTTCCGGCAGGGGGGCTAATATTGCCCCCCTCAGGTTTTTCAAGAATATCTCCGAAACGGCTTGCGATAGAACTTTGAAACTTCCTGACTTTTCCTAAAACTAGTACAGGCAGGTTTTCTGAAATTTTCAAGATTATATATTTACCAGGGGCGGAGCTATGGCTGGGTTTTTGGGGAGGTTCTATCCACAAACCAAGTATTATCGTATGCGATGGGTTCTTTGTAAAAGGAAGCCGTCTCTGCTGATCCTGATACCAGTTATATGGCTTTATTATATCATTTTTTATGTGAGATGATAGTGCATTCACAATTGTCACTATTTGTATTCATCAGGGGCGGTTACAGCAGTTCAAAATGGGGGGAATGTTATCAAGAAGGACTAAACGTTAGTAAGTGAGAAGACTGCTTACAGCCGTGCCAGGGCGAATACAATTGGGTATATGAAAATTCAAAATAGTTATAACCAAATTCTAGATTACCAGAGGCGTGTCCAGTCACTACACATTTTCAAAATGCATATTCCCAGTCAGTATCACCGCCGCGACTCAATATCGTTGTATATTAAAAATGTGTTTTTAATCACCCCCACCCGCCCCCCCCACGACGAGAATCCTTGATCCGCCTGTCACCCTCTTTCCCAGAGCTGCCATGGGAGGGTAAAAATTATCAGAAATAAATTTCAACTAGTCGAGGGACTAATATACTCATGCATACCACTCGCATATTGTTGGTATGTATTTTACCCCACTGTTTTACCTTACTGCATCCGCCCCTGATGAGTTTTTCACTTTTTTCATTTATTTATGTGTCAAAGATGCCAAGCAGTATATCACGGCTTCTAATCCGCGTAACAAAAGCTTTTTAGGTTGTATATATTTCCCCTCATAGTCCTGGTCCTGGAACTGCCATTGAATTTCGAATTTTTGCGTAACTCGAGTATATGACAATTTTGGGTCAATTATTTATAAATCTGAACTAGTTTTGTGAAAATCGTACAACAGAGACAAGGGTTATGGAAAATCTAAAAAATACACAAAAATTGTATATTTTGCACGACCATCTCCTTAAAAATAAAAATTTTGAAATTTTCTTTTTTTCAAAATAAAGTTTAGCGTCAGGGGAATCTATAGCACTTTGAATTTTCAAAATCGGCCGGTTAGATTACGAGATCTTAGGGGGGGCCGATATTGCCCCCCCCTGCCGGAAATAGGGGTAGCCGGGAGCCTGACGGAAATAGGGTTAAATACAGACAAATTTAAGACTCTTAAATTTGTCTGTCAAAAAGTGTATCATATATTGTCGTCAAATCTGGGTAAAATAATGTGCGTCCGCCGGCAAAATGGTAGCCTCTTAATTTCCCGGGCTTGTCAGCGCAGCGCGAAGGAACCTAAGGCATGCTCCTGGCTCTCTTGTCGCATTCGCCGAGGCGAATGATTTGCACAAAGTTTGCTTTGAACAGTAAAATTGGCATGCTTATGATTCAATCGGCTTGTGTCTACTCTGGAAAAGTTTCGTTAGGCTCTGATTTGGATTTTACGTTTGGGCTTTTCGTGTCAATCCAAATCGTGCTCCGATGCGCGGTGTTGAATGGCAAGTGAAGTGATTGTTTGCTATTAGCTGCTGTCGGGCTAAATCCCTAATGAGTGATGATCCCCTGTCCGGCTCCCCTGATGGCTAAATACCAAGACTTGAAGAATCTTGTGCCCCCTATGGCCGCCAGTGACGTATCTAGAATTTGGGTGAGGGGAGGGGGAGGGGCAAAGCCTCAGGGGGCAGGGGTGACACTTAGCCACCCAAAGTGCGCACTTTTCACCCAAAGGGCGACCAATCGTCGCATCCTGGGGTAGGGGAGGGCTTGAGGGCGGCATTTCGTCCTCAGAGGTTCTTGGGCTTAAGGGGTGGCTGCCCCATTCGCCCCCCCTGGTGGCCACCCCATTCGCCCCGCCCCCTGGTGGCCGCAGCCGGGTCCCTACTCCCAGTAGTTAATACCCTCTGGATGCAGACGGGCCTGCCATGGATGCGGTTCGTGCAACTGCAACCAGCCTCTGCCATGCTTGCCATGCGGGCCCCTGTGGTATCCTGGGCCCCTATTGGTCTGACCGGGCCACCTGTGGGCTGTCCGGGCCCCTGTGGTCTGCCCAGGCCCCTGTGGCCTGCCTGGGTCCCTTGTGTCCGCTCGGTCCCTTGTGGTCTGCCCAGGGTCCTTGTGGTCTTCCGGGCCCTTGTGGTCTGCCCGGGCCTCTATGGTCTGCCCGGGCCCTATGGTCTGCCCGGGCCCCTGTGGTCTGCCCAGGCCCCTGTGGTCTGCCGGGCCCTATGGTCTGTCCGGGCCCTGTGGTCTGTCCGGGCCCTGTGGTCTGTCGGGCCCTGTGGTCTGCCCAGGCCCCTGTGGTCTGCCCAGGCCCCTGTGGTCGCCAGGCCCCTGTGGTCTGCCCGGGCGGGTCCCATTTGGTCTGCACGGACCCCTTGTCTGCTAGTGCCCATTTTGGTCTGATCGAGCCCCTTGTGGTCTGCCCGGGTCTCCTGTGGTTTTCCGGAACCCTTTTGGTCTGTCCGGGTCTCTGTGTGGCCTCTGCGGACCCCTTTGTCTGCGCGGGCCCTCTGTGGTTTGCCCGGGCCCTTCCCAGTCTGCAAGTGTGGCACTTTGACGAGGTCTCGTGGTGCGGACACCCTTCAGGTGGTGCGAACTTTGGAGCAAACAAATGCCCACTTTTGCTGTATGGTGCGAGGGAGCTCAAATCAAACACACACAGAGTTCTGAGAAGGGAGAAACTGGTAAAAACACCGAAATTTCGGGTCAGTGAAATTTTCACCAGTGTTGGTGTGAATTTTAGGCTGCTGGTGGTGCGAAAAATATACAAGGCTGGTGCGGACTCGTCGGGTCTGCTGCCATACTTGCAGACTGGGGCCCCTCTGTGGTTGGCCCGGCCCTGTGTTTGCTCGGGTCCTGTGGTCTCCCGGGTCCTTTCATCTGTCAGGCCCCGTGCGGTGCCGGCCCGCTGCCCAGCCAGCAATTCCGACCGGACCCAGAGCGGGCTGGGCCGGGCTCTGCCCGAGCCCTAAGACTCATAGCTGAGCCACATAGACTTGGGCTGAGCCCGACATTAGGTCGGGGGATGACAACTGCCGAGCGGTAGAGCCCGGTCTTGTTGACCATGGGCTCTGCCCAGGCGGAGCGGAGCCGGACCTGGGCTGAGCCCATGTACGCGGGCTCTGCCCAGTCAAATCCCAGCATATATCGGGCAGAGTCAGCCAAATTGCTGGCTGTGTGTGGTCTGCTCGGGCCCCTTGTGGGCTTACCGGGCTCAATGGTTTTCTGGGTTCCTGTGGTCTGCCCGGCCCCTTTGGTGTGCTCATGCCGTCTGTGGTCTGTCTGGGCCCCTTGTGGTCTAAGAATATCGTGCAGAGACTGAAGCTGTTGTGTTAGTCGCGTATTTGCAGGAGTTCCTTATTTGTTAGCAGTTTCGTGCCCCAGGTGGTGTATCCGTGCTCCCTGTTGCCGAAACCGGCCCCCTGCCATGCTTGCGGGCCCCCTGTGGTTTTCCCGGGCAACGTGCGGCCGTTCCCATGCCTCCTGGAACATTCGGGGAAAATGGATGGGGCGTGAGAAATGTTAGGCCCCCCATTCCTTTTGAACTGATCCTATACGAGGATTTTAAAGGGAAATAGGCAGTACCACCTATTCATAGTACCCCTTGACCGGTACCCAGTGTTGTAAAATGTCATGAACTGGCAAGGTGAATGGATCAGAAAAAGGTGTCTTGATCATGTAACATAAATTCCCCGCTGATAAAGGAATTTCGCACTTCGATCTCTACCTTCCATTTGTATCAAATTATTCGCGATAATGCGATTTCGTTCCAGGTGTGAATGTTAAAATGGTTGGACAGTATAAACATAAGTCGGGTGCACAAAGGCGTAAAACAAAGAACATTCAAGACCGAGGGGCTGCTCTGGCAAAACTACCCAAACTTTGTTCATTTTTCAGGTAACCTATGAATCTAGAATCGTCTTGCTAATTTTGCAAACTGTTATAAAATGACCCCGATCATATTTGCATTTAATCTCTAGCAACGTACGCGTCCACTTAAAGTAGTTCATATCACTACTATGTTTGGTACTTTGCAAGCTACGTTCATTTATCGACCGCAAAAAATTAAAACCCAAATTTAAAACTAACTCGGAAAAGTGCAATGTGTATAGTTTCCAGCAAAACGGTAAAGTGAGGTTGTAATTCCAATCCTTCTTTGCCTGATCATTGCCTTCCTCGGCCAGGCCACCAGCCGGATCCCGTTTGCTAAAAGACCCTCCAGCATCCATCCCTCCTGCGTCGTCTGGGGCTGATCCCGTTGTACCTCCGGAGGAGAGCATCCGCGTGGACGACAAAGGCGGTAAGTAGACACCTACCTGTGCAATATCCTTACATACTTTGGCAGCTCGTTCAAAAGATTGGGTCTTCTGACTACTTTTTGGGCTAAATAGTGCAAATCAGGAACAGTGACGAATAGCGCGCTAAAAATTGTTATTTAACCTTTGCAGTCAGTTTTCGACAACAAATGGTCGAAAATACGTTTTTTCGGTCACATTTCATTAAAAAATAAGGGCCCCCATCATGTACGGGCCCCCTTTCGAGCCGGGTACCCCCAATCGAAAACGTAAAGTTGCGCCCCTGGCCCCAATAAAATCAAAATAAATCCTGCAATCACCAGATCTGCGCAGCAATTGCACTTACAATACGCAATTGGAACTATCGACCCGTAGCTCGATTCAGCAGCTCCAGAAACGACTGGGCTTGCGAAACTAATAACTACACGAAACGACTACGACTATGCAAAGCATGAAGCTGCTAATTTCATCATAATATTCAGAACAAATAATTGCCTTTTAAGCACTGCTTACCTGTCCCATCTCTCTCGTTCCTAAGTCCTGCTGCAGAGGCTGCGCCACTTTTCCAAGATCCAGAAACCTCTCCACCACCAGCTCGTCCCTGAACACTACATCAGCGCCATCTCCCGACGTCGGCACGGAACTGTAGTTTCCCGGGTTGTCCGCTAGATCGCGCCACCATATGCGTCGCCGGCGGCGGAGTGTCTGCAGCCAGTCGGCGGCAGAGTCGGGCGGCACGGCCAGGTACAGCGTCAGCTGACGACCGCCGCAGAGAGCGCCTGCCAACAAGGCCAGGGCGCGGGTGAAGCCAAGGCGCAGCACAGTGTTCTAACGGAGCCGAAAGCAGTGATGGATCCAAGGGGGGCCCAGGGGCCCGGCCCCCCCTTAGCTCCGAAGCGCCTCAGCAAAGCTTAGCCTATATCGGGCGCCTTCGGCGCCCGATATGAGCGGCCCGCCTGTACCCATTTCGTGCGCCAAGGTGGTAGATACCACTTATTCCACTTGAATTAACACATAGTCCTTAAAACCATGGCAAAGCGCCCCTGCCCAAACACTAGACGCCTTTACTGGTCTTTTGCGCCCCAGTAAAATGTTGAAGATGAAATTTAGAAAGCTAACAAAAGTGCCCCGGCAAAGAAAAGGCGCCACTAGATAGCAGGATTGCGCCATGGGGAACTAATGCACCCCTGAGTAGCCTAGGCGCCCCCTGGATGAAGCGCCCCTGGGTAGCCTAGGCGCCCCCTGGATGAAGCGCCCTACGGATATCATATGCGCCCTCGGCTAGGAAAGGCGCCCCTGGGCAGCAAAGGCAAATATTGGTAACATAGGTGCCCTGGACAGCATAAGCGCTCCTTAGATAGAAATAGGCGCTTTAGGAAAATAAAATGCTCACCTTGGGTAGAAAAAGGCGCCCTTTGATAGCCTAGGCGCCGACTGGAAAAAGCGCCCTACGGATGTCATATGCACCCTTGGATAGCAAGGGCGCCCCTGGACAGCAAAGACAACCCTGGATAACACAAGTGCTGTGGCCAGCTAAGGCGCCCCTGGGTAGCACAGGCGCCCCTAGGAAAGCACCCCTTCGGTTGAAAAGCCGCCTTTGGATAGCCTAGGCGCCGCCTGGATGAAGCGAACTACGGATATCATATGCGCCCTTGGCTAGGAAAGGCGCCCCCGGGGCAGCAAAGGCAAATATTGGTAACGTAGGTACCCTCGACAGCATAAGCGCCCCTTAGATAGAAATAGGCGCTTTAGGAAAATAAAATGCTCACCTTGGGTAGAAAAAAGGCGCCCTTTGATAGCCTAGGCACCCACTGGAAAAAGCGCCCTACGGATGTCATATGCACCCTTGGATAGCAAAGGCGCCCCTGGACAGCAAAGACAACCCTGGATAGCACAATTGCTGTGGACAGCAAAGGCGCCCCTGGGTAGCAAAGGCGCCCCTAGGAAGGCAAACCTTCGATAGAAAAGCCGCCTTTGGATAGCCTAGGCGCCCCCTGGATGAAGCGCCCTACGGATACAATATACGCCCTTGGCTAGGAAAGGCGCCCCTGGGCAGCAAAGGCAAATCTTGGTAACATAGGTGCCCTGGACAGCATAAGCGCCCCTTAGATAGAAGTAGGCGCTTTAGGAAAATAAAATGCTCACCTTGGGTAGAAAAAGGCGCCCTTTGATAGCCTAGGCGCCCACTGGAAAAAAGCGCCCTACGGATGTCATATGCACCCTTGGATAGCAAAGGCGCCCCTGGACAGCAAAGACAACCCTGGATAACACAAGTGCTGAGGACAGCAAATGTGCCCCTGGGTGGCAAAGGCGCCCCTAGGAAGGCACCCCTTCGGTAGTAAAGGCGCCTTTGGATAGTGTAGGCGCCCCCTAGATAAACTAGGTGCCTGAGAAGGAAAATGAGCGCCCCATTGGAAAGTACAGGCTCCCCCTGTATAACATAGATGTCCCTTATCCATCTTCAGCTACCCTGGATTGGAGCAGCGCCCCTCAAGAGCAAAGGCGCCGCTGGACAAAAAGGCGTCTCCGTATATCAAGGGCACTCCTAGATAATATATGCACCCCTCACACAGAAATAGGCACTTCAGGGAAAGTGAAAGGCGGCCTTTGGTTAGGACGGCGCCCTTGGACAGCCTAGGCGCCCTTTGCATAAAACGCCCTACAGATAGCATATGCGCCCTTGGATAGCAAAGGCGCCCCTGGACAGCAAAGTTAACCCTTCTTGAAATAGATTATCTGGACAGCATAGGCGGCCATGGATAAACTAGGCGCCTGAGAAAGAAAACAAGCGCCTCGCCTGAGAGTACAGGCGCCCCCAGGATATCATAGGTGTCCCTTTCCATCTTCAGCTGCCCTACTGTCTATGGTTTGGCACACCTGTCCGACAGTCGCGCGATCTGTTACAGGGCTCGAGCGCTCAATTTGAGCATGGACTGCCTTTAACCACATTTCATTAACCTATAACTGAAGGCTTAGTGCTCCATCGCTGCAACCGGGTGCCTTTTTCAGTATGTGCGCCTCACTTCCGAGAACGCTGCCCTCACCAACCAGCAGTCCTCCCCGTTCAGCAGATGAGCGCCTCTTTCTGATAATTAGGCACTTTATTTCAGTGTTCGAGCGCCTTATTTCAGAATTCTTATTCTCCATCTATTTTGGGCTCCTCCTGGATTGCAGAGGCGCCCCCTCAAGTGCAAAGGCGCCCCTGGATAGAAAAGTGCGCCCCATGTTTGCAAAGGCGCTCCAAGATAGCATATGCGCCCCTTAGGTGGAAATAGGCACTCCAGGAAAGTAAAATGCTCCCTTTGGGTAGCAAAGGTGCCCCTAACAGCGAAGGCAGCCCTAGATAACAAAGTTTCTCTGGACAGCATAGGTGCCCTTGGATAAACTGGTGCCCGGAAGAGAAAAATAGCGCTTTACCGGAGACAAAAAGCACCCCAGGATAACGTAGGGGCATGTATTTCAATCATGTCTGTGATTAAAAAATACACCAAGACACAATATGCGCCCCTGGATAGAAAGACACCCCTGGGCAGTAACGGCGCCCCTGGAAAGCAATAGTGCGCCCCTGTGGAGAAAAAAGCCGCCTCCTGAATAACCTAGGCACCGCCCCGAAATATCAGATGCCCGTGGATAGAACAGACTGCCTTGAATAAAACAGAGGCCCTGGATAGCAAAGGCGCCCTTTGATAGCATAAGTGTTCCTTAGCAACAATATGGGCGCTACATGAGCTCAAGGTTCACGCGCACCTAAGCCCAATAATAGAGCAATCAATCGATGCCAAAGCACTCCTTAAAGCATGGGCGCCAAACTTCCTAAGAAGTAAAGGCGCCTCTGGGTAGCAAAGGCAACCCTCGACAGTGGTGTAGGTATTCCTGAATAACAGCAGCGTCCCTTGATAAGAATAGCCCCAAGATGGCACAGGTACCCTGCTGATAGGAAAAGCGCCCCTGAATATCAGAGGCACCCTCTGAATGAGGTGCCCATGGAGAGCATAAGGGCGCCCTATGTATAGCAAATTGCCGCCCCCTGGATAGCCTAAGCGCCCCTTGCATAGGGTAGGCGCCACTGGGTAGTATAGGTTACCTTGAATAAAAATACGCCCCTCAATACCAAGGTGAACCTGGATAAGAAAAAGCTCCCCTTGGGCACTGGGTATCAAAGGCACCCCCGGAACAGCAAAGATGCCCCTGGATAGCTAGGTTGCGTCCATTGCGGAGCGAAGGCGCCCCTGGGTGGCACAAGTGCCTCATCGAAGCAAAGGCCCCTCCAGAGAGCATAGGTGTCCCTGATGAGCACAGTTACTCCTGGACAGCCCCTAAATGACGTTGCATAATGTTACACCTATTATAACGTATGCTATTGCATCAAAGTTAAGGTTATTCAGTGTTTAGATCAAGGTCACAGGTCAATTTTAAAGGTGACTGGCCTTGATGATCAAGGCTTGATCAAAAGTCATTGGTAAGCTTGGGCGCAGCGCTACTTATAGCGTAAATTAGGCATAATATGTTGGGTTGTGCCGTAATAGGTCAATGACATTGAAGGACCTTGACCCCAAAATTTCAGACATTGTTTAGAGCCTTCCCTTTTGGCCTCAGCCCTGTTCTAGAGTATTCGCGCCACGTTGCGGCTCGTTGGGGTGTGCTTGAACACCCCCTCGAGGTCTCCAAGTGGCACGAAAAGCGTCGGCGCGAAGCGACACAGTACTTTTCACACCTTATCATTGATCAATTCCGCAACTTTCCCTCAAAATTTAAGGTTGTGACATCTCAGGTCAGGTCACCAGTGCAGGTCAAGTGACCTCACCCCAAAAAATGTTTAAGTTGGCGTAAGTAAGAAAAGGGTGAATCTATCGAATTCAAACTTGTACCATATAATGGGCCGAAAAAGTACTAATAAATTTATTCCGGGATTTTTCCCATCGATGACCTAGGGACAGGTACGAATCATGACCTCTCCATTGAAAATGCATGGGGTGAAACGGAAATTTGCCGAACAATTGCTCTATGTCTGCAGACGCCGCTTAAAATACCTTAGAATTCCCCAAATCATAGTACCCTAGGCCTCTTTATCGGTTCATGTTGCAAGTTTAGACATGTTACCTCTGAGAGTTCATCTGGGGCTTCCTAAGCAGGTTTTAAGACTTGGATCAATGGCTTTGCAGGAAATATCGATAAAACCCGTATTTTGATACCATTTTTATTGTTACTGTGAGTTGATTAATATGCATACTGACTATGCTAGGCTAGATGGTGGCCTTGACCTAACCATAGGTCAGGTCATTTTTATGTTTTAACCTAGTATAGTCATATTATACATTATTTGATGATTCGCCGTAACGAGAGGAAGCGAATTGTGCCTAAAATGATTCTAGCTCAACTCTGGCAGACGCTAGAGTATAGAGACAGAGACATGTTGTAAGCTTTGTCTCGGGGAGGGACCCCAGCGCTGATCGCGGGAAAAATCCCCAATGGCCCCCAGGGGCCCTCAGGGAGTCAGGAAATCTGGCGTGGGTGGAATCCGGTAGGAGGGATTTTGGGTCTCCAAAATCAGCTGAGGGGCCCGTGCCAGTTAAGGGGGCCCAGATAAGGGCCCCCAACGAGCTCATTTGACCTCAGTGCCAACACAGGATTCTCAAGACCAGCGTGGGGTGCCTACCTATTTAAACGGTTTCTAAATACGCTCAGGGACTCAAAAATTAACCCAGGGGTCCAATTTTCAACTCATGGGGCCCAGACACTCTGAGGGGACCCTGCAGCAGCTCAGAAGGCCCATAAAACTAATAGGGCCAGACTAGCTGGGTGCCTCGACGAACTAGTGCCCAGATACGCACAACGGGCCCCAAACAAGCTGAAGGGATCTATATCAGTTAAACGAAAACGGTACCAACCCCGGGGACCCTGACCAGCTTAAGTGACACTAATCCAGCTTGGGGCTCAGAGCTCCAACTTTTAGCTCAGAGGGCCCAGGACCTGTTGAGAGGGCCCTATATCAATAAAAGGGCCCCGAAAAGCTTAATAGGCTTCAGCGGCGACACATAGGTTTAAATTTCAGTGTGAGGGCCTGGTTAACTAAAGCGGTCCCAGATTAGCTGAGGGGACTCGATATAAACTCCGGGAAGTTACCAAAAACTCAGGGGCCCAGGCCCGCAGAGGTTCTGCGGCCTATGAGGCTCAGGTTAGCGTCAATTGGCTATTTCAGTATGGAGCAGTTGGCCAGGACAACTGTGATAAGTGGAGGTGGTGGATACGACACCACAGTTTTCGCCATGACCGAATATAACTGTATTATTTGCTCATCGTGCTTCATTTAGTGTCAGTGGGTGCTTTCAGCATTTTCTACCAAGGTGCCAGTCGTTAGCTGGCCCGAAATATGCTTGACGGTAAACGTGAACATGTGCTCACTAAGGGGAAGCTTTCATGAAAATAAGCATTTACAAATCCTTTTTAAACGCGTTTTACATTGACACTGGCCGCCTTTTGAGTGGTAAATTGGCCAGTGGCGGATCCAGGAGGGGGGCAAAAAGGCATTTCCCCCAAACGGAAAAGCTCGGGGCAACACTATGTTTTTGACCCCCAAAGCGATCGACCTCCTTTTTTCCCTACTCCTTTTTAGTTTATAAGCAAGATTTTGGTGTTTCAACTCTCAACTTCAAACAGAACATGAGTTGATAAGATGTTCCCTGGCCTGTCCCCTCGAATCCGGAAATGTAAAAAACTCTAAAGATTATATATTCGGGCACAGCCCTTCACCAGAATCATGGAGTAAATATCAATAATTCTCAGTTATAATATAGCCAGTCATAGTATAGCCAGCCTTGGATAGGAAGAAGTATCTCGAGCGCATAGTTTTTTTCATCCCGTGACGTTTTTTTAGCTTTTCGCCTCAAATACCCAAAATTCTACCGGCAAGTGATATTGGTAGCCCAGCTTTTTACTGCGTGACGTTTTTTTTTTTTGCTTTTCGACTTTGGTCTGCCCCTCCCAAACCGACCGGCTGGATCCGCCACTGAAATTGGCGCCCCTCAGGTTCGGCGCCCCCAGGTTCGGCGCCCTCCGAGCCTGGCCCCCCCTTAACGAAATCCTAGATCCGTCACTGGCCGAAAGTGGGGACATAATTTAACATCTCAGGAAGTATGAATCAATAATTTTGAAATCAATCGAAAGCTCTGTTCCCACAGATTACGTGGACAACATATGAATGTCAAAAACTGACCACAGCGGGCATGGCTGTCAGGTATTTGACCCTAGGTCAGCAGCAAAAATAACTTTATGTATATATGACAATAAGGGGGCTTTGCATGGATGTAATAGTTAATTTCCAGTCACTTTAAGTGCATACGCGCAATATTCTTGACATTGAAGACGTTATATAACCCTTGCTTAACACACGCAGTGGAGGAGGGCCCTAAAGTGCCCCCACCTATTTTTTCCAAGTAGCCAGAGAACTGTTCGCCGCCGAAAAACGCTACTCGGCCACATTTGAGAGTATTCATGAGGGTTTCGATTAATTAATTTTTTTGAAAATCGGTCAATAATTTTTTACTTATAGGCCTCCACAGTCAGACCTATATTTTGAGACCGTCGCTCTCGGGAGGTCGCACCAGTTCGCCTGCACTGTAGACCGAGTGATGACGTCATAACGTCACATAATCAGGTTATATGTCAATATTAACCCATAAGGTCAAGGTCAAGGTCAAAGGTCTCATGTTTAAGTCATTGACCGCAGTATTCCGGTCGGGCATTACGCAGTGGCATTACTCAGTATGACGTATGCTATGCTATGGCTATAGTTAGGGCTACTCTGGGCCAAGGTCACAGGTCAAGGTCAAAGTTTTTCAAGGTCAAACCCTAGTCCCACCTAAAGGCTGCTATAGTTGCGGTTATATTGTATATAACCACACCCCTCCCCTTGGGTGCGCTACTGCATGCAACCATGAAGACGAAATGGATCACATTCACGGGTGATATGTTTGTTCATACACCAGCACAATGGTATCAGATTCCTACTGAATAGATACGAAACCTAGGCTTGGTCCATAACCGAACTGTATTTTTTACGAATTGGCGTTGCGTCGATCACACAGAACTATTTTTCCTGCGAACCTGCCTCAAGTTTTATGTCACCCTGTGTGTACTTACTTGGTAAATATCAGTGAGCTGCTCGTTCGCTTTTTCAATGAAATTCCCATGTCCAAATGCTGTATCAGCTGTAAGCAGGTTTACCTGCGTTTCTACACTTATTCGCACCTCCATGTTTACAGCATCCAGTTAGAAACTCAAGTGACGATAAAAGAACATGCAACAAGTGCGTGTGCGTGCTGTGAGACTCTATTCCCTGATGTTATTTGAAGTGAACTTCGCAAACGAGGAAGGGTTAATTTATGTACCTCGGTTCTGACCCCATCGTGCGGTCTGAAAATGTCCTGTGCAAATACTAGCTGCAATTCTGCGAATGGTTACTGGGTATGCTAGTGCACAGAGACATCAATTGAAAACTTGATTTTCCCACACTGTAACCATTGCACTTTTTCACAATTATTCAGTGAAGACGTCAACGACAGTAGGTTAAAAAGTCCAGTCGACAAGCAATGTCAACAAAAAGTGCTTATTTAACTCATTGTAACCAATGCACTGAACTTTCACCGTGCCCCGGCCCACCTCCCTTCAAGCCTCCAGGCATATCTCGCCGACGGCCGCCGCCCCCGACCGACAGCGCGCGCGACATGCCCTTGTATAATATGTCGCCACCACCACTGCCGCAGCGTGACGCAGCTGAAACTTGCGGGGCAGGTAGACGAAACATCCTGCCATAGTTTTAAAGTGGTCCCAGGGTGGGGCAGGCGACGCAATTTTTTGTATGCTTATCCATAATCCATAATATTTATTTCATGGTACAGAAAAAACACACACAAAGGCTGCTACGAGGAACGCTATTATCGATAATTGAAATAATCTCAAAATGTATGTGAAATGTATATGGTACATATTTTGCTCTCCAAATTTAATTTCAGCGATCACTGGAGAAAACTGTTTGCAAAATCGCATTCTTCATGCCTTAAGCTTTCTAATGAACCCTGGTTTGTCTCATCTTGTACGTTCTCTTAGCGTACCAAAAAAAACATCGAAAATGAGCTCTTGCTCTTGGCCTTTGTCGTTTATGTGGCGAGAGATTCAAAGACAGCAGTTTGATGCCTTGTCGTGTCGACTTCAAAGGCCTTAAATTTTTTTGTTTGCCATTTCTGACACTCTGGTCATTTTGCTACTAGTTGCAAACATCAAAATCAGTTTTAAAAATAGTCATAAATTCGAATAATGTCCCCATTTTGGCCTCCCTTAGAACACTGTGCGCAGGTACCTTCACCACCAGGGCAATGAACTGGGCAATCTGACTGACGTGGCAGTTACAGCTGCGGCTGTGATGTTGTTAGGGGTGAACCCCATATATAGCACACATCTAGACAAAAAAAAGTACTTTTCATTATTCATTGACCACAGTATTTGCCAAAAGAAATCCAGAAAAAGGAATAGGGCGCCTTCACAATGGGACTTGAAATGAGATAGGGGCGTATCAAGGGGGTGCGGCTACCCCCCCCTCCTCCTGAGGACACGGGCCGCGCGAAGCGGGGCGTGCCAGGGCTATGATCTCTAGTCAATCGTGGAACTTCATATCAGACAGGGTGCTTTTAAGCCTCCTGCATCACTCCACTCCGTGATAAGCGGGCCCTTTTTACCCATCAGAACGGTCGGTAAGAAGTTACCATTTGAACCCAAAACATTGAGCCCACCTCCGTAGCCAATGTAGCGCAAATTTATTTGATGGGAAAATGATTTCGACTGCCATTAGTTTCTGGCAGAGGGGACACGTTGCTGCCCCGCCACAGGTTGAACGGCGACCCTCGGCGGCCGCGCTGATGGCCCTGTGTTCTAGCACTTGTTTACGCTCGTAGTCCGGGATGGGGGATGTCTTCGGACCGCACAGTCCCACGTGACCGACCCGAACGTTTCGTTCACGTTGACTCCTATCTCCTAACAACTGGCATTACAGCCCACCAAGCCCTGCTCGCTGACTCCCTCTCCGCGTCCGCGCTACCATTAGGCGGTATCTGGCCCCCATGGCCTCAAGTCCGTCATGAGATGACCTCGCCAAGTTCCAGGGGCGCCCTTTGCCGGATTCAGGACGGTCCCTTGGATGTTGTAAGCAGTCACCCACATGTATATACGTCTCTTCCGGCCATGACCTGCACTGATGCACAGATTTAGGCCTGCTGAGCTAGTCCGGTATCCTGTATTAGTTTGAAGCCTCAACATCTAGGGTGGGCCCCAGGCTAGATCAACCCGAGGGGTAGGTTCTTTGAATTGATCTAGGGGCCCCAGTGGCCTGGTCTGTGCCCCGAGCGGTCTGGGCGCCTTGTGCTGAGGCGGGGTTCACCTCGGCCGATATACAGAGTCAGAGCTGTCCTGGGCTCCCTCTGATTGCGCTGTCAGGTGGAAAGGGATTCTCACATGATTGGAAATTAAGTGGTAAGCCCCCTACTTTGAACTTTAAACCATGTGGAAATATTATACCGAGAACTTTGGGTGAAATTATATATGCAAATAGTGGTTTATCGACACGCTCTACAAAACTTCTATCTCGGTTCAAAACCCATTATAAAAGTGGAATACTTCTCTTTAACGAGACTGCGATTGCGATATTCGTTTTCAATGGAGCATACTCCACTTCCCTCGGAATAAGTTCTCTCTCCAGGCACTCCGGCACCGGCCCTTGAAACAATCCCAGAGAGCGCAGCGCCCCCAGTATCGGACAGGCGCCTCTGGCACTGACGCTAACCCGCGGCGTGTCTCACCGTTCCGCTGCGGCCTGTTCACCGTCCCGCCACCAGATGTCACCGCCGCCGTGTCGTCCTCTGGCTCCTCCTCTGACTGCCTGCTGAGCGCCGATTGGTGGACAGCCGGGGTCACGTGACCAGCGCCGGGCTGTGGCGGCGTGATCACGTGACTGCGTCCCAACTGGGTGTGCAGTCCGAACGGCGGCTCCAGGGAGAGGGTCCGGGAGAGCAGACACAGCTCCCACACAGCTGGGACGCAGCGGGTACATATCGTCAGTGCCGGCGGCTCCAGGGAGAGGGTCCGGGAGGGCAGACACAGCTCCCACACAGCTGGGACGCAGCGGGTACATATCGTCAGTGCCGGCGGCTCCAGGGAGAGGGTCCGGGAGGGCAGACACAGCTCCCACACAGCTGGGACGCAGCGGGTACATATCGTCAGTGCCGGCGGCTCCAGGGAGAGGGTCCGGGAGGGCAGACACAGCTCCCACACAGCTGGGACGCAGCGGGTACATATCGTCAGTGCCGGCGGCTCCAGGGAGAGGGTCCGGGAGGGCAGACACAGCTCCCACACAGCTGGGACGCAGCGGGTACATATCGTCAGTGCCGGCGGCTCCAGGGGAGGGTCGGGAGGGCAGACACAGCTCCCACACAGCTGGGACGCAGCGGGTACATATCGTCAGTGCCGGCGGCTCCGGGAGAGGGTCCGGGAGGGCAGACACAGCTCCCACACAGCTGGGACGCAGCGGGTACATATTGTCAGTGCCAACGGCTCCAGGGAGAGGGTCCGGGAGGGCAGACACAGCTCCCACACAGCTGGGACGTAGCGGGTACATATCGTCAGTGCCGGCGGCTCCAGGAGAGGGTCCGGGAGAGCAGACACAGCTCCCACACAGCTGGGACGCAGCGGGTACATATCGTCAGTGCCGGCGGCTCCGGGGAGAGGGTCCGGGAGGGCAGACACAGCTCCCACACAGCTGGGACGCAGCGGGTACATATCGTCAGTGCCGGCGGCTCCAGGGAGAGGGTCCGGGAGGGCAGACACAGCTCCCACACAGCTGGGACGCAGCGGGTACATATCGTCAGTGCCGGCGGCTCCAGGGAGAGGGTCCGGGAGGGCAGACACAGCTCCCACACAGCTGGGACGCAGCGGGTACATATCGTCAGTGCCGGCGGCTCCAGGGAGAGGGTCCGGGAGGGCAGACACAGCTCCCACACAGCTGGGACGCAGCGGGTACATATCGTCAGTGCCGGCGGCTCCAGGGAGAGGGTCCGGGAGGGCAGACACAGCTCCCACACAGCTGGGACGCAGCGGGTACATATCGTCAGTGCCGGCGGCTCCAGGGAGAGGGTCCGGGAGGGCAGACACAGCTCCCACACAGCTGGGACGCAGCGGGTACATATCGTCAGTGCCGGCGGCTCCAGGGAGAGGGTCCGGGAGGGCAGACACAGCTCCCACACAGCTGGGACGCAGCGGGTACATATCGTCAGTGCCGGCGGCTCCAGGGAGAGGGTCCGGGAGGGCAGACACAGCTCCCACACAGCTGGGACGCAGCGGGTACATATCGTCAGTGCCGGCGGCTCCAGGGAGAGGGTCCGGGAGGGCAGACACAGCTCCCACACAGCTGGGACGCAGCGGGTACATATCGTCAGTGCCGGCGGCTCCAGGGAGAGGGTCCGGGAGGAGCAGACACAGCTCCCACACAGCTGGGACGCAGCGGGTACATATCGTCAGTGCCGGCGGCTCCAGGGAGAGGGTCCGGGAGAGCAGACACAGCTCCCACACAGCTGGGACGCAGCGGGTACATATCGTCAGTGCCGGCGGCTCCAGGGAGAGGGTCCGGGAGGGCAGACACAGCTCCCACACAGCTGGGACGCAGCGGGTACATATCGTCAGTGCCGGCGGCTCCAGGGAGAGGGTCCGGGAGGGCAGACACAGCTCCCACACAGCTGGGACGCAGCGGGTACATATCGTCAGTGCCGGCGGCTCCAGGGAGAGGGTCCGGGAGGGCAGACACAGCTCCCACACAGCTGGGACGCAGCGGGTACATATCGTCAGTGCCGGCGGCTCCAGGGAGAGGGTCCGGGAGGGCAGACACAGCTCCCACACAGCTGGGACGCAGCGGGTACATATCGTCAGTGCCGGCGGCTCCAGGGAGAGGGTCCGGGAGGGCAGACACAGCTCCCACACAGCTGGGACGCAGCGGGTACATATCGTCAGTGCCGGCGGCTCCAGGGAGAGGGTCCGGGAGGGCAGACACAGCTCCCACACAGCTGGGACGCAGCGGGTACATATCGTCAGTGCCGGCGGCTCCAGGGAGAGGGTCCGGGAGAGCAGACACAGCTCCCACACAGCTGGGACGCAGCGGGTACATATCGTCAGTGCCGGCGGCTCCAGGGAGAGGGTCCGGGAGAGCAGACACAGCTCCCACACAGCTGGGACGCAGCGGGTACATATCGTCAGTGCCGGCGGCTCCAGGGAGAGGGTCCGGGAGGGCAGACACAGCTCCCACACAGCTGGGACGCAGCGGGTACATATCGTCAGTGCCGGCGGCTCCAGGGAGAGGGTCCGGGAGGGCAGACACAGCTCCCACACAGCTGGGACGCAGCGGGTACATATCGTCAGTGCCGGCGGCTCCAGGGAGAGGGTCCGGGAGAGCAGACACAGCTCCCACACAGCTGGGACGCAGCGGGTACATATCGTCAGTGCCGGCGGCTCCAGGGAGAGGGTCCGGGAGAGCAGACACAGCTCCCACACAGCTGGGACGCAGCGGGTACATATCGTCAGTGCCGGCGGCTCCAGGGAGAGGGTCCGGGAGGGCAGACACAGCTCCCACACAGCTGGGACGCAGCGGGTACATATCGTCAGTGCCGGCGGCTCCAGGGAGAGGGTCCGGGAGGGCAGACACAGCTCCCACACAGCTGGGACGCAGCGGGTACATATCGTCAGTGCCGGCGGCTCCAGGGAGAGGGTCCGGGAGAGCAGACACAGCTCCCACACAGCTGGGACGCAGCGGGTACATATCGTCAGTGCCGGCGGCTCCAGGGAGAGGGTCCGGGAGAGCAGACACAGCTCCCACACAGCTGGGACGCAGCGGGTACATATCGTCAGTGCCGGCGGCTCCAGGGAGAGGGTCCGGGAGAGCAGACACAGCTCCCACACAGCTGGGACGCAGCGGGTACATATCGTCAGTGCCGGCGGCTCCAGGGAGAGGGTCCGGGAGAGCAGACACAGCTCCCACACAGCTGGGACGCAGCGGGTACATATCGTCAGTGCCGGCGGCTCCAGGGAGAGGGTCCGGGAGGGCAGACACAGCTCCCACACAGCTGGGACGCAGCGGGTACATATCGTCAGTGCCGGCGGCTCCAGGGAGAGGGTCCGGGAGAGCAGACACAGCTCCCACACAGCTGGGACGCAGCGGGTACATATCGTCAGTGCCGGCGGCTCCAGGGAGAGGGTCCGGGAGAGCAGACACAGCTCCCACACAGCTGGGACGCAGCGGGTACATATCGTCAGTGCCGGCGGCTCCAGGGAGAGGGTCCGGGAGGGCAGACACAGCTCCCACACAGCTGGGACGCAGCGGGTACATATCGTCAGTGCCGGCGGCTCCAGGGAGAGGGTCCGGGAGAGCAGACACAGCTCCCACACAGCTGGGACGCAGCGGGTACATATCGTCAGTGCCGGCGGCTCCAGGGAGAGGGTCCGGGAGGGCAGACACAGCTCCCACACAGCTGGGACGCAGCGGGTACATATCGTCAGTGCCGGCGGCTCCAGGGAGAGGGTCCGGGAGGGCAGACACAGCTCCCACACAGCTGGGACGCAGCGGGTACATATCGTCAGTGCCGGCGGCTCCAGGGAGAGGGTCCGGGAGAGCAGACACAGCTCCCACACAGCTGGGACGCAGCGGGTACATATCGTCAGTGCCGGCGGCTCCAGGGAGAGGGTCCGGGAGAGCAGACACAGCTCCCACACAGCTGGGACGCAGCGGGTACATATCGTCAGTGCCGGCGGCTCCAGGGAGAGGGTCCGGGAGAGCAGACACAGCTCCCACACAGCTGGGACGCAGCGGGTACATATCGTCAGTGCCGGCGGCTCCAGGGAGAGGGTCCGGGAGAGCAGACACAGCTCCCACACAGCTGGGACGCAGCGGGTACATATCGTCAGTGCCGGCGGCTCCAGGGAGAGGGTCCGGGAGGGCAGACACAGCTCCCACACAGCTGGGACGCAGCGGGTACATATCGTCAGTGCCGGCGGCTCCAGGGAGAGGGTCCGGGAGGGCAGACACAGCTCCCACACAGCTGGGACGCAGCGGGTACATATCGTCAGTGCCGGCGGCTCCAGGGAGAGGGTCCGGGAGAGCAGACACAGCTCCCACACAGCTGGGACGCAGCGGGTACATATCGTCAGTGCCGGCGGCTCCAGGGAGAGGGTCCGGGAGGGCAGACACAGCTCCCACACAGCTGGGACGCAGCGGGTACATATCGTCAGTGCCGGCGGCTCCAGGGAGAGGGTCCGGGAGGGCAGACACAGCTCCCACACAGCTGGGACGCAGCGGGTACATATCGTCAGTGCCGGCGGCTCCAGGGAGAGGGTCCGGGAGAGCAGACACAGCTCCCACACAGCTGGGACGCAGCGGGTACATATCGTCAGTGCCGGCGGCTCCAGGGAGAGGGTCCGGGAGAGCAGACACAGCTCCCACACAGCTGGGACGCAGCGGGTACATATCGTCAGTGCCGGCGGCTCCAGGGAGAGGGTCCGGGAGAGCAGACACAGCTCCCACACAGCTGGGACGCAGCGGGTACATATCGTCAGTGCCGGCGGCTCCAGGGAGAGGGTCCGGGAGAGCAGACACAGCTCCCACACAGCTGGGACGCAGCGGGTACATATCGTCAGTGCCGGCGGCTCCAGGGAGAAGGTCCGGGAGGGCAGACACAGCTCCCACACAGCTGGGACGCAGCGGGTACATATCGTCAGTGCCGGCGGCTCCAGGGAGAGGGTCCGGGAGAGCAGACACAGCTCCCACACAGCTGGGACGCAGCGGGTACATATCGTCAGTGCCGGCGGCTCCAGGGAGAGGGTCCGGGAGAGCAGACACAGCTCCCACACAGCTGGGACGCAGCGGGTACATATCGTCAGTGCCGGCGGCTCCAGGGAGAGGGTCCGGGAGAGCAGACACAGCTCCCACACAGCTGGGACGCAGCGGGTACATATCGTCAGTGCCGGCGGCTCCAGGGAGAGGGTCCGGGAGAGCAGACACAGCTCCCACACAGCTGGGACGCAGCGGGTACATATCGTCAGTGCCGGCGGCTCCAGGGAGAGGGTCCGGGAGGGCAGACACAGCTCCCACACAGCTGGGACGCAGCGGGTACATATCGTCAGTGCCGGCGGCTCCAGGGAGAGGGTCCGGGAGGGCAGACACAGCTCCCACACAGCTGGGACGCAGCGGGTACATATCGTCAGTGCCGGCGGCTCCAGGGAGAGGGTCCGGGAGAGCAGACACAGCTCCCACACAGCTGGGACGCAGCGGGTACATATCGTCAGTGCCGGCGGCTCCAGGGAGAGGGTCCGGGAGGGCAGACACAGCTCCCACACAGCTGGGACGCAGCGGGTACATATCGTCAGTGCCGGCGGCTCCAGGGAGAGGGTCCGGGAGGGCAGACACAGCTCCCACACAGCTGGGACGCAGCGGGTACATATCGTCAGTGCCGGCGGCTCCAGGGAGAGGGTCCGGGAGAGCAGACACAGCTCCCACACAGCTGGGACGCAGCGGGTACATATCGTCAGTGCCGGCGGCTCCAGGGAGAGGGTCCGGGAGAGCAGACACAGCTCCCACACAGCTGGGACGCAGCGGGTACATATCGTCAGTGCCGGCGGCTCCAGGGAGAGGGTCCGGGAGGGCAGACACAGCTCCCACACAGCTGGGACGCAGCGGGTACATATCGTCAGTGCCGGCGGCTCCAGGGAGAGGGTCCGGGAGAGCAGACACAGCTCCCACACAGCTGGGACGCAGCGGGTACATATCGTCAGTGCCGGCGGCTCCAGGGAGAGGGTCCGGGAGAGCAGACACAGCTCCCACACAGCTGGGACGCAGCGGGTACATATCGTCAGTGCCGGCGGCTCCAGGGAGAGGGTCCGGGAGAGCAGACACAGCTCCCACACAGCTGGGACGCAGCGGGTACATATCGTCAGTGCCGGCGGCTCCAGGGAGAGGGTCCGGGAGAGCAGACACAGCTCCCACACAGCTGGGACGCAGCGGGTACATATCGTCAGTGCCGGCGGCTCCAGGGAGAGGGTCCGGGAGGGCAGACACAGCTCCCACACAGCTGGGACGCAGCGGGTACATATCGTCAGTGCCGGCGGCTCCAGGGAGAGGGTCCGGGAGAGCAGACACAGCTCCCACACAGCTGGGACGCAGCGGGTACATATCGTCAGTGCCGGCGGCTCCAGGGAGAGGGTCCGGGAGGGCAGACACAGCTCCCACACAGCTGGGACGCAGCGGGTACATATCGTCAGTGCCGGCGGCTCCAGGGAGAGGGTCCGGGAGGGCAGACACAGCTCCCACACAGCTGGGACGCAGCGGGTACATATCGTCAGTGCCGGCGGCTCCAGGGAGAGGGTCCGGGAGGGCAGACACAGCTCCCACACAGCTGGGACGCAGCGGGTACATATCGTCAGTGTCAACGGCCGCATGGCACGTCTCACTCAACTGGACAAACGTACTGGTGCGGGAGAAAAGAAACTAGGGTGGAAACTTGTTTACTTATATGCTTTCAACGCCAAAACCTATATCTTGAGAAAACCACTGTCGCGCGGTCGCCCTAGTTCACCTATGTTGAAGACAAAGTGATACGCCATAATACCATAAAATCGGGATGATATGTCAAAGTCACCTCATGTGAAGGTCAAGATCAAATCAGGCCACAAGTTGGGGTCATACCATAATTTTGAAGGCCATTCACATCGGTGCTTCCGGCCAGATGACGTTAACCAGTAAGAAGTGTATCATATCGCAGCGTCATAGTTAAGGTGGCTCAACTTTCCCTGTTAAAACAAAAAATTGCGTCCATGACCCAGGGACATTTCTTGCATATTTCCATCACATAAACACATTCACACCATGTACACGGCAAGTGTTTCCAATTATCAGCACTTGCGGGGCAGTCATGCCCGTACGCTCCCTGTCACACGCCCCACCGTAGCAGGCAGTGAGGCACCTGACACCGTACCAGCACTGTCCCGATTTCTCGGGCCCAGCGGAGCAGAGGACTGCTCCGGTGACACGAGGCAAGGCCGTGCTCTCGGGGCGCGCCACCGGACCGGTGGATCTATTTCAAGGCCGATCAGGCCCGTGCTTTCACGTACAAGGCTGCTGGTTGGTCGGCGAAATCTGTCGTAAGCCCTAAGCCGCGCCCACTCGCTGAAAATACCATGCTAGTGATTCAACCAGCATGCCACTGCCTGTCGACTGAAAACTTCGAGCGAGTGGTCACCCATTGCAGGGTGCCATTGGGCCGAAATGCGCCCAATGGCCGTAACACACACCAGATTCTTCCTACAGATTCTTCCTACATTCTTGCAAAACCAAGCTTCAATTGTTTTTGTCAAAATCCAACTCTGAAACTGTTTCCTTACATCAGGCATGTACATCATGTCTACACCACTGAATAAACCCGACCGCCGTAACATCTTGGTAACATCTGTCGTTCGGTTTTTGCACCACTGCTTCTTGTACGGCACGTGATTTGTGTCATACGTAAACGCTGTGAATGGGCCTTTAAAGCGGAATCTATGATCAAGGTTTGGGATTCCACTGATTACTAAAACTGTTATTTTGATGACACCACCTATTTTTAGAAAAGAGGAAATATTCATATTTTTAGCTTATGAAAGTGGGGGGAAATGCCGCCCCTCCCCGTCTCACCCTCTGCCTGCTGCCGCCCCTCCCCGTCTCACCCTCTGCCTGTTGCCGTTCCTCCCCGTCTCACCCTCTGCCTGCTGCCGCCCCTCCCCGTCTCACCCTCTGCCTGCTGTCACCCTCCCCGTCTCACCCTCTGCCTGCTGCCGCCCCTCCCCGTCTCACCCTCTGCCTGCTGCCGTTGCTCGCCGTCCTCCGCTCTGCCGGCCAGCACCGGTATTCCCAGTTCGAGTTCCACGTGGCGGCGCCACCGGCTCAGTGAGCCGGCGCAGCAGCGCCACCCCCAGAGGTCCGGCCGAGCCATCAGCGCGCAGGTAGCCGTGAGCCGCCAGATGGCCGGACACGCGGTCCCAGTGCACCATTCTGTGGACGCAGCAACGATAACGGTGATGTTGACAATGATAATGACAATGATGATGACAGTAGGGGCATTCCAGGACAGATCGACCAAGGCTTGACACCACCATGTCTAGAAAAAATCTGACACTTTGTCTCCGGGGTAGTTTTGGGCCAGAAACACGCCTGTGAGAATCTCAGCCCCCTCCGACCAACGGTGACCGAGTTATAGCCCGAGGCACTTTCGGGAGGTCACGTTGTAGACTCATCTTTGATGCTTCATAACTCAACAACGCATCACCTGATTAACAAGTTTTGTATATCATTGAACTCGTCTTGAATTATAGTTTATTTTGAAAAAGAAAATGTTAAAATTTGAAAATTTTTGACTTTTAATTTGTTTGACCTTTTCCTTTTTGACCTAGCTTGACCTTTTCCCAGTTGAAATTGCCCTTTTAGACACCTCAAAAATGTTTCTTCATAAAATATCTTTCGATAGCAAAAATAAAAAAAAATGCGTTCTTGCTATAAGTTCCGAATATTTAGCACCTAAGGTAGGCATGTACACGGTTTTTGACCATTGCGGTAGTACAGCCTTATGTTTAACGCCGCAAATATAGCGATTGCTTTTGTAATCGGTCGCTGGAAATCATACTCTATTGTCTTTACGAAATTTTAATCGTACAAGTATCCGAATTTATGACAATTAACACGCGCCCACCCGAGGGGGTGGGCAACCGGCCTCCTCAGGTTTCCACAGGTAGTAAAAAAAACACCTTCGCGCAGCGCCACCGTACTTCATGTACCTCTAACTCGAAATTTTTGCAGCTTCTGGCAAAATTTTAGGTCTGGGTCATACCAGGTCACACCGCCAACCCAGGTCAAGATGATACCTAGCCTCAAACTTTGGGAGGTGCATAAATTATATCAAATTTAGCCTATCGTGGTTAGAATCGCATTACATAGTAAGATCGCCTAGCAAGATAATTTTTCGTAGCAGGATTTCTATATCGATAACCGGGAGCAGGGCAAAGGTCATGATCTTTCCATTAGAAATGCATGGGGCGATTGGTAAATTTTGATAACTTGCGAGAATTGAGAATTGTCGAGAATTGCGATGGAGGTTGTATTTTTACATTGTCGTGTCTGACTTGCCTCTGCAGTTTGATTAATATTCTTTTTACCATACAGACCTAAGCCTGGCTCTAGGTCAAAGCAGGTTAATTTTGGCATTTGACTAGGCAATATTATAAGATACATAATCCGTTTGGGCTCAACAAGAGTGTTCCAATGGTGCTGAACTTTTCTTTCTACGGCTCTTCTCTGTCACCTATTATGCCACAAAATTTAGGTTTCCACTTAGTTCCCGTAAGAAATACTGTGACCTTGAGCAACCTCAAAGGCGACACGACCAAACGATTGTATGTAACATATTCGGTAATTATTAAAACTGGCTATTTAGCGGCATCACTCCCAGTGCACTGTGTCATTATTTATCTGGGATTCTCGGATCCGTGTCAGCTATGAAATGATCACCTTGTAAAAATATCATGAGGCAACCTGTTCAAGCGACCAAGTCGAATGCGTTACAATTTCAGGACATTTTGTCGAATATATGAGCAGATTCAAATTACTTTTTGGGAACGAAAGCCTTTCAGACACGTTTGTTTACATTGCATGAATCCTCTCAAACATATGCTGTGCTGCACTGGATCAGCTTGCATCGATACTATTTTCCATCCCCGGGAACGATGTAATTGTGTGAGTTAGTGGTGCTCATAGGATAAGTTATACTTATTTCAATTATTGATAAGGTCGCGACATCTTTGTAAATTTTCGTTTAAGGCTAAAAGGGTCATTATTAATAAGTTCATTTGCCCTCGTCTCCCTCGAAACAAGGAATCCCTTTTTATCACTTTTAATGGCTGCAGTTTTTATGTTTATAAATATTGCCCAAGTTGTTGCCAGTTCAGTTTTTATACATTTTGTACAAGTTGTTCTCCGTTCGATTGTTGGAGTCGGGGTCTCACTAAAGTCATCAATGGACTTGTCACGGAGACCCCGACCCCACCATCCGAACGAGCAACTCCCACAATGAAGGGTTGATTTTAGAAGCCAACGTCTAACGTCCCACACAGCACAGGGACGGCTTCCCCGCTCAGGTCACCCTCTCACCAGTCAGTTGCCAGCCGACCTGTACGTCGGGTAAGCTATTGAGCGCCGGAGCGTCTCAGGGGAACCGATCCCAAGCCTGGACATGCACTGCCACTGCATGCTTCTGAGCCGCGGGCCGGAGCCCAACGCTCTACCAACTGAGCTACCGGGGCGGCAAGGAGGCGGTTTTAGGAGTAGGTGTCTCACTAGAGTCATCAAGGGACTTTTTACGGAGACCCTGGCCCCACCACCCAAACGAGCAACTCCCACCATGAAGTGTTAATCAAGGAAACAAAGTTGAAAGTCCCACAAGGCATAACGACGACCGTCTACCTCAGGTCACCCCCTCACCACTGAGTTGCCTGCTGGCCTTCAGCATTTACGGTACCTACCACCTCCAAGTTGACCTAAATTATTTTTCCAGAAGTTGCAAAATGTTGTGTTAGAGGTAGATGGAGTACGGTGGCGCTGCGCGAAGGTATTTTTTTACTACCTGTAGAGACCTGAGGAGGCCGGTTGCCCAACCCCTCGGGTGGGCGCGTGTTTATTGTCATAAATTCGGATACTTGTACGATTAAAATTTCGTAAAGACAATGGAGTATGATTTCCAGCGACCGATTACAAAAGCAATCGCTATATTTGCGGCGTTAAACATAAGGCTGTACTACCGCAATGGTCAAAATTCGTGTACATACCTACCTTAGGTGCTAAATATTCGGAACTTATAGCAAGAACGCATTTTTTTATTTTTGCCATCGAAAGATATTTTATTAAGAAACATTTTTGAGGTGTCTAAAAGGGCAATTTCAACTGGGAAAAGGTCAAGCTAGGTCAAAAAGGAAAAGGTCAAACAAATTAAAAGTCAAAAATTTTCAAGTTTTCACATTTTATTTTTTCAAAATAAATTATAATTCAAGACGAGTTGAATGATATACAAAACTTGTTAATCAGGTGATGCGTTGTTGAGTTATGAAGCATCAAACATGAGTCTACAACGTGACCTCCCGAAAATGCCTCGGGCCATAACTCGGTCACCGTTGGTCGGAGGGGACTAAGATTCTCACAGGCGTGTTTCTGGCCCAAAACTACCCCGGAGACAAAGTTTCAGATTTTTTCTAGACATGGTGGTGTCAAATTGAAATATTTTTGGTCGTTTTGTCCTGGAATGCCCCAGTAGCTAAAACGATGATGATAATGACAAAAAGTATGACTATGGAAATAAAACAAAGAAAATAATACCTGAAAGACCAGGTTAAAAGACGAGAAAGAAGGAAATAAATAAGAGACAATAACAGGAAATCAACGAAGAAAACAAAAGAAGAGCAAACAACAGAAGCTAAGGTGAGAAAATGAGAAGAGAAAAGACAACAAAGATAAGTTATCAGAGAAGAGACAGATCGAGGAAAATGAAAAAAAGAAATAAGAGAAAAGGAAGGAAGAAAAAAGAGAATAATTAACAAGAGAATAAAGAGAACGAAGAGAGAAAATATAAAATAAATGAAAAGACAAGCAAAAAGCGCAAACAAATAAGATACAACGAAGATGATAAAAGGAAGAGAAAATACGAACTGAAGAGTGGCACAGAGAAGAGAAAAGAAGGACAAAAAATTAAGAGAAAAGAAAAGTAAAAATATAAAAGCAAAATTGAAAAATTACAAGAAAGGACGAGAGAGAAAAGAAGAAAAAGAGAAGAGAAGACGAGAATAGAAAATAAGCAACTGAAAGAGAAAACAAACAGAAGAAAAGGAGTGTGTCTATTGGGCTTTAGATTCACTTTAAGCGACTTGGCTACTTCGCACCCATCGAAATAACTTTTCAGGCGCTAATAATACGTTTAATCTAGACCATGCGGCACGTTTAATTTAGATTCTCGGCCCGGGGACACCTCCCATCACTGAGAGCAAAAGGGCGCGGCAGGGGCGGGTCCAGGGGAAACCCGGCCATGCCCGCCGGCGAAATAGAGGGGTCAAGCCCGATCCCCCTCCCCAAAGCAAACCAGTGTTTCATAATTGATCAACTGAAGAGAATGTGCCCGTCAGTAAAAACAGTTTGAAGCGCTCTGTCCATTCGGAAGGTACTTCTTCGCAGGTGAGGGAAATTCCCTCTGAAGAGTAATAAAAACTGATGGGCGCCACCTTTGCTTGCTCCCTCCCTCCCTCCCTCCCTCCCTCCCTCCCTCCCTCCCTCCCTCCCTCCCTCCCTCCCTCCCTCCCTCCCTCCCTCCCTCCCTCCCTCCCTCCTCCCTCCCTCCCTCCCTCCCTCCCTGCCCCCCGCCGACCGGTTGGATCAACCCTTCAGAGGGAGATGACACATCCACCAGACATTCAGTACGTTTCCCATACCTTCTCACAAAGCCGCTTGGTTTTATGAGGAAGCTTCTTTTGGATCCGCGGCACACCAGTTTTCGTTTTCATTCCCCTTGAACTAGGAAAAGAGAGCCAAGTTTCTATCGCTTGTTTGCAGCATGTTGAGGGGGCGTCTGTTCAGAATCTCCACTCTGGGAGTGGACTCCTCTTTACGTTTAGCGATTGTGTGCTCATGGAATTTTTGCTTTTTGTTTTCTTAGGTGGTATCAGCGACTGCGCTGCACTGGCGGCGGAATGTTTTCGTCCCAGTGGGGCGGGGCACCTTCAAAAGGGCCCATCTCGTCGATGGGAAATGTGCTAGAGGGTCGTTTGAAAGTAAATTTTAATGAAATTGCACGGCGCAGACGTAGGCGCGAATACTTTTCGAAACTCAACCACTTCGACTCATTGTTGGCGCCAGACAAAGCCCGGCATGTTTCGCGATAAGTATATCGCCACAACGCGGGCATTCTAGCGCGACATGACTAGATAAAATATAAGCGTTCGTAGAGTGGGTGTGTCCCAGTCGCAGTCTTCATAGAGTGACCTCGTCCCTTCTGCAGCTGACGTTACAGAACGGGCACGATCCTAACCGCGGCTTTAGCTCCCTGAGTTTCTTGCCCTTAGTTAGCAGGGCCTCCTTATTCTGACGTTTATGATAAGATACATTAAGGCCTTTAAGTATTCTACTACTTGAGAGAGCTTGTAAAGTGCTACTTTCCAGTTGCGATGTGTGTATCAGGCTGCCCAGCAGCGTATGTGCTGCACACTAGGGTGCATCAAACGCCCCATGATTTTCATTTTTGGATAAATTAGCTTAGCGGCCCGTCACATTTTGTTGTTTCAGACATGAAAACATCAAATCCCAATTTTTGGGAAAATCTATATTGGGCTAGGGGTGCCACCTAGCGGTCAAAGTTTCAAATTTTTGCAATTTTTAATATTCATTGGGTCTCCCGTGGAAATTGTATTATCATAAAATCGGACCCAGCAGTGGTCAAATACTGTTTTCCAAGCTCCAAATTACCTGTGCAGTCACTTTCGCGCATTTTGGACGCCAGCTAGGGGTGCCACCTGACAGTAGAAGTTTGCAACGTTTTGCGTTTTGGTGAGTTTTTATCGAAAATAATTGTTGAACCATCCTGGATTAGAACTTTGTTGTAATTATTAACTACTCCTGTAGGTCAAAGTATCTGGTAAAGGCATTTACAACTTTTGGCAATGAGTGACATCTGGTGGCCGAAATTAATTTCTAAGTTTTTAAGAAATTAATGACTATGACAAAAATGAGTAAGAAGTTTTGGTTGAGTTCCAACGATAATTTGTGTTGCAAATTCCTCTCAAGTGTCAGATATCACCTTCAAAATTTCCGGACCAATATTTAATCTTCCTTTTCCGTTGTTTTTCATCAAATCGTCCATTTTCTTCCATACCGTTTCATGGTTTTTGGTAGTTCTCACACGACCTCCTCTTATTTTAGAAATTCACCGGATCACAGTGGGCGGCTAAGTTGGGATATTTCGGGAAAGAACCCAATCGTTCATCGATTTGAGGTATTATTCCTATTACAATACAAGGCCAGTTATACAATGCTGAGACCAAAACATCTTGATTCATCAATATATGAAATGCTTGAAGGTTCCAGCGTAAGTACTTTGCATGAAAAGCACCGTTGTGGGAGCTAAGCTCATGTACGATGATTAACGCCAAGAGCCGATGTTTCCAAATTAACGCGAAATGTCTTAGATTATTGTAATCATGTTACTTTAGGTTATTGCTTATGTTATTATTGTAATTAACTTACACTGATCTTTCGATTACAAATACGAGATTTGTAAGAGACATTCATAGCACAGCTCACGGCCTGTTTGATTGATTTTTGGGGCTTATCGACGCACCAACTGCAGGGTCATACGGCGTCGCCTGCTCTTACCCTTTTGGAGGGGTTTCTGGGGAGCCAGCTTGCTCCTCGTTCAAGTAAGTCACAGGGCCTTGAACCCGGGTCGGCTGCGTGGAAGCCAACTGCGCTAACCACTCCACTGCCGCGCTCACAACTCATGGCCTCGACAAGACGTCATGTTCAGTTGCGCTAGTTTTGACCACTGATAGTCACACTTGACTGTTTCTATTTCTACTATTCACACAACCCCACTTTCTTGAGCACACAGATTACTCGTGTTTCGGTTTCCTTGAGCGTAGATCAGGTTGCCTTTTCGTTTTTTCCCAACCGCTTGCAGAATGTTCTGCAAGTGTCGCTTAGACTACGCTGTCGTTTGAAAGTCCGAGGCCATCTTTACTCCCTTTACGGCGGTATCATTGGGAACATGTATGGCCCTGGGCTTTACCCTTGCTGCCTGGTAGGTAGATGAGTCAGGCCCGTCACTGACATCCAGCTCTAGGAACCCGGTGTCTAGCTTCAGGAGTCTGAATTTAGACCACGATTCAGGTTCAGCCAGGTCTACCAACTTACTCTCTGCTCACTCTCTGCGAACTCTGGAGCCGGGGTGGCCTGGTGGCTTTGTTGCCAGTCTTCGGATCGGATAGCATGGATTAACGTGGGTTCAATTCCCACGGTGGCAAACCGCCTTCCGTGTCCGATTTGACCCGGTGGAGAGGATCCTTGTACACCCACGCCAATACTCCCTGTAATTGGGCAAGTGTGCATGTTGGGAGTGGCCCTAATAAAAAATAAATAGATAAAATAAAAAACACGGTTTCCCGGACCCACTTCCTTCACAACTGAGAGGTGCCTCGGGTATGATCTTGAGCTTCACCACCAGAAAACGTTTTGCAAGCTGACTTCGCACAGGCTGAGATGTCAAGTTGCTGAAAAGAGCAAGGGAACCATCTCTAAGGTGAAGTACCGCTGATGGCTGAAAGCCAGCAGTGCACCGGTGCCAATCGTTCACCCAGTCCCCATAACAGGATAAGTGGTGATTAAGATTCAGATCATGCCATGGGGAACCCACTGCGTCCTGGCATATCATGCATTACAAGCCATAGACTGAGGTGATGAAGGTCCCGAACCGCCAAAGCTTTGACATTAGTTCCTGCGTTGGAGCTTTTTTCGTCCTGAACGTTGGGAATGTGGTGCTCGGACGTGCATATCTTCATCGCATAAGGCAGTCTGCTCATCCATCTAGCTCTACGCATTGCTCGAAAATATACATCTGGATTATTTGAGCCAAGGAAAGTAATTCCTAATTCTCTGAACTCCTCGTGGTCATCACAGCTTTGTTTCGGACAGACAGTTGGAAGGAGGTTCTCTTTGAGTTCCATCAGGAACGGGCGACTTTCTGGTGAAGTTGAGTTTATTTGAAAGATAAACTCAACCGTCTTTCATATTTCGCTTATCTTGATAAATAATCAATTTAGAAGTATTGTTCATTTTTTGGCCCGTTTTTCTTCAGTGTTTAATGAACGTAAGTAGGTTTTTGTTAGAATTATTGGTTAGGCAAGCAGAATTTCTCAATATCGAGTCTGTTGAAAGCACTGACGTGGACTTTTTCCCCGACTTAGTGCCTGTCCGCAGACCAGAGCAAAGCCATGTTCAGCCGGTTTTGGATTTGGATGCAGGCGGCTGATCGATGACCTGTGTTCGACTCTGTTGTGGCAAACACCATGTTCACCACTGCGTCTGAACACTCCTGCCGTTCAAGAAGCTCAACCGTCAAATTTGATATGGGGAGCCGTATTTTCCATTCGTTGTCTTACTCTACCACGGTGTAACCAGTAATTAGTTTCCATGTCCGCTCCCCACAACTTGTTTCCGTCAATCTTCGTTCTTAGCCTTGTGTGTACGAGAAGGCATCAAATTACAGTAAAACGGTAGTTTATCACCCAAAAAATTAGCTACAAGCAGGACCAGTGTCCTCAATAAATAAAAATGGATGAACAGAAACCAATGTAAATTTTTAACTTCGGCCGCCAAGTAGTGCCATATAAAGAAATCAAAAATGCATGAAATCCGTCTAGCAAGTACCTTGAGGTCGATTCAGCAAAATCTCGTTTCAGCTGGACCAAAATACACAATGATTCTGTCCCCACATTAAATGAAACAAAAAAAACTGTCAAAAAAACTGTCAAAATTGATTTTTTCACCGCTAGGAGGCACCCCTAAAAGATGTCTAAAATCCATGAAATTGGGCATGCATGTGCTTTTAGGCCAGCGCAACAGTGTTTGGTCACAAAACAGTCCACTAATGAAATAAGACGACTTCTGCGGCCAATCCAAAGTATATCTAAAAATGGTCAAAATTGAAAACTTTGGCCGCTATGTGGCACCCCTAGCCCCATTCGAAATTTCAAAATATTTCATATTTTGACTCACTAGGTCCAAGGCAAAAAATTGGGCCGGGCCGCGTAGCTAATTTCAAAAGTCGGGGCGTTTGATGCACCCTACTGCACACACAGGTATTAGAAAGACAACAGCTTCACTGCGACGACTCTGCCCCCAAAGTGGCCGAAACGCTTACGCGAACTACACACTTCGGTACGTCCGACGTGTCCACGTTTTGGGTGCCGATCCACATGCTACGCTGGGGATCTTGTGCGGGTTTTCGTGGTGAAGGTTCCTGGCGGACCAGCTTCAGCAAAATGTCGACCTAACGTAAACTTCATATTGGCTGTTTCTGCTCAATTACCATGGAGGTATTGGCCATTTCAGTGAACGCAAAGCTTACAGTCTTTCCCATTCTGGTGCTCATGTTCAAAGATAATATTTTCTCTTACCCATAGACGTAGGAACAGGAGGCCGCAGGCCCACTTCTCTCCCAATCTAATAAAAAACAAACATCACCGGGAAAGAATTCAAGTGGCTACCTGTTTCAGCAACGTAAATGAAGAAAAACGTGTTTTCCCTAAAAAAAAACAGAAAGCTGATGGCTTTCTGCAAAGGCGGATCATGGAGGGAAGCCCACTTTCCGCTGTTGGGTCCTCAGCGCCTCCTGAAGTGGTCACGGAGCCCGGCGATCTCTGAAAGGGCGCAAGATGACCATCGCCGTCGATGCGGCCTAAAACCCCAATAATGATGATGATGACACAGGCGGATCCAGCGGCAGGGTGCGCTAATTCCCCAATCAAACGTCGCCACCCACTGAAATGGTCACGGCGCCCCCTGAGAGACCGATGGTGCCCCTTGAAACGCTGCTTTCCCACCTCCAGGATGCGAGTATCGGCACTCTTACGATAGCATTTGGCACCCTCCAGATAGGTTTTATCGTCCAAAAGTGGCGCCCCCATCGGCAATCCTAAATCCGCCCATGTATGTTGACGCTGATGCTGATGATAATGATGGTGATAATGATGATGATGACGACGCCGATGATGATCTGAGTATGATGCTCTCTATGCACAAGTTGTCGCACGTCATGTCCTATTGTTTTTCCGCGGTCACGGTGGTGTGTCGTACCAACGCGAGTTCGATCGGGCTCCTCGCACCGTGAACTGACAAAGGTCACCACTCGACACGGCACCTGGTTGCAGCGCAGCCAACCGTGCAAGCCGACCGTGTTTGGTAAAGAAATGGGACCAAGAACAAGGCGAAGTGCAGGAGCGCTAACATGTCCGCAACCTTTGAACTGCTGAATTGTATCCTGCTGGGTGCCACTTGGCCTGCAACAAGTACAAACAACGCTGCAGTGCCCCACTGATTTTGTCGATGGCGTCCACCTTGTTGTTGCCGGTCGCGGTACGGTCCGGTGTTAGACAGACCTCCGCCTCTGCGCGGTATGAGTCGGCGCTGCCGCGTCCCGCTGCGGTGGCTCCCGCGGTGGCTGCCGCGTGCGGCGCTGCTGGCCTTCCTGCTGAGACTGTGCTGGACGCAGCTGCAGGACTACTGGGCGGAGCCGCTGAGCGCCACGCTGGTGCGTCAGGTGGCTCCGTTCCCGCACATCACCGTCTGTCCGGCGGCTGGACTGCGCCGCAACATCACCTTGGACGACTTCCACCGGGTCGCCAATGGATCCGACAACGCCCAGGAGTTCTACACCCGGGCTACGCTGCACATGCGCGATGACTTTGTGCATCTCAAGATCGTGTCGCACTCTACGCCGGCTCCCGTCAGCTTCCAGACCACGGGCACCTTGGTTGCTTCGATGGGCGGCGAGGCAGGTGCTCTGGGGCGGTGGAGGCAGCGGTACTACCTGCGCACCTCGGAGGAGGCCGAGCCGAGCAGGTGCGCCACCTTTGAGCCGGGTCCGGATCTCCACCGCCGGATGTCGAAGCCGATGGACGCCGCACTGCAGCTGCTGGTACCTCCCCTCTTCACCCAGAGCGAGCTGATTGAGGGCCAGTCGCTGCAACTCGCCTACCGACTCTTCATGCACGCCGCCGAGCCCAACGTTGGCGACCTCATCACGCCTTGGCTGGAGGCAACACCGGCGGTGGAGACCACGGCTGTATCCGCCTTCCGCCCCGTTCGGCCGGGGCAGATCCTGGGGTATAGAATAACGGCGAAGCTGCTCCGGCAGCTGAGTCTCAGGCGGCGGCCCTGCCGCAGCGATCCTGGCTACTCGCAGGCGGCCTGTCTGAAGCAGTGTCTGTGGCGCCGCCAGACGGACGTCACCGGCTGCAGGCTGCCGCACATGACGCTGTCAGAAGACGACCAGACGGAGGATCCACTCCGAGAGCTGCCCATGTGCCAGAAACTGATCCAGAAGAAGAGCTATGAAGGAGATCGGACTTCCTGGATCCAAAACGGACGTTCCAATTCGTTACAAGAATGTGCCGAGAACCTAGACAATGCTGGGTGCACGGAAGAGCCGGCCAGCCAGCCAGCCACCGGGCCATCACTTCCAACACGGTCCCCTAACCGCTTCCCGTACCTCCGGCCAACGTCTCAACTACCGTCGCCTAGTTTCTCCGCCACGTCCTCCGGGTCCCGGCATCGTGCGTCTCCCACGCGCGGAGAAGTGGGGGCCGAACACTTCATGCCCGACTCTCTCTTCTACAACACCAGCGACTGCGGCTGTTTGCCGGACTGTTGGGACGTGGTGTACAACTTCCACGACATGCTGCTTTGGGCGGAGGGTGCGGCGCTGCCCACCACCGGCTGCCGCTGCCACATCACGGTGCGCCTGCTGCTGGACCTGGGGTCCGAGGAGATGCGGGAGGCGCTGACGCTCTCCTCCAGCACCCTGCTGGCCAACCTGGGCGGCTGTCTGGGCCTGGTGCTGGGCATGTCTCTGCTGACGCTGGTGGAGGCGGCGGAGGCGGTGATGCAGAAGATGGTGGTCAGGGCTGCCGGCAGCGGCCGTCTCCAGCGCAAGGACCGGGCTGCTGCAGCTGAGCAGCAGCCTGGAGAAGGCGAGGAGCCGCGGCTCGGGAGCGACAGCGATGGACGCCAGCATCATACATCTACCATAAACTAACAGCCCAATTATTCTGGCTGTGATCTGCTTTCGTTTGATATTCTTCCTCTCATTTCCATTGTAAGAAAGAGCTGAAGAGCCAGTGAGGGATAACTGAGGTACGCAATACGCTAAACAGTGGCAGCGAGAGAGGATATGGTAGTCCCAGCTGCGTCGAAGGTTTGTTTATTTTGTTAGAAGAACTGTTAGACCTTTATCAGAACTTTTGTTACAGCTGTTGCTACAGGTGTGAGATTAAACGGCAGTGTGGAGAAAGCGAGCATTTCCCACTCCCGCTGTGCTTTTGTTGCTAATTTCCCGAAAACAAAACACACACACACTGCTATTTTGCCAGCTTCATTTAGAACGTGTATCCAGGGCCTTTGGTCCTGCGCCCACACTCCTGCATCCGATGTTAAACAGTGTTCAGCTGCAATACCTGCACAGCGCGGTGCGCAGCTGCCGCACGGAGGGGGGCCTAACCCACCAAACGCAGCGCGGTGCGCAGCTGCCGCTCGGAGGGGGGCCTAACCCACCAAACGCAGCGCGGTGCCTAGCTGCCGCTCGGAGAGGGGCCTAACCCACCAAACGCAGCGCGGTGCGCAGCTGCCGCTCGGAGGGGGCCTAACCCACCAAACGCAGCGCGGTGCCTAGCTGCCGCTCGGAGAAGGGCCTAACCCACCAAACGCAGCGCGGTGCGCAGCTGCCGCTCGGAGAGGGGCCTAACCCACCAAACGCAGCGCGGTGCCTAGCTGCCGCTCGGAGGGGGCCTAACCCACCAAACGCAGCGCGGTGCCTAGCTGCCGCACGGAGGGGGCCTAACCCACCAAACGCAGCGCGGTGCCTAGCTGCCGCTCGGAGAAGGGCCTAACCCACCAAACGCAGCGCGGTGCGCAGCTGCCGCTCGGAGGGGGCCTAACCCACCAAACGCAGCGCGGTGCGCAGCTGCCGCTCGGAGGGGGCCTAACCCACCAAACGCAGCGCGGTGCCTAGCTGCCGCTCGGAGAAGGGCCTAACCCACCAAACGCAGCGCGGTGCCTAGCTGCCGCTCGGAGAAGGGCCTAACCCACCAAACGCAGCGCGGTGCCTAGCTGCCGCTCGGAGGGGGGCCTAACCCACCAAACGCAGCGCGGTGCGCAGCTGCCGCTCGGAGGGGGCCTAACCCACCAAACGCAGCGCGGTGCCTAGCTGCCGCTCGGAGAGGGGCCTAACCCACCAAACGCAGCGCGGTGCCTAGCTGCCGCACGGAGGGGGCCTAACCCACCAAACGCAGCGCGGTGCCTAGCTGCCGCTCGGAGGGGGCCTAACCCACCAAACGCAGCGCGGTGCCTAGCTGCCGCTCGGAGAGGGGCCTAACCCACCAAACGCAGCGCGGTGCCAAGCTGCCGCTCGGAGAGGGCCTAACCCACCAAACGCAGCGCGGTGCCTAGCTGCCGCTCGGAGGGGGCCTAACCCACCAAACGCAGCGCGGTGCCTAGCTGCCGCTCGGAGAGGGGCCTAACCCACCAAACGCAGCGCGGTGCCTAGCTGCCGCTCGGAGGGGGGCCTAACCCACCAAACGCAGCGCGGTGCGTAGCTGCCGCTCGGAGGTGCGCCTTCACGCCAAACGCAGCGCGGTGCGTTTGGCAGGACAGGGAACTGCCGGGCGCAGCCTGACGCACTGCGTGCGTGGCCGTTACGACAGTATTTTACCCGACGTTGCCGAAAGACACTGGATATTCGGATTCAGTGGACCATTGGAGGCCAGAAAAAGTCGAGAAGAAGAAACAAGAATTATCTTAATCGGACTGACCGTATTTTCATTCAATATAACTATATTTCCAAAAGGAACATGGAACCTCGAAAGCTGCCTTAACCCGCACCCCAACGGGGGTCCCGCGCCGTCGCTCCACAGGGGCCTTCTACCTCCCAAAATATGGGGGTTAGCGCAAATCTGCAAAGTTCATTGGAAAGCTCGCTTGAATTCAGAATGATTTTACTCGACATTTTTAAGCGCTCAGGTCAATTTTTGAGCTCCAAAGGTCAAGTTATGTCACGGCAGGCTATATCCACTAAAATATGCAGTGCTTAATGAACCTGGGCATAGCTATTATGTCATTAAAGCTATTGAGATCTGGTAAAGTAGTTTTGATAGGAAATTTCCAGGGCTTTCTCCGCACGTGCAACATAATGACCTCTCGCCAGTGGTTTAACCTCCAAAGGGCACCTTTTCACCTAACATGACCTGAGGTCACGGAGTCAGAAAGTGACATTGCCGTATATCAAAAGAAAGCCAGTGAAGAGACATAAGCAACGATGTTTAATTAAGTGCTCTAGCTTGATTAAGTTAAAATGTATCGTCAGAATGCAGTTTTTGAGTGACCTGTGATGACCTCTTATAGGCCAAAGGGAAAATATTGCCCTTGGAATCCGTGAAAGGGTTGGCAAGAATGTTTTCCTGAGAAATCTGAACATTTTGCAACCATTTTTGTGACTTTTAGATCAAAAGACAGCTTTTCCGATGTTTTTTTCTATGGGAGAGGTTGCTCGTGATCCGACCTCAGGTCACTAAATCGAGAAAATCCTGGATATACATTTTGTAGACCCTGGAGGTTTCATCAAGTGTGGACCCAGGGGCGCAGCCAGGGGGGCACAGGGGGCACGTGCCCCCCATCGGTGCCGGGGTGCCCTTTTGATTGCCAGGTGGTGTACCCTCTAAGTGCCTTTTGGGTCAGCTAAAGCATTCTGTCGCCTTTCCAAGCACCCGGGAAGAGTATCGGCACGTAATCCGTTTCCAGATAATGCCGCATCGTCGCCAATAATCGTACGGGTGGAGCTCATCTGGTGCCCCCTGGAGGTGATCATGTGCCTTCTGAGCTGATCTGATGCCCTCGTAGTCAATCTGGTGCCCCCCCTTCCCTGAATAAATAATTGTGCCTTCTGAAGCTATATAATGCTCCCTAAGTTAGTCTGATGCCTCCGAGCTTGCCTGGTGCCCTATTAGCTGTTTTAGTGCCCCTTTAGCTGATCCGGGCCCCCTGAACTTATTGAATGCCTCCCGGAGTTTATCTACTGTCCAGGGGGGCACAGGGATCACGTGCCCCCCCATCGGTGTCGGGGTGCCCTTTTGATTGCCAGGTGGTGTACCCTCTTTGGGCCGTGCCGCTCGAAATTTAGTGTCCAACGCCGTTGAACCTAGATGGAACCAGACTGCATTTAGCGATTTCAACTATTGTTTAACAATTAAGTGCCTTTTTGGTCAGCTAGGGCATTCTGTCGCCTTTTCAAGCACCCGGGAAGGGTATAGGCATGTAATCCGTTTCCAGATAATGCCTCATCGTCGCCAATAATCGTACGGGCGGAGCTCATCTGGTGCCCCCTGGAGCTGATCATGTGCCCTCTGAGCTGATCTGGTGCCCTCGTAGTCAATCTGGTGCCCCCCTGAGAAAATAAGTGTGCCTTCTGAGCCTATATAACACTGAGTTAGTTTGATGCCTGTGAGCTTGCCTGGTGTCCTTTTAGCTATTTTAGTGTCCCTTGAGCAGATCCGGGCCCCCTGAGCTTATTTAATCCCTCCCGGAGTTGATCTACTGTCCAGGGGTGCAGCCAGGGGGGCATATGGGGCACGTGCCCCCATCACTGGCAGGGTGCCCTTTTGATTGCCAGGTGGTGTACCCAATTTGGGCCGTGCCGTTCGAAATTTAGTGCCCTACGCCGTTGAACCTAGATGTAACTGGACCGTATGTAGCGATTGATGGACAACTTAATACCTTTTTCGGTCAGCTAGGGCAGTCTGTCACCTTTCCAAGCACCCGGGAAGAGTATGAACACCTAGTATGTGTCCACCTAATGCCTCATCGTCACCAATAATCGTATGGGTGAAACTAATCTGGTGTTCCTTGAGCTCATCTCGTGGCCTCTCAGCTGGTCCTGGTCCCTTGTGCTGATTACTTGCCCTCTAAGCTGATTAATTGTGTGCCCCTGAGTCAATCGAGTACCCCACTGAGCAAATAATTGTGCCTCCTGAACCTATATAATGCCCTCTCCTCCAAGCTTGCTTGGTGCCCTAATGGCTGATTTAGTGCCACTTGAGCTGATTCGAGCCCCCGAGCTGATCTCATGTCTCTCCAAGCTGATTCTGTCTCCTAACTCAATATGGTGCCTCTTCAGCTGATTAGGTGCCCCTCAGCTGATTATTGATGTCTCCTTAAATGGCCTGCTGCCCCCTGAGCTGGTTTGGTGGGCCCTGAGCCCACCTTGTGTCCCCTGAGCTGTTATGTTGCTCCCTGAGCTGATTTAGGCTCCTGCCATAGTCTAGGGGCTGGGAGCTGATCTGGCCCCCGAGCGGATCGATCTGGTGCCACCTGAGCTGCACTAATGTCCCTTAGTCGATCTGGTGCCTCCTGAGCCCATCTGATGCCCTCTGAGCTATTCTGGTGCCCCCTGAGCTAATCTGGTGCCCTTTAAGCTGATCTGGGCCTCCTTACGTGATTTCATGAGCAGCTCTAAAGCCCTGAGCTGAGCTGGGCCCACAGAGGCTGATGAGGGCCCCTGAGATGGTATGGGGCTCCTGAGCTGATTAAGTGCCTCCTGACTTGATCTGGTATTCCCGAGCTGGTCGGGGACCACTGATTTGATTGTTTGTCCCCGAAGCTGATCTGGTACCCTATGTGCATCTGGTGTCCCCTGAGCAGCTCTGGGGCTTTTGAACTGATTGGGCCCCGAGCTGGTGAGGGATCCCTGAGCTGATTTAGTGCCCCTGACTTGAACTTGCCCTTGCGCTGATCGATCTAGTGCACCCTGAGCAGATATACTGCCTCCTGAACTCAACTAATGCCCCCTGAGTCGATCTGGTGCCCGCTGAGTCATCAGTGTGTCTCCTGAGCCCATCTTATTCCCTCTGAGCTAGTCTGGTGCCCCATGGCTAATATAGTGCCCTTTAAGCTGACCCGGGCCTCCTGGGTTGATTATGTGATTTCCTGAGCAGCTCCCAGGCCCTGAGCTGAGCTGGGCCCACAGGGGTTGGTGAGGGCGCCTGAGATGGTATGGGGCTCCTGAGCTGATTAAGTGCCTCCTGACTTGATCTGGTATTCCCGGCTGATCTGCGCCGCGAGCTGGTCGGGGACACTGATCTGATTGTTTGTCCCCGAGGCTGATCTGGTGCTCTATGGGCCGATCTAGTGTCCCCTGAGCAGCTCTGGGGCTTTTGAACTGCTTGGGCCCCGAGCTGGTGAGGGATTCCTGAGCTGAATTAGTGCCCCTGACTTGATCTTGCCCCCTGACCTGACTTGAGGCCCCTGAACTGATCTGGGGCCCCATGAGCTGATCTGGGGCCCCAAGAGCTGATCTGGGGCCCAAGAGCGTATCTAGGTTCTGAGGGTACCCTGAGCTGGTCTGGGCGCTGAGCTTGTGAGAGCCCCTTACGTTGGCTTGAGGCCCCCTGAAATGATCTGGCGCCTTAAACTGTTCTGGGCCTTCTTGAACTGGTTTAAGGCCCTATGAGCAGGGGCACCGCCACGGAATTTTCCCAGGGGGGACGGACCCGGGCTGGTGCTGACCGGGGAGGCGAATTTTGAGTATATTCGGTACTTGACAGTATTAATGACCATTGACCCAAAAATTTGGGGGGGACGTCCCCCCTGGTTGGCCAGCAGGGGGGGACGCGTCCCCCCGTCTCCCCCGATTTCGGCGCCCATGCCTATGAGCCTACCTGTGGCCCATTGAGCTCGTCTGAAGACCTCATCTCTGAGACCAATGAGCCTGGGTGAAGCATGAGCTGCTCTGTGGTCCTGATCTACACCAGGGGCCACTGAGGTGGTCTTGAATAGACAGATAATAAGAACACAAGGCCAACTCCCATCATCTCGGGGCGGGGTCACTGAGCTAGTCTAGGCCCTGGAGGCACAACTGGGGGGGATGGCGGAGGCTGCTCTGGAGGCCTCTGATCCACACTTGGGGGCCCCAGAGCTGGTCTTGAATATATGGGGAATAAGAACACGATGGTAACTCCCCTTGTAAAACGGAGCTAACGAGGAATGAGGAATCTCTAAAACGACTTGTGATACCAAGGCACCTCTGGTTATATAAACTGCTTATTATACTGGTGGATTCTGGGAAGGGATGATAAAAAGGCATGTGCCCCTGAGTTCAGAGCAGTCCGTTAAACCAGAATTTCTAAAAACTAATTTAAATGAAGAACTAGTTTTCACAATTTTCAGCCCTGTCACACCATCCTCATCCAAACCACCGGCCTGTTCACCTTTTATTTACTCTTAACTGGGACCGAGCCTTGAGAATATGGAACGTAATAAACGCGTTCAAAAGGTATCTCCCAAATTTTTCCGGCAGCAAAAATGTGTTCTTCCAAAGACACAATGCTACTCCTCGTCCCACGACGATTGTGGGAGGCAAGGAACTTAATCCGCGTTCAGCCAGGGCTCACTCGTCACGACAAAACCAGTGGGCATAACAAACGAATTTTCGACTCCAATATGCCTTAACCTGCACATTGTAACAGATATCACATGCTCCACTGATTTCTCTGATGTTTAGTACTTGCATGAGTTGGCTGATTTGTCCTTAAATCTATCCAAAACAGTCGTGTTTTGCCTAATCCCATGACATTTCGGTGATATTTTTCCTTTTTTCGGTTTTAATCGAGTTTTTCTTCTCCGTCAATGGTTTACTTGCATTTTTATTGAACCAAATATGCCCAAAAAATGATATAAACAACGATATAGTAAGTTTTTAGGTTACGTTAAAAAGTGCCTTTTTTCCACGGGGTGCCCCTCAAAGTTGGTGTGCCCCCCATACGAAAGCTCTGGCTGCGCCCCTGTGTAGACCGTTTCAAATCGATCGGCTTAGAAATATAGCTTTGATAGTGCTCAAAAGTTGAAATGAGGTGACCTTGGTTGACCTTGCCTGGTGACTTGACCTTGGCCGGCCCCAGGTAAAAAATTCAGGGCTGGTGGGGAAAATGATGGGGTGATAGGTAAGCCCCTCAACCGCGTTGCTACGACTCATTTTTCTGCTATTCTGAAAAACCTTAGGAGGCCATCGATGCCCCCGGTGGGGCGAGGGTTAATTGTGCAGACTGACAGCTCATATAAATGGGGAGTTGTAATGCAGTGAGGCGTCTGATGCAGCATGCGCGAGGTGTCGCTGATCTACTCCCACAGCCCAGTTTGTTAGTTCAGGACTGTTTATTAGGTGTCACGCATTCTGTGCGTGACACCTCTTACACGGCTCTTAAAGGGAATGTGGCACCCTCATAACGTGATTTTAACTGAGATAGCCAAGTTGTAAAGCAAGTCGGAAAACCCGGTACTGAATATATCATTTGTCTTGTAACTCGAGATTTCCGTAGAAAAAGCTTAAACCTACCTGCAAAGTAACCCTCATCTACCCTTAGCAGCACGCCACAGTTGTCATGGCTGTTGGTGTGACGACATATGCTGACGTCACGGTGAGCATCAGCCAATCGAACCCCTTGAAGCGTTTCGAGTATGGTAGTGGTTGCCAGATCATGACATCATCCACAGGCAGATATTTATTTCTTTCCCTGGAGGAGGAGCATTTTAAAAATAGAAATATTGAGCTTATGGCACATTTTTCAGAGAAATCATGAGTGGTTTCATCATTTTCGGCAAAAAGTAAGCCTAATTACACTAAATTCCAGGATTCGACTAAGGTGCCACATTCCCTTTAAGGTTTCCCGATCTAGCCCCCACCCCAAAACGTTGGTTTGCCTCCTCCAAAACTTGCTCCTGAATCCGCCAATGTAAGCTCACGAATTAATTAAAACACGGGGAACACGGGATTGGTTTCAAATTTTCTACAGTGCCAATTGGCTAATTTATTCGTTCTGAAGCAATTTAACAGGCACCCCGCTGGGAGGGGGGCGACATTCGCCCCCCTCCTGGTTTTCCCAAGATAACGCAAAAACGAAGAAACGCAGAGCAACGAAACTTACAGCACCCTAACCCTGATCAATGTTACGCATCTGAGCAAATTTTTTAGGTCAGGTCATGTCACGTCAAGGAGCTATCCAAGGTCAAGCAGCCTGAACTCGAAACCTAAAATCACGAGTTTGGAGCGGCGCCTAAGGAACATCAACCAACCGATCAGTTTGAAACTTTCACATGATAGATGAAACATTCATATGATAGGGTCATTAAGGTCTTCAAATCTACTATTTCAGAATTTCGATATCGTTGACCTAAGGTGGGGTCAAATTTTTGGTCACCCCATTATAAGTCTATGGTGAAAAATTGAAAGGGCTCATTTTCAGTAATTACTGGATAGATGAAGCTGAAAATCCTCACACCGTGTATTCTTACCACGATCTTGACCACAAAGTTGAGTTTTTGACTATCTGACCTCTCAAAAGTGATGCCAGGTCACAGGAGTATACAATGATTGTTTTGCCAATAACTTCTCACTGAATTTAGATAAAGCTCTTATTTTGCTTGCATTGTGCTTATATTGTCACGGGGAGTCGACTGATATGCAGCATGACCATACCAGGTCACCCTGTGGCACTGACCTAGCTCGAAGTCAGGTCATTTTCGCAATTTGACCTAACAAGGTCATATTATACATCATTCGATTCGCCACGATGAGAGGAATCCAATGATGCATAAATATTAGCTCTCACTTTACTGAGTAAATATCTAGAGGTGGAAACGTACACTGTCCTGTTGTAAGCCCATGGAATCTTCTTTGACCTATGCTGACCTCAATATTGACCTGATATAAAAATGTTTCACAGAATTTCTTTTCGTCGTGTTTTCGAACGCCGTCCGTAATTTTTCTTTAGCTTTCCTGGGAAATGAGATCCAGAGGGGGGAAATACGCACCCCAGCGAGGCGCGTGTTAAGTGTTTGGAACCTTGGATATATTTGATTACGGTTTTTCTGCACTCCATATTTTGAATTGGACGTCGGGAGTGCCTCTGGTCTCCTGAATTGTGTAGTATTTGTTGGAGTGTTTCCCCCTGCCGTCTCCGCGTCATTCGCACACCCGAAACACCAGTTTTTTATAGAGATTTAGTCGGATGGTGGTTTTCTGCTCCCGCCCCTTGTCTAGTAGACTGTTGCAAAATGCACGAAGTATGTTCGCCAAAGTTCTACCGGTTGGAACCGTGATCCATTAACCTCTGAGATGTTAAAACAACCTTACTTTTCATCTAAGTTAGTAAAAAAATCAAAACCCTTATTTTTCCCGATGCACATAGGCGCTACGTTGTAGGCATCGGTGATCCATGTCGTTAAGCCTGACACCATATCATACAAGTCTGCAGGAGGTACTTCTCCGGCACTTCGTTGAAGGCATTGTAATATGTTTCACACAATCTTGCACTCGAGGTTCTCATGGATGTAGCGCACGTGCTAAAATCCAGCTTAGGAAAGCACAGGAGGGCATCAGTAAAGTGAGCTGAGAAAACTGAATTGTGAAGTGCAAGCTTTTGTGGAACGAACTGTATTAGATTGGCTTCGGGGAATAATATTATACCTAGTCTTTGGGGAATAAGAATAGTCTTTCGAACTATATAAGCATATTCCCGATAAATCGTAGGTATTTACACCATGAGGCGTCCTAAGGGAACCCGGGCACCACCAGTGAAGCTCAGGGTTCCCCTGACAAGGTCTTTGGGGAAGGTAAGAGCCTACCTGCAAACAAGCTTCCCCTTGTTGTAGAGGTGGCAAGTGCATTGATCTTTGAGGCAGAGCGTGATAGGATCAAGAGAGACTCCAATGAGATCGACTGCAAGGGAGCATCTAAAGAAGTAACCAAGCAGCTTCTTGACATCTATAAATCCGCTTCAGTTCCCACCATATCTGAACTCAAAGTGCGGCAGAAAGTTCACGACCTTTGGAGGTTGAGAAAGGAGTCAATGAAGAGTCTGGGCAAGGGGAAAGCTGTAACGTTTAGGAGAAGGAAGAAGAACTGGAAGACAAAGAAGAAGTTCCACGAGGTTGCTGGGGAACTTTTTGACGTTGCGGATGACCAGAAGGTCCCTGATATTGAGAAGAGCTTCCTCGAAGCGCAGAGAAAGCCTGGACGGATTGGTTGTATCGCAGGGGTTGACCTTGTGGAGACAGAGAACATAGAAAAGAGTAGGAGGAAAGAGGAAGAGAAGGCCGCTAAGAAAAGAAAGGACGAAGAGAGACGTGCTAGAAGTGAGAAGGAGGTTGATATGCTGCTGAAGAATGTTTCTCCTGAAGACTCGTGAAGATGATAAAGCGGGGAAAGGTGAGAAGGATGATGAATTCAGGGCCAGGATCGGACAGTATAAAGTCAGAGAAAAGAGAAAGCGACAAAAAGAGGCTGAAGCAAAGATAGCAGAAACCGCTGATCGATTTAAGGTATCAAGTGAAGCTGTCGCCCATCTCAGTAATGACATCAAGGCTGCCGAAGGAATGATTACTGAAGAAAACAAGGAATTGGTGACAAACACGCACAAGATAAACAGAATGAGAAAGAAAGCTCGACTGGATAAGAAAGACACGTTCAAGAACTATAAAGTTCAAGCACTGATGGTGGACGAAAGAATTGATGAGAACAAGGTGGAAGTGGGTGTCGGAGTAAAGGAACGCAAGAGGTTTGCATTGGTAAGGCAGGAGGATTGTGCAGTGATTGGATATCCTGGAGAGAAGTTCCTAGGGCACCTAGTGCCGGAAGGAGGGAAGGGAGTGCAGTTGGCGAGCAGCCTGAAGGACTTTCTGGAAAAGCGAGATATTGACATTGATGACCTTCACAGGGTTGGCAAATTTAAGCCACGTTCTGGTTTAAACCGGTTTAAACCATGGATTAAACCGGCTGGCATAAATTAATTTATGCCACCCTGGTTTAAACCAGTTATCATGACAATAATAAAAGCCACTCACGTTAAGTTTTCGCGAGAACTGTTATTCATATTTTCAAAAATAATATGGAACTTAAAGTATAAATACCATATTCATGTTCAAGTGCTTACTGATCTTAAACATATATTTTGGGAGTGTCACAAACGCTAACAAAAACCCTAGCACAAGCTAACCTATCATTAACATTTTAAAAAATACCTTTGCATTCCAATAACCATGCACCAAATAATATTGGCCAACATCCGCTAAAAGACCACCAAAAAAGCACGATAGAGTAAATGGCCTAAGTTTGAACAGGGCCAAAATTCTAACCACCAACTTTCAAATGCAAAGCTGTCTGTCTGGCACAGGGCCCTGCGCGGCCGTCATTAAGCCGAAATGATTCAGTCGAGCAATGTGATATGTTGCTGCCCAATGAATGTTTTTTTGTATAGTAATTTGTCACGCTTTGTGTGAGACCAATACAATTTTGCCTTGTTTTGGAATTGGTTTAATGACTATGTAAAGTCCATATATCTAACCAACCATAATAGCGAAAGAATATGTGACCTATCTCCACATCCAGGTAAAACGCTGTGATTACGTGAACTGTTGAAACAGTATCACATTCACCTGTTCGTAACAGTATGCTCCAGCTTGCCAGTATTAATCAACATTGACTTTGTGCTCAGCCAACTTGATGGATGACATGCTCAACTCAAATTCTTCAAACAATATGCAAATTGATAGTATTGTGCAGTTCTCACCTATCTATCTTTGATATGAAAGGGTGTTCTTGGATTGAATGGGTCTTTCATTGATTCTGAATTGAAGCCGGCTTTTATTAATTTAAGCCGGTTTAAACCGGCTTAAATTAATAAAAGCCACTGGCTGGCATAAATTCAATTTAAGCCGGCTTTTTTCCAACCCTGGACCTTCAGGCTGTCTTTTCCGACGGCTGTAGCAAGATGGCTGGGCACACACATGGCTTCATTGCAGAATTCGAGAAACTTCTGGGCCGTCCTCTCCTACACGTCCACTGCCTTTGCCACAGCTTGGAAGCAATTTTGGGACACTTCTTTATGAAGTACGCCGGTCCCACCACTGGTCCCGCGTCATGGAGTGGCGAGGAGGCGCAGAGGCTCATAGGCAAAGTGTGGGATCTGCCTCTAACCGAATTTCAGCCGATTCCTTGCCCTTCCCTCCGGCCTCTGGTGGACAATATCTCGGAAGACACCATGAAAGAATTCAACCATGACACAAAGTACCTGATCGAGATGGCGAAGGCCGTGGAATCAGGAAGGCCGGAAGAGAGGTGGGCGATGCAGAAGGCGGGGAAAATGACGAATTCAAGGTGGCAAAACACGCAAAGCAGAATTCTGCGAGCTTACATGAGCACTGCCTCCCCGACTGAAGCGCAGAAGAGGATGGCAGAATTTGTCATCCATGTCTACACTCCGAGCTTCCTCGAGATCAGACAACGAAATCTGCTGCTGGAGGGACCCTGCCATCTCCTCTCTATCATAACTCGGATCGCGAGTCTCTGCACCGAGGAAGAAGTGGAGATGCTGAGGCCGCACGTCCAGTTCAACGGCTACTTCGGACAGCTGGACGTGGTGCTTGCCTCACTGCTGGCTTCAAGTAGCAAGAAGGAGAGACAAAAGGCGCTCAAAATGATCACGAAGCTGCGAAAAAAGGAGAGAACGAAGCCACGAAAGACCGTGCGCAAGGTGAAAACCCCTATCATCAACCTCTCAGCCACTAAGCTGACAGAGATGGCGGACCTAACCAGGGCAACCTCATCACCTCCCATTTTGTACAAATTAAGTGAAGATGAGCTCCAGCAGTTCCAGGATGTCCCTCTCTCAATGGACCTGCCCTGTACCACAATCGCGGTGGAGAGGGCAGTAAAGTTGACCACGGAGTCAGCGCCCATGGCAAGTGGCGCCTGGGTCCAGGACACCGTGACCTGGAATAGGATCGCAGCCAGGGAAAGGAACCCACTGAGGTTCAAGAAGAATGCTTGGAAGTGCTGATGTCTGTGTGCATGCCCGCACATGTTATGCCCACACATGTTTAGCTGTTGCTGAATATCACAACGATATCACTGTTAATACAAACGAAATACGGGTATATTCGTTGTTTTCGTACTGTTCAAAATAAGGGTTTTGATTTTTTATCATCCTAGAAAAAAAACTAAGCTGCATTATAATCAGGAATGGTAATGGATCACGATTGCAACCGGTAGAACTTTGGCGAGCATACTTCGTGCATTTTGCAACAGTCTATTGTCTAGCATGGTACCTATCGATGATCATCCGGGCAAAGTACTCATCCCTACAAAAAAATTCAGTTTTTGTGCCATGAAAACTGAAAAGCACGGCATGCTTTGAGCCTAATGTTAGTTGTCTACTGCGTGGATTTCGCAAAAATACACTGCGCATTGCTCCACGCCGGTCATTACCTGCGACCGACGCCAGCCAATGAGAGGCCATGCAGCCCGTGACGTCACGTCTGGAGGAGAAGAGTCCACTTGATGCGGTGTACCTAGATTATAGGAAGGCATTTGATTCTGTCCCTCATGAGCGTCTCCTTCACAAGCTGTGGTGTTATGGAGTGCGAGGGAAACTCTCGAGTGGATTAGGGCATTCCTCACATTCAGGAAACAACAGGTCATCGTTGGCTCCTCCGCTTCGAACTGGGCTGCGGTAACGAGCGGCGTTCCACAAGGGTCTGTGCTAGGCCCGTTGCTCTTTGTCATCTTCATTAATGACCTCCCCGACCACATTCGATCTTCAGTTAAAATCTTTGCGGACGATACGAAGCTGTATTATCCGGCTTCGACACCTGATTACACTTAGATACTACAGAGGGACATCCATGCGGTCGTGGAATGGTCATCGCAGTGGCAGCTGCCATTCAACACCAGCAAGTGTTCTCTGCTGCATGTGGGCCACAGCAACCCTGGGTTTACCTACACTATGGCAGGATCCATTATCTCCGAGACAGACGTAGAGAAAGATTTAGGAGTTTGGACTGACTGTGACTTAAAACTTCATGAACAAGCAGCCAAAGCCGTATCAAGGGCTTAGCGAGTCCTGGAGATGGTGCGGAAATCTTTCACTGCCATTAATATCACGTCACTGCCTTTGCTGTACAAATCCCTGGTTAGGCCTATCATTGAGTACGGGAACATTACATGGGGACCCTTTAACCGGCGTGATCAGCAGGCAGTGGAGAGGGTGCAGAGACGAGCGACCCGCTTGGTCCCAACACTTCGAAACCTCGGATACGTAAATAGGCTAACGGCACTCGACCTCCCTTCACTGTACCATCGTCACCGCAGAGGAGATATGATAAGAGTTTTCCAGATCTTAAAGGGAATGTGGCACCTTCATAACGTGATTTTAACTGAGATAGCCAAGTTGTAAAACAAGTCGGAAAACCCGGTACTCCATATATCATCTGTCTCGGAACTCGATATTTCAGTAGAAAAAAGCTAAAACCTACCTGACAACAACCCCCTCATCAACCCCTCACCAGGCGGCCATTGTTGTGAACTGCTGGTGTGACGAAATATGCTGGCGTCACGATGAGCATCAGCCAATCGAAGCCCTGGAAGCGTTTCAAGTATGGTAGTGGTTGCCAGATCGTGATATCATCCACAGGCTGATATTTATTTCTTTTTCTAGAGGAGTATTTTAAAAATGAAAATATTGAGCTTGTTGTACATTTTTCAGAGAAATCATGAGTGGTTTCATTATTTTCGGCTAAAAGTACGCCTAACTGCACTAAATTCCAGGATTCGACCAAGGTGCCACATTCCCTTCAAGGGGATATATCGACCTTGATCCCGAGCAGTTTTTCACCATAGCGACCCACACACGTACCCGAGGTCACTCCTGGAAGCTCGCTAAACCTGTAGCAGTGTCCAGAGTCCGCCGGAATTGCTTCGGTGTTAGAATCGTGACGGACTGGAACTCACTTCCAGCTCCAGTGGTTGAGTCTACGACGACCAACCAGTTTAAATCACGACTTGATGCCCACTGGGCAGGGGCGGATCCAGAAATTTTCGCTAGGGGGCCGCAGCGCTGGGGGGCGCCACTTTCATGGCCAGGGGGCGCCATTTTTAGGCCGGCTGGGGGCGCCAAATTTTATTTTCTTTGCCCATTTAAAGTATTGTTTTTGCGAACTGAATCAGTTAACCCACGCCCCGGTGGGCCTCCGAGTCACCTTCGCCCTGGTGGGGGTGTTTGAACACCCCCTCTCAAACTCGGCCGCCATGCAGGATAGCGAAAAACGCGAACCCTGGTGGATAGCCCATATAAATTCACGAAGACACTATATCAGTCACTTTTTGGCTCAGATCAACATTGAGGTCATGACAGGTCAAAGAAGTTGGCATTTTGAGCAAAGTTGTTGGGCTCTAGCGTCTGATAGCGTTGCGTTAGAACCATTTTGTAGGCACTGTTCGCTTTCTCTCGTCACGGGGAATCAAATGATCTATAATATGAGCATACTAGGTCAAAACACAAATCACCTCACCTCAGGTCAGGTCAAGGTCACTTTTTGACTTAGCATAGTTAATATGCCTATAAATCGACTGGCAAGAGCAATCCAAACGCAATGGTATAAACAAAAAAGCTGTATCATCATTTCATGCAAAGTTATTGAACTAAGTCTGAAAACTGCTTAAGTAGCTCCAGATGACCTCTCAGAGGTCACAGGTCAAAAATTGCAAAATGAGCCTAAAAAGGGGCTAGGATACTTCGATTTGAAAAATATGAAGGTATTATCACCTTTATCTACACAAGTACAGCCCATTTTCTGTTTTCCTCTGTATTTCCAATGGAGAGGTCATGGTCCGTATTTGACCTTATGTCATCGATATGAAAAATTCCGGAACGTTTTGGAGAGCTCGGTGGGGCCATTATGTGTTACAAGTTTCAATCCGATAGATTCACCCATTTCCTACTTATGCCACCTTAAACATTTTTTGAGGTAAGGTCACTTGACCTGCACTGATGACCTGACCTGAAATGACCCAAGCTTAAAATTTTGGGGAAACTTGCGAAATCGATTAAGAATAAGGTTTTCCAAATACGGCGGCGCTTCGCGCCGCCGTTTTTCTTGCCGCCCGAAAAACCGGAGGGGGTGTTCAAACAGCCCCCCACTGGGGCGAGGGTCAAAGAGGTAATTTGAGATTCATGTTTTCTTTAAAAAAGGAAATGTCATAGCTTTGGATGTATCTAAAATACAGCATCATAATACGGCATCATAATACGGCCCCTGGCGACCCTAAGGCAAGCAAAGGCCCAGTTTAGGGATACTCCACATCAGCGATCAACTCGGAAAAATGTGTTTGTGTCTCCCTTCAGCGGCATATACCTGAATTTTTGCAGGAACTATAACTAGCTATAACCAGATTTTGGCCGTTGCCCTGCCTTCGCTGTGCTCTGGCAGCGACATTGGACCCTCGACTGACCAAAGTGAACTCGGAAGTCGTGCACAGTGTACACTTGTACACTTCCCGGCTTTCTCCAGGGGTTCACTAACTGGCAAATTAGATCCTAATGGATTTAAGGGTCCCACCAGTCCCACTCACAGCAGTCAAAGACTGTCATGGATGGTTCCCGCCTGGATGCAGGGGGCCCAGCGACTTACCGATTAGACCTCAGGTTACCTCATGGCCTTCCACAGGAATATGGCAGGCCTTACTGGTCACGGAAAGACCTGTTGGTCCCGGAGTACCCTTTTTACAGACTGTGCGTTCAGTTCCAATTATATATTTACGATACAGAGTGCTCTTATGGTCACAGGGGGCATCGCCCTGTCCGACAAAAAAAACATGCTGGCAAGACATGGCCCTGACTGCGACCAAAAGCTCTGTTAGTTACAGAGATCCCTGTTGACCTTACATTGCCCTATTGATAACGAGGAGACTCCTGGTCCCAAAGGACTCAAAGGCCCAAACACTCAGCACCCCCCGCTGGCTACAGAGGGCATTCTCGGTAGCAGACAGAAAGCTCTTCTGACTACATTGGGCCCTGCCGACCACGGAATGATGTGCAGCTCATGCTTGCCACAGAGGGCCCTGTTGGAAACAGGTGACCTTCCTGATTAAAGAGTGTCCTGGCCCTAGGGGACCCTGACGGTCACATATAGGGCATCGCTTGCCGCAGAGGGTCACGCTTGTAACAGAAGTCATGCTGGTCCCCGAGGTTTACGGTTGGTCATAGATTGGCGTAGCCCGGCTGCCCTTCGCGCGATCTTTTCCCTTCGGGTGCCTCTCATGCGACTGTGCTAGCCGCCCCACCCCTTTGCTACGTTTCTGACCCTCCCTACTATAGTTTCATCACCCAATCAACTCTCTTTCCCCGATCACCAAGGCATTTTCGTGGCAGAAGTAATTGCTCAGAACTTGGCCATCATCTCTCGAACTGAGCCGTGTCTGGACACAGCCTTTCATTAGTGGCACTGCGAAAAAAAACACCTCGGAAAAATAAGTAAATGATCGAAGTCAACAGCTTACAGCGTAATCAGTAGATCCGGAATATTTTTTTAAACAAATTTAAGGGATTTTGGTCTATGTGCTCAAAATTTGCTTCGCAAGAAACATTATTTTTACCAATCCGCTATATTCCATCGTAGCATATTCTTGTCGCAAAAGACAACACAACCACATATCGGACGAGCACACGACCACACATCGGATGGGCATGAATGCGCCCTGGGGGGATCCTGCGTGGTAACGGAGCAAAATGACACCGATCGATACCCAAAGCAAACATTAAAAGAACTCGGGGAAATTGTTACCACTCAAAGCTGAGAGCTGTCCATGTTGCAGTGGGATGCCCTAAGGCTGAAAAAGAGCGGTCAATCGTGAAATTGGGGCACCCGAACACAAAGAAGAGGAAATTCAAAGTTGAAGGCGGTACACGTAAAAGTGGGGCGCCCCAAGGCTAAGAAAGAGCAGAAAATTGTGGAAAATGGGCGCGCAATCATGCACTAGAGGGCAGTCAAAAGTGGATGAGAGCGATCAATTTTACGGTGGACCGCTTTAGAGCTAAAGGGGACGGTCAATCGTGATTTAGGGGTTCTGAACCACAAAGCGGAGGGTGGCCAGAGGTGAATGAGGGCAGTCCACGTTGAAGTGGGGTGCTCTAAGGTTGCACAAGAGCAGCCAACAGTGGAGAAGGTGCGCGCAATCATGCAGAAGAGAGCGGATAAAAATAGATGGGGCAGTCCATGATGCAGCAGGGCAGCCTAGGGCTGAAAAGCGGGTCAATTGTGAAAAACGGGAGCCCAGTCACAAAGTTAAGGGCGCCTGTAGGTAAATGGGGTGGTCCACGTCGCAGAGGTCCACCAAGGGCTGAAAAAGGGTGGACAAACGTGAAATATGGGGTTCCCAACCATAAAATAGAGGGCGTCCTGAGGTGAGTGAGGGGTCCACCTTGAAGTGAGGCGCCCTAGATCTGCAAAGGAGCTAATAGTGGAGAACAGGCGAACAATCATGCAGAAGAGGGCGGCCAAAGGTAGGTACGGGCGGTCCATGCTGCAGCGGGGCGCTCTAGAGCTGAAAAGGGCGGCCAATCGTGAAATTTGGGCGCCTAACCACAAAGAAGAGAGCGACAAAAAATCGATGAGGGTGGTCCACGTTGAAGTGTGATGCCTATTAGTAACCCAAAGCATGATATATGAGGGGGTGCTTAGGTTTATAAATGAGTCCAGCGGTGATGCAGCATGGGAGTGCCAAAAGTTCAGTGTGGTACACCCTGTGGAACGCCGGTGGTTAGTGGGGGTTAGTGTGGTGAGTTAGTTATTTAGTTATTTGGGTTTTCGGGCGAGGGATGGTAATGGTGATAGTGCATCGGGGGACGCTGATACTTCACAGAGGCGATACCGATACTGGAGTTATGGATACCGGTGATGCAGGCAAGGGGCGCCTGCAGTACATAGGCGTGGAACCGTCAGTGGAGCGTCTGTGGGAGCAAATAATCCATCATAGGGACACTGGTAGGGTAACAACAGGGTAGAAAGGGGGTACACGAATAGGGCACTGGTTGGGGAACAGGGAGGAGAAGACGGTGCATGGGAAGAGCGCTGACGGCGCAATTTGGTCATCAAGGAGACACCGAAGCTGAAGTTTGAAGCTTCCGGTGATACAGCTTGGGGGGTACTCGCATTTAGTGACGTTTGTGGGAGCTGTCAAGGGGAGGCGCTGGTAAGACAACGGGCCACGTTTGGGATGCAAGAAATGCAAACTAACGAGAAGCTGCATGGGGTTTCTAGCAGGGATGTGTTGGTGCGTTCATGGAGCTAACGATAGGCACCCATCATGCACCATGGAGGCGCTGGAGGCACGGAGTGTGCTGTCAAAAGTTGGGGCACCCATAGTGCCGCGTGGCGGGGGTAGGAGGGGGTGCTGGGCGCCGGTAGAGAAAAAGTAAGATCAGCAGAAATGTGTGGGCGCCTATAGTGAAGTGTGGGAACACCAATGGAGCGAAAGAAAAGCACCAATGTACCATGGGGCCCGCTAAACAGAGTGGTTTGTCGAAATGTGGGGGCACTCCCAATGAACCCACGGTGGGAGATGAAGGCGCCGGTGGAGCAAATAACAGACACCAATGATTCATTTTGGGGGCGCCAGTGATACAGACTGATGTGTCAAAAGATGGTGGGAAGAGGTGGGGGAGGGCGCCCATAAAACTAAAAGCAGACAACAATAATGCATCATAAGAGTGGGGCTCCAGTGGTATGGGAGCAGCTGTTGAAAGGTGAATACCCCCTCAGTGGGGCATGGGGGCGCCGTTTGAGATTAAAAACAACGCACCAATGATACACCATGGGGAGCCAGAGGTAAAGAGCGGGTCCAAAAAGCAGGGGGCACCCACAGTGAAGCGTGGGGGCGCCGCTGGAGTGCACAGAAGACACCAATGATGCCCAATGGGGATGCCGGTGGTACATGCGGGGTTTCAACACATGGGGCGCCCACAGTGACGCGTGGGGGCGCCGGTGGAGCAAAAACGAGACATCAATGCTGCACCATGGAGGCGCCAGTGGTATAGAGCGGATTGTTAGAAGGTGGGGGCGCCCGTAGTGGGGAGTGGGGATCCAGTAGTACATAGCGGAGAGAGAGAGAGAGTGGGGGGCTCCACTGGTATAAAACGGGCTGGTAAAAGGTGAAGACCCCTCAGTGAGGCATGGGGGCACCATTTGAGCAAAAAGGCACCAATGATGTACGCGGGGGCGCCAATGGTAAAGAGCGGCTCTAAAAAGCAGAGGCGCCCACGATGAAGCGTGGGGGCACCGGTGAAGTGCACAGAAGACACCAATGATGCCCAATGGAGGCGCCAGTGGTACATGCAGGGTTTCAAAAGATGGGGCGCCCACAGTGACGCGTGGGGGCGCCGTTGGAGCAAAAACGAGACATCAATGCTGCACCATGGAGGCGCCAGTGGTATAGAGCGGATTTTCCGAAGGTGGGGGGCGCCCGTAGTGAGAATTGGGGCGACAATAGCTTATAGCGGGATGCCAAGAAGTGGGAGAGCCCACGATGAGGCTTGGGGGCGCAGGTGGAGTGAAACGAAGACACCAATGATGCACCATGGGGGCACCAGTGGTATAGAGCGGATTGTTAGAAGGTGGGGGCGCCCGTAGTGAGGAGTGGGGATCCAGTAGTACATAGCGGGGAGAGAGAGTGGGGGGCTCCACTGGTATAAAACGGGCTGGTAAAAGGTGAAGACCCTCTCAGTGAGGCATGGGGCGCCATTTGAGCAAAAAGGCACCAATGATGTACCGCGGGGGCGCCAATGGTAAAGAGCGGCTCTAAAAGCAGAGGCGCCCACGATGAAGCGTGGGGGCGCCGGTGAAGTGCACAGAAGACACCAATGATGCCCAATGGAGGCGCCAGTGGTACATGCAGGGTTTCAAAAGATGGGGCGTCCACAGTGACGCGTGGGGGCGCCGTTGGAGCAAAAACAAGACATCAATGCTGCACCATGGAGGCGCCAGTGGTATAGAGCGAATTTTTAGAAGATGGGGCGCCCGTAGTGAAGAGTGGGGCGCCGGTAGTATATAACGGGATGTCAAGAGGTGGAAGAGCCCACGATGATGCACCATGGGGGGCGCCAGTGATACAGGGCTGGTTGTCAAGATGTGGTATTTGCATGCAGTAGAAGTACCACGGGGCGCCAGTATTTCTGTTAGGCATGCAAACGTGGAGCAAATGGAGGCGGCCTCTGGGGTGCCTTAGTGCCGAGGGGGCGCCTTACCAGCGAGGGGGGCCGCGGCCCCCGCTGGATCCGCCCCTGCCACTGGGCACTACAGGAACATGAAATCCCAAACCAGGACTGAGCGGAGACCTCACATGTAATCGAGCTCCATTAGAACGGACCCCACAGGCATTAAGCCTTCACTACTCCGATTATCATATCATATCATATCAAGGGAAGGACGGGGACCTGTATATTGCACCAATAGTGACTGTGAATGGGAACAATTGGTACAAATCCAAAAAGACTGATTGAAATGGGAGGGAGTTTGACTCAATGGCACTTCTCCTACAATAAGATATGTTTGGAAATGTAAATGCCAGCGCCCTTCCCCTTGCATTCCTTTGGAGAAGACATCTCAAATATGTAATCAGAGGGGTTATAAGAATCCTTGAGAGTCGAGTCCAGCCAGAGTTCTGTTACTAATATAATGTGAGGCTTTGGGGATAGACTGTTAATAAAGTACTCAAAAGAATCAAAATTTTTCGGGAGAGAACGAATGTTAACATGGATAATCGTGAAGTTTTCAGCACCTTTACCAAAACTTGAACAGTTGGACAGTACAGTTTCATATGAACACGCTTTCAGTATGTTGTTTGGTTGAGAATATAAATCAGTGTCGTTATCATCGAAACCAGAGAAGTCTACACACAATTTAACTGGGTGCGATGTATTTGCCAGAATACTAGCAATTTTTGCAACACAAAGAGTGTCTAAGAAAGACAAAAGGCTTTCTAAACAAAAACTAACTGATCAACCAAAACACAAGGGTGCAGAAACAAAAAAGCATGGTCTCTGATTCCAGCAGGTGGACCAACACCTCTGCAAAGAAGGTGGACACAAAGCCTAGTGGTCAGAGCACTGGGAAAAAGGGCTAGAACAAGTGCATTCGATGTTAGTGGTGAATGGGCATTCAGAACTGAATGGAAACAGTGCAGAAGATTAAACCAGATCGGTCATTCCAGTTGTTGTGAGTGGAGAAGATGGGTGTACAACGTCCCCCGAAGATGAGAAGTCGGGGGGGCGACTGAATTACCCGGTATACCCCTTCACCCGGCTCATTGCAAGGTGGCTGGGGGCCCACAAGCCGCAGCCGGAGCATGGGTGGGGGCCCGAGAGCAGGACTCCAAACAACCTCACAACCAGTAGAGACCAAGTCATCTGGTGTTGGAAGGGAGGACACAGTTTCCTTCATTCCTTAATTCCTTCATTGATTCAAGAAAAAAGTATTGTATTAGTATAACAGCGTTTGACAGCTACCATCGTCATTTTAGCGTTTAAAATGGACTTGCCTGAGTTCTTAAAACCGCTCACCACGAGCCCTATGTTGTTGATTGATTATTTGGGCTTTAGGGAGTGCGCCAGGCTGGATAATTACATCAATAGAGCGCCAGAGAGCCCTTTGTTGCGGAATTGAAGAAAAAACACTGTTCCACATCCTTTATTCCACTATCTCCACAGTTACCACGGACTGACACAACCCTAAACACAGAAGGAGCAACCACACATCATCATCTTTAAGGACCTTGATTACGATCATTACCTTTCTCTCTTCCCTCTCTTCTTTCCGGCAAGCACCACCACCCACGGTTAGTAGAGACCAAGGTAGAGACCATGGAATAGAGATACCTGGAATGGAGACCTCAATGCAAACCTGCCCCGCTTTTGGGTGCCAATTAGAGGTGGGAGTTTCGGGCAATTTTGCAGGCCCGGGCCCGGCCAGCTGCTGATTTTAGAAGCCCGTCACAAGCCCGGTTTGTGGAAGAAATGGATTATCAAGCCGGGAAGGCCCGGTATCATGGAAAACCATTAACGACTATATACAACATTTATTTACTTTAAAGCTTTTTCAAATATATGTTTTAAGCCAATTTATCCTGTAAAAAGTTTTGGTTTCACCCAAAACCATATCAAAAAGGTGCATGTAGCATCAGTAGCCTCAGCTATCTTAATAATTCAGCAGAAAATGATACTGAAAAACACTGTATGAAACATGGCTTGCTTATGATGCAAGCTTACTTCAGGTAATGACCAGCATCACCTTATAAAAACAAAGGGTATTCTAGATAGAGGTATGCACATGGCAGCTATAAGAATCGGGATGAAATAAGTCCACTCATGTCAGACATTTCCTCCATCTTTGCACTTTTATAAATCATTATATGCTGGCACGAGCCTCACAATTGAGTTCCAATGTTTATGAATAGAGGAGAGAGCAGTGACAAGTTTTCAGCTAAAACTTTTCAGAATATCATGGTGGAATGGCTCTGAATGAACCCAAAATCCTTCACATTGTCCCTCAATTGATACATGTCAACATTTTCTTTTAGTTTAGTCACTAAACAGCTTGGAAAATAGTTAAAAGAATGTTCTGCTTGGGTCAGCCCGGTCTGCAAAGTAGGTAAGCCAACAGGCCAACATGAACAAGGCCCATCAGCCATATACAATTATCAAACCACCAGCCATAAAGAACTATCATGATAAGGAACCACTAGTTTTCCACAGGTTCGCACCAAACATTGAATAAAAATATTGCACCAATCTCCACCAAAAGTAAATTTGACACAAAAAAAACAATTCAATCCCATCCACATCACCATTTGGGCTTAAACACTTTCTGTTTGCTTTGTTGTATTTTACGGGCTTGCGCTTAGTAGGTATCTGAAGCGCCGTGCTTGTCTACATTAGGGCAATCATTTATGAAAACATTTTTCACCAAAATTTACCAGAATAGTAAGTTTATTTCAGCGAAAATATTTCAAGACGTTTGAAAATATATTTTAAAATTTCACAGATTTAAAAAATAAGCACAAAGTGTGTGGTGCATTTCTTTGTTCCTGAGAATAGGCCACTTTTTGTGCACTTGTTTGTGGACTTCTTATTCAAAAGGTCTAACTCAGAGAGGTCGCACCTCTCAAATGGTCCGGAGACGATAGCAAAGCTCTCCTCCAGAACCATATCCGGAAGTACATCCAAAATGACTGGACCACTAACCACAGCGCCCATTTATTCCATATCAAGCCTAACATCGGCTACTGGCCCAGCTCCAACCAAAACAGTCGTCGGGCGCGAGGTCATCCTGACCAGACTCAGAAGCGGACACACCAAATTAAATGCCTATGGGCGTGTAGGTACCTGTGGTACCTGCTCTGCCATGGAAAATCCCTACCATATCCTCATCGACTGTCCCCAGCACGACGCCCATAGGCAGCCCATGCTAGATTATTGCCGCAACAGAAACATCCCAGTAAACCTTTCCACTCTTCTCGGCAATGATCACCCTGAGCTGCTGGACAAGCTCTTTACATTCCTGAAGGCTTCTAGGCTCGAGAGCATTATCTGAACGTCTATGGTGGCAGGTATGGAAAATACGTGCATCCGAATAGCACCCCTCATATTAGAAATAACAATTACACTAGAAACGTCCCTCTGATAAATTTAAACAATAGGTGCTTCAAACTAGGTTTTAACTGTCTGGTCCTAAGGTATGGTAGACTCAGAATAACTCCCACCATAGGAAAAAACAAAACAAAACAAAAAACAAAACAAAACAAAACAAAACAAAACAAAAAAGTTCAACTAACCAACTAACCCTACCTAACCATCCGTTCATATTTGCTAACCAACTAACCCTAACTTAAGGACTACTAACTATACTAACCACATCTAAGACTAACAACTAACCAACTCACACCCGTCCCTAACACTCTATCTGTTCTATTACCCTTCTCTCTTCCTCTATGCGGCGGCTACCCAGCCAGAGAGGGTGCTGTAACCTCACCTCCTGGTTGCAGGATAAAGACCCGAGGCATCACGTCATGGTGCTTGCGGGTATTTCTAATAACCCAAAATTATTCTTTTCAATGGAGGAACTCGAGTAACGTAAGCAAACGGTTATTCGATAACAAGGAACAAAATTAAAAAAACTAATCTTTACGCTGGCAAGACTCTTCACGTACCCTTTTAAATCCTACCTGTGCCCCAGGCTCGGCATCTCTGCCGTAGCAATTCTAGGGCCTTAGTAGCAATCCCCTTCCCTCGCAAGCAAAGCAATAGAGACACTAGGTAAAACTTTGGCCGGATTTAAAGAATGGACCAATGGGTGCACAGTTTGACAGATGTTGGAGGCGGGGCCTCGAGACCACCTCGAGGCTAGTTTTCTTTACATAAGCATTGAATATGGAAAATCGTTACATTTTGGATTTTTCTAATTTAATTGATAAACAAATATTTTATCCAAAAATCCAAGACAAAGCAGTTTCTTTGCTGACTTGGTAGTCTTGGTAAGGGGGTAAACGGTGCAAAGAAAATGTCTTGCTCGTGCTTGAACCCAACACTCTACCACGAAAAAATTCATTATTCTCCTTAATTTGGAGATAGTTTATAAGTTTTGTGTTTTCAAATTATCTTTTCTATTAGTTCTAGAATATCTAAGGTAAATTTAATGAATATGTTTTTGTAAAATATAGAGATTAAGTGAAAGCAAATCAAGTTCATTAATTGGCATCTTTCAAGACCAAGGAACCGCGCGCAAGTTAGTCGCGCCCAGGGAGGCACGGTCACGTGACATCAAAACAATTTCATGCCAGCTGATGATTGAACCTCGTATTCCGGAGATGCTCAAATGGGACAAGCAAAGAGCGTAAACGTAAAGTAAAGGACGCAGTTCGACGTAATTTTAGCAATGCCATCAGCGGAGACTATTCTAGTGCACTGAATTTTCACCGACGCTTGATAAAAAATTGGAAAGGTAATAGTACCTTGGAAAAGTAGCATTCGCATGGAAATAATATGCGGAACGGTGGAAAATATATACATACTCCGACGGATTTCTACCATACTCAGCGACGGTGGAACGTCCAAATGTAAGGGGGCGGGCACCATGAGCTTTTCAACCCATAGGCGGATGCAGGGGTGAAAGGGGGCACGTTCCCCCGATCGACTCTCGCCCCCTGAAATGTCGCTTGTTCCCCCCCTCCAGGATGCGAAAATCGGCGCCCACCGATAGAATTTTGCGCCCATCTGATAGGTTTTCCGGTCAAAAGTGGCACCCCCACGCCGGATGGCGCCCACCCGGAAACGCCCCCCCCGATCAGCAATCCTGGATCCGCTTATGTTTCAACCCATTTCTTTCCAGTCAACGACATTGGGTTATTGTTAAAATTTATGATTTAAGGGAGGGTACCGTGCCCCGGTGCTCCCCCGTTCCGCCGCCAGTGACCATACTCTCGTCCTCATATAATCGGGTAAAAGTAACAAATGTCCGGAGCAGCAACGGATCCAACTTCCAAGGGGAGGAGAGTGAATAGAACATTACCCACCCCTCCTTGCCCCCATTGGCAGACGCAGAGGGGCTTAGGCGGATTCAAGATTGTCGATCGGGTGAGGGGGGGCACCATCCGGACCAGGGGGTGTCATTTTTGACCGGCAGAACTTATCAGGTGGGCGCAAAATCATATCCGTGGGCACGGATTTTTGCATCAATGGGGGGGGTAAGAAGCGACGTTTCAGGGGACACCATTGGCCTTCCAAGGCGACGCCGTGACCATTTCAGGGGGCGACGAGGGTTGATGGGGGGCACCTGCCCTCCTGGATCCGCGTACGGAGGGGGCAGAGGCCATGCCCCCAAAATGACAATTTTTTTACCGATCTTTTAACAATACTATGTTTTTACTATTTCTCCTGCGTTGCCCCACCCCCCCAAACAGCACTCATGCGTCCGCCCCTGTCCACCCCCACCTACACATATGAAGCTCGATCACTTCGATGACGGGCGCCGCAAAATGTGAGACTGCGGTGCAGAGGCAGGGGCGTCGCCACGGAATTTTTACCGGTGGGGATGGACCATGACTCGGGACGACCAGAGGCGGGGAGGGGCGCTGGGGCGCAAAATTTGGAGCGAATGGGCTGTATCTGAAAACGATACTGGCAATACACTTCACCGACAAACTTAGCGAGTTGGGTTGCAGAATTCCACGCAATTAACGAAGGTAAACGCAAATAATAAGAGGATCCAAATAAAAACCTAGGACGAGTCACCAAGTTTTTGCGGGACCGTCCCCCTCTGATCCGCGAGTAGGGAGACGCGTCTCATCATCCCCCGCTTTCGACGTCCATGTGTACGTAGGCAATCCACATCTTGTCGGAGGTTGAGAGGCCATGGTCTCCTCAAATGACTATATTCTAGCTGATTTATAAAACACCATGCTTGCGGCAATTTATCGCCGAACACCTTTCTCAAACGTGTTGCCCCTGTGCCTAAAAATGGCTTTAGATATTGGCACCGACAATGAACGGATTCAGAGGGTGAGGGAGCACTTGTTGGCCGATCTATACAAAGCTTCCTGAAATGCCCATCAAACCACTATGAAAGGTCAATGGCTCTCCAATGGCGGAATGGCGAATCCAATGGCAGGGAGCCGGCGCGACATACGAAAATATAGAAATTTGGCAGTGCAAAATGAGTCCACCGTAAATGTGCAATTATATTGGTAGTCCACTGTTCTACCATACGTATAACTCAAAGTCACTTTGCCATCCTAGGTAGATGGTAAATCTAGAGGAGTTGGTCGCTGAGCAAGGCCAAATGACAAGAACAGTGAAGAGTTCCATTGCAGTTATCAAAAGTAGGTATTCGAAAGTTTTGCGAGCCAAGTCCCGCATGGCACCAATAGATCTTCTGTGGGAACTGGGACACAGTATTAATAAAAATACTCATCTAATCTAAAAAGGCATGGGATAAATGTTCACCCCGTTAGTACCACTCGTAGCTTATTCAATATCTCATTGGTATTTATTTTGAACATTTCTTGCAAACGCAGGGACAAGAATCCCAAATTGATTGACAAATCCAGCTATCAATTGAACTGCGGCTACACGCCACCATATCAGAGAGAGCACTGGTAACACAGCGCCTGGATGACGGCTTTGCTGCACGCGAGCTTTGTCGGCACTGCTGCTCGCCGCCGAAGGGTTTCGCAAGTCCAGGCTGCCTTCGCCGCGCGCTGCTGCTCGCGACCGAAGAGGTTTCGCATGTCCAGGTTACCTCAGTCGCGCTGGAAAAGAACACAATACAACACGATTACAATGGGTACCAAATGGGCGATAATTAATATTGGTTCGTGCGCCCGAAAACCCAAATAACTAACAATCGGTACTGAGGGGTATTATAAATAATCAAATCATTTTGATGAATAAGGCTTTTGAAGCCTGTCCAAATATATTAATGAAACGGCTATTAGTGCCCCACCAGCTGACAGGACTTGAATTCTTATGAAGCCAGGCATCAAATTCTTACCACCCCGGGCACGGTGCCCCCACCCATCGGTGATCCTGGATCCGCCTATGACGGGAATGTCATTTAGTCAAGGGCTGATCTGCAGAATGTGGCAGGAAACTGGAAAATATGCTTGGGGTAGCTCAAATCCTACCCCAATTGGGGAAGAACTTCAGCAGCTGGGCCAGAGTCCTTTGTACACTGAAGCAGACATTTTCTTTTTCATCCATTTACCTGTTTTACTAACTTATTGACACATTTATGACTTTTAACAAGGGTCAGCACTGTCCAAGCTGTCACACTCAGCTCCAATATTGTTGTACCTGCCACAAAGAATGACAAGAGTTGCCCCAAACCAGTAATTCTGCCCAAAGGCTACACCAATGAGATCTTGTGTAAATCTATCAAATTCTACATGCTGAATCAAGTGGCAGTCAGTCAGCACTGATAGAGGAAACCATCCAGTAAGACGGCCAGTTGGCAAAGTATGGCAGCATGCCAAAGAAGTTGCACCAGCTATTGAGAATGATCGTACCACCACTCACCTAAAATTGGAACCAAAATGGGCATAAAATCACACTGACCTCTACTTATTTCCAAACAATTTGGCTGGTACTCCAACCACACAACTGGTACTATATCCCCAGCTGCCCTAGGGCATGAAATATGAATGTGATGAATTATTGTTTAACTTAGAATAACAATATGGTATTTTATATTCTTTCGTCCAGTTTCTATACGCTGCAAATTCTATGTGAGTTCAGTATTGGCAACTGCCACTCTCATTATTGGTAAACTCACACTCAGTATTACATTATTTATTATTATATTATTTGTTACACTCAGTATTGGTAAATACTGGTCAACATTTCATTTTCTCCAAAATTTGCTTTGCGTGGACCAGTCTTGAGGTACACTTTACACCAAAAACTGGTCAGAATTATCATACTTTGCAGACTGGCAAGGAGGAGAGCTGCCCAACTTCCACAGCCCCATAGGCAATTTTGAAAAGTGCAAAATCATTGTGTGCCATATTTCTTACCTAGTTGGTTCCTTTGGGACCCTGAAGAATGGCAGATCACGATCCTTTGCCTGATATGATTCTTGGGCACCGCGGTGATGACAGCGCTTAGTATGACACCAAAGAAGTTGGCACTATAGGTAGGTAATTTAAAAAAGTCAACAGCTTTCCGTCCATACACAAATTCACACACACAAACAGAAAATCAATCCATCCCGACGTCTCAAATTTATTTCAAAATAAGACACTGGTAGATGTGAGAATAACGGTACATGAACCTTGTTTGTGAATTGTCTCTTTCACGCCAAGTTGGACGCCAAAAAGTCCCTATCTCTTCAACACACCGCCAGCTCCATAGACAATACACACCGCCAGCTCGGGACCTGGCGGCAATCAGTTGACAATAAAATTTACTGCAACTCTTTTTGTGTCTACAAAATAGGATAAATAAATATAATAAAATATTATATTCACCTGTAACTTCCTCAGTAGATATATGTATTGATGGAAACTTTCTGCCTCTGTAGCCACCCTATGCTTTTCCAGCAGTCAGCTATCCTGTGCCAGCTGTAAAAATTGCTGTCATTGGCCATGGCTGAGCGGCCCGCTCCGTTTTACCTTTACTCTATTGCCTTGGTCGCGCCATTTATTTGCCGCCACATGTGCCCACCATTGTTGATTTATGTTGTTTATTGCCGCAGTTTATAATCTATGTTCAACTGCCCTGGCAAGGGCGATGTATATTGCCGTGTGTGTGTGTTGTCTTTTCTATAGCAAGTTTGGGGAGTGATTGTCAATATTTTCAAAGTTACTTGATTGTCCAGGTTTGTGCTCATGGCGATTAGTCGCACAGGTAAAGGTGTGGTTCTCGTTCCTAGAAAGAAGCGATGGGGCTGCCGAAGAAAAATATTCTGGAATGAAGGGGAGGCCAAGGGAACAGTACTTGCTTATGCAGTACTTAAAATACACTTGCAATATGCAGAGTTCAAATGTTGCACTAAACATCCAGCAATGATGCATCTGTTTCTTTCCACCCATGCATGGTAAGTGGTCAAGTTTCCTTTTCCATGCTCAATGATATGCTCTCTTGAGTACGTAGGTATAAAATCCATGTCTAGGTGCTCCACACTGAAATTGAATTTGTGAAGTTTATCTCTGATCAGGTCAAGTGGTAAATTAGTGTCAGTGGCTAGTTAGCAGTGTGCAGTAGTTTGGTTTGTCTGTCAATAATCTGGGGACGGGTACTGGCCGTGCTCTGCTGTGTGACATGGTTGATATGTTTATGAAGCTGTCATAACACAGTGGGTTCATAATTATTTGGATGTAATATCTTCCTTGGTTCCATGGTGATGTTCATTTATTTAGTTCCATTAGTTTGACAAAGTCAGTTTTCTTTGGAGCCTATTTGCTATGCTGTGGATTTATTAAAGCCAAATATTATGAAAAATGCATTGATATAATGATAAGACAAGGATTACAATTATGAAAATATGTATCACATATAAGTGTTGTCTTTACTTGTGTCACGTTGGGGAAATGGTGACCAAAATTTCCAGTAATAAGCATGCTCTCTATTCTGGGCACTGTGACCCGTAATTGAAAATTCTCCCTCCAAAATTGACAATGTATGTGGCAGCACCTCTGTGCTGTGATACTTTCATATTGCTGTATTCTCTAGGGCTCATTGATAAGAATAGTACCTGCCTCAAAGTCTGGTCAAAGTTTTTTTTATTTATGTAAAAAATATAATTAAATAATTTTTCTTAAATCATTAAATAAATTTTGTTAATTATTTATGCTTATTACTGAGCTGAAACCATGGGCATAGTACTTTCCATGCAGGAAGTGAAGCTCTACTCTTGCCTAATTCACAGAAGAAGAAATCACACTGCTTGATGGTAGAATCTTGTATTAATTGATGAAGTTGCACTTGCCTAGCAAGGTAAAATGTTTTAAACAACATAATTACTGCATGGGAACATTATACCAGCTGATAATCCAGAGAACAAAATTATTTGTCCAGGCATTACCTTTTAACATTTTGGAATATTACATTTTGGTGTATTTTGACTTTTGCAGAAAGATCTACACTTTCATTGACATCCCTCACCTGCTGAAGCTGCTGAAGAACCACATCTTGGGCCAGGATCATTGGCTTCAAGGTCCAGAAGTACCAGTACTGGACAAGGACTTCTACCCGCCAATTTTGGCCAAGGACAACACCGAGTGACAGCCTTGCCATTCTCTTCAGTGGGAGCACATACAGGTGCGCAGTAGAAAGTGTGTGTATCAAATTCCCGTTCACTCTCGTTTTTGTCTCTGTTAAGCGTGAAGTTTAACTGATTTCCCTGCAGGAGCGGATTCAGGAGCACCATTGGGGGGAGGACGCGGGAGAAATTGTAAAGTTTTTATTTCAGAAAATAAGCTCAAATTTTTGCCATTTTGGAGAAGCATGGCTGCTTACCCTCCCCCCTTGTGTCTGCTAGTGTTTCCGTAGCATGTGGACTGATTCTGAACGCGGGAGCACACTTTTCCATCTGGTTTAAACATTTGTATGATGTTATGTCCCATTCAACTTGTAGTGACAATTGATCGTATGACTATCAAGTGAAAGTTCAAACTTAACTCAAAGATTGGCATAGGCTGATCCAGGATTGCCGATTGGGGGGGACATCTTCCCGTGGGGGGGCGCCACTTCTGACCGGCAAACTTATGAGATGGGCGCAAAATGCTATAGGTGGGCGCTGATTTTCACATCCTGGGGGGGTTTGGGAAGCGACATTTCAGGGGGGTGCCATCGACCCTTCAGAGGGCGCTGACTTGCCCCCCTGGATCTGCATATGAAGTTTAGTAATTGACTGAAGCATGGTTAAGTGCGTGTGTAAGCTCAGGTCACTCATTCAAATAAACATATTTTATTATTCTGGGGCATCGGGAACGTAGTAGTTGCTTATAAGCGAGTACTTTTTATCTCAGGTAAAGGTGCGGAAAAAATAGTAGGCGTGACTACCATTGGTACTTGACGAACCGTGGATCAATTGCTGGGATCGCTGGACTGTGGATGACTGGTGTGGAAATATCGGAAATCAGAAAGGCCCGTGGTTCCCTAGTGAATAAAAAGAGATAATGAACCTTGCAGTGGGTAGGTCAAAATAGATTTTGTCAGTTTTAAGTAGAGACCAAAGTGTGAAAACTGGATATATTTTGTCTCCGGGTTTTAAGTTGAAGAACCGTAAATCACCGGCTTGTGAATATTTAACAGAAGTGTCTGCTACTTGCTCGATATAGCGATATATGGGATAAAACTGTTCGCGTATGGCATTTGCTCATCAGTCGATAGTTTTGATGGTGAAGTTAATAACACATTTCTCCCGTCAGGTGACTGGCCTGGAGCGACGGCGAGTACGCCCCGCAGCCTAAATGCTCGACGAGCGTGTCGGAAAGCGTCTGCTCCATCTATTCAGTCAGCGTTTCGCCAAGCAGGCTTAGTTCATCATCACCTGCGATAAGGTGTTTGACATCTATAGCTCTCGGTGCATGCTTGACGGCAGGGCTTATCGGTCGGCGTTCGGCTTCGAGTACACTATCGTTGCTCAGTCACCTGTCCTATCTAGTTAGTGCGACTAAATCGGGACTCCTGGCGCGATGAAAGCCAGAGCAGGCTGCCCTTCCAGAACAGGTTCATCATATCCTTAACTGCTCTGTGAGGTCCCCACAGCATTATTAAGAACATATACGGCGTCAAGTACTTTCTGACGTCACGGGTGAACCAGGACGTGGTGGAGAACTTCTTCTCACAGGTCAGGGTGTTGGGGGCAGCCAACACCCACCCAACGACGGTCGGAGCCAAGACTCGTATGAGACTCTTGTTGATGGGACCTCACCGTCCGTGGCCGCTGGTTCTCATGCCAGACCATGGCCCGCTGGATTCCCAGTCCTGCTTGATGAAGAAGAACCAACTAACCTGGGTGCGGCTACCCTGCAGCTGGACCCTCTGACAGTCAGTACTGAAGAGTTTGACGTCGCCGCTGTGTTATAAGGTGGAGAGGTTGCAGCCTTGCCCCGCTCCACATGTACAAAGAACAGGACTGACGGGATGAAGATGACCAGGACGCCGCCGCGGAACCAGCTGCTCCGACAGAAAGGCGCATATACCGAACAAATTTTAGGCAGGTGCTGGCTTACATGGCGGGCTTTATTGCTATGTAAAGTGTAAATCTGTACAGCTCTATCCAACATATCTCATCGGTCGTGCTTGTGGTAAATGATAGTGGGGATCTGGAGTGGTTGCCACGTCTTAGTCGGAGTGTTCTCCCAGTACCAAATGAAAAGTGGCTTAGACAATTAAGGGAGCTAAATGTTTTGTTTTGTGTTATCCTTGAACCTAGCAACATGGGTATAAAAACAGGAGTTATCCTCGGTTTTGCTTTTGGTATGCTAGTTAAATTCCCGGACCTTAACACGCGCATTGACGGGGGTCTTAGCCACCTTCGCATTGACAGGGGGCGGGTACCCGCCCCCTAAGATCTCGAGAACCACGGTATGTAGCAAAAAAACGGTAAACGGCGTTGGGCTGCCCATCCACTTCTCCATCGAAAACATTTGAACCATTTTTTTGTCAGGTCACATTTAAGGTCACGGGAGGTCAAAACATGCCCGTCATGGGGATAACATGTAAATTCAGTTCTTCGGCCATTACATCTGAACAAGTAAAGTAGAGCACAACGACTTGAACTATATGAATCCTCTTAGCAAGCCGAATCGAATGATATATAATTTGACCTTGCTAGGTCAAATCAAGGATTTGACCTGACCTGAGGTCAGGTCAGGGTCAAATTATATAAAATGCACATCATTAGAACCGCAAAGCCCAGGCGAGTGTAATGCAGCTAAAATAAATGCTCTATCACCATCCGTTACTGAGTTATTCCGTAAAAACCATTTTTCCCATGTATTTCCAATGGAGAGGTCATGCCTCGTACCTGACCTTAGGTCATCGATATCAAAAATACCGGAACATATTTTAGGGAACTCGGTGGGGCCATTATGTGATATGAGTTTCAATCGGATAAGTTCACCCTGCTCCGACTTATGCTATCTTAAACTTTTTTGAGGTCGGGTCACTTGACCTGTGCTGGTGACCTGACCTGAGATCACCAAGGCTTAAAATTTTCACAGAAGTTGTAAAAATAATGAGGGAAAAGGTACACCAAGTACGGCTGCGCTACGCGCCGCCGTTTTTCTGCTATCTCCGAAAAACCCGAAGGGGGCAGGTACCCGCCCCCCGTCAATGCGCGTGTTAACGAAAAGATAGCGCGAAAGTGCGCGGTGACGATGACTCACATTCGCGTTAGGTGTGCAAACCATGTAAGAATACGTATGGAAATTAACGCAGCACTACATTATTCGTGTTTACGGCGTTGTGATTTCTTTCAGTCTGTGTAAACCCTCCGTTCTTTACCTACACCCATCATGAATATGGGCATGGACTGCGTATTTCAAAATGTTTTTGAGGTGGTGCTGGTTTAAATTGTTTTCTCTGAGAAATTAGCGCACTATATGATATCGAAGCCTCGTCGTTACCCCCCATAAATATAAACACACTGCACTGGTGCATAGATCTTGTTCCACGATATTTACATAAGCGTTAAAAAGAGTTAAGTCGCATTCTGGAAAATTCCTTGCCAGCATTTTTTAACGGAAGTGCCTCCCAGCTCTGTTGTGCTGTGGCCTTCAGTGTAATAAATTTCTCGGAAGATAAGACCATTAGAAATGTTCCTTCTCAGTATATGACTGATGAATACTAAATTTCGAGACAGAGGACTTTGGATTGAAACATGTCTAAGAAAGAATTTCCTAAATGCCCGTTCTTTCCTATTTAAATTTTTGCGATTGTAGAGAAAAAATCTGAAAAATTGAAAACAGAAGGCCAGATTCCCGCTCCCAGAAAAAAATAGCTGCCACCTCGGATCCCTTTGATCAAGCACATTTCCCTTACCGACTGCCCTCGTATTCCCATGAAATGTCGCGGGGTCCAATGCAGTTCTAATTTGTTTGCTCGCCCAGCGCATTCGTGTAATTCCCCAAGATGAGGGGCATACATTATCTTCCATAGGCGGATCCAGGATTGTCGATCGGAGGGGGCACCTCCGGGGGGTGCCATCCGGACCAGGGGGGCGCCACTTTTGACCGGCAAAACCTTTAAGGTGGGTGCCAAATCCTATTGGTGGGCGCAGATTTTCGCATCCTGGGGGGTTGGGAAGCGACATTTCAGGGGGCGCCGAGGGTCGATCGGGGGGGGCACGTGCCCCTTTTGCCCCCCCAGGATCCGCCTACGTTATCTTCAGGAGCAAGTGTGGATTTGGCTTATTATGGCAAATTGCTTCGCAAGAATTTCCCAGGGAATTCAGGGGGCAAGGCGTTCCAACGATAGAACGCTTAAATCCCTGAAGCCACCACGGCAACAGAGATGTCTCCTCACCCCCCTCCCCCTGGCATGCGAGAATTGGTGTCTTGTAAGACACCCATCCCCCACCCTACCCTAAATATTCTTGGAACAATGTTGGTGACTATCCGTGCGTGACATCTGGCCCATTGTCAGAACCAGGGTATCTCCGGGCCGAACTCTACCAGCAGCGGCTGCAGGATGTCTATGGGGCTGAAACTCCGCAATATTCCTGGATGCCGATAGAAAGGGGTTATTCGAAGGTGTGCAGAGGGCTGAGTACCCTAGCCCCCTCCCCGAAACAAAAGTATACAAAGCCGTCACTGAACGTTACCTCCCCTCCCCGATCAAGACCAGGTGAACCCTGACAACGTCTATTGCTAGCCCCATTCCAAGGGTGCGAGCATTGGCATCTTGGTGGCTGCGCTGCCCGGATTCGAAAAACTACATTCCCTTCAAAACTAAATTCACATTTTGTTCCTTCCCAATTCCCATACACTGCAACTCTAGCAAAACCCTGGACACTTACGGCACCCTCATAGTTTCTAGTCTAAATGCCACCTTCCCCTACAAAGAGAAAACCTGGATCTGACATTACAAGTTCCTGTTAATAACACCATGGTCTCCACACTTGAAATACTAAAACCGAACCTTCACTGCCCCTTTTTCTTCAAACCGAGCTCATTGCGGCCTTCGGTTTACTGCCGGATAAATTTTCATCTCTAGTTGGGTTTTGAAGTGAGCCAACAGCAATTTGCATCAATCGGTATCAGCTGACTGCGCCTGCCCGGCTTCGCGGCCGACGGTCCCGGCCTGCTCGCAAGTGTTGCTACACTTCGCGACCCATTCCTTGAAATAAGATTCGTCCCTTTGTTCTGCGACATTAAAGTAAACACCCCTCCCGGAAAATTCTCCCCCACACTTTAGAGGCGGGCAAAGGTGCTTTGCACAGAACGCCTTATAAAAAGCCCTTAACTAACTAACTAACAGGGTAGAAGTTATGAACATTAGACCCTTTGATCAGTGGACCTTCTGATGTAATCCTTTTGAACCGCGAGATGTGATCCACCTACTGCGATAATACCTGTACTGAGTAGGTAGGTACCCACCTATCTCCTGTAGATATTTAAGATGGGAGAAATGGTTTGATTAATCGTGAATTTCCCGAAACGTAAGCTGCAGTATCACGGATAAGAAATGAACCCTCATCCACAATATCCCTTCCAACAGCAAACTCAAATTCCTTCCACGCACTCACTCAATTTCCAGTCTTTTTTCCAATAACCATACTGACCTCAAAATTTCTCCGCCTTGGTGATATTCCGGGACGGACTAAAAGGCCGATGGACCGTGCAGATGGACCAATACAGAAAAAACCAGGACATATAGAGAAAAACGGTTTTCACTATACAAATCAGCGCTAAAAATAAGAATAAAAATAAAAATAAGAGATACAGTTTTATTTTCAACCCAAAATTTGACCTATATAGCCAAAAATTTGACCTATACTCCAGATTCTAGAGGTTTTATTTGCAGATTAACCGTGCAGATGGACCAATACAGCCAAAACCAGACAAGATATAGAAAAACAGTTTTCACCATCAGAATCAGCGCCAAAAATAAGGGATACAGTATTCTTTTCATCACTCTACGTTACGCCAGTGTGACAAAATCTCACTTTTTGGGCCAATTTGAGCTGTTGATGGACCAATACAGCCAAAACCAAGAAAGGTAGAACAAAACGGTTTTCACCATCAGAATCAGCGCCAAAAATAAGGGATACAGTTTGGTTTGCGTCACACCCCGTCACGCGCTTCTCTACATAATTGCCAAGACACAAGAAATCTGGAGGTTTTTGGTCTGCAGATGGACCAATACAGCCAAAACCAGAAAAGGTAGAGCAAAACATTTTTCACCATCAGAATCAGCGCCAAAAATAAGGGATACAGTTTGGCTTGCGTCACGCCCCGTCCCGCCCTTGTTTACAACATTGCTTAGACATAAGAAATCTGGAGGTTTTTGATCTGCAGAGGGACCAATACAGCCAAAACCAGGAAAGGTAGAGCAAAACGGTTTTCACCATCCGAATCAGCGCCAAAAATAAGGGATACAGTTTGCTTTGCGTCACGCCCCGTCACGCCCTTGTTTACAACATTGCTTAGACATAAGAAATCTGGAGGTTTTTTTATCTGCAGAGGGACCAATACAGCCGTAACCAGGAAAGGTAGAGCAAAACGGCTTTCACCATCAGAATCAGCGCCAAAAATAAGGGATACAGTTTGGTTTGCGTCACGCCCCGTCACGCACTTCTCTACATAATTGCTTAGACACAAGAAATCTGGAGGTTTTTGATCTGCAGAGGGACCAATACAGCAAAACCAGAAAAGGTAAAGCAAAACGGTTTTCACCATCAAAATCAGCGCCAAAAATAAGGGATACAGTTTGGTTTGCGTCACGCCCCGTCACGCACTTCTCTACATAATTGCTTAGACACAAGAAATCTGGAGGTTTTTGATCTGCAGAGGGAGCAACACAGCCAAAACCAAAAAAGACAGAGCAAAACGGTTTTCACCATCATAATCAGCGCCAAAAATAAGGGATACAGTTTTCTTTTCATCACTCTACGTTACGCCAGTGTGACAAAATCTCACTTTTTGGGCCAATTTGAGCTGTTGATGGACCAATACAGCCAAAACCAAGAAAGGTAGAACAAAACAGTTTTCACCATCAGAATCAGCGCCAAAAATAAGGGATACAGTTTGGTTTGCGTCACACCCCGTCACGCGCTTCTCTACATAATTGCCTAGACACAATAAACCTGGAGGTTTTTGGTCTGCAGATGGACCAATACAGCCAAAACCAGAAAAGGTAGAGCAAAACATTTTTCACCTTTAGAATCAGCGCCAAAAATAAGGGATACAATTTGGCTTGCGTCACGCCCCGTCACGCCCTTGTTTACAACATTGCATAGACATAAGAAATCTGGAGGTTTTTGATCTGCAGAGGGACCAATACAGCCAAAACCAGGAAAGGTAGAGCAAAACAGTTTTCACCACCCGAATCAGCGCCAAAAATAAGGGATACAGTTTGGTTTGCGTCACGCCCCGTCACGCCCTTGTTTACAACATTGCTTAGACATAAGAAATCTGGAGGTTTTTTATCCGCAGAGGGACCAATACAGCCAAAACCAGCAAAGGTAGAGCAAAACGGTTTTCACCATCAGAATCAGCGCCAAAAATAAGGGATATAGTTTGGTTTCCGTCACGCCCCGTCACGCACTTCTCTACATAATTGCTTAGACACAAGAAATCTGGAGGCTTTTGATCTGCAGAGGGACCAATACAGCCAAAACCAGGAAAGGTAGAGCAAAACAGTTTTCACCATCCGAATCAGCGCCAAAAATAAGGGATACAGTTTGGTTTGCGTCACGCCCCATCACGCCCTTGCTTACAACATTGCTTAGACACAAGAAATCTGGAGGTTTTTTATCTGCAGAGGGACCAATACAGCCAAAACCAGAAAAGGTAGAGCAAAACGGTTTTCACCATCAGAATCAGCGCCAAAAATAAGGGATACAGTTAGGTTTCCATCACGCCCCGTCACGCACTTCTCTACATAATTGCTTAGACACAAGAAATCTGGAGGTTTTTGATCTGCAGAGGGACCAATACAGCCAAAACCAGAAAAGGTGGAGCAAAACGGTTTTCACCATCAAAATCAGCGCCAAAAATAAGGGATACAGTTTGGCTTGCGTCACGCCCCGTCACGCCCTTGTTTACAACATTGCTAGACATAAGAAATCTGGAGGTTTTTGATCTGCACAGGGACCAATACAGCCAAAACCAGAAAAGGTAGAGCAAAACGATTTTCACCACCAGAATCAGCGCCAAAAATAAGGGATACAGTTTGGTTTGCGTCACGCCCCGTCACGCACTTCTCTACATAACTGCTTACACACAAGAAATCTGGAGGTTTTTGATCTGCAGAGGGACCAATACAGCCAAAACCAGAAAAGGTAGAGCAAAACGGTTTTCACCATCCGAATCAGCGCCAAAAATAAGGGATACAATTTGGTTTGCTTCACGCCCCGTCACGCACTTCTCTACATAATTGCTTAGACACAAGAAATCTGGAGGTTTTTGATCTGCAGAGGGACCAATACAGCCAAAAACAGGAAAGGTAGAGCAAAAAAGTTTTTACCATCAAAATCAGCGCCAAAAATAAGGGATTTAGTTTTTTTCATCACTCTCCGTTAGGCCAGTGTGACAAAATCTCACTTTTTGGGCCAAATTGAGCTGTTGATGGACCAATACAGCCAAAACCAAGAAAGCTAGAGAAAAACGGTTTTCACCATCAGAATCAGCGCCAAAAAATAAGGGATACAGTTTGGTTTCCGTAACACCCCGTCACGCGCTTCTCTACATAATTGCCTAGACACAAGAAATCTGGAGGTTTTTGTTCTGCAGATGGACCAATACAGCCAAAACCAGGAAAGGTAGAGCAAAATAGTTTTCACCATCAGAATCAGCGGGAAAAATAAGGGATACAGTTTTTTCCATCACTCTACGTTACGCAAGTGTGACAAAATCTCACTTTTTCAAAAACCTCCAGATTTCTTATGTCTAAGCAATGTTGTAAACAAGGGCGTGACGGGGCGTGACGCAAGCCAAACTATATACCTTATTTTTGGCGCTGATTCTGATGGTAAAAACCGTTTTGCTCTACCTTTTCTGGTTTTGGCTGTATTGGTCCATCTGCAGACCAAAAAGCTCCAGATTTCTTGTGTCTAGGCAATTATGTAGAGAAGTGCGTGACGGGGCGTGACGTAAACCAAACTGTACCCCTTATTTTTGGCGCTGATTCTGATGGTGAAAACTGTTTTGATCTACCTTTCCTGGTTTTGGCTGTATTGGTCCCTCTGCAGATCAAAAGCCTCCAGATTTCTTATGTCTAAGCAATGTTGTAAACAAGGGCGTGACGGGGCGTGACGCAAACCAAACTGTATCCCTTATTTTTGGCGCTGATTCGGATGGTGAAAACTGTTTTGCTCTACCTTTCCTGGTTTTGGCTATATTGGTCCCTCTGCAGATAAAAACCTCCAGATTTCTTATGTCTAAGCAATGTTGTAAACAAGGGCGTGACGGGGCGTGACGGAAACCAAACTGTATCCCTTATTTTTGGCGCTGATTCTGATGGTGCAAACCGTTTTGCTCCACCTTTTCTGGTTTTGGCTGTATTGGTCCCTCTGCAGATCAAAAACCTCCAGATTTCTTGTGTCTAAGCGATTATGTAGAGAAGTGCGTGACGGGGCGTGATGGAAACCTAACTGTATCCCTTATTTTTGGCGCTGATTCTGATGGTGAAAACTGTTTTGCTCTACCTTTCCTGGTTTTGGCTGTATTGGTCCCTCTGCAGATAAAAACCTCCAGATTTCTTATGTCTAAGCAATTATGTAGAGAAGTGCGTGACGGGACGTGACGCAAACCAAACTGTATCCCTTATTTTTGGCGCTGATTCTCATGGTGAAAACTGTTTTGCTCTACCTGTCCTGGTTTTGGCTGTATTGGTCCCTCTGCAGATCAAAACCTCCAGATTTCTTGTGTCTAAGCAATGTTGTAAACAAGGGCGTGACGGGGCGTGACGCAAACCAAACTGTATCCCTTATTTCTGGCGCTGATTTTGATGGTGAAAACCGTTTTGCTCTACCTTTTCTGGTTTTGGCTGTATTGGCCCCTCTGCAAATCAAAAACCTCCAGGTTTCTTGTGTCTAAGCAATTATGTAGAGAAGTGCGTGACGGGGCGTGACGCAAACCAAACTGTATCCCTTATTTTTGGCGCTGATTTTGATGGTGAAAACCGTTTTGCTCTACCTTTTCTGGTTTTGGCTGTATTGGTCCCTCTGCAGATCAAAAACCTCCAGATGTCTTGTGTCTAAGCAGTTATGTAGAGAAGTGCGTGACGGGCGTGACGCAAACCAAACTGTATCCCTTATTTTTGGCGCTGATTCTGTTGGTGAAAACCGTTTTGCTCTACCTTTTCTGGTTTTGGCTGTATTGGTCCCACTGCAAATCAAAAACCTCCAGATTTCTTATGTCTAAGCAATGTTGTAAACAAGGGCGTGACGGGGCGTGACGCAAGCCAAACTGTATCCCTTATTTTCGGCGCTGATTTTGATGGTGAAAACCGTTTTGCTCTACCTTTTCTGGTTTTGGCTGTATTGGTCCCTCTGCAGATCAAAAACCTCCAGATTTCTTGTGTCTAAGCAATTATGTAGAGAAGTGCGTGACGGGGCGTGACGCAAACCAAACTGTATCCCTTATTTTTGGCGCTGATTCTGATGGTGAAAACCGTTTTGCTCTACCTTTGCTGGTTTTGGCTGTATTGGTCCCTCTGCAGATAAAAAACCTCCAGATTTCTTATGTCTAAGCAATGTTGTAAACAAGGGCGTGACGGGGCGTGACGCAAACCAAACTGTATCCCTTATTTTTGGCGCTGATTCGGATGGTGAAAACCGTTTTGCTCTACCTTTCCTGGTTTTGGCTGTATTGGTCCCTCTGCAGATCAAAAACCTCCAGATTTCTTATGTCTAAGCAATGTTGTAAACAAGGGCGTGACGGGGCGTGACGCAAGCCAAACTGTATCCCTTATTTTTGGCGCTGATTCTGATGGTGGAAAATGTTTTGCTCTACCTTTTCTGGTTTTGGCTGTATTGGTCCATCTGCAGACCAAAAACCTCCAGATTTCTTGTGTCTAGGCAATTATGTAGAGAAGCGCGTGACGGGGTGTGACGCAAACCAAACTGTATCCCTTATTTTTGGCGCTGATTCTGATGGTGAAAATCGTTTTGTTCTACCTTTCTTGGTTTTGGCTGTATTGGTCCATCAACAGCTCAAATTGGCCCAAACAGTGAGATTTTGTCACACTGGCGTAACGTAGAGTGATGAAAAGAAAACTGTATCCCTTATTTTTGGCGCTGATTTTGATGGTGAAAACCGTTTTGCTCTCACTTTTTTGGTTTTGGCTGTATTGGTCCCTCTGCAGATCAAAAACCTCCAGATTTCTTGTGTCTAAGCAATTATGTAGAGAAGTGCGTGAGGGGGCGTGACGCAAACCAAACTGTATCTCTTATTTTTGGCGCTGATTTTGATAGTGAAAACCGTTTTGCTTTACCTTTTCTGGTTTTGGCTGCATTGGTCCCTCTGCAGATCAAAAACCTCCAGATTTCTTGTGTCTAAGCAATTATGTAGAGAAGTGCGTGACGGGGCGTGACGCAAACCAAACTGTATCCCTTATTTTTGGCGCTGATTCTGATGGTGAAAACAGGGGAGGAAAAAATGTCAAGACTGTCGCCAAACCAGAATTCATATGACCAAAACTGTCGCACCAGGGATAAGTTGCATGCTGGTACAACACAACATACAAAGCTTGGAAAGTCGGTCGTAGATCTGTCTAACACTCGCGTTAAGCCAAGTTCCTTAGCATGTTATAGTCACTAAGACTGATATTCTGTTATATTTGTTACACATATGGTTCACTGACATTTGGAAATGTACCGCTACTATCAGGGGTCATACGCGCGCGTGACGGGCGAACGCGAGCGCCGACGGGAACGATTTATGCTAAGTGCGGCGGGCGACGAACAGCGACGGAGGTGTCTGGGTGGGACAGAGCGAGCCACGGACGGCTCGCTCGACGCAGAGACGATGTGTCCCGAGGTGAGGTTACAGGCAGGGTGAGGGCTCTTTATTCCGAGGCATGTTGGCTGGTTTGGATGGGCACACATATGGTAAAGCACACATACGAGCACCGTTCTTTCTGCGTCAGGTGAGAAAAACTGACAAGAGACAAGCTAAGGGTATGCTTAAAACGGTAACAACGGAGGGCTGCTGCAAAGCTTAAGTCAAGATTAGGATTCAGAAGCTAGAGTAGCAAGACTAGCTATGCAATAAAGTACACAGCACATCCAATGCAGGTCTCATAGGAGCCGCTACGAATCCTTCGTCAGACCGAGATCATAGGTGGCGCTGTCAAAATTTCAATATGGCTTCGATACCAGCCGGTTACGTCTGTTCACCACCGCCGAAAATGATCAAATAAACATTCAGACAATTGCTATACAAACGGCCTCTGAAGTGGAGCTTCTGCAAAAGTTTTAGTAGGTCGGGTACAGATTCATATTCTAGGATACGAAAATAGAACACCTAAGCTGCTAACAGGAGCGTCGGAACTATGTTCAAAGTTGGGGGGGGCAGCGGGAATTTTCAAGTCATTTCTTTCCAGTCAACGCCGTAGGGTTAATGGTTAAGAATCATGAAAGTTGAGGGGGCAGCTGCCCCCTGCTCCCCCCCGGCTCCTACGTCCCTGGCTGCTAATTGTTCAAAAAACCTCATTGTGTAAAGGGATACATTTGAGTTACATGCTGGTTAGAGTGGCACACGAGATACATAGGTACAACAGCTGTGACGGGAGGGAGAACTGCAAAAGCAGAAAGTGAGAACTTATACACGAAAGGCCCTGCTACTAGCAGCAAATTTAACAGAACAATGTCGAGGTAAGAATTCGAAATAGCTCGATGTTCGGCAAGTATAAGCATGTATCAAACACATGTAGGATATGTGTATCAAACACATTTTTAAGGAGCAGCTTTGTGAGTTTGAAACAAATATTCAAAGAAAATTCAACCACTGGTTTCATACTTCAAGTGAAGCTTTTCAAAATTTTACAACTTACAGCTAAACCACTACAGCAGCAGCCCATTTTATTTCCTAGTGGCCTGTTGAGTTTCTTTTTTCTAAAAGAAGATGACACCTTGAAACTATTCAAAGTTATAGTGCTTCCAGGGACAATCTATGCTAAAAATAATGGATTTGGCCCATATCTGCAAAAAAATGATATGACTGATATTTCAATAAAAATAATTGTTGGGGTTTAACTATGCATCAACTGCCAGGGTTATATGGCATTGATACAACTAATATTTTGTTATATTTTGCTTGAGTTAATTTTCCTCTGTTAGTAAAGAAAAATATCCAAATTATTGTGATATCAAATTGGCCCATGAGCTGGCAATGCTATTTCCCTATTTGATTTGTGCCAATAATGAATATGAATATAAGCAAATATGTTTAGCTAAAAGAGGTTACCATTAGGAGCCAAAGCAACATATATCATTTCTTCTCTTTTGTTTACAACATTTAAACATATTTTGAGCTTAAACACAGTCAATAAGCAAGTTATATATACCCATGTACAATCAACAGTACCAATAGTATGTTTCACATGTGGGTTTTAAAGATGACCAAAAAAGAAAACTTTGTTCCCTCAGCATGTGTAGCAGGGTTGAGCATAACATAGGTAACTTGCCTAAGATTGTGTCATAAAGTGTAAACACGACCAAGGAGGACAGGGTCCACAGGAAAAATTTCTTCAATTTTCTGCAGACATTAAAACCTTGAACAGATGAAATGGCGATCAAGTGGTGTCTTGGCATTTTGTATCACACGACTTTCTCCCATTGTGCTAAGTATGGCATTTTATATGAGATCTTGTTGTTGAGAGTACCCTTGAAGACAGGAGCGAGTGGTGCAAATTTTACCAACCTAGTGCGAATTTGTGAGACTGGTGCAAGGAAGGTGACACAGAAAACCAAACAAATAATGGCTATATGGTTATAAAGACACAGGAGGGGCCTTATGAAAAGTCCTCAACTAACTAACTAATAAGATAGGTAGCATTGCATCTTGTGGGTAGGAATGGGTGCGTTTTTCTCCCTGGTATATGGAAGATTGGTGTGAATTTTTGGTTGCTGGCAGTGCGAGAATTTTAGATGGCTGGTGTGACTTGTCTGGCCTGCTGCCATACTTTGCAGACTTGACTTTCTCAGTTCATGTCATATTAGGAAGGTATCATATTCCCTAAACTGGTCTTCAGAGTTCCCACATTTAAGAACAAAGATGGGTCAAGTAACCCATTATTGGGTCAAGTGGTTATTGGGTCTGATTGGCACAATTTCCAGCATGGCAACTCTCCAAGACCAGGAGTGTCAAATGCTGCCCAAACGGGTGCAGGTCCAGCAGGTTGCTTAGGGGGAATCCGAGCCCATGCATGTGAGAATAGATCAAGTATACTTCAGTATACTTTCTACAGAAAGTATTGACTGACAGAGTCAATGGGCCAAATTTGTCTGGTGCAGCCAACAAATTTTTCACTATCAATTATAAATACCTTGCAAATGGTCAAAAGCAATCAAAATAGTTTTTACTGATGGAAATTTCCCAATTGATTAATTATGAAACACTACTTGGCTAGAAAACAGGCCATAGGAGAGTTTAGACCCTCCCATTGCTTTGGGGTTTATGGCCGAATCGGCATAGCAAGTTTTGACGAGCTCATTCGGGCAGCCTCAGGGAAGAACAACCAGTTTGGGGCAGATTTACCCCTTTTTAGGGCAGGTAAGGAAACTTGGAATTATCCTCCCATCCATTATATTCCTTCATTTAACAATGTGCGGCCGCAGATTATTGTTGATAGGATATACTTACATGTACGAAGGCGAACATGCCGCATTCTATTTTGAGCTTTTTTAGCAAGTTCCGTTCAACACTGGGACCCAAAGCGGTACTTTCCAGTCTTCTGCTATTATTGGCATTACGCTAAAACGATTTGCACATGCCAACCTACTCGAGATGAATCACATAGGCATTTACAAACCAAGATACCTTTACAAACGAGATACGGCATAATGCGAAGGAAATTTGACAGACACCGCTGGAGATTGAGGTATGTTCCAGACCCTCGTGGCGAAAATCTAAGAGCTTTTAATGCCAGATGTTTTCCAAAAATTACCCAAGACAAATGACGCAAGGGATTGTAACATGTGGGTCATAATTTTCATATCAACGAATGAGGCCCATGACGAGGCAATAAAAGTGCATTCGTTACATTTCACTACGTCATTTATCTTGGGAATTTTTCAAGGGGCCAGAAGGTATTTCCCGAAAAAAAGTCTGGCACCAAGAGCTCTCAGATTTTCATAAGAGAGTCTGGAACATACCTATTATTTCCGACAGTGAACAGCATGGGCGCTAAAAGCGGGGGGACGGGGGAAGTGTCCCCTGTTGGCCAACCAAGGGGGACGTTCCCCCTCCCAAATTTTTGGATTCATCATTATTAATGCTGCCAGGTATCGAATACGCTTCAAATTTGCTTCCCCGGTCAGCACCAGCCTGGGTATTTCCCCCTGTACAAATTCCGTGGCGGCGCCCCTGGTGAATAGGGATTTCAATGGTTCAGATTTGCCGTCGGGACTGGCCGGGTCCTGTATATCCGGCAAATCTGGCTGTCGCCCAAGGCCGCTGTCGCCGATTCTCACTGTCCCATGCACACTGTCTGGGGTCATTGAACTCCGCAGTGATGCAGTAGAAAAACAGCAAAGGAACGTGACTACTAATTAGACAATTGTGATTACTTATTTCCTTCGCCTGAAAGTCTTATGTATTGAATCGTCTAACGTGACATAGGCGGGTCTAGGATTTCCGATTGCGTGAAAAAAGGAGCGTTTAAGCTGAGGCGCCATCGGAACCATGAGGAAGCCTTTTGTACGGAAAAACCTGTTGTGGGGGCGCGGTACCTGCATACTGAGGGGATGGGAGTGGAAGGGGCAGTTTATAGGTGGCGCCATCCACATTTCAGGGGCCCGTGACCATTTCAGATGGAGGCGGGAGTTTATGGGAATGTGGGGGGAGAGGGTGTCAAGTGGCCCCTTGCCTCCTGGATCTGTCTGTGTATCGAGGTTTTTAGCGGCGTAAGGACCCGGCTCCCTGGGAACTCCCAGGAAAAAAGCTAGTTTTTTTTGTTTTCTCGGCGGCTGCTGGAGTTCCTATTTGGTAGACGTTATCTGTCGCACAGAATATTTGCACTAGCCAAGTTCTGTCGCAATCCCTGCTTGGCGAATTGGCGGGTTTTTCCACCCCTGGGTGAAAACCGTTTTGCTCTACCTTTCCTGGTTACGGCTGTATTGGTCCCTCTGCAGATCAAAAACCTCCAGATTTCTTGTGTGTAAGCAGTTATGTAGAGAAGTGCGTGACGGGGCGTGACGCAAGCCAATCTGCATCCCTTATTTTTGGCGCTGATTTTGATGGTAAAAACCATTTTGCTCTACCTTTTCTGGTTTTGGCTGTATTGGTCCCTCTGCAGATCAAAAAACCTCCAGATTTCTTGTGTCTAAGCAATTATGTAGAGAAGTGCGTGACGGGGCGTGACGGAAACCAAACTGTATCCCTTATTTTTGGCGCTGATTCTGATGGTGAAAACCGTTTTGCTCTACCTTTCCTGGTTTTGGCTGTATTGGTCCCTCTGCAGATAAAAACCTCCAGATTTCTTATGTCTAAGCAATGTTGTAAGCAAGGGCGTGACGGGGCGTGACGCAAACCAAACTGTATCCCTTATTTTTGGCGCTGATTCGGATGGTGAAAACCGTTTTGCTCTACCTTTTCCTGGTTTTGGCTGTATTGGTCCCTCTGCAGATCAAAAACCTCCAGATTTCTTGTGTCTAAGCAATTATGAAGAGAAGTGCGTGTCGGGGCGTGACGGAAACCAAACTGTATCTCTTATTTTTGGCGCTGATTCTGATGGTGAAAACCGTTTTGCTCTACCTTTCCTGGTTTTGGCTGTATTGGTCCCTCTGCAGATCAAAAACCTCCAGATTTCTTATGTCTAAGCAATGTTGTAAACAAGGGCGTGACGGGGCGTGACGCAAGCCAAATTGTATCCCTTATTTTTGGCGCTGATTCTAAAGGTGAAAAATGTTTTGCTCTACCTTTTCTGGTTTTGGCTGTATTGGTCCATCTGCAAACCAAAAACCTCCAGATTTCTTGTGTCTAGGCAATTATGTAGAGAAGCGCGTGACGGGGTGTGACGCAAACCAAACTGTATCCCTTATTTTTGGCGCTGATTCTGATGGTGAAAACTGTTTTGTTCTACCTTTCTTGGTTTTGGCTGTATTGGTCCATCAACAGCTCAAATTGGCCCAAAAAGTGAGATTTTGTCACACTGGCGTAACGTAGAGTGATGAAAAGAAAACTGTATCCCTTATTTTTGGCGCTGATTATGATGGTTAAAACCGTTTTGCTCTATCTTTTTTGGTTTTGGCTGTGTTGCTCCCTCTGCAGATCAAAAACCTCCAGATTTCTTGTGTCTAAGCAATTATGTAGAGAAGTGCGTGACGGGGCGTGAATCAAACCAAACTGTATCCCTTATTTTTGGCGCTGATTTTGATGGTGAAAACCGTTTTGCTTTACCTTTTCTGGTTTTGCTGTATTGGTCCCTCTGCAGATCAAAAACCTCCAGATTTCTTGTGTCTAAGCAATTATGTAGAGAAGTGCGTGACGGGGCGTGACGCAAACCAAACTGTATCCCTTATTTTAGGCGCTGATTCTGATGGTGAAAACCGTTTTGCTCTACCTTTCCTGGTTACGGCTGTATTGGTCCCTCTGCAGATAAAAAAACCTCCAGATTTCTTATGTCTAAGCAATGTTGTAAACAAGGGCGTGACGGGGCGTGACGCATAGCAAACTGTATCCCCTATTTTTGGCGCTGATTCGGATGGTGAAAACCGTTTTGCTGTACCTTTCCTGGTTTTGGCTGTATTGGTCTCTCTGCAGATCAAAAACCTCCAGATTTCTTGTGTCTAAGCAATTATGTAGAGAAGTGCGTGTCGGGGCGTGACGGAAACCAAACTGTATCCCTTATTTTTGGCGCTGATTCTGATAATGAAAACCGTTTTGCTCTACCTTTCCTGGTTTTGGCTGTATTGGTCCCTCTGCAGATCAAAAACCTCCAGATTTCTTATGTCTAAGCAATGTTGTAAACAAGGGCGTGACGGGGCGTGACGCAAGCCAAATTGTATCCCTTATTTTTGGCGCTGATTCTAAAGGTGAAAAATGTTTTGCTCTACCTTTTCTGGTTTTGGCTGTATTGGTCCATCTGCAAACCAAAAACCTCCAGCTTTCTTGTGTCTAGGCAATTATGTAGAGAAGCGCGTGACGGGGTGTGACGCAAACCAAACTGTATCCCTAATTTTTGGCGCTGATTCTGATGGTGAAAACTGTTTTGTTCTACCTTTCTTGGTTTTGGCTGTATTGGTCCATCAACAGCTCAAATTGGCCCAAAAAGTGAGATTTTGTCACACTGGCGTAACGTAGAGTGATGAAAAGAAAACTGTATCCCTTGTTTTTGGCACTGATTATGATGGTGAAAACCGTTTTGCTCTACCTTTTTTGGTTTTGGCTGTGTTGCTCCATCTGCAGATCAAAAACCTCCAGATTTCTTGTGTCTAAGCAATTATGTAGAGAAGTGCGTGACGGGGCGTGACGCAAACCAAACTGTATCCCTTATTTTAGGCGCTGATTCTGATGGTGAAAACCGTTTTGCTCTACCTTTCCTGGTTACGGCTGTATTGGTCCCTCTGCAGATAAAAAACCTCCAGATTTCTTATGTCTAAGCAATGTTGTAAACAAGGGCGTGACGGCGCGTGACGCATAGCAAACTGTATCCCCTATTTTTGGCGCTGATTCGGATGGTGAAAACCGTTTTGCTGTACCTTTCCTGGTTTTGGCTGTATTGGTCTCTCTGCAGATAAAAAACCTCCAGATTTCTTGTGTCTAAGCAATTATGTAAAGAAGTGCGTGTCGGGGCGTGACGGAAACCAAACTGTATCCCTTATTTTTGGCGCTGATTCTGATAATGAAAACCGTTTTGCTCTACCTTTCCTGGTTTTGGCTGTATTGGTCCCTCTGCAGATCAAAAACCTCCAGATTTCTTATGTCTAAGCAATGTTGTAAACAAGGGCGTGACGGGGCGTGACGCAAACCAAACTGTATCCCTTATTTTTGGCGCTGATTCGGATGGTGAAAACTGTTTTGCTCTACCTTTCCTGGTTTTGGCTGTATTGGTCCCTCTGCAGATCAAAAACCTCCAGATTTCTTATGTCTAAGCAATGTTGTAAACAAGGGCGTGACGGGGCGTGACGCAAGCCAAATTGTATCCCTTATTTTTGGCGCTGATTCTAAAGGTGAAAAATGTTTTGTTCTACCTTTTCTGGTTTTGGCTGTATTGGTCCATCTGCAAACCAAAAACCTCCAGATTTCTTGTGTCTAGGCAATTATGTAGAGAAGCGCGTGACGGGGTGTGACGCAAACCAAACTGTATCCCTTATTTTTGGCGCTGATTCTGATGGTGAAAACTGTTTTGTTCTACCTTTCTTGGTTTTGGCTGTATTGGTCCATCAACAGCTCAAAAAGGTCCAGATTTTTGTGAAGAATTTTGTCACACTGGCGTAACGGAGAGTGATGCAAAGAAAACTGTATCCCTTATTTTTGGCGCTGATTATGATGGTGAGAACCGTTTTGCTCTACCTTTTTTGGTTTTGGCTGTGTTGCTCCCTCTGCAGATCAAAAACCTCCAGATTTCTTGTGTCTAAGCAATTATGTAGAGAAGTGCGTGACGGGGCGTGAAGCAAACCAAACTGTATCCCTTATTTTTGGCGCTGATTTTGATGGTGAAAACCGTTTTGCTTTACCTTTTCTGGTTTTGCTGTATTGGTGCCTCTGCAGATCAAAAACCTCCAGATTTCTTGTGTCTAAGCAATTATGTAGAGAAGTGCGTGACGGGGCGTGACGCAAACCAAACTGTATCCCTTATTTTAGGCGCTGATTCTGATGGTGAAAACCGTTTTGCTCTACCTTTCCTGGTTACGGCTGTATTGGTCCCTCTGCAGATAAAAAACCTCCAGATTTCTTATGTCTAAGCAATGTTGTAAACAAGGGCGTGACGGGGCGTGACGCATAGCAAACTGTATCCCCTATTTTTGGCGCTGATTCGGATGGTGAAAACCGTTTTGCTGTACCTTTCCTGGTTTTGGCTGTATTGGTCCCTCTGCAGATCAAAAACCTCCAGATTTCTTGTGTCTAAGCAATTATGTAGAGAAGTGCGTGTCGGGGCGTGACGGAAACCAAACTGTATCCCTTATTTTTGGCGCTGATTCTGATGGTGAAAACCGTTTTGCTCTACCTTTCCTGGTTTTGGCTGTATTGGTCCCTCTGCAGATCAAAAACCTCCAGATTTCTTATGTCTAAGCAATGTTGTAAACAAGGGCGTGACGGGGCGTGACGCAAACCAAACTGTATCCCTTATTTTTGGCGCTGATTCGGATGGTGAAAACTGTTTTGCTCTACCTTTCCTGGTTTTGGCTGTATTGGTCCCTCTGCAGATCAAAAACCTCCAGATTTCTTATGTCTAAGCAATGTTGTAAACAAGGGCGTGACGGGGCGTGACGCAAGCCAAATTGTATCCCTTATTTTTGGCGCTGATTCTGATGGTGAAAACTGTTTTGTTCTACCTTTCTTGGTTTTGGCTGTATTGGTCCATCAACAGCTCAAATTGGCCCAAAAGTGAGATTTTGTCACACTGGGGTAACGTAGAGTGATGAAAAGAAAACTGTATCCCTTATTTTTGGCGCTGATTATGATGGTGAAAACCGTTTTGCTCTACCTTTTTGGTTTTGGCTGTGTTGCTCCCTCTGCAGATCAAAAACCTCCAGATTTCTTGTGTCTAAGCAATTATGTAGAGAAGTGCGTGACGGGGCGTGAAGCAAACCAATCTGTATCCCTTATTTTTGGCGCTGATTTTGATGGTGAAAACCGTTTTGCTTTACCTTTTCTGGTTTTGCTGTATTGGTCCCTCTGCAGATCAAAAACCTCCAGATTTCTTGTGTCTAAGCAATTATGTAGAGAAGTGCGTGACGGGGCGTGACGCAAACCAAACTGTATCCCTTATTTTTGGCGCTGATTCTGATGGTGAAAACCGTTTTGCTCTACCTTTCCTGGTTACGGCTGTATTGGTCCCTCTGCAGATAAAAAACCTCCAGATTTCTTATGTCTAAGCAATGTTGTAAACAAGGGCGTGACGGGGCGTGACGCAAAGCAAACTGTATCCCCTATTTTTGGCGCTGATTCGGATGGTGAAAACCGTTTTGCTGTACCTTTCCTGGTTTTGGCTGTATTGGTCCCTCTGCAGATCAAAAACTTCCAGATTTCTTATGTCTAAGCAATGTTGTAAACAAGGGCGGGACGGGGCGTGACGCAAGCCAAACTGTATCCCTTATTTTTGGCGCTGATTCTGATGGTGAAAACCGTTTTGTTCTACCTTTCTTGGTTTGGCTGTATTGGTCCATCAACAGCTCAAATTGGCCCAAAAAGTGAGATTTTGTCACACTGGCGTAACGTAGAGTGATGAAAAGAAAACTGTATCCCTTATTTTTGGCGCTGATTCTGATGGTGAAAATGGCTGGGCAGCATTTCTGGTTTGGGCCAGCGCGGGCTATGGGCCAGAATGCTCCGGTAGGCCAGCGCCGGCTGCGGTACGGGTCAGCGTGGGGCTCCAACCGGGGGTGAAACAAGATCCCAGTGCAGTCCCATACCGCTCCCGTACCGTAGCCACACCAGCTGCGCCGGACTATACCGACCCGCAGCCAGCCGAAATCGGCTCTGGGCCGGTCGGAGCCATACCGTTTCGCAGCGGCCCCAGTCTAAACCGTACCGACGCCGGCGTTTGCCATTCCATTCCAGCGCAATGCCGGCGCTGGGGCGTTATAGCCGTGCTATGGCCCCACGCGGGGCCGGCGCAGTTTGGTTGCTGGGCTCATGGGCGGCTCCAGGAACGCCGTTGGGGGTGCGCAGGGGCGTATTCAGTTCTGCTATTGGGTGGGGTATTTTCACCCATTTATGAATGATGCGTATCGCTTGGAGAGACCAATGTCCTCAATCTCCGGGCGCAGCTAGTGATCGCTAATATATCGGAAGCCCTGCCAGTACAGCCATTATTTTATTCCTTGCCAGTAAAAAATGACTCCAAGAGAAAAATACCGAACGTCGAGGCATAACAATTTTGAACCACACACACGTGAGCCCCGATTGCAGTCTTCTTTTCACCCTATAAACCCTGCCACTCGGACCAGAACATTATCTAAATCCCGGTATTTCTCGCTAGAAACCAAGGCAATTGCAGAAAATTTTCCTGAGATGGTCATTTGCGACAGTGGGACAAATATTTTCTCACAAATAAACAATTCTGTGAAGCTCCGCTTGCTCTTAGGGGAGGGGGTCGTTAAGAAATTGCACAATGCAACGAGGAGTGGGGCGGGAGGAAGTCACATAATTTCATACAAATGCCTCACGGGAGCAAGACAAAAGGTGGTAATGTAGCATGTGGAAGATCCGTAAGAGCCTCTACTTCTGACGAGCATGCGTTTTTAGAAACACGAATAAATATGACAGTTATTTACTTCTAACACGATAAAACAGTATTTCTAGCTACAAACGATATTTTCTCGGCACGATGAAACGTACTCAGGCGCTCAATCGCATCAGAAGTCTTCGAAGACGACCTCGCCGCACCAGCTGCGCCGGTGGGGCGGGGGAAGCCACATTATGCCATACAAAAGCGTTGAGATTTGAAAATATTCGAGCCACCCCAAACATGTCGTAGTTTCCTGTCACCTCGAGAGCAGAGCACCGGCAAATAACAGTCACCCACCTCAGAAAAATGTCACTGAAGCAAAAAAGGTACGTCTGTTAACAACTGAAAGTTACCGTATCTTTTAGGGCATGGCCGTAACGTCGTGACAACCACGGTTAGTAGAGACACTAACAACCAACTGGTAACAACCTAGGCTGTAATAGCCGTAAATGTATATTGTTGACCACTACCACCACCTCACCAACTGTGATATTCAAAACCCTGGCGGTTGGAAACGGCGGCTTTCCAGCACTGTCAAGTGTGTAAAGTGAGAATTGCTGTAATATTTTTACAAAACATGCTTGATTCTTTCTTTTTTCTTTTAATTATGACCAAAATACACAACATTGGGAAAAAATCCATCAGAACTCATCATACAATTCATACGTATTGTCGCAGACAAGGCCAGATTTTGCCTTGAGGCGGTTGGGAAGCCTAATGCTGCCGGAGCAGGCCGGTGCGCGGCCGGTCGATTTCGGACGAAGACTGGTCGTATCGCTAGTTCCATTCAACCGGCCCGAAGCCGGCACACCGCCGGGCCCTCATCCGTTCTAGGTGGGCTGAGGGAAGGCTTGCCAGACTTGCCAGCTGAATCTGGACTTCAGCCCACCCAAATTGCTGGCTGGGTGGCTGGGTGTGAAGTGCTTAGCCCATTTATTATTATTGTGTTGGTAGCATATGTGAAATTTAGAGTGAGATCGTTGCATTACTTTTTCTGTAAAGTTGATAGGGGAGACCGGGGTAACTATCACGATTATTAATTTTCTGGTTCAGGAAGGGCAATGCTTTGTGCCAGAAAACTTTTCATCATATTTTCAGCAGCCTTGACATTTTGGCTATCTAGCAGATGTAGCACTATACCAAAATAAAAACATTGATTGGTTTTTGCTTGGCTAGTACATCGATACATAACTTGGCTTTGAAATACTTCCTTCAAATGTTACATTTGACCCCATCAAGGGTCAGTTGTGACTCCCCAGGGGTCAATTGTAATATATTAAAGCCATGCGCCTGGTTCTTTTTGATCGCGATGCATGTCTCGTTAGGGTCGTTCAATTTTTTTTTTTACTTTTCAGACTCGAGCTCGAACAGAGAAACTGACACAGTGTGAACTGTGAAGCGATGCCATGTATAATCTACGTACATGCAGAAGGAATAGCGTGGCTTTTGCTTGTGTTTGAACATTTCAGGTAGGTAAAATATTAAGCATAAAACAACGCTGTAGCATGTTGTTGGATTTTATAATGATTTTTATTACTATCAACGACGCTTTCCACGCTATTTTGAGTGTTGGAAAATATCGGGATCCCGGGATTCAGAAATATATAATCCCGGGATTCGGGATTAACACAATCCCGGGATCCCGATCCCGGGATTATCAGCCCTACTACCAAGTGCTGCGAAAGCCACACAGTGCTCTATCATGCGTCAACCCTGGCATCTCACGGGGGAAAACGCAGTCCTCGGGTTGTTTGGTGAGGGTGTGTCAACAGATGAAAATGCAGAGGTAGCTGCTGCACTGCCTGACAGTCACATAGCCAGGAATATCGGCACCGGGAAAGCCGATGTTGTCAGGAGCAGATAAGCTGAGGCTCTGTGACTTCGTCCGACCGCACTCCTGGCTGGCATTCAGGTGGATGAACGTCAGCAACCAGTGCTTACCACCCAGGAATCGGCGAGTGATACAGACTTCATCTGTATGAACGCTTTCATGGAAAATCTAGCAGTCACAAACGAAACGATCGGTGAAAATACATCATGGACTACACCGACGTTGCCCGTGAAGGTGACATGAGGGCTCGGAACTGACAGTAGCCTGCGCACACCGTCTCCAAGCGCCGAATCTCGAAAAAGAGCTGGATGGCGTGCACGTGTAAAAATATTAATATAGAACTAGAAGGAGCAGTCTAACAACATTTTGTCTGAGAACAAGTTTCCTTTCCCATTCATGGGCTTCCGAATAAACACATTAAAGCCATTGGCTTGATGATATGGTGTGTCGTTTTGACTGCGCCAATCGGTTGCGAAAAAAATGAAACAATCATATTTGTGCAATGAACGCCCACTTTCCATGCCATTCACAGTCCCAGGGAAAAGCAATCTAGCTATGCCCTTGAAAGCGGTTAAATTGTACAGACTGTGATGATTCTGGTCCATTTTCTTGAAAAAATAATTTTCCCCACATTTCCCGCGATACCCCCAAAAAAGTTTATAGGATCCGCCTCTGGCCAGTGATCTCGCAATTCGAAACTTCTTAGCTCCATAAAAGCATCAAGAAGTGGTTTTACATCAATTTGAATGAGGGAAATAGGTTTTTCTGTCATAAGCTTTCATATAAACCAATTTTCAAGCCAATACAACGGTTTTCTATTTTCATCAGTTTAAGGGGGGCGGGGAGACCAAACCTCAAAGCATCGATTCAAAATTCTGCATGCTCATTATTAACTCAAAGGAGAATGCCGTGTCAACTGGCAAGCTTGCACAGACGAAAAAGTGATATTTTGGGACACCTTAATTACTCCTGACACGACAATTCTGTAAAGGAACAAAAACATGGTATATTTCTTCTAACGGTCACAACGGTGTAAAGGAGTACTTCAGAGGTCAGCCTGCATGTTTTTCCCGTTGCTGACTTGTCTCTTCTTCATCATTGGATCTTTTCTTCGAGTATGCTGAAGCATCGTACAATTTGCTTCAGGAAGACCGCTTCAACATTAAATGCAAATTACTCATGACACGACAACTCTGTAAAGGAACGAACACATGGAATATTCATTCCAACGGTCACAATGGTACCATGCACTTATATCCGTAGTGATGCCGCAAATGGCTTTGTTTCCCGAAATCAGGCGAAGTACAATTTATAATTTGTCATGTCCATACCAGTAGCGGATGCAAGGAAAACCAATCCAGCCATCCCCTTAAAGGGACATTGTCGCAAAAATTTTTATTGTGGTTTCTTAATAATTGAAAAATCCTGATTCTGCAACTATCAATCATTTCTTTATCTTCAGCTAAATTTTTGGAGGCCACTCAACAATTATTCAAATTTGCTAACAATATCGATAATAGGCTGTAACCTGCTCTTCACCTCTATTCTATCAATCGAAGTTTTAAGTTCTATAAATGATTTTTTGAAGATAGAAAATGTTTTTATGCTGTATTCGTATTCAATTTATTTTTATCAACCCTTAAAAATACAAATATTAGATTAGTTTGTCCAAAACATTCGGCTTGAGAAAACTAATCAGGAAAGTTTTAAAATCGGGCAGGTATCGTACAGCGGGGATGGTATAGTGGCCTCCATTCCCGACTCTCACACGGGTAATACGGGTTCGAATCTAGGTCGTGGAAGTTTTTACTGTAAAAACAATTTTTCTGATTTTCTTCTTGTTTGTTCATGCGTACTAATGGATGAAGCATAGTCGGATCCATGATTGCCGATCGGGGAGGGGGGGTAACTTCCGGGCAGGGGTCTAAAAACTTGCCGATCTACCTACGCCGTCGGCGACCCTATCATCTTTTGGTTGGCGACCCAGCAACCGTCTCAAACTCTGATTCCATCTGTTTTCCTATGATTTTAGCTTCCACCATCCGCTCCTGCTACTAAAAATGCTTACCCTCTCCACTGTATCCACCCGTCATCGTAATACATTACAGTGCCCATCAAAATCTATTGTATGAAGTCTGCCAGTTCCTTTGGCCAAGAATGGGCAGAATCTACTTCGACAAAGAGCCAAGTTAGCCTTCGTTTCCCGGCTTGTTTGGCGTTTCTGAAAGACAGCTTGGCTACAACGGGGCATCTTTGGCCAATTACATCTGGTATCATCACCGCCCTTAGTTGCTGCTAGTCTATGCTAGTTATGTTTCTTCTTATTACAATTTTTGGTTCCAATTCTATGAAAAACGACTGAAATCACCTGGTACTTTAGATGATGCCATCTCCCTGTACCGTATTTATGTACTATTTTTAAGTTCAAACTAGAATGTACTAGAATCTGTCACGAGTCGGTACCAAGTCGGTGATTTTCTTTTTTTCAATAGGCGACCAATGGGCGACCAAGTCGGCCGAAACCGCCGACTTGCGTGGTCGCCTGGTCGCAGGTGGTCGCCCTGGTACATTTTCGGTGTCTGCGGCCTTCAGAACGAGCGCGGCGCGGGCTGCCGCTAATATTTTTGTATTTTTGTTGGAAGCAGTGCGCGCCGTTTTTGACGACTGGTGTTCAATTTGTTAAATCCAAGGGGCTAAATCAAGATGTGCGTTTATCATAGACGGTCCGTGCAATCTAGGTGGGTTTTGGAGTCTACTTGCAATGATGTTTCCTTGTTTTGCTTTATCGCGAAAAGTCTCAGAAGGAAAAAAACTTCCTACAAGTGGTGCATGTTTAAACCCTTTTCAACCACAATCACGCTAAAATATCATCGTAAACATTGTTATATACTCACACATTCCCAAGGGCGTCGATTTCCTAAGTGATTTTTGGGGTGCCTAATTATGAGACTATCCATAACAGGTATACTGTTTTTCATACCACCATGTTCTTGCCTTATACCAGTGTGCAAAGTACGGCATTTTCGTCGAGATCTTGTCTGTGCGAGTGCCCTTTGAGACAGGACAGACTGGTGCAAATTTTATCAACCTGGTGCGAACTTGCCAGGTTAGTGACACTTAAACTAAACAAATAATGGCTGAATGGCTATGAAGACATAGGAGGGGGCCTTATAAAAATTCCTTAACTAACACTAATGATTGAGATAGCATTGCATTGTAGGGGTAGGAATGGGTGCATTTTTTCCCTGGTATGTGCCAGATTGGTGTTTATTTTTGGAGGCTGGTGGTGCAAGAATTTTAGATGGCTGGTGCGACTCGTCTGGCATGCTGCCGTACTTTGCAGACTGGGCCTTATAGCTGGACATATAACTGGGTGACCAAGTAGGCCTGTTATTTATGAATTTTAAAGTCCCTGAAATGAGAAATAGGAAAATTTTAAGGATGCTCTTAGTAGGCACAGAAAATAACTTGAGCTTTCATTTGGGGTGCCACAGCAGTGACAGGTCCAAGGTATCCCTGAACTCGAGTTCAGGACCCCTTAGTTTGAAAGGATTAAGGGCGGCCTGAGGAAAAGGGTACCCCAAAACTGATTAAACCAGGTCTGTGAGGCAGAAAATACCTTGCTACTGCCCCCACCACTAGAATACAAATGATGGGGCTACAGATGGAGCTTTGAAGTTTAGAAGTTGTGAAAATGGCATTAAAGGTGCTGAAAACAGGTTTTGTTGGGCTAGGTTGGCTCACATCATGTTCTGTATGGCCATATATCTTGGTCTGTATATATTATTATCTCAAGTGGCAATAGAAATTAAATATTAAAAAACTTTTTATTGTTTCACTAGGTATCTATTAATTGATTTTGTATATGACTAGTGTTTTATTTACACAGATGCACCAAGACATGTGAATGATCATAATAAACATGTTGAGCTTCAATATTGGAAGCAGGGTATAAAGTATGATTTCCTGTTTCTGCTTCAAAGATAAATGCCCTCTAAAATTTTAAGAACAGAAATAAGCCAGGTAGAAAGAACAAAAGTTTGTTTCATGGCCTAAAATATTGTTATGGGAAATGGTCACAAGCATTCCCATAATTGAGAATGTGTGTTCCCATCTATGGGTCAAGCATTCCCATTTATGGCACTGTTACCATTTTTAAGTCACACCAACCACAGTTTTCTCCCACTGATTGATGATGATAGCCACCCTTTTGGGTGAAGTGTGCTCTTTTGGTTGACAGCATGCAATCTCAGAGGGCTGCCCCTTACTAAAATCCTAGATCCATCTCTGTGCATTGGTACCCCATAAGGGGTATAAATGTGCATTCCTGCACAGCACAAAGATGTGATAAACCATTTCCAATTGCCAGAAGACTCCACTGCAAGGACAATGGTCCAATCCAAGTCTGCCAAACATAGAATAAGCTGTGCCTTTTGCACAGATGGATGCACACTGGGTTATCAGGGTGTGTGTGTATGTTTTTTAACTGACTGATTATTGCATCCAAGTTTCTGATAATGTCTTGTATTTTTTGTCATAAGAAAGTTGAATCGTTTTGTTTTCTCTAGTATGGATGAAATATGGAAGCACTGCTACAGAGATACAGCAGAAATATCACAGAGAGATTGTGTCCACCACAAAAGAACAGGTTGCTGAAATGCAAACTGTTCTTCTCAGTACCCAGTCCTGGTCCAAATGGGTCATCAGCAACTATTCTGGAAACTTTTTCAGTCCTGATTATTAATGCTAAAATGCATCAATTAAGAGCTTTGGAAATAGTTATCATGGGAATGATGTCATGCAAAGAAAATAAGGTTATTCCCAAGAGACAGCATTGCTATTGCTTTGAGTAGAACCATGTTCAACAATGGAGCAAAATTGGGCCTCATCTTAGCAATGGTTGATATTTTCCACTGCACTTCTGAGGAAATGTTGCCAATGAATAATGTTTGAATTATTTATTTGAAATGTTACAGGAATTTATCTGATTTGTGGCGCCTCAAGGTGAAGAATCCCAAGTATTTCACGACGCATGTATGTACATGAAAAATTTTTCTCTAGTTAAATGAAACATCGGAACTGTTTCTGAGGCTCTTTTTAAGGTGCTGCAAACCCTTTTATTTGTCTCTAAAATAAGGTCTAACAATTTTTCACATGGATGGACACAAAATAAAACCATTATTGATGAGAGAACAACAATGGTGCATCAATCATGGTTGTATCTTGCTTGGTATAGAAGTGATGGGCGAAAATGTTAATGCCAAGGGGCGCTGCCACGGAATTTTTACAGGGGAACGGACCCGGGCTGGTGCTGACCGGGGCAGGGGAATTGTGAGCATATTCGGTACCTGACAGCATTAATGATGATGAACCGAAAATTTTGGGGAGACGTCCCCCCTGGTTGGCCAACAGGAGGATGCGTAGGTACCCCGTCCCACCGCTTTCGGCGCCCATTTAATTGCCCTTGTGTACGGGCAGTGTATCATAATTGACCTCGATTGACCTCCAAACAGACTTAGCCTAACATTAGTGGGCACTATCGATACGTATTCATTACTGCGTAGTGCGTATAAATGACTGATCACTATCCAACATTGGCTTTTAGGTCCGAAATATCACGCCCAATGCGAGCGTTCTTCCTATTATAACTTGAAGCTACGTGATAACATCCTCAATATTCAGTGTCCTGTTGCGCCCCAGCCTTTGAACCGATATGAAAATGGATGTTGCCTTAGTGAAAGAGCTGGTCCGGCTCTGTCGAATAGCGTTGAGAAAGTGGTTCCGGCTATTTTGCGTACGGAGATAAGCAAGGTTTTATAGAGCACTGCATTTGATACATTTTGACGTATATGAATTATTCCCCTCTGGTGACCACAGTATTGACCTTCCGCAAAAATTCCGGGAGTAACGCCGATTGCATTTCCGACGACCTTTCGATCGCCTTTTCCGCTTCTATCTTTCTTTGTTTCCGAGATCGAGGGTGTCATTTTTAACCCCCTCCCACCAGGGGGGGTTCATAGGTGATTCATGCTGGTCACCGGGGCAAGGGTTAAGGGCCAGCATGTATAATTTTGTTGCTTTCAGATCATAACTTTGATTTTAATACTGAATTATAATATCATGAAATCACTTAGGTAATGACTTGATTCTGGCTTAGGTCATCGATATCGAGAAACCCGATCTATATTTTATAGGTTTTTTATATCTATATTTTATCGGAACCTTCCCCTTGCACTCGCCAGTGCTTCCCTATAGCCATATTTATACCACTTTTAAGACCGATTTTGTAATACATGTAGTATTAGGTTCGGCGACCATCGAAGAAGCTTGGATTTTAGTCGGCGACCACAAGCTCACTTTTTAGACCCCTGCTTCCGGGGAGGGCACCATCCGGACCAGGGGGGCGCCACCTTTGACCGGCAAAACCTATCCGATGGACGATAAATCCTATCCGTGTGCGCCGATTTTCGCATCCTGGGGGAGGGGATGGGACGCGACATTTTAGGGTTCACCGAGAGTTGATCAGAGAGAGGAGGGGGGCACGTGCCCCCTTTGCCCTCCTGGATCCTCCTATGGGATGAAGTAAATATTCTAAGGACAATTTCTTCTGGTTATCCCTCCGTCCGGGTAGTTGAGGGAAAGGGAATATTAGCCCCAAATATTTTTCTAATCTGACTGGCGTACCAAACTGGAACCGGCTTGTCTCCAGCTCCCTGCAATGGTTCTCAATCCGTCGGATTTCCCTCTATTGGAGACCAGTTCCCCTGTTTTCTGACCAGCGGGACACGCTGTTCGCCGTTCGAAAATGTCTTTTGTGTCCTTTGCTGAAGACCATTATTGAAGGCTGACCGGTTTTCGTGCAAACCAAGGACCAGAAACCGGCCCAATAAAAAGCAGGGGTGGCTCTTCGAGATTATATGTGTTAATCTCGAGATTAATGTGTCTCGAGATTAATTAATCGTTTAACCCTCGCCCCACCGGGGGCCATCGATGGCCCCCTAAGGTTTTTCCGGGATAGCAGAAAGACGATGAGGCGCAGCACCGTGGTTGAGGGCTCTACCTCTCACTGCATCATTTTCCCACCATCCCTGAAATTTTTTACCCCGGGTCACCCAAGGTCAGGTCACCAGACGAGTTCAACCAAGGTCACCTCACTTCAGCTTTAGAGCTCTGTAAGAGCTACATTTCGGAGTCGATCGATTTGAAACTTCCTACACTTTATGACCCTTCCAGGGTCTACAAGGTGTATATCCGGGATTTTTCGATTTCGTGCCCTGAGGTCAGATCACGAGGTGACCTCTCCCATTGAAAAAGCATGGGAAAAGCTGTCTTATGATCTTAAAGTCACAAAAACGATTGAAAATGCTCAGCTTGATCAGAAAAGCGTTTTTGGACACCCTTTCACGGATTCCAGGGGCCATATTTGCCCTTTGACATCTCCAAGGTCATCCAAGGTCACCAAGGGTCAAAAACAGTATTTTGACAATAACTTTGACCTGTATAAGCTAGAGCGCTGGAAACAAACACCATCGTGTTTGTCTCGTCATTGGCTTTCATTTGATATACGGCAAGGTCAATTTCTGACCTTTCGTGACCTCAGGTCATACTAGGTCACAAGGTGACCTCTGGAGGTCAAACTACTGGCGGGAGGTCTTTACGTTTCCATAGCAGAAAAAGTACTGGCAATTTCCTATCAAATGTACTTTCCCACACCTCAATAGCTCTAAGGGCATAAGAGTTATGCCCAGTTTGCTTAAGCATTGCATATTTGAGTGAAAATAGCCGATCTTGACCTAATTTGACCTCTGGAGGTCAAACCATTGGCTTGAACACTAAAACATGTGAAGTAATTTCTTACTGAATTCACGCGAGCTTTCTAGTGCACTTTGCAGATTTGCGCTAACGCCCATATTTTCGGAGTTAGGGGGCCATCGATGGCCCCCGGTGGGGCAAAGGTGGCGCCGGACCCCCGGTGGGGCGCGGGTTAACACGCGCATTGACGGGAGCAGGGGCGCAGCCAGAGCTTTCGTATGGGGGGCACACCAACTTTGAGGGGCACCCCGGGGAAAAAAGGGCACTTTTTAACGTAACCTAAAAACTTACTATATCTTTGTTTATATAATTTTTTGGGCATCTTTGGTTCAATAAAAATGCAAAGAAATCATTGACGGAGAAGGAAAACACGATTAATACCGAAAAAAGGAACAAAATATCACCAAAATGCCATGGAAGTAGCCAAAACACTACTTTTTTGGATAGATTTGAGGGCAGCCAACTCATGCAAGTACTTAACATCAGAGAAATCAGCGGAGCATGTGATATCTGTTACAATGTGCAGGTTAAGGCATATTGGAGTCGAAATTTTTTTGTTATGCCCACTGGTTTTGTCGTGACGAGTGAGCCCTAGCTGAATGCGGATTAAGTTCCTTGCCTCCCACAATCGCCGTGGGACGAGGAGTAGTATAGTGTCTTTGGAAGAACACATTTTTGCTGCCGGAAAAATTTGGGAGATACCTTATGAAGGCGTCTATAAAGTTCCATATTCGCAAGGCTCGGTCCCAGTTAAGAGTAAATAAAAGGTGAACAGGCCGGTGGTTTGGATGGGGATGGTGTGACAGGGCTGAAAATTGTGAAAACTATTTCTTCATCTAAATTAATTAGTAGAAATCCTGGTTCAAGGGACTGTGCTCTGAGCTCAGGGGCACATGCCTTTTTATCATCCCTTCCCAGAATCCACCAGTATAATAAGCAATTTATATAACCAGGGGTGCCTAGGTATCACAAGCCGTTTTAGAGATTCCTCATTCCCCGTTAGCTCCATTTTACAAGGGGAGTTTCCATTGTGTTCTTATTCCCAATCTATTCAAGACCAGCTCTGGGGCCCCCAAGTGTGGATCAGAGGCCTCCAGAGCAACTTCCCCCATCCCCCCCAGATGTGCCTCCAGGGAATAGACTAGCTCAGTGACCCCGCCCCAAGATGATGGGAGTTGGCCTTGTGTTCTTATCTATCTATTCAAGATCATCTCAGGGGCCCCTGATGTAGATCAGGGCCACAGAGCAGCTCATGCTTCACCCAGGGACTAGACTAGCTCATTGGTCCCAGAGATGAGGTCATCAGACTAGCTCAATGGGTCACAGATAGACTCATAGGGCCTTAAACCAGTTCAAGAAGCCCCAGGACAGTTTAAGGCGCCAGATCACTTCAGGGGGCCTCAAGCCAACTTAAGGGGCTCTCACAAGCTCAGCGCCCGGACCAGCTCAGGGTACCCTCAGAACCTAGATCCGCTCTTGGGCCCTAAGATCAGCTCTTGGGGCCCCAGATCAGTTCAGGGGCCTCAAGTCAGGTCAGGGGGCAAGATCAAGTCAGGGGCACTAATTCAGCTCAGGAATCCCTCACCAGCTCGGGGCCCAAGCAGTTCAAAGGCCCCAGAGCTGCTCAGGGGACACCAGATCGGCCCATAGGGCACCAGATCAGCCTAGGGGACAAACAATCAGATCAGTGGTCCCCGACCAGCTCGGGGCCCAGATCAGTTCGGGAATACCAGATCAAGTCAGGAGGCACTTAATCAGCTCAGGAGCCCCATACCATCTCAGGGACCCTCACCAACCCCTGTGGGCCCAGCTCAGCTCAAGGCCTGGGAACTGCTCAGGAAATCACGTAATTAACCTAGGAGGCCCGGGTCAGCTTAAAGGGCATCATATTAGCCATGGGGCACCAGACTAGCTCAGAGGGAATAAGATGGGCTCAGGAGACACACTGATGACTCAGCAGGCTCCAGATCGACTCAGGGGGCATTAGTTAAGTTCAGGAGGCAGTATATCTGCTCAGGGTGCACCAGATCGATCAGCACAGGGGGCATGTTCAAGTCATGGGCACTAAATCAGCTTAGGGATCCCTCACCAGCTCCGGGCCCAATCGGTTCAAAAGCCCCAAAGCTGCTCAGGGGACACCAGATGCCCATAGGGCACCAGATCAGCTCCGGGGACAAACAATCAGATCAGTGGTCCCCGACCAGCTTGGGAATACCAGATCAAGTCAGGAGGCACTTAATCAGCTCATGAGCCCATACCATCTCAGGGGCCCTCATCAGCCTGTGGGCCTAGCTCAGCTCAGGGCTTTAGATCTGCTCATGAAATCACGTAAGGAGGCCCAGATCAGCTGAAAGGGCACCAGATTACTCAGGGGGGCATCATATGGGCTCAGGAGGCACCAGATCGACTAAGGGGCATTAGTGCAGCTCAGGTGGCACCAGATCGATCCGCTCGGGGTCCAGATCAGCTCCCAGCCCCCCAGACTATGGCAGGAGCCTAAATCAGCTCAGGGAGCAACATAACAGCTCAGGGGACACAAGGTGGGCTCAGGGCCCACCAAACCAGCTCAGGGGGGGGGGGACCAGACCATCTAAGGAGACATCAATAATCAGTTGAGGGGGCACCTAATCAGCTGAAGAGGCACCATATTGACTTAGGATACAGAATCAACTTGGGGAGGCATGAGATCAGCTCGGGGGCCCGAATCAGCTCAAGGGGCACTAAATCAGCTATCAGGGCACCAAACAAGCTCGGAAGCATTAGACTAACTCAGAGAGCATTATATAGGTTCAGGAGGCACAATTATTTGCTCAGTGGGGCACTCGATTGACTCAGGGGCACCAGATCAGCTTAGAGGGCAAGTAATCAGCTCAAGGGGCCAAGACCAGCTGAGAGGCCACGAGATGAGCTCAAGGAGCACCAGATTGGATTCACCCGTACGATTATTGGCGACGATGATGCAATAGGTAGACATACTAGGTGCCCATACTCTTCCCGGGTGCTTGGAAAGGCGACAGAATGCCCTAGCTGACCGCGAAAGGTATTAAGTTGTCCAACAATAGTTTCAATCGCTACATGCGGTCCAGTTAAATCTAGGTTCAACGGCTAGGGCTCTAAATTTCGAGCGGCACGGCCCAAATTGGGTACACCACCTGGCAATCAAAAGGGCACCCTGGCAGTGATGGGGGCACGTGCCCCCTGTGCCTTCCTGGCTGCACCCCTGGACAGTAGATCAACTCCGGGAGGCATTAAATAAGCTCAGGGGGCCCGGATAAGCTCAAGGGGCACTAAAACAGCTAAAAGTACACCAGGCAAGCTCGGAGGCATCAAACTAACTCAGAGAGTATTTTATAGGTTCAGAAGGCACACTTATTTTCTCATAAGGGCACCAGATTGACTACGAGGGCACCAGATCAGCTCAGAGGGCACATGATCAGCTCCAGGGGGCACCAGATGAGCTCCACCCGTACGATTATTGGCGACGATGAGGCTATATCTGGAAACGGATTACGTGCCTATGCTCTTACCGGGTGCTTGGAAAGGCGACAGAATGCCTTTAGCTGACAAAAAGGCACTTAGTTGTCAAACAATAGTTGAAATCGCTAAATGCAGTCTAGTTACATCTAGGTTCAACGGCGCAGGGCACTAAATTTCGAGTGGCACGGACCAAAGAGGGTACACCACCTGGCAATCAAAAGGGCACCCGGCACCGATGGGTGCACGTGCCCCCTGTGCCCCCTGGACGGTAGATAAACTCCGGGAGGCATTAAATAAGTTCAGGGGGCCCAGATCAGCTCAAGGGGCAATAAAACAGCTAATAGGGCAGCAGGCAAGCTCGGAGGCATCAGACTAACTTAGAGAGCATTATACAGGTTCAGAAGGCACAATTATTTATTCAGGGGAGGGGGGGCACCAGATTGACTACGAAGGCATCAGATCAGCTCAGAAGGCACATGATCATCTCCAGGGGGCACCAGATGAGCTCCACCCGTACGATTATTGGCGACGATGAGGCATTATCTGGAAACGGATTACGTGCCTATACTCTTCCTGGGTGCTTGGAAAGGCGACAGAATGCTTTAGCTGACCAAAAAGGCACTTAATTGTTAAACAATAGTTGAAATCGCTAATTGCAGTCTAGTGCCATCTGGGTTCTATGATGTAGGACACTAAATTTCGAGCGGCACGGCCCAAAGGGGGTACACCACCTGGAAATCAAAAGGGCACCCGGCACCGATGGGGGGCACGTCCCCTGTGCTCCCTGGCTGCGGCCCTGGACAGTAGATAAACTACGGGAGGGCACTAAAACAGCTAATAGGGCACCAGGCAAGCTCGGAGGCATCAGACTAACTCAGAGAGCATTATATAGGTTCAGAAGGCACAATTATTTTCTCAGGGGGGCACCAGATTGACTACGAGGGCATCAGATAAGCTCAGAGGGCACATGATCAGCTCCAGGGGCCAAGACCAGCGCTCAGGGGGCACCAGATGAGCTCAAGGGGCACCAGATTAGCTCCGCCCGTACGGTTATTGGCGACGATGAGGCATTATCTGGAAACGGATTACGTGCCTATGCTCTTCCTGGGTGCTTGGAAAAGCGACAGAATGCCCTAGCTGACCAAAAAGGCACTTAATTGTCAAAAATAGTTTAAATCGCTAAGTACAGTCTAGTTCCATCTAGGCTCAACGGCGTAGGGCACTAAATTTCGAGCGGCACGGCCCAAAAAGGGCACACAACCTGGCATTCAAAAGGGCACCCCGGCACCGATGGGGGGCACGTGCCCCTGTGCCCCCCTGGCTGCGCCACTGGACGGGAGGCGGGTAACCGCCCCCCGTCTGGTTCTTCGGATAGAACATAAAAACGGCGGCGCGTAGCGCCGCCGCACTTGTATCCATACGCGTATATTAACAGTAAAAACGCAGTACATGGTAAAACATACACTCCTAACACTAGGCAAAGAAAACTAGGCAGGGGCGCCGCCACGGAATTTAAGCCACCACACATTTATTAGGTAGGTACATAACACACTCGGGTTAAAAATAAACTCAGGTTAAAAAACTTGACATACCTTCTCTCATCATTTTTACAACTGTTGTCAAAATTTTAAGGTTAGGTCATCTCAGGTCAGGTCACCAGTACAGGTCAAGTGACCTGACCTCAAAGTTTAAGACAACATAAGTCGGAACAAAGTGAACTCATCCGATTGAAGCGACCTGACAAAATGGTTAAAATATTTCGATGGAGAAGCGTATGGGCTACCCAAAGCCGTTTACCATTTTTCACTACCTACCGTGGTTCTGGAGATTTTAGGGGGTACCCGCGCCCCCTGTCAAAGCGAAGGTGGCTCAGAGCCCCGTTAATGCGCGTGTTAATCTGGTAAAACAACGAGATAAAACGTTAATCCGTACGAGATAAAACGTGTTCGAGATTAAATGTGGCGGTCTCCCAGGGCGGACCACCCTGAAAGACCGCCTGGGCCTTTCACGGCAGAAGAGTGTGGAGGTGGATCGCCTGCGCATTGGCCACTCCCTTCTCCTGTGCAGCTACCGAAAGAGGATCGGCCTGAACCCGGAGGCCACGTTACAGGAATGCGACGATGGAGAGGACGAGATCCTCCACCACCTTCTGACCCGGTGCCCTGCGCACGCTGACCTGCGCTGGGACACATTTGGACGGGACGACCCACCCATCCGGGAAGCGCTGGCGGACCCACGACGGCTGGCGATGTTCCTGCGGCGGTTGGGGCGCCTGCAGGGGCGCCCCCTCCCATATGGCCGGAACACTCAATCAATCAATCAGATTAAATGTGTCCGTCGACATCTAAATCTTTGATATAATTGTAATTCTTTGGTCTCCGGAGAATATAAAAACACGTAGTCTAGAGAACCGGAGAATAGCTGAATGTGATACGGAAGAATAACTCTTGATATGCGTCAGAACTGGGGAACCAGAGAGCAGCCACCACGATCCTTGGATGAACTAACAAAAGTGTGGAACGCACCACGAACCCAAACCTGATCACTTTTTGTTTCAGGGAGAACGTTTGTTGTGTGTTGCAGGTTGGAGATGGACTGGCCACCTCACTCCTCTGTCCGTGGTGGTAGCTCTTTCTAATTTTTTTCGTATATAGATATAAAATATTTAAGAATACATTGTTTTTTACTTCAAGTTGAGTTAGTTTCTGATCAGGGCACATCAAGAAAATATACCTCAAAATTATAGCCTGGAACAGTTCGTATTAAATAAAAAAGGATTCTACAATTAATCTTAACATTGGTAGTCACAGAGTCTAAACCTAAGATGACGCATCGCAGCTTTAAGACAAGCAAGCTGCTAGCCTCATGAGTGACATTTGTTTATGAAAATGATAAGCGTTTATTTTTAATACTTCGGAGTTCGGAAACGGTCCTTTCTCATAATAGAACAAACAATTCCAAAAGCACTTCATATAACATCATATCATTATATAAAATAGTATATTAACCGTTATTTTTATTAGATTGTTTATTAGATTATCTACGTTGATAAGATATTTCATGACCAGCCTCCTCGAATCATAGTTCCAAAATGGGGCTAATACACTGATAAATATTCAGGTACATCCCTTCACCAAAATTCTCATAATATAATAGGTGAACACATACATTTGTAGTCAGAGTGCTAGGATAACCTCGAATCGAGTTCCAATATTTGAATATTCCAGTACTAAACTGCATTATTCCAGCATTCGATTTCCAAATCAGATCTAAATTTCAAGCCTTGGTCACACTATGACCAAAAGTTTTCGCTTATTGTATTATGAGGATTCTGACGAGGGGCTGTGCCCGAATATGTGATCACAGTGTGATCACAGGCTCCATTTTGCGTCAAGAATTCGAGAGGCAAAGCCATGAAACATCTTACCAATTTATAATCATGCTCCTCGGCTACGCAATGCAAAATTCATCTACTTTTAAAAACCAACAGATATCAGTTGATCAATGAGGCTTATATTCAATCTCACAAAAACATGAGAAAATATAACCTACCAGGAAATTACAAGCGAGTGATAGCCCTCGGCAGGTGAGAAACGCGTGCAACAATCAGGTCTGCGAGTCCCCAACGAGCAGTCTTCCGAGTGCAACGTGGACTAGAGGATATAACTCAGTACGTCAGTGACGGATCCAGGCCAATGTTTTTTGTGGGGGGGGGAGGGGAGGACAGGGTCCAAAATCGTGAATACACATTTTTTTAAAGGTCGGTGAAAATCGCAGAGTTTGGGAGGAAACTAAATTTTCCCTGAACCCACCAGTGGGTATCCAGCTCCTAGCTTCCAGTCCTTGAAGTGCACTCTAAGAAGGCTGGGAGCGAACCAAATACTGAGTGTACATCAAAAGCATAACAGATTTTGCATCTGTCCACAATAAGTGCTACACGGTTTGATAAAATGTTCACCGCAATAGTCTGAGCACAGAGGTGTCACTTATTATTTTCGCCGACTTTCGCACGTACGACCACCAACAAAATCTGACCACTTGATTTTTTTCTATAAAGACCCTTTGCATTACTAGTTTTCTTACCTTTAGGCTAAAAATACTTTTAATGGCATGTTTTACTGAGGTCCTCAGAGGATTTGCCTTAATATACCGCGATAAACACCACTTACGCACATACATGAACGTATACTGCGGGCACACAGGCAGACGACCGAGGTGCACTCAGGCAGGTTCGTGTTCAATGCAAAAACTGCTGGCTGTGGTACTCTGCCAACTCTGGGATTCCATTGCTCGTCCTCTGAAGCTTGTCTTCCAGCAGCAGGCGTAATTTGCGATAGTCACTGTCGAGGGGCAGCACCTGATTATTTCTGTTTTGCGTTCAGCTTGCTGGGGTAGGCTCTTCTTAAATTAGAAGATATTTTCACAGCAGGAACAAATGGGACCAAATAAAGGGTACAAATAAAATATCACAAGCCCACAATGAAAGCAAACAAGATATCACTGAATCTTGTTTTAAACATATGCAATATATATATATATATATATATATATATATATATATATATATATATATATATATATATATATTCAAGAACAACAGTGACCCAAAATAGGTTTTGTGCTAGGGTGTCGAGTGGAAAATTCAGCTCGGAATGTATGGCGAGTGAGTGGAAAATTCCCCCAAAATGTATGGCGGAGTAAAAAATTTCCAATTTGGGTACTCGGGTGGTAAACTCTCAGAGCCCTTGTTTGAACTGAGGGATGGATATTTCCTTTAATTTTCTCAAAGTAAATATTTTAAAATCGTCCCCAAACAGCATTGTTTGACCATTACCATGTGAAAAATTTTGGTTAAGCAGGTAAATCTGTACCAACTGAAACCCTCTGATGTAGTCTTCAATTTTTTTTAGGAATTGGTGAATTTCCACAAATAAAAAGCTTTTTGGGGGCTTCTGAGACCAACCTTTGGGGGAAAGAACTCTGGGAGCCACCAAGACTAACATTTGTGGGAGGAAGATCAACTCTTGGGGGGCTTCCCTAGACCAACTCTTGTGCCCCTCCTCTCCTCTCCCACACGACCAGCTCTAAAGGGCCCCTGAGACGAAATATCGGGGCCCCCTTAGACCAACTCTGCAGAGGGGCCTCCGAGATCGGCAGGTGGTAAAAAATGAAAAGGGATTTTTTCATGCAATACCTAGTGCCAAAATTAATTATCTAAGCATACACTGTATAGTTTTCTGTCCGGGACAACGCCCCTCCTATACCTATACATATAGTTATCGGAATTTTGGAGGCCACTCCTGACCTCAATCACTGCTCCTCGCATACACCTATGCTGGGGCCCAGTAGAGCCCAGTAGAGGTTTACACCTAACTAACCCAAACGAAACTACAAACTTTCTATCACGGCAATAAACTCTTCCAGACTCTTGCTAAAAGTTTATTTTCTTTACCTGTCAATTCCCCTGCTTCTTTTCACATATATACTCACCTTCATATGAATATGCTGCTTTCTATCAATATCTAATCGAAGCTACAGCCAGCCTCCTTTTTTTGTGTGTGTTGTTTCTTCCTTTCGTCTACAATCAGCCAGGCGCGGCGGGTTGCGACAACGTCAGAGCAACTACTAATTTCAATTTCTGATCGCTTTCCGCTTGCCGGTCGCATGAGCAACATAATTTGCATTTCAAAAATTGCTCTAAATTAATTTTCTAAATCCTTATAGACTAGAAAATTATACAACTAAAAGCACACCAAGAGGAAGACTAACAATGTTCGGTCCCGCATGAGCGCCTGCTTACCAAATTAGAAGGGTATGGTGTAGGGGGAGGCTGCTAGCCTGGTTGAGAGCATTTCTCACGGGTCGCCGCCAGCAGGTGGTGGTTGGCTCTTCAGCTTCTGACTGGGTACATGTTACCAGTGGCGTCCCGCAGGGTTCAGTGCTGGGCCCCGTGTTGTTCCTTGTCTATATCAACGACCTGCCGGACACCATCGCCTCAGGCATCAAAATCTTTGCGGACGACACCAAGCTCTATGCCAGAGCCGACTCCTCCACTCTTGTTGCATCCCTCCAGGCAGACCTGGAAAGGGCACTGGATTGGTCCTCCACTTGGCAGATGCCCTTCAACTTAAGCAAATGCGGCGTGCTCCACTTAGGAAACAACAACCAAGAACACAATTACGAAATGGACGGCGGAAAAGTCCAGGCACAAGAGGTTGAGAAGGACCTGGGAGTTCTTGTGGATAGAGACCTGAAATTTCGACGCCAGGCAGCCACAGCAGCCTCTAAGGCATCCAGAGTACTGGCGATCATGAGGAGGTCTTTTGCCAACATCGACACTTTCACACTTCCGCTACTCTACAAAACTATGGTGCGCCCACTGCTCGAATACGGAAACTCTGTCTGGGGACCATTTAACAGGGCAGATCAGAGGCTTATTGAGAGAGTCCAACGTCGAGCCACCCGCATGGTACCATCCCTGAGACGACACTCGTATGTTGATAGACTGCGTGCACTCAATCTACCCTCCCTCTACCATCGTCGACTCCGGGGGGACATGATAAGAGTTTATCAACTCTTACATGGCGCCATCGATCAGAACTACACCCAGTTCTTCCATCTTGACGGCCGATCTCGAACGCGCGGGCATGCTATGAAGTTAACGAAGCCGGATGCTGTCTCGCGCGTGCGTAGGGCGTCCTTCGGGGTCCGGATTGTGAACAGCTGGAATGCATTACCAGCCCACGTGATAGCTGCTCCTTCATTAAATACGTTCAAGTCTCGGTTGGACAATCACTGGGCCCGGCAGATGTTCCACGTCCCCGACGAAGACCGTTAATCGACACGAGTGCCTGAGGTACGTGGGCTTCTCGGTATTCGAGAATCATGTATCTCCCCAGGAGCTCATTAGGTCCACACATACACTCTAGGAACACTTCTCGGCAGGTCACTCGGTCAACGAGGGCCTCCGCTTCTCTCAGATGCTTCGATCTGAGAAAGACTGACAAAAGACTCAGCCTGGAAAGAGCGCGTCAAAGACCAGAGCCAACAGGCCGATAAGGCCTTGCAAAATCTGTAATATTTAGGTATAGGTATAGGTATAGGTATGTTTTGTCAATAACGAATATGAAACCGGGCTTTCAAAAGCCTAAAGATGCCGCTTTTATTTACTAGACGTAAAGACGGCGATTTGGTAAGTCCACGCCGTAGACCAGCCATACAAAAAAGTGCCGATGTTTGAAGGGTAACTGGATGCATTCTTGTTGCCCAGAAAAATCATTTCATGAAAATGTAGAGTTTCAATGTATTCAAGTACCGGACACTTTCAGTTGAACTTAAATAGCAGCGTATTTATGCCTAGGGTGTCGTAGGGTGTCGTGAGTGGATTTGGGTGTCACAGGGCGTGGACGCAGCAATGAAGGGCTGATATGGATAAAAATTATTTTCTTCGAAATGAATGGTCAATTTTCTACCATAAAATGTCAACAAAATATGCTGCTTAGCATACAAATTTCAAGATAATTGCTTTTAACAACAAGATGACCAAAAATGGTGTTTCACTATTCTCGGTACCAAAAATACAAAAACAAGTTTTCAAGGACGTAAGCCTAGAAGTCATGTGCACAGATAAACTGCTTTCCAGAAATGTATCTTTCCAAGCGGTCAGCTCATTTTTTGGCAACACAAGGATAGGGTGTCTAATTTTCCACTCACCAGTTTTGTGAGTGGTGGAATTTAGTGGCGGTGTTCACCCATTGGAACTTTCTCCCGTGGGGCAGGGGGCACTGAACGTCTTGCCCGCGCCAGAATTTCGATTCAGTTGTTCCACTGAAATCGGTGGATATAAGGATGCCAGTTATAATTGACTAGAAAAATAGAAATCGCCAGATTTTCTTGCAGAAAAGCCAGAGAAGCGCATGAGAGCCGAGTTAATTTGGCGATCTCTTTGTCGATTCTGCTGCTCCCTTTTTCCAGTGGACGTTGGTAGAGAAGATAATGGAACTGGCCTTTGTAGTAAGTATTGCTGAGTAAAATTAAATAGTATTAAGTATTGTTGGAAGTGAGGGGAAAATTCAGCAAAAATATATAAAAGTGAGTGGAAAATTCTGCTTGACTGGGTGTCGTTCTGCACCCAGCACCCCAGGTTTTGGGACACTGAAGAACAAAGACATCCCCAAAGATGATCTATAGTCTAGATCATGGGTTTGTGGAGGGGTCAGGTGGAACCATGCAAATTCATGTTTTTTATAAATTACAATACATTATTTCAACACTGGCCCACAATAGGAAACAAATATTCCAAATTTCAGGTCTATGGGAGAATCGGTCTGATTGGGTTCATCCCATTCAAACTAACAAACAAAATGATCATACACAAGCTGGTCCATTGGGACGATAGCTTGATGATACACAGCAGCTACAAAAGACAGGTTTTCTAGTAAACAAATTTTCTCTTTGAAGCGACCCGCCTAATCTTTCATATATTCTTCCAGGAAAACACAAAAAATTGCATCACCCAAGACTGCCCCCTGTCATTCCTACATGACTATCCATACTCTTTGTTCACAATTATATTGTTGTATTGGGTACACTCCTAGTGTTTCAAATCATAATACATCTTATCCTAGTTTTCCTTCAGTTCATTTTTAATATCAATTATAAAAAGCATGCAGATGGGCATTTTCAGAGGGCAGATGGATGAATTCATCTGCAGATGGGCATGAATGCAGATGGGCATTTTCCGAGGGCAGATGGATGAATTCATGCTACAGTCACTTTCATGTCTGGAAACAAACAGTAGCACTTGAAATATGAGTAAATGGATCTGATAAGTAGATAGGAGTACACTGACTACTATGTACTGTATGGTACCAAAATAAATGGAAAATCTGTTTCAATCTGTAAAATTAATCAAAAACATTTTCATACTTAAAAGGTAAGCTAAGCAGCAAATGCACTAGCATGCACACATTGTGCAGAGCCAGTATTTGTAACAGGTAGAAATTTGTAATTCAAATTACAAGCTTGATATAGACTTTTACTAGAGTGCACAAATATTGTAAATATAAAGTTAGACCAAAAAGGAGGGAATATGGGCAATTCAAAAATAATATGCTTAAATAATTGGAGAATTGCCATCACCAAATAATTTTCACCTATTTTGGTACACAAGTTCACCTGTGCAACAATAAAATGAGGACTTTTGGCATTGACACTGCTCATAAGCCTTGTTCCGTCTGCCAGCACAGCCTTGTCCGCAAGCCCTTGAGCCTCTCCTCTAGAAAAGAAATACCACAACTCTCTCTAGTATGTGCTATGGCTAATCAGACAAAAATGAACCAGAATACTTATCTACCAATCACAAAAAGTATGCTACCACTGTTGTGCTGTTACTGTTTTTCCAGCAGCACCACAGCAGGTAGCCAGCCTGTAAATCTAAGATTGGTTCTAAGATTGGTTCTCAGGGAGAGGCTATAGCCATGTGACATAGACTCTATCCAGTGTGCAAAGTATGGCATTTTCAACGAGATCTCGTCAGGGTGAGTGCCCTAGGAGACAAGAGTGAGTGGTGTGAAGTTCATCAACCTGATGTGAATTTCCCAGACTGGTGCAGGGAAGGTGACACTGAAAACCAAACAAATAATGGCTGAATGGTTATAAAGACACAGGAGGGGACCTTATAACAAGTATTTAACTAACTAATACAAGAGGTAGCATTGCATTGTGTGGGTAGGAAAGGGTGCATTTTTCTCTATGGTATAGAGCAGTTTGGTGTGAATTTTTGGTGTCTGGCAGTGCAATGATTTTAGGTGGCTGGTGTGACTCGTCTAGCCTGCTGCCATACTTTGCAGACTGGGACTCAATGCTGCTTGCTGATTGGTGTTGACAGACGAAACGACCAGTCTGCAGAACGTGGCAGGCGACTCGACGAGGCGCTTGGGGCAGCCAAAGCCTGCCCCAATTGGGGCAGAAATTTGGATGCTGGGGCAGACTCCTCCAATAGGAGGGTATTTTTACTGATACATTTTTATCTACTCCATTTTAAACGGAAACACCCAGCAAATGAAATAAAACTGTGCATCCAACTCCACGACGACAACGCACTCACCACCCCCCACGCACAGCAGCAGCTATCTTGCATTCATGTTGCATGACTTCAAGAATACTTTTATTCAAAGGTATATTTACAAGCGAAGTCTTTTCCCCTACAGACGTCATTTGCCTCTGCTTTCAGGCCGTATAATCTAAACTTTACAAAATTTTTCAATTGATAACTAAATTTGAAAAAGAATAATTTTTCTAAAGCTAAAGCATTTCCCCCATTTTCCCAAATTTTCATGAAAGCATAACAAAATTTGGAATATTTTCACAAGACTCAAGCAAAGAAAGATTCCCGTACGCCCTTGTGACGTCACATCACTGACCGGCATTTTTCTTGGGAGGAAGGGGCTGGCATGATTTTCTTATGAACGGTGGAGCCTTTGAACAGTGGACCTTTTGACATACACCCGATTTGCCGGCCTTTGGTGATCAAAACATAGCAGAGGAAATGCAAAAAACTACATACAGGGAAATTTTTTTAGAGTTCTTAGATTGTTTTTTGTAACTAAAACTTAGTTTAGATTAAAAATTTACCAAAAAAATTAAATTTAGCTTTAGAAAGGCACACGTTGCCCGATTTTTTATTAATTTCCAGGAACTTTGACTTTACGTCTTTAAAAATTTCCTGATTTGGTATCTTTTAACCATACGCCTCTTGATGACAAATATGACGCGTTTGAGACAATGCAGCTTTTACCTTACCTTACCCAGGGTACTTTAACTACGGGTACAACCAAGTTTCCTACTAAATATAGTCCTCCCATGATGACGTCACCGCCCTTTCCTACTAAGTTATAGGAGATTCTTTTAAGTTTTTGGAAGGATCAGCTGGAACATATCAAGTTTGGGCGTATTTGGCACCAATCTAGTATAAATCGAAATCAACTTGTTTCACCCATTTGACAGTAACCTTGATCTCAACGGCGAGCAGTGTATTTTACGTAAATCTAATGAAAAAATTATAACACTTCAAAGAATTTGTTGAAAGGGCATGCATTTACTTGATCAACTCAGGCCTACTTAATAGCCGAGAGAAATAAATTTACCTTCACTCAAGAGATCACCGATGTTTATTGTCTTCTGCTGCAGGTACCACCAACAGCCAATCAAAGGTCAGAAATCAACAGCCAATCAAAATCGAGATTAGTCTTACAGCAAACAGCTGTTAGTGCTGAACCTGTCCTTATTTTGACACGCTCTGGAAAATTTGTAAAAATAATATTCTTCACTGGAGTTTTTGCAAAACGTCTGATGGTTTCACAAATAAAAATCTTTTAGCTTTCTGTTCAACCATATAAGTTCTGTTGATACAGTTCTAAAATAGGTTATTTAGAGCTTCGAAAAAGTGCAATTTCTCCTATGCCCTGCATAGTAACTGTAGTGCCTCTCCAGCCATGATGACGTAATGCTGCCAAACAACTTGAACGGGGTCTGACCTTACCTAGGGATTTCGGAAATTGGAGGCCATGATGGCCTGCTGGCTCCGTTCACTAACGAGCTCAGGTATAAGAAGTCAATACTCGGTCATTCTCAGGACCTAGGCCTGAGTGAGGTCATTGAAGTTTGCTCATTTCCGGGATCGTAATGGTCAGTCTGGAACGTCATATCTTAGGAGCACCCAATGGTCATCAAGTCTCGCCTTGAAATGATTCAGAGTAGGAGCATCTACAACGGAACTTGGCAGGGAATTCCAGTCGTTCACTATACGAACACCAAATGAAGCTCTCCGAGTTCTACTCGCAGCTCGAGGCTTCTGCAACTTCCATCGATGCCCACGAGTGCGAGCAGAGGTGTCCAGATGGAAGAACTGATTTGGGTCCTGATCAATAGTTCCGTGCAGAAGTTGGTAAACCCGTACCATATCACCACGGCGTCTCCTGAAGTACAAGGATGGCAACTCGAGCTTCCTTAACCTCTCTGTGTACGGGAGACCTCTGAGGGAGCTAACCATACGGGTAGCACGACGCTGAACCTTTTCGACGGTCTTCTCATCGGCTCGGTTGAAGGGTCCCCAAGAAGCATTCCCATATTCAAGCAAAGGGCGGACAAGTGTCTTGTACAACAGGGGTAAGGTGACATTGTCAATGTGGGCAAACGAGCGTCGAATTACTGCAAGAACTCTGGTCGCTTTGGAAGCAGCTGCCGCAGCCTGTTCTCTGAATTTGAGTTCCGTGTCTACCAGCACACCCAAGTCCCTCTCCAAACTTGACTTCTTCAACAGTGACCCATGCATAGTATAATTGTGATGTTTGTTGTGTGCACCAATGTGGAGTACGACACACTTATTCACATTGAAAGGTAGTTGCCAATCCACAGACCACTTAAGGACCCTGTCAATGTCAGCTTGAAGAGCATTTACACTGATGGTGTTACTGGCACTACTATATATCTTGGTGTCATCAGCAAATATTTTAACATGGGACTGAACTATATCTGGTAAGTCATTAATGAACACCAGGAATAGCACTGGCCCCAGCACGGACCCCTGAGGGACGCCGCTTTCAACCGCGGCCCATGAAGAGACAGTGCCTTCTACTGAGACTTGCTGAGCACGACCAGTGAGGAAGGCTTGTATCAGTCGCAATACCTTTCCACGAACCCCATATGCTTCTAATTTATTCAAGAGTCGCTGATGAGGAACGCTATCGAACGCCTTCTGAAAGTCTAAATACACCGCATCGACTGAGTGTTTCATTTCCAGGTAGCAGGTCCAATCTTCCAAAGTCTCAAGAAGTTGAGTATCGCAAGAGCGCTTTGGGCGGAATCCGTGTTGGGATTTGGATAGCAACAAGTGTGTGTCAAGGTGCAGAAGGATGTGGTCCTTCAAAATCGATTCTAACACCTTACAACAGACTGACGTGAGGCTAACTGGCCTGTAATTGGTAGGGTCTTGCTTGCTTCCTTTCTTGTGGATTGGGACAATTGTACCCAGCTTCCACTCCCTAGGGATAATACCCTCATCAAGACATTTGCGGAACAGAATGGACAGGGGGACGCACAAGGAGTTGGCCGCATCATGGAGCACCCTAGGGTGAACAAGATCTGGACCTGGCGAGCTGGAAGTTTTGAGTCGAGTAAGCTTGGAGTGGACGGTCTGTATAGAAATAGGAATATCATTTAGGAATGGACCATTGCAGTGATCCTCAAATGCTGGGATGGTCGTTGTGTCCTCCACTGTGAATACACTAGAAAAGAATGTGTTGAGAAGAGTCGCCTTTTCAAAGTTGTCAGACACTATTGAGCCATTAGGTTTAATGAGATCCTCGATCCTTGGTTTCGTCTTGAGTCTTGAACCTGTGTAGCTCCAAAAAGCCTTCGGGTTTGTTTTAAGATTCGCTGCTAGGTTGTACTCATAATTTCTGTGTAGACGGCGGGTCAGTGACCTAAGCTCGCTTTGGCAGTTTGTGAATCTTGCAAGATCGATTATGTCTCTTGTGTGACAGTAGGTTCTGAATAATTCTTTTTCTTTTGCTTTAGACTCAGGGCTTCACTTGTCATGTATATATTTCTCCTGTTTTTCCTTATTCTTCTCCTGGGAATGCATGTGTCAGTTACTTGGTTGACATGGTTCATGAAGAAGGTGTATGCATCTTCCATTGCCAACCGATTCATGTGACTCCAGTTTATTTCAGTTATCGTCCTGTTGAATAGACCAAAATCGGCTCTTGAAAAATTCATCTTTGTGGCTCGGTTGTCTTGGACAGCTGTGTAACATTCAAGACTGAAGAGAAGAATAAGATGATCGCTTTTTGCTATTCCTGGGAGATGCTGAAGATTCGTGACCATGCCCTGTTCATTGGTGAATATGAGGTCAAGAATATTTTCAGTTTGACCTTCCCGAAATCTTGTAGGTTTATGGACGTGCTGGAATAAAAGAAGTCGTGCATTACATCAATCAACTGGTGAGAAGGATGTCCTGTGCGTGCAGTTGAGAAATCTCCAAACCAGTCTATCTCTGGGAAATTAAAGTCACCAATGATGAGCAAGTGACTTGCTTGCTGAGAAACCGCTGCTTTTACAAGGTTGGAGAAGTCTTCCATATTTTGGTGACCATCCCCTGAAGGGCTACGATAAATACCACCAATGAGGAGGCTATCTTGTTTGTGGAGGCGAATCCGAACAAAGAGGTTCTCCCTGAATCCAGCTTCCGGAAATGAGACAAGTGCTGATTTGAGAGTATACCTAACATAAATTGATATCCCACGCTCTCCACTTGGACCCAGATTAGAACAATCAGGATTGAAGCTAGTGTATAGGTAATAGTTGGGAATATTGAGGAGAGCTAAGTGGATAGGTAAGCGTTGAGCCTTAGGGATCACTTCAGTAAGGATGATTAGGTCTGGTTCCTCACCTGCTATCAATGTGCATAGGTCCTCCCGCTTGTTAGGAAATTGATCACAATTTGTGTAGAATACTTGTAGAGCCTTCACATTGTGGTCTGATAGTAGTCAATGGAGATGAGATTGGGATGGTGCATTGGTGACCGTGGAAGTGCAAGGCCTGTTTGCTTCCATGTCTTGCTGAAGCTGTGGCAAGTGTCTATCCTCAGCAGCTGCATCCACCCTTTGGGTCGGTTCCCCTACAGCTGTAGGAGTTGGTGTGGCTACAGACCTGCTAGTAGACATGGCAGAAGTCAGGGCTGGGAAATGACGCACAGAAGAAACATCAGATGATTGGCCAGTTTTCACAATCCTTCCACGTCTTATACAGAGGTTAGATTCACCAGCTTCCCTGCGCTTCCAAAGCTCTTCACGGAGCATCTTTTGCTGTTGGCGCTCCTTGTAGGTGAGGTCTGGTGTTATGAAGACCCGACGCCACCCCTCACATGTCCTCAATTGTGAGGCCGTCCTCAAGACATCATACTTCACATCTTCATTCTCAAGCGTGATGATAAGGAGCCGGTCCTTGTTTGGGATGAATTTTCCTGCACGAAAAGATTTTGTAGGTCTGACATTCATGTGCAGTGTTTCCTTGATCATGGATGAAAAAAGCGACATGTCAGCTTGGGATCTCTCAACTACAGTGGATCCCTCTTGTTCCGGAAAGTTATGTATGACCAGGTTGCGTGCACGTTTGTTTTTGTCCAGGAAGTCATCAAATACTTTGGACACTGTCTGAGCTTCTTTGATGTTGATTGAGGACTTGCTGTTTGACCCAGGCATGGCAGAAAGCTTGTCCTTTACTTCCCCAATCATCTTGTCACATGACTTTTTCACTGCATCGGAGTACAGAAACTTTTGATTTTGACTCTCGGTGAGGACTCTCTTCATCATGTTGGACTGATCAACAGCAAGAGCCTCTTGCTCCCTCACTGAACGAGTGAGAAGCTGAATGTTATCTTGAATTTTGGCCATCTTTTTCACCTGTTCCTCCACAGAAGCAGAAAGCTTGGTCACGGAGATGTCAAGCTGCCTAATGTGATTCTCTTGATGTGAGATGAGGGGTAATGAACTAGGAACCAGAACAACAGGAGATGTTTGTGCGCATGCATCCAAATGTTCAGAACCGAATCCGCCATGCACCCCAGACACTCTGTTCCTGGGAGAAACGTGAGCAGAGTGCAGCTCCATTGAGCACTCCGCCTGAACACCAATGCTACTGAAAGACGGTGGCTGGTGAGCACTCTGGTAGATAGCCTTACATAATGTGCAGACAAATGCTATCACAGGATGCTTATTCAAGGCATTGTAAGCTGGTTTGGAAACTGACTGGCAATAGGTGTGATACCAATAATGACAAATATCGCACTCAACCCCCATTTGACCCTCCCGCACTTCTAGACCGCAGGTGGCCTTCCCAGGCCCACCTTTGCAAACTGAGGTCGGTGTGTTGGAGTTCAGCTCGTTGCTGTTAGAGCGTGACAGGGAAGGGGAGAGTGAGAGTTCCGCATCAAGTGGCAGTGACTTGATAACCGTCGTTACTAGTCCAGTTTGAGAGGCCGGGGCAGAAGGTACCCCAGTCGTTCCTACCCCCACATCATCACTAGATGAGCTTCCCCCACAGACATCAAGTCTAAGACCTTTCACATTTGAGGTGCACCTTTTCCCTCCCCCTTTGGTTTTATCCTCTTTACCTGCTGTGTATTCCACTCGCGCCTGATCACTCTTATCGCCACACTTCTCCACTGCACTGACCCCAGCTTCGGCACCACCACTACATTGCAAAGTGCCAGATTGTGTGGTCTCTGAAGTCACACGCCGTGCAACGTTTGTGACATCGCGAATATCTGGAGAATGGCTCCTCGAATCTGACGTTACTACTGACGAAGAACTTTTCCGCGTCTGTATCGGGGAATGGAGTATCGTAGGCATATCAAATATAGGATCATATACCTAGTGCTTATACCTAAGTTTGTAACCACATATGCCTAGGTTTCAACGCCAAAACAAGTGGCTAGACGTCAGCAAAGTACCGTCGTCAGTCCTCGGTCAATCGTTGTTTACAGTCTGTCAGGAGCTCGTGAGCGCACGTCCGCCCCTCCGAAATCCCAAAGACGATCTCCAAAATATTTTACGGCGCAATTTCTCAAAAATTTTACGGCGCAATTTTAACTACTGATTGTTGTTTCTTCTCGTTATTTTTTCTTCTTCCCTCGGCGATTACCCGGACTGACTGCTGCCCCAAGTACTAGTTCCTGCCCCAAGAACTCCCCTCTGCCCCAAGATCGACCAAAAGCTGCCCCAAATCGGTAGGTCTGCCCCGAGGCTGCCCCAACGAGATCTCGTCGAAATCTGCCACGTTCTGCAGACTGGCGAAACGAGACCACAGCTATAACAGTGGGCCAAAATGAATAGTTATCAATTAAGCATACAATTTGCTTTTTGGCAACTTCATGAACCTAATTAATGCAGAACAGAAACATTAAATGCATTGCCCATACTTGATAGGATTAGTGTTTGACTAACTCACTACACTCACTACACAAAACCTCAATAAGCATTGGTGGCCAGCAAAGATGGATGGCAAAAATTCAAGTTGTTTCATTAACTTTTCACGCATAGATTTTTTACCTCTAAGAAAATCTCAATTGACGACATCAAAGGCTCAAAATATTCTACGTGCAGATTACCGACGATATGTTGATCCACGAGACCGGAGAGGCGACAATCTCCTCGTCCGAAAAACCACCCAAAGCTTTCTTCATGCCTCAAAGGAGGCTCTTCTGGATCGCGCTACCCGTATCTTTTTATTGTATCATTTTAGCTGCAATGCAATCATGCAATAACGAACAATTATTAATTATAATCTTTAGGGTATTCGGGCCTGACCGCAGCGCTAATTAGTGTTATAGAATTTATATTCATATCTTCGAGTTTGCCGCGGTTTTTGAAATTGTGAATATCGATAGTTCATGGGTAGCCATGATGACATCACATTGATGTAAGATAAGCCCACGTGACCAGATCCTATAAGGACTGGGCTTCTGATTGGTTGATGGTATTTCTTTAAAGTCCTATATTTCTCTTTCAAAAGCGTTTTGGAAATATATTTTTATAGAATAATTTTAGATGTTATAGGTTTTAGCTACTGAGCTGCTTTAAAAGAAATGTTTGACATTTTTTCATATATAAATTGATAGCTATAGCCGGATCTACGTCACTTTATCGTTACCATAAGGACTCGGTAAAGTCGTCTATAAATGTTGACTTTGAGGCCGATTTTCAGGCATTTTGAGCCTGAATTTGCAAAAATGAGAATATGACTTCTGAAACAACTTTTTGTAACCTTTTGATCTAGCCAATAAAAATTTTTGCGACAATGTCCCTTTAAAAGAGATAAAACTCTACTTGCTTTGGCCAATTGTGGTCTATTTTCTTGAAAAAAGACACTGTTTTCCTATTTTGTTCATGTTACCCCAAAAAAGTTTATTAGATCCGCCTCTGGCCAGTGATACCACAATTCGGAACTTCTTAGCTCTCTAAAACGATGAAGAAGTGGTTTTACATCAATTTGTATGAGGGAAATATGTTTTCCTCTGTCATAAGCTTTCGAATGAACCCATTTTCGAGCCAATTCAACGATTTTCGATTTTCACTAGTTTTGGGGGGCGGGGGCCAAACCTCAAAGGATCGAATCCAAATTTTGCATGCTCATTATTAACTCAAAGGAGAATGCGGTGTCAACCGGCAAGCTTGCACAGACGAAAAAGTGGTATTTTGGGACACTTTTTCACAATGATAGGGCAGGATGCTCAGTAGAAATACCTATACCTACATGTATCCGTGCACATGAATATACGTATATCCATCTGCCGGAGAATTTTTTTTGCCCTTGTCCTAGCCGGAGGCGTGCTGAACCCCCTGCTTATTCCGACGTCACCAGAAAACGGCGGTGCAAAGCGCACCGTAATTGGTGGACATGAGCAGCTGCGTAGATACGCCGCAGCTGCAATAGTCGGGCGGCACGGGCAGCTGGTAGCAGCAGACACTGGGGCGTGTCTGTGAAACATTCAAGTGTCCGATCTTCGGCTCCCCTGGGTATGCGCAGTGCTCGCTCAGCAAAACGATAATTCCATGACAGCGGATGATTACCCCCCCCCCAATCCCCCCGTCAGATAGTTTTGGTTACTGACGTCATATGTGAGCAGCCCCCACCGAAATCTTGTTAGCGACGGCCACCCTGGAAATTGGGAGACTAAGATTGAGAAAAACTTCTCCCGAACTGAAAAGTAGAAGGAAGACTAAATGGATCATTTTTGCGTCAGCTTGCTTACACACTGTGGTGTATGCAATCTTTGGCTCCGACCGGATGTTGAATCTGTTCTTCCTGCAAGCAAAGTATGGGACAATGTGAGCTGTTTTTTGAGCAGTTTTGCCCTAATACAGTAGCTAATTGTGCAGTACATGCCCGCCGCGGGTTTGTCTCAAACCTGTCATTCGACCGACCACAATCTCTTCGCCTTCCCCCAATCAATCAATCCCCTTTGTATTACACACAGTCTCTCTAAGGGTCGAGCATTTATTGCACGGTAAACGACAGCGCCAGGCCGGACGCCTCACACTCGCACCCACCGGGGACCGACAGCAGCACCCAGCGCAGCCGAGACGGCACACTCGCACCCACCGGGCACCGACAGCAGAACCCAGCGCAGCCGAGACGGCACACTCGCACCCACCGGGGACCGACAGCAGCACCCAGCGCAGCCGAGACGGCACACTCGCACCCACCGGGCACCGACAGCAGCACCCAGCGCAGCCGAGACTGGCCGAGACGGCATGTACGCCAGGCGGTCCAGTACTTTCGTCCGGGTACGAGAAAGAGTCCACGCCTCCGAGACTATATTCTAGTTGTAGATCATTGCTGAGATACGTCTGAGTCACAGGGGGTCATTTATTTAGAGTGTTAGCGCCAGAGGCAGCTGCAGTAAGTACATCCACTGAATTCGGCACCTGAAGACGGCGCCGCCGAGCGAAGGGCTGCTCCAGTCTGAGGGTCCAGTGAAGATCTGACATGTCTTTCATGGGGTTATCACTCACCAGGGCGCAGTCCGGCCAGCCACCCAAACACTCTGCAGATGGCCCTTTACCCCTTCACGGACAGGCCGAGCCCATGGTGCCGAGCAAGGTGTTGATGCGGCTGTCTGCACTGGGCCCTGGTCCTCAGAACCAAGTGATGGAAATCCGACACCAGCCCGGATAAGGCAGCAGTCCACCAAAGTCCGGAGACCAGTGAATTAATTCCGGCACTCCGCCGAGCCCGGAGTCAGAGGAGGGCGTGCGGTGTCTACCAGCGCCCACTACCGGGGTCCAAAGGCAAGCCGCACAACCAGCCGAAACAAACACAACCAAAGAAAGACGCTAGTAGTATACAAATTATGCTAGAAACGTACTACTCAACAATACACCCCTACCCCCCGGCCATATACGTCCAAGGTGGCTCTTGCTATATGATACCAGGTTTTGATTCGAATACGTCATGGGTTGCCAGATGCTAAAGCAACCTATCTAGGGCTGCTGAGAAATCGATACCAGAAACAAAGTCTAAGACGATATACATCACCGAATACAAAATTCCTAGCTGAATAACTTACACGACAAATGCGAAAAATGAGAACCAATTTGTAGCCAACTAGTTTGTCCTATTATGCACGTGTCCAAGCGTCAGGTAGCAGGTCGATCTCATCCGACAAAAGTGAAACAGGCGGTCCGGTCTCATCCGACAAAGGTGAAACGGGCGGTCCGGTCTCTTCCGACAAAGGTGAACCAGGTGGTCCAGTCTCATCCGACAAAGGTGAAACGGGCGGTCCGGTCTCATCCGACAAAGGTGAAACGGGCGGTCCGGTCTCATCCGACAAAGGTGAACCAGGTGGTCCAGTCTCATCCGACAAAGGTGAAGCAGGCGGTCCGGTCTCTTCCGACAAAGGTGAACCAGGTGGTCCAGTCTCATCCGACAAAGGTGAACCAGGTGGTCCAGTCTCATCCGACAAAGGTGAACCAGGTGGTCCAGTCTCATCCGACAAAGGTGAAGCAGGCGGTCCGGTCTCTTCCGACAAAGGTGAACCAGGTGGTCCAGTCTCATCCGACAAAGGTGAAACGGGCGGTCTGGTCTCTTCCGACAAAGGTGAACCAGGTGGTCCAGTCTCATCCGACAAAGGTGAACCAGGCGGTCCGGTCTCATCCGACAAAGGTGAACCAGGTGGTCCAGTCTCATCCGACAAAGATGAACCAGGCGGTCCGGTCTCATCCGACAAAGGTGAACCAGGTGGTCCGGTCTCATCCGACAAAGGTGAAGCAGGCGGTCCGGTCTCATCCGACAAAGGTGAAACGGGCGGTCCGGTCTCATCCGACAAAGGTGAACCAGGTGGTCCAGTCTCATCCGACAAAGGTGAACCAGGTGGTCCAGTCTCATCCGACAAAGGTGAACCAGGCGGTCCGGTCTCTTCCGACAAAGGTGAACCAGGTGGTCCAGTCTCATCCGACAAAGGTGAAGCAGGCGGTCCGGTCTCTTCCGACAAAGGTGAACCAGGTGGTCCAGTCTCATCCGACAAAGGTGAAACGGGCGGTCTGGTCTCTTCCGACAAAGGTGAACCAGGTGGTCCAGTCTCATCCGACAAAGGTGAACCAGGCGGTCCGGTCTCATCCGACAAAGGTGAACCAGGTGGTCCAGTCTCATCCGACAAAGATGAACCAGGCGGTCCGGTCTCATCCGACAAAGGTGAAACGGGCGGTCCGGTCTCATCCGACAAAGGTGAAACGGGCGGTTCGCCCCTGGAGCGGGTCGGCTAGCCGTCCGTCAACTTCTACCGGCGGTAAGTACAGATATAACGCAGTCAACACCACCTCAGCCGTACAGGCGTCCCATCGGCACAATCTCATCGGCAGCGCTCTCGGAAGCCGAGTCGGCGTCCCCCTCGCGGAATTGGCGGCCCATTTGTCGGTTGGTGAGCTTGGCTGGCTCAGACTGGCAGCCGCGGGGGAGTGAGCCCAGGAGCTGCCCCAGTTGGCAGCTCTGGTGGACTGGCGTCGCCGACATCAGTCTAGGACGCGGTCCAACTGCTCAGGAACCGGGACCGGGGCCACGACCGTCCATTCCGCAGGAGCGGCCCCCTCTGGTAACGCAGATCACCAGCACTGTCTACCCGGGCGGGGCGGCGGCACACGTCCCCGCCCGGCGTTACTCGGCGATGTCTTCTTTGTGTTCAGCTGAGGGAGCGGCAGGTGCTTCCACTGGAGGGGGCTGTCTGCTGGCCCAGGCTCTGCTGGGCGGTAACACTCCGTGTCTGAGAGCGCCCGCTCCGGTTGAGCCCTACAGGGCGGCGTACACATCACAAGGCTAACACTTGCAAACCATGGGCTCCCTGGCCGCCCACACAAACTCCCAATGATGGTAACACACACGTGCACACACGCAGCACTTTTAGTACAAGTCACAACCAACGTGTGGGATCAGGAGCATGAGCGGACATTGCATATGCACTACCTCACCAAATAATTTATGCAACCACCAGCTAGGCCCATACGCACTTTAATCTAATAATAACACCTTCCACCCGTACACACCCGACATTGTTCCTATATCACGTTCTAATCGGGCCAACACAACCCACCAAACAACAAACGATCGATCCGGCAATGCGACCGTCTGGTGGACGGCGTCCAAACTTAAGCTTGCAGACATGGCCGATAGATGTCTCACACCAGCTTAGAGTACAGATCGTCGAGTTGTGGTTTGAAGTACTTTTTTATCTCGGGTCGCTTGGCCTTCAGCGTGGGTGTCAGCAGGTTGTTCTGGGTGCTGAACGGGTCGGGGTGCAGGTATACATCCTTCACCTGAGGTCGGAGATATCACCGGTGTTAGTCACAGCCTGGACGAGTCCGCGCGAGACTTCGTTACCTGGTTCTACCGGCTCACGGATTGCGGCCCAGCCCAAACTCCCGCAGCGGGTGGGACAACCTTCACTGGGTAAGCAACTGGCAGTAAGTTAATAGTGAATAAACAGCGTGAAATATGCACAACCATTTGTCGACAGCTTACGGCCCGCAGGCAGGTCATATCTGTAGCGAGAGACGTGCGTTTTCCACAAATCAGCAGCAGCGCCCCTCGCTGAAACGCGGCCACCCTCGCACCGGGGACGTACCTGCTCGAAGCTCTTGAGCTTGGCCTCGGTGGCCAGCCGGTTCATGTCCTCCATGATGAGCTGTTTGACCCGCGAGTTCTGGCAGAGCACTGAGAGCGTGCCCGGGACACCGTTCTTGGCGGCCCAGTTCTTCAGTATCTGGACGACACGAGCACTGGGTCAGTACCTACCCGGGGCAGCTCACGGAGCACGCAGAAGCTGCGAGTCAGGTCACAACAAAAGTACCGCTAACCCAACAACTCTCGCACTCAGACGGGTTCAGCTGAGTAGAAGCCCATTATGGACAGCAGTGTTGAAGACTGGACAGCGTGATGGAGAAGGTCGTCTCCTGTCATCAGAGACAGGCACGGCGCCGCTAGAAACCTACCCTGCATGGTTGGACATAAGCATTTCAGCAGGCTTCACTATGTAGCTTCATTCAGTACACACCACGCCGAATACAAACCCGGCTTTAAAGGGAATGTGGCACCTTGGTCGAATCCTGGAATGTAGTGAAATTAGGCGTACTTTTAGCCAAAAATAATGAAACCACTCATGATTTCTCTGAAAAATGTACAATAAGCTCAATATTTTGTTTTTAAAAATACTCCTCTAGAAAAAGAAATAAATATAACTGTAATAAATATATAACTGTAGATGATGTCACGATCTGGCAACCACTACCATACTTGAAACACTTCAAGGGCTTCGATTGGCTGATGCTCATCGTGAAGTCAGCATATGTCGTCACACCAGTAGCTCACAACAATGGCCGCCGGCGATGGGGGGGCTGAGGGGGACTGGTGTCAGGTAGGTTTTAGCCTTTTTCTAGGGAAATATCGAGTTCCAAGTCAAATGAAATATGGAGTACCGGGTTTTCCGACCTGCTTTACAACTTGGCTACCTCAGTTAAAATCACGTTGTGAAGGTGCCACATTCCCTTTAAGACTGATCCATCCCGTGTCGTTTCCATGGTAACGCACCTCCACATCAGGCACCACCACCGCGATGACGCAGGACTTGAGGCTCTCGCCGTGCACGAAGATCTGCGCCACGTACGACGACCGGATGTACACGTTCTCCACCTTCTCCGGGGCCACGTACTCCCCCTGGCGACGGGGCACAGGTCACGTCAGGGGTGGCGGGCCGCACCAGAGGGTCACGATTCCGAGCAGAGACGGACCAGTCAGTGGGTCGCAGCTGCTCGAGCTCTGGCAAAGAACACCTCCCGCGGCCAGCCGCGACTCGGCTCTGACCTGCGACAGCTTGAAGATGTGCTTCTTGCGGTCGATGATGCGCAGCGTGCCGTTGGGCAGCCACTGGCCGACGTCGCCGGTGTGGAGCCAGCCCTGCTGGTCCAGGGTGTCCCGGGTCTTCTCCGGGTCCTTGTAGTAGCCCTGCGCAGCACACCAGCACGCGCCGCTCAGCACCGCTCAGCACCGCTCAGCACCGCTCAGCACCGCTCAGCACCGCTCAGCAGCGGCCCGCTCCGCTGGCAGGCTTGCTGCAGTTCCCTCAGACACTCAACCTCAAAAAGAGTGTCTTACGAATCGAACATTAACCATATTCCTGCAGGGGGCAGATACTGTCCCACCAAATATCTCGAAATCTACCCGTCTGACTTCAAAAATTAAAGGTGCAATCGACTCGCCTCACGCCAAGCTCCATTTTCAAAAACAAACATTCAAATAAAAATGGTTGCATTTTACTGGAATTTAGATTCTCAATAGCTTTTGGCCTTGTTGTATCATTTCCACAAATCTAGTGTACGTATTGACAAGAGAATTGATGTAAAATCATCATATCTTCATTTATAAGAAAATTCACAATTCAATGGCAGTTCCAGGGTAAGAACCATATGTTGAAAGATAAAAATGTTAAAGTTTTCTGTTGCATAGATTAGCAAACATCAGATGCTGCACGACATCTCTGACATCGAGATAAATGGTACAATGCCAAAAACACAGTAGAAGCGGAAGCAGGGAAGGAAAGTAGTCGGACAGCAAGTGTTCCTCGGCTATTGATGGTTTTCATATTGCCTAACCATTACCCGCCTATGCCAAACCTAGGGGATTCTGAATAACCTTGCCTCCTTGATCCGCCTCTGGATGAATTTTTCCCTAGGCGGCCTTAGAACCAAACGCACGTCTAGCATAAGCGTCCCATTCAGTGCATTTAGTACACTAAAATAGCTTGTGCATACGCAGAACCACCTAGCTATTATATCTGAGCACGCCTGCGGCACCTTATTGTCTTATCATATAGGTCTGGGAGCATGACATGGTGACTTGCATTCCTCCCGGCTGTCCGGTGAGCAGTGCACTCACTTTGCAACAGTACAAAACAATTACATTAGGAATCCGCTCCCTATTTTGATTTGCTGTAACCACCCGTGTTAAAAATTATATCAAAACATAAATGATTATTTGACATCTCATTCATACTACTCAAACATTCCAACAGCTCTCAGTATTGCTAGAGACGGCTGTGATGTAAGGAGAACGCACCGATAATGCTTAGTTTGCGAATAGATCCTCCCTAAATACCGAGACATAGTTCCGCCCCTGGGGAAAATCAAGACATCTAAATTTTCCGGGAATGTTCTAGATTTAGAGGTCAGAAAGTTTTTAGAGCCTATCACGAACCCGATTTGGAGATATCTTAAAAAGCACGAGCGGTGCGCAGAATATGCCCCTGACAAGAATAGGGTTGATGTTAGTACAGATCGATACAGACCAACATTCTCTCTGGGCCATTCCATCATAAATCGACCAAGGCATAAAACCCTACTATTTTTAATTTCCTCCAAAATTGGTATATGGGGAGTCACAAGGGCGTAGAATCCACCCATGGCACCCAAAAAATTATTCAAAAATTGGTTTGAGAGAAATGGCCTCCAGCAATTTCTGAAGGTCTTTATACAGGCATTGATTACAATGCCTATAGCTCCAAAAGTTAAGTGATTTCTGAAAATTTTATAGTTGAAGGATGTAAATTCTACGGGCAACATTTTGGCCATCTTCAATTTTGAAATTTAAACAAAAAATGTTTGGCAACCTCATGACCTAGTTTTATAACGGTGACCTTGACCCGTAGTACAGTGAAATTCAAAAATTCTTTTGAAAGCGTTTTGACATATGGCAGTAGTCTTTCATATCAAATAAAGAAAAAAATGGCTTTCGAAATGCATATACTACTTTTAGCTTCATATATATAGCACTAGGTGTCACTGTGGAGCTATGCTATCGTAACTCATGTTCTAATTGACTTGCAATTTTAAAATAAAAACATTTGAAGAATAAAATCAAGTAGTTAACCTAGAGTTGAAGGATTTTAACGCTAGCACAGGAATAGGGGGTTACCCTCCCCTATATTGAATTCACATTATTGTCCCTTTGGGAATGAACTTAGCTGTTGTAAATGTCATGTATGGTCGTTTGCATCATTATACATCTTTTGAAAATAAATGTGGTCCCGTCACATTGAATCACCGAACTATGATGTCATTCCCGAAAGCATTTAACCCGCGCCCCACCGGGGTCTGGCGCCACCTTCGCCCCATTGGGGGCCATCAATGCCCCTAACTCCAAAAATATGGAAGTTAGCGCAAAGCTGCAAAAGGCATTAGAAAGCTCATGTGAATTCAGTCAGTTTTACTAACACATTTAAGCACTCAGGTCTATGTTTTGACCTCCAGAGGTCAAGTTATGTCATGATAGGCTATTTCCAGTAAAACATGCAATACTTAAGAAACCTGAGCATAGCTCTCACGCCATTAGAGCTATTGAGATCTAGCAAAAATCATTTGATAGGAAAATGCCAGGACTTTCTCCGCTATGTGGTACATAATTGCCTCCCGCCAGTGGTTTGACCTCCAGGGGGTACTTCGTGACTTAATGTGACCTGAGGTCTCGAAAGGTAAGACAGTGGCCGTGTTGTATATCAAATTAAAACTAGTGACGAGACATACACGATGACCTTTGATTCAGTTTTGTAGCTTAATTAGGTCAAAAGTTATCGTCAAAATGCTGTTTTTGACCTCTGGTGACCTCTGATGATCTCGATAGGTCAAAGGACAATATCGCCCCTGGGATCCATGATAGGGTGTACAAGAACGCTTGTCTGAGCAAATTGAGCATTTACGATTATTTTGTGACTTTTAGCTGATAAGACAGCTTTTCCCATGTTTTTTCTATGGAAGAGGTTACCTGGTGACCTAACCTCAGGTCATCAAATCGAAAAATCCCGAAGATAAATTTTGTAAACTCCGGAAGGGTAATGAAGTGTCGAAAGTTTTAAATCAATCGGCTTAGAAATGTAGCTATGGTAGAGCTCAAAATTTAAAGTGAGGTGACTTTGGTTGACATCGCCTGGTGACCTGACCTAGGGTGACCTAGGGTAATAAATTTCAGGGATGATGGGAAAATAATGGGGTAAGAGGTAGAACCCTCAACCGCGGTGCTTCCGCTCGTTGTTTTTCTGTTGTTAAAAAAACCTTAGGGGACCATCGATTTCATTATTCTAGGTGGGGCGAGGGTTAAGGAAGATTTTTGGATTTTGAGGCTTTGTGTCGCGTTCCCCGGACGTAGCTTGAATTTAAAACATGTTATGACCTCAGTTCGGCTTTTATAGCCTTTGGTAATCTCTTGTGACATTTTTAAACGTGTTTAAACTTGACCTATGGTAATCTCATAGCGAATTTTGCTCAGCATACTCATTATTTTAGCTCTTTTATAATAAAGAAGTTTTAGGCACTAAAAACAAATCATTGGTGACTTTTAGTGGTGCATTGCATTGCATGGGACTGGCTCAGAGCTCAAAAGTACTCCTTAGAAGTGAAAGTAACTAGTTCAGAGTCCACATCATTTAAATGGACTATTCACAAGCCATTCTGAATCATTTACGCCAATTTAGTGAGTTTCTAATCATCTGTCACTGCTTATACCCCCTTCAAGGTCAAATTAGATCAAAGGTTGAAAAAGGTCAAGTCCGTTTTGGAAGAAAAACGTCTTGTGCAGTGTTATTTTCATTCAAATTGGCTATTCATAAGAAATTTTGCATCAGTTACGCCAAGTGCACATGCTTCATCATGTGTTATTGCTTACACCCCCTTCAACGTCAAATAAGGTCAAATTTCGAAAAAGGTCAAGTTCATGTAATATGCAAACCAACTAGTTTAGTGTCCATATCAATCAAATTGGCTATTCATAATTCTGCATCATTTACTCCAAGTAAGTTTGCTTCTTCAGTTGTTATTGCTTACCCTCTTTCAAGGTAAAAAGGTCACAGGCAGGGTTGGCAGGTTTTTGCAGCTGGGTGGTTTTTACCGGTATTTACCATGGTTAAAAACGGCTGGCATAAACTAGTTTTTGCCAGTTTTGCCACATTTTTTTTAAGAATGAAAATAATGAGTGAATTCTTATTGATGATACAAAAATATCTGTCTTTTAGCCCTTATGCCTAAAAAGGTCTTCAAATCGACGTTAACCTTCTACTCCCTTTTGAAGGATGCAGTGGCAATGTTCGGCATCACGGCTTAGCTGTCTTTCTCGACTTTTCGCTGGTAAGACCCAGCAAGAAATAATAAATATTATTTAAATATATCTTAAAATCCTATGGTTGAGGTCAAATAATGGTTAACGGCTTCCTTGGAGTTACTTTTCAGTCTCATTACGATACAGCAATTGACTTTAAACTAATTCCCAAATGTATATAATATATCAATAATGTATTTGTGCTCCCGCCGTTTGAACGCTCCCAGCCGCACAAAGCAAAATAATCAGCACCAACCATTGAAACATACGAAACCACGTACGATATAGCATCAATTAGCATGTTAATGCTTGTATCGGCCCAGCATATGTATAGATAACCGCCTCAGTGAAACTTTAAAGTAGTGACACCCAGCAGCAATAGAAGAAAATATTTAAGTCCTGCGCTCTCAAGATCTTAAACTACCAAGGTACCTTTACATAAAGGTACGTTCGAGAGGGATTCCTTCACGCCCGAGTGACGTCACACGGGCGTGAAGGAATTCCTTTACCTTTGGGCCGTGCGTTAAACTGCTGCTAATGGCACTGCCCGCTTAAAAATTTGTGAGAATACACGGTTTTCAAGTTTATCCCAAATGAATAAATAAGCATTTCATCTTCGATTCTTTGCCTCTCTTTGCAACGAGTTTGGATATTTAATCATTTAATTTTCCCATGTTATATGCTACGAGGTGTGACGTCACATCCGGTGATCTGCACTCAGCGCTTGCTGTTGGAGGGGGCTGTTAAACTAGGGAGGGACTTAACGGCGGAAAAGACCTGCAGAAAAGCCCATACTCCGTAACCATAGCAGCTAGAGACTTACAGTTTTCACCAAAAAATTTCAAAAATCTAACTAAGAGGTTTTTTGAGTTTGATAACTTTCCTTACATTAACAACAACGTTATAACGTAAAACGTTACTTGTTGGCCTGCGGAAAAGCCCATGCTCCGCAACCATAGTAGCTGGCGACTCGCCGTTTTCACTAATAGAATCAGCGGGGTCCAAAACGTGGTATTCTTGAGTTTCATGTTGATCCCGCGGTAAATAACAACGTTATAACGCAAAACGTTACTTTTTGCCCTGCGGAAAAGCCCATGCTCCGCAACCTTAGTAGCTGGCGACTCGCCGTTTTCACTAATAGAATCACCGTGGTCCAAAACGTGGTATTTTTTTGGTTTCATGTTAATCCTGCCGTAAATAACAACGTTATAACGTAAAACGTTACTATTTTGCCCTGCGGAAAAGCCCATGCTCCGCAACCATAGTAGCTGACGACTCGCCGTTTTCACTAATAGAATCAGCGTGGTCCAAAACGTGGTATTCTTGAGTTTCATGTTGATCCTGCCGTAAATAGCAACGTTATAACGTAAAACGTTACTTTTTGCCCTGCGGAAAAGCCCATGCTCCGCAACCATAGTAGCTGGCGACTCGCCGTTTTCACTACTAGAATCAGCGTGGTCCAAAACGTGGTATTCTTGAGTTTCATGTTGATCCCGCGGTAAATAACAACGTTATAACGTAAAACGTCATTTTTTGCCCTGCGGAAAAGCCCATGCTCCGCAACCATAGTAACTGGAGACTCGCCGTTTTCACTAATAGAATCAGCGTGGTCCAAAACGTGGTATTCTTGAGTTTCATGTTGATCCCGCGGTAAAAAACAACGTTATACCGTAAAACGTCATTTTTGCCCTGCGGAAAAGCCCATGCTCCGCAACCAAAGTAGCTGGCGACTCGCCGTTTTCACTAATAGAATCAGCGTGGTCCAAAACGTGGTATTCTTGAGTTTCATGTTGATCCTGCCGTAAATAACAACGTTATAACGTAAAACGTTACTTTTTGCCCTGCGGAAAAGCCCATGCTCCGCAACCATAGTAACTGGAGACTCGCCGTTTTCACTAATAGAATCAGCGTGGTCCAAAACGTGGTATTCTTGAGTTTCATGTTGATCCCGCGGTAAATAACAACGTTATACCGTAAAACGTCATTTTTTGCCCTGCGGAAAAGCCCATGCTCCGCGACCAAAGTAGCTGGCGACTCGCCGTTTTCACTAATAGAATCAGCGTGGTCCAAAACGTGGTATTCTTGAGTTTCATGTTGATCCTGCCGTAAATAACAACGTTATAACGTAAAACGTTACTTTTTGCCCTGCGGAAAAGTCCATGCTCCGTAACCGTAGTAGCTAGCGACTCGCCGTTTTCACTAATAGAATCAGCGTGGTCCAAAACGTGGTATTCTTGAGTTTGGGGGACAGCAGGGGCGGACGCAGACCAGAGTTTGGGGGGGGGCAGCAAACCCATGTCTGCCTCTCCTGCGGGGAGGGGGACTTGCAATTCGGGTGCTCGACAGACCTAGTAGAAGCTAGCACTCCTGTCATTTACCGCGGGATCAACATGAAACTCAAGAATACCACGTTTTGGACCACGTTGATTCTATTAGTGAAAACGGCGAGTCGCTAGCTACTACGGTTACGGAGCATGGACTTTTCCGCAGGGCAAAATTAACGTTTTACGTTATAACGTTGTTATTTACCGCGGGATCAACATGAAACTCAAGAATACCACGTTTTGGACCACGCTTATTCTATTAGTGAAAACAGCGAGTCGCCAGCTACTATGGTTGCGGAGCATGGGCTTTTCCGCAGGGCAAAAAGTAACGTTTTACGTTATAACGTTGTTATTTACGGCAGGATCAACATGAAACTCAAGAATACCACGTTTTGGACCACGCTGATTCTATTAGTGAAAACGGCGAGTCGCCAGCTACTACGGTTACGGAGCATGGACTTTCCGCAGGGCAAAATTAACGTTTTACGTTATAACGTTGTTATTTACCGCGGGATCAACATGAAGCTCAAGAATACCACGTTTTGGACCACGCTTATTCTATTAGTGAAAACAGCGAGTCGCCAGCTACTATGGTTGCGGAGCATGGGCTTTTCCGCAGGGCAAAATTAACGTTTTACGTTATAACGTTGTTATTTACCGCGGGATCAACATGAAACTCAAGAATACCACGTTTTGGACCACGCTTATTCTATTAGTGAAAACAGCGAGTCGCCAGCTACTATGGTTGCGGAGCATGGGCTTTTCCGCAGGGCAAAAAGTAACGTTTTACGTTATAACGTTGTTATTTACGGCAGGATCAACATGAAACTCAAGAATACCACGTTTTGGACCACGGTGATTCTATTAGTGAAAACGGCGAGTCGCTAGCTACTAAGGTTGCGGAGCATGGGCTTTTCCGCAGAGCCAAAAGTAACGTTTTGCGTTATAACGTTGTTATTTACCGCGGGATCAACATGAAACTCAAGAATACCACGTTTTGGACCACGCTGTTTCTATTAGTGAAAACGGCGAGTCGCCAGCTACTATGGTTGCGGAGCATGGGCTTTTCCGCAGGCCAACAAGTAACGTTTTACGTTATAACGTTGTTGTTAATGCAAGGAAAGTTATGAAACTCAAAAAACCTCTTATTTAGATTTTTTGGAATTTTTGGGTGAAACTGTAAGTCTCTAGCTGCTATGGTTACGGAGTATGGGCTTTTCCGCAGGTCTTTTCCGCCGTTAAGTCCCTCCTGTTAAACTACCACCCCAGCAGCAAGCACGACGAGCCCAGGGAGCAGGCACGACATGTTGCTCGTATCAAGTTACGCATACATTAAACAACGGGCGCGGATCTAGGGATACTGAGCTTTGACTAAGGAAACCAGGTTGAAACTACATTTCCTCTTATTCCACCCGGCATCGGACCCTTTTTTCGGTAAAACATCCCTAATCTCAGTCAAAATAGGAGAATATCGGATGTTTTTATAACCAGCCGGAGCGCAACGCAACGAGGAGCCCCGATTCGAAACTTTTTATCCTAACGTAGTAAATTTCTTATTCGCATGAGGTTGAAATTTGGCTGGCCCCCTCATTTTTTGCAGGTGGCGACGCTCGTGATATCAACACTCATTTTCAAATTGCATATAATTTTTTTCCTGAGAAGGATCTATTACAAAAAGCTTCGTTTTAATTTTTACAGCTACTTGCTCCCGATCACGCCCAGCTCGAACGGAATTTTTTTAGATATGTGGTTAGTAGAAAAATACTAGCCACGCAAGGTGCCGCCTGAACGAAGTCCTTTTAATTAGATGTCTCCTGTTCGCGTGAAGAAAATTTCTGATCACCTGGCGCTCGTATGAAGGAAGTAAGATAATACCTGCAACACGACAATTTGTAGGAAGACGCTACGGAGGATACACATTTCCATTGAATCTTGTGATTTGATTTCTAAACGTTCCATTCGCAGTTAGGAGCTTCAATTGCCCACAATAATTATTAATACCCGCCCCATTGTGCCTCAGATCCACCTTCGCCCACTTCCAAATCCCAGGGCGCTGGGTGGGGAGCCGCAACTGAACAAGTTTGTATTTTTCACTCGATTCTGCGTGTTATTATTTTACTTATTTTCCCCATTCACTTTTCAAGTGGTGCCTTTTCAACGGAATTCAATAGCCCTGGTGTTTATGAACTCATCAAAAGGGTGGAACTAAAAATAATTTTCGTGGAAAATTCTTTCTATACTGTAAAGAAGTGAGGGATGTAATAGGGTTTTAATTGACTCAAAATATTACTTGAATATTCTACTCGCCGACTATATTTCCAATATGAATTGTACACACGGCATCGTGGCGCAAAACCAGTTTCTGGCTCACTGGTGGGGGGGGTGTTTAACATGCCCATTGACGGAGGTCTGAGTCACTTTCGCATTGACAGGGGGTACCCGCCGCCCCCTAAGATTTCGAGAACCACGCTAGATAGCGAAAAAGTAAACGGCGTTGGAGAGTACATCCAAGTCTCTACCGACAAAATTCAACCTTTTTTCAGGTCACATTCTAGGTCACTAGAGGTCAAAACATGTCACCATAGAGATAAAATGTAAATAAAGGTTTTCAGTCATTACATCTGAGCTGGTAGAGTTGGAGCAAAAAAAGTACGCCATTGGAATCCTCGCAGCAAGCCGAATCGAATGGTCTGTAATATCATCTTGCTAAGTCAAATCAGGTCAAACCTATAATTTGACCTGACTTCAGGTCAAGGTCAAATTAGGTTAAATACATATCATTAGAGCTGCAAGGATGAGACAAACCTAACGGCGTGATAATAAAAGCTCTTGTCACCATTTATTATTGAGTTATTCTGTTCAAACCATTTTCCCGTGCATTCTCAATGGAAAGGTCATGGCTCGTACCTACTCGACTTTAGGTCATTGATATCGAAAATACCAGAATATATTTTAAAGAATATGTTAGGGTCATCATGTGATACGAGTTTCAATCGGATAAGTGTTCATTGTTTTGAGTTCTGACTTATGCTATCCTAAACTTTTTTGAGGTGAGGTTACCTGACCTGCACTGGTGACCTGAGCTGAGATGACCTAACTTTAAAATATTGAATGAAGTTGTAAAAATAATCAGGCACAAGGTATACCAAGTATGGCGGCGCTGCGCGCCGCCATTTTTATTCTATCTCCGAAAGACCCATGGGGACGGGTACCTGCCCCTGTCAATGCGCGTGTTGAACACCCCCTAGAGTTCGGCTCCTCGAAGCAAAAAAAAAAAAAACGCGAAAGCGCTGAATAGCCCACGAAAAATTAGGAGGATAATATCAGTAACATTTTTTTTTTTGCTCAGGTTAATACTGAAGTCATGACGAGTCAAGGGAGTGAAATTTTTTAAAATACTTTTTTAATCTAGCGCCTGACTGGGTTAACTTGGAGCCAATATTCAAGCGTCATTCAATTCCTCTTATTACAATAAAACCGAGTGATACTACCATTTCAATAAAAGAAGTTATTTTAAGCCGTAGGTATCTTCAGAAATAGAGCCATTTTTCGACCAACTTGTGTTTTCTACATGCATTTCCAATGGATATGCATAACACGTATTTGACCTTAGATCTGCGATATAAAAAATCCCGGAATATACTTTCTAGCCCCCGGTGGGTCTATTATGTGATAAGTTTGAGATCGCTAAATCCTGACTTATGCAATTTTTAAACATTTTATGCGGTGAGGTCACTTGACCTGGCCTGGTGACCTGACCTGACATGACCCCAAATAATCATTTTCAGGAAAGTTGCGTATTTGGTCAAATATAAGTGATGCCAGGTACGGCGGCGCCTTGCGCCGCTGTTTTCCGGCACCGTTGGAAAAAAATGAGAAGTGTTCAAACACCCTCTCCCGACTAGGCCGAGAAAAGTACAGTAAAATTACTCACATTGCTGTAACTTAACCCAGCGAATAATTAGGAAAGGATTTCATGGGTCCACATCGCCTCTGTTGCCTGTATTTTTATTTTGGAGTCCCTATGTCAGAACATAAAATACAATAGGTACATAAAATACTTGGTTGTTGGTAGACGGTCAACCAATTTTTCCCAGTCCAGTACAGTTAGCGAGGAATCCTGACCAATGATATTGATATTGCTATTGCCAGTGCTATTGAAATATTCCCTAATTATCTCATCAGATTCGCATAATCAACAGCCTAAGTGCTCGAAAACAATCGACATGCCGCGTTAAGCAAGTATTTAAAGAACCTTGACTTCTTAATTGAATTTACAGCAGAGAAAGTCGAACGCTTTGCTTGAATATCAAATGTCATTAAATTATCGGTCTCTGAACACCTACTACCTGAGGGCTTAAAGTGTGCCATTCAGAAATTTATTTTATTTTATTAGGGCCACTCCCAACAGGCACACTTGCCCAATTACAGGGAGTATTGGCGTGGGTGTTTAACGATCCTCTCCACCGGGTCAGATCGGACACGGAAGGCGGTTTCCCGCCGTGGGGCTTGAACCCACGTTAATCCATGCTATCCGATCCGTAGACTGGCAACGAAACCACTAGGCCACCCCGGCGCCAAAAAATGTCACTGTTCTGTTTGCTCAGTCAGCAAAATCGACGAACTGCCTACTTAATGAGAGGAATAATCAGCTTCCATTCAAAATAGTGGACAAAAATATATCAAAGGCCCAAAGCGGACGCATATTCAGACATTGGAACCTGAGTGCCCGTCAATGAAGAAGAATAAAGGTAGGCTTTGGCAATGTTTGAAACCAGGCTGATTTTCTAATCTCACCTTTCTTCGTTTTCAGTGATGTACGTCTGGTACATACGGATTAGAATTTATCACTTTTGACATTTTCCAGAGTTTTGGTGTAAGCTGGTTGTTCATAGCATTCTGAACCATGATGCCTAGAAAATAAAATACCTGCTTACACACCACTCTTGACCAGACCATGCCAATGTCATCAATTGCTTCACATTTACCACTGCTAGAATGTCTTTCTGGTCTATCATTGTCAGTTTAAAGGTTTTTGCCCCTTTTTGCCACTTTTTCCTGGTAAATACCGGTATTTACCAGTTTATGCCACTGGCTGGCATAAACCTAGTTTTTACCGGTATTTTGCCAACCCTGGTCACAGGTCGAAAAAGGTTAAGCCCGTATCGGACGCAAGTCAAATAATTCAGTGTTCATCTCATTTAGAAATACCGAATTGAAACACGCATCTGTAGTCGTTATTCGACACAGAGTTATCACTGAGGTCACGCAAGGCCAAATAAAGGTCATTGAATGTCAAAAAAGGCCATAAAAGGTCTAATCTGATACAAATGAACCTCGAAGGCTGGAAGAAAATATTCTGGGACAGTTCATGAGCAAATGATGCAAAAGAATGATAAGAGTCTGGAGCATTCACGTGAAAACGGGTACAGACGCCCAAATGACCCCAACATGCCTCCACTCTTGAGGTCATAACTCCGTGACCTTGAAGGGGAGGAACAATTATTTGCAAGATGTCTGCAATGAATGCGTCAGAGGCTTTACAACATTTCAAGACTCTAACTTAAGAAGCTCGTTTCCAATTCTTAAAAAACCTGAAGGGGTTGCAACACCCCACCCCCCTGTACGAAGGGTTAACACCCCTATGGCGTTGACGGGAGAGAAATTGGTTGAAAATTCCATGGCGCCTCTCGTAAATTCGGACGTTCCGTCGTCATTGGTATTAACGATGAAACTACCGATTATTTTATATTGGAGCATCAAGACACACTAAATAACATTATCAAAGTTACAGTTTTAAAAAAAACGTAATCCTCTTCCTCCTCCTTTACCATATTTTTTACTCCATATAGGTTTCCAGAGCTTTTTCCACAGATACTTGCGGCCTGAGGTACCTTGCCAGCTCAGGGTCTGACATAGGGTCCCGTGAGCACTGGGAAGTCGACCCTGATGCCGGCTCACTCTCCTTCCTCGGGGACCTACCGGCCATGTCCCTGAACATGGCGCGGTATCTAGCCAGGCGGTTTGCCGGGGCCGAAGGTACAGTGATGTTTTTTAGTTTGGAAGGCGGATCTGCACCTTCCTTTCCAGCTAGGGTTATGGAGGTGGAGTTGCCTCGTATGACAGCTACGGAGATTCGCTGCATCAGCCATTCCGACTCGCGCTTGTCGCCCGTTTCACGGACCAGACGGTGCCCTAGCTCTCGAAGGAAGGCTGCTCCTGCCTTACCGATCGTACCACCCGTTTCAACGGCAAGGGGCACGAAGTGATATCGGTAGCTAATGCTGGCATACCGTCGAATTTTGCGGCTCTCGGCAGCGGCTGCGGCAGCCCCAGCCTCAGAGGCTGAAGTGCTCACTATGGAGGGGGCGTATGTATCAACACACGTCGCGTCCCATATTAAACATTTCCCCTCCGAGAAAGGGAAGGTAGTCAGCCCGTCTGGTCTTCTGCCGTCACCACGGTCGAGCCCTGGCGGTTCCAGCACAGATGGAGTCTACCGTAACTCACGGTATTGGTATTAACCATACCGTGAGTTACGATGGTACAGATCCATAGTGACACCTAGTGTCATGTTTCGGAAGTAAGAAGCAGTATATTTAGTGCGAAAGCCATATTTTTTATTACTTTACCTAAAAGAGTATTTCCCAAGGTAAACATGTTTTTACACGAATTTATAAATTTCACTGTACTGCGGGTCAAGGTCACCGTTCAAAAACTAGGTCACGAGGTCATGACGTCAATTTTGCAGAAATACAAAAATCGAAGATAGCCAAATTGAAATATGCTAAATGGTGAACAAAAATGTAAAAAATCGTTACAATCATTAAAAAATGGCAGAACTATAGGCTTTCAAAACAATGCCTACATGGTGACCCCGAAAAATGCCGGAGTCTATATCTACCACATCAAATTTTCAAATAATTTTTGGCGTCATGGTTAGATTCTACACCTTTGAAACCCCATTGACACCAATTTCGGAGAATCAAAAATAGAAGGGTTTTATTTTACGAAATTTTTGGTCGATTTATGGTGGAATGACCCCTCTGGATTCCTTCAAAAGGCACATGCACAGGCGCTGGATTGGAGTAATCCGAGACGTGGGGCAGTTTCGCACCTAGAAATGGATTCGAGTCACCTCATGGTATTTTCCGATAGGTTTGTTATTTGGATTGTTAACCATACGGCTGGCGGAGGCACTGGGATGAGTACATCAGCCTCATCAGGTGCAGGACATCAGCCTCCCGGCGGCGGGCTCTACCTTGAAGACGTTGGAGCCGCGGATGCAGACCTCGCCCTGGCCGGAGACGGCGAAGTACTGCATCTCGGCCACGTCCACCAGCTTGATCTCGCAGCAGGCCAGGGGCGGGCCCACGTGGTCGGGCGTGGCGTCTCCCTGCAGGGTCAGCGTGCAGGGCGCCACACACTCTGTCTGGCCGTACCCCTCCAGCACCTGTCGACCGGGGTCAGCCTATAGAGCAGGGTCTTCAGAACGGACCACCCTTCAAACCGGGAAATGCCATTCAATCAGTCTCTCACGCAGACAAGGCACTGGAAACCCAGGAGGTCCACCTCGCACTACTGCACATCACGCAACACGTTGTACCCGGACAACTTACTGAAGATGCAGCCCTCAGACTAACTATTCCCGGGTCTAGCCTTACAAGCGAATTTGGCAGCGTCCTTTAAGATGTATATCTATACCACGCAATGTGACGGTGCTATTTCCGTTACAGAGCTGGCAAATGGGTGACGGAAAACACCACAGCGAGTTTTTGCGGCGTGGATCTAGTCATTTAAAAAGGACACGGAATTTCCGTTGCCGATCCGAGGCCCAGCGCTACTTTAGGAGAGCGCTGTACAGACGTGGAGCTGGCCAACCTGACGGGCACGCTGTACACCAGCCAGGCACATCAGAGCCTTAACTGAACAACTCCAACAATCAGACACCAACGCAACAGGCGCCATCATCGGAGACGTCATATAATTTCACAAGCGTGATCATTTGCGGTTAATATATCATGCCTGAAGGCCTCACTCATCCACGGGAGGGGTCCTCTCTGGACAGAAACTGACAAAGCAATAAAAAAATCCATGAGGTCGTGCAATCTACACGGTTTGGACCTCCATGCCTTATTTACCCGATGATGCGCGTTGTTTTCTATTTTAGCGAATGCCATCCTAGACCATCAACAGTAAGTGCTGGGAGCAGGCCGGCGGACACTGACCGTGCAGCCGAGGGCGGCGCGCATGAAGGTGAGCACGTTGGCGGCCATGGGAGCCGACCCCACCACCAGCAGTCGGACCCGGCCGCCCAGAGAGTCGCGCACCTTCTTCAACACCAGCCGGTCCCAGAACGAGTCATTACGGATGATTCCCCTGCAGCAGAGCACGCCATTGTCGGCTCTAGCGACGTAAAGAAGCCACGTCGGTGGTCTGCCTGCTCCGGAGACGGCTAATCCGAGTCTCACTAACCACCAGACCCAAATATTGGAATTTGAAGCGCAGACAGCGCCACTGTGCTAGTGATTCCACTCACCCTGAAAGGATTTGAGGCTAAAGGTGTCTAATTTTCTCAATTCTCAATTAACCAATCAGAGTATAAGCGTCAGTAGCACGTCCTCATCTCAAATACGAAACAGGACCACGTCATCTCTGTGGTTACCAAAGAGCCATCAGCCACTCCCTGTGCTTACTTTTTGATCTCGGCCTCCTTGGCATTCAGCGCCCACTGCAGCATCTTGCTCTTGAACTTGCTGCCGTCCACGTTGGACCAGACCTGAGGACCAGCACGCACCCACGGCTTACTCGGGCAAGGCAGAGACCACACAGTGGCTGCCGCTGCCGCACCAACACGGCACGGTAGCGGGGATTCAATATATGGACAGATCGCCGGCCACCTCGGCTGATTAGCCCCACGGCATTGTGCAGATAATTCGGGTAGCTTTTAGATAGGGATTCGAGTTACCGTTTAGTTATTGTGGCCGCACTTTTAAGTGAATCAGATTCGTTCTGGTCACAGCAGTGCGGGAACAGTTCGGCCACAGTTGATGCACGCGGTGTCACCACTGCACGTGAGAGAAACCAACGCAGGGGTACTTTATTACGCCTATGTTGTAATACAACCGTTGATTCTTCACAACACAACCTGGGAAAGCACCGGGACAGTAAAGCAACGAAGTAAACTTAGGAAAAATAGCTGTTTCAACGCCAAAACTTGTACTGCGGCCCTCTACCAGTTCAAAAAAACAGCGAATACATTTTCATAGGTAAATTCGACTCCGCTGCAGGCTGTAGCCACCCAGCAGCAGCTAGGGAGCGGCGGCCGCTCCGCAGCGCCGTAGGGCCGCTTACCTTGTCGTAGATCCGGTTCAGCAGCCGGGGCACGCAGGGCATTAGAGTGGGCCGCAGGTGTTTGAGGTCGTCCATCAGGGCACGGATATCGCCCAGGAAGAAGCCCACCGAGCCGCCCGTCATGTACATGGCGCACTGCCGGGGCACCGCAGGTCAGAGCACGGCGCCGAGCGGCACAGGGCGGGGGGACGCGACGCCGAGCGGCACAGAGCAGACGGACGCGGCACAGAGCAGGACGACGCGGCACAGAGCAGGGGGACGCGGCGCCGAGCGGCACAGGGACCGAAGCTTCCACCACCATCCCTCCAAACGGATCTTAACCAGCTCAAACACATATCCCCGTCAGAAGTCATACATATTCCCACTCTCTCTCTCTCTCTCTCTCTCTCTCTCTCTCTCTCTCTCTCTCTCTCTCTCTCTCTCTCTCTCTCTCTCTCTCTCTCTCTCTCTCTCTCTCTCTCTCTCTCTCTCTCTCTCTCTCTCTCTCTCTCTCTCTCTCTCTCTCTCTCTCTCTCTCTCTCTCTCTCTCTCTCTCTCTCTCTCTCTCTCTCTCTCTCTCTCTCTCTCTCTCTCTCTCTCTCTCTCTCTCTCTCTCTCTCTCTCTCTCTCTCTCTCTCTCTCTCCTCACCTCGCACACTCTCTCCAGCATGTGGGCCAGCGGCAGGAAGCTGATGAGGGAGTCCGTGTGGTCCGGAGCGCTCTTCCCCAGCTGTAGCAGCACCGCACCCACGTCCGCCACGATGTTCTCGTGGGTCAGCATCACGCCCTTGGGGTTGCCCGTGGTGCCGGAGGTGTAACAGATGGTGGCCAGGTCCTCCGACTTCGGCGGCTGCCGAAGACACAGCGGCGGTACAGCGCAATGCCGCACTCACTCATACAGAGGCGGTTCAAACCTTTGAAATACTCTTAGAAATGGACTTTACAGGTACAATCTGCTTGGCGAGATCTGTATCTGCACAGTATTGACGGTGACTCAATCCATAACAGAACTAAACACGGCAATGTTTCGCATAAGACATATCCGCTTCAATCAACGAGTGCGGCACAGCCTGTCCAGATAACGTCAAGTCACCTCGGAGCCACAGCGGCTGACATCGGAGGAGCACACCATTCCATTTCTCGGATACCGAGGCTACCACAGGCAGCTGACATCGGAGGAGCACACCATTGCATTTCTCGGATACCGAGGCTACCACAGGCAGCTGCTAGCCCCCACCAGAGCTCGCGCACCAGCCGGCACTGACCATTTCCTTGATGCTGGAGGCAGCGCCGAGTTTCTCGACCTCGTGGAACCGGGAGAGTTTGACGCCCATGTCCTTGGCGCGTGTGATGAGCTCCTGTTTGATGGGCCGCGTGCTGACGATGTGAGTCAGGGGGCGGGGCCGCTGGCTCAGCAGCATGGCCACCTTGGCGTCCGTGTCCACCACCACCGCCGAGATGTTGGCCTGGAGAGAGCGGCGCGTTAGAAGTCACCTGTTTCACTGGCACCGTCAGGTCCTATACCCCTTCACATCAAATGGCAAATGCCCCCGCGGACGTAGAGAGGGGGAGGGGGGGGCATAAGCTGCTTCAGCACGTTTCTTCTGGGCGAGTGAAAACTGTCAAAGTTGTTTTCTCAAGCAGCGCACAATTTTAAATCCATTGTCAGCTTGCACCCTTCCGTCAGCCCTAGTCTGTGCACGGTATATTTTAGATTTAACATGGTCAAATATGTTAGGGATTATTCGTTTCAGTCGAAAATGTGTTTAGGGCGCTGCACTGTTTCAGTTGGAACAAGTGTTTAAACTCGTACTAGGACTCGAGCACTAGGCCATGTGAAAGCAATACATTTGGGATGCTCCAGTTCTGAGGAGGCGCTGAACCTCCCAAACACCCTCCCCTCCCTCTAATTGTTCAACTACATTCAGACAACCCTGTTCGCGGCAGCTCTCTCTGTCTCCCGGCACCTGGTTGATGATGTAGGTGCAGGCCTCCTCTCCCAGCGTGTCGTACAGCGGCACCAGCACCATGCTGAAGGTGTAGCACCCCTGCTCCGTCAGCACCCACTCCACCGAGTTCTGGGTGTAGACGCCCACATTGGTCGCCTGGCCCGGCTTCAAGCCTGCCGAGATCGCGGCGGGGTCAGCGCAGGTGCACATGAACAGGACGTGTACTGGTGAGAGCGGGGCGGGGCCGGCGATTGTGGACATGAGCTAGCGACAGTTAGTTAGTTAGTTATTTGGGCTTAGGGGGCGCACCAGCTTGGCAAGGCCATATAGCGCCCAGAATAGTACAATCGCTATAAGTGCTCCGTCTGGAACAAGAAGAACGCGTGATTTAGAGATTCATTACCAGTTTCGATGTCAATATCTCGCTGTGCGGGTGAATGGCAACGCAAACAGAGGGGTGCACACACACTACTAACATCAGCCCTTCCTATCCTGAAAACAAAACCTAGACCCTACAAGATCCACCAGGCAACGCCGCGCAGAGAGCGCCCGGCACGAGGCGTCGGGGCGTCAGTTCCGACCTCCACTCCGTACCCCCGGACCCAGGGGACCCGGGAGTACGGGGAAGTCCCTGAGTCCGCCCGGGCGCCCAGCAAACAGCTGGGCACCTAGGCGGACTCCCCTGCGCTGCCCCCCCCCCAAGGAAGACAGGCGCAAGTCACATTTTCATGTGACCCACGCCCGCCCTCCGCCGGACGGCAGTGTAGTCTCAGCACGGGGCGTAAGACTCCACAGGGGGAGTCAGGCGCTCCGCGCCAGGCAGCCCTCCGCGCAGCGTCACCCGGAGGACTCACGGTATGTGTACTAAGGCATTAGGCTGAAGTATGTCAAACAGTGTTCAGCTTAGGTCCTCACGGACCATGTTGCGCTTAACCAGGGTCATAGATGATTCTAAAATTGATGGCCTTCAGGAAAGTAATCACTTGTTCTATCAAACGGGAGTCGCGGCCAAACATCTCTGACATAGTAAAAGGCTCCTGTCTCTCCCCAAAGTGTGTGGTTCTCTCTCCGTTATACCCAGGGCAGGACGTCAGCACGTGCCTCACCGACAAGGGTACACCGCAACGCTGGCAGGGCGGCCTCGCTTCCCCACAAAGGAGGTAACGATGGGTAGCCAATGTATGGCCGGTACGCAATCTGCTGCAGAGGGCCACCTCCTCCCGCCGGCACCGGCGCGCCGCACACCGCCACTCACCGAGCTCAGGCTTCACCTCGAACAGCTTGTTGTTCGCAAGCACCTCCCACGACTGCTGCCAGGCTCCGCGGAGGTGATGCAACAGATGGGGGAACAAGTCCCTGGCCGGGATTGGGAGTCGACACGAACATGTTCTTTCCGCTGCTCGTTTTGCCGCGGCATCCGCTGCCTCATTGCCTCCTATTCCCACATGACTGGGTATCCAGCACACCTGAACCTTCTTTTGATTTTGTCCTAATCGTGAAATATGTAGGCGTACCTTACGCACAAGACCGTCACTCGGGTTGAATATTTTTAGTGCCTGTACACTGCTGAGTGAGTCGGTAAAAATTACGAACAGATTCTCGTCACATGTTTCAATAAAACACAGGGCTTTAGAAATGGCGATTAATTCAGAAGAGAACACAGATGCACGAGATGGAAGCGAAAAGGATCTGGTCGTAGTGCCCACAACGAATGAACATCCTACCCCGGCTCTCATCTTCGACCCATCTGTGAATATCTACATATTCATTGTAATGTGAAATGTGCTCCATGGCCAGAGCATTCATTTCTACATGGGGGACACTAGACTTTACGTAGCCAGCGAGAGATGAGTCTGTCTCAGTTTCTGCTACCTGCCAAGGAGGGATTTCAGACGGTTCGTCCAGGGCGATCATTCGCCGTTGGACTCCACTCTCCAATGCTAAATTTCGCGCACGAACGCAGAAAGGCAATCCCCTGCGAAGGTCGGAAAAAAGCTGCACAACTCGGCGCGAGAAGACCACCTTATGTGTTGGGTGACTCGGAAGTTGTGCAAGTTTGTATGCATATCTCTGGCCAAGGAGGCGGCGCCGCATCGCCAAAGAAGGTTCATTCGCCTCAACAAGCAGGCTGCTTGTCGGTGTGGTGCGGAATGCACCTGTAGCGATACGAATAGCGCTGTGGTGGATGGTGTCTAAGCAGCGCTTCGCAGAGTCAGACGCCGAATCGTACACGAAACAGGCATAGTCCATTTTCGAACGGATGAGTGAGCGATATAGAACGAGCAGTTTTCCTATCCGCCCCATATGATGTCCTGGATACGCATTTGAGAGTATTCAAGCATCTGAAGCGCCTGTCTTTAAGTTGTTTAAGGTGTGAAACATAAGTCAGGCGCCAGTCGAGAGAAATTCTGAGGAATCTAGCTGACGTTTTAAACGGGATCTGACTGTCCCCTAGAATCACACTTGGATCAGGGCAGGGTCGACGTTTTCGGCAGAAGTGTACACCGACCGTTTTCGTCGTCGAGAAGTATAACCCGTTCTGTCCACTCCAGGACTTCAACTGATTAACGGCTAGCTGAAGCTGCCGCGAGAGGGATGGAGATGTAGACGACGTGGTCCATATAGCAAGGTCGTCTACGAAGAGCGAGCTTTTTATAGACTGCGGTAGATAGTCTGTGATGTCATTAATAGCGAGCGCAAACAGTCCTACACTCATAACACTTCCCTGGGGAATACCATCCTCCTGGTAAAATACCTTCGAGTAGGCCCCTCCAACACGCACTCGGAAAGTCCTGTCAATTAAGAAGTTCTTAATAAAAAACCCAAGTGGCCGCGAATTCAACACTGGAATACTTTCATGAGAATTCCATGGCGCTAAGCAGTGTCATAGGCGGCTACAACGTCAAGGAAAACCGCCCCTACATGCCGTCTTTCTTTGAATGCGCTTCGAACGGCAGTGTCAAGGGACACAAGGTGGTCAACAGTACTCCGACCCTTACGAAAACCACATTGGTTGTTGTTGAGAATACCTCGGGATTCCAAGAACCAAGTGAAACGAACATTTACCATTTTTTTCAAAGAGCTTACACAAACATGAGGTCAGTGAAATAGGTCGGAAATGAAGTGGGTCAGAACCGATTTTGCCTGGTTTCAAAACCGGAATAATTACTGCCTCCCGCCATGCACGAGGAAACTGTCCACACTGCCATAGTTTATTTGAAAGTATTTAATAATGCATCCAGTGTACGCCCAGGGAACACCTTGAACATGTTATTATGAAAGAGATCCGGGCCCTCCGCTACGCTACGGAGTCCACTGATTGCTGAGGTGAGCTCTGTTAGTGAGAATGGTGTAGTGTAAGAGAGATTATTAGTTGTGGAAAAATCAATGTTCTTCTGTTTGGACCTGGTTTTGTGCTGCATAAAATTTCTATCGTCCCTTCTAGACCGGTATCGGTAAGCAAACGCCTCTCCCAGGGCGTTTGCTACCTTTATTGGGTCCATGATTGTTCGGTTGTTCACACACAACACTGGAAGCAGAGCAGACTGAGAGATGCCCCCAATGCGTCGCATCTGGGAAAAAATGACTGCGGATGGGGTGGAACGATTTAGCTTTCCTAAGAAATCAACCCAAGACTTTCTCTTAGCTCGCCGGATGGTACGTTTGCAAACTGCACGAGATCGTTTGAAGGCGATGAGGTTTGTTTCAGTACTATTGTGTTTAAATCGTCTGTATGCTCTGCGGCGTGCTCTGATGGCGTCCCGGCACTCGTGAGACCTCCATGGGACCGGAGGGCGGCGAGGTTTTCCTGAAGTTCTCGGGATGTATCGAAATGCAGCCTCTCTGACATATGCAGAAAACTGTTCAATTCAATTGACAGTGTTGGGTCCCTTGGCAGGTCGGCAAAAAGATGGGCTAGAAGGCCCTGGAACTTTGATATGTCGGCTCTAGTAAAGTTCCATCGTTGTGGCCTATTACCTAGAGAAGCAGAGACTCCGCAGGTTAAGAAGATGGGGTAGTGGTCACTACCCAATGGGTCCCTATGCGTTGACCACTTGAAGACGGGTGCCAATTCCGGGCTACACAAACTGAGGTCAATGGCTGATTCGCGGCCAGAAGGCAGGGTTAAGTGCGTGACACTCCCGGTGTTTAAAAGGCATAAGCTTTCGTCGGCTATAAAAGCTTCGAGGTAGCGACCCCGAGTGTTAGTACTTCTGCATCCCCATGTAGTACTATGTGCGTTAAAATCTCCCAATAGGAGAAAAGGCCGGGGTAACTCTGCCACCAGCAGAGAGAGAGAGCTCCACACGGAGCATGGCAACTTCTGGAGAGCAAATAAATGGAGCATATCGTGAGCGTTCTTCGACCGACGGAAATGCGAGCTGCAACAGCTTGTAGTAGTGACTGCAAGGCGACCTTTACTGTTGGCACCCCCTGGTGTACGGCTATCAGAACACCTCCATGTGCTATAGTGTTACGCTGCATGTCATTTCGAAAAATAGTGTAGTCTTTAATGGAATACGAGGCCTCAGGAGATAACTTGGTCTCCTGTAGACAGACTGCCACAGGGTTATTGGATCTGATTGTGGTATGTAGGTCGAAGGCGTTAGGACGAGCCCCCCGACAGTTCCATTGTAAAAAGGTACTCATGGGGATGTGGGGTAAAAATAACTAGTTATATGTCAAAGTAATACGACGCTCCAGAAACGCTTGGAGAGGCGCCAATGGAGTTGCGGCGGTAGTGCCCATCCCTGGAATCAGGCTGTAGCCGCTGTTTCCTATGCGGGCTCTCCATACTGTTCGGAGATGGTGTTCCCGACAATTTCCGCTTGTCGGGGCGGTGTGATGGAGAACTCCCTGGAGGCGACAAGAACCTGCTGCCGGGGGGACGGGGCCGGGCCGCAGGACCTTGCGGAGTCCGAGGCCCCTGTCGCCGCGGAGGCGGTGGTGGGAGAGGGGGTGGACCGGTGTCTGCCCTTGGAGCCACTACAGGTTTTCGTGCGCCTACTGTTTGGCCTCTGGCGCACTTAATCGGGGTCTGCGGCAACTTTTCTGGTGTAGTGTGCTCGTCAGGTGATTTCTTGGCTGTAGTGCGGTGAGATATCGGTTTCCCGCCTTTTCCAACCACCAACCATGTATCTCTGACCGTCCCAGAAGCGTCCTCGGATCTCATAGATACAGTCGTGTTGTCCTCGATTACGGTTGGCTGTTTGTTTGTGTTTTCCTCTGGGGGCTTAGCAGATTCCTGGAGGGAGCTATATGGCATGATTTCTGGCACTGCTTGGGATACTGGCGTCTCAGCCTCCATGGTTGCGTTTGTCTCAAGGTCTAGAGAAGCGCTAACATCATTCTGAGGGGGCCTTGTGTGCATCAGGGGCTTTCCACTGTCAGTGTTAGTGGCCGTGGTCGGTGGTGTAAGCGATGGTACACCAGCGTGCGAAGAGGTCGATAGTTCCTCTCGTGCGGGAGGTAGAAATGTGATGATCATTCGCAAAAGGTCGCCAATGGTCATGTCAAGCAAATCCCTGACTTTTGTCGTCAGAGTGACGTGGCCTACACTTGAGGATCTGACGCGAGCTCCAGGTGAACTCTCGACCGGAAGGGAACTATGAGCTGTATCAGTTACCGTTGCAGTTGTAGTTGATTGGCGAGTTTGACTCATTAATGCGTCTCTATATGATACGGTGGGGTGATTTTCGTGATATATACGCTTAGCCTCTGCGAAGGACACAGCCTGCTTCACTCGGATCTCTGCAATTTCTCGTTCGGTTTTGTAAACTCTGCATTGCCGACTCCAAGCTGGGTGGCTTTCCTTACAGTGGACACACTTGGCATCCCCCTGATACTCCTTGCCATGTTCCGGCTGGCCGCAGCGGCCACATCGTGCTGCACCTCGGCAGGAACCAGCTCCGTGCCCAAAGCGATGACACCTAAAGCAGCGGAGTGGGTCCGGGACATATACTCTGACAGGGACCGATGTGTAGCCAACAAATACCCGGTTTGGAAGCGATGGAGCGCTGAACTCCAGGGTTATTGCATCAGTTTTACCCAGCCTTCGAGCTGTTGTGACTCCCTGATCTGAAAGCCCGTCCGCTATATCCTCGTCGCTGACTCCTTGCAGCTGGCGGCAGGATATGATGCCTTTGGTTCGGGAGCGGACAACACAAAGCTGTATTTCGACGGGAATATCCTTCTCTACCTTTTTCCCTTCCTCCCTGACCCAAAAGGTCAGATGGGAGGTAGATAGGGCAGACCGGGCGGCATCTGAGCGTTCAAACTCAACCAAAAGCGATCCATTTCTCCTCTGCTCGCATCTCCTCACCTTACCAAGTTTTTCAACGGCGCTTTTGCGTTGGAAGGGTGATAAAGTTGTCAGGGAGTTCTCTTTTCCGCGAATGATGACCTCCTTTGTTTCCATCTCTTCTTGAGAGAAGGCAATGTTACTACTTGTTTGTGTATGTGTTGTGTTGTTTTCCATGGTTTATATTCTAATTGCTCCACCATCCTCTCATCCTAAAAAAGTTGGATTTGATGGCTGTAGGAGGGTCCAACAGACCAGGCAGAGCCAGCTCACATCCGAGTCCGATCGGGCATCGCCTCCCCCTTCCTCCCTCAGCCCAGAGGGCGCAAGGTGCTCAATCCCAGGGCCAAAAAGCCACGCCAATGCCGAAAATGAGACCGCCGAGCGTGCCCCACCGGACCACGCCACCGACCGGACAATCGGCGATTGAACGGATCGCCCGAGACTCCGGCCCATCACGCATCCAAACAGGACACACACGCGGCCCCAGCCCGACAGCGCGCAGGCCAAGACCCCAGGAGAGTGCCCCAGGCCACAGCTGGACAGGGGGCGCCAGGCGTTGCTGACGTGGCTAGACCACCCGCGGAGGCTTCGGGGGCCTACCCCGGTTCGATCATGATATCAAGGCCAAAGGGAGCGTGTTAACTACCCCCTGCAGTAGGCTCCGAGCAGGGGGAGCCTCAGCTCCCCAGGATCCCATCTACCCGTCGTCGGAGCACAAGCCGGAGCTCGGAAAGAAGGAGGCCAGCCTATGTGGGCGCTCTACACCCGTAAAACGGCACCAGCAGCTCAAAGTGGTGGTTGCTGTTGCAAACTCTGACCCAGAAACGAAGATAAAAAAGCGGAGCGAAGAAACCAAACAAGAAAACATAATCGACCAGAGACACATGGATGGGAAGGTACAGGAAGGACCAGACCTTACCCAGCCACGGAGAGACCAGGGTAAACAGGGATTGAGGGAAAGAGGGACAGGAAGGGGATCAGTCTGCATAATCAAGCCCAGAAACGCTCCACACGCGGCCGAGGTGCGCACACTCAAGACGAGCGAGAGCCCACACACCCCGCCACACGCGGAGACATACCGGGCCGAACACGACAGACAGTGGGTAGGAGTGGAATTTAGGAGTGAGCAGAAAGGATGAGGTTGGAAGGGCATGGACACACAGGGAATTAAGGGGGAAAAGGAAGAGGAGCATGGAGCAGATAGGATTTGAAATTAGGAAGGCTAAGTAGGGATAAGGATGGCAGTTTCCATTTGGCCCCTCGCCCGAAGGCGGGGGCGAAACCCATCCTGCCAACTGGGGTCGCGGGTGTCGTCACATCCCGTACCCAATTATCCATGTGCCGGACAAGTCAGCAGGTGGCAAACTAGTCCAGCAGATGAAAATCGGTCCCCTGCGGGGGAGCTAGCGACACTGGAAGGTCCTGTTTGTGCTGCTCATGAGACAGGGCGACTGGACCTCTCTGTGACAAACACACAGGTGGCGATTTGGAAATAATCCCATTTAGGACGCTTTGAAACCAAATCACAAAACATACAAAGCTCATTCCCATCGTGTCAAGGGTAGGCAACTTTGCACATCAATCGATTGGAAGTGATTAGAAAATTGAGTCTACTTTCATTTTGTTGTGTGTTGAGGACATATTACAGCCTCTTCCACACCTGACAGTCTCAAATTTCTGCACAATACTGAAGAGAAATCTAGAGTAAGCGCCGTCTCACCGCGCCTCGTTGCCAGTTGCTCTGCCGACCGCTAGCAAAAGCGGACCGGCCGAACCCACCTCAGAACCACACCACCAGCAAATACCACCCGATATAGGGCGGCTCCCACTGAAGTTTCATCCTAATTCTGAAACGTTAGCGTTTCCAGACGTCAATGTACACACTCCTGACAAAAATGGCCAGCAGGCGACAGGCGACAGGGGAGCTGAGTCGCCCGGCTTCAGGCCTCGTCAGCTCCGTTTTGGCTCTGGTCGAACTGAAAACACGACTCGGCCATGGCTTACACACTGCTCTCCAGGAGCGCGACCGAATCCAAGGCCACTGCTTTTGAAGAGACCTTTAGATCGCTCTTGTTTTTCCCTCGCAGAGACGACATCGAGGAGGGGGAGGGGGGGGGTGCGGATATCCGGTGGTATGGCTCGCAGGTCTGAGAGTTAGCCAGGCTTAGTCTCTGAGTGGGAGCAGTGTCCCAAAACCTGGGGTGCTGGGTGCAGAACGACACCCAGTCAAGCAGAATTTTCCACTCACATTTATATTTTTTTCTGAATTTTCCACTCACTTCCAACAATACTTACTACTATTGAATTTTACTCAACAATACTTACTACAAAGGCCAGTTCCATTGCCTCCTCTACCAACGTCCACAGGAAAAAGAGCAGCAGAATCGACTAGAAGATCGCCAAATTAACTCGGCTCTTATGCGCTTCTTTCGCTTTTCTGCAAGAAAATCTGGCGATTTCTATTTTTCTGGCCAATTATACCTGGCATCCTTATCTCCACCGATTTCAGTGGAACAACTGAATCGAAATTCTCGCGCGCAAGACGCTCAGTGTCCCCTTCCTCCACCGAAGAAAGTTCCAATGGGTGAACACCGCCACTAAATTCCACCACTCACAAAATTGGTGAGTGGAAAATTAGACACCCTAGCCTAGTGTTGCCAAAAAATGAGCTGACAGCTTTGAAAGATACATTTCTGGAAAACAGTTTATCTGTGCACATGATTTCTAGGCTTACGTCCTTGAAAAGTTGTTTTTGTATTTCTGGTACCGAGAATAGTAAAAAAAAACATTTTTGGTCATCTTGTTGTTAAAAGTAATTATCTTGAAATTCGTATGCTATGCAGCATATTGTTTTGACATTGCATCGTAGAAAATTGACCATTTATTGCGAAGAAAATAATTTTTATCCATATCAGCCCTTCATTGCTGCGTCCACGCCCTGTGACACCCAAATCCACTCACGACACCCTACGACACCCTAGGCATAAATACGCTGGTATTTAAGTTGAACTGAAAGTGTCCGGTACTTGAATACATTGAAACTCTACATTTTCATTAAATGATTTTTTTGGGCAACAAGAATGCATCCAGTTACCCTTCAAACATCGGCGCTTTTTTGTATGGCTGGTCTACGGCGTGGACTTACCAAATCGCCGTCTTTACATCTAGTAAATAAAAGCGGCGTCTTTAGGCTTTTTGAAAGGCCGGTTTCTTATTCGTTATTGACAAAACGTTGCTAGTCTTCCTCTTGGTGTGCTTTTAGTTGTATAATTTTCTAGTCTATAAGCATTTAGAAAATTGATTTAGAGCAATTTTTGAAATGCAAATTATGTAGCTCATGCGACCGGCAAGCGGCAGGCGATCAGAAATTTAAAGTAGTAGTCGCTCTGACGCTGTCGCAGCCCGCCGCACCTGGCTTATTGTAGACGAAAGGAATAAACAACAGAAAGAAGGCTGTAGCTTCGATTAGATTGATAGAAAGCAGAATATTCATATGAAGGTGAGTAGATATGTGAAGAGGAGCAGGGGGATTGACAGGTAAAGAAAAGAAACTTTTAGCAAGAGTCTGGAAGAGTTTACTGCCATGATAGAAAGTTTGTAGTTTCGTCTGGGTTAGTTAAGTGTAAACCAAGGCTCTACTGGGCCCTAGCATAGGTGTATGCGAGGTGCAGTGATTGAGGTCAGGAGTGACCTCCAAAATTCCGATAACTATAGGTATAGGAGGGGCGTTGTCCCGGACAGAAAAAACTATACAGTGCATGCTTAGATAATTAATTTTGGCACTAAGTATTGCATGAGAAAATCCCTTTACATTTTTCACCACCTGCCGGTCTCGGAGGCCCCCTCTGCAGAGTTGGTCTAAGGGGGCCCCGATATTTCGTCTCAGGGGCCCTTTAGAGCTGGTCGTGTGGGAGAGGAGAGGAGGGGCACAAGAGTTGGTCTAGGGAAGCCCCCCAAGAGTTGATCTTCATCCCACAAATGTTGGTCTTGGTGGCTCCCAGAGTTCTTTCCCCCGAAGGTGGGTCTCAGAGGCCCTCAAAAAGTTTTTTATTTGTGGCAATTCACCAATTCCTTAAAAAATAATTGGAGACTGCATCAGGGGGGTTTCAGTTGGTAAAGATTTACCTGCTTAACCCATATTTTTCACATGGTAATAGTCAAACAATGCTGCTTGGGGACGATTTAAAAATATTTACTTTGAGAAAATTAAAGGAAATATCCATCCCTCAGTTCAAACAAGGGCTCTGAGAGTTTACCACCTGAGCACCCAAATTGGAAAATTTTTTACTCCGCCATGCATTTTGAGGGGAATTTTCCACTCACTCGCCATACATTCCGAGCTGAATTTTCCACTCGACACCCTTGCGCAAAACCTATTTTGGGTCACTGGGTGGGAGTGAACCTGTAAACACGATTAGGAGAAATTTCCGCGCATATCACAATCTGACACGATGCGGGGAGGGGGGTGAACAAAAATTACTCGTCCGATAAAATCTGTACAGCCTTCTACATCATAAATGTCGAGGAAAAATAATGAGCAACACATCAAACCTAGGTAAATGGCGCGTGCTCACAGGGGATTTCCGTAAGCGGTACGATCCTTCCATTCGACAACAGAACGAAGAGGACCCTTTACCTACCTGAGGCGAGCAGGCCGGCGGCGAAGTTTTTGGCGCGAAGCAGCGACTCGTTGTAGTGGAGCCACTGGTACGGCTTCTCTTTGTCCTCGTGCCAGCCCAGCGCGGGGCCGTTATCTGCAGAAGACGGCACATTGCTCAGCTGGGCGCCAGGAGAGCCCCACCTGACCACTCGGAACTGGGTAGCGACACCCTCTAGTGCCGAGCTGGAGGCCTGAGTTCGAATCCGGCCCCGGCCTCCCGCCACACGCGGAGTTAGCTGACACGCTGACAACGCCGCCTGGCCACGGACAGATCCACAGCTCCAGTTGGGAGGGGAGAGGGGACAACTGTCCCAGATGAGGGGGAGCTGGTAGTGGATTGACTCTAAGGTGTATTTAAAACTGCGTCTTTCCTCGATAGGGATGCCCGGGTACCACAATAAACCGTCACAGTAGCTATAACATATATTTTGCATTTTCCTGTTTTTCATTTCATGGACTTTTTAAATGGTGTTAGGCAGCTAATCAGGCCTGTGGAAGGCTAAAAAACCAGTTTCTATCACCTTTTAATATGTTGGTTGTCGACATCGTTTCAAATTTGGGCACGCTCATTATTAAAAACACATCCCTTCTCCCCCCCAGTGGATCCTCCGATCCAATGGACCTCGGTGTAGGGAGATCGCAGAGCCCAGCACACAACTCCGCCCGTCCTCTACGTCCGACTTGACTCAGCGCCATCTATTTGAGCCACACCCAGCGCAGCTGAGGCCCCCGTACCGCCGGTAAAGGTGGCGTGCACAGTTCAGGTAATCCCGCGGATTTAACACAACCTGCCGGGTCCTCGCTCGTCTGAAAGGATTCATCGCTGCGGTAACCGTTAACAAAGGAGATGTTCTTCACGGGTCTCTGCCAGCCAGTGGTAGGTTGTAATAAACTTCGCCAATCATATTAGTTCTAAGCGTTGCATTTTAGGATTCAAAGCATGTGTTCTTAGTTCTAAGCGTTACATTTCAGGATATACAATCCGTATGATCAGGGAATTCACCGCCGATTACGATGATAATGGAGTCATTGAGTCCTTAAAGTGTTTTTTCACCAGCAATTAAGTACAGGCCGCACTATAGTGCTGGGGAAATATCCCATGATGAACTCGATCGGCAGTCCCATCCGGATCGTATTTCGGCCATGGAGCCTTGGCAACTGAAACGTACATTTCCCGCTCGCCGACCCTAATTTCCGATGTAAATATTACACTCAGCACCCAAGCGCAAAACCAGTTGTGGGATACAGCTGAATGGGACTATGACACAGAAGACCTAGGAGATGACAGGTGACCTTCGCTCCTAGCCTAATATTTCCCATTATGACCTGTATCAGTAGCCGCGTATTCCTCGACCAGGCTTACCATGTCTGCACGCTTAATGGCTAAAATAACGCGAGCTAAAACACTGAGGTAGTTAGACCAGAAGCGATTTCCATTGCAGGACTAACACATTTTCACAGCATTTCCCATAGACTAGGGGAGATGGTAATGTCCTTACGCTGTCAAACCTCCGGATTGGTCTTAAATTTCACGAATCAATTTTTATTCGTCTTGATTTAATGGAGAGATATTTCACAAACGCGTTACCATAATTCTTCTGACCCTAAACAGCTGAGTATTTGCGTTCCAACTTTAAAAGGCTTCAAACGACCCTCTCAGTTTGTCCGCCAAACTTGGAAAACTTGCGAGTTTGCCCTCCCTCCTAGTAAAGTTCCCGCTGCGAGAACTGTCTCCCCAAAACGCATCCCCTCATCTGTGGATTTCTCCCTACACGCAGGGCTCCCGCTAAAACAGTCCCCCTTCACCCATGTAATCCCGCTGGGAGAACCCCCCCCTCAGTTCCCTCCACCTGTGATTTCCTCTTGTCAGTACTCCTATCGTGGTTCTCCAGTTCCTCCACTTGTGAGTTTCTCCTACCTGTCGAGTCCCTCCCCTACCTGAGGGTTCTGACCTCCGCCCACAGCAGCAGTTCACAGCTGTCTGGCTGGGTGGGGGTTGCACTGGTACTCACTGGAGAGTTTGGCTCCGCGCCGGAAGGCGTCGTAGAGGGTGCGGCAGTTGTCGTCCAGCCACCGGAAGTGCTGGCCGTCTTTGGCGCCGGTGTGCGGAAGTCGCGACTTCCGCACAAGTTCCGGTCCCTGTCGAACACGCCACAACGCCATCACAACCTGTTCGCACCGGCGGGCCCAGCGGCCGCCACAACACATGGCACCTCCCCACAATGCCCATTCTGTTTACGAACACTGCGTCAGTTTCCATTTTTCTTTACGAATACCAGGTGCTTTTCCACAAACTGCTGCCCTGTTAACCCCGTACCCTAAACAGCCGGTCTATACCGGCCACTGCAAGTGTGTGCGACGTGACTCGGGGGTTATCCACAGCGCGTCTGCTGCTGACCTTTAACGCCTGTTGACCTCCATCCCTCCGGAAGGGAGTAGTGACTGGTGGCTGGTGCGAAAGTCGGGCCCACGCACACGGCTCGAAAACCCGCCATTCTTCGCACTGAATCACACTGATAAACACCGAAGCCGCGTGGAAATACGGAGCATGCACTGCGGGGGTTCGCGGCATAGGAATGTCTAACGATTTTATTAGTTTTGGATGTTTTTGAAACATCTGCATGTTGTTTGTTCTTGTTTGAGGTGTTTAAGTGTATGCCTGTTGAATTCTTAACTTCGCCTGTCAGTAAGCATAACTTTGTTCGTGATTGTCTTTAATAAGCAATCATACATCTAATTCCTGTCAACCAAAACAACCCTTTCCCGATAGGTTAATAACGAACGGTTGAAATGAGATCTTCCAGATAGACTGCTTGCTAACAATCGTGTGTACGCAGTTTTTATCACGATGGTTTTGTCGCACCGATCTGACATAACTAGCATGGTATTCTGACCAAACAACTATTCACTTCGGAATTTTCCCTTGGTATTCTGACCAAACACAACTATTCACTTCGGAATTTTCCCTTGGTATTCTGAGCAAACAAAACTATTCACTTCGGAATTTTCCCTTGGTGTTCTGACCAAACACAACTATTCACTTCGGAATTTTCCCTTGGTATTCTGATGAAACAAAGTTATCAGTTTCGTAATTTTTCCTTGGTATTCTGACGAAACACAATTATAAGTTTCGGAATTTCCCTTTAGTGTTCTGACGAAACACAATTATTCGTTTCAGAATTTTCCCTTGGTATTCTGACGAAACACAATTATTGGTTTCGGAACGTTCCCTTGGTATTTTGACGAAACACAATTATTCGTTTCGGAATTTTCCTGAGTCTGGTGTTTCAGTTCGGAAAATGAATCAACCACGACACGGGGTGCAGAGTACACATTCCTTCGCCAGGAGTCTGACTGACGCCCGGTATTTTGGTCACGCGGCTGTGCCGAGGGAGCATCCAGTCTCGGAGCCAACCGCTGGGGGAGCAGCCAGTCCCGGAGCCAACGGCTGGGAGCAGTCATTCCCGGAGCCAACCGCTGTCAGTCCCGGAGCCAACCGCTGGGGGAGCAGCCAGTCCCGGAGCCAAACGCTGGGAGCAGCCATTCCCGGAGCCAACTGCCGGGAGCAGCCAGTCCCGGAGCCAACCGCTGGGGGAGCAGCCAGTCCCGGAGCCAACGGCTGGGAGCAGCCATTCCCGGAGCCAACCGCTGGGAGCAGTCAGTCCCGGAGCCAACCGCTGGGGGAGCAGCCAGTCCCGGAGCCAACCGCTGGGGGAGCAGCCATTCCCGGAGCCAACCGCTGGGGGAGCAGCCAGTCCCGGAGCCAACCGCTGGGAGCAGTCAGTCCCGGAGCCAACCGCTGGGGGAGCAGCCAGTCCCGGAGCCAACCGCTGGGGGAGCAGCCAGTCCCGGAGCCAACCGCTGGGGGAGCAGCCAGTCCCGGAGCCAAACGCTGGGAGCAGCCATTCCCGGAGCCAACTGCCGGGAGCAGCCAGTCCCGGAGCCAACGGCTGGGAGCAGCCATTCCCGGAGCCAACCGCTGGGAGCAGTCAGTCCCGGAGCCAACCGCTGGGGGAGCAGCCAGTCCCGGAGCCAACGGCTGTGCTGAGGGAGCAGCCAGTCCCAGAGCCAACCGCTGGGAGCAGTCAGTCCCGGAGCCACCTCGTCCTTCTAGCCTCACGGGACGTCGAAAGGAGCATCGCAGTAGTAACGGTGACGACGGTCGAGCCAAAAGACTGCACTGGTGGTACCTACCGCCACAAACAGCCACTCATCTCTGGTTGTTTGTCTCGTGTGCTGTTTGTTCGAGACATGGTATTGAGCTGTATCGTTACACACAGTGTCATGGACAGATCTCTGGGAGGGGGAGGGCACGAGTAGGGGGCTATTCCAGGAGGCAAGGGTCCGATGCGCGACACGCGCTGGGGCACCATGTAACTCCAGCGGCTTCATAGAGGTGGTTTGTTCTTCCATTCCTGCCGCTGGCACGGAGACGCACACACTGGAACATCTCGAAAGCGAACGGGGATAATACAGTCATTGTGCAACTGGAAAAGCAAGCTCTAAATACCAGTGTTGTGACATTTCAGTCCCCAATCAGACGGATCGGATTTGGATCGACATGGTGTGGAGGCCGATTGGCTGGATTGGTCCGAGAGTTGGGACGTGAACGGGATTAGATCTCAGTTCCCCCGGCGGTGACACACGCAGCTTCCAGTCCAAGGGTGTCGGTACCGCTGCCTAGCGTGTCATCGCTCCGCGCAGTCAACGCTGGAGACCCGCCACGTGACAGCCTGCTCGTTCAATCGGCACAGAAACACTCCCGGCAGCAGGGGCAGACCCAGCAGGCTGGTCTGGGGAAGGGGCACGGTCGGACTGCCCCCTCCATGGATCCGCCCCTTCCCAGCAGAGCGCGCTGGCACGTCTATCCTCCGCAAGCCTCCGCCCCTCGTCACCGTCCGACAACACCCGCTGGAAACGACGGGGTAGTGGCCGACGACCTGCTGCACACATACCTCATGCCCCTGAGGAGACCCGAGCCTCCGGATGGTTCCCGACACTTGCATATTGTGAGTTGTTGGGCGTCTGTTTCGGCTCCGCTTTGCTTGCAGAGCGAAGCGCGTCGCCGTACCTAAGACACTCCTTAGACGTCGACGATGTGATAACGTTGGCGATTTCACAACGTGATGGCCTCTGTGACGTGATATCCCTTCCTATCACTATGTGATAGCCTTCCTCATCTATCACAATGTGATAGCCATTCTTTACTGTCGGTGCGCTCTCGACTTCCAGAGATGATGAGGAAGCCTCTGACCGCATCGTGATGCATCCAAAACACCACGGTGATATCCTTCTCTGACATTACAATACATAACTACTGGGCTAGCAGCCAGGGGCGCCGCCATGGATTTTACGGAAGAGGAGGGGATAAGCAGCGATCTGACGAAGGCCAGTGAAGTGGGTGCCAAGTGAAGACACTTCCCAGACGACTTTTAATTTTAGAGGCAGAGGTTTAGAGGCAGTTCACCCGCAATCAGCGTAAGCATATTTCAGCAAGTCCACTTTGATGGGTGCGACTAAAAACGAAAATCACCTGCCATGGGCCAAACCTTCGAGAGGACGTTCCTCCTGGTTTGCCTGTTGGGCGCAAGACTTCTCGATCCAGGGGCATTCCTGGATTGGGTAACAGTGACACGATAATAAAAAGCCCATTCAGCCCTAGGGAGCCCACCAAAATCCAGGAGGCACCGGCTCTCGATCCATGGTTGGAGAAACGCGTCCCCTTGCCACCCCGCTTTCGATGTTCGTGGTAGTGGTAACACATGGCCAGAGCACGCTTCAGTCCGCCGACACCAGAGTTCGGGCGGGTGGACCTGTGGCCGGCCCTGACTGCTCCTCCACGTCTCCTCATGCCCAAGCGATGCTGGCAGCTGTCCACCAGCCACACCACCCCACTTTCCCAAGGAAGCTTTTATTTCGTTATCGCAGTAACTGTCCCCCAAATACACGCTGGCACTGCATTACCCACACCTTGCCTAAAGCGCCGCCGCAGGGTGTGGCCTGACGAACCTTCCGTCATTTTGCGACGTTGTTCCACCGGTGACCTTGCCTCGAGGTGAGCTGCGACGCCGCAGGCGCCGGGATTGGGCTGACGTTCGGCCGTGCACCGTTTGGCACCGCACCCAGCCCAACCTCCACGCCCCACGCAGCCACCTTGAGACCAGTTTTAGAACTCAATGTCTTTCTGTCATACTGGCGTCAGCGCGTCAGAAATGGCACCGAACTGAGGCGGGGGTCTGGCCAGCTTCTTTACGAGCACACAAATATAAATTATGCACAAACTAAGCAGCAAATTCTCCGAGGCAGACGTCTGGTCGCTGATGTGACATCCCTCCAGTCGCGTCAAGGTAGGCTTCCGTCATGTTCCCGAGCACAAAACACGCAGTTCAAGCTGAGAACGCATGCGAGCTCTTCTTTAGACGTTAAAACAGAGTCGCAGTAGCTGGCACGGACAGTCCGCTCGCATGGCCCGGCCGAGTCGTCTCCAGCATCCCGCCGCTGGCGCTGCTCACTGGCGCCGTCGTTACCAGCCTGCTGGCGGAAAAGCTGTGCCAGAGGACCGCCCTTTGGTGGTGCTAGGTGACCTTTTGGACGGGCTTGTCATTCAGGAAGCTGGCACAGATGTGAGGGATGAGTGTGACTGGTCAAATCTTTTACAAAATCACAATACTATAAGATGCGATATTGTCGCAGTACAAGCTCTGCAGCCTGCCATCAGATGACGGCCATGCGTGGGTAGGGGAAGCAACATGGACAATGGGAAAATTCCGCCCAATGTCGTGTTTCAGGCTTTACCCCCTACACCAGCCGCGTAGACTAAACAACGCCTCGTTAATCGACCGTTGTTTGCCCCGCACTTCGGTCGCGTCCGAAAAGCGCCAACAATAACAACAGCAGCAGCAGGTCACTGGGGCTTTGGGGCTTGGGCAGCAGCCCGTGTCAGGGCTTTGGCGGGCCGCGGGCCAGGTGACAGGTGTGACGCAGACAGGAGAACTCCCCCAGCCACCGGGCCCTCCACACTGCCAACCTCCCACGGCCACCGGGCCCTCCACCTCCTCCACAACCTCCCACGGCCACCGGGCCCTCCACATCCCACGGTCACCGGGCCCTCCACCTCCCACGGCCACCGGGCCCTCCATCTCCCACGGCCACCGGGCCCTCCACCTCCCACGGCCACCGGGCCCTCCACCTCCTCCACAACCTCCCACGGCCACCGGGCCCTCCACATTCCACGGCCACCGGGCCCTCCACCTCCCACGGCCACCGGGCCCTCCACCTCCTCCACAACCTCCCACGGCCACCGGGCCCTCCACCTCCTCCACAACCTCCCACGGCCACCGGGCCCTCCACATCCCACGGTCACCGGGCCCTCCACCTCCCACGGCCACCGGGCCCTCCATCTCCCACGGCCACCGGGCCCTCCACCTCCCACGACCACCGGGCCCTCTACCTCCCACGGCCACCGGGCCCTCCACCTCCTCCACAACCTCCCACGGCCACCGGGCCCTCCATCTCCCACGGCCACCGGGCCCTCCACCTCCTCCACAACCTCCCACGGCCACCGGGCCCTCCATCTCCCACGGCCACCGGGCCCTCCACCTCCCACGGCCACCGGGCCCTCCATCTCCCACGGCCACCGGGCCCTCCACCTCCTCCACAACCTCCCACGGCCACCGGGCCCTCCACCTCCTCCACACTGACAAGTTCCAAGTCCGGGGTTTGCCGGTATGCCCTATCACACGGCGATCTCAGTCTGGATACTCTGCTAACGGGGCCACGTTCCCCTATAACGAGGAGGGCAGAGGCAGGGGGAACACCCACATAGCAAACACAACAGCCAGCACATGACTGACGTGTCTGCTTGAACTGTTTCGACTTATAGCCAATGTTCTGCTCCAGTGCGTTACGCCGGAGTCAGGAGCGGAGCACGTGATGTCCGTTCCCAATGCGTCTACACTGTCTGCTCGAGATTGGAGGGAATACAATTATAAAATGGAGAACCCACAAGTTTCAAAACACCAGAGCCTGGGCCAAGTTACGTCCGGTGTGGAACGGTTTCCATCATAAAAACACACGTCTCAGGACCCCGGCAGACATTCTGTGCCACCGTCATCGTTGTTGCTCGGTGATCTCCGGCCACACCCCTCCTGTTTCTGCACGTCAGCTGTGCCGGCCAGCGTGGACGGGAATAGGCTTGGTCTTGGCATCAGCCTGGCGACTCGCCCGCGCAACATTTGGCACCATTTCAAATGGCGTTGGGCAGCGCTGGGACCGGCGCGCCGGGCCGCGCGCTCACTTCATAGAATCGCTACATGCAAACGCAGACTGCTTTCACGAGCTGTCTGGTTGGACTATGTCGGCGACGGAGGTACTTCCTGCTATCTGCAGTGTTTTGTCAACAGGCCCTCTTCATCAATGGGTGCCCCCCGCCCCAGCTCTGCCAACCCCGCACATATACCGCGCCCGTATTTGTGGTGGGGTCCCAAGCGTGATATACTCACTGGACTCGCAGCTGATCACTGGGGACATGTGCCCTCCCAAGGCCTTCCCTCGTGGCTGATCACTGGGGACATGAAGGCCCTTATTCTAGCCACGACGGAATCCCTCTCTATCTGGTTGAAACAGCTTGATTGATCAAGTCTAAAGCCCCTCACACTTATGAACTTCGCAATGCAAAGTATCTGGACTACACTTACCAAATCTAACTTTTAAGTGCCATTCCCTAGCCACCATTTTTCCGAAAAGGATAACAAATCAGAATCCAACCATACCATGCTCATTTATAATTCGTCTAGACTTCCAGACGGGGGCCCGATAACGTTTCCAAATATTAGCCCTCCAACAACAGCACGCAGGATAATTCAATAACGCGACGCAACGTTGTTGCTCGCCAACACCGCAAAACATACTGGAGGATTTCCCGACCACATTCATAGCTCTCTTCAGGACAGCTGGCTTCGCAGCTCCGACCTGAGCCAGTTGCGGGCTTTTTCAGTACCCGAACTCTCCCAACACATCAGATATCGAAAATAACCCCAGTCCCCGTCACTTTTTCACGACCCAACAACACTGCAGCAATCAGCCCAGAATACAGCAGCAATCAACACCACCGCCAGTAGCCTCATATATTTAGACCTGACGCCTACATCACCATTGGCGGATCCCGCAGTTGTGGTGGGCAGTGCCAGTGACACTCTGGTCAGGGAGCGCCATTTCGGCCCAAGGGAGGTGCTATTTCGGCCCCTTGGGGACGCTATTTCCGCCAGAGGCTCCATTTCATCAAGAACAACCTGTCAGGCGGGCGCCAAATCCATTGTGGGGTGCCAATGTCCTGAGGATGGGGGGCGGAGGGGGTGGGAGATGGGAAGGGATTTGAGGGATTTGATGTTCTCACCCTGTTGGGAGGGATTTGAGGGAACATACCAACTAAGGGCTTCTGGGCGAGGAGCGCCGGGGCGGTTCCAGGGTTGGCTTGGCGCGGTTTAAGGCCGCCGGGTGTTTGATCGGGGTAGGCACCTGTCCTACCTCCCCCTGGATCCGCCTGCTCTCATCGATACGTCAGCAATCCCCAGGTCCGTCGGAGGGCGGGTATTTGAAACTGGTGCGTAGGTGCTTGCTAGGGGCGGGGGGGTAAAGAGTGGAGCAGGGGGAGGGAGGGGGTCATCGATTGCCTGGACCACCTTGCAGCGGGACAGAGCTCAACAGCAGCCTCCAGTGAAGGTTGGGTGGTCCAGGCTGGGTTCAAGAGAATGTGAACTTCTCGGAGTTCTATAAAGGGTTTGTAGGGACAAAATATGGCTGAAAATCATGAAAACTATTTGTTTCCACCTTAAATTGCGTTTTGAAGAAAAATGTAGGCTCTTTCACAAAGTTGAGGAGGTCATTAGAACTGTGCGGCATCTGCAGCCTGATCATAGGCAGAGCATGGCCTCGATTCGACTCTGAAACAAATACAGTGCACCATCGATATGTCATATTCAGTCCTAACGTTCTCGTCAAATATTGAAAACCAACGGCAGAGATTATATGAAATCAATCTTAATACTCTCACCCAGTTGCAAGGGTTTTGAGGGATCACATAAACAATTTCAGAGGTTCTGCCGGGACTTGAACTCGGGACCGGTGGCTTAGGAGACAGGAATGCTATCCACTAAGCCATCTGTCGCCTGGGGCTCCTTCAGGGGGCTCCTGAGACTAACTGGGGGAACCCTGAGAGCAACACCTCTGACACGAATTCTCGGGGTAGCAGGGGGAGGGGGGGCAGATCAGCTCTCGGGGTCTCCTGAGACTGAATTCCTGGGGGGGGCAGATCAGAGTCCTTAGCAGTGCTAGAGATCGCCCGAAGGTTGGATTAAAGCGCGGGGGCTACCGGGGCTTTTGAATCGGCTTTTCATTGAAAGAGCTCGGTATCCCCACAAATATAAATCCACTTGTGCTGTACACATTTATAAAGCAAATTTATGGTGCCAAGCTGCGCATCGTCCAGGCTTACACACCGACAGAGCTAAAAACTTAAGGAAAATTTGTAATTTGAGGAAAATTTAAATAAATTTAAATAAATTTAAATTTAAGGAAAATGAAGGCTGAAAAAGGTTTTTACATTGAAAATAATTGAGACTCGTGTTCTCAAGAACATTCGTCGGCCGTGAGTTACGCCGCCCTACCTCCGACTGTCAATCACCCTATCCCCCCAGCCGCAGCCACGTCCGGGGGCAGACGCCGGAACTCCCCGTTCGCTCCTCTGGAATGCCGGCCTGCATTCCGGCTCTGAGCCCGGCGGCCACCAGTCGCGGTCGGCCGCGCAGTGGTGTGACTCGCATCGACCAATCAGCGCGCAGCACGCAGTCACGGCTCCACGTGCAGCGGCATTCGCGTCCGCGCGCGGGAAACCGGCGACGCCGGCCTCCGGTAGAGATGCCGGCTACACACAGAGGCGACAAGCCAGCCGAGTCCGTAGACTAACCCACATTACCAGTTTTTATAGCTAACATGCAGTTACAGTTTGCTTGAACATGAATATTTCCCCGTCACTGGCTAGAGCCCGCTTACCTCTTAGTCAAATAGTATAATAACGCCTATTTTATTTTGACTCCGTCCCCCGATGGAATACTTTTGGATCCGCCTGTGTAGCGCTTGATAATCCTGCGGCTGACTGCTCCATCCCCCTTGATGTTACGTAATTAAGGACGACCCTTTACTAGGATCGGACGGTATTCTTTTTCTGGACTGGCCGGGTTCCGACTGTGGCAGCTCCGACAGAGCTGCGGTCACCGTCCGATCTCGGCGCCGTACGCGTGGTCACGAGCGCAGGGCAGAACCTCACGGGAGGTGGTCCCTCAGGACTGGCCGGGCTCCGACTGTGGCATCTCCAACAGCATCTGCGGTCACCGTCCGGTCTCGGCGCCGTACATGTGGTCACGAGAGCAAGGCAGAACCTCACGGGAGGCCAGACCCCGTTCAAGTTGTTTGGCAGCATTACGTCATCATGGCTGGAGAGGCACTACAGTTACTATGCAGGGCATTGGAGAAATTGCACTTTTTCGAAGCTCTAAATAACCTGTTTTAGAACTGTATCAACAAAACTTATATGGTTGAACAGAAAGCTAAAAGATTTTTATTTGTGAAACCATCAGACGTTTTGCAAAAAATCCAGTGAAGAATATTATTTTTACAAATTTTCCAGAGCGTGTCAAAATAAGAACATGTTCAGCACTAACAGCTGTTTGCAGTAAGACTAATCTTGATTTTGATTGGCTGTTGATTTCTGACCTTTGATTGGCTGTTGGTGGTACGTGCAGCAGAAGACAATAAACACCGGTGATCTCTTGAGCGAAGGTAAATTTATTTCTCTCGGCTATTAGGTAGGCCTGAGTTGATCAAATAAATGCATGCCCTTTCAACAAATTCTTTGAAGTGTTATAATTTTTTTCATTAGATTTACGTAAAATACGCTGCTCGCCGTTGAAATCAAGGTTACTGTCAAATGGGTGAAACAAGTTGATTTCGATTTATACTAGATTGGTGCCAAATACGCCCAAACTTGGTATGTTTCAGCTGATCCTTCCAAAAACTTAGTAGAATCTCCTATAACTTAGTAGGAAATGGCGGTGACGTCATCATGGGAGGACTATATTTAGTAGGAAACTTGGTTGTACCCGTAGTTAAAGTACCCTGACGGGAGGCGGTCTCGCGGGCTGGCTCAGGCACGCCACGGACCTGTACATTGACTACAGTCGTAGAGCGCCATGGAATTTTTACTGGAGGGGGGGCGTAACCTGGACTGGCGATTACCGAGGATGGGGAAACATGCTAGAACACCCCGCAGTCAGGACAAATTCATGAAGTAGGGAACTTTAACCTAAGTCCACGCTGTTAATACGGAGAAAACACCAACCACCTGGGTGCAGTACCACACTTTGAGGGAACGCCACGGTTTGACAGGGGTGGGGGTGGAATAAATAAATAAGCCAGAAATAAAAAAAGCCAGGTTTAGCGGACCACTCCGCCGGCCAGTCACGATTCGTTCCTTTTTCAGGTGAAAATATGCAGTCACATTCAGCGGACGCGGCCTTCGCAAAGCTTTACATGGAAAACAACGGACTGGTGTGCGTTTGTATCGTGACAGAACCCGGCTTTGACGTTTCGGCTCAAAATACTGCTCTCATTTGTCTGCGCTACAGTCGACATACCCATAGGATACATCCGTTTCTAGGCGGAAAACAGCGTCCTCGCTCGGCACGTGCCGGTGTACTCAGGTCACTACTACCCTGGGTACAACTGAAGGACCAGAGCAGCCCACGCGGTGCCCAATTATAGCCACGAGACGCCAAGAAAAACAGAGCTCAACATGTTGAACTTCAGAGCAGAGGGCAGCCTTACTACCGAAGGTCAACAGACATGCTTACGGTGCACGCCCCATCTGTACAACCAGCCTTCGTATGGGGCGGCTCATACTTGTCTCAGGATATACCACCAGAATGCTTCAGATTTACAACTCTTGACGTAGAAAATCCCATGCGTCCGAAGGTAGCCAATCAAGCAAGGCGGATCTACGGGGAAACCCCATCGATCCTCGGCGCCTCCTTTGATGCGCGCATCGACGTCCTGCGTTAGGATTTGACACCCACCCGACAGGTTTTTTCCGCCCACCAGTGGCGCCCCCTGGTCCAGATGAAGCCCCCATCGGAGATCCTGGATCCGCATATGCAGCTGAACAAGCATAAGGGAAAGCCCCAACAACCACCAATCCGGTAGAGGGAACTGCATTTGAAAAGGAAGAAATCAATGCGATTAACGATACCAATGTTTGACAAATCATCCCAAATTTAGAGATTATTTAGCCGGGGTGACTTTCACGGAGCTTTCAAAATTGGGACTGGCCGGGCTGCCCCGTGGCGGCGGAGCAATTTTGACAGGGGAGAGAAGCGCTTTCCAACCCAATAATTTCCAGTCGACACCATAGGATTTGTTCATTTCAGGACGGGTTCATCCCATGTAGCGCCGTCCGTGCGGCTGTCCATGCAGCGGTAAATATACAACCGTTGTTTGGGGAGCAACAACTAAACATCATCGTCAACAAGTGTTTGTTAAGAATGTCGAGCAAAGTCGGGGTACGTGGGAGAAATGCATTTCTTCCCCTCCCCGCCCTCCAAAAAACGCTTGGCAAACTCATATGTAGCAAAATTCGCAAGGCAACTATCCTGCCCCGACGATGTCTTGTTGGCCAGCCGGTTTCACGGCCTGCACCGGCGCCGGTTTCACCGCCTGCACCGGCGCCGGTTTCACCGCCTGCACCGGCGCCGGTTTCACGGCCTGCACCGGCGCCGGTTTCACCGCCTGCACCGGCGCCGGTTTCACCGCCTGCACCGGCGCCGGTTTCACGGCCTGCACCGGCGCCGGTTTCACGGCCTGCACCGGCGCCGGCTTCACCGCCTGCACCGGCGCCGGTTTCACGGCCTGCACCGGCGCCGGTTTCACCGCCTGCACCGGCGCCGGTTTCACCGCCTGCACCGGCGCCGGTTTCACCGCCTGCACCGGCGCCGGTTTCACCGCCTGCACCGGCGCCGGTTTCACCGCCTGCACCGGCGCCGGTTTCACCGCCTGCACCGGCGCCGGTTTCACGGCCTGCACCGGCGCCGGTTTCACCGCCTGCACCGGCGCCGGTTTCACCGCCTGCACCGGCGCCGGTTTCACCGCCTGCACCGGCGCCGGTTTCACGGCCTGCACCGGCGCCGGTTTCACGGCCTGCACCGGCGCCGGTTTCACGGCCTGCACCGGCGCCGGTTTCACGGCCTGCACCGGCGCCGGTTTCACCGCCTGCACCGGCGCCGGTTTCACGGCCTGCACCGGCGCCGGTTTCACCGCCTGCACCGGCGCCGGTTTCACCGCCTGCACCGGCGCCGGTTTCACCGCCTGCACCGGCGCCGGTTTCACGGCCTGCACCGGCGCCGGTTTCACCGCCTGCACCGGCGCCGGTTTCACGGCCTGCACCGGCGCCGGTTTCACCGCCTGCACCGGCGCCGGTTTCACCGCCTGCACCGGCGCCGGTTTCACCGCCTGCACCGGCGCCGGTTTCACCGCCTGCACCGGCGCCGGTTTCACCGCCTGCACCGGCGCCGGTTTCACGGCCTGCACCGGCGCCGGTTTCACCGCCTGCACCGGCGCCGGTTTCACCGCCTGCACCGGCGCCGGTTTCACGGCCTGCACCGGCGCCGGTTTCACCGCCTGCACCGGCGCCGGTTTCACGGCCTGCACCGGCGCCGGTTTCACCGCCTGCACCGGCGCCGGTTTCACCGCCTGCACCGGCGCCGGTTTCACCGCCTGCACCGGCGCCGGTTTCACCGCCTGCACCGGCGCCGGTTTCACCGCCTGCACCGGCGCCGGTTTCACCGCCTGCACCGGCGCCGGTTTCACCGCCTGCACCGGCGCCGGTTTCACCGCCTGCACCGGCGCCGGTTTCACCGCCTGCACCGGCGCCGGTTTCACCGCCTGCACCGGCGCCGGTTTCACCGCCTGCACCGGCGCCGGTTTCACCGCCTGCACCGGCGCCGGTTTCACCGCCTGCACCGGCGCCGGTTTCACGGCCTGCACCGGCGCCGGTTTCACCGCCTGCACCGGTGCCGGTTTCACCGCCTGCACCGGCGCCGGTTTCACCGCCTGCACCGGCGCCGGTTTCACCGCCTGCACCGGCGCCGGTTTCACCGCCTGCACCGGCGCCGGTTTCACCGCCTGCACCGGCGCCGGTTTCACGGCCTGCACCGGCGCCGGTTTCACCGCCTGCACCGGCGCCGGTTTCACCGCCTGCACCGGCGCCGGTTTCACCGCCTGCACCGGCGCCGGTTTCACCGCCTGCACCGGTGCCGGTTTCACCGCCTGCACCGGCGCCGGTTTCACCGCCTGCACCGGCGCCGGTTTCACCGCCTGCACCGGCGCCGGTTTCACGGCCTGCACCGGCGCCGGTTTCACCGCCTGCACCGGTGCCGGTTTCACCGCCTGCACCGGCGCCGGTTTCACCGCCTGCACCGGCGCCGGTTTCACGGCCTGCACCGGCGCCGGTTTCACCGCCTGCACCGGCGCCGGTTTCACGGCCTGCACCGGCGCCGGTTTCACGGCCTGCACCGGCGCCGGTTTCACCGCCTGCACCGGCGCCGGTTTCACGGCCTGCACCGGTGCCGGTTTCACCGCCTGCGCCGGCGCCGGTTTCACCGCCTGCGCCGGCGCCGGTTTCACCGCCTGCACCGGTGCCGGTTTCACCGCCTGCGCCGGCGCCGGTTTCACCGCCTGCGCCGGCGCCGGTTTCACCGCCTGCACCGGCGCCGGTTTCACCGCCTGCACCGGCGCCGGTTTCACCGCCTGCACCGGCGCCGGTTTCACCGCCTGCACCGGCGCCGGTTTCACCGCCTGCACCGGCGCCGGTTTCACCGCCTGCACCGGCGCCGGTTTCACCGCCTGCACCGGCGCCGGTTTCACGGCCTGCGCCGGCGCCGGTTTCACCGCCTGCGCCGGCGCCGGTTTCACCGCCTGCACCGGCGCCGGTTTCACCGCCTGCACCGGCGCCGGTTTCACCGCCTGCACCGGCGCCGGTTTCACCGCCTGCACCGGCGCCGGTTTCACCGCCTGCACCGGCGCCGGTTTCACCGCCTGCACCGGCGCCGGTTTCACCGCCTGCACCGGCGCCGGTTTCACCGCCTGCACCGGCGCCGGTTTCACCGCCTGCACCGGCGCCGGTTTCACCGCCTGCACCGGCGCCGGTTTCACCGCCTGCACCGGCGCCGGTTTCACCGCCTGCACCGGCGCCGGTTTCACCGCCTGCACCGGCGCCGGTTTCACGGCCTGCACCGGCGCCGGTTTCACCGCCTGCACCGGCGCCGGTTTCACCGCCTGCACCGGCGCCGGTTTCACGGCCTGCACCGGCGCCGGTTTCACCGCCTGCACCGGCGCCGGTTTCACGGCCTGCACCGGCGCCGGTTTCACCGCCTGCACCGGCGCCGGTTTCACCGCCTGCACCGGCGCCGGTTTCACGGCCTGCACCGGCGCCGGTTTCACCGCCTGCACCGGCGCCGGTTTCACCGCCTGCACCGGCGCCGGTTTCACCGCCTGCACCGGCGCCGGTTTCACGGCCTGCACCGGCGCCGGTTTCACCGCCTGCACCGGCGCCGGTTTCACGGCCTGCACCGGCGCCGGTTTCACCGCCTGCACCGGCGCCGGTTTCACCGCCTGCACCGGCGCCGGTTTCACGGCCTGCACCGGCGCCGGTTTCACCGCCTGCACCGGCGCCGGTTTCACCGCCTGCACCGGCGCCGGTTTCACCGCCTGCACCGGCGCCGGTTTCACCGCCTGCACCGGCGCCGGTTTCACCGCCTGCACCGGCGCCGGTTTCACCGCCTGCACCGGCGCCGGTTTCACCGCCTGCACCGGCGCCGGTTTCACCGCCTGCACCGGCGCCGGTTTCACCGCCTGCACCGGCGCCGGTTTCACCGCCTGCACCGGCGCCGGTTTCACGGCCTGCACCGGCGCCGGTTTCACCGCCTGCACCGGTGCCGGTTTCACCGCCTGCACCGGCGCCGGTTTCACCGCCTGCACCGGCGCCGGTTTCACCGCCTGCACCGGCGCCGGTTTCACCGCCTGCACCGGCGCCGGTTTCACCGCCTGCACCGGCGCCGGTTTCACGGCCTGCACCGGCGCCGGTTTCACCGCCTGCACCGGCGCCGGTTTCACCGCCTGCACCGGCGCCGGTTTCACGGCCTGCACCGGCGCCGGTTTCACCGCCTGCACCGGCGCCGGTTTCACGGCCTGCACCGGCGCCGGTTTCACCGCCTGCACCGGCGCCGGTTTCACGGCCTGCACCGGTGCCGGTTTCACCGCCTGCACCGGCGCCGGTTTCACCGCCTGCACCGGCGCCGGTTTCACCGCCTGCACCGGCGCCGGTTTCACCGCCTGCACCGGCGCCGGTTTCACGGCCTGCACCGGCGCCGGTTTCACCGCCTGCACCGGTGCCGGTTTCACCGCCTGCACCGGCGCCGGTTTCACGGCCTGCACCGGCGCCGGTTTCACCGCCTGCACCGGCGCCGGTTTCACGGCCTGCACCGGCGCCGGTTTCACGGCCTGCACCGGCGCCGGTTTCACCGCCTGCACCGGCGCCGGTTTCACGGCCTGCACCGGTGCCGGTTTCACCGCCTGCGCCGGCGCCGGTTTCACCGCCTGCGCCGGCGCCGGTTTCACCGCCTGCACCGGCGCCGGTTTCACCGCCTGCACCGGCGCCGGTTTCACGGCCTGCACCGGCGCCGGTTTCACCGCCTGCACCGGCGCCGGTTTCACGGCCTGCACCGGTGCCGGTTTCACCGCCTGCGCCGGCGCCGGTTTCACCGCCTGCGCCGGCGCCGGTTTCACCGCCTGCACCGGCGCCGGTTTCACCGCCTGCACCGGCGCCGGTTTCACGGCCTGCACCGGTGCCGGTTTCACCGCCTGCGCCGGCGCCGGTTTCACCGCCTGCGCCGGCGCCGGTTTCACCGCCTGCACCGGCGCCGGTTTCACCGCCTGCACCGGCGCCGGTTTCACGGCCTGCACCGGCGCCGGTTTCACCGCCTGCACCGGCGCCGGTTTCACCGCCTGCACCGGCGCCGGTTTCACCGCCTGCACCGGCGCCGGTTTCACCGCCTGCACCGGCGCCGGTTTCACGGCCTGCGCCGGCGCCGGTTTCACCGCCTGCACCGGCGCCGGTTTCACGGCCTGCACCGGCGCCGGTTTCACGGCCTGCACCGGCGCCGGTTTCACCGCCTGCACCGGCGTCACGGCAGCCGGGTGTTCGCGAATCTGAGTACACAATCGGAAACTGCCGCAAACATACACATGTTGAGTGTTGAACGGCCAAGCCGGCAGCAGCTCCGCTGGCGACGGGCCGAAACCTGTTCAGTCCACACCCGTCCATTCTGGTATACTTCAGCCCATACCAGCCTGTCCCGCTCCCGACCTATTCTATCGAGCCCATCCCTACCCATTCCAGCCTGCTCCGACCTGTTAATGCCCATCCCAGCCTGCCCGACCCATTCCAGCCTATTCCCGCCTATTCCAGCCTGTCCCGGCCTATTCCAGCCCTGTCCAGTCCGTTCCACTGCAGGTAGCTGTGCGTGCGTACGTGGTGGACGGTTGGTACAGAACACCTCGGGCGGTCCGTTACCTGGGAACCCTCGGCCCGGCTGCCACGCTACCTTGCATCCACACAAAAACCGGCCGCCGCCGGCTTCGACTTTCCCAGCGGCCGACTGGCCTTTTACCGGCAGTTAGCGCTCCGTGTCAAACCAATATCAAGCCGCCGACCGTAGCACTGGTTTGCAGAGCGGAATCGAGTCCGAGTTAGCAGTTTCCGTCAACGATCCAATAGGTATGTAGTGAAACTGGGCAAGTTCGTGATTTCAGTTTCACGTTACACCGAATTGAACTTCTCATCCAGGATAAGTTAATCGAGTTGTCCACTTGTAGTCAGCTGTTCTGAGAGCACCCAGATTTATACCAAGCTAGGCTAGCTGCTCATACTGGCAGCGCGCGGCCAGGCTGGCTGGAGCCGCCGCATTTGTCCCGGTTGCAGCGCGCGCCTCATGCCGGCCCGTGGCTGGGATTCGCCGGGCACCTTTTGAAGAGCCGTTCCCAGTCGGCGGCGGCTCCGTCCGACGCCTGTGGGTAGTACCCCGGCACGTCCTCCAACCAGACCGACCGATCCCAACGTCCGCACGCAGGGGGGAAACCAGGGCAAAATTGTGAAAAACAGGCTTTTCTTTCTTTCTTTGAAAGAAAACCAGGCCAAAATCAGCTGAAATTGGTAAAATTTGACCCCTAAACCGCGGATATGGTGGAATTACCCCCTCCCTTGGATCCGCCCCTGCGTCCGAATAGGTCCACAGCGGTAACGAACGCCGGCTTATGACGGGGCCGCTGCGCATCTGTCCTGCTGGCTGAGGCTAACATTAGGACTGTGACGTCACCGCTCACGGGACCGCTGCCGACGGAAATAGGCGCCAATGGGCAGAGTGGCCCGCGGCCCGGCTGTTTGGCTACAACGCCGCCGAAATCCATCTGAGGAGGCACATGCCAGTTCTCGGAATGGTACAATGTACAGGGGAGGGCGCTAGCGTAGCCACATGGTCAGGCACAGCACTGGAATCTGGAGCGACCTGGTCACACAATATCCAAAACAACCGTTGGAAGAGAATATAAAACTGGGAAATTCGTGAACAAAATACCGTCATTGAATATTGGACGCAATCTGACAAAAGCAGTTCGAATTCGTCCCAATCCATCCGGATTCCATTGCCAGATTGGACTCCTAGATCTGCCCATGGCACAGCGGCAACACAGCACACACCAGAGGCACGGCCTTAGTAAAAGTTTGTTGGTTGGGCAGCCAAATTTCGAAAGTCCGTTGCGCGTTTTCAATTTCAGATTCCTTTTTTCCCGCAGGTGCGACCTTAATGAATTAATTCTCACAGGCCCCCTTTGCCCTTGAAATAAACACGCACAGTCCCCTCCCGTTTGCTAAAAACACACGCACAGCCCTCCCCCGCTCCCTCCATTAACACGCACAGTGCCATTGGCTACCACTGAGCCACGCCCTGGACGTGTTAGGTTTCTCTGACGTGTTAGGTCACGTGACGTGTTAGGTTTCAGCGGCTGCACACATAATTTTTTTTTAATTTCCGCTAAAATTTCGTTTCCGCGGGAATCCCATGTTCTCAGGAGGCCTTCTGAAAGGTCTTCGACCTCCAGCCTCATTCCAGAGCAATCACCTGCCCGGAGCTCTCAAATACAGTGAAAACACCGGTTTTCGACGGCTCCACTCAAAGCCAGATAAAACTAGCGGCACAGCCCGTCCGGACCCAGATCGTTCTCTGCACGCACGAATAGCAGTCGGCCTGCTGCCGAGGGGCAGCAACAGAAACTGTCACCCCCGCTGGAATCTGGAGCGACCTTGTCACACAATATCCAAAACAACCGTTGGAAGAGGTCTTCTCTCTCTCTCTCTCTCTCTCTCTCTCTCTCTCTCTCTCTCTCTCTCTCTCTCTCTCTCTCTCTCTCTCTCTCTCTCTCTCTCTCTCTCTCTCTCTCTCTCTCTCTCTCTCTCTCTCTCTCTCTCTCTCTCTCTCTCTCTCTCTCTCTCTCTCTCTCTCTCTCTCTCTCTCTCTCTCTCTCTCTCTCTCTCTCTCTCTCTCTCTCTCTCTCTCTCTCTCTCTCCTCTCCTCTCCTCTCCTCTCCCCTCCCTCTCCCTCTCCCTCTCCCTCTCCCTCTCCCTCTCCCTCTCCTCTCCCTCTCCTCTCCCTCTCCCTCTCCCTCTCCTCTCCCTCTCCCTCTCCCTCTCCCTCTCCCTCTCCCTCTCCCTCTCCTCTCCCTCTCCTCTCCCTCTCCCTCTCCCTCTCCCTCTCCCTCTCCCTCTCCCTCTCCCTCTCCTCTCCCTCTCCCTCTCCCTCTCCCTCTCCCTCTCCCTCTCCCTCTCCTCTCCCTCTCCTCTCCTCTCCCTCTCCTCTCCCTCTCCCTCTCCTCTCCTCTCCTCTCCGTCTCCGTCTCCTCTCCTCTCGTCTCCGTCTCCGTCTCCGTCTCGTCTCCGTCTCCTCTCCGTCTCCGTCTCCGTTCTGTCTCCGTCTCTGTTCTGTTCTGTCTCTGTTCTGTCTCTGTCTCTGTCTCTGTCTCTGTCTCTGTCTCTGTCTCTGTCTCTGTCTCTGTCTCTGTCTCTGTCTCTGTCTCTGTCTCTGTCTCTGTCTCTGTCTCTGTCTCTGTCTCTGTCTCTGTCTCTTCTCTGTCTCTGTCTCTCTCTCTCTCTCTCTGTCTCTCTCTCTCTCTCTCTCTCTCTCTCTCTCTCTCTCTCTCTCTCTCTCTCTCTCTCTCTCTCTCTCTCTCTCTCTCTCTCTCTCTCTCTCTCTCTCTCTCTCTCTCTCTCTCTCTCTCTCTCTCTCTCTCTCTCTCTCTCTCTCTCTCTCTCTCTCTCTCTCTCTCTCTCTCTCTCTCTCTCTCTCTCTCTCTCTCTCTCTCTCTCTCTCTCTCTCTCTCTCTCTCTCTCCCCGCTGGCTCAGCCATAACCGTATTTGGCACGGCCAGCCAAGCTCTGAAATAAAAATTCAACAGCCGAGCCTCTTTTGCGCCGTTGTTTGACTGTTGGCAGATTCTCGTTTGCCAGAGCTCAGAGGACGAGTTACTTTCCGCGTTCCTCCGTCACTGACTCGCGTAGTGGATGACAATAAGTAGGAGGTAACTCCACAATGAATGAAAACTCGCTATCTAGGACCAGCTAAGACCCCCTGCGCTCCTGAGCAAATGCTGAAGTCCTGCGAGAAAAAGTTTTGAAACAACGTCTTTATCCGACAAAAAACACCAATCGTGATGATGATGAACATATTTTCTGATCGACCACGTCCAAGGCTTAAAGAGCGTCTCACTTGTATGATGGGTTTGGAACGGAGATTAGTGTTTTGGAGAGCGTGTCCAGATACCAATATTGGGATGTCTCATTTCACCCAAGGCTGTCTTAAATTTCCGCACAGCTTAAATTTTAAAATAAAAGGGCTTTAGGCGATATCTTAACCCCCTTGGAATTCCTTTCCAACTTAATCTGGTTGCAACAATCTGATTGGTCGAAATCATAATTGCGTAACTGTAACGCATGTCACGTGATAAATGTTAATCATGACTGCTGTCGCAGCATTAAATGCGCCAAGGGGCACCCTAGTGGCTAGCTTTGTAATTACAAGCGATGCTTAGATAAACACTAGGTGATGTTTTAATAGCACTTTAAATTGCAAGCAAAGGGCTATATTTTTGTTCAGGATGATTGGAGGCAGACACAAAAAGTGGTGTCCGGATTTCCAGACTTGTGTTCTCCGTATATAATTTTTTTTTTGGGGGGAATCCCACAAAGTGGTACGTTCCTTTTACTGTCCTCTCACTCCGACTGGTGGATTTGAACGGGTTTTCCAAGACTTCCGTGTCATCCAGATCCATCTATTATCCAAATCCATCCATATGTCATCCAGATCCATCCATATGTCATCCAGATCCATCCATATGTCATACAGGTCCGTCCATCTATCATCCAGATACATCCATGTCATCGAGATACTTCCACATGTCTTCCAAATCCATCCGCCTGTCATCCAGATCCATTCATCTGTCATTCAGATCCATCCACCTGTCATTCACATCCATCCACCTGTCATTCAGATCCATCCACCTGTCATTCACATCCATCCACCTGTCATTCACATCCATCCACCTGTCATTCACATCCATCCACCTGTCATTCACATCCATCCACCTGTCATTCATATCTATCCATCTGTTATCCAGGTCCACCTGCCAGCAACGCCGGGGGGACGGGCATCCATTAAACTGCACCAGCGGATACATAGCTCGAGTTTGGGGGGCGAGTGTAAGCGGTCCCACATTTTGGTGGGCAAGGGCCAAGATGTCAAGCGTGACAATTGGTGAAAAATGCTGGTGAGCCTCACTACTCCCCCTGCACTTTTTTTCTGATTCGTTTCATTTTGATTCATTTTTCTTACCGTTAGGGGCCAAAAGATATTGTTTTAGGCTCTGGGGGCATGGCCCGTTTGGTTCCTGGGGATCCGTCAATGTAAATCTGAGGCATCTACAAGATATTTGTCAGAAATGTTTCTCCTGGGAGCTATACTCCAGCAACACAGTATTTTGAAAGACACAGTTGTTGAAGAGAGACGGATGCCCACCTTTTCCGGCAAGTGGACAAGTGTCACCGCTTCAGTCGGAAGCGGACATTAAACTCCGTCGCCCCGTCGCCCTAAAGCGCCCGCTTTCACCAGATCGAAATCACAGCTGAGATGCCCAGCTCGCCAGCCAAGTCCACGGACGTCATTTGCTGGCATCGAGGATGTTGACAACGGCGGGGCCTCCGCCAACACCCCTACAGCACGGTGTAAGCGGGGCCTCCGTGGACACCCCGAGAACACGGTGTAAGCGGGGCCTCCGCCAACACCCCTACAGCACGGTGTAAGCGGGGCCTCCGCGGACACCCCGAGAACACGGTATAAGCGGGGCCTCCGCCAACACCCCTACAGCATGGTGTAAGCGGGGCCTCCGCGGACACCCCGAGAACACGATGTAAGCGGGGCCTCCGCGGACACCCCGAGAACACGGTATAAGCGGGGCCTCCGCGGATACCCCGAGAACACGGTGTAAGCGGGGCCTCCGTGGACACCCCTACAGCACGGTGTAAGCGGGGCCTCCGTGGACACCCCGAGAACACGGTGTAAGCTGGGCCTCCGTGGACACCCCGAGAGCACGGTGTAAGCGGGGCCTCCGCGGACACCCCGAGAACACGGTGTAAGCGGGGCCTCCGCGGACACCCCGAGAGCACGGTGTAAGCGGGGCCTCCGCGGACACCCCGAGAGCACGGTGTAAGCGGGGCCTCCGCGGACACCCCGAGAGCACGGTGTAAGCGGGGCCTCCGCGGACACCCCGAGAGCGCGGTGTAAGCGGGGCCTCCGCCAACACCCCCTACAGCATGGTGTAAGCGGGACCTCCGCGGACACCCCGAGAACACGGTGTAAGCGGGGCCTCCGCGGACACCCCGAGAGCACGGTGTAAGCGGGGCCTCCGCGGACACCCCGAGAGCACGGTTGAAGTACATCAGGAACAAATGGTGCACTCTGCAATATTTACGTCGGAATAGGGGAGTCGGGCACCCCGGTCTCCCCCTCACTTTTCATCCAAAAATCAATATTACAGCCAAATTAGGAAATTATCAGAAAATGTGTTAATCGGCCAGTACAAAAGGCAACAGTGAGTCCAAATCCGATGAAGGTTTTGGTTCTACAGTCCAAAGCTTCTTGTCAACAGCAGGCAAAGGGGGGGGTGGACACCCCTAAGGTCTATGAAACCCCCCCCCCATGGACGCTAGGGCCCACGTCGGGCGCCGAAGTGCTCTAAAAATGCAAGAAGCGTGTGGTGCATGCGACTGAACATTGGCTTTAGGATGTGACCGAGACGGACAAACTATTTCCTGGCATATCTCATCGTTTGCCGCCAGTGCTCCGCCAGCCGCAGCGTTAGAGCAGTGCCCCTCAGACCAAATTCACTCCGCTGGCGGAGGGAACTAGCCAGTTCCCTAAAGAAACCTTTGAAACACCCAACCCTTAAATAAGAGCACAACGTTGAAAGGGTGTCATTCAGAAAACACAAAAGGCACCCCCTTCCTCAGATGGTATAGGCCGGCGCCCGCGGCTTCACCTCAACCCTATCCTACCACCCCCTCAACCCTATATGTCCTATAACCCCCCACCACCACCACCGAAATCCTAAATCCATTTCTGATTGGCGAGACAGTGTGTAAACGCTACAGAAACGGAGCGAACATCCAGTGGAGTCCGAGGAGTGGGGGCACAGCACCGACCAACAGACCTGTCCTGGTCTTAGTCACCACGGCTACTGACGAAATGGACACGCAAAGCTTCTGTTGGCCACATGTTGGTTTACACAACCAGTCTTGATAGGAAAAGGCCCTTTGAGTACTTGTTTTCAGTCTCGGTGCTCGGGACAGGCACAGGCGGCAGACACCAGGCTAAGTGATACAATTTCCAAATCCGAAAGAAAATATTGCAGACTCTGCTGTTAGTGACACAGTCATCAAAAGCTGCGCATCAAACGGTGCCGTGCGGCGCTCGGCGCTGCACTGCCGCTGCGAGGACACCCCAAGACTTCACGGCGGGCCGCAGCGATGACACCCCAAGACTTCACGGCGGGCCGCAGCGATGACACCCCAAGACTTCGGCGGGCCGCGCGATGCCCAAGACTTCACGGCGGGCCGCAGCGATGACACCCCAAGACTTCACGGCGGGCCGCAGCGATGACACCCCAAGACTTCACGGCGGGCCGCAGCGATGAACTCATTAATCCAGACCGTACGAAGCGCCACGCAATGCAGTCGGATCAATAATCCGGACGGCTGACTGGTGAGTTTAGTGGTGACGGCGAACTGGTGAGGTTAGTGGTGCCGGCGAACTGGTGAGTTTAGTGGTGACGGCGAACTGGTGAGTTTAGTGGTGACGGCGAACTGGTGAGTTTAGTGGTGACGGCGAACTGGTGAGGTTAGTGGTGACGGCGAACTGGTGAGTTTAGTGGTGACGGCGAACTGGTGAGTTTAGTGGTGACGGCTAACTGGTGAGTTTAGTGGTGACGGCTAATTGGTGAGTTTAGTGGTGACGGCTAACTGGTGAGTTTAGTGGTGACAGCGAACTAGTGAGGTTAGTGGCGATGGCGGACTGGTGAGTTGACTGGTTAGCCTCATGGAGGCCAACTAACATAACCAAACTTACCCGGACGGGAAAGCTCTGGTCATCCAGGCTGACTGGAGAAACCACAGGTCTCTTCATCATTCCTCGAAGGAAGCACCAGCTATTCCGAACCCTCTACGAGATGTCCCTGTAGCCACTCTCTGCAGGCAGTTCTCACAAACTGGACACCATGTGGCGTGCTTGGTTCGGCACCTTCGGTTACACGGCTCCCGCTCTCGCCAAGGTCCGGGACCGACTGACGCTGACGGCGCCGGAGAGGCAGACCACGTCCGCCGTCCCGCCCCGGACGACACGTCATCGCCACCAGGGGAGTCCGCCCAGGCTCCGAGAGTGCCCCCTGCCCCACCAGTATTTCTGGTTCACATTCCAGGCCCACTTTGTATAGTACCATCCCCTAGCTTGCACAATACCCTGCCGTTACCTCCACTCGTTACGAGTTCACGTATTCACGGCCGCTGCCGGAAGAGCGTTGTTCGCCGAGTTTAGCTGCCGGAAGAGCGTTGCCCGCCGAGTTTAGCACCACCAGCGCTGACGCAGCGCCACGTTTCGTTCTCCCGACCGTTACACGCAGTTCGGTCCGCCCCTGGAAGCGAGGATCGATAACACCGACCTCCGCTTCACACACAACCGAGCGGACGAGGGCCTCCAACCGAGCGGACGAGGGCCTCCAACCGAGCGGACGAGTGCCTCAGACGAGAGCCTCCAACCGAGCGGACGAGAGCCTCCAACCGAGCGGACGAGGGCCTTCAACCGATCAGACGAGGGCCTCCTACCGAGCAGACGAGAGCCTCCAACCGAGCGGACGAGGGCCTCCAACCGAGCGCACGAGGGCCTCCTACCGAGCAGACGAGAGCCTCCAACCGAGCGGACGAGGGCCTCCAACCGAGCGGACGAGGGCCTCAGACGAGGGCCTCCTACCGAGCGGACGAGGGCCTCCAACCGAGCGGACGAGGGCCTTCAACCGATCAAACGAGGGCCTCCTGGTTGACCTTATTGGAATCCGATGAGAACACAGTGACTGCAGCAGTAAAATCGGTAATACGTTACAACCTGGATGAGCGGTGTATGATTGCTTTTCCAGTGAAACCAGCCGCACCGAGCAACTTTATCCTAACCCCGCCAATCCAGTCAACCAGCCGCACCGAGCAACTTTATCCTAACCCCGCCAATCCAGTCAACCAGCCGCACCGAGCAACTTTATCCTAGCCCCGCCAATCCAGTCAACCAGCCGCACCGAGCAACTTTATCCTAGCCCCGCCAATCCAGTCAACCAGCCGCACCGAGCAACTTTATCCTAACCCCGCCAATCCAGTCAACCAGCCGCACCGAGCAACTTTATCCTAACCCCGCCAATCCAGGGGAACCAGCCGGTTTTGTTGGATTACAGACCAGAGCTTGGCCGCGTTGGATAAGTTTGTTTGGAAAAGTTTAGAGTTTATTCTCCATTACTGCCAGATCCGTGGAGAAGGTGATGAGAGTTGGTTTGTTCTTTGAGCTACGAAGTGTAGTAGTACGGAATTTTAAGCTAAAATTAAGTACAAGGCTGCTTAAAATATATTGGAATATGAAGTGACACTTAATTGAATCTCTTACGAAATATTTATCCTCCGGTATGTGTTAGTTTTTCTTCGCATTTGAAACTGCGCTTATTGCTTCAGTTATGGTTTAGTTCTAGACTTAGGTGTGTTTTATGAAGCAAAAGACATAAAACAAAAGGAACAACTTCTGCTCCTTAATCAAGCTCACTTGTTAGTAATAAGTATCGTTCTTCATTCCCAAGAAACAAGTCATCCCTTTAGACACACGATAAGTGCATAATGCACAAGTGTCAAATTAGTTCTTGTAAGGCTCTGTGATTTGCACTTAAGGATCCTGAACATGTTTGTGTCTGAACTTATTATGCCATTAAAATTGGAAAGTGAAATTTAGATTGACCGATCACATCTCGCTACCATTTCACATGGATCAGCTACGTTACACAACACAACCACAGCGCCTCTTGGAAAGATGGCGGGAGCATCGGATGAGCATCTAAATTTGGTCTGAAAGCTTCAAAGGTAGGCACACGCTCGCTCTGTACGCTCAAATGCACTGTAATTTGCATATTATTGAAGGGAATGTGCCAGTGGAGGATCCAGGAATTCATTTGGGGGAAGGAGGGGGCTAGGGGCTTGAGCCTCACCCGCCAGTACCTCGGGCAGCCCGTCACCTATGTATTAACTATAGGGGTTCGGACATTCGGGGGGGCTTGAGCCTCCTAGTCCCCCCTTGAACCCACGACTGAGATGCGTCATACTGTTTTGCCATTCTCAGTCGGAGTAGACGACTGAAGGCTTATTTGAGTCGGACTTGGGAGTCGACTCGCTTTCAAATTTGGATTCAGTCAGTCGACTCACTGGCTCAAGACGGTGAGTTGAGTCACGAACAAGGTGAGTTGAGTCAGAATCAGCGTCAGCCGCTAAGCTGTGAGTCAGAGCTGAGTCGACTACAAGAAGTTGCTTCACCAGGTCTGACCTAGTCCAGCCCAGTCGAGTGAACTTGTACTGCTGATCAGAGCAGCGACATCTCCCTAGAGTGGCCTGTCGGCGTTGCGGTCACCGGTTTGGGCCCGAGGCGCCGGAGTTCCGTACACCTGACGGAGGTGAGGTGAGAGGTCGATTTCACGGGCCCCCGCGGCGGGGACTGGCGGTGATACCCAGCCGTCTCAGTAAGGCTCAGGTGACCCGTGGCCTGACGCCGGGCCGACAGACCACATGCGCTTGGTGGAAATCTCAACGGCTTGGGTATAACTCAAGACGGAGGGATAGGCATTTGTATTTCAGAGAATCAGGTTTTGCATTTCAGAGAAGCGAAGATTTGTTGCCCCTCCCCTTTGGATCTTCCAGTGTGGAAGGCGGATTTTTATCATATATTGGCTGTCCTGGAAAAGGCTAAGGACGATGCACTGCATCAAAATAGTTTTACATACGTCCACACGGATAATAGTGATGAAATGTAAAACAACTCAATCAAGTCCCCAAAATTTTGGGGAACTTCCCCAGACTCGCAAGTTCGGAGGACGCCCCTTGCCCCCGATTTCGATGTCCATGGCTGCAGCCCATGATGATGCCAGTGATCTTACCCACGTTGCAGTCGATAGTATATGTTGCATTTCAAGGGGGCGCCATCGACTTTTCAGATGGCACCGTGACTATTTCAGGAGGCACCGATCGAGGGCAGACTTGTTGATGACTCAAATTTTCTTGAGTCGACACAACTCTGACTCACAGCTAAATGGCTGACTCCGATTCTGACTCGACTCACTGAGTTGAAAATGGTGAGCCGACTCGACTCAGGTCAAATTCAGAAGTGAGTCGACTCGATTCCGACTCAAATCAGCCTTGAGTCGGAGTCGATTCCGACTCAGAATAGTGGCAAAATATGCACAGAAAAAATGCTCTTTTCCTTCAATAGTATGCAAAATCCAGTATATTTATTCATGGCGTTAATCTAACTGCACATTTCCTTTAATAATATGCCAATTTCAATGCATTAATTCATGACAGAAATTATTTCTGCATAGGAATGAAGAAAGATACTAATCGCAAACAGGTGAATATGAGGAAGGGCCTGATGGCTTTGCATTTTAAAGGCATGTTCTTCATGAGCAGTCATTATTGAAGCAATAAGCGACGTTTCAACTGCAAAAAACAGGAATCAATATTTGAACATATGATATTTTGAGAGGCAATCCCTGCCCCAGAACATTCTGAACAATCCCGTGACGAACTTAAATTAGAAATAAATACTACAATGGGCACTGCCCCTATCCAGCACCTCACCAAAACCAAAAACAATGATGAATACTCGCCTTGTCCTCCCGAAAATGCTGTAGTAAACACGTAAACGTTACAGATGGCGCATTAAAGACATTACGAACCTAGCCTCGGATATCGCAAACCTACGATGGATAGCACTTTAAAAATCACGTGACCAAAAAGGGGTAAGAAAAATCTGCAGGTTCATGTTAAGGTTATCATACCTTCGGGGTACTAAAGCCTAAATGACCAGCCGTGTCATTCTCACTGTGTTATTCTGCCGGCAGAGCGCAAAATAGTATGCCGCACGCATGCGCAGTACGGTATCATGGACTATAAGATACCTCACTGCGCATGCGTGCGGCATCCTAGTATGCGTTCTGCTCGGCAGAATAACACGGCTACTAGCATTTTGTTGCGCACCATGATCATTTTGTGACTAATGAGGCGCGCGCGGGGGCAGCAGTGTGAGAGTGGTAAATAAAAATAATCGGCATCATCATAATTTGAAGAGCGGGCGGTGGTTGTTTGTGAGTGAGAGGATTGATGTATATTTTTCAGTTTATCAGTTTCACAGTTTGAAATTACTCAGGCTACGCCAGAGGTAGGACTGATATCCATTTTCCGTAAATAGGCAGTTTTTATTATCTACCAGTGGGTGTTCCAAACCACGACAAATCAAGATAGTACTTTGAAATAAGCAGATAATTGAAGCTTTTAGTTTCCGTTTCGACCCATTTCAAGGCTTATGTGCAAAATACGATTTTTTGTACCCTCTTTGTGATGCTGATACGTGTTTTTTAGTATTTTAGCCAAAGGAAGGAAGAAAATAGAAACTAAAGATATGGTTTCCTAAGAGTTAATTACCTTTTGCATGAGAATGAGCTTAGGATTCTGGATGGTGTGCATTTTCAAAGTTGAAAAGTTTGATTTTGTGCCTAATCACACATTTTTCTGTATGATTCTGCATGCCATTGCTAGGATTAAACGGAAAAACTATCAAATGTGTGTGCTTTTTAAACTTTATTTTACATAACTTGTGTTGCTAACAACTGATCCAGGATATGGGTCTAGTGTGGATATGAGAATAATGAATTACCTGTTATTACCAAATAGCAATATGAAATCCTTCAAAAGTAGGTTGTGAAAATTTATAAAATGTTAGTCATGTGATCACTTATGCTAAGAAAATAGTGTTGAGTCGACTCAACTCTTGACTCACAGCATGGAGGCTGACTCCGATTCTGACTCGACTCGACTGGTTGTCCAGTTGAGTCGACTCCGAGTAAACCCAAATATGAAGTTGAGTCGACTCAACTCTGACTCGAAGCAAAATTTGAGTCGACTCTGAGTCGCGACTCAACAAGTCTGATCGAGGGTCGACCGGGAGATGGGGAGCAAGTGGACCCGCCTATGTTCTACGTAATTGGGTCGTCTTAAAAATAATATTAATTTCAATACATCATTCAATGCTTGCTTTTATACAAACACGACCTACAGGCAGCACTTTTACACTAAATGGCACTGCGAAATTTTCGGGGGGCGTAGGCATGAGGCCCACGGGCCCCTTCTATCCGCCGCTGAATATGTCTATATGTACAAAGAGCACATAGTGCTTATGCTGACGTAAGAGTCCAGAGCCGATACAGACACTTTTAGCGACATCTTTTATTCTTGGAAGGACGTACAAAGAAAGTCTACAGATGATGTAGTTTCGAAACAGAGGTTTTGCCTCTTTTAAATAGATGGCAGCAAAATTATGTGTATTGGCGGTGTTTCCAGGGAAAAATGATATTCCATCCCCCAAAGCGTCTTATTTTTGTTCATCTAATTAAAAAAAGTGTTTTCAATAAATCTGGAATCATTGAACCATCCCCAAACCAAACCATCGGACCAGATCTAGTATTCGATAACCTATTTAAAATCATCTTGATTTCTAGCTAACAGCAGAACAAAATATGTAAACACGCCCCATTTCAATCAGAAAATTCCAGTGTCTCAATTGCTCGAGAAGCTTCGTACGTAGAGATTAGATCAAGGCGAAAGAGATATCTTTGATGTGGTGGATACCTATATTATCTTGAGTTTCCCAAGGGATGAATTTATCCTATCCTAATCAGTTTCAACACCGGGTAAGTCCGGAGCGGGATTGGAGATGCTGCCCCCCTCCCGGCTAGAAATCCGTGGCTACGCTCCATATTTTTAACATTGGGACAAAGAGACTCCCCTTCCCACTTTGGACTGTCCAGGTAATTTCCCAAAATTTTTGGGTGGACTTCGGAAACGTTACTGCAATAAATCCAGGAATAGGATTCAAATTCATCGGCGGATCCAGGGGAAAATTACGAAGCGGGAGAGGCAAAAGTTGATGAAAACGAGCAAAAAGATGTTGAACAGCATAGACCAACATCGGCTGAAAGAAAATAAGATGCTGCTATAAGAAATGGTAAAATGTCTAGGTAGGTAGGTACGTACTTCTCCACCCCCCGCCTACTCAAAAATTTACGGCAACACCATTCAGAAAATACGGTAAAAGAGCAATAACCAGACCAAGAGAACGGTAAATGAATTAAGCAGAAATAATTTTCCAAACCCGACTGAATAAAAAAATCGTCAAATAAATAATAATAAAGAAATTAAAAGAAGTCAACCATGCCCCTACCCATAGTTGATAACCTACGTAGTAAATATTACGGAGTATTTACTCAGCGGCGTTTATGAAATTCACCAACCAATCAGAGCGCGAGTTCGGGTGAGCTAAGTATCATTAACTAACGTAGTAAGTACTGAGGACCCGTATTTACTGAGCAGCGTTTTATGAAATTGGTGCTTAGTAAATACTAGCTAGCTACGTAGTATTTACTCAATAAAGCGTTTATGAAATTGGTCTCAGGTTTTGAAATATGTGGATGATCTGTCTCTAGTGATGGTTCCGCCCAAAAACTCCGACCCAACAGCGTTCATTCAGTCTTCAATAGATGAGCTGATGCTATGGGCATGCTCCAACAAAATGGGTATTAACACCACAAAAACAAAGATGATGAAAATATGTACGTCAAGAGTTCGATCATCACTGCCCCGTTTTGTATGTAATCACGAACCTTTGCAATATTGTTCGCGTGCCCAAATTTTAGGTCTCACCCTGACAGACATGAAATTTGCCGTGAATACTACAGATATGGTCGCAAAAGCTGCCAAGCGACTATTCATCCTATCAAAATTGAGAAAGTTCAACGCGCCGATTCTAGAAATGGTTAGGATTTATGTCTCCTTCATTAGACCAATTTTAGAATATGCATCACCAGTTTGGAATCATGCAATCACTTCTTAAGAGTCAAAATCTATTGAACGAGTCCAAAAACGAGCCTTACGTATCATACTTGGCTGGAATTACGTAACTTACCGGAACGCCCTCAGTGTTACTAACATGGAAACTCTCAAAAACCGCAGAGCTTAATTGTTCGAAGCCTTCACTGTCAAATGTCATCAAAATGCTCTAACTAGACACTTACACTTTCCTCCTGCCTCCCGCCTTTCAGCAGGGCCCTCATTGAGACGGAGAGCCCCTTATCCCGTTCTAGCAAAAACAGAACGTTATAGGAAATCAGCCGAATTCCAGATGCTAGAGCTCTTCAACAAAGGAATATGTATGTACGTACACGCCACCGCCGTCATGATTGGCCCTTTGGTTCTTAATGTCTTTTTACTTACGTTTCCTTGAAATGCATGTGCATTAGGCCATGTCGTGATCACCACTTTTTCACAGGATCTTTGATTACCGGGCGTATTCTAATGTATTGATGGCCGCTGATCACGATTTTCTGGTCGAAAATGTCTAATTCGAAAAATATTTGCCCGCGCAAGCCGTTTGAAATCTTCTGGTTTGCCAAAATTTCGATGTTTTCATATCTCACGGACAACAAAATGCAACTGATGTTTTGAAAAGGCCCCAGAACTTTAAAACCATTGAATCTGAACAATTTGAAACCTTTTTTGACTCCTTGAAATATAAACTTACCCGAAAAAGTACCTTGGAAAGACGGGGATGTTTGAGCTTAAAAAGATGATAATAGATGGCGCGCATGACGCAGCCGTCAACCACTGTCCCGCTACGTCGCTTATGTCGAGAAGCTATTAGCCAAAGGAGCTGGATATAGGATTTGAGCCTATTTTGAATTCGATGAATGAACATTTACCTTCACAAGATGATCTAGATTTCTCTCGATTGCAGTTTAAAATATTATTAGTAATGGTTGCTTTCAAAGCAGGTCCAATTAAGATCAGCCAGCCATATATAGATTAGGTATCTAAGCATGTAGTCACTGCGGATCAATTTCAAGCATTAAAATGTATGCAAGAGCCAGTCGATTATATTGAGATTAGTCTTGCTATCACTAGCAAGGAGAATACCGCATTTCGGGAAAAATGAAGCTACACCACACCTAGCGCCGCCGTCAAGCCATGTATGCTGCCGTTTAACCAGCTCTCGACTGGGGCTGACGTTGTCGGTCACATTATGATGCTGCGGCTTGAAGAGATGGAGGCCAGGGAAGTGGACGAATTTCATGTTTCCATAGCTTCAATTTTCGAACCGAACGCTGATGAAGTTACCGAGACTTACAGAAGAGCATCTGTGCCAGCAAGAAACAAGTACAAAGTTCGCTGTGAAATAAGGAAGCATTGTAACCTGAAGGAAGCGATCAGAAGGCGCCTACAAAACATGAAGATATTGTAAGTATGGACAAAGCATGACAACATTGTTTGACATATAAAGCAGAGTTTTACCATCAAAGGCATCGGCAAACAGAACATTTCTGGAAGACCAGCGAGAAGCACAGAGGTTGTATATTGGTGGCTTGGATGCAGTCGTGACGGACCATTGGGGACAGCAGCAGCTGCGGCAAGCCACTGCTGCCGCCGCCAATAAGGCCTGATCCGGAGGCCGGCTCGTCCGTATTCGAGCACAATAATATGACAATCACCCGGACAAGTCTATAAACAACTTCCGTGTAACATTTAGAAATAAGTTTTCCTTCCGAGATTGATTTATACCTGCCAGAGCCTGCTCGCGTGCAGCGTCTGTCAGCAGCTAGTGTGATGCTACAAATAGGAAGTTGGCTGCTGCATATACCACCAGCGGTCGCTATCAATGGTGCCGTTGCGTTCTGACGCAGCTTCAGCTCCGTCAGAACGCAACATCCGGAGAATTCCTGGTAGCCACAACGACAGCCGCAGTGGCTTGCCGCAGCTGCTGCCGTCTCCAATGTTCCGTCACGACTGCATCCAAGCCACCAATATACAACCTCTGTGCTTCTCGCTGGTCTTCCAGAAATGTTCTGTTTGCCGATAACTTTGATGGTAGAGCTCTGCTTGATATGTCAAACAATGTTGTCATGCTTTGTCCATGCTTACAATATATTCATGTTTTGTAGGCGCCTTCTGATCGCTTCTTTCAAATTATAATGCTTCCTTATTTCACAGCGAACTTTGTACATGTTTCTTGCTGGCACAGATGCTCCTCTGTAAGTCTCGGCAACTTCATCAGCGGTCGGTACGAATATTGAAGCTATTGAAACATGAAATTCGTCCACTTCCTTCGCCTCCATCTCTTCAAGCCGCAGCATCATAATTCGACCGACAACGTCAGCCCCAGTCGAGAGCTGATTATGCCGCAGCATACATGGCTTGACGGCACACTGTGTGTCGTGTAGCTTTATTTTTCCCGAAATGCGGTATTCTCCTTGCTAGTGATAGCAAGACTAATCTCAATATAATCGACTGGCTCTTGCATACATTTTAATGCTTGAAATTGATCCGCAGTGACTACATGCTTAGATACCTAATCTATATATGGCTGGCTGATCTTAATTGGACCTGCTTTGAAAGCAACCATTACTAATAATATTTAAAACTGCAAGCGAGAGAAATCTAGATCATCTTGTGAAGGTAAATGTGCATTCATCGAATTCAAAATAGGCTCAAATCCTATATCCAGCTCCTTTGGCTAATAGCTTCTCGACATAGCGACGTAGCGGGACAGTGGTTGACGGCTGCGTCATGCGCGCCATCTATTATCATCTTTTAAGCTCAAACATCCCCGTCTTTCCAAGGTACTTTTTCGGGTAAGTTTATATTTCAAGGAGTCAAAAAGGTTTCACATTGTTCAGATTCAATGGTTTTAAAGTTCTGGGGCCTTTTCAATACATCAGTTGCATTTTATTGTCCGTTAGATATGAAAAAATCGAAATTTTGGCAAACCGAAAGAATTTCAAACGGCTTGCGCGGGCAAGTATTTTTCGAATTCGACATTTTGGACCGGAAAATCGTGATCAGCGGCCATCAATACATTAGAAAACACCCAGTAATCAAAGATCCTGTGAAAAAGTGGTGATCACGACATGGCCTAATGTGCATTGGTGTTCTCAGTGTAGTCTTTTTACGTATGATTTGTAACATTCCTACTTTTAGCCATTGGCTAACACAGAATGATTGAATTGTGATGTTTTATGTATAAATATACCTTTATCTCTCTCTCTCTCTCTCTCTCTCTCTCTCTCTCTCTCTCTCTCTCTCTCTCTCTCTCTCTCTCTCTCTCTCTCTCTCTCTCTCTCTCTCTCTCTCTCTCTCTCTCTCTCTCTCTCTCTCTCTCTCTCTCTCTCTCTCTCTCTCTCTCTCTCTCTCTCTCTCTCTCTCTCTCTCTCTCTCTCTCTCTCTCTCTCTCTCTCTCTCTCTCTCTCTCTCTCTCTCTCTCTCTCTCTCTCTCTCTCTCTCTCTCTCTCTCTCTCTCTCTCTCTCTCTCTCTCTCTCTCTCATTCTCTCCCATTCTCTCCCACGTGAGAAGGCAAGGGAGGTGGGTGAACGGCGGGGGGAAGGGGGGCTGGTGGAATCAAAAGCCTCTACAGCAATGAGTCTTTCACATATTTGTAATTTTTGTTACAGCCCGTTTGTGCGAGGGCACTGCTTGGTCCCAAGAGTTGTCTGATAATTTCGACATCGAATTAAAAATTTCCGAGGACAGACTCAAGTGCTGGCAACTGAGTGGATTCAAACCAATGACCATGGGAGCAGAAGTGAAAATGACCTGCCGCTGGATTAAGCAGGGGCGGATCCAGCGGTCGGTCTGGGGGGAGCGACAACCCCGTGTCGACGGGCAAAAGTCATCGAGCAGAATACAGGCGGGCAAACAGGGTTTAGACCTCAAAATTTCACTTTGGGGGCATGCCCGGATTACCCCCTCCCCCTCGAGGATCCACCCCTGGGACTAACTCGGCTACTCAATACCCATCCCACAGTTCGCTGCCAGTCCGTTGTCATTTTCCAGTTACGGGCATCGCTGCACTTGTATTGTGTATTGGGGGAGAGGCTCCGACCATGGGATGACAACGGGGGAGCAAGGATCGAACATAGTTGTTGTTATCACTCCCTATGCATTTCACCAACGCTAAATTGGGAAGGCTGACGTAAACCTAGGCTGGGAATTCGGATAAATATAAAAAACTCCGTCGCGTTTTTCTGGAGGACATCCTCCCTAGTTCCCAACAGGGAGGGGCGCGCCCCCCACTTTTCGAAGCGCTCATGCTGCCGCCCCAGTGCATCAGTAGCGGCGCAGGTGACGAAGTGACGCGTCACGGCTGTGTCGCCCCACCGTCACGCCACCGCCGCGGCGGCCGTGGCGTGACGGGCAGGGCCACGTGTCCGCAGAGCGGTGGTACCCGGCCGTCAGCACCGCTGCAGACGGTGCCGCCAGATGTAACAGACGGGACTAACGCGCCACAGGCCCCGGTTCGAGGCCCGGCGGGGTCTCCGAGTACAGCCTGACCGCCGAACCGGCGAAGCAGTGCGGACGAGGCCGCAGAGTCAACTCCGCCCCCGATGGACAGCTGGGCTGATTTCCAAAACAGAACATCGATTCCAAGGAACATATATTTGTTTTTCATTGAAAGGTACACAAGCTCGGGAAAACGGGTAAACCATATATACAGGGGGATTCTACCCACCCCTCATGTTTTCCGGGGGTTTTCCAAAACGGTTCGGGATAGGCCTTTGACACTTTGAGTATTTCTAAAACTAAATTGGGCAGATTCCCTGGAAGTTGAATTAATATCTTGAGTAGGTGGCGGCGTTAGGACTCGGAATTTAGAGAGGAACTAATCGCACACCGAGTACAATCGTGTACGGAGCGCTATTCGTACAAAGCCGCCCCTAACAATATTGACAGCATTGGAATGTTTGAATGTTATGAATAAGATGTCAGCCAACAGTCTATTTACACTAGCATATAATTTTGAACAGAGGCGGTTCCAGCAAACCAAAATGGGGGTTTCAAGCGTAATTGGATTGTACCCTTGCAGAATTAATAGACTGCTTACAGGACCACCGACAGGAACAGAAGTAACTATACCACACTATCACCCCTTTATTATATGACAGTAAAATGTCAAAGGCGAGCTCAGGTGTTGCAGTTAGGGGCGTTTCACGAATGTTCCGCGTATTCTATTGTACTGTGAATGGGACAAGAATCCAAAACCGAATAGAGAAGCATTCATTATACGCGGATCAAGGTGACAAGATCATTCAGAACCTCCCCCTCCCCGTTTGGCATGGTGCGAAAAAGGTCTGGCAATATGAAAAGTTTCAATAGCCGAAGAACATATGTGCATGCTTTTTAGACATTGGGAAATCTGCATCCTGTCCCACTATTTTGCTTTCCAGTATCCACCTCTGAGGTTTTTGGACATTATACCATTTTTCTCTGTGACCAAGATGTCGCGCAGCATCTGACGTTTGTTTACCTAGGCAGCAAAAATGAGTAAAACATATACACTTCATAATGACCTCAAGCTAAAAACGCTTCGTTGGCATTCCCATCACTTGTGCCGCAACTGAAGACGTCCGCCGTAGCATAAAGGGCTAGCAGATCGCGACACCTCACACTTTCTCCCTTTTCTATGAATTTTTTGCCTAACAAAACTTAATGCTACATCATATTGAGCTCTATGCCATTTCCGGCAAAAAGAAGGCCAAATTAATTACTTACAATAAAAAATCCCAAACCAGGTCCCGTTTAAGTTGCTTCGCAGCTTTACATCATCACGACCGGACGGGCACAATGCTTTCTATGCATCGCAACAGAGAAAGGAAACTTTTTTCGGAGCTATAGAAAACCTATTTAAAAGCCAGGTCGACAGAACCTAGGCACTTCAATCGAAAATTGAAACATTAGTTTCTTTTAAACAACTAAGTGCTTTGCGTAAACTCTGGCGGAGAAGGCTTTCTTTTCCAATTTTCTCGAGTATGTCAAAATAATAGATGCTTTAGCACTATCAGCTATTGACGGGCCGTCCCGAACACAAACTTCCAATTTGGATCGCTCGAAGTTGTCCTGGCAACCCGCGAAAACAACAGGTTGGTTGGTTGGCTATTTGGGCTTAGGGGCGCACCAGCCTGGTAAGGCCATATAGCGCCCACAACAGTGCAATCGCTAAAAGTGCTCCATCTGAAACGAGAAGAACGCGAAATTCAAAGGTTCATTACCAATTACGGTGTCAATACCTCGCTGTGCGAATGAATGGGAAAGCAAACAGCGAAAAGCACACCCACCGCAAACGTCAGCGCCTCCTTTACTGAAAAAACCAACACACCACAAGACCCACCAGGCAACACCGTTCTGGGAGCGCCCGGCACGAGGCGTGTCGGGGCGTCAGTTCCGACGCCCACTCCGTACCCCCGGACCCAGGGGGCCCGGAAGTACGGGGAAGTCCCTGAGTCCGCCCGGATGCCCAACAATCAGTTGGGCACCTAGGCGGACTCCCCATGCGCTGCCGTCCCACGGAAGGCAGCGCAAGCCACATTTTCATGCGACTCACGCCCGCCCTCCGCCGGACGGCAGTGTATTCCCAGCACGGGGTGAAGGACTCCACAGGTACAGAGCATATTGCGGTTAACCAGGGTCATATATGATTCTAAAATTGATGGCCTTCAGGAAAGTCAGCACTTCTTCGATCAAACGGGAGTCACGTCCAACCATCTCTGGCATTGCAAAGGGTCCGTGTCTCGCGCCAAGTGTGTGGTCCTCTCTCGGTTATACCCCGGACAGGACGTCAGCACGTGCCTCACTGACAAGGGTGCTCCGCAACGCCGGCAGGGCGGCGAAAACAACAGAAAGCATCAGTCTTGGTAATTGAACGGATACTTGTAAACCTGTTACCTCGGCCCTTAACCTAAATGCGAGGATTTTTAACGAGTTTGCAGGATTTTATCGTAACGTTTCTGACATTGTACCGCTCTTAATTCATGTCAGCGCGCATGCTTGAAAATCTCCGTGATAGCTGCCGTAGCATCCAAGCTTCAGGTGAAACCAATAGCCGAGCAGGGCTTCTCCCTACCCAACGGTACTCTTCCGTTTTTTTAGCCAATCAAATGATCCGTATGAGGGTGCTGATAAATGGAATTCATGTGTTAGATGGTAACCGAAATTGCTAGCGAGACGCCATAATCTGCTTGTATTTAGCGTTTTATAGTTGATTATCTGTCTTCGTATGTTTCTAAAAATCAGAGTCCATGGCTGTATAAATGCATCTGGGCCTGGTATGTTTCTAAAAATCAGAGTCCATGGCAGTATAAATGCATCTGGGCCTGTCTTGATCAAGTAAATGTAAGTAAGTTTTTCATGAAATCCTTTGACAACTTTTATTTTTTCAAAAGATGTACGTAAAATATGACGCTCGCTGTTTAATGTAGTGTTGCTGTCTTACGGTTGAAGGAGGTGCATTTCGATTTATACTAGAGTGCTGCCAATTTACGCCCAGACATGGGATATTCTGCCTAATTCGCACAAAAGTTGGTATGTTCTCCTAGAACTTAGAAGAAAGGCTCATGACGCCATCATGGGAGGGCTGGATTTGGAAGGAAACTTGGTTCCAATCGTATTTAACCCGCGCCCCACCGGGGGTCCGGCGCCACCTTTGCCCCACCGGGGGCCATCGATGGCCCCCTCTAACTCCGAAAATATGGGGGTTAGCGCAAATCTGCAAAGTGCATTAGAAAGCTCGCGTGAATTCAGTAAGAAAATACTTCATATGTTTAAGCGATCAGGTCAATGGTTTGACCTCCAGAGGTCAATTTAGGTCACATTAGGCATTTTCACTCAAATATGCAATGCGTAAGAAAACTGGGCATAACTCTTATGGCATTAGAGCTATTGAGAATTGGTTAACTCGATTTGATAGGAAAATGCCAGACCTTTTTCCGCTATTTGGAACGTAATGACCTCTCGTCAGTGTTTTGACCTCCAGAGGTCACCTCGTGACCTCATATGACCTGAGGTCACGAAAGGTCAGAAAGTGACCTTGCCGTACATAAAATGAAAGCCAGTGACAAGACATACACGATGGTGTTTGTTTCAGCGCTCTAGCGTAATTAGGTCAAAAGTTATTGTCAAAATACTGTTTTTGACCCCTGGTGACCTTGGATGACCTCGGAGAGGTCAAAGGGAAAATATAGACCCTGGGATCCGTGAAAGGGTGTCCAAGAACGCTGTTCTGAGCAGTCTGAGCATTTTCAACCATTTTTGTGACTTTTAGATAATAAGACAGCTTTTCCCCATGCTTTTTCAATGGGAGAGGTCGCCTCGTGACCTGACCTCAGGTCACGAAATCGAAAAATCCCGGATATACACTTTGTAGACCCTGGCGGGGTCGTGAAGTGTAGGAAGTTTCAAATCGATTGAGTGAAAAACGTAGCTCTTATAGAGCTGAAAAGTTTAAGTGAGGTGACCTTGGTTAACCTCGCCTGGTGACCTGACCTTGGGTGACCCGAGGTAAAAAAAACTTCAGAGATGGTGGGGAAAATGATGGGGTGAGAGATAGAGCCCTCAACTGCGGTGCTGCGTCTCGTCGTTGTTCTGCTATCCCGAAAAAACCTTAAGGGACCATCGATGCCCCCCGTGGAGCGAGGGTTAAAATACCTTGCTTAAAATTGTCCCAGTCAATTGCAACAATTCCCTTCAACCAGTGTGCGCCATTTAATAGCTGAGGAGCTAATGATAAACATTTCTTAACTTTACAAGAACCCAAAAAGGAGATTAAACATAAACACCCGAATGGCTCAGCACATTAATATCAATTTTATTGGTGAGGCCACCACCGGACCATCAGTTGCCGATTCCTGGGCAGTTTTTCTATAAAAAGCAGTCAAAATAAGAGAGAGCTTCTCAACCCTCCATGTAGCCAATATGATATATTTAGGTTAGATGAGGTAGTTTAATGTCATAGAAGAGTAAGAGCCGCACACGTTCCACCTTCTGACCGGTCTCGACACTCTTGGGTGGAAATACTGCAGATGGCATCTAAGGAGACTGGGACACCGGTAAATCTTTCTAAAACAAAATAACTACAGCATTCCCGCCTTTATGCGTGTATTGGTGCTTAAGGACGTTTTTCGCGGCTTGGCTTTATCGCTTCTTCCTTTAAAGGGAGTGTCCCACTTTTATAATGGGTTTTGAACTGAGATAGCAGTTTTGTAGAGCGTGTTGAGAAACCACTATCTGCATATTTAATTTCAGCCAAAGCTCTCGATATAAAATTTCCGCCAGCTTTAAAGTTCAAAGTAAAGGGGCTTATTGGCTTATTTCAAACCCTGAAGGAATACGTTCCATATGGCAGCAGTAATCTGATTGGTCGTAAGCCCTGAGCCTCACCCATTCGCCGAAAATACCATGCTATCGAGTGAACCAGCATGCAACTGCCTGTGGACCGAAAGCCTCGGGCAAGTTAGCGTCCAGTCAATGTGCATTCGGTCCAAATTGGGCCCAATGGCTGTAACACACATCACATTGTTCCTCTCCTGGACTTGTCGGAACAAGGATCAATGGGTTTTATAAAAATCTAACTCTGAAAATATTTATTTACATCAGAAATGTGCATTATCGTTCGACCACTCAATAGACACGGCTGCCGCAACGACATCTGACGTGCAGTTTTTGCACCAGTACTTCTTTGTACTGCACACAAATTGTGTCATGCGGAAACGCTGTGAATGGGCTTTTACAGCGAGTCTATGATCAAAATTTGGGATCTCACTGATTATTAAAACTGTCATTTTGATGACGTCACTTATTGTTAGAAAAGAGGATATATTTCTGTTTTCAGCCTATGGAAGCGGGGAAAAATGTTGTTTCCTGATTTTCAGACCTCTCTTGTTCTTAAACTGTTCTTTGTAGAATTTCGACGAAGTGGTCCATTCCCTTTAAGCAAATGGCGGCGTTCTACTTTCGACCACACTGGCAGCTCCCCGTCAATTCATGGTTCCACTACTTCCTCAGCGATACAACTTCTTCCGCTCTCTGCCGACCTACCTGATTTCCTGTCCGCGTCATCGCGCACCACGTGCAACGGCCGACCAGTGACGTCACAGTCACGCCACCGCAGCGCCATTGTGACGTCACAGCTGGTCGATGTGACGCATAGTGTACCGCAGCACCCCCAACCCGATCTGACACCGGATATTGCCTCAGGGCGTCATCGGAGCCGACGGGGGCACCGCGTCAGCAGGGAGGAGAAGGAGGGGTATGTGGAGGATGAGAAGGCGTCATCACCGAACACGGCGTAAACAGGGGGGAGCAGGAGGGGTGGAGGATGAGACAGCGCGTGCGAGGATTCATATCGTCGGGGTCCATAAGCGTTTACTGGCGATATTTCGGTAATACTTCGGTTAAGAAGCCGGGAGAATAAGCCTTAACATCGGGACCGGCTGTCCATCTTTAATTGCTCGACACTTGAAGCCAAATGAAGGAATGCTGGGCCAGAGGTGAGGTGGCAGGGTCGGCGGCAGGGTCCTCAGGCAACGACAGGACCTGTCAGACACCTCGGCTGCCAGACACCGTGTCTGCAGGGCCAGGGGCGAGGCGGCAGGGTCCTCAGGCACCGACAGGACCTGTCAGACACCTCGGCTGCCAGACACCGTGTCTGCAGGGCCAGGGGCGAGGCGGCAGGGTCCTCAGGCACCGACAGGACCTGTCAGACACCTCGGCTGCCAGACACCGTGTCTGCAGGGCCAGGGCGAGGCGGCAGGGTCCTCAGGCACCGACAGGACCTGTCAGACACCTCGGCTGCCAGACACCGGGTCTGCTGGGCCAGGGGCGAGGCGGCAGGGTCCTCAGGCACCGACAGGACCTGTCAGACACCTCGGCTGCCAGACACCGGGTCTGCGGGCCAGGGCGAGGCGGCAGGGTCCTCAGACAACGACAGGACCTGTCAGACGCTTCGGCTGCCAGACACCGGGTCTGCAGGGCCAGGGGCGAGGCGGCAGGTCCTCAGGCACCGACAGGACCTGCCAGACGCTTCGGCTGCCAGACACCGGGTCTGCAGGGCCAGGGCGAGGCGGCAGGGTCCTCAGACAACGACAGGACCTGCCAGACACCTCGGCTGCCAGACACCGGGTCTGCAGGGCCAGGGGCGAGGCGGCAGGGTCCTCAGGCACCGACAGGACCTGCCAGACGCTTCGGCTGCCAGACACCGGGTCTGCTGGGCCCAGTGACGGATCCAAGGGGGGGCCCAGGGGGCCCGCCCCCCCTTAGCTCCGAAGCACCCCAGTAAAACTCAGCTCATATCGGGCGCCGAAGGCAGTACAGGCGTACTCTGTATAACATAGATGTCCCTTATCCACCTTCAGCTGCCCTGCATTGGAGCAGCGCCCCCAAGAGCAAAGGCGCCCCTGGACAAAAAGCCGCCTCCTGGTATCAAAGGCGCTCCTAGATAACATATGCGCCCCCTAGATAGGAATAGGCGCTCCAGGAAAGCAAAATGCGCCCCTTGGTTAAGAAAGGTGCCCTTGGATAGCAAAGGCGTCCCTGGACAGCAAAGGCAAATCTGGGAAACATACGTGCCCTGGACAGAATAGGAGCCCCTTAGATAGAAATAGGCACTTCAGGAAAATAAATGCAACCCTTGGATAGAAAAAGTGCCCTTTGATAGTCCAGGCGCCCACTGGATAAAGCGCCGACATATATCATATGCACTTTTAGATAGCAAAGGCGCCACTGGACAGCAAAGACAACCCTGGATAACACAAGTGCTTTGGACAGCAAAGGCGCCCCTAGGAAGGCACACCTTCGAAAGCAAAGGCGCCTTTGGATAGCCTATGCGCTCCCTAGATAAACTAGGTTCCTGAGAAGGAAAATGAGCGCCCCATTGGAAATTACAGGCTCCCCCTGTATAACATAGATGTCCCTTATCTATCTTCAGCTACCCTGGATTGGAGCAGCGCCCCTCAAGAGCAAAGGCGCCGCTGGACAAAAAGGCGTCTCTGTATATCAAAGGCACTCCTAGATAATGTATGCACTCCTTACATAGAAATAGGCACTTCAGGGAAGTGAAAGGCGGCCTTTGGTTAGGACGGCGCCCTTGGACAGCCTAGGCGCCCTCTGCATAAAGCGCCCTACAGATATCATATGCGCCCTTGGATAGCAAAGGTGCCCCTGGACAGCAAAGTTAACCCTTCTTGAAATAGATGATCTGGACAGCATAGGCGGCCATGGATAAACTGGGCGCCTGAGAAAGAAAACAAGCGCCTCACCTGAGAGTACAGGCGCCCCCAGGATATCATAGGTGTGTGTCCCTTTCCATCTTCAGCTGCCCTACTGTCTATGGTTTGGCACACCTGTCTGACAGTCGTGCGCTCTGTTACAGGGCTCGAGCGCTCAATTTGAGCATGGACTGCCTTTAACCACATTTCATTAACCTATAACTGAAGGCTTAGTGCTCCATCGCTGCAACCGGGTGCCTTTTTCAGTATGTGCGCCCCGTTTCCGAGAACGCTGCCCTCACCAACCAGCAGTCCTCCCCGCTCAGCAGATGAGCGCCTCTTTCTGATAACTAGGCACTTTATTTCAGTGTTCGAGCGCCTTATTTCAGAATTCTTATTCTCCATCTATTTTGGGCTCCTCCTGGAATGCAGAGGCGCCCCCTCAAGTGCAAAGGCGCACCTGGATAGAAAAGTGCGCCCATGTTTGCAAAGACGCTCCAAGATAGCATATGTTCCCCTTAGATGGAAATAAGCATTCCAGGAAAGTAAAATGCTCCCTTTGGGTAGCAAAGGTGCCCCTTAACAGCCAAGGCAGCCCTAGATAACAAAGGTTCTCTGGACAGCATAGGTGCCCTTGGATAAACTGGTGCCCGGAAGAGAAAAATAGCGCCTCACCGGAGACAAAAAGCACCCCAGGATAACGTAGGGGCATGTATTTTAATCATGTCTGTGATTGAAAAATACACCTAGACAGCATATGCGCCCCTGGATAGAAAGACACCCCTGGGCAGTAACGGCGCCCCTGGAAAGCAATAGTGCGCCCCTGTGGAGAAAAAACCGCCTCCTGAATAACCTAGGCACCGCCCCCGAAATATCAGATGCCCGTGGATAGAACAGACTGCCTTGAATAAAACAGCGGCCCTGGATAGTAAAGGCGCCCTTTGATAGCATAAGCGTTCCTTAGCAACAATATGGGCGCTACATGAGCTCAAGGTTCACGTGCACCTAAGCCCAATAATAGAGCAATCAATCGATGCCGAAGCACTCCTTAAAGCACGGGCGCCAAATTTCCTAAGAAGTAAAGGCGCCCCTGGGTAGGAAAGGCGACCCTCGACAGTGGTGTAGGTATTCCTGAATAACAGCCGCGTCCCTTGATAAGAATAGCCCCACGCATGGGTGGAGAATATGCCCCGGCCACACCGGCCATGGCCGGGGTAACTTTCAAGTTACGCCGGCGCGGCCGGGGTAACTTTTGGAGTCCTTGTTAATGCTGCAGAAGGTCAAAATTTACGGTTATTATGGTCAGATTTTACAATAAATCGAAGATGCATTTACAAACAATATGTACCTACATAATACCTATTGATGGATGCATTTTAATTTTAGCTAATATTATCTTGCTTCCCTGCACCTACTTAACCGTTCCCATATTTCCACAGCTACCTGACAGAGACAAGAAGGAGTAACGAGTGTCTGGTGTTTTGAGACGTCCTACCTATCACGAATCCATTTTTCTTTATAGGTCACATCCTTCCCCTACATTCAGTAAAGATGGAGCGGCAAAAAACTTTGGAGGCATTCTTTTTAAGCAAGCATCGAAGAGAAAGGTGAGGCATTACGTTTATTAAATAATACAAATTTCGAAAACTAAATGTTCTTGGGTGGGGGACGTCAGTGGAAGCAAATGGATTTTCATAAAAGGTTTGTACTGAGGATGATTTGATATAATTTATGATGACATTATTCATAATAGTCTGCACGGCTGCCTGCCAAGGACTTGGGGCAGGGGCGATCATTTTAAGTTTTCTATCACAACTCACGTACATTGTTCCATGTTTTATCAATTTGTGTAGATGGAAAAATTTTCCATTTTATTCACAACATCCAGATGGAGTGTTTTAGTTGGCAGCCCATTTGGTCTCTTCCTTTCTATTTCATTTTCATCCGCCTTTTTCCAGTTTGTCAGTCCAGTCAACCTCCTCTACCACCACGTCTGGAGTACATTGAAAAGTGCATACATTGAGCTGCATTGAAAACTGTGACTCATTGCCCATTTTAGATAAACTACAATAATAATTTAATGCAGGCTTTGATAGCATGATATAAACAAGAAATCACGCTATATTTAATACTTAATGTCTGGTATTTACTCTGGGATTTATTTTGTTCAGAAGGCTTTTTCGCGTGTATATAGGAAATTAAAGTAAACCACGTGTTTATTTGATCTTAACTACATGTGAATGCACATCTTCAAAAGTCCATCCAGCCGTATGACCCTGGCAGTTGGTGCATCCTTAAACCCCAACAAAAGCCCACCCAGGTTTCAGCTGAAACTAAGGCCATTGTGATATTATCCGATGTTGCCTGTTCACTTAGTTGTAAAATAACTCTCTTATCAACATTTGTTTATTCTGCAGGAAACATTCGATCAGCCGTTCCCCAGATGGGTATCCCAGCACCAACATCAGCATCAAGTCAACACACACCCGAGGACGTCCCTCTTCCTCGTCATCGTTCCGATATTTTGTTCATGCCACTTACCGTGTCCCTTTCCAGGAAAACCTTTTTGCGGCCATTTACTGTCTCAAAAAATCATACAAGTTGTTATTGAAAATGAAACGATATTCTGTGTTTCGTCTTTACTTTTTTGTCTGTTTTGTGCTCTTTTACTTTTCAATAGACCACTGTGGACCTCCACAGCTGACCTTAGCAATAGGCATGGCAGTTTGTACGGGGAAACTGTCCATTTCATTATTCATCTGGAGTATGTAGGTACACTGGACGCATGCCAGGTACGCTGGCGAATCCAGGGGGCAGAATGGGCTTAGCCTTCCTCCAAAAAAATATGTGGGGGACTAACAAAACAAATTAGCGCCCCCCTCTCTCCCGGTCGACGACACAAAACCCAAGACCACGTCAACACCACTTCACAACCCCCCCCGACCCCGTGGACACAATAAAGGCCACGCCAACGTAGTTTCCCACCCCATGTACCCCCGGTCGACGAGCCCTGGTAAATTTTTTGCCCCCCCCACAAACAGGTGCGCTGGATCCGCCACTGGCCAGGCATCGGCCGCCGGCCGGGGTAATTTTCAGAACAATTCTCCACCCATGGCCCCAAGATGGCACAGGTACCCTGTTGATAGAAAAAGCGCCCCTGAATATCAGAGGCACCCTCTGAATGAGGTGCCCATGGAGAGCATAAGGGCGCCCTATGCATAGCAAATTGCCGCCCCCTGGATAGCCTAAGCGGCCCTTGCATAGGGTAGGCGCCATTGGGTAGTATAGGTTACATTGAATAAAAATACGCCCCTCAATACCATGGTGAACTTGGATAAGAAAAAGCTCCCCTTGGGCACTGGGTATCAAAGGCACCCCCGGAACAGCAAAGATGCCCCTGGATAGCTAGGTTGCGTCCATTGGGGAGCGAAGGCGCCCCTGGGTGGCACAGGTGCCTCATCGAAGCAAAGCCCCCCCCAGAGAGCATAGGTGTCCCTGATGAGCACAGGTACTCCTGGACAGCCCCTAAATGACGTTGCATAATGTTGCGATTCCTATTATGACGTATGCTATTATATCAAAGTAAAGGTTATTCAGTGTTTAGATCAAGGTTACAGGTCAATTTTAAAGGTCACTGGCCTTGATGATCAAGGCTTGATCAAAGGTCATTGGTAAGCTTGGGCACAGCGCTAGTTATAGCGTAAATTAGGCATAATATTTTAGGTTGTGCCGTAATAGGTCAATGACCTTGAAGGACATTGACCCCAAAAATTGCAGACATTGTTTAGAGCCTTCCCTTTTGGCCTCAGCCCTGTTCTAGAGTATTCGAGCCCCGTTCCGGCCCGTTGGGGGGGGGTGGGTGCTTGAACACCCCCTCGAGGTCTCCCAGTGGCACGAAAAAACGTCGGCGCGAAGCGACACAGTACTTGTCACACCTTATCATTGATCAATTCCGCAACTTTCCCTCAAAATTTAAGGTTGCGTCATCTCAGGTCAGGTCACCAGTGCAGGTCAAGTGACCTCACCCCAAAAAATGTTTAAGTTGGCGTAAGTAAGAAAAGGGTGAATCTATCAAATTCAAACTTGTACCATATAATGGGCCCAAAAAGTAGTAATACATTTATTGCGGGATTTTTCCCATCGATGGCCAAGGGACAGGTACGAATCATGACCTCTACATTGAAAATGCATGGGGTAAAACGGAAATTTGCCGAAAAATTGCTCTGTCTGCAGACGCCGCTTGGAATACCTTCGGATTCCCCAAATCATGGTATCCTAGGCCTCTTTATCGGTTCATGTTGCAAGTTTAGACATGTTACCTCTGAGAGTTCATCTGGGGCTTCCTAAGCAGGTTTTAGGACTTGGGTTAATTGCTTTGCAGGAAATATTGATAAAATCCGTATTTTGATACCATTTTTTATTGCTATTGTGAGTTGATTCATATGTATACTGACTATGCTAGGCTAACTATGCTAGGCTAGATGGTGACCTTGACCCAGCCTTAGGTCAGGTAATTTTTATGTTTTGACCTAGTATAGTCATATTATGCATTATTTGATGATTCGCCGTAACGAGAGGAAGCGAAGTGTGCCTAAAAATGATTCTAGCTCAACTCTGGCAGATGCTAGAGTATATACACAGAGACATGTTGTAAGCTTTGTCTCGGGGAGGGGCCCTAGCGCTGATCGCGGGAAAAATCCCCAATGGCCCCCAGAGGCCCTCAGGGAGTCAGGAAATCTGGCGTGGGTGGAATCCGGTAGGAGGGATTTTGGGTCTCCAAAATCAGCTGAGGGGTCCGTGCCAGTTAAGGGGGCCCCAGATAAGGGCCCCCGACGAGCTCATTTGACCTCAGCGCCAACACAGGATTCTCAAGACCAGCGTGGGGTGCCTACCTATTTAAACGGTTTCTAAATAAGCTCAGGAACCCAAAACTAACCCAGGGGTCCAATTTTCAACTCATGGGGCCCAGACACTCTGAGGGGAGCCTGCAGAAGCTCAGAAGGCCCATAAAACTAATAGGGCCAGACTAGCTGGGTGCCTCGACGAACTAGTGCCCAGATACGCACAACGGACCCCAAACAAGCTGAAGGAATCTATATCAGTTAAACGAAAACAATACCAACCCAGGGGACCCTGACCAGCTTAAGGGACACTAAGCTTGGGGCTCAGAGCACCAGCTTGGGGCTCAGAGCTCAGAGCTCCAGCTTTTAGCTCAGAGGGCCCAGGACCGGTTGAGGGGCCCTATATCAATAAAAGGGCCCAAAAAGCTTAATAGGCTTCAGCGGCGACATATAGGTTTCAAGTTCAGTGTGAGAGCCTGGTTAACTAAAGCGGTCCCAGATCAGCTGAGGGGATTCGATATAAACTCATCGAAGTCACCGAAAACTCAGGGGCCCAGGCCCGCAGAGGTTCTGCGGCCTATGAGGCTCAGGTTAGCGTCAATCGAATATTTCAGTATTGAGCCGTTAGCCAGGACAACTGTGATAAGTGGAGGTGGTGGATACGACACCTCAGTTTTTACCATGACCGAATATAACTGTATTATTTGCTCATCGTGCTTCAGTTAGTGTTACTGGGTGCTTTCAGCATTTTTCTACCACGGTACCAGTCGTTAGCTGGCCCGAAATATGCTTGATGGTAAACGTGACCATGTCCTCACTGAGAGGAAGCTTTCATGAAAATAAGCATTACAAATCCTATTTAAACGCGTTCTTCATTGACACTGGCCGCCTTTTGGGTGGTAAATTGGCCAGTGGTGGATCCAAGGGGGAGGGGAAAAAGGCATTCCCCAAGCGAAAAAGTTCGGGGCAAAACTGCGTTTTCGCTCCCCAAAGCAATCGACCTCCTTTTTCCCCTACTCCTTCTTAGTTTATAAGTAAGATTTTGGTGTTCAAACTCTCAGCTTCAAACAGAACATAAGTTGATAAGATGTTCCCTGGCCTGTCCCCTCGAATCCGGAAATGTAAAAAACACTAAAGATTATATATTCGGGCACAGCCCTTCATCAGAATCATGGAGTAAATATCAATAATTCTCGGTTATAGTATAGCCAGACCTCCATAGTATAGCAAGTCATAGTATAGCCAGCCTTGGATAGGAAGAAGTATCTCGAGCCCATATTTTTCACCCCGTGAACTTTTTTTTGGCTTTTCGCCTCAAATACCCAAAATTCTACGGGCAAGTGATATTGGTAGCGCAGCTTTTTACGTTTTTTTTTGCTTTTCGACTTTGGTTTGCTCCTCCCAAACCGACCGGCTAGATCCGCCACTGAAATTGGCGCCCCTCAGGTTCGGCGCCCTCCGAGCCTGGGCCCCCCTCCCTCAACCCTATTTCCGGCAGGGGGGCTAATATTGCCCCCCTTCAGGTTTTTCGAGAATATCTCCGAAACGGCTTGCGATAGAACTTTGAAACTTCCTGACTTTTCCTAAAACTAGTACAGGCAGGTTTTCTGAAATTTTCAAGATTATATATTTACCAGGGGCGGAGCTATGGCTGGGTTTTTGGGGAGGTTCTATCCACAAACCAAGTATTATCGTATGCGATGGGTTTTTTGTAAAAGGAAGCCGTCTCTGCTGATCCTGATACCAGTTATATGGTTTTATTATATCATTTTTTATGTGAGATGATAGTGCATTCACAATTGTCACTATTTGTATTCATCAGGGGCGGTTACAGCAGTTCAAAATGGGGGGAATGTTATCAAGAAGGACTAAACGTTAGTAAGTGAGAAGACTGCTTACAGCCGTGCCAGGGCGAATACAATTGGGTATATGAAAATTCAAAATAGTTATAAACCAATTCTAGATTACCAGAGGCGTGTCCAGTCACTACACATTTTCAAAATGTATATTCCCAGCCAGTATCACCGCCGCGACTCAATATCGTTGTATATTGAAAATGTGTTTCCAATCACCCCCACCCCCACGACGGGTCCTTGATCCGCCTATGTCACCCCCTTTCCCAGAGCTGCCATGGGAGGGTAAAAATTATCAGAAATTAAATTTCAACTAGTCGAGGGACTAATATACTCATGCATACCATTCGCATATTGTTGGTATGTATTTTACCCCACTGTTTTACCTTACTGCATCCGCCCCTGATGAGTTTTTCACTTTTTTCTCATTTATTTATGTGTCAAAGATGCCAAGCAGTATATGACGGCTTCTAATCCGCGTAACAAAAACTTTTTAGGTTGTATATATTTCCCCTCATAGTCCTGGTCCTGGAACTGCCATTGAATTTCGAATTTTTGCGTAACTCGAGTATATGAAAATTTTGGGTCAATTATTTGTAAATCTGAACTAGTTTTGTGAAAATCGTACAACAGAGACAAGGGTTATGGAAAATCTAAAAATACACAAAAATTGTATATTTTGCACGACCTTCTCCTAAACAATAAAAATTTTGAAATTTTCTTTTTTCAAAATAAAGTTTAGCAGCAGAGGAATCTATGGCACTTTGAATTTTCAAAATCGGCCGGTTAGATTACGAGATCTTAAGGGGGGCCGATATTGCCCCCCTTGCCGGAAATAGGGGTAGCCGGGAGCCTGACGGAAATAGGGTTAACGAAATCCTAGATCCGTCACTGGCTGGGCCAGGGGCGAGGCGGCGGGGTCCTCAGGCAACGACAGGACCTGTCAGACACCTCGGCTGCCAGACACCGTGTCTGCAGGGCCAGGGCGAGGCGGCAGGGTCCTCAGGCACCGACAGGACCTGCCAGACGCCTCGGCTGCCAGACACCGGGTCTGCAGGGCCAGGGGCGAGGCGGCAGGGTCCTCAGGCACCGACAGGACCTGTCAGACACCTCGGCTGCCAGACACCGGGTCTGCAGGGCCAGGGCGAGGCGGCAGGGTCCTCGGGCACCGACAGGACCTGCCAGACGCCTCGGCTGCCAGACACCGGGTCTGCAGGGCCAGGGCGAGGCGGCAGGGTCCTCAGGCACCGACAGGACCTGTCAGACACCTCGGCTGCCAGACACCGGGTCTGCAGCAGCGGGCCACATCGCCGCCCTTCTCCAGAACGGGGGTGCTTCAACACAAACGCGGTCTCGCTGACTCACTTCGGTTCGGCAGAAGACTGTGAAAACAGAGACTGCTGCCAACGCAAACAAATGCAGATGAGTTCAGTTGGAGTCAATAAAAACGATGCCCATCTTAAACCTGAGCCCATCTTAGATAAACTCACATGCCTCTGGAATTTTTCCCCAAGCCATCATACAGTAGTCCTGTAACTTCTGTCTAAATCCATCGAAACGTGCAAAACTATAGCTCAATGAACTCAGAACGGGCCAAGCTTCATGGTCTGTGGTGAATTTTACGTTTTGACTTGTTTTGTCTTGTGATGTTTTGGTCTGTCCTTAGTTTGACCCAGGTTATATGAACACCGCTGTCCACAGTTGGTTAAAGGGAATGTGGCACCTTCATAACGTGATTTTAACTGAGATAGTCAAGTTGTAAAGCAAGTCGGAAAACCCGGTATTCCATATGCCATTTGTCTTGGAACTCGAGATTTCCGTAGAAAAAAGCTAAAACCTACCTGACACCAGCCCCCTCATCAGCCCATCGCCGAGCGGCCATTGTTGTGAACTGCTAGTGTGACGACATATGTTGACGTCACGATGACCATCAGCCAATTGAAGCCCTTGAAGCGTTTTAAGTATGGTAGTGGTTGCCAGATCGTGACATCATCCACAGGCTGATATTTATTTCTTTTTCTAGAGGAGTATTTTAAAAATCAAAATATTGAGCTTATTGTACATTTTTCAGAGAAACCATGAGTGGTTTCATTATTTTAGGCTAAAAGTACGCCTAATTGCACTAAATTCCAGGATTCGACCAAGGTGCCACATTCCCTTTAAAGGGATCATGTCATGGGAAAGGTTGGAATCCGTACACTCGGGTCAGAGGAGGTGGAAGGTTGTGGAGACGTCATTGGAAATATTTTTACCTTCAGCCCCCCGTGTTGCCAATTGCTGGGCCCGGCGACTGGCACAGTGCCTACGGGGGCAGATGCGTCGTAACAGAGGGGCGAGAGGGAATCATAGCATAACAAAGGTCATACTGAATAATGCCATCTGACCGGAATACTGGGGTCAATGACCTTGAACTTCAACGTGGGTTCATCTTGACATATAACCAGATTATACGACGTTATGACGTCACCACTCGGTCCACAGTGCAGGCGTGCTGGTGCGACCGCACGATTGCGAGGGTCCCATAATATAAGTCTGACTTTGAAAGCCTAGAAGTAAACAAAATTACTGAGCGATTTTCAAAATTCCTTCACCAATCGACGCGCTGGTAAATTATCTCAAATGAGGCCTCGTAGCATTTTCTGGCGGAGCACGGTTCTCCAGCTCCTTCGGAAAAATAGATGGGCGGGCAGTGCCCCCGGGGCACTTTAAGAACCCTCCACCCACTGCGCGTGTTAACCCGCGCCCCACCGGGGGTCCGGCGCCACCTTCGCCCCACCGGGGGGCCATCGATAGCCCCCCTCTAACTCCGAAAATATGGGCGTTAGCGCAAATCTGCAAAGTGCAATAGAAAGCTCGCGTGAATTCAGTAAGAAATTACTTCGCATGTTTTTGTGCTCAGGTCAATGGTTTGACCTCCAGAGGTCAAATTAGGTCAAGATCGGCTATTTTCACTCAAATATGCAATGATTAAGCAAACTGGGCATAACTCTTATATCATTAGAGCTATTGAGGCCTGCCTGGTAAATTACATTTGATAGCAAATTGCCAGTACTTTTTCCGCTATGTGGAACGTAAAGACCTCCCGCCAGTGGTTTGACCGCCAGAGGTCACCTCGTGACCTAATATGACCTGAGGTCACGAAAGGTCAAAAAGTAACCTTGCCGTATATCAAATGAAAGCCAGTGACAAGACAAACACGATGGTGTTTGTTTCACCGCTCTAGCTCAATTAGGTCAAAAGTTATTGTCAAAATACTGTTTTTGACCTCTGGTGACCTTGGATGACCCTGGAAAAGTCAAAGGGCAAATATGACCCCTGGGATCCGTGAAAGGGTGTCCAAAAACGTTGTTCTGAGCAGTCTGAGTATTTGCAATCATTTTTATGGCTTTTATATCATGAAATAGCTTTTCCCTATGCTTTTCCAAAGGGAGAGGTCGCCTCGTGACCTGACCTCAGGGCACGAAATCGAAAAATCCCGGATATACACCTTGTAGACCCTGGAGGGGTCATGAAGTGTAGGAAGTTTCAAATCGATCGACTTTGAAATGTAGCTCTTACAGAGCTCTAAAGGTGAAGTGAGGTGACCTTGGTTGACCTCGTCTGGTGACCTGACCTTGGGTGACCCGGGGTAAAAATTTCAGGGATGATGGGAAAATGATGCAGTGAGAGGTAGAGCCCTCAACCGCGGTGCTGCGCCTCGTCGTTTTTCTGCTATCCCGGAAAAACCTTAGGGGGGCCATCGATGGCCCCCGGTGGGGCGAGGGTTAAGAGGCAAAGAGAGCGGGACGGCCCCTGACATAGGTATCAATTAACACTGGGACAGATATGTCCATTTCAGGAGATCAAAGGTTGGCAAATCACCGCCTGTTCTTTGGGAATTGGAACAAATCCATATCACAGCACACGAGAACGAATGCTCCTTCAGCTGTTTCTAGTCTTGAACGCTAGATGTCACTGGCGACAGATATCAACCCACCGTAGAAAAAGCAATATCAAAGGGCTAATATGTCCTTCTCAATAACAGTTTTAACATATTTGATGTGAAAACTCCCGGAAAATAAAAATCACAATACAATATCCTCTCTTGCAGCTCAATAAAATGAGAAACACGAAATTTAAAGGATGTTTTAACATTACTTCGACTTTTGATTGGGGTGCCCGGGCAGCCCCAAAAATATGTAAATTCACACCCATGGAGCATCCTGAGCTGCGAATTTACGGGTCAACGCTGTATCGTGGCGCACGCAAGCCCTCGAAACATAATATGACAATGATAAAGTTAGTTGTAACACCGTGCACCTCACCAGCCACTGCGTCGCAGAAGCCAAAACCTCTCACAGCAGCCACCGGCCGTCCTCAATCATACCAAACGGCGCGCGCTGTCAGAGCTGTCAGCTGACAAATCGCGCCACAGCGTGGTCAGCGGCATGGCCACGTGACCACGCACCCCCCCGCTCGTTTTGCCGCGGCGGAATTCGTCGCGCGCCGGGGCGGGAGGGCACGGGGTCGACCCTGACACTGTGCCAGCCGCGGCGCGCCAATTCTACCTGGGACGGCGCGCCAAATGGCGGCCGCGGCGGCACCGGCCTGACAGCAGCTATACTGGGAGCGGCACGGTGCGTTTTCTCGGAAATGCATCGACGTTATAGCTGGCACACTGCGAGACTGATATCTCATGGGCGCACTCTTGATGCCGGTGTTGGATGCTAAATGTCTAGCGAGAAGCGCAGAAATAGGAAAGACATGCACTCTTAAAAACACTCCCGGAGCTGTGACTTCGGCTGGAGTACATGTATGTATATGATTATTGTCTGACCAAAAATATTACTTTGCTCGTCAACGTTTTTTTCTTCTTCTTAAGTCTTCACATCTCTTGCATCGAGCTCCTACTGTTTATCAGGGTGGCTGCAACCTTCACTCCGGTCAACCAGCGCTCCGACACTCTTTTCTTGTAGACCTATGAACGTCATCACAAACAAACGGAAAGACGGACATGACCACGCAGACACTAACAACCACAGCTTTCCAGAATTCTTACGGTCTCCCGCGGCACCTATCTAAAAAGTGTGTCACATAGGCGGGTCAAGGCATTCCGATCGAAAGGAGGGGCACCTCGGTCAGGAGGCGCCGTTTCTCCGGTGTTATCTATCAGGGTGGGGGGGGAGGGGCGAAATGCATCGCGTGGACACCAATAATTATATCCTGGGGCAGTGGGGTAGAATGTAAAACGACATCTCAGACGGCACAACAGCAGTTTCAGGGTACGCCCGGGCACAGCATGGGAGGCGGGGCAGTTTCAGGGGGCGGCGGGGCAGTTTCAGGGGGCGCCCGGGCAATTTCAGGGGCGTCGGTACAGTTTCAGGAGGAGGCGGGTGGTGGACGCTCAGTGTTTGATCAGACAGGGTAACCTAACCCTGCTACCTGGATCCGCCCACGTCTCAGCGTGTTGCATCGACAGTCAGACAGCAGCGGCACAGGTGACAGTGCAGCCGGACTGACCACCTCTCGGGACTACCATCGACAGTCAGACAGCAGCAGCACAGGTGACAGTGCAGCCGGACTGACCTCCTCTCGGGACTGGTGGTTGAGATCGCAGATGGGAGTCACCGGGCGCGGCTGCTGCATGCAGTAATAGGTGGCAGCACCGGCCAGCGCGGCCAGCGCCACCGCGCCGCCAGCGCCGCCTATCGGCTCCAGGTACTCATCCATCGCCGACACTGCCGAGATGGCGCATATATCGGTCAGGGAACGGGGCACGCTGGTACAGGTAACTGATTATATGTATCGTGGCGGGGGGCAGGGCGCAGCCGGAGAGGGGGGCACGTGCCTCCCCAGTCACCCCTCGACCGCCGAGTGATGTGCCCCCGTTGATCCCAATCCACGGTGCCCTCGCCCAAGGGCGTAGCCAGGATTTCGCTCAGGGAGGGGCGGCGCCCCGAAAAGGGCCCCTGCGACAGCGCAAAAGGGGCCCTGATGGGTAAAAAGGGCTCTGCTTGTTACAGAATTGAGTGCTGAAGAGGGCTTAAGAGGGCTCTGTCTGGTATAAAATGCCAAATTTGGCCACAGAGCATAGTGCGGGCGAGCCGCGCTTCGCACGGCTCGTGTCCACAGGGGGGCACTTAAGGCCCTCAGGGAGGGGCGGCTGTCCCTGCCGCCCCCCCTTGGCTACGCCCCTGCCCTCGCCACTAAGCCTGGATGCAAATGGACAGCAGATGACCTGCGGTGATCTCTTAACACGCGCCCCGCTGGGGTCCCTGGCATGACGCGCCCCGCTGGGGGGGCGTATTTCGCCCCACCCCTCGCCTTATATCCTTTTCCAGGAAAACTGCAGAAAAATTACGGACGGCATTAGAAAACTCTTGACGAGACGAATAGAAATTATAAGAAGCATTTTCATGTCAGGTCAATATTGAGGTCAGCATAGGTCAAAGAAAGCTCCATAGGCTTACAACAGAGCAGTGTACGTTTCCCTCTCTAGATCTGCCCTCAGGGGAGCTAGAGCAAATATTTATGCATTATTTGATTCCTCTCATCGCGGCGAATCGAAAGATGTATATTATGACCTTGCTAGGTCAAATTTTGAAAATGACCTGACCTCGAGCTAGGTCAGGGCCACAGGGTGACCTGGCATGGTCATGTTGCATATCAATCGACTCCCCGTGACAATATAGGCACAATGCAAGCAAAATAAAAGCTTTATCTCAATTCAGAGAGAAGTCATTGGCAAAACAATCACTGTATGCTCCTGTGACTTGACACGACCTTTGAAAGGTCAGATGGTTAAAAACTCAACTTTGTGGTCAAGATCGTGGTAAGAATACACAGTGTGAGGATTTTCAGCTTTATCTACCCAGTATTTACAGAAAACAGAACCCTTTCAATTTTTCACCATATACTTATAATGGGGTGACCAAAACATTGACCTCACCTTAGGTCGAAAATATCGAAATTCCGAGAGAGCAGATTTTTTGACCCAAATGACTATCATATTATGAAAGTTTCAAACTGATCGGTCGGCAGATGTTCCTTAGGCGCCGCTTCAAACTCGTGATTTTAGGTTTTGAGGTCGGGTCGCTTGACCTTGACCCTTGACCTGACATGACCTAACCTAAGAAATTTGGTTAGATGTGTAAAATTGATCAGGGATAAGGCACTGTAAATTTCCTTGCTCTGCGTTTCTTCGTTTTTTGCGTTATCTGGGGAAAACCAGGAGGGGTGAATTTCGCCCCCTCTCATCGGGGCGCCTGTTAACACGCGCATTGACGGAGGTCTGAGCCACCTTCGCCTTGACGGGGGGGCGGGTAACCGCCCCCCTAAGATCTCGAGAACCGCGCTAGGTAGCGAAAAACGGTAAACGGCGTTGGATAGCCCATCCACTTCTCCATCGAAATTATTTGAACCATTTTTTGTCAGGTCACATTTAAGGTCACTAGAGGTCAAAACATGCCTTCATAGGGATAACATGTAAATGAAGTTTTTCGGTCATTACATCTGAACAAGTAAAGATAGAGCAAAACGATTTAAACCATATGAATCATCGCTGCAAGCCGAATCGAAGGATATATAATTTGACCTTGCTAGGTCATCAAGGAGTTGAGCTGACCTGAGGTCAGGTCAAGGTCAAATTGGGCAAAATGCCTATCATTAGAACCGCAATGACAAGGAAAATCTAATGCAGTTGAAACAAACGCTCTATCTCTATTCATGACTGAGTTATTCAGTTAAAACCATTTTTCCCATGTATTTCCAATGGAGAGGTCATGGCTCGTATCTGACCTTAGGTCATCGATATCAAAAATACCGGAACACATTTTAGAGAACTCGGTGGGGCCATTGTGTGATATGAGTTTCAATCCGATACGTTCATCCTGTTCCGACTTATGCAACCTTAAACTTTTTTTAGGTCAGGTCACTTGACCTGTACTGGTGACCTGACCTGAGATGACCTAACCTTAAAATTTTGACAAAAGTTGTAAAAATGATGAGGGAAAATGTATGCCAAGTACGGCGGCGCTACGCGCCGTCGTTTTCATGCTCTCTCCGAAAACCCCGAGGGGGCGGGTACCCCCGTCAATGCGCGTGTTAAGCTGTATCGTCAGCTGAGGCGTCCAGCCGCCTGGCTAAATCTTTGGGACGAGCCGGGGCACTTGATGCAGGGCCAGTCAGGGCTCCCTCGTCGCCAATATACATTTCAGGGAGGCACCATAGACCTTTCAAGGGGGGCGCCATGACCATTTCAGGGGGCGTCGAGGGTCGATCGGCGGGGGGCACGTGCACCCCTTGCCCCCACCCCCCCGGAACCGCCTATGACTGACACTGGTGACAGCACTGACATCTTTTTTATATAAATTTGGTTCAAGTTGTTCCTGGTAAGGCTGCTGGAGTCGGAGTCTCACTAAAGTCATCAAGTGACTTGTCACGGAGACCCCGACCCCACCACCTGAACGAGCAACTCCCTCAATGGAGGGTTAATTTAGAAGCCAAAGTTTAACGTCCCACAAAGCACAGGGACGGCCGCCCCGCTCAGGTCACCCTCTCACCAGTCAGTTGCCAGCCGACCTGTACGTCGGGTAAACTATTGAGCGCCGGAGCGTCTCAGGGGAACCGATCCCAAGCCTGGACATGCACTGCCACTGCATGCTTCTGAGCAGCGGGCCGGAGCCCAACGCTCTACCAACTGAGCTACCGGGGCGGACATCTGTGATAACACTCACTGGTGACAGCACTGCAGTGTCCCAAAACCTGGGGTGCTGGGTGCAGAACGACACCCAGTCAAGCAGAATTTTCCACTCACTTTTATGTTTTTTTTTGCTGAATTTTTCACTCCTTTCCAACAATACTTACTACTGTTGAATTTTACTCAACAATACTTACCACAAAGGCCAGTTCCATTGCCTCCTCTACCAGCGTCCACTGGAAAAAGAGAGCAGCAGAATCGACTAGAAGATCGCCAAATTAACTCGGCTCTTATGGGCTTCTTTCAAGTTCTTTCGCTTTTCTGAAAGAAAATCTGGCGATTTCTATTTTCTGGCCAATTATACCTGGCATCCTTATCTCCACCGATTTCAGTGGAACAACTGAATCGAAATTTTGGCGCGGGCAAGACGCTCAGTGCCCCCTGCCCCACCGGAGAAAGTTTCAATGGGTGAACACCGCCACTAAATTCCACCACTCACAAAATTGGTGAGTAGAAAATTAGACGCCCTAGCCTTATGTTGCCAAAAAATGAGCTGACAGCTTTGAAAGATACATTTCTGGAAAACAGTTTATTTGTGCACATGATTTCTAGGCTTATGTCCTTGAAAAGTTGTTTTTGTATTTCTGGTACCGAGAATAGTAAAAAAAACATTTTTGGTCATCTTGTTGTTAAAAGTAATTATCTTGAAATTTTTATGCTGTGCAGCATATTTTGTTGACATTGTATCGTAGAAAATTGACCATTTATTGCGAAGAAAATAATTTTTATCCATATCAGCACTTCGTTGCTGCGTCCACGCCCTGTGACACCCAAATCCACTCACGACACCCTACGACACCCTAGGCATAAATACGCTGATATTTAAGTTCAACTGAAAGTGTCCGGTACTTGAACACATTGAAACTCTACATTTTCATTAAATGATTTTTTTGGGCAACAAGAATGCATCCAGTTACCCTTCAAACATCGGCACTTTTTTGTATGGCTGGTCTAGGGCGTGAACTTAACAAATCGCCGTCTTTACATCTAGTAAATAAAAGCGGCATCTTTAGGCTTTTTGAAAGGCCGGTTTCTTATTCGTTTTTGACAAAACATTGCTAGTCTTCCTCTTGGTGTGCTTTTAGTTGTATAATTTTCTAGTTTATAAGCATTTAGAAAATTAATTTAGAGCAATTTTTGAAATGCAAATTATGTAGCTCATGCGACCGGCAAGCGGCAAGCGATCAGAAATTTAAAGTAGTAGTCGCCCTGACGCTGTCGCAACCCGCCGCACCTGGCTGATTGTAGACGAAAGGAATAAACAACGGAGAGAAGGCTGTAGCAGGGTACTTTAACTACTGTAGCTTCGATTAAATTGATAGAAAGCAGAATATTCATATGAAGGTGAGCAGACATGTGAAGAGGAGCAGGGGGATTGACAGGTAAAGAAAAGAAACTTTTAGCAAGAGTCTGGAAGAGTTTACTGCCATGATAGAAAGTTTGTAGTTTCGTCTGGGTTAATTAAGTGTAAACCAAGGCTCTACTGGGCCCCTAGCATAGGTGTATGCGAGGTGCAGTGATTGAGGTCAGGAGTGGCCTCCAAAATTCCGATAACTATAGGTATAGGTGTAGGAGGGGCGTTGTCCCGGACAGAAAAACTATACAGTGTATGGTTAGATAATTAATTTTGGTACTAGGTATTGCATGAAAAAAATCCCTTTTTAATTTTTCACCACCTGCCGGTCTCGGAAGCCCCCTCTGCAGAGTTGGTCTAAGGGGGGCCCTGATAATTCGTCTCAGGGGCCCTTTAGAGCTGGTCGTGTGGGAGAGGAGAGGCGGGGCACAAGAGTTGGTCTAGGGAAGCCCCCCAAGGGTTGATCTTCATCTCACAAATTTTAGTCTTCTTGGCTCCCAGAATTCTTTCCCCCAAAGGTTGGTCTCAGAGGCCCCCAAAAAGTTTTTTTATTTGTGGAAATTCACCAATTCCTTAAAGAAAATTGGAGACTGCATCAGGGGGCTTCAGTTGGTAAAGATTTACCTGCTTAACCCAAATTTTTCACATGATAATGGTCAAACAATGCTGCTTGGGGACGATTTAAAAATATTTACTTTGAGAAAATTAAAGGAAATATCCATCCCTCAGTTCAAACAAGGGCTCTGAGAATTTACCACCTGAGTACCAAAATTTGAAATTTTTTACTCCGCCATACATTTTGAGGGGAATTTTCCACTTACTCGCTATACATTCCGAGCTGCATTTTCCACTCGACACCCTAGCGCAAAACCTATTTTGGGTCACTGCAGCACTGACATCTGTGACAACACTCACTGGTGACAGCACTGACATTGGTGACAGCACTGACATCTGTGACAGCACTGACATCCGTGACAACACCGTCACTGATGAGTGACAGCACTTTCACATGTGACAGCACTGACACTGGTGACAGCACTGTCATCTGTGACAACACTCACTGGTGACAGCACTGACATTGGTGACAGCACTGACATCTGTGACAGCACTGACATCCGTGACAACACCGTCACTGGTGAGTGACAGCACTTTCACATGTGACAGCACTGACACTGGTGACAGCACTGTCATCTGTGACAACACTCACTGGTGACAGCACTGACATTGGTGACAGCACTGACATCTGTGACAGCACTGACATCCGTGACAACACCGTCACTGGTGAGTGACAGCACTTTCACGTGTGACAGCACTGACATCTGTGACAGCAATGACATCCGTGACAACACCATCACTGGTGACAGCACTTTCACGTGTGACAGCACTGACATCTGTGACATCACTGGCACTGGTGACAGCACTGAAATCTGTGACAAAACTGAAATCTGTGACAGCACTAACATCCGTGACAACACTGTCACTGGTGACAGCACTGACATCCGTGACAACACCGTCACTGGTGACAACACTTTCACGTGTGACAGCACAACATCTGTGACAACACTGTCACTGGTGACAGCACTGACATCCGTGACAACACCGTCACTGGTGACAGCACTGTCACTGGTGACAGCACTGACATCCGTGACAACACCGTCACTGGTGACAGCACTGACTTCCGTGACAACACTGGCATATGTGATAACACTGGTATCTGTGACAGCCAAGCTACCGGCCGCTGCGTTTGTGCAGATTAGACAGCGGGCGGGCCGGGATTAATGCATGAACGTCTGATTAGAATCAGCGGCACGCGAGCCTCCAAATACGGAGAGTTCCGTGCTTTGACGGCATTTACATGGACCGTAAGCCGGCGCTCTGCAGACCAACACTGAACCCACTCCAAATCAGCCAAACTCACGGCAGGTACAAATTGGGATGGTGAATCGCAGCAGTGTGTTCCGTAGTCAGCTGCCAGCAGTACGAATGTTACGCTTCAATTCGGAATGTCAGTGCTAGCCCATAACTGGCAAAATACAGATATGCGTCAATGTTTCCCCATTTCAAAATATTGTCCAACTTATATTTGCCAAAGACCACATTAAGGTTAGTTGTAAGCGGCCGGGGCTGAAGTGTCCCTTTATTTTTGACCGAGTAAACGCATGGAGAAACGGCCTGGGGCGGAGTAGGCGAGGACTGGTTTGCACGGAACACGAGGCCATACATCATTCAAGTCTTAGGAATCAAGGGGCGGGAGAGAGCAGTCCCCTAGGAAATTTATTTTGACTTGATGGTCTTTGACCTATGACGCTGCATAGAATGAGCTAAAAATACCGCCGCTACTGCTCACACCTGTCGCCTGCGCATTGGTTCACATCTACTCACAACAATGTACGCCCTGGATCAGATTTAAGCCGGAGCTCCTCTCTCCTCTCAGCGGGTACAGGGCACCTGGGCACCAGGTACTGCTCACCGGTGCGGCCGGGCACTGACAGCGGGTACAGGGCACCAGGTACTGCTCACCGGTGCGGCCGGGCACTGACAGCGGGTACAGGGCACCAGGTACTGCTCACCGGTGCGGCCGGGCACTGACAGCGGGTACAGGGCACCAGGTACTGCTCACCGGTGCGGCCGGGCACTGACAGCGGGTACAGGGCACCAGGTACTGCTCACCGGTGCGGCCGGGCACTGACAGCGGGTACAGGGCACCAGGTACTGCTCACCGGTGCGGCCGGGCACTGACAGCGGGTACAGGGCACCAGGTACTGCTCACCGGTGCGGCCGGGCACTGACAGCGGGTACAGGGCACCAGGTACTGCTCACCGGTGCGGCCGACACTGGCGTCGACGGAGCACGGCAGCCCACTGACACCGGCGGCAGCCTCAGCCGTCTCAATGTTATACTATACCGGCCGGCGCGGCGGGCACCGTTCCGTAATGGCCGGCCGGGCGCTCCGTACCAGCCGGCCGAGCGGTCCGCTCCGTACGCTATGTACTAGTTCTCACAGTAGAGCGAGTCATGGCTTGGGCACCCAAATTGATCCCCAAACCGTGACGGAATTGGACTGGGCAGAGAATTCGGAGAGTTTCGGATTGTTGTTGGTTTCGCACTCTACCCCATAGGAAGGGTTTATTGGGATCAGACTGCACTCATTCAGAAAACCCACCGGGACTTGAACCCGGCACTGTCGCTAAGGAGACGAGCACGCTACCCCCTGGCTTCCTTCCTTTTGGAGGCAATGCCAGCCACGATCTGCAGTCCCATGGTTAACAGTAGCAAAGGCGGTGTAACAGTGTTGAGTCGGTTCAAAACACTGTCGTGCCAACAACACAGCCAAATACGGCCCACGCAAGCACGCGCCGTTCCGAGCACTACCCTTGGAGGCGATGGACACACTGTCCAAATCCCATCACAAAGTGCCCTGATAGTTTAGACAAGATCGGGCGTTATGTGCAGGTTTTGGTCCGGATGCATCCCTACTGACGACCAGCGCAGCAGACATGGGCGGATCGCGGGGGGAATCGATAGAGGTTTTAGACTGATCTAGAGACTTGGCTTCCCATTGTGTTGGGGTCGATGGGGTCACCACAAGGTCATACCACAAACCTAGCATGTCCCTGGCGGACTTCTGGATCCCACTACGCGGATTTTGGTTGACACAAATGTAAGCACTGAGTGAAGCTTGGGCCGGCACAACCACATAAAGTTTAAACATTCCCTTACTAGGTCGGTTATTTTAAGTCACCATGTCCCCAAAACATCAATAACCAAACTTGCATTCCCTTTTAAATGATCCAATCCAGAATATGGTCATTCCACCACTTTTAATACCCGGGGCATTCAACGACAAACCGACCAAGCGATTATATTATCCATCTCAGATTTTGAAGCAAAATTGTCACGAGGGTTGTCCAGGGCGCACATTAACGCTGTGATATTTTTAGCTTCGTCCGTCTAGTGGTTTTCGCATAGAGATTAAGTATTACTACTAGAGAGGAACTGCCTATTCAAATGTTGTGATCACTTGAAGCTGAAACCCGGCTTTTTTCGAGTCAGAAAAATGAGCCGTGATCGCTCGTGAACTTAATCTTTTGGACAATTCTTGCATGAAAATGACAGTTTGATTCATTTTTATCTGTGTAAAAACTTATATTCAAGTAACTCGTACATTAAATTTTCTGGAAAAAGTTCATAGTCGTTTAATTATTGTTTCTATGACAAATCAATTAGCTTATTTAATATTATAGAAATATATATCTAATTGATTAGCTTGATGAATTATATTTATCACACCGTCTTTTTCCGACCGTCGCAATCGTCGCACACTAGTTTGTACGACCATCGCACACTAGCTTGTCTGCATTGTAGAACGAGCGGTGACTTAATAATAATAATAATTTTTGGGGCTTATCGACGCACCAACTGCTAGGGTCATATGGCGTCGCCAACTCTTTCCCTGTTGGAAGGGTTTCTCGGGAGCCAGCTTGCTCCATGTTCAGAGAACGAGTGGTGACTTAATAGTCACATAATCCTGACGAACAGGATACAGAAGTCCCTACAACTCAGAGATAGCACCTCTCAAGCGGCCTAGAGGTGATAGCAAAGCTCTCCACCAGAACCACATCCGGAAGCAAATCCAAAATAATCGGATAACCAACCACAGCGACCATTTGTTATACATAAGCCTAACATCGGCTACTGGCCCAGTTCAAACCAACACAGTCGTCGGGGCGAGGTTATCCTCACCAGACTTAGGAATGGACACTAAATGAAATCCTATGAGCGTGCGGGTACCTGTGGTACCTGTGACGCCATGGAAAACCCCTATCACGTACTGATGAAATGTCCCAAAACCCTACTCGGCAATGATCGCCTCGAGCTGCTTGACAAGCTCTTCACCTTTTTGAACGATGTCAGGCTAGAGCAGCTTATCTTAAAAACATCAATGATGACAGGCATACACTATAGCTCAAAACTGATAGCAGCCCCGCCTCTTATAACAAACATTTATACCATAGACATCCCCCTGCAAAATTGTACTAATTAGTGCTTAAAACGTGGTTAAAATAGGCTATGATAGGTTAGAACTAGAACATGATAGGCTTAGAAGTGCCACAGACACTGGCCTGTTCTGGCTTAGAAGTGGATAGGCTTAGAAGTGTCATTGCCCCATTCCTGTTTTCCCCATGCATTTCCAATTGAGAGGTCATGATTCGTACCTGACCTCAGGTCATCGATATTAAAATCCCGCAATTTATGTTGTAGTACTCGGTGGGTGCATTATGTGGTATAAGTTTGGATTACTTATGCCACCTTAAAAATTCTTGAAAGTAAGGTCACTTGACCTGCACTGGTGACCTGACCTGAGGTGAACCAACCTTAAAATTTTGTAGAAAGTTTCGAAATTGATCAAGGATAAGGTGAAACAAGCACAGCGGCGCTTCGCGCCGCCGTTGTTTCGTGCCGCCGGAAGAACCCGAGGGGGTGTTCAGCCCCCCCACCGGAGCGAGGGTTACTCTCACTAACAATCCATCTGTTTTCTTATACTTATCTTTTCCTCTTTGCGGCGCCTGCCCAGCCGGAGAGGGGCGCTGTAACCTCACCTCCTGGTTGCAGGGTAAAGAGCCCGTGTCACCCAGGCCAGGTGCTCAGCGGCAGTTTCTAGAAGACCGAACGTTCTTGCTTAAATGGAGGAACTCAAGTAACGTAAGCAAAGCTGACAGTCGGTTAACTTGCAACAAAATTATAAATTATAAATTATAAATTTAAAGGTCCCCAGCTTTGGCGGTGGCAGGCAGTCTTCTTCACGCACTCCAGGAGTTCAATATTCTAAATTAACACCTTTGGCTCGACCTCTGTCGTTGCTAAAACCATCCACTCGGATGTTCAAAAACATCTTGCGACCCATTACTTGAAATAACCTCCCCATTGCTTCGAGAGATTGACGTTACTCACCCTCACCTCCAAATTCTAAATTCTCTCAAATTCGTACCGCCGGAAAAACCCAAGGGGGTGTTCAAAACACCCCCCACGGGGCGAGGGTTAAAGGGTTCTCACAAGCTCAGCGCTCAGACCAGCTCAGAATATCCCTAGGGCCCATACCAGCTCAGGGCAGCCCCAGAACCCAGATCCGCTCTTGGGCCCCAGATCAGTTCAGGGTCCTCAAGTCAGGCCAAGGGGCAAGATCAAGTCAGGGGCACTAAATCAGCTCAGGGATCCCTAACCAGGCCGGGGCCCATTCAGTCTAGGAGCCCCAGAACTACCCAGGGGACACCAGGTCGGCCAATAGGACACCAGATCGGCCCAAAGGGCACCAAATCAGTTTCGGGGACAAGGAATCAGATCAGTGGTCCCAAACCAGCTCGGGACCCAGATCAGATCGGGGGCCCTTATCAGCCTCTGTGGGCCCAGCTCAGTTCAGGGCTTTAGAGCGGCTCAGGAAATCACGTAATCAACCCAGGAGGCCCAGGTCAGCTTAACACCCGCACTGGAGGGGGTCTGGCACTAACGCGCACTGGAGGGGGGCCTGGTAGGCCCCCTAAGATCTCGGAAACTAAGAGGTGTAGAAAAACGCCACTTGGCAGGTGGGTGGGGGCTATGGTGATCTACATGATGACCAATTTTCATTGACCTAGGTCAATATCTTCAAGGTCAAACGAGGTCTTAAAGGTCAAATATTGGCCATGATGGGGATCGATTGGTAAATGCTGTGATTCTGCGGGAAAATGGCGGGAATAAGCTAAAGGCGGATAAGGTTCATATAGAAGAGGTCTCAAAGAGGCTTCCCCACAACTTTTGGGTCAAGGTCATTCAAGGTCATTGACCTTTAAGGTCACAATATAGTATACTACTTATAATGTGCACTTCGACTAACACCATAGCCACTGTTTGGCGGGAAATGAGGATTGACCTTTGCAAATGACCTTTGACCTTGACCTTTAACCTTGACCTTTGTGTTGGGGTACCCTATCGATGACGTCATAGCATAATATATGTCAGACCAGGTAACGTCATTCAGCCGGACGCACAGTGGTCAGTGACCTTAAAAGTGCAGATATGACCTTGACCTGTGACCTTTGACCTTCACCTTGACTTTCATGTGAAGTGACCTTGACATATAATCCCGGTTATATGGAGTTATGACGTCACCACTCGGTCTCCAATGCAAGCTAACTGGTCCGACCGCGCATTTACGGCGATCTCAAAATGCAGGTCTGACTGAAAGCCTATAAGTCAAAAAATTTTCGACCGATTTTCAAAAAGTCTTCACCAATCGACGCGCTATTAAATTCTGTTAAATGTGGCCAAGTATCGTTTCTCGGCTACGCGCGGTTCTCCGGCCACCTTGGAAAAACAGGTGGGGGGCCTCCGAGGCCCCCTCCAGTGCGCGTGTTAAAGGGCACCATATTAGCTCAGGGGCCACCACACTAGCTCAGAGGGCATTTGAGGGATTGAGGAGGCAAAATGATGATTCATGAGGCACCAGATCAATCAAGGGGGCATTAGCTCAGCTCAGGGAGGAATTCATCTGCTTAGGGGGCACCAGATCAATCAGAGATCAGAGCGGGGGTCTAGATCAGCTCAGGGTGCACCAGATCATCTAAGGAGACATCAATAACCAGCTCAGGAGGCACCTGATCAGATCAAGAGGCACTATATTGGCTCAGGGGACAGTAGATCAACTCCGGGAGGCATGGGATCAGTCCAGGGGGCCAGATCAGCTAAAAGGGCACTAAAACAGTTAATATGGCACCAGGCTAGCTCGGAGGCATCAGACTAGCTCAGAGAGCATAATATAGGTTCAAGAGGCACACTGATTTTCTCAGGGCCATCAGATTGACTCAGGGGGCACCAGATTAGCTTAGAGGACACGTGATCAGCTAAGGGAACACAAGATCAGCTCAGGGTGCTCCAGATCATCTGAGGAGACATCAATAATCAGCCCAGGAGACACCTGATCAGCTCAAGATGCACCATATTGGCTCAGGGGTCAGTAGATCAACTCCGGGAGGCATGTGATCAGTTCAGTGAGCCAATATCAGGTCAAGGCGCACTAAAACAGTTAATAGGGCACCAGGCAAGCTCGGAGGCATCATACTAGCTCACAGAGCATAATATAGATTCAAGAGGCACAATAGTTTGCTCAGGGGGCACCAGATTGACTCAGGGGACACCATATTAGCTTAGAGGGCACATGATCAGCTCAAGGGGCCAATACCCGCTCAGTGGGCACCAGATAAGCTCAAGGGGCACCAGATTAGCTTCGCCCGTACGATTATGAGCGACGATGAGGCAATAGCTGGAAACAGATTACGTGCCCATACTCTTCCCGGGTGCTTGGAAAGGCGATAGAATACTCTAGCTGACCAAAAAAGGCACCAAACTGTCAAACAACAGTTTTATCGCTAAGTCCCCCCTGGCTGCGCCCCTGGATGGAGCCTCAACTGGCAGAATACCTTCAGCACGCGTGCAAAATAAACCAAGGGTTGTGGACAGTCGCAACCCAAAGATTGGCGTAACAATTCGGTGCAAAGAACGAGTTGAGAATCCCCGATGCCAAAACATTACTTTAATAATTATAAATTGACTTAATTCAATTTAATTGATTCACGCTTGGTCGGCTCGCCAGTGTTGTGCCTGCTCAGGGTTCTTTCTTTTAGATGTCTTTCCTGTCATTGTGAGTCACTTCCAATATCAGAGGGGCCGTGACCATCATACATACGTCGATATTAGTTGCCCTTGCAATTTACAATCTATTGCCACGGGTATGTAATTAGGAGGTCATCCCAGGCAGGCGTGCCACGGTACGTCATGGCACCATGGTACAAGTACTACGTCGGGGAAAAAGTACTGTGTACGTACTGGTGTACGATGATGTGGTAGCTGGACCGTCATCAATTCATCATCTGTTTGCCTGAACAAAGCCACAAATGTCCAACCCTGGGGGAAGACTTCTGACTCGACTGCCCGGGCGGACGCATCTCCTGTGGTCTGGCTACCACTGAAGACTGAGTGACTTAAGAACTTTGATTCAGGCCCAGACTGGATCGGCGTCGTTTCGGCCTAGCACGATTTTCTTTGTGTGTGCTATTTTGTCTTCATACAGACAGCATGGGTATAAATTTAAATAAACATTCTAATTTCAATTCAATATAACACCGATTAATGAACATAAAATTGTTTGGCCCACGATGGTAAAGCAGACCACTAGACAGAGGAAAACGACACCGTAATCCGAGAAGAGGAGAACCAAAACCCAACACGAGAAAAGGGGACACAAGGTAGACTAGTACAACCAAAGACCAACACCAACCAGTACCACCGACGTTGTCCCGCTACAAAATATTTCTGACGTTTAGTACATGTTTTTGATCAGTTTTATAAGACAATATTCGTGCACTACAACTTGCCCCGTGACCAGTAATAACTTATCCCGTAGTGGGGGCATGCTAAAAATGTTGACTTTGTTTCACGTTTACAATTAGTATATGTTTTTCTTCAAACCGAAAAGAAAATAATAGATATAACAGAAAAAATGAATAGGCTATCAAATAAAACTCGCTTTATACATATCATAGGGATATTTTGGAAGATACAGCTTGACCCAAGAAAACTGTATCATATGACCCCCTCCTCACCTACCGAAATTTTCAAAAATGGTCCAAGAAATGTCCGTTCCACAAACATATGATGGAGACGATGAAGGACGACGAAGTGTTAACATGCGTCTGGCGGGGCAGCTGCGATAGTGATCATGGCCGCGTAAATGGAATAGGTATTTTTAAAAGAAAAAGTAAAAAGGACAATGCATCGGAATAATTTGTGAATTAAGTGTCGTATTTTTTCAGCCTTCTACCGAAAATTTGATGAACTTTTCCGCTGGGAATGACGTATATCAAGTGCACGAGCGCCTAAAGATTATATTTTTGACTTAATAAAAGCCAGATTTCAGCTTCAATTTTCTTCAACCGGTTATAGGGATTTTGATTGGCAGTTCCTCTCTAGTAGTAATAGTTGATCTCTATGGGTTTTCGAGTAATGGCATGGAATAAAGATACCTGGAACGGAAGCCTCGTTGATTTCTGGGATGCTTTTGCGGGGCTCATTAAAAATAAATTGGGTAAATAGCCAAGAACATTAAAATATAGACGGCAGTAAGATATTCAACAAATCTCTATTCCATGGTAATGGTCTCGCGCAGTTTTTTTTACCAAAGAAAACCTTACTTTCCAATAGACATATCTTCGAGACTAACCATGATAATTGTATAGAATTGTAGATCCCTGGAGTCGTTAAGACCTAAATAAAATTCTTGGCGGTGTCTAAATTTAAAATTTTTGAAAAACAATCTAATTTTACCGGTGAATTAGGTTCCGATCACGTGATTGGATAATGATGGTATTAAAAAGTGATATATTTTTTCCTTGAAACAATAAATTTGGGGTATTGACATGCCGTTATGAAAAAATTGCAAGCAGGTTTTTTCTCAAATTGCTTGATGGAATTTTCAACTTATTGATCCAAGCGCAATGTTCCCAAGCATTGTATTACATCTGTCCCAGCAGCCCTCGATGGGTCTGTTATGGAAATAAAGTTTTCAGAGATGACCTTCAAAGAATACAATAGCTCATAATACTCCCAAATAACGCAAAAATGACGCAGAATAACAGAACTTACAGTACCTTATTCCAAATCGGTTTCATGCCCCTGCCCCAATTTTTGGGTCAGGTCATGTCAGGTCAAGGAGTTATTCATGGTCAAGCGACCCAACCTCAAAACCCAAAATCACGAGTTTGAAGCGGCGCCAGAGGAACATTTGGCAGCCTATCAGTTCCAAGCTACCATAATATGATGATGGCATTGGGGTCGTCTACAAACCTGTTGTCAAAATTTTCAAGTTGTTGACCTAAAATGGGGTCAATGTTTTGTTCAGCCAATTATAAGGCTTTACTGTAAAATTCAATCCCCCTTAACTCGCTCTGAATGCACCCTTAATACCCTTCATGCCAGAAAAAGTGTTCAATTGGCAGGTAACTCTAAATGGAAAAGCCAATTGTGCATGGTGCTATATATCTGGACAACAGAAAGGCATATATGTAATTGACATAGGCGTGCAGAGTTCAAAATGCTGCTTCGAATTCGATATGATCCAAATATACTAACACACTTACAATCTCACCACAAAAAGTTTTTACAGGGAGCCCAAAATATACCACGATGATATATCACCGTAGAAACAATAGGTGTCAAACATCACGCTGTGCCAGATACGAACCAGACTTTTAGCCTGTTCCCCATGTAGCAGACATTACCGTGTAATGTCTAAAACCCAGCCTTATGTTCGTCTTGCATAAAATGATCCGGAAAAGAATATGTTTGTATATATAGTGAGAATGAGGTTAATATTAGTGATATCATTCATAGTTATGTTAAAAACGCTCTCTGAAATGATAGAATTCCATATTTTATATCCATTACACACCCCCGCAGAATGGCATGCTGGAAAAAATAGCATAGCATTACACTCATCAATGGGAGTAAGCCTATGGAATTGTTGACTTCCTGTCAACGTTAGTTCCCTATGAAACTTGTTCTGGACAGCATAAGCAGCTTTAGTCTGCACTTGTTCTGTACCGACCCTGAGAACGGACCAATCGCCTCATCTATCCGGATGCCCAGTGCGGTTTTGTCACTGGATCTTTGTCCTTCTCTAGAAGTATGTATTAAGTAGTAAGTGAAGGAATTCTATAGGAGCAGCGTTGACAAAGTCTGGATATGAAATACACAATTTTCCTTGGATATTTGTTATTTGACTATAAATATTTGAAAAAGCGAAAAAGGGACTTTTAAAAACCTACATAAATGCTGCATTTTAATAAAATTAACAATAATTCATTTCTAACCACAATATAACAACTATACATACTTCATACAAGAGGAAGTATAGAATATGGAAGTATGTGTTTTCATGAATGTTTTATGCGACTTGAGCTGTAACTGGGCACCCCGAGCCTTTTGCTCATATAATGAAATAAATGAAATGAGACAACACTCCGTTCTGCGTCGCCATATTTCGTCGTGTACGACGCTCGTGTACGACGGCATAGTGCGTACCACGCTCACGTATCCCAGGTCAATGAAGACGGCGTCACAAATTTGTGTCCCCTTGTTCCGTCGCCCACCAGCTGAGACCCCTTCTCCCTTTTCTGCCCCGTTAGCAGTGGCTTCACCACTAGCAGGCCTGGCGGTGGATGGTCAGAGGGTGGCCTGATATTTACCACTTACAGGGAATGTGGCACCTTTATAACGTGATTTTAACTGAGATAGGCAAGTTGTAAAGCATGCCGGAAAACCCCGTACTCTATATATCATTTGTCTTGAAACTCAAAATTTCCATAGAGAAAAGCTAAAAACTACCTTAAATGTACCTCACATGTGCCCCTAGCAGCAGGCCAGAGTCGCCAGCCGTTGGTGTGACGACATATGCTGATGTCACGGTGAGTATCAGCCAATCGAAGCCCTTGAAGCCTATTGAATATTGAATATGGTAGTGGTTGCCAGATCATGACATCATCCACAGGCAGATATTTGTTTTCCTTGATGAGCATTTTAAAAATCGAAATATTTAGTTAATTGTACATTTTTCAGAGAAATAATGGACGCTTCCACGATTTTTCGCTAAAAGTTCACCTAATTACACTAAGTTCCAGGATTCGACCAAGGTGCCACATACCCTTTAAGCTTTTTAAAGCTGCTATACCAGTGTATGGTTGGATGATAATCTTAAGTTTTTAAGCACCGTCATGCAACATGCAACAGGTATTTTCCAGACAAGACTCGTACCAATGCCAGCCGTCTCTCGCCCTTGTGACGTTCTCTCGTTGTGGTGGTGCCTCTTCCTCGCCTCGGGTGAACAAAGCCGCTAAGATGTATGTGTGATCACTATCTCTATGCCCGGGCATACTAAAGGTTTTGAATTAAGAAATGTGAGCAGGAGAGTGATGCCGCTCACAGGGCACGGCTAGGTTTAAAAACGCCTGATAGAACAGAACAGCACAGGGTTACTGCAAAACAGCAAATCGCAAGCGAAACGGAGTCAGCGCATGTAAACGGGCGCGGCCGCATGCTTGTGGCGATCTCAAAACGTACACCCGACTCTGAAAGTCTATAAGAGACAGAAAGTCACTGGCACCGCCAGAGACATTGAAAGTCTATACCTGGCACTACAGCGCATCTGTGCAGTCCAACTCAGTAATTTCTCTCCGGCTTTCTCTTAGCCTGTTTTATCGTCGGCTTACAACGGCTTCGGCCTGTCTGCAAATGAAGAGTTTTAAAATATCCGCAACGGTGGGGATGGTGTAAACGGCGAGGCTGCATAGTGTGAAGTTTCGTGTTCAAGCTTGTGTCTCACTTTAAAAATGGGTTTTGAACTGAGATAACAGTTTTGTAGAGCGTGTTAAGAAACCACAATTGGCATAATTTATTTCACCCAAAGCTCTCGGTATAAAATTTCCACCGGCTTTTAAGCTCAAAGTAAAGGGCCTTATTGTCTTATTTCAAACCCTGAAGGAATACGTTCCATATGGTTGCAGTATTCTGGTTGGTCGTAAGCCCTAAGCCTCGCCCACTCGCTGAAAATACTATGCTAGTGATTCAACCAGCATGCAACACGCCTGTCGACTGAAAACTTCGAGCGAGTAGTCAGTCACCCATTGCAGGGTGCCATTGGGCCGAAATGCGCCCAATGGCCGTCAGACGCAACACATCCTCCCTCCCCTGTACTTTCCCACACAAGTATCAATTGTTTTTGTCAAAATCCAACTCTGAAATTGTTTCTTCACATCAGGCATATGCATAATCTTCCCACCACTGAATAAACTTCGCCGCTGCAAGGATATACGTCGTTCCGTTTTTGTACCAGTGCTTCTGTACTGCATGCGATTTTTGCCATGCGGAAACGCTGTGAATGAACCTTTATAGCGAGTGGTCCATTCCCTTAAACTGTCGTACTTACTGACAGATCCAAGGGTGGTAAACCAAGGCGGCCACGGCGCCTCCAAAGGGCAGAACAAGTACGATTCATCTCAGAGAATGGTTCGCCCATAAAGCTAATATAGACTAAAACTGCCAAAATATCTACACGACGATGCAAATAGTTTCCCTAAAAGCGGTGTTACTAAGCAACCGTTCCAGTACCGCCAAAAGCCCGGTTGCCAGGCAACGGTGGCGCCGATAGCGATAGCGCGCGAAAACTGGCCGCCATAGCGTCAGCAGGGGAGGGACGGGGTGGCAGCCAGGCGGCGGCCTGACGGGGCCCAGGCCTGGTAACTGGCCACTGAGGCCAACTCAGCACCCGTAGAGCACCAACCGGCCTGTCTGCTGACCACAGCAGAGCACCCGTCCAGACGCCAGACTCAAACACCACGCTAGGTGAGAGATGAAAAGCGCCTCTGTCAATAATCAGTACGGGCCTGCGCCGTCCAAAGTTTCAGGTGACTCTAATGCCCCGTTAGTGTAGCTAGCCATTCAACAGCACTGGTATTTGGGCGCCGAAAGCGCTCTTTACCCTGTCACCAACGGACGCACGTGCAAGCCACCGCGACACAAATTCGAAGTGCAACATTTCACTACGGGAAGCAAAGTCACACCAGATAATGCCTGCTTGCTTGGGCGTTGCAAACTGAGGGCAGCGGGCGGGGGGAGGGGGGCAGGAGGAGGCGTCTCTCCAGCCTGCAAACCAGGGGGACGTCTCTTAACAACTTTGGTGCTCGACCATTATTCTCGCCTCTTCTTCCACTCATCAATGTAAGCTTGCGCAAGTATTCCCAAACTCGTTTTGATTTCACTGCCTAAATACCGCTTACCCGGACAGTCAGTCCTAAAAAATGTCACTGAGTGACCTGAAACAGTTGACACACGTATCCATCAACTCCAGATAATCCAACCGTATTGGTATCGAAATGAAAGCTCCATCACCATTTCCTGCGAGGCTATTGACCCAGGTCTGAAAACCTGCCGAAGTAGACCCAGTAGACCTCTCAGAGGTGACAGGTCCAAACTTACTACCTGACCCTGGACAATTACCCAAGACACTATGGTTTCGAGAACAGGAAGGTATTCTGAGCCATATCTACAGAAACAGAGCAATTTTTAGGGCAATTCCCGTTTTCCCCATGCATTTCCAATGCACAGGCCATGACCCGTACCTGACGCTAGGTCATTGATATCAGAAATTCCATGACAAGTTATGATATTCAGTGAAACTATTATATGATAGACCCAAAGACTCAGCTTGTTTTCACTCCTGTCACTTGAAACACTTTTGGAGGTGAGGTCACTTGACCTGACCTGGGATGACCAAATCTTTAATTTTGGGAACAGATGCGCAATTGATCAAGGATAAGGGGCGTCCAGTACGGCGGCGCCCCGTGCCGCCGTTTTCTGGCACCGTCTGAAAAACCCGAGGGGTGTTTTAACACCCACCCCACACTCGGTAGGGTTAACTCGGGCACCAGCAGAACTACCAAAAAACAACAACAACAACAAGAACGTCAATGCACTCATATTGACCCAAGCATTTTAAAGATATGCTGCATAACCTTGAAAATATTATTCAACTTCTCCATCATGCCTGTAAACGAATCAAACTTATTATTACCTACATCCTGTTACGCTGAAGTTATAGATTTAAACGCACTTGAAAAACATGATAGTTGGAGACCCCTGCTGACCTTATTAGTGACCCTGACCTCAAAATGACTAGCAACATGCCGATTAGTGTTTCCAAAAGCTTTTCGATAATATTGCAACCTACTTTAACTCGGCGAATTCAAAAGTAGTGGTTTCTTAAAAAAGGTGCCGGTTGAAGAAAAAAATTGGTAGCAGCACTCACCTATGACAAAAAGTATATAAGATATCTGAGAACTCATTAATGAGGATGGAAAATTGATATGAAATCGCCACCAGGACAGGCACTAGAAAATATGAATTTCTGGCGACTAAGCGGCTAATTGGGACTGGTCTGAGCTCAATGGCACTGTTCTACCCCCCCCCAATACTTTTACCATTTCTACGCCTTTTCCAACATGACAAGGACCATTTATACAGTTGCATACAACTTCAAGGTCAAACAAAGAAAGAAGTGGGTCATCCACGTGACAGTTAACAAAAAGAGAAAAACAATGACAAACGCTGCTCGGTAAAAGTACAAAAAACATCTTCAAAAGAAGCAAAAATAAATCACATGGAGGTAAAACAGAACTAAAACAATATGAAAGGCCCTGGAAACGATAGGAGTTCACTTGAAAGCTTTAATCAGGCGGCGACAACAAGTTTAGATCTAAATGAGCTGTAACGTAAGAGTCGAGAAATACATCCGTCCGCAGTAGATCGATCTGAAATGCATTCACTTCTCCGGGCAGCGTGACAAACAACCCTCCCTTCACGCTGTTCAAAGTAAAACAGATGGGTCCGTCCCACATCTAAGTACGTACATTACCCATCAACATTAGATCACGTTAAGACCTACGATATGATAATGGCATACCATTAAATCCATTCAACATGTCAATGAGGCCATAGGAGTGCATGGTGGTAATAGGAAAGTAGAGCACGATCAGACTAATTCCGATGACACCCCTTGCCAGCACTGGCGGACGCAGAGGGGCAGGGGCAAGGGCAATGGTGCCCCTCCCCAAAATGGCGAAATTGTGGCACATTTTCTTAATAAAAAAACGCTGTTCACGATTTCTCCCGAGTTACCCCCACAAACGGCGTTCCTGCGTCCGGCCCTGCTTGCCAGCAAATATCAGCCTTGGACTTTGGATGCGCAGTGTAAAAGCCAAAATCTCCCCCGCCATCAACGCCGATCCGCAGAAGCACACGCCTTTTTATTTCACCTCAGCAGTTTCCTCTTTCGCAAAGGGCCGAAAGGGCTGCGCCAGTTTTCCACCCTGTCAATGTCACTAGCGGTGCCGCCAATGTCGCCGCCGGCCAGAAATAGCCCGGCGGGCGAACTGTCAACAGCCCGGCCCTGCGTCGCACGCACCGAGTCGACGGCCACCAGTTCTTTCCATAGCACTCTCATCTCTAACGACACCGCCGATCGATGTCGACGGATGTTAGATCAATGACGTCACATCGGAGAAGGCGCGCCTGAGCAGGCCCGTGAAGGTCAAGGTCGTGATGGAAATTCAGCGGCAGAGTTAAAGTCAAACAAATGGCCTGAAATATTATCAATTAATTGCCTGGGCCAACAGTAACAGCCCAACACATATCAGTACGTTATACAGGCAGTGGTGTAAAAACAGCATTTCAGCGAATTTTTCTAACTTGGCGGAGGTTGCTTGTCACTGGAAGGGTCGGTCTCCCCGGAAAAAGACATTCGCAGAGACTGATTTCGGGGCTTCTCTTTTGCAATACAATACTAAATGTAATTACATTTGCTTGAGGGCAGTATTGCACTCGTTTGGCCACGTTGCTACACTGTGAACAGGACGGTACTCCGCTGGTGCCTGCAGGAAGGCTGGCTTTAAATCTCTCGTTTACACACAGGCACAAATCGCCATAGGCAGATCCAGGGTCACGGGGGATACGTGTCCCCCCGATCGATCACTCGGCACCCTCACAGTGCGCCTTGGCGTCCGTTGGAACTGCACTGACCACTCCTCAAAGCTCGCTTCCCATCCCCCCGCCCCAACAGAAGCAGGTATCGGCGCCCTAACGATGCGATTTGGGGCTCCCCTGATACGACGCGCCGGCGGAATTGACGCCCTCTCCAGGCCCAAAGAGCGCCTCCTCCGGACACGGATAGTGTCCTCTCCAATCAGAAATCCAGAATCCGTCTATGGATCCAAGCCTAATCCAGAGCCCTTCATTACTCCAAGGGCTTGGAGCGACACCGAAGGGCTTATCCTCGCAGTCGAGTTGGACGTGCAGGGAAGGCTTCAGGTCCGGTCTCACCGCTGTCACGGCGAGTGCACCGGGAGGCGATGCGGCAGGCCGGCTACCGGTGGCACATACACTGACGTCCACACGTCCAGTCAAGTTCGCCCCGGCTACCGGTGGCACATACACTGACGTCCACACGTCCAGTCAAGTTCGCCCCGAACTCACAGGGCAGGCCGGCTACCGGTGGCACATACACTGACGTCCACACGTCCAGTCAAGTTCGCCCCGAACTCACAGGGCAGGCCGGCTACCGGTGGCACATACACTGACGTCCACACGTCCAGTCAAGTTCGCCCCGAACTCACAGGGCAGGCCGGCTACCGGTGGCACATACACTGACGTCCACACGTCCAGTCAAGTTCGCCCCGGCTACCGGTGGCACATACACTGACCTCTACACGTCCAGTCAAGTTCGCCCCGAACTCATGGTAGTTCGCATGCGGTGGGTTACTACGTCCTTGACGGAAAAATTCAAAGGGATAGTTAATATCTTGGTTTTCCCCCGACCATACCCTTGGCAGTGTCACTAAAAGAGCCGTCGCTGTGCCCATTCGTCAACGTCGACAGGCATATCCAGTATTCCCGAAGGAAGGAGGCACGTGGGTCATGTGTCACCACTGGGTCGGGAGCGTGCGCTATCTGGGCATGGAGGGGGCGCCCGTTCTTAGGCTGCGACCTATCCGAAGGCTACCGAGTGGCACCGTTGGGGAGGGGGCAATACATGTAAATGTGCCCTGGTGGCGGGAGTGGGAGGGAGGCAGCGTATTGGAGCACCGCGTGCTCTATCCGGAGGAGGGGAGCGGCACCTGCCCCTGTCGTCCCTGGATCCGGCCATGATCACGTCGATATCACCTCGCAAAAAGCCTCGCGACACGAGTCAGACCATTCAGAGTCTAATCATCCATTCAGAGTCTGATCATCCATCCAGGGCACTAAGAATCCACCCAAGCCCTAATAATTCATCCAGAGTCGATTCCCATTCAGAACACTGATAATCCATCCAGAGCACTAACAACCCACCCAGAGTTTAATCCCCCTCCAGAGCACTAATAACCCACCCAGAGTTTAATCCCCCTCCAGAGTACGAATAACCCAACCAGAGTCTAATCCCCCTCCAGAGCACGAATAACCCACCCAGAGTCTAATCTTCCATCCAGCCAATTCCCCATCCAGAGTCTAATAATCCATCTAGAGCACTGATTATCCATCCAGAGTCTAATAATCTATCCAGAGCACTAATAACCTATCCAAAGTCACCTATCCAAAGGACTAGCAATTCACCCAGAGTCTACTCGTCCATCCAGAGGAGTGATAATCCATCCAGTCTAGTCGCCCATCCAGTCTACCCGTCCACCCAGAGCCTAATCATCCACACAGAGCAGTGATAACGCGTCTGATCTGCCGGGTGAGGGAGCTGACGTGTCGTCTGCGCCGCGGCAGACAGGACCGACCACGGTGGTCTCCCCAGCACAGTCAGCATCGCACCATGGACGGTAAACGCAACACTGGACTCTTCTGTAGGCAAAGGCTCATGGAAACAACGAAAAAACAGGCCAGTACACAACCGGCTAGGCGCAAAAGGTTTGAGGTCCCCGTGGTACCTCAAACAATTTGTTTGTCTTACTAAAAAAACCTCCATTAAACAAACCCGTACTTCGCATTTTTATCTAAGCAACGATGACGTGGAGGATGAAATTACTGTGCTATTAGACTGATAACGGCTCTTAAAAGCAAAAAACACCACTGCAAGAAAAGCCCCTGAAATCCCTGCAGGGCGGCCTTAGGACCACGCAGGGGCGCAGCCAGGGGGGCACAGGGGGCACGTGCCCCCCCATTGGTGCCGGGGTGCCCTTTTGATTTCCAGGTGGTGTACCCTCTTTGGCCGTGCCGCTCGAAATTTAGTGCCCTACGCCGTTGAACCTAGATGGAACTAAACCGCATTTAGCGATTTCAACTATTGTTTGACAACTAAGTGCCTTTTTGGTCAGCTAAAGCATTCAGTCGCCTTTCCAAGCACCCGGGAAGAGTATAGGCACGTAATCCGTTTCCAGATAATGCCTCATCGTCGCCAATAATCGTACGGATGGAGCCCATCTGGTGCCCCCTGGAGCTGATCATGTGCCCTCTGAACTGATCTGATGCCCTCGTAGTCAATCTGGTGCCCCCCTCCCTGAGAAAATAATTGTGCCTTCTGAACCTATATTACGCTCTCTAAGTTAGTATGATGCCTCCGAGCTTGCCCGGTGCCCTATTAGCTGTTTTAGTGCCCCCCGAGATGATCCGGGCCAACTGAACTTATTTAATGCCTCCCGTAGTTTATCTACTGTCCAGGGCCGCAGCCAGGGGGCACAGGGGGGCACGTGCCCCTATCGGTGCCGGGTGCCCTTTTGATTTCCAGGTGGTGTACCCCCCCTTTGGGCCGTGCCGTTCGAAATTTAGTGCCCTGCGTCGTTGAACCTAGATGGAACTAGACTGCATTTAGCGATTTCAACTATTGTTTGACAATTAAGTGCCTTTTTGGTCAGTTGGGGCATTCTGTCGCCTTTCCAAGCACCCGAGAAGAGTATAGGCATGTAACCCGTTTCCAGATAATGAATCATCGTCGCCAATAATCGCACGGGAGGAGCTCATCCGGTGCCCCCTGGAGTTGATCATGTGCCCTCTGAGCTGATCTGGTGCCCTCGTAGTCAGTCTGGTGCTCCCCTGAGAAAATAAGTGTGCCTTCTGAACCTATATAATACTATCTGAGTTAGTTTGATGCCTCCGAGCTTGCCTGGTGCCCTTTTAGCTGTTTTAGTGCCCCTTGAGCTGATCCGGGCCCCTGAGCTTATTTAATGCCTCCCGGAGTTGATCTACTGTCCAGGGATGCAGTCAGGGGGCACAGGGGGCACGTGCCCCCATCACTGCCGGGGTGACCTTTTGATTGTCAGGTGGTGTACCCAATTTGGGCCGTGCCGCTCGAAATTTAGTGCCCTACGCCGTTGAACCTAGATGTAACGGGACCGCATGTAGCGGTTGAAACTATTGTTTGACAACTAATACTAATACAGCTTGTTTACAGCTTGTTACTAATTTAATACCCTTTTCGGTCAGCTAGGGCATTCTGTCGCCTTTACAAGCACCCGGGAAAAGTATGGGCACCTAGTATGTGTCCACCTAATGCTTCATCATCGCCAATAATCGTACGGGTGAAGCTAATCTGGTGCTCCTTGAGCTCATCTCGTGGCCTCTCAGCTGATCTTGGCCCCTTGAGCTGATTACTTGCCCTCTAAGCTGATCTGGTGCCCCTGAGTCAATCGAGTGCCCCACTGAGCAAATAATTGTGCCTCCTGAACCTATATAATGCCCTCTGAGTTAGTCTAATGCCTCCGAGCCTGCTTGGTGACCTAATAGCTGATTCAGTGCCCCTTGAGCTGATTCGGACCCCGAGCTGATCTCATGCCTCCCCAAGTTGATTCTGTCTCCTAAATCAATATGGTGCCTCTTCAGCTGATTAGGTGCCCCCTCAGCTGATTATTGATGTCTCCTTAGATGGCCTGGTGCCCCCCTGAGCTGGTTTGGTGGGCCCTGAGCCCACCTTGTGTCCCCTGAGCTGTGATGTTGCTCCCTGAGCTGATTTAGGCTCCTACCATAGTCTGGGGGGCTGGGAGCTTATCTGGCCCCCGAGCGGATTGATCTGGTGCCACCTGAGCTGTACTAATGCCCCTGAGTCGATCTGGTGCCTCCTGAGCCCATCTGATGCCCTCTGAGCTAGTCTGGTGCCCCCTGAGCTAATCTGGTGCCCTTTAAGCTGACCTGGGCCTCCTTACGTGATTTCATAAGCAGCTCTAAAGCCCTGAGTTGAGCTGGGCCCACAGAGGCTGATGAGGGCCCCTGAAATGGTATGAGGCTCCTGAGCTGATTAAGTGCCTCCTGACTTGATCTGGTATTCCCGAGCTGGTCGGGGACCACTGATCTGATTGTTTGTCCCCGAAGCTGATCTGGTGTCCTATGGGCATCTGGTGTCCCCTGAGCAGCTCTGGGGCTTTTGTACTGATTGGGCCCCGAGCTGGTGAGGGATCCCTGAGCTGATTTAGTGCCCCTGACTTGAACTTGCCCCCTGCGCTGATCGATCTGGTGCACCCTGAGCGGATATACTGCCTCCTGAACTTAACTAATGCCCCCTGAGTCGATCTGGTGCCTGCTGAGTCATCAGTGTGTCTCCTGAGCCCATCTTATTCCCTCTGAGCTAGTCTGGTGCCCCATGGCTAATATGGTGCCCTTTAAGCTGACCCGGGCCTCCTGGGTTGATTACGTGATTTCCTGAGCAGCTCCCAGGCCCTGAGCTGAGCTGGGCCCCCAGGGGCTGGTGAGGGCCCCTGAGATGGTATGGGGCTCCTGAGCTGATAAGTGCCTCTTGACTTGATCTGGTATTCCCCAGCTGATGTGGGCCCCGAGCTGGTCGGGGACTACTGATCAGACTGTTTGTCCCCGAGGCTGATCGGGTGCCCTATGGGCCGATCTGGTGTCCCCTGAGCAGCTCTGGGGCTTTTGAACTGCTTGGGCCCCGAGCTGGTGAGGGATTCCTGAGCTGATTTAGTGGCCCTGACTTGATCCTGCCCCCTGGCCTGACTTGAGGCCCCTGAACTGATCTGGGGCCCCAAGAGCTGATCTGGGGCCCAAGAGTGGGTCTAGGTTCTGAGTGTACCCTGAGCTGGTCTGGGCGCTGAGCTTGTGAGAGCCCCTAAGTTGGCTTGAGGCCCCCTGAGGTGATCTGGCGCCTTAAACTGTTCTGGGGCTTCTGGAACTGGTTTAGGGCCCTATGAGCCTATCTGTGGCCCATTGAGCTAGTCCGATAACCTCATCTGTAGGGCCAATAAGCTAATCTAGTCCCTGGGTGAAGCATGAGCTGCTCTGTGGCCCTGATCTACATCAGGGGCCCCTGAGGTGGTCTTGAATAGACAGATAATAAGAACACAAGGCCAACTCCCATCATCTCGGGGCGGGGTCACTGAGCTAGTCTAGTCCCTGGAGGCACGCCTGGGGGATGGGGGAAGCTGCTCTGAAGGCCTCTGATCCATACTTGTGGGCCCCAGAGCTGGTCTTGAATAGATGGGGAATAAGAACACAATGGAAACTCCCCTTGTAAAACGGAGCTAACAAGGAATTAGGAATCTCTAAAACGGCTTGTAATACCTAGGCACCCCTGGTTATATAAATTACTTATTATACTAGTGGATTCTGGGAAGGGATGATAAAACAGCATGTGCCCCTGAGCTCAGAGCACAGTCCCCTAAACCAGGACTTCTACTAGGTAATGAATTTAAATGAAGAACTAGTTTTCACAATTTTTAGCCCTGTCACACCATCCCCATCCAAACCACCGGCCTGTTCACCTTTTATATATTCTTAACTGGGACCGATCCTTGAGAATGTGGAACTTAATAAACGTGTTCAAAAGGTATCTCCCAAATTTTTTCGGCAGCAAAAATGTGTTCTTCCAAAGACACTATGCCACTCCTCATCCCACGGCGATTGTGGGAGGCAAGGTACTTAATCCGCGTTCAGCCAGGGCTCACTCGTCACGAGAAAGCCAGTGGGCATAACAAACGAATTTTCGACTCCAATATGCCTTAACCTGTACATTGTAACAGATATCACATGCTCCGCTGATTTCTCTGATGTTAATTACTTGCATGAGTTGGCTGATTTGTCCTTAAATCTATCCAAAACAGTCGTGTTTTGGCTACTTCCATGACATTTTGGTGATATTTTGTCCTTTTTTCGGTTTTAATCACGTTTTCCTTCTCCGTCAATGATTTATTTGCACTTTTATTGAACCAAAGATACCCAAAAAATGATATAAACAAAGATAGAATTTTTTGGGTTGCCTTAAAAAGTGCCCTTTTTCCCGGGGTGCCCCTCAAAGTTGGTGTGCACCCCATACCAAAGCTCTGGCTGCATCCCTGGGACCACGGGAACTCTGCACTGGCTAGAAATATGGCAAAGCTTGTCAACTAAACCATTTTTAACGTCTTTAATTATTGATAAGCTTTCCTGACCACGTCAAATACACCCAGCTCGCCGATACTTCAAGCTGCAAAACACCCGCGGCATCGCGACGATGACGTCACCGTCGCAAGATGTCAGGCAACTTGAACAGGGGCTGGGTCCACCGACAAGGCAGATTGTATGCAAGACACCTTTGATTGTATGTACCACGCCAAGTGAGCAGGTTTTCAGCCGTAGTAGCGTGGGTAATGACCAGCACCTGGGTCAGTGGACCGACAGCTGGTGCGGCTGGCGTGGCACCCCGGCAGCTCCAGCACACGCAGCCCAGTGGCGGATCCAGGGGGGGCAAAAGAGGCATCTGTCCCCCCAACGGAAAGACTCGGGGCAAAACTACGTTTTTGACCCCCAAAGCTGTTGACATTTTTTCCCAGATTCTTTTTAGTTTATAAGCAAGGTTTTGGTGCTTCAACTCTCAACTTCAAACAGAACCAGGCAAAATACAAACATCTTGTGACCACATCTTTCACTCTGTAAGGTTTTTCTTTGCTTTTCAACTTGAGTTTGCCATCAAAACCTATGGTCTAATTAAATTTCGGCAAAATCTTTGGTATTGGTGCGCACGCAGTGATGTTTTTATTGTTTGTTTGTTTTGTTTTGTTTGTGTTTGTTTTGTTTTTTGCTTTTCGACTTCAGCTTTCCCCCACCTACCGGCTAGATCCACCACTGACACAACGCCAGCAGCAAAGCACACCGCGGCTCCGAAAACTCACGCCCAGTCTCGGCCGCAGCCAACTTATCCACTAACGTTCAGTCCAGTCCATCGGAGCACCAATTCAGATCCCATACCTATCTGAAAAATGCGAATCAATCCAAGTTCAGATCTAGATTAAAACTACCGAATTTTGTGGCCAGTCTAATCCAATCAATGTATCGGATTTCAATTCAGATTTCCCATTTTCCGCTACACTGAGTGGTTCAAAAGCGGCGCCGTGTGGGATTCGAACCCACGACCTACAGTTTTATGTGCATCTTACCGCCAAAGCTCGCACATGGGCTAATAATAGCACGTGTCGTGCTGGTATCCGGTATTTCTGAGCAGTGGCGTAGCCAGAGCAAGGGGCGGCACTAGAAAGGGGCCAGTGCGATGGCGCAAAAGGGATTCCTCTAGAACCAAGGAAATGTCAGCGAGTAAAAAAATGTTTGGCGGCGGATATGGCGCCCGCCAAGCTGCCAGTGCCAAACTAGCCAGTACACCAATTTTTCACATCAAAACTCGCTTTAAACCACAGCGCCTCTGAAGTATCTCAACTGCACCATGACAAGACATTTGTGAACCTACATTATTTTGAAAACCAATCGTGCTCGAAAAGCGAAAAAGGCCGAAGTATTTCTTCCTCTTCCCGAGGAACTTTTTCCACCCTCAAAGTGGTCCCTTCCGAAAGGAGAAAAGTATGAAAATGTTATTTAATGAAGGACAAAGAGAGCTCCAGCTGACCATTGGGGACCAGGCTGGTCAGCAAGGGTCTTGCAGCATAGTGGTCACAACATGTTGGGCTGGTATCTGAGGGCCCTCTGCATCTAGTTGCAGATAGACATACTGTAAGCAGAGGGCCACCGTAATGCTCCGAATCTGCTTACGAGGTGTCCAGCTGACTAGAAACGGTTCTTTAATTGATAGTGAGGTATACAATCAATTGTAGATCCAACTTGTTTAAAGAGTGCTACAGTTCCAGACGCTTCTTCCGGTGGTCGCAGTAGGCCCCAGTCGCCTTATCCCTTAAAAAGAGGGCCCAGTTGGCCAAACAATGTCCTGCTGGCTGTGAAAGGCCCTGTGGGTTAAAACAGGTCCTGCTGGCTATAGGTTATAGGGGTTTAGGGGACCTCAATAGCCATAAAAGACTGTGCGGGTAACACAATTGTTTGCCTGTGTCAAAGGACACCACAGAAGCTTGTGGTAGACTTAGAGGGCTAACGGGACCCTAAGCACCACCTATAGAGGGGGGGACAGCTGACTAAAAGAGGGGCCCTGCTGACGATAGAGAGTCGTATGAAGAACAATCGACCCTGTAGGTCCAAGGGCTCCTCTTTTAACAAGGATCCTGGTCGTCAGTGAGCCCTGCAGGGCTGAAAACAACCCGTTTTCCACAATGGCCTTCTCACTTAAAGAGGACCCAGCTGGTCAGACAGGGCCCTGACGACTATAGCTGGCCCTGCGAGTCGCAGTGGGCCCTGCTGCCCAAAAACCCCTACTGGCCATAATGGCTTTATCGATTAAAGGGGACCCAACTGACCAGAGCGGGCACTACTGTCGACAGATGACCCTGGGGGCCACAGTGGTTCAGAAGAGGGCTCCGATGGTCAAAGTGCTGAAGAGGGTTTAAGAGGGTCCTGTTTCACATGAAGTTTCATGGCGGGCCACAGAGCATAGTGCGGGTGGGCCAAGCTTCGCACGGCCCGTGTCCTAAGGGGGCAGTCGCCCCCCCCCTTGGCTACGCCTCTGCTTCTGAGCCAGTGTTAGCCATTTCCACAAAGTACTCTTTTAATTTCAAGGTGTGGGTGATTCTGTTCCTGTTCCGTTGATGCAGCCTTGTCGCCTCTACCCTATTGAGAGCTCGCAAGTGGCTGAACCGAAATTCAACCCCAGAACAAACGTCCGTTCAAATCTCTGAGACCGTCCCGTTGGAACACCTGACGCCCCCCCCATGTGTTTTAGGACGATATCCAAAACATTATTCCACGTCAGGCACATGCTAACAGAAACAGAAACAAAAGGCAATAAGCAGACAGAGTGCGTCACTGAAGCATGCTGGCGAACCACTCACCTGTACGGCTCCGAATCTGTCAATCAGTGGCGCACGTTTACACAACCTTGTGCGTTCCCAACACCCCACAATGGCCAGACAACACGAAAGCCCACGCCTCCGCCGAACAGCGCGTGATTATGAGCCTTACGGTTCCACCGGTGGTGGAGGCAAACTCTGGGACTCACAAACACTCGTGCGAATCACCGCAAATCCGAGCTTAAACTTAGCTTAAACCGACTGCAACACTTCTCAATTCTCGCTCCGTCTGACCCAAACTGGAAATTCCCACTACACCTGTCTGTCCGAACATACGCTACGTGCCAACAATCCAGTAGAACGTTTGACCACCCAGTTTGTCAACCTCGAATCGATACCGTCGGCTGGTTAGTGGCACGATGCCGGCTCCGCCAATCAGCGGCCGGCGTCCTGCATCGATCTGGGGAGTGCCCGGCAACTGGTAACGTCACAATTTTGGCCACGCCCACCGATCAGATGGCTCACACTTCCACACACGAGTGAAAATTTTAACCGGTCGATAACTAAGCATGTCAGTGATGCTATTCAGACACAATCACTGAAAAACAACACATTGAATTAACACTTGGTTAAAATCACACTTTCTTGGAACGTGTCTCCCAACAGTGTGTTGAAAACGGGGAGGGGGGCAATGATCGAACTCAACCCAAGGTGTGGATTTATATCTCGTCAGTGCACTTGCGCACTACGGGCACTTACGGGCCTGTAGTGCCCGTAAGTGCCCCCATGAAACGCCAAAGTAACGTCAAAAATAACCTTAGACTTTTGTTTGCTTTCATCTAACTCAAATTGGTTTAAAGCCACTTTAAAAACTGTTTAAGCGCCCTTAAACAATTTAAAAAGCAAATATATCAAAATGTCACAAGTTAACCACTGGCGGCGGAACAGGGGGGGCACCGCAGCACGGTGCCTCCCCCCTTTCAATCAGAAATGTTAACACTAACCCAATTTAGTTGACTGTTCCGTCGTCACTGATGTTAAGAGCGCTAAACAGCGCCCCACATATAACCAATGCTGGAGAGCTGTTGGTTTGTCCGCCAACAGGTGGGGGTTAAGGGCAGCGCTGTATCTGGTGTTCTTAAAAAGTAGAAGGTGAGTCCAGAAGAGAACAGCAGCTGTCGCAATATTCGGGCACGTCCCGGGCAGCCCTGGCAGCGCGCTGCAGTGTGCAGGTTGGTCGGCTTCATCTGAGCGTGGTAATCGCCGTCAGTGCCACTGCGCGTAAACAGGGCGAACTGCTGTGGCAACCAAACTATAGTTGGAGACCCATTTGGACCATTTATTCCGGTTCTAGACTATAAAAAATACCTGACTTCATAGAAATCATAAATATCTGAAAATCATAGATATAGAAGATAAGACTTCATAGAAAGTATCTGACTTCAACGACTTCATAGAAATGATGGATGCCGTGAGGCCATCGAGTGAACTGGTAAGAAATGCCACTTATACGTACTTCCAATGGCAAGTACCAAAACCCACCCCCAGCAGAGTTTAAGGAGGTCAAGGCAAGAAGATATGTCCGCGCAGCGACACTTGAACGTTACATTATGCTGTCATTGTTACTAATGGTCATCTTATACCAGGTGACCTCCCCGAGAGGAGTGACCTCAGTCGAGAGGGACCTCCCCGAGAGGACACAGTCGAGAGGGACCTCCCCGAGAGGAGTGACCTCAGTCGAGAGGGACCTCCCCGAGAGGAGTGACCTCAGTCGAGAGGGACCTCCCCGAGAGGAGTGACCTCAGTCGAGAGGGACCTCCCCGAGAAGAGTGACCTCAGTCGAGAGGGACCTCCCCGAGAGGAGTGACCTCAAACGAGAGGGACCTCCCCGAGAGGAGTGACCTCAGTCGAGAGGGACCTCCCCGAGAGGAGTGACCTCAGTCGAGAGGGTTCTGGGACGAATGAAATCAATCGGTTTCTTGGTAGGCGCTATCACATGGCTATCTCAGTTCAAATGTCATTGTGAAGGTGCCACATTCACTTCAGGACAGGTGTGCCGATGGTACACCGACAGGTGACGTGATGGGCGATAGGAAATAACTGCTGCGGCTTACCGACCTACCTACTTTTCAGGTTACACGGCGTCAGTGTCCCAAAACAGGTTTTGTGCTAGGGTGTTGAGTGGAAAATTCGGTGCAGAATGTTAGGCGAGAGAGTGGAAAATTCGGCTCAGAATGTATGGTGGAGTGATAATTTTCCAAATCGGGTACTCTGAGGCAGAAATCTCAGAGCCCATGTTTGGACTGAAGGATGGATATTTCATCTAATTTTGCCCAAAACAAATTTAATCCTCCCGAACGAACATTAATTGATAATAACTATGTTAAAAATTTGGAAAAATAAAAATTTTAAAACCTGGGTTAAGCAGGTGAATCTTTACCAACGGTAACCTCCTGATGCAGTCTCAAATTGTTATATGAGGCATTGGTGAGTGGCCACAAAAATAGGTTTTGAGGACCTCTCCCGGACCACCCTTTTGAGGAGAGCAGTGGTGGCGGATAAGGGGGGGGCAGGGGGGCAGGGGGGGGGCACTTGCCCCCAAATTATCAGAGGGGGCCCCTGGAAAAAAATACGCAATTTTAGCTTGGTTCTTTTCTGAATGTTCATGAATGAACTGACTGGGCCCTCAACAGTTTCTCGGTTTGAACAGTGTCCGAGCTTTATCTCAGGGGCCCCCTGGGCTTGGGCTTGGGGCCCCTCTAGCTTGGGCTCGGGGACCCTCTAGCTTGGTCTTTAGGGGCCCCCAAGCTTAGCCTAAAGGGTTCCCCGAGCCTGGTCTCAGGGGGCCCAGAGCTTGGTCTAAGGGCCCCCGAGCCTGGTTTCAGGGCCCCCACTCTTGGTCTCAGGGAGCCCCCGAGCTGTGACCCGCCCCTCCCAGCTTGGTCTTAGGGGCCCCCAAGCTTAGCCTTAAGGGAGCCCCCCGAGCTCGGTCTCAGGGGCCCCAAGCTTGTATAAGGGGATCTGGAGCTTGTCTAAGCGGGCCCCCGAGCTTGGTCTCAGGGACCCCCAAGCTTAGTCTCAGGGGACCCCTGAACTTGACCCCAGGGGGTTCCGAGATTGGTCTCAGGGGCCCCCAGGCTTGGTATAAGGGGGCTTCCCAGATTGGTCTAAGGGGCCCCGAGATTGGTCTTAGGGGCCTTGAGCTTGGTTTCAGGGGCCTCCAAGCTTGGTTTCAGAGGCCCCCAAACTTGGTCTCAGGGGCCCCCGAGCTTGGCCTCAGAGGCCCCGAGCTTGGTCTCAGGGGCCCTGAGCTTGGGCTCAGGGGCCTTCGAGTTTGATCTCTAGGAGCCCCCAAGCTTCGTCTCAAGGGGCCCCTGAGCTTGGTCTCAGGGGCCCTGAGCTTGGTATGAGGGGACCCGGAGCTTGGTCTCAGGGGCCCTGAGCTTGGTCTCAGGTCTCAGCTTGGTCTGAGTCTCTCTCATTTTTTACACGAGCAACTAAACAACAGGGAGGAATAGCCCTTTTTGAAGTGGGCAAAACAACTTTTACCATTTGTGACGCTTATGCAGGAGCGAAACCAGGATTTTGCTAGGGGGTGGCTGAACGTTGAAAAATGGGAAAAAGGGGGAAAAGGGCGAACAATGGCAAAAAATGGGGCAGAGGGGGCCCCTTTTGCCCAGTTTTTTTTTCCAGGGGGCCCTTCAGCCCCCTGGATCCGCCCCTGCGCTTATGCCTCTGACCTCAGGCAGCAAGTCCCAACCAAACTATTGCAGTTTTTGGGGGCCCTTTGCTGCCGAGGGGCCCCATCGTCAAGGGGGCCCCTGGAAATTCTTTCCCCCATCTGAAAATTCTTCCCCCTCATCCGCCGCCAATGGGGGAGAGAACTCTGGGAGCACCCAAGACTAACATTTGTGGGCTGAAAATGAACGCTTGGGGGTTTCCCTTGACAAAAGACTCTTGCTGGGTATATGGTTTCTTCTCTATACCTCTCAAATCCGTTGCTCGTCTTCACATACCTGCTCTCCTTCATATGAATATGTTTACTTTCTATTCGATCAGTGCACTAGTGAGATCGCATCCTTTGTCGCAGCAGCGTCGCGGAGCTAAAGTAAGGTACCTTGTCGCGGAGCTACTATTCTAAATTCCGAGACATCTGTTTCTTGCCGGTCATCTGTTTAGAAAATGTTCTAAATATATTTTTTAAACCATCCTAGGATATAAAAAAATGTATAAATATTATACGCAAACAAGACGACCAACATATTTTTGTAAATGTTCAAAATGCAGCCTGGCTTAAAAGTTTAAAGATGCCGCATTTATATACTTCATGCAAAGACGGCGTTGTGGTAAGTCCACGCCATAGACCAACCATACGATATAATTCCGATGTTTTCAGAGTAACTGGATGCATTTTTGTGGTCAGAAGCCTCCATCTGGTGAAAATGTAGGGCTTTCAATTATTCAAATACCGGATACTTTCAGTTCAAGTTAAATATCAGCGTATTTATACCTAATGTGTTGTAGGGCGTCGTGAGTAGATTTGGGTGTCACACGCCGTGAACGCAGCAATGAAGAGCTAGTGTGGATAAATTGATTATCGCAATAAATGGTCAATTTTCTATGGTAAAAAAATCCAGAAAACATGGTGCTTGGCATCAAAGTTTCATGATAATTGGTTTTAACGCCAAGACGACCAAAAATGACTTTCGCTATTCTTAGTACCAGAAATACAAGGTTAATTTTTCATGAACGTAAACCTAGAACTCATATAAACAGATCAGCTGCCTTCCAGAAATGCATCTTCCAAAGTAGTGGGCTCATTTCTTGGCAGTAAAAAGCTAGGGTGTCTAATTTTCCACCCAGCTATTTTGTGAGTGGTGGAATTTAGTGTCAACGTCCACCAATTGGAACTTTCTCCGGGGCCACTGAGCGCCTTGCCCGCCAGTGGCGGATCTAGCCGGATGGTTTGGGAGGGGCAAACCGAAATCAAAAAACAAAAAAAACGTCGCGCAGTGCAAAATTGCGTTACAATATGTTTTTTCGGTAGGATTTTGGGAACTGGAGACGCAAATAAAAAAGCCCCAATATCTACACTGAACGTCACTAATTCTGTTTGAAGTTAAGAGTTGAAGCACCAAAATCTTGCTTACAAGCTCAAAAGGAGTCGGGGAAAAAGGAGGTCGATCGCTTTGGTGGGAGAGGCAAAAACATAGTTACACACACACACACACACCACACCTCACACACTCCCCCCCCCCCCCCCCCCCCCCCCCCCCACCCCACACACACACACCACACACACACACACACACACACACACACACACACACACACACACCACACACACACACACACACACACACACACACACACACACACACACACACCACACACACACACACACACACACACACACCACACACACACACCACACACACACACACACACACCCACCACACACCCCCACACACACACACACACCCACACACACACACCACACCACACACACACACACACACACACACACACACACACACACACACACACACACACACACACACACACACACACACACACACACACACACACACACACACACACACACACACACACACACACACACACACACACACACACACACACACACACACACACACACACACACACACACACACACACACACACACACACACACACACACACACACACACACACACACACACACACACACACACACACACACACACACACACACACACACACACACACACACACACACACACACACACACACACACACACACACACACACACACACACACACACACACACACACACACACACACACACACACACACACACACACACACACACACACACACACACACACACACACACACACACACACACACACACACACACACACACACACACACACACACACACACACACACACACACACACACACACACACACACACACACACACACACACACACACACACACACACACACACACACACACACACACACACACACACACACACACACACACACACACACACACACACACACACACACACACACACACACACACACACACACACACACACACACACACACACACACACACACACACACACACACACACACACACACACACACACACACACACACACACACACACACACACACACACACACACACACACACACACACACACACACACACACACACACAGGCAGATACAAGGGCGGCGGCGCAGGCATAGTCCTGAATATGACGAAAGGCAAGAATAAGATTCGAACAAATATTACATCATCTCACCACCAGCCGGGGGAACGGCGGTCCAGCTCAGACGCAGCCACCTTCGCAGCCTCGGACGCAGCCATCTTCGCAGCCTTGGACGCGGCCATCTTCACGGCATCAGACGCAGCAGTCGTCACAGCCCCAGGCGCGCCCACCTCCGCCATCCCAGTCGGGCAAGAGAATACCTGCGACCGTGACCTGCTCCTTCTGTGAGGGGGCCCACCCTATCGCGGACTGCAGAGATTTCGCGAGTGCTTCGCTGCAGTGCAGACGAGACTTCATCAGAGAACATCAGCTCTGCTATGGCTGGCTCCAACCCGGGCACAGGTCCAGAGGCTGTTTGCAGAGATTGACTTGCACGGTGAGCGGCAACTGTCATCCTACAGTCCTGCACATTTTCAGACCCGAGAGCGGTAACTCCGGACTTCAGGCGACATCTTCTACAGCAGCTGTGAACGTCGTCGCTGCGAGAGGCACAACCGACATGAAGATGCCGATCCTTCCCGTCAAGATCAAATTCCGGAACGGTCCTGCAGCGGAAACCTACGCGTTTCTCGACAGTGGGTCGAGTTCTACGTTCTGCAGGCGCTCGTTACTGAAGAAACTGGGCGTCACCGGCGAAAATACCGAATTGACTATTACAACCATGGCTAAACCAAACGTGAAAATGCCTTTCTCTGCAGTAAATGGCCTGGCCATCATGGACATGGAAGAAAACAACGTGGTATGTCTTCCAGTCGTCTTCTCCCTGGACCGGATTCCCGTAGGGAAAGAAGAGTTGTGCCGATCGGAGGATTTGCAAGCGTGGCCACACCTCCAGCAAGTTCTCCCTGAGGAGATTGATGCGGAGGTTGGACTTCTGGTGGGAATCAACGTGCCGGAGGCATTAGAGCCCATAGACTTCATCCCAAGCCAGGACAACGGTCCTTTTGCTACCAAGATACGACTAGGCTGGGTCGTGAACGGGCCAGTGCGTCATCGAAGATGGACAGAGACGCGGATGACGGCCAACCGGATCAAGGTAGAAATGCAGCAGCTGCAGCCGGATGAGAACTTGGCCTCGAAGGAGCGCGGTTGGCCTGTGGAGGACCACCCCTTTGGACTGCGCTCAAGTCCAAGCTGTGCGAGCTATTCGTTACGACGCACGGCTCTCGACTTCGGTGAGGCGTTCTCCACCGTGGCGGCGCAAGCAGTGGAAGAACATTTCTACGTTGATGACTTATGCACATCTGCAGCTACGACGCAGGAGGCCATTCGTCTCATGGATGAGCTCAAGGAGCCCTGCAGTCTAGGCGGGTTTCCTCTCGCCAAGTTTATCAGTAACAGCCGTGGCGTCATGGAATCGATCCCAACAGAAGAGAGAGGAAAACAGTTTCGTGAGCTAACACCGAATAAGGACCTACCAGGCGATAAGGCCCTAGGAGTCGAGTGGCGTATAGAATCGGATGTTATCGGTTTTGCCGTTTCCAGTGTAGCGAAGAAACCGTGCACCCGGCGCGGCATGTGCTCTGTGGTCGGCTCCCCGTATGATCCGCTCGGCATGATGACTCCTTTCGTCCTACAGGGCCGACTGATTCTGCAGGAGTTGACCCGACAGCAGTTTGGATGGGATGAAGAGGCGCCAGACTACATCAAGACTTCGTGGGAAGAGTGGGTGCGGAGCGTGCCGCGCCTCGGCAGTGTCGGGATTCCACGCTGTCTGAGACAAGGATTCAGTGGTATGAGTTTTTGCGAGCTCCACCACTTATCCGACGCGAGCAGCGTCGCTTATGGTGTCGTCTCCTACATTCGCTTCACTGGCTTTGACGGTGCAGTGCACTGCATGTTTCTCTTTGCGAAGGCTAGAGTGGCTCCTTTGAAGAGCATGACTATCCCTCGTTTGGAGCTGACAGCTGCCACACTGTCAGCACGTGTTGATTTGATGTTGAAGCGGGCTCTACAGATTCCCTTGGGTCCATCTGTGTTCTGGACGGACAGCACGACTGTCCTACGGTATGTGTCTAACGAGAAGCTACGCTTCCACGTTTTCGTCTCCAACCGCCTGGCGGTGATCAGGGACGTTTCATCACCAGAGCAGTGGAAGTACGTGCCTACAGCGCAGAACCCCACCGACGAGGCCTCCAGAGGTTCATCAGCGGATGCACTCGCAGAGAATCATCGTCATCATCATGTTTGGGGTTTCAGGGCGCACCGACAGCACAGGTCATATGGCGCCCATAACAACTAAGAGGACATGTCAATACAGGCTTCAACAGATCAGGTAGAAAGGACAGTCTGTTGCATCCTTATACCTAAACTTCTATAACATGCATGAAAACGTCCGATGCCTAAAATCACATTCCACTCCTAGGTCAGCTAGCCATTAAAGTTGGTGCTATTCAAAGACGATGTGATGGTGGAAAGTAAGTCAGTAAGTGAAATTTGCAACACGCAGTCCTGCAGCTATGAAGGTGAGTATATGAAATTGGAATGGATTTTTCTCAAGTATGCACATATCTCTGAGATACGAACCGTGGGGGATTCCCCGAGGAGCGAGTCCAACGACGGCGAACCGGGCAAATGCCTCATCCTCTCCAGCTCGAAATCGCGACACCGTATCAGCACGTGTTTCACCGTAAGCCTACCGCCGCAGCGAGGGCACTCCGGCGGGCCGTCGTCAGTGAGAAGAAAAGCGTGGGTGGCGTAGGTGTGCCCTATTCTTAGTCTGGAGATGATGACCTCCTCCCTTCGGCAACTCGCGTTGTTTGATGTCCATGGTCCTATTTGAGGTTTTACCTCCCTTAATTTACCGCTCTTAGTATCGTCATTCCATCGCCGTTGCCACACTTCAATAACATAGTTCCTAACACACGGAAACAGATCAAAATATGGAACGCGGATTCCGGAGGGAGGGTCGCTGTTAGCTGCTTCTTTAGCTGCTCTGTCGCCTAGCTCGTTGCCTGTGATGCCGCAGTGGCTAGGCACCCATGCAAGCGTCACCGACGTCCCTCGACTAACAGTCTGGTGGATCTTATGTCTGATGAGAGGTAGAAGGTATGAGCTCGACGGGTTGTGGTTGAGTAGATGAAGTGATTGTAATGACGAAAGCGAGTCACTAAAAATAACTAATCGGTCCGTTCTCGACCGCAAGCCCTGATCCAGGCACCGGAAAATCGCATACAATTCCGCGGTGAAAACTGAAGCAACTGGAAGGAGTGCATATCGTCACTCAATATTGCTACCCACAAATGCGCATCCAGTGCCATTGGCACACCTCGATCCATCCGTAAAGAATGCTGTGTGGTTTGGATACTTGGCAGAGCGGTATTCCAAAAGGTTTGGCGCACGGCTTCCGGCGTCAAGTCTTTGGTCAGCTCTAGCAGTCCTGTATCTATTACAAACTTGGAAGTACGCCACGGTTCAAGGGCTGGCAGCTGTGCGGTTTCCACATTACCAGGGTTTATGCCTGCCTCGCTCAACCATGCGCGTACTCTAAACCCGGAGTGTCGAACAGATAAGCGGGAGGCATTGTCGATGCGCCTTAGGCTACTATTGTCAAAGAAAATGTTGTACGCAGGGTGTTCAGTGTCCTGTTTAAGTTTTAACGCATATCGCATGGGAACATATCTGCGGCGCAGATCCAGTGGCATTACATGCAAATCCGTGTGCAGACTAGAAACAGGCGAAGTACGGAAAGCACCGCTTATGATTCGAAGGGCCTGGTTTTGGATAGTGTTTAGCATAGGTTTCGATGTATCTGTGGCGGCACCATAAACTATACTTCCGTATTCAAGTTTTGATCTGATTAGGCATCTATACAGAGTTAAGAGTGTCTTCCTGTCGGAGCCATATGTCATGCGAGTAAGAATCTTAAGAATATCAAGGCAGCTAAAACATCTTTGTCCTAAGTCCCTGAAGTGCGCGGCGTACGTCAATCTTCGGTCAAGTATTAATCCGAGAAAGCGAGTTTGGTCCACAACTCCTATCTCATGGCCTCCGAGTTTCAGAACAGGATGTTCGCAAACTCTCCTTCGGTTGCAGAAGTGCATACATTTAGTTTTGGCTATTGAGAAGCGGAGACCGTTTCCTTCACTCCAATGCTGCAGTCTGTCAAGGCAGAGCTGCAGCTGCCTTTGTGCTGTGGAGGTGGAGGATGTCGTCACTCATATGGCGAAGTCGTCCACGAATAAGGCGCGAGAGACATTGGGTGGCAGGGTGTCACCTATGTCATTTATCATCACAGCGAAGAGGGCCACAGACAAAACGCTGCCCTGTGGCGTGCCATTCTCTTGCGTGTGCTGTTCGGACAGACAGTTCCTGACTCGGAATCTGAACCGCCTGTCCCTAAGAAAGTTGAGTAGGAACCAGCCCAGATGACCTCGCACTCCCATGCCATAAACCTTTATAAGGATTCCATATCTCCAGGTTAAATCATACGCGCGCTCCACGTCAAAGAATAGTGCAATTGTGTGTTGTTTGTTTATAAAGCCTTCCCTAACAGCTGCGTCGAGTCTGATGAGGTGGTCAAGTGGACTCCTGCCTCGACGGAAGCCACATAGTGCGTTAGATAGCAGGTCGTTGCTTTCAAGAAACCACATGAGGCGTGCGCCAATCATTCTCTCAAATAGTTTGCAAATACTTGATGTTAGCGAAATGGGACGAAAATGCTCAGGCGAGTCTCCCGGTTTCCCAGGCTTCTGGATAGGTATGATGATCGATTCGCGCCACTGATCCGGGAAATCATTGCTATTCCAGATACCATTGAAAATATCAAGCAGGGAAGAAAGAGATTGCTCGGGGAGATGTAAGATCATTTCATTTGTAATTTGGTCACTACCAGGCGACACTCCTTTGAGTACTTTTAAGGCTGCTTCCATCTCTTCCATGGATAAAGGGGAGTTGTACGAGGCCGAGTTGTCATTACCGAAGTTGATCGGCCTGCGCTCCTCGATATGTCGGTGCCGTAAGAAGTTTGGGCTTTGTGCAGCGTTACTGCACCGGTTTTTTAATTCCTCTGCCATGAGGTTAGCTACATCCTGCGGGTTGGTGATTTTTTCTCCGTTCGAGGTGAGGACTGGTGTAGGAGCAGATCGCCGTTTGCCCTGTATGCACTGGACGCGATTCCACACACGTGTAGATGGTGTGAAACGGTTTACAGTGTTAACGTACGCTACCCACCACCTCTTTTTGGAATTAAGAACTGTGCGACGAGTCAGTTCTCTTGCACGCCTAAATGCTATTATGTTGTGCGTTGTTGTGTGTTTTTTTAAGGACTCTAAAAGCCCGTTTCTTATCTAAGATCGCTTTTCGACACTCACGATTCCACCAAGGAACAGGAGTCCGTTTGGGTTTACCGGAGGTCATCGGGATGAATTGGTTCGCTGCTAAAATAATCATGTCATTAAAACGTTTCACAGCTTCGGTTGCCGAAGTCTTCGCAGGAACGTCTAAGGGGCCACATGAGCCCCGGAAACCCTCCCAGTCGGCCCTCCGGGCTGGCAGGATCAGCGGCGCCGCCGACCGGGTTGAGCCGATAACAATAGGAAAATGGTCGCTGCCATGGAGGTCATCAAGAGTGCGCCAGCTGAGCTGGGGTAAGAGGGACGGAGAGCAGACGGAGAGGTCTATAGCGGAGAGCGAGCCAGAGGGCATAGCAAAGTGAGTAGGACGACCAGTGTTTAGAAGGCAGAGGGAGTTTTGGTGGAGGAAGCGTTCCACCATTCGGCCACGGGGGTCGGCACGGCCTGACGTCGCTCCCCACGCTGGGTTGTGAGCATTAAAATCGCCTAGTAGGACGAAAGGCGTTGGGAGTTGGTGTGTGAGATTATTGAGGCCAGGCAAGTCAATGCTTCCGCCAGGAGGAAGATATATAGAGCATACGGTAATTTTGATAAAGCTCGGGTCCACTCGGACGGCTACTGCTTGCAGGACCGTGTTCAAGCGAACAGGAAAGCATGGAATGGAGTGGTGGACTGCCACCATTACGCCTCCGTACGCAATGGTGGAACTGAAAACATCTTTCCTAAAAGTCTGAAGGTGGCGCAATTTAAGGCTAGTTCCAGGGGACAGTTTGGTCTCCTGCAGACAGAGAACCCTTGGACCATGGTCAAATAAAACGCTCTGCAGGTCAGAGAGGTTAGCGCGAAGACCTTGGCAGTTCCATTGTAAGATTGATGTCATAATTATTTAAAGAAACGGGCTTGTTAAAAGGTGCATGAGTCGGCCTAGCCCTTCTAAGGGGGACCACAGCCTCCGTATGAGCCCCTAACTGGTGCCGGGGAGGGGCCGCCAAGTCGGTTACGGACCGGACCACGGCCTCTGCTGCCCTCAGCAGAGTTCCCACGAGCCCGCGTGGCCTGCTGGGGCAGGTCCGGAGGGCTACCAGCCGGACGCTTCACTGGTGACCTACCTCGCGGCGCAGCCTCAAAGTTCTTTCGAACCGTCGCTACAGAGCGTGGTGGGATAGATGTGTTTGTGTCAGTCTCTGTGTTTGTTGAGGATGAAACAGGGATTGGTTGTGAGTGTTGCAGCGATTGCTTGAGCTGAGAGGCAGGTTTTTCGGGAGCCACGACAGGTGACCGCTGACGTCGTCTCTGGGCTGGGGCGTGCTTGCCCTTGGGGCCTGCAACAGTCCAACCGTCCGATCGCTCAGGATCTGGGGGAGGAGGAACAGAGCCCTCACCTCCTGCATCCTCAGTAGGCGCAGGGGTCCGGGACTCAGGGGTGGGGCGAGGGCCGTCTAAGGGCGTACTCCCACCAGCTCCCTGCAGGGGCGCTGGAGGTGGGGTTGGGGGAGGATGGTTCCGCCGACGGTGCATGTACCGGGGCAGTGGGCCGGTGCGACAGCACCAGGCCCATGCTCCCTGCCAGACGGATGAAATCCGCCACAGTCAGGGAGCGAAGGAACTCTTCGGGGTTCGCCCTGCGAGAGGTAGGCGCCCCGGCGCCGGCTGTCTGCGCGTATGACCTCCGGGGGTGCGTGGCCTCGTATGTGTCACGCACTCGTAGAGAACCATCGCTGGTTCAATGGACCGGCATTCCTGAGGAAGACGCCCGAGGATTAGCCTACGCCACCAGCTGGCTTCGACGGCAGCCTGCACTCCGACCCGGAGGTGAAGGTGAACGCAGCTGTTGTACATGATGAAGAACCAGATTCCCTCAAAGGTTTGTTTCAGTACTACTCCGTGTGGTATCATCTCGTTCGTGCGGTGTCATGGATTCTTCGGCTGAAGCAGCTGCTGCACGACAGATGCGCAGCACGCAAGGGAGCGTCATCTGCCACCCCATGCAAGAAGCTACTCACCGTGCCAGAATTAGAGAAGGCTGAGACAGCGATCGTGTCAGCGCTACAGAGATCCGCCTTTCCAGCAGAGGTCGCGTCATTGGAAGAAGGACGTCACGTACAGCTATCCAGCAAACTAGCGCCATTGGACCCCCTGCTAAAAGACGGCATCATCAGGGTGGGTGGAAGATTGCGCAATGCACCCCTCCAGCAGGACCAGAAGCACCCAGCTGTACTGCCAAAAGGTCATCACGTGGTTGACCTCATCATTCAAGATGCGCGTGAAGAATTGGGCACTCTGGCCGGGAGCATGTGCTCTCCACTCTCCGTTCCGAGTACCGGATTCTGAGCGGGAACGCCGCAGTTCGACGCGTGCTGAGCAGTTGTTTGAGCTGCAGGCGCCGGCAGAGTCCATTGTTGGATCAGAAGATGGCTTACCTCCCCGCTGATCATGTGACAGCTGATGAGCCTCCTTTCAGTAGGACAGGTGTCGACCTCTTCGGCGCATTTTTCGTCAAGAGGGGCCGCAGCCAGGAAAAAAGGTATGGAGTCGTGTTCTCCTGTCTGTCGTCGAGGGCGGTTCACATTGAGGTGGCGGCAAGTCTCTCCACTGATTCGTTCCTGAACGCACTGAGGCGTTTCTTAGCGAGGAGGGGTCAGGTTAAGACCATTCGCTCAGATTGTGGCACCAATTTTGTGGGTACAAACAACGAGTTAGAAGCTGAGTGGAATCACTTGAAAGATAATGAAGCGGTAATTCATGAAGCCATGCTGAAGCGCAGGATCGAGTGGGTATTCAATGTTCCTGAGGCATCATCCCAAGGAGGGGCGTGGGAGCGCATCATCCGAACCATCCGCAAGGTCCTCAATCCTCTGTTAGCTGAACAGGTGCTAACTGAAGAACTTCTGACCACACTACTCTGCGAGGTGGAGTCGATCATCAACAGCCGGCCACTGACATGTGTCTCCAGTGACAGCTCCGACTGGGATCCGCTCACGCCTAATCATCTGTTGTTGGCTGGGGGACAGGTGTCGGTTCCGATAGGCGAATTCCGATCTCACGACCTTTACTCGAATAGGAGGTGGAAACAAGTCCAGTACCTGGCTGATGCATTTTGGTCGAGGTGGCGTAAAGAGTACATTCCGTTGCTACAGAAAAGGCAGAAGTCCGTTCGGCCTGAGAGGTCCTTGGTTGTGGGCGACATCGTCCTAGTTTCCGAGAGGTCCTCACCTAGGTGTTCCTGGCTTCTCGCGCGTGTACTAGAGATTAGTGCAGGTAACGATGGGCTGGTGCGTAGCGTGAGGGTACGTTCTAAGGACAGTGTTATGAGTAGGCCCGTGAACAAGTTGGTGTTCATTTGTGAGGGTAGCGCGTAGGAGTGCCTGGAGGTGAGGCGGCCGGCGGGGCGCGGTGTTGCCCACAGTGTTGTGTTGAGGCATGTCGCCTCAAAGGGGTGGGTGTGGCCGCCCCGCTGTGAAGGGGCCGGTGCGGCCCTCCTCGGGAGCGCTGGGTGCGACCTTGCCCCGACGCGGCTTGGGTTACTGACCGGTCAGCTGTTCCGCCGCCGCCGCGGGGCTGGGGACTTGTGCGGCTGTGACGTCACCGAGTGCTCGAGCGCGCAGCGCTTCTGCGCCGCCGTTAGATGGCTGCGTCTGAGCTGGCGAGACTGCGCGTCCCCTGAAGTGAGCTCTAATTTTCTTTGTTAATTCAATACTTTGTTGGTTTATTGTGATACATGAAGTGTCGAGAAATTATGAATTATCTGGCCTACCTGACTGGTACCCTGTGGTAAGTATTTGCTCGCTTCACGAGTTTTCTGTGCGAACACGCGGTGCGGCGTAATTGTCAAACACTGTTATCGAGGTAATTTGTGGATGATTTTGCAATCTAGCACAGTTAAGATTATTTTCCGGTTGATATCTTACGAGTAGATTCGCCTGTTCATATTTGCATATAGTCCGTCCATATTTGCGCTCCTTCAGGTGAGGTGCATCGGACCAGTGGAGGTCAACATGGCGGCCCCCTGCCGGTGTCAACTTTGCGGTCGCCGGGAGAGTTATGAGGCGTTATAGTCGGTAGGTTTGGGGATTTAGGGAAGAGCGGGGAGAGTTGTATCATGGACAAGTTGTATCAGAGCGATTTTTTTTCAAAACTATCCAAGAGATAGCGCTCCCGACACGACCAGATGATGCGGCATGCGGTCCGCCATCTTTCTTTATACTGCCGTCTGCTTGGCTTGGCGCGTTTCGCGGTGAGTGCAGAAAATGTGTTTTCGGGGTGTCATTCTGTAAAATTTCGTCGTAAGGAAATGTGTGTTTTGTCATTCAGATGATCACGAATCAGAAGGATCGCTGTAGCAGTGGTAAGGGTAGATTCTAAGGCTTCGTGCGTGAGAAGGATTTTCTCGGCTGGCCACTGGTTGTTGAGCACGAGGACGTTTTTTCCAATGTGGGAGGGTGGTACATGTTGTATCAAGGCCAGGTGGGGTATGTTGTAACAGTGATACAACTCACCCCAATGTTCATGCAGCTTATTAGGGGTGTCGCCACAGATTCGTTTTTGCCAAAAACACTATATTGTCACATGTAGCCACAACGAAAAATTAGGTAAAATATTTTTAATGCAAAAAGTGCGTGTCAGGATAAGTGCAAGACGGGCCGCGCTGATGGAATGAAAGCAAAAGCAAAAATTAAAGTCTAACAAGTCCAGTGACGAATCTAGGATTTCGTTAGGGGGCAGGCTCTGAGGGGGGCGCCGAACCTGGGGGCGCCGAATCTGAGGGGCGCCAATTTACCACCCAATAGGCGGCCAGTATCGAAGAAAAAAACGTTTAAAAACGTATTTGTAAATGCCTATTTTCATGAAAGCAACCTTTCAGTGAAACATGTTCACGTTTACCATCAAACATATTTCGGGCCGGCAAGGTTTCGCCCAGAACGTAATGACTGGTACATACATTGGTAGAAAATGCTGGACGCCCCCACTGATGCCAACTGAAGCACCATGAGCAAAGAATACAGCTAACTTCGGTCTTGAAGAAAACTGAGGTGTCGTATCGACCACATCCACATATCATAGTTGTCTTGGCTAACGCTGGGTTCCTACAGAAACCCCGATTGACGCTACACTAAGCGCAATTAACAATGAATACAGTGAACTTTGGTGAACTTAAGTCCTGGCGAAAACTAAGGTGCCGTATCGACCACCTCCACATATCACAGTTGTCTTGACTAACGCTGGGTCCCTACTGAAATCCCCTATTGACGCTAACCTAAGCATCAGAGGCCGCAGAGCCTCTGCGGGCCTGGGCCTCTCAGTTTTTGGTGGCTACTCTGAGCTGATATTGAGTCCCCTCAGTTGATCTGGGACCGTTTTAGATAACCAGGCCCTCACACTGAACTTGAATGTGTCGCCACTGGAGCCTTCTGAGTTTTTCGGGGTCCCTTAACTGGTGAAGGGCCCCCTCAACAGATCCTGGGACCTCTGAGTTAATTTTGAGCTATCTGAGAGCGAGTTTTCAGGTTGCCCCTGGGCTGTTCTGGGACCATGAAAGAGTATTGCACAGGAGCTTACTGGGTTGGCCTTAGATCCTTTGCTGCTTTGGGCCCCCCTAAGCTAAAAATAACCCTGTAGGTGAAATTATTGTGGCAGCCATGAGCTGGGCCTAGGGCCCGTGATAGGATTTACTTAAGGGGCCTCTGGTTTGGTCATAGGGCCCCTAGCTTGATTAGTATCCCTTGAGCTGGCAAGGGCCCCCCTGAGCTGGTATCGTGTTCGTTTAACTGATATAGGCCCCTTCAGCTTGTTTGGGGCCCGTTGTGCGTATCTGGGCCCCATGAGTTCGTCAAGACACCCAGCTAGTCTGGCCATCTTAGTTTGTATGGGCCTCCTGAGCTGCTTTGGGGCCCCCTCAGCGTGTCTAGGCCCCATGAGTTGAGGGTTGGCCCCTGAGCTTATTTAGGACCCGTTTAAATGGGTAGGCACCCCACGCTGCCTATACAGCTCATAAGGGATGTCGCCACAGATTCATTGTTGCCAAAAACACTATATCATCACAGGTAGCCACAACGAAAAATTAGGTAAAAATATTTTTGCTGCAAAAAGTGCGGGCCAGGATAAGTGCAAGACAGGCCGCGCTGATGGAATGAAAGCAAAAGCAAAAATTTAAGTCTAACAAGTCCCGAGAAGTTATAGCCACATCCCCACCTGCGCTTCACAAATTCGAGGGACACCCCTGCTCGCCCACCGCCTCCTACTTCCCACGTCCATGCAATTCATCCGTATCCTTGAAACAATCCTTCCCGTAACTATTGTGAGAGGATTACTTAGTAAGTCCATAACTAATACGTTTAGGCTTTTCAGATTGAACAGTTGCAGATTGAACAGACTTTAGCCCGGACTAAAGTCTGTTGGTACCAAGTCTAGAATTTGCCCGTTTCGACGCATTGTGTTGGCTTCTCTGTTCCAAACGGGTCACTTTTACACCTGGACGGTTGATGTTTCGTTTGCATTTTTTGTCGCCATGAATTTCGTACTGTATTGGCCATAGTTTGGTGCAATAAAATGCAAGTTAAGTTTATAATTGAATTTTAAATTCGTTGAAGGTTGTTCCCACGGCCATGATCGGTAGCAGGTACAGTCTCCGAAACATGACACACTGATACAACTTAACCCACCATGTGATACAACTCACCTAACCGGTGGGGCAAGTTGTATCAAGTGAAAAGGTCCATTCGCCGGGCAGTAGGAGACAAACCAGTAAAGATTAAGAAAAAAATATCGGCAAAAGGAAGCCAAAGGATGCAGCTACGAGATGGTATTGAAATCACAAGGCCATCCCAAGTAGTTACGAAATTAATGAACCTGGAGTAAAAACTGATACAACTCACCCCATCCTCCCCTATTCGTCCTAGCCTGTATTATAGTCGGTAGGTTTGGAGATTTATTCGTCCTAGCCTGTAAAATTTAAGGAGCTCCGATGAGATTAACACCCCTCAGCCCCTTGTTGCTTAGTTATTCATCGATTGATCCGCCGTGCTAAACTCATAACATACCGTAAAACGGGGTTATTTTATACGAAATGTTCAGTTTTTGTAATCATGCGTCGAAAAGATCCATATTTCCAATACACTATAAATTATGATTTTGTAGACTATTCCAGTGCTGTCGGAATAGTATATGTGAAAATGTGTGTATATACACAGGCCATGTTATTTTTTTAATTGAAGGTTGTATCAAATTGCCCCATGGGGTGGGGCAATTCGATATGTTTATGCTCAGGAGGCCATATCTCTAAAATGTGCCATGTGGGGGTATTTGATATTCACAGCTGGTTTTTAAAAACACAAAATATACTGTTTAGAAATAACTAGGTTTCAAACTCTTTATTTGAGAGAAATATACCTATTTCAGGGATATCCACTACAAGGCGACATCGTGGGATGCAGAAAACATGTCTTCTGTATCATTGGCGGTCGCAGGGGGGCATTCCGGCCATGGCCCCCTAAAGCGCTGGAGGGGGGCAAACTACCCTTTTGCCCCCCAAACACCGGATAAATTTTTGAAAAAAGTGTTTACACTAGGTCTGCAGAGGAAAAAAATATTCGCTCCCACACCCCCTCCGAGAGCGATCATGTACTTGGAGAAGTAGCTTATACTAGGTCTGTCGAGAGCACTGAAAAAAGGTGTTTACACTTGGTCTGTAGAGCAAAAAAATTTCGCTCCCCCCGGAGGAGAGGCAGACATGGGTTTGGCCCCCCCAAAACTCGGGTCTGCATCCGCCCCTGTTCTGTGTAGGAAGGCCTCCCAGCAGTGTCCTGAAATTGGGAATTTTGCGTGGAAACCCACACCCAGACTTGATCAATTTTGACATCCTAAATCTTGAATTTTGACATCCTAAACAAAATCATCAGAATCATCGGCTTGCGGCATCATCAGCTTTCGGGGTGGTGGCCTCAATGAGCTTTTTAGTGAGCCCTTATTTGCATCTCCTACTGGTTTTTTGCCTTGTGTTAACATGTACTGGCATGGTTTTTTATTGCTCGTTGCTGTTGTCGCAAACACATGTACGGATCTCAATGAATAAAAATGCAGCATCATCAGTTTCCTTTTTTCAGAAGTTGAGGAATGGAAGCAGGGCCAGACCAGCAACTGAAGCCAACATACCATTTGATAAAGATGCTGCAACACTAGCTTTGTGAACCTATTACCTTCATATGGAATGCAGCATTCTTTACACAGTCCTGTTAGGACGGATTCCATGTCAAAATAGAACACAGCAATCATCTTTGGAGAGAAGGAAGTTTGAATACTGAAGGATTCTAGCACAAACATTTTACAATAAAAGCTCAAAAGGACAAAACCCTGTAAAAGAGAACATTCCTAACAATTGCTTCTTCACAAGCACACTGAGATCTCACAGAATGTGAAAGATAATGCCTGACAAACAGCATGTCTAAACCGGAGATGCAATTAGCTGAATCAACCATACAACAAAAATAAAGTCAGCCATCGACCCCTCACGTCTCTTAGCGTACTAATAAACTAAGACGACTAATAATATACCCCACTTTATAAGCCCCACTCTTTTCCCTCTCTCTCCTCTCTCTTTCAACAACCAAAGTCCCCACGCCCCACACTCTTGGGATGTACGCTTTCGTCTTAAACATATAGCTGAATTCAAAATAAACTCGATGACTAGCGGCAGCGCTGACTCGCGATACCATTTGAAAATTGATGTTCAGGGACAAATTAAAAACGCAAAATATTGCTCGTAATTTTGCTAGCCGAAACTGGTGGTCAAAACTTCCTGGGGCTAAGGCTGGTATGAGACATCATGACATTCACATTGCTCGAAACCCAAGCAATCATCACCACATCGTTCTTGGAGGCTACTGCTAGCCAAGGCCCAAGGCCTTGAAATGTAGTGCTACTGACGTAATATATAGTTTGATGACGTCAGCTCCTTACGACTGAATTTCGACATCCTTAGAAATCGCGTGGGTCAGGGTGAGTTATAACATTTGTTTTTGAAGTTTCTGTGCAAAAGAAAGTTTTGAGAGTACCCAGAATATGAAATCAAAATCTTTTCTATTCAGAAAAAATATTGTTTAGCTATATTTTGGGTCATGTCACTCGGAATTTTGAGTGGAACAATGCAAGCATTCCTAAATAATTTCGACATCCTTGACTTTAAAAAAATACTGTAGTTTTATCATGCTTTTGTGGTTTAAAATATATGAAATTAAAAATTTTGCTGTCTTGGTTTGATAAAGTGATCCCAATATTGGATATTTGTTCAACAGTTTTTAAATAAATAATACCTAAACATGGAATCTTCACGGATCATGAAAATTGCACCTCTATGTATTTCTCGGAATATCTCCAAAGGCAGCCAAAATATTTCGATGAATTTCAGGATGCTTTTAGAAAAATAATGAACGATTAAGGTAAAGTTAGTTTTTTTCTTTACAAACGCCGAATCTCTGCGTGATTTAAAGGTGGAGAATTTCGACATCCTTCTCACGCTCAGAGGGCCCGCCTGGTCAGTTCACTCGTATTAGAAAAACCGTACTTGGCTACCGGTGTCGACAGGCTTGCCTGAATTTGACGCGAGATGTTTTTCTCAGCATTGTGAAAATGAATTTGCCGCAGTTGAGATTAGTGTTTGTGTACGTTTCTGGATTGCATGCAGGGTGTCGGTCGAAGCTCATACGTACGTTTGAGAGTTGGTAAGTTGTAAGTAGCCAGCGTTCGTATGTCTTAAGCCTTAAGCAGACTAATTCTGAACCTCAACCTGTTGATCGTTCTGTATTTCAATGAGGGTAATATAGTTTGAGAAATCCAGGCACGTGGGTAAAGGTAAGTTATTATTTTCATGGTGGCCATTTGACTAGGTATTTTTATTGTGATTGCATGCTGCAATTTTTCCATGAATGCAAGTGAAAACAGAGGGAGTGAATCCTGCTGATTTAGGTATAATTTCAAAAATAAGTTTGTTTGAAAATAGTTTGTTCAAATGGACAAGTTTTGGAATTTCCTCTCCCTTTTAGACATTTCAGCTTGTTAAAGGTTCTAAAGCAAGACCTATCTCACCCGAGGTATTGTTTTGGTAGGTAAGTATTCCAGACTTTGCTTTACGTATCTGTAGGTTTGCGGCTTATTAATGTATTCCCTTGTACGTTTCTGATGCTTTTATCTGGGAAAAATGCTGAACTCTGCAGGAGTTGGATTTGTAGGTTTCTCAAGTTGTTTTAACTTCTGTTAATATAGTTAATTTTAATATTGTCCATCCCTTATTTGTTTTTGTATTTCATGTGCATGTAATGTTTTAGTACGTGTATTTGTTTTCCGAGATGTTCTAATCCTACATTTGCTATTTCCCCCTTTTTGACAATTAATTTTGACCTCTTTTTTCCCTGAATTTTGACATCTCACACTCTGCAGAAAAGTAATTTCAGGACACTGCCTCCCAGACTGCACATCCTCTGCAGCATGCTTAAGACGTTCAGTGTTGACATGTAAGTGACGTATTATGGGGCTTTCCTTCCATTTGTACTTCCGTACTATATTTTATACTCGTATCAAACAGCCCCACTTTATAAGTCGATATGGATTATATTGATTATATGGACAGGACTCGGGCATAGAATTTCACTGCAACAGTTTTTTAAAACTTAAGGAATGCTGCTTCGAGAATCTGAAAAAGGATCAGCATGATTTGACTAGTTATGAAGTTAGAGGGGGGATTTTTTAGACAAACGGAAAAATCAGGTTTTTATCAATTTCGTATTGTTGAGTGTATTAATTTCTCAGCATCAACACAAGCGCAAAGCTTAGGCCACATGTAGCTGTGTTTATTTTGACAGTATCCTGCGAAAAATAATAACCAAGACACAATTTTTGAGTGAGTAATGCAAAATTTTTGCATCAGGGACAGGTCATATCAATTTACCCCAGTCATATCAAACAACCTCGTTTTACGGTATGTACTGTGACTGCCGATCCACAGTGCTAAACTATTTGATAATTGTTAAAGTTGCAGACACAGCTTTCATGGTTTGCTGTTGCGGATGAGCGTCTGCTGTTACTGATAGGCTGCTGACGGTATTGACAGTTTGCTCACGTCAGAGTTGATGTCGTTTCGTTGAAGATGTTGCATTAGTTGTTGCTTCCCTAGTTGATGACTTTTTCTGAGGTCATTGCAGCAGTGGGTATTGGTGATGATGATGATGATGCAGCTGGCGTGCCCCATGTTGACAAAATGGACGTTGCCCCTGTTGACAATGGACATTTACCTGCGGACTTGTGTTTTTGCCTGTTGTCGGCACCTATTGATACTGTTGTGTGTGTCTGGCAGATACGGTGTCCACCACGGTGCACTTGCTTTTTGGCACCAATATACCCGTAAAGACTTCGCAAGATTTTTTGCTTATTCCGGTGGCTACAACTATACTAGGTCGGAAAGTGACCTTGACCTGAGGTCAGGTCATATTATCCAACATTCGATTCGCCGTGACGAGAGGAAGCGAATGGAGCCTAAAAAATTATTCTAAATCCATTCTTTCACATGCTAGAGCCCACAAACTCTACTCAAAATGCCACCATCTTTGACCTGTCATGACCTCAATATTGACCAGAGCCAAAAAGTGACTGATATAGTTTTTCATTAATTAGTATGAGCTATCCACCAGCGTTCGTTTTTCGCTATACCGCATAGGGGCCGAGTTCAAGGGGGGTTTGAACACCCCCCCCCACCAGGGCGAATGTGGCTTGGAGGCCCACCGGGGCGCGGGTTAAAACAGATATCGGTGTCTACACCATCTCCAGCCTTTAACACGCGCATTGACGGGGGAGCGGGTACCCGCCGCCCACCTTGGGTTTTTTAAGATAAGATAACAACGGCGGCGCGTAGCGGCGCCGTACTTGGCTTTCTTAATTATTTTATTGGGCCACTCCCAACAGGCACACTTGCCCAATTACAGGGAGTATTGGCGTGGGTGTTTGAGGATCCTCTCCACCGGGTCAGATCGGACACGGAAGGCGGATTCCCGCCGTGGGGACTGAACCCACGTTAATTCATGCTATCCTATCCGAAGACTGGCAACGAAGCCACTAGGCCACCCCGGCCCAAACCTGTTCTCTGATCATTGTTACAACTTTTTCCAACATGTTAAAGTTAGGTCATCTCAGGTCAGGTCACCAGTACAGGTCAAGTGACCTGACCTAAAAAAACTTTTATGATAGCATAAGTCAGAACAGGGTGAACTTATCCGATTGAAACTCATATCACATAATGGGCCCACCGAGTTCTCTAAGATATGTTCCGGTACTTTTTATATCGATGACCTAAGGTCAGGTACGAGCCATGACCTCTCCATTGGAAATTCAACCAAAAATATATTCTGACAGCATACTACGCCAACATTAGGTCTTTGTTAGAATACAACAGCGTTATCTGGTCAGGTGCTGCCAATTCCCGCACGGTGGGGGTTGATCGGGTACAGCACAAATTTCTCATCTAGCTAAATCATCATGTTACCAGACATTGCGTTTCCCTTTCTTACGAATCTCTTCTTAACCACTTCGGCGTCATTTCGCTTTCTCGTAGATTGCAACACGATTTGCTCTTTCTTAAAGGTATATTTTCGAAAAAAATTAGGTCATCAGAGTTGCTCGAAAAATTCCCATTGCATGTGCCATCCCGATCAACTCGCACGCTGCTTCTTTTCGCTGAGCGCCGCGGTCGTGTCAGCACCGTCAATAACGGCTTCCCTCGGCGTATACCGAGGGAGTTAAATGCATTTCTACGGCGGGGAAATGCAGATTTTTTCAACGACTCTTTTATCGATTTTAGGAAACATCTTCTTGCATATATTCGCACTGTTTAGCTTTTATTAACGTCACTTTTACCATCGGTTTTATCATCAGCTGCATCTTTCTCATCACTCACATTTCGATGTTTTTACCGCTTTTTACATGTGTGTCTCTCTTCTGCGTACATAGTTTTCCTTTTACTTACATCGAGTTCGCCTGTTATTGGATCATTTTCTGTTGGCGATTTACTTGAATAAATAAATACATAGGAAAATGATTTTAACTGAATAACTTAGTAATGGATGGTGACAGAGCGTGAAGTTTAACTTCATTATATTGGCATCATCTTTGCAGTTCTAATATGCGTTTTGACCTCATTTGAACTTGACCTGACCTCAGGTAAAATGCCATATTTGACCTGATTTACCTAGCATGGTCATATTATAAATCATTCGATTCGGCTTGCAACGAGGATTGCAATGGCTTAAATTGTTTTGCTCTATCTGTACTTGTTCAGATGTAATGACCGAAAACCTTCATTTACATGTTATCCCTATGACGGCATGTCTTGACCCCTAGTGACCTTAAATGTGACCCTGACAAAAAAAATTGTTGAAACATTTTCGATAGTGAAGTGGATGGGCTGCCCTACACCATTTACCATGTTTTTCTATCTAGCGTGGGTCTCGAGGTCTTGGGGGGCGGGTACCCCCGTCAAAGCGGAGGTGGCTCAGACCCCCGTCAATGCACGCGTTAAACCCCTAGAGGGGGGCTTTAAAACATATAGCAGCGTCTTAGCCACCAAATCCGACCTTTAGACCTCTGGAGAGGAGGGGGTACTTAAAAACAGAGATCAGTGTCTGCGCCACCGCCTGCGGCCTTTAGACCTCAGAAGCGGGGTGCCAAAAAGATAGCAGTGCGCTGAAAAGTAATTCCCTTTAGGTAACATTCTTTCTCCACTAAAGTTGTGTTGAGAGGTTCAAGTTCAAGTTGAGCTCAGAGGAAAGCGGAATGCGACACCCGGGCAATTCCAGCACCAATCGACCAGGCAAACGACAAATTCCAGCACCAATCGACCAGGCAAACGACAAATTCCAGCACCAATCGACCAGGCAAACGACAAATTCCAGCACCAGTCGACCAGGCAAACGACAAATTCCAGCACCAATCGACCAGGCAAACGACAAATTCCAGCACCAATCGACCAGGCAAATGACAAATTCCAGCACCAATCGACCAGGCAAATGACAAATTCCAGCACCAATCGACCAGGCAAACGGCAAATTCCAGCACCAGTCGACCAGGCAATGACAAATTCCAGCACCAATCGACCAGGCAAACGGCAAATTCCAGCACCAATCGACCAGGCAAACGACAAATTCCAGCACCAATCGACCAGGCAAACGACAAATTCCAGCACCAATCGACCAGGCAAATGACAAATTCCAGCACCAATCGACCAGGCAAATGACAAATTCCAGCACCAATCGACCAGGCAAATGACAAATTCCAGCACCAATCGACCAGGCAAATGACAAATTCCGGCACCAATCGACCAGGAAAATGACAAATTCCAGCACCAATCGACCAGGCAAATGACAAACTCCAGCACCAATCGACCAGGCAAATGACAAATTCCAGCACCAATCGACCAGGCAAATGACAAATTCCGGCACCAATCGACCAGGAAAATGACAAATTCCAGCACCAATCGACCAGGCAAATGACAAATTCCAGCACCAATCGACCAGGCAAATGACAAATTCCAGCACCAATCGACCAGGCAAATGACAAATTCCAGCACCAATCGACCAGGCACATGACAAATTCCAGCACCAATCGACCAGGCAAATGACAAATTCCAGCACCAATCGACCAGGCAAATGACAAATTCCAGCACCAATCGACCAGGCAAATGACAAATCTACACCGTACCTCTTCGATTTTCTTCAAAACAATTTTATAGGGTTCTCATGGGCCCTAAAGACGAATCTGAAAGTTTTAGCTCGATTGGAGTAAAACTTTAGAAGTTATTGCCTCAGGCATTTTTTGAAAATCTGCTTACAGTGCATTTTTTAGGTGACCATACAACCCAGAGACTGAGGAACTATGCATTAAATACATATTTTCCTGCCTGGAATGAGCCGAAGAACTCGAATCTGAAGTCCGTTTGACCCTAGGTCACTTGTAAAAAAAGTTGTGGTTTGACCTTGACCTAAGGTCACATTCAAAATTTGCTGGTACACTTTTTGTTTAAAATGGCATATTGCAAATTAAAGATTGAACTTTTATCCTTCCATTAAAATAGGTTAGAGCATCCGTTTTTTTATATCTACTAGTGTTTTTAACACGCTTAGTGGAGGGTAGCCTGGCGTCAACACGTAATGAAGGGGTCCCGAAATGCCTCCCCTGAGATTTCACCAATTAAGAGGGTTAGGAAAACGCGTGTTGCGGGTTTTGTGAGAGCTGTAGAATGTGTTTTTTAAGCTAGATTTCATGGACCTAGACCAGTATCCTCAAGGTCAAATGTAGGCCGTACCTGACACTTAGCGAAATGCCGTTATTGTGCGAAACAAAGTCGCGAATACACTTTGAGCGAGTAAATTTCATGAGAAGATATAAATTGTTCTCTGGAATATTTAGGTCGAGGTCGGTCAAGGTAATTGACCAATGGCACCACAACGTGAGATATTTCCATATTGGATGCACATACGTTGAAGCTTGCAAAGAAGCAACCATTAAGCAATCAATGAGTTTGACCTTGACCCACGGTCTTTGGCCTGTGACCTGGTACTTAGCATTCTGTAACCTCGGCTGTAACATAAAAACATCATACACGTATTGCCAGGGAACGTCATGTGACCGAAAGCTGTGCGATCAACAATTGCGATAATGTTTATATGACCTTGGTCTGTAACCTATGATCTAGTGAAATGATCTTAACATACAACTATGACGATACTACGTTTTCATCGCACAGCTAGGTCTGCAATGCATTTGAACTGGTGTGACCGCACATAGGCGTCGGAAAAGAAGGCCAGGGGGCCTGGCCCCCACTTTTTGACCCAAAATTTCCTTATCTCAGTCAAAATGGGAGAAAACCTGAAATTTTCATAAAAAGTAACTGTGGAAGGAAACGAAGAGCCCAAATTTGAACAGTTTTTGGTCATATCGTGGAAAGGTTTTTGTCAGCATCAGGTTGAAGTTTGACTGGCCCCCCACTTTTTTCCGGTGGCGATGCTTATGTGACCGCAGGTTATGGCTATTTAGGAATATACATCTGATTTTGTAAGCCTATAGGTCAGTCAGTGCGTAAACATAGAGGACAGATTTTCAAAGTTCTTTCCAAAATTAACTCGCTCATCGATGTTGTTTTTCTGCCACGAAGGGTTTCCAGCCACCTCGGGTAATTATGCTTAAGCCCTGTCCGACTGCGTGTTAATGCTCATTACAATGCTTTTAAGGATGACAATAACTCGTCGCTGGGGCTTCGACAGTACCTATATTGGAAATGTAGTGGGACGAAATGGTGATACAATAGGACCAGTGCTAGAAGTCTGGTGAAAGCCAAATAAGGCAATCGTGGTTTCCCGTGTTCATATATAGAGCTCGCTTATCGCGTCAATTCAAATAAGTTTTTTTCTGCATCGGACCGAAGCAAGCATTTCCCACTTGCGAGTTAGAACTATAGCAATACTCTCTCCTTGACGATATCTGCGCGATTTTACTCTCCTTGAAGTTAAAGGGAGCAAGCATTTGTCACCACGTGGAAAATATGTATGTATGTACACCAGACACCGGTTTGCAACAATGCACCGAAATACGGGAGCTGGCGCCTCCATGAGCTGTCTTTGTGCTGAGCTGACCTTACGCTGTCACAGTAGGCAGCTCTGTTCCGTCCAGTGGCGGATCCAGGGGGAAGCAAAAATGACATGTCCCCCCAAATGGAAAGCTAGGGGCAAAACTATATTTTTGCCCCCCTCCCTCCCCAAGCGGTCGACCTCCTTTATGCCCTGACTCATTTTTAATTTATAAGCAAGATTTCGGTGCTTCAACTCTCAACTTCAAACAGAACCAGTGAAGTTCAGTGTAAATATTGGATCTTGGATAGAAAAAAAGAATCTTGAGCCCATACTTTTTTCACCCCGTGACGTTTTTTTGCCTTTTGGCTCAAATATCCCAAATCCTACTGACAAATCATATTATTGTAGCACAATTTTTCACTGCGTGACGTTTTTTTCCTTTTTTCCTTTTTGACTTTGGTTTGCTCCTCCCAAACCGACCGGCTAGATCTGCCACTGGTTCCGTCGATGTCTTCAGAGAGCTCTCGCACCTGCATGGTGTTCAGGCTTACGGGTGTGAAACGATGAAACCGTTGGGTGCCCTTGATCTTCAACGTCGAGCTGTACCGCTGTATCAGTCGTTTTGACATTTCAAAGACCTCCTCTCTACTGACAAACGCGAAATCATCATCATCATCATCATCATTGTTGTTTTAGGGCGCGCCGACAACAAGGGTCATGTGGCGCCCATAACGCTAGACAAGATATATATATATAAAAGAGTTTCAACATCTCAGGGGCTTAAGGTGTGTCAAGGGTAAAATGTGAATACACCGCACGTGCTTCAACTAGTCAAAGAGTGAAAAAGACTGGTGATTACGTCCTAGGATGGTGAGTAAATGACATTAAATGAGACACTCTTTAAAAAAGCAGCAATGGCCGTAAAGTCCACAGTTGGATGCTCTCCAAGCAGCGAATCCAGTGAGGGCGACCCGTGGAAGTATCGCTGTCTCTCAACCTGAAAATCTCGACAATCCACGAGAACATGGCGCACAGACAGGCGCTCCCCACAGCGAGTACACTCCGGCGGGACATCTCTACAAAGTAAAAAGGAATGTGTTGCGTGGGTGTGACCAATGCGGAGCCTAGAGAGGATCACCTCCTCCCTCCTTGAACTCGCAGAACCTGAAAAGCGCTTAACGATCAGCGGTTTCAGGGCCCGAAGCCTTTGACCCTTTGGGTCCGTATCCCACCTGTCCTGCCATAATTTAGTCACGTGTTTTCGAATATGTGGGAACCAATCAGAGCACGGGATCCGAAGGCCCGATGGTACGGTGCCCTGTGCTGCCTGCTTTGCAGCGAGATCGGCGCGCTCGTTTCCAACGATACCTGAATGACTGGGGACCCAGGCTAGTATAACTTGTTTTTTCTTGACATGCGTTCGGTGAAGTCTGTGTCTGATTTCATCTAAATAAAATGATGATGACTTAGTTCCGAAACACTCGAGGGCCTGTAGCGAAGATAGAGAGTCAGTGAATATAACACATCGGAGCTGTCTCGATAAAAGAATGGCGTCCAGGCAGCGTAGAATGGCGTATAACTCCGCAGTGAAAACCGAAGCAGCGGACGGTAGAGTGAAACATCTTGCAACATCATCACTTACAAGGCACATCCGACACCATCCTGACCCTTGGATCCATCCGTATAAAAGAGCCTGTGGTTTGGATAAGAAGTCTGACAGTGCTCCAGAAAAACCTGTTGTGAGGCTACCGGAGTCAAATATCTGGTTTTTGAGACCAGGCTTGTGTCTATCGTTGGCTCGGCTACCATCCAAGGTTCGATGGACGGGGCCTGAAAAAGTTCCACCTGTTCCAAGTTAACTTGGGCGTCATCAAGCCAACTAGCTATCCTGTAATCTGCGTGCCGGGCATATTGAGGAGAGTGTTCAATTTGACGCCGTTGTTCATCTGAGAACAGCCTTCGGAAGGTTGGATGATTTGGGAACTGAAAAAGTTTTAGGGCATACTGCATGCCGTGCATTCTGCGCCTTAGGTCCAACGGCATCTCACTTGCCTCCACGAGCATACTGGAGGTGGGAGATGTGCGAAAAGCACCAATTATTATCCTGATGGCGTGATAATGAACTGTGTCCAGCATGCGTTTAGAGCTTTCCGTGGCGGCATCATATGCTATGGAACCATATTCTATTTTAGATCGGACCAAAGATCTATATAACATAAGGAGGGTTTTCTGGTCCGCGCCACACTTGAGCTTGGTTAGAACTTTAAAGATATTTAGAGCTTTGAAACATCTATCCCTTAGATCTTGGCTGTTCTTCTTCTAACTTTACCGCCAACTCCGTCACAGGCGTTCTTCCCGTGGCTGGTAGCAAAGAAGTGTCATTCACATGGTATTTGAAAGTCTATCTGGATCATAACACACATTGGTAAAGTGAAAATTGTTTTTGTATTGGCCACCGCACCCGTCTGATACGTAATGTATTTTCTTCAAACTCGGCATGTGGGTGCGTAGCCAAGGTAAGAGCTTGTGCTGCAAGGTATGAGCCATGACGTGAGAGTGCTTTAAGTCGTCAGTTAAAAAAAAACTTCTACTGCACCGGACTCCATCCTCAATCCAGTATGGAACAAAAGGGTGTACAGTCACGTGCTTTGCAGACCAGTGATACGATTGAGCAGCATTTTGCGCAGTACATGTATTATTTTCTGATGAGCCATCGATGACCACGGCTTCCCCCGTTGGCGCCTTTTCCTTCCAGTTTGCTATATAATGTCCTTGAGCCATAGAGATGTAGTGGTGACGGGTTAGGTTACATACCTTCTCACTCAGGGAATCAACAAATCGCTCTTTATTATTCACGCAATCCGAAAGCGTCGATTCTCCCTCTGATTTTGACCATTCTTTGAACGTAATATCTCCAGAAGCCATTTGAACGGAGTCAAAAGAGTATAAATACTCCCTAACCTCCTCCTCTCCAGGGCTCCGTTGACGTGAGGGTGTCCACTGTCACCGTACTGTTATATTTCTCAATATAACTGTTTCAATATATCACTGTTATATGTTTCAAACGTTTCGCGACTTTTTCCGTATAATCACGGCACTTCACTAAAGGTGTCCGGTATGACGCACATACACTTGACATTTATGACTTGATTTGACCTTAAAGATATAGATATAAGTCCATACAATTGAGCTCAAATAAAAGAGTTTACAGGCCTCACAAATCCCGGAACATGCGTTTTCCTAACCCTCTTAATTGGCGAGATCTCAGGGGAGGCATTTCGGGGCCCCCCTTCATTACGTGTTGACACCAGACCACCCTCCACTGTGCGTGTTAAAAACACTAGTAGATATAAAAACCGATGTTCTAACCTATTTTATTGGACTAAAAAAAGTTTAAATCTTCAATTTGAGATATTCCATTTTGAAAAAAGGTGTACCAGCAAATTTGGGACATGACCTTAGGTCAAGGTCAAATCATATATTTTTTTCACAAGTGACCTAGGGTGAAACGGACTTCAGATTAGAGTTTTTCGGCTCATTTCAGACAGGAAAATGTATATTTAATGTTTAGTTCATCAGTCTCTGTGGGTTGTATGGTCACCTAAAAAATGCACTGTAAGCAGATTTTCAAAAAATGCCTGAGGCAATAACTTCTAAATTTTTACTCCGATTGAGCTGAAACTCTCAGATTCGGCTTTGGGGCCCATGGGAACCCCATATGCCAATTTTAAAGAAAATCAGAGAGGTACCGTGTAGGCCTTGCCGTATGGTGCTGGAATTGCCCACCTCGGGTTTTTTGGTAGGCTTTATGAAACTGACAGGTTAGATAAAACCCCATGAGGGTGACTTATTCCCTGCAGAACAGCTGGGAATGGCTATCCCAAGGGCAGTGGGACTGCCTAGTCCCATTGGCAGACGCAGGGGGGGGGCATTCCGGCCATGGCCTCCCCAAAGCGCTGGGGGGCAAACTATCTTTTGCCCCCAAACGCCGGGAAAATTTTTGAAAAAAGGTGTTTACACTAGGTCTGTAGAGCAAAAAAATGTTCACTCCCACCCCCCCCGAGAGGCAGACATGGGTTTGCCCCCCCCAAAACTCGGGTCTGCGTCCGCCCCTGTCTAGTCCAACGATATTGTAACGGTTTACCGGCTCCGAATCAATATTCGGAGCGTACACGAGACATACTCAACTCCAAATAATCATTGGACCATCAACACTGAAAATTTATTTGATGGGCGAGCCAAAATTATCTAGCATCGAGACTTCTTTTCCAAAATTTCACCTAGAAAAGACGCTCTGGACCCAACTTGGGTTAATTCAATCAATTATACCTCCCAAGTAACAGTATCGGAAATTCTATCGTGATTACTAACAACAATACATCGTTATTGAACGTTACACGGTGTACCCGAGAAGCGGAGGAGACGGCTGAGCGCTGGGGTAGCGGCCCGGTTCAGCCCCGTTGGAGTGCGGCTCAGTCAGCCAGCCTGGCTGGCCACCGGTAGCGTCGGTTGTGCTAGCTATCTCAGGCGGTTTACACTTATTTCTGGTCCAATTACACGGGTGGCGAAAGCTAATCCACATCAGGTGGTTGGTATAGCTTTTGCTACGTGAATTCGGGCGATACCCTAATTCAAGGCCAACCACACAGCACAAGCAAGTTTAAAAACACTCAAATACTGCATCCCCATATTAGCAATGAAAACACCACAGAGCACCCAAACCAAAATCCACGCAAAATGTTCTCGTCAATCCAAAGAAGTCGCTCCAAATCATAAGCGCGTCCAGCAGCCAACCAGCCATAAGCACGTCCAGGCGGTGAAGCCAGATAGGAGCTAATGGGGCCAAATGTCCTCTGATCAGGCCTTCAGTGATCGGTCTGAACCCCTGCAGTGCCCCCTGAAACGTCCCTGGCTGCTCCGACGTCAACTCCCGCCGGCCTCCCCCAGCATACAGTATATCGGCGCTCCGCGGAGGGCTCACTTCCCTCCACACGTCGCTTCGCCGAGACAGCACATACTTCTGGTCCAAATGGCGTATCCATGCCCGAGCGCCCCCCTCCCAATCCGAAATCCTGGATCTACCCTTGTCCCCGTGCAAGGCCGGTGTTTAGGTAGACAACTAGGGTAGGGCAACGTCACTAATTGGTAGAAACATCTCGTTCGCAAACCCATATACGAAAAAGCAGACTAGCATGCAGTTTGGTGCGGGTTAGTTTCATCTCTGCCTGTGCGCTCCAGCCGTAAAACCGAGCCTCATTCATCAAATGCCACAGCAGGCTCCAAACTGAACCAGGGCTGTGCTGATCTAGTGAAAAAGATAACCCAGCTCTATGGTATATTCATCAGCATGCTTGGGATCATAAAACCTACCGACTACGCTAGTCATTTTGCGGGAAGTCTGAACTGTCGAATACAATTTAAGAAGGGGCAAAAATCTAGCTGTTAAATTCAGGGATCTCTACTTGAAACGTATATTTTTAGAAACATCCAACGGATTTAAAATGTGAAGCACAAGCACCAGGGATAATAAATTAAGAAGATCCCAGTGCAAAATGCAGCGCGCATATTATCAATTGATCCCAGAATTAACTAACCTTCACGAGCACTGCTTGCTTTGGAAGGAAGTGGTTAAGACTTCAGAAAAATCGCACCTGACTAGCTGCAGGCACCCAGACTACCAACCATAAGGCAAGTTAAACCTTTACCCGAGCTACCATCACATCAGGACTAGAAGCGGAGTATGGGGTTTACCGGAAATCCATAACTACGTCACAAAAATTTGCATTCACTCCCTCCACCGCAAGCTTTGAACGTGCTGGCAACCAAACCGCTGTTAGAAGTGGAAAAACAACCCAAAACCATGTTAGTGGTTCATTCTAAACCTGTCGGGTAACTCACCAAATGCAGTAACCTTTTCCTTTAGGACAATTACAGAGTCCATCCTTGGCTGAAAACGTGAGAAGGCATTAGTCGCCCTGGCAAATATAGCTAAAAGTTATTCCAACGGCTTGCGTAATACAGGCCTGATCTTTATCAAGACAGATCTCAGTCGTTGGTAGAACAAAACAAAAACCATGTTCATTTCAAGTTTGACGTCTCATAATAATTGAACATAGGATTCAAAGTTTCCGTCCCAAAGTTTTACCATTGATAATGTTATACAAACATAACGCCGGCATCCCCGGAAGGGTCATCATGTTTGGTCAACTTTTCTGTTGCTGGCAAAGAATTTCTGGAATTCCAATTTCAAGCGCCATTCTGAGGGAACAAATCGACACAAGGAGCGGGGCCACCAAAAGAATTTAAAGCAAGTAGAAGAAAAATGGCACTAAGCTATCCAAATACACAATGTGTTCATTACAATCACTTTCTTCCTGTACCTTTACCTTTGCTGCTTTCATTTGACCACTTTTCTTTGCCTCCTCTTGCTTCAATTCACTGACTCCAATTATACATAGTTGTCAGGGAATTGTATTGTTTTAATTCCAAGACATGTGCTTCATTAATTTCAGACACAAGATAACCTGTTTGCTCCATGCATAGAAACTGCAATCATCAAGATGACTGGATTCGTATACAATTACTTTGGTGAGCAAATAGCTATTTGATAAAAAGTTAGGCTGATACAAAGGAATATGACAGGTATGCGTCAATTCAGTTTCAACTAGTAGTATTCCGTACTAGTAGTATTCAGGTAGTATTCCACCTTCCTTTGCCCTCATCCATCCTTATCCTTCCCGTCTCCTGCCATAGTTTCCATTGTTTCATGTTCATTGCGAAGGCACTTGAAAAGCCACTAACTGTGTGGAAGTGTGTGCAGCTAATACAATAATACAATACAACCTCCAATTACTCAAAACAGCCCGTCGTGTCTTACTACGCTGGGTTGACCAAAGCATCTCGTATAATCACTAATCTGGCAGCTTGCAACATGTACGGTTGCGTGGCCATGCTACTTGTTAACATTTATCACGTGACATGGGCTGCCAGATGGAAAGATTCTTGCATGGTTTTAAATACGATAGAAAGCCCCCTACTTAGAAGTTGGAAGCGTGCGGAGAGGGGCTTATCGACGCATTAACTGCTGAAATTTTATACAAAGCTTTGGGTGAAACGACAAATGCCAATAGTGGTTTCTCGACACGCTCTACAAAGCTGCTCTCTCAGTTCAAAACCCATAATAAAAGTGGGACACTCCCTTTATTTAAAGGCATCTGTTTGGTCCCGTGCACCGTGTGCTCTCTAATTCGCAAGACAGTGGAAAACATATTTTAATGTTGCCTGTATCTCCATTGCACGTCTGTCTTCTGCAGTGTCTTTTTTTGCAAGAAATTTCGACTTTTGACTTCCAACTGAAATTGTTAGCATTACCGCTTTAATCATTGAAGTTGAACGACGCACTAACTGCCAAGGCTATACGGCGTCGCTAACTCCAGCGTGCTGGGAGGGTTTAGGGTATCGGCTGTACTTATTCAGAGAATCCGCCGGGCCCCGAACCCGGGACCTGTGACTCAGGAGCCAGGTGCTCTGACACTGAGCCACGTATCTGACTTTATTTCGGCACTGAGCAGTGTTTACAGGTTGTTCGGAACTTAGATATGAAAACAATCTGAGAGGAGGTATATCGGATCGAATGGTAGAGGAAGACACCTACAAAAGGAAGAGCAAGTGTGGACAGGACGGAAAAGGGGAGGATGGAGCCCTGGACAGACTTTTAAATCGAGTTAAGTGAGCACACAAAAAGAGACGGCAAGGTGCAGTAGAGCAGTAAAAAACAAAGGCTGGGTGGGCAAACGAGCATATCATAGCAACAAGGGGGAGGACGGGGAGGCCATAGCCTCTCAAAATTATATGTTCTTAACCAGGAGCTCTATGGCGTTGGCTGGGAAGAAAGTTGAAAGCAGCCCTTGGCATTGAAATCTTTTAGACGTTATTGGTGGTCCAACAGACTGGGCTGGACAGAAAATGGAAACGGGAGATGGACAGGGTGCTGGTGGCAGATAGATGGAGCCAAACATAGCAAAAGGGAGGGGAGAGCATGGTGCGAGTGGATAGTAAAAGGACTAGGTAAAGCCCAAGATGACAGAGACATGGCGCTGGTGGGCAATCAGGGGAGCGCAGGTCCAGGTGGAGAAGACGGGAGTCCACCTTAGGAAGAACTTTTTCATCTAAATTCCCTTCTTTCCATGCTTGCAACGAGGCCATACATGCTGAGATTATTTAATTCTGATGAAAGGTCTGCTTGAAAATAAGAGAGGAATGAAATAGGAGAGGAGAACAAAAATAACACAGAAGTGAGAGGAAAATTAAGCTAGCCCCAAAGCTAGCCTGCACCCATCACCCAGAGATTTGGATCACTGGCTTACAATATGTTCTGGATCAGACGTATAACCGTTGTGCAAAATTGCAAGAACATGGATAGATAAATAATTCAATAAATCTAGCTGAATTAAGGCCTCTGAAGATCTCAATCTTTTAATTCCTAAATTTTACACACATTAGCAGTGTTCAAATATGCTGGGCAAAGGAAAAAGGATAACTTCAATGCAAAAGCAATGAGAGATACTACACTATAGAGTAAGTGTTAAAATTTCTTTGTTAAGGGGTCACTGTACCAAGACAACCCCCCCCCCCAGATCCACAGTCAGTGCACAGAAGTGGGAAACAAACTCTAAAACTCCTTATGACAACCTGCTAGGAGGACGAGCACTCCAAAAAGGAAACAAAGATTTAAAGAAGTGCTATTCTCAGATTTAAAAAGTGCTATCCTCAGATTTAAGGAAATGCTATCCTCAATCAGCAAAACAAAAGGAGGTTAAATGAAGAACTTTTTGTGTGCTTTGTTTGCACAGGTATCATACTATAATAATTAAGATTTTGTATATATATAGTTGGGCCCATATAGCATACAAATATGCAGTTTCACCTTGGGTTTGTTCCAGTACCTCCTTAGAAAAAAGATGAGAGTAGCTTAGATTAAGTCAGAGCCGGTGCAAAAACTGGTGTCCGCTGGACCAATTTGGGAGCAGATATCAGCTGATTGTGCCTGATCCGCGCCAATATGGCGGGTGTGGCGAAGCTAAGAAACTAATGGAATTTGAATACGGCCTCTGATGCTCATTTAATGTATTTTAGTGAAAGTGGTATACAGAAAAACAACGGAATCAAAACCCTTCGCTGCCCACAAACGCAGTTTCTCTCCGTAAAACAACTTATTTTAGTTTCTCAATTGAAATTTGTGCGCCACAATTCAGCTCCTCTAACCTGCTCTGAAACACCACCTTTCATTTGAGAGGAGGTTGGATTAGATTTGGGATGAACTTCGACGAACTTGGAGGAGGTTTAAGGAGGCGCTGGACCGGGCGAGAGAAAGTTGGAGAAGCTTTGAGGAGGTTAGATCAGGTTTAAGGAGGCGCTGGAACAGGCCCTACGAAAAACATTTTTGGGTAGCACCTTAGTAGTTTTTATATTAACAAGTAGCAGTAGCAGAGTAATGGGTGGCAGTTTCGCGATTTCGTGATTTTACGGTGGGAGTGGTAGGGGGCTTAAAAAATCATAGCGGCACCCACCCCTGCTAGCGACCCACCTTTTTCGGTTCCTGTCTTCAGCCTTCAGCTTTCAGAAAAGGCACCAGCAGCTGCTCTTATCAATACCAGCAGGTGTTCATTGAAAATATGCAATTTTCAGAATATTGGGCGCAAACTTATATACGATATCAATATGGTTTCTTTATTTTTTGGACGCATCCACCCGTCGCTCCTCCTCGATAAAGGTATCTTGCCTCCTCGCTCCTCACGACGACCGGGTACCTATAACTCAAGATACTAGGGCAGACGTCTCAGCTTTGCCAGATAGAAACGTGGGGTTCATCACTGGAAGAGAAAATTCCCAAGACCCAGAAATTTCCCCAGTTTCCCAGGTTTTCCCCCTGAGAAAGGAAATTCAGGGAAGGGATTTCGGCCCATAGGCGGATTCAGGAGGGGGAAGTTCAGGTGCACTACAGAGCAAAGGATACCTGGCATAGGCGTATCCAGGGAAAGGTATCAAGGCCATGGGCGGATCCAGGGAAGGGGAAAAAGGCAAGACCATGTTAAGAAAGCATACGTGTCATAGGCGGATTAAGGAATGAATTCCTGGCATAGGCGGATCCAGAGAAGGGGGATTAAGGCCATGGGCGGATCCAGGAAAGGGGAAGAAGACAGGACCCTGTAAAGAAAACATACGTGTCATAGGCGAATTAAGGAATGAAGTCCTGGCATAGGCGGATCCAGAGAAGGGGGATTAAGGCCATAGGCGGATCCAGGGAATGGGATTAAGGCCATAGGCGGATCCAGGAAAGGGGATTTAGGCCATAGGCGAACCAAGAGAAGGGGATTAAGGCCATGAGCGGATCCAGGGAAGGGAAAAAAGACAGGACGCTGTAAAGAAAGCATACATGTCATAGGCGGATTTAGTAATGAATTCCTGGCATAGGTGGATACAGAGAAGGGGGATTTAGGCCATAGGTGGATCCAGGAAAGGGGAAGAAGACAGGACCCTGTAAAGAAAACATACGTGTCATAGGCGGATTAAGGAATGAATTCCTGGCATAGGCGGATCCAGAGAAGGGGGATTAAGGCCATAGGCGGATCCAGGGAATGGGATCAAGGCCATGTGTGGATCCAGGGAAGGGGAAAAAGACAGGACCCTGTAAAGAAAGCATACGTGTCGTAGGCGGATTAAGGAATGAATTTCTGGCATAGGCGGATCCAGAGAAGGGGGATTTAGGCCATAGGCGGATCCAGGAAAGGGTATTTAGGCCATAGGCGAACCAAGAGAAGGGGATTAAGGCCATGAGCGGATCCAGGGAAGGGGAAAAAGACAGGACGCTGTAAAGAAAGCATACGTGTCATAGGCGGATTTAGTAATGAATTCCTGGCATAGGCGGATCCAGAGAAGGGGGATTTAGGCCATAGGCGGATCCAGGAAAGGGGAAGAAGACAGGACCCTGTAAAGAAAGCATACGTGTCATAGGCGGATTAAGGATTGAATTCCTGGCATAGGCAAATTCAGAGAAGGGGATTTAGGCCATAGGCAGATCCAGGGAAGAAGACAGGACCCTGTAAAGGAAGCATACGTGGCATAGGCGGATTAAGGAATGAATTCCTGGCATAGGCAGATCCAGAGAAGGGGATTTAGGCCATGGGCGGATCCAGGGAAGGGAAGTAGACGGGACACTGGTCAGAGCAAGGGATTCCTGGCTTAGGGAGTATCCAGGAAAGGGGATTATGGCCATGGCGGATCCAGGGAAGGGGAAGAAGTCAGGACCCTGTAAAAAAGCATGCGTATCATATGCGGATTTAAGACGGGTGCGGTGCACTACATAGCAATGAATTCCTGGAATAGGCGGAACCAGAGAAAGCGATTTAGGCAATGGGTGGATTCAGGGAAGGGAAGGAGACGGGACCCGACAAAATAGGCATGCGTTTCATAGGCAGATTCGGGTAGGAGAAACAGTGAAGGTGCACTTCTTAGCAAAGGATTCCTGGCATAGGCATATCCAGGGAAAGGGATTAAGGCCATGGGCGAATCCAGGGGAAGGGAAGAAGGCAGGACCATGTAAAGAAGCATACGTGTCATAGACAGATTCAGGGAGGTTGCGGTGCACTATAGAGCAATGAATTACTGGCATAGGCGGATCCAGAGAAGGGGATTTAGGCCATGGGTGGATCCATGGTATGGAAGTAGAGGGGACCCAAAAATATAAGGCATTTGTTTCACAGGTATATTCAAGAGCGTTGCGGTGCATTACAGAGCAATAAAGTTCTGGCATAGGCGCATCCAGGGAAGTGGATCTAGGCCATGGGCGAATCCAGGAAAGAGAAACACACGGGATACTGTAAAACCAAGTATACGAGTCATGGGCAGATTCAGGGGGAAAACTGCTACGGTGCACCACAGAGCACGGGATTCCTGGCATGGGCAGGTCCAGAGGAAAGATTTAAGGCGTTAGGCGAATCCAGGGAAGAGAAGCAGACGGGACACGGTAAAAAAGGATCCGCAGATGGCCTAAATCTCCTCCCTGTATGCGCCTATGCCAGGAATCCCTTACCCTGTAGTGCACTGCAAACCTCCTGTAGCTGCCTGTGACACGTACTCTTTATTTTACAGAGTCCCGCCTACTTCCCCTTCCCTGGATCCAGTCATGGCCTAAATCCCTGTCTCTAGATCCCCTATGCCAGGAATCCCCTGCCCTGTAGTGCACTTTAGCATTATCTACTCCTGAACCCGCCTGACACGTATACTTTGTTTTACAGGGTCCCTCTTCTTCCACTTTCCTGGATCCGCCCATGGCCTAAATCCTTACCCTGGAAGCGCATATGCCAGGAATTCCTTACTCGAGTACACTACAGATCTGTAGTGCACTGAAACCATCCTGAATCCACCTATGACCTGTATGCTTTGCTTTATAGGGTCTGCTCTTCTTCCCCTTCCTGGATCCGCCCATGGCCTATATCCCCTTCTCTAGATCCGCTGATGCCAGGAATTTCCTGCTCTGTAGTTAACCGCAACCCTCCTGAATCCGCCTATGACGAGTGTACTTAGTTTCACAGGGTCCCGTCTCCTTCCCTTGATCCGCCCTTGGCCCAAGTCCCCTAACCTGGATGCGCCTATTCCAGGAATCCCTTGCTCTGTAGGGCACTGGCACTCTCCTGAATCCGCCTATGACTGGAATGCTTTGTTTTACAGGGACGCACCTAAATCCCTCCCCTGGATCCGCCCATGGCCTAAATCCTTTACCTTGGATGTGCCTATGCCAGGAATCCTTTGCTCTGTAGAGCACTGCAACTCTCCTGAAACCGCCTGTGGCTGGAATGCCTTATTTTACAGGGATCCACATAATTCCCTCCCCTGGATCCACCATGGCCTAAATCCCCTAGCCTGGGTGTGCCTATGCCAGAAATCCCTTGCTCTGTAGAGCACGGTAACTCTTCTGAATCCGCCTGTGGCCGGAATGCATTGCTTTACAGAGACCCACCTAATTAATTAGGTGGTCCCTAATTAGCCGGGGAGGCGAATTTAGGCCATAAGAGGATCCAGGGGAGGGAATTCCCTCCCCTGGATCCGCTTATGGCCTAAATGCCCTTCTATAGATCCGCCTACGCCAGGAATGCCCTGCTCCGTAGTGCGCCCTAACATTTTTCTTCCTGTATCCGCCTATGACACATGCTTATTTTTTTTGGGTCCCGTCTTCTACCCTTCCCTGGATCTGCCCATGCCCTAAATCCACTTCCCTGGATACGCCCATGCAGGGGCACCGCCAAGGAATTTTCTCAGGGGGGACAGACCCGGGCTGCTAATGACCGGTGGAGGCGAGTTTTGAGCATATTCGGTAACTAACAGCATTAATGACCATCGACCCAGAAATTCTGGGGGACGTCCCCCCTGGCTGGCCAACAGGGGGGACGCGTCCCCCGTCCCCCCCCCGCTTTCGACGCCAATGCGCCCATACCAAGAATCCCTCACCCAAGCTTCTCATGGCGAGATCCCGGGAATCTGGGGAAATTTAGAAATCTTGGGAATTTTTGGGCTCCAGACAGAACCCAATGTCTCTATCTGGCAAAGCTGAGACGTCTCCCCTAGCAGTACCCACCACCCCCACAGCAGCAGAACACACCGCCCTGGTCTTTTTGATGGGTGGCATTCATATCGTCCACCGTTCAAAAGGTCCATCGATTAAAAATCTACCATGCGCATGGTCCGACATTCATAGCGTCCACCATTCAAAGACTCCACCGTTCAAAGGGTCCGGCAGCGCGTAAAACCTTCAGAATTGTAGAGGGCTTCTGAAAACACATTTGAGCATGACAGCCGTTGGGAGGTCCAACGTTTCAAATCATCCACATCTTAACTCTCGGCCTGCCGGCACCCTGGGAGTTACGCGGAAAATATAAGTAAAGTAATCTTGGGAGTTACGCGCCCTGCCTGCATGGCTGAAAAAACCTCCTCTGGTTTACTGATAGAGAACGTGAATTGCAGGCGGTCGTATGTGCCTTACAGGGTCTCAAAAGAAACCTCAATCTTTTTAACTTTGTTCGTATATGTTTCATACATGAATTCCTATCAAGTGTGCCTATGTCATTGACCTATAATAATAACTAGACAGATAACTCGACTTTTCACAAAATTCCCAGCAACAACGCCGCAGAGTGGCAAAACATTCAAATTCCGGGACGTCCGTCATAGGTATACATTCTTTGCGTGTGTGAGTTAAAATGGTTAAATTGTGCGCTGCGTATGCGTGCACGAATAGGTTTGGTGCTCTTAAGGAAGATGGAAGAAAGGTGACCTTTCACAAGTACGAATTTTTCTGAAATAATGGCTGAAATGTCATTTTTAAGCCTTTAGTTGTGATGGTATTTTGTTCTGCCGGTATCGGCGATCTCCGTAAACAATGTAGGGCTTGTTTATGGATATAAGTCGAACCAGCGCTTTTTTTGCAGCTTGGCTGTTTTAAGTTTGTCCACAGGTCTGGTGTGAATGAGTTAAGTGAAACTTTTCCGCTATATTTTTAACTTTGACTTAAAATGAGGGGAGTACCGAGGCAGCACCAATTAGAGCACCACTGCCCTGCCCAGTCAGAACCTTTCCCCCTGGATCTGCCTCTGAGTGGGCGCCCTACCCCCATAGGCGGATCCAGGATTGCCGATCGGGGAGGGCACCCTCCGGGGGGAGGGGCGCCAACCGGACCAGGGGGGCGCCACTTATGACCGGCAAAACCTATCAGGTGGGCGCCAAATCCTGTCGGTGGGCGCCGACTTTCGTATCCTGGGGGGGGTGGGAAGCGACATTTCAGGGGAGCGCCATCGACCTTTCAGGGGGCCGCCGAGGGTCGATCGGGGGGCACGTGCCCCCCTTGCCCCCTGGATCCGCCTATGCTACCCCTGACCGATGGGCCAGGCGCGGATTCAGGATCGCCGATCGGGAGGGGGCACAATGCCGAGAGGGCGCCACTTTTGGCCCAGGGGCGCCATTTTTGACCCAGGGGGCGTCATTTTCGGCCCAGGGGGCGCCAAATCCTATCGCGGGGCGCCGATTTTCGCATCCTGGGGGGGTTGGAAGTGGGAAATTTTTGGCCTCGCAGACCTAGCGTAAAGCGACATTTCAGGGGGCGCCATCAACCTTTCAGGGGGTGCCGAGGGTCGATCGGGGAGGGGGTACCTTCTCCCCTTGCCCCCTGGATCTGCCTATGAGTGGGCGCCCTACCCCTGACCGATGGGCCAGGCGCAGATCCAGGATCGCCGATCGGGAGGGGGGGCACATTGCCGAGGGGGCGCCAGTTTTGGCCCAGGGGGCGCCATTTTTTACCCAGGGGCGTCATTTTCGGCCCAGGGGGCGCCAAATCCTATCGCGGGGCGCCGATCTTCGCATCGGGGGAGGGGGGTAAGAGCTGGAATTATTTTTGCCTCGCAGACCTATGTGTAAAGCGAAATTTCCGGGGGCGCCATGAGCTTTCAGGGGGCGCCGAGGGTCAATCGGGGGGGGCACGTGCCCCCTGCCCCTGGATCCGCGACTGCGATGGGCGCGCACCCTCACCCCACCCCTTGATTGAAATCCTGAATCCGCGCCTGAAAGGTCCGTTGAGAGAAGGGTTGGCTGCAAAGACGCCAAGATTCCACCGCCTCACGTGATAATTATGGGCATGTCTCCGATATTTGTTTCCTTCAGCCGTGATTAACAGGCTCAGAGAAACGCACAGGCATCACGTAACAAGACATTACTCGTCAAATTTGGTCATAATTCAGGACTGATATACACATTTAATACACTCAGGCTATTGGCATACCGTCCTTTTTGCCACTCTAATCAGCTGACGCTAGTGCTTCAAATGGGCACGGCCAGCGCCCCAGCGGCCGGTCGGGAGTTGGCTGTCTAGTTATTATAGAAGTCAGTGGCCTAGGTTAGTCCTTTTAACCAAACCTTGCAGTATCATCCCAACCACAGCGGCCGCCACGCGCGGCGCGCTGCCGCTCCCTCGGGTCTCGGGTACAGCCTCAGACAGGCGGTGCCGGCACGTGGCACCGGTGCCTGCGCGCTGAGTGTGGCGGCCGTGCCAGCGAGCACGTGCATTGGCTGTGAGGTCAGGGACGGTGGATTCCAGGGGGCAAGGATTGCAATTGCACCACTTGATTTTTTTTCAGGGGTCTAAAAAGTGAGCTTGTGGTCGCCGACTAAAATCCAAGCTTCTTCGATGGTCGCCGAACCTAATACTACATGTATTACAAAATCGGTCTTAAAAGTGGTATAAATATGGCTATAGGGAAGCACTGGCGAGTGCAAGGGGAAGGTTCAGATAAAATATAGATATAAAAAACCTATAAAATATAGATCGGGTTTCTCGATATCGATGACCTAAGCCAGAATCAAGTCATTACCTAAGTGATTTCATGAGGTTATAATTCAGTATTAAAATCAAAGTTATGATCTGAAAGCAACAAAATTATACATGCTGGCCCTTAACCCTTGCCCCGGTGACCAGCATGAGTCACCTATGAACCCCCCCTGGTGGGAGGGGGTTAAAAATGACACCCTCGATCTCGGAAACAAAGAAAGATAGAAGCGGAAAAGGCGATCGAAAGGTCGTCGGAAATGCAATCGGCGTTACTTCCGGAATTTTTGCGGAAGGTCAATACTGTGGTCACCAGAGGGGAATAATTCATATACGTCAAAATGTATCAAATGCAGTGCTCTATAAAACCTTGCTTATCTCCGTATGCAAAATAGCCGGAACCACTTTCTCAACGCTATTCGACAGAGCCGGACCAGCTCTTTCACTAAGGCAACATCCATTTTCATATCGGTTCAAAGGCTAGGGCGCAACAGGACACTGAATATTGAGGATGTTATCACGTAGCTTCAAGTTATAATAGGAAGAACGCTCGCATTGGGCGTGATATGTCGGACCTAAAAGCCAATGTTGGATAGTGATCAGTCATTTATACGCACTACGCAGTCATGAATACGTATCGATAGTGCCCACTAATTTTAGGCTAAGTCTGTTTGGAGGTCAATCGAGGTCAATTATGATACACTGCCCGTACACAAGGGCAATTAAATGGGCGCCGAAAGCGGTGGGACGGGGTACCTACGCATCCTCCTGTTGGCCAACCAGGGGGGGACGTCTCCCCAAAATTTTCGGTTCATCATCATTAATGCTGTCAGGTACCAAATATGCTCACAATTCCCCTGCCCCGGTCAGCACCAGCCCGGGTCCGTTCCCCTGTAAAAATTCCGTGGCAGCGCCCCTGGGCATTAACATTTTCGCCCATCACTTCTATACCAAGCAAGATACAACCATGATTGATGCACCATTGTTGTTCTCTCATCAATAATGGTTTTATTTTGTGTCCATCCATGTGAAAAATTGTTAGACCTTATTTTAGAGACAAATAAAAAGGTTTGCAGCACCTTAAAAAGAGCCCCAGAAACAGTTCCGCTGTTCCATTTAACTAGAGAAAAATGTTTTCATGTGCATACATGCGTCGTGAAATACTTGTGATTCTTCACCTTGAGGCGCCACAAATCAGATAAATTCCTGTAACATTTCAAATAAATAATTCAAACATTATTCATTGGCAACATTTCCTCAGAAGTGCAGTGGAAAATATCAACCATTGCTAAGATGAGGCCCAATTTTCGCTCGATTGTTGAACATGGTTCTACTCAAAGCAATAGCAATGCTGTCTCTTGGGAATAACCTTATTTTCTTTGCATGACATCATTCCCATGATAACTATTTCCAAAGCTCTTAATTGATGCATTTTAGCATTAATAATCAGGACTGAAAAAGTTTCCAGAATAGTTGCTGATGACCCATTTTGACCAGGACTGGGTACTGAGAAGAACAGTTTGCATTTCAGCAACCTGTTCTTTTGTGGTGGACATAGGCGGATCCAGGGGGGCAAGGGGGGCACGTGCCCCCCCGATCGACCCTCGGCGCCCCCTGAAAGGTCGATGGCGCCCCCCTGAAATGTCGCTTCCCACCCCCCCAGGATGCGAAAGTCGGCGCCCACCGATAGGATTTGGCGCCCACCTGATAGCTTTTGCCGGTCATAAGTGGCGCCCCCCTGGTCCGGATGGCGCCCCCCCCGGTCCGGATGGCGCCCCCCGGGAAGGTGCCCCCCCCGATCGGCAATCCTGGATCCGCCTATGGTGGTGGACACAATCTCTCTGTGATATTTCTGCTGTATCTCTGTAGCAGTGCTTCCATATTTCATCCATACTAGAGAAAACAAAACGATTCAACTTTCTTATGACAAAAAATACAAGATATTATCAGAAACTTGGATGCATATAATCAGTCAGTTAAAAAACATACACACACACCCTGATAACCCAGTGTGCATCCATCTGTGCAAAAGACACAGCTTATTCTATGTTTGGCAGACTTGGATTGGACCATGGTCCTTGCAGTGGAGTCTTCTGGCAAATTGGAAATGGTTTATCACATCTTTGTGCTGTGCAGGAATGCACATTTATATCCCTTATGGGGTACCAATGCACAGAGATGGATCTAGGATTTTAGTAAGGGGCAGCCCTCTGAGATTGCATGCTGTCAACCAAAAGAGCACACTTCACCCATAAGGGTGGCTACCATCATCAATCAGTGGGAGAAAACTGTGGTTGGTGTGACTTAAAAATGGTAACAGTGCCATAAATGGGAATGCTTGACCCATAGATGGGAACACCCATTCTCAATTATGGGAATGCTTGAGACCATTTTCCATAACAATATTTTAGGCCATGAAACAAACTTTTGTTCTTTCTACCTGGCTTATTTCTGTTCTTAAAATTTTAGAGGGCATTTATCTTTGAAGCAGAAACAGGAAATCGTACTTTATACCCTGCTTCAAATATTGAAGCTCAACATGTTTATTATGATCATTCACTTGTCTTGGTGCATCTGTGTAAATAAAACACTAGTCATATACAAAATCAATTAATAGATACCTAGTGAAACAATAAAAAAGTTTTTTAATATTTGATTTATATTGCCACTTGAGATAATAATATATACAGACCAAGACATATGGCCATACAGAACATGATGCGAGCCAACCTAGCACAACAAAACCTGTCTTCAGCACCTTTAATGCCATTTTTCACAACTTCTAAACTTCAAAGCTCCATCTGTAGCCCCATCATTTGTATTCTAGTGGTGGGAGCAGTAGCAAGGTATTTTCTGCCTCACAGACCTGGTTTAATCAGTTTTGGGGGTACCCTTTTCCTCAGGCCGCCCTTAATCCTTTCAAACTTAAAGGGTCCTGAACTCGAGTTCAGGGATCCCTTGGACCTGTCACTGCTGTGGCACCCCAAATGAAAGCTCAAGTTATTTTCTGTGCCTACTAAGAGCATCCTTAAAATTGTCCTTTTTCTCATTTCAAGGACTTTAAAATCATTAAATAACAGGCCTACTTGGTCACCCAGTTATATGTCCAGCTATAAGGCCCAGTCTGCAAAGTATGGCAGCATGCCAGACGAGTCGCACCGGCCATCTAAAATTCTCGCACCACCAGCCTCCAAAAATTCGCACCAATCTGGCACATACCAGGGAAAAATGCACCCATTCCTCCTCTACAATGCAATGCTACCTCAATCATTAGTCAGTTAGTTAAGGAATTTTTATAAGGCCCCCTCCTGTGTCTTAATAGCCATTCAGCCATTATTTGTTTAGTTTAAGAGTCACTAACCACGCAAGTTCGCACCAGGTTGATAAAATTCGCACCAGTCGGTCCTGTCTCCAAGGGCACTCGCACCGACGAGATCTCGTCGAAAATGCCATAATTTGCACACTGGTATAAGGCAAGAACATGGTGGTATTAAAAACAGTATACTTGATATGGATAGTCTCATAATAAGGCACCCCAAAAATCATTTAGGAAATCCATGCCCTTGGGCCAGTCTGCAAAGTATGGCAGCAGGCCAGACGAGTCGCACCAGCCATCTAAAATTCTCGCACCACCATCTTCCAAAAATTCGCACCAATATGCCACATACCAGGGAAAAAATGCACCCATTCCTACCCCTGCAATGCAAATGCTATCTCAATCATTATTCAGTTATTCAGTTAAGGGCTTTTTATAAGGCCCCTCCTGTGTCTTAATAGCCATTCAGCCATTATTTGTTTATTTTAAGTGTCACTAACCTTGCAAATTCGCACCAGGTTGGTAAAATTCGCACCACTCATCCTGTCTCCAAGGGCACCCGCGCCGACGAGATCTCGTCGAAAATGCCATACTTTGTACACTGGCCCTTGGGAATGTGTGACTATACAACAATGTTTACGATGACATTTTAGCGTGATTGTGGATGGAAAGGGTTTAAACAAGGGTATTCAAGTTTTTTTCCTTCTGAGACTTTTCGCGGTAAAGCAAAACAAGGAAACATCATTGCAAGTAGATTCCAAAACCCACCTAGATTGCACGGACCGTCTATGATAAACGCACATCTTGATTTAGCCCCTTAGATTTGGGCAATTGAACACCAGTCGTCAAAAACGGCGCTCACTGCTTCCAACAAGAATACAAAAATATTAGCGGCAGCCCGCGCCGCGCTCGTTCTGAAGGCCGCAGACACCGAAAATGTACCAGGGCGACCACCGGCGACTAGGCGACCACGCAAGTCGGCGGTTTCGGCCGACTTGGTCGCCCATTGGTCGCCTATTGAAAAAAATGAAAATCACCGACTTGGTACCGACTCGTGACAGATTCTAGTACATTCTAGTTTGAACTTAAAAATAGTACATAAATACGGTACGGGGAGATGGCATCATCTAAAGTACCAGGTGATTTCAGTCGTTTTTCATAAAATTGGAACCAAAAATAAGAAACATAACTAGCATAGACTAGCAGCAACTAAGGGCGGTGATGATACCAGATGTAATCGGCCAAAGATGCCCCGTTGTAGCCAAGCTGTCTTTCAGAAACGCCAAACAAGCCGGGAAACGAAGGCTAACTTGGCTCTTTGTCGAAGTAGATTCTGCCCATTCTTGGCCAAAGGAACTGGCAGACTTCATCCAATAGATTTTGATGGGCACCAGTGGCGCAGCCGGGGGGCACAGGGGCACGTGCCCCCCCATCGGTGCCGGGGTGCCCTTTGATTGCCAGGTGGTGTACCCTCTTTGGGCCGTGCCGTTCGAAATTTAGTGCTCTACGCCGTTGAACCTAGATGGAACTAGACTGCATTTAGCGATTTAAGCTTTGTTTGACAATTAAGTGCCTTTTTGATCAGCTAGGGCATTCTGTCGCCTTTCCAAGCACCGGGAAGAGTATAGGCACGTAATCCGTTTCCAGATAATGCCTCAACATCGCCAATAATCGTACGGGCGGAGCTAATCTGGTGCCCCTGAGCGCTGGTCTTGGCCCTTTGAGCTGATCATGTGCCCTCTGAGCTGATCTGATGCCCTCGTAGTCAATCTGGTGCCCGCCCCTGAGAAAATAATTGTGCCTTCTGAACCTATATAATGCTCTCTGAGTTAGTTTGATGCCCCGAGCTTGCCTGGTGCCCTATTAGCTGTTTTAGTGCTGCCTTGAGCTGATCCGGGCCCCTGAACTTATTTAATGCCTCCCGGAGTTTATCTACTGTCCAGGGGGCACAGGGGCACGTGCCCCATCGGTGCCGGGTGCCCTTTTGATTGCCAGGTAGTGTACCCTTTGGGCCGTGCCGCTCGAAATTTAGTGCCCTACTCGTTGAACCTAGATGGAACTAGATGCATTTAGCGGTTTCAACTGCTGTTTGAATTAGTGCCTGTTTGTTCAGCTAGGCATTCTGTCGCCTTTCCAAGCATCCGGGAAGAGTATAGGCACATAATCCGTTTCCAGATAATGCCTCATCATCGCCAATAATCGTACGGGCGGAGCTCATCTGTGCCTCCTGAGCTGATCATGTGCCCTCTGAGCTGATCTGGTGCCCTCGTAGTCAATCTGGTGCCCCCTGTGAAAATAAGTGTGCCTTCTGAACCTTATAATACTCTCTGAGTTAGTTTGATGCCTCTGAGCTTGCTTGTCTTTAGCTGTTTTAGTGCCCTTGAGCTGCTCCGGCCCCTGGGCTTATTTAATGCCTCCCGGTTGATCTACTGTCCAGGGGGCACATGGGACTGCCTCCCATCACTGCTGGGGTGATAGCCAGGGGAGTACCCAATTTGGGCCGTGCCGCTCGAAATTTAGTGCCCTACGCCGTTGAACCTATATGTAACTGGACCGTATGTACCGATTGAAACTATTGTTGGACAACTTAATACCTTTTTCGGTCAGTTAGGACCTTCTGTCGCCTTTCCAAGCACCCGGGAAGAGTATGGGCACCTAGTATGTGTCCACCTAATGCCTCATCTTCGCCAATAATCGTACGGGTGAAGCTAATCTGGTGCTCCTTGAGCTCATCTCGTGGTCTCTCAGCTGGTCTTGGCCCCTTGAGATGATTACTTGCCCTCTAAGCTGATCTGGTGCCCTGAGTCAATCGAGTGCCCCACTGAGCAAATAATTGTGCCTCCTGAACCTATCTAATGCCCTCTGAGTTAGTCTAATGCCTTTGAGCTCTTGGTGCCCTGATAGCCGATTTAGTGCCCATTGAGCTGATTCGGGTCCTCGATCTGATCTCATGCCTCCCCAAGTTGATTATTTCTCCTCTTCAGCTGATTAGGTGCCCCTCAGCTAATTATTGATGTCTCCTTAGATGGCCTGGTCCCTGAGCTGGTTTGAGGGCCCTGAGCCCACCATGTGTCCTTGAGCTGTTATGTTGCTCCCTGAGCTGATTTAGGCTCCTGCCATAGTCTGGGGGCTGGGAGCTGACCTGGCCCCCGAGCGGATCGATCTGGTGCCACCTGAGCTGCACTAATGCCCTGAGTCGATCTGGTGCCTCCTGAGCTCATCTGATGCCCTCTGAGCTAGTCTGGTGTCCCCTGAGCTAATCTGGTGCCCTTTAGCTGAACTGGGCCTCCTTACGTGTTTTTATGAGCAGCTCTAAAGCCCTGAGCTGAGCTGGGCCCACAGAGGCTGATGAGGGCCCCTGGGATGGTATGGGGCTCCTGAGCTGATTAAGTGCCTCCTGACTTGATCTGGTATTCCTGAGCTGGTCGGGGACCACTGATCTGATTGTTTGCCCCCAAAGCTGATCTGGTGCCCTATGGGCATCTGGTGTCCCCTGGCAGCTCTGGGGCTTTTGAACTGATTGGGCCCCGAGCTGGTGAGGGATCCCTGAGCTGATTTAGTGCCCCTGACTTGAACTTGCCCCCTGCGGTGATCGATCTGGTGCACCCTGAGCAGATATACTGCTTCCTGAACTAATGCCCACTGTGCCGATCTGGTGCCTGCTGAGTCATCAGTGTGCCTCCTGAGCCCATCTTATTCCCTCTGAGCTAGTCTGGTGCCCCATTGCTAATATGGTGCCCTTTAGCTGACTCGGGCCTCCTGGGTTGATTACGTGATTTCCTGAGCAGCTCACAGGCCCTGAGCTGAGCTGGGCCCACATGGGCTGGTGAGGGCCCCTGAGATGGTATGGGGCTCCTGGGCTGATTAAGTGCCTCCTGACTTGATCTGGTATTCCTGAGCTGATCTAGACCCCGAGCTGGTCGGGGACCACTGATCTGATTGTTTGTCCCCGAGGCTGATCTGGTGCCCTATGGGCCGATCTGGTGTCCCCTGAGCAGCTCTGGGACTTTTGAACTGATTGGGCCCCGAGCTGGTGAGGGATTCCTGAGCTGATTTAGTGGCCCTGACTTGATCTTGCCCCTGACCTGACTTGAGGCCCCTGAACTGATCTGGGGCCCAAGAGCCGATCTGGGGCCCAAGAGTGGATCTAGGTTCTGAGGGTACCCTGAGCTGGTCTGGGCGCTGAGCTTGTGAGAGCCCCTTAGTTGGCTTGAGGCCCCTGAGGTGATCTGGCGCCTTAAACTGTTCTGGGGCTTCTTGAACTGGTTTAAGGCCCTATGAGCCCATCTGTGGCCCATTGAGCTAGTCTGATGACCTCATCTCTGGGATCAATGAGCTAGTCTGGTCCCTGGGTGAAGCATGATCAGCTCTGTGGCCCTGATCTAAATCAGGGGCCCCTGAGGTGGTCTTGAATAGACAGATAATAAGAACACAAGGCCAACTCCCGTCATCTCGGTGCGGGGTCACTGAGCTAGTCTAGTCCCTGGAGGCACAACTGGGGGATGGGGAAGCTGCTCTGGAGGCCTCTGATCCACACTTGGGGGCGCCAGAGCTGGTCTTGAATAGATGGGGAATAAGAATACAATGGAAATTCCCTTGTAAAACGGAGCTAACCAGGAATGAGGAATCTCTAAAACGGCTTATGATACCTAGGCACCCTGGTTATATAAATTGCTTATTATACTGGTGGATTCTGGGAAGAAATGATAAAAGGGCATGTGCCCCTGAGCTCAGAGCACAGTCCCCTAAACCGGATTCTACTTATTAATTTAAATGAAGGACTAGTTTTCACAATTTTCAGTCCTGTCACACCTTCTCCATCCAAACCACCGGCCTGTTCACCTTTTATTTACTCTTAACTGGGACCGATCCTTGAGAATATGGAACTTAATAAACGCGTTCAAAAGGTATCTCCCAAATTTTTCCGGCAGTAAAAATGTGTTCTTCCAAAGACACTATGCTACTCCTCGTCCCACGGCGATTGTGGGAGGCAAGTAACTTAATCCGCGTTCAGCCAGTGCTCACTCGTCACGACAAAACCAGTGGGCATAACAAAGGAATTTTCGACTCCAATATGCCTTAGCCTGCACATTGTAACATATATAACATGCTCCGCTGATTTCTCTGATGTTAAGTACTTGCATGAGTTGGCTGATTTGTCCTTAAATCTATCCAAAACAGTCGTGTTTTGGCTACTTCCATGACATTTTGATGATATTTTTTCTTTTTTCGGTTTTCATGGCGTTTTCCTTCTCCGTCAATGATTTATTTGCATTTTCATTGAACCAAAGATGCCCAAAAAGGATATAAACAAAGATATAGCAAATTTTTAGGTTACGTTAAAAGTGCCCTTTTTCCCGGGGTGCCCCTCAAGTTGGTGTCCCCCCATACCAAAGCTCTGGCTGCGCCCTGATGGGCACTGTATGTTTACGATGACGGGTGGAGACATTGGAGAGGGTAGGTAAGCATATTTAGAAGCAGGAGCGGATGGTGGAAGCTAAAATCATAGGAAAACAGATGGAATCAGAGTTTGAGACGGTTGCTGGGTCGCCAACCAAAAGATGATAGGGTCGCCGACGGCGTAGGTAGATCGGCAAGTTTTTAGACCCCTGATTTTTTTCAAGGGGTGCAAAAGCATCTTTTGCACCACTTGTTTTGGCTTGGTTCAGGGAGGCGCCCCCTCCCCCGGCCTCGGCCGGCGCCCCCGGCCGGTCAGAGAAAATCAAGACTAATCACCGCCTGCCTGAAGAGGTAGAATCCTCTGTGAGAAAGACATTTTATATATGAATGGCGCCCCCTGACATCAAAGCCGCGCCCTGGACAGCAAAAAGCGCCCACCCCCCCTTGAGTAAAGGCGCCTCTCTGGATAGCAAAGGCGCCCCCTAGACAGCAGAGGCGCCCTGGACAGAAAAAGGCGCCCCCAGTTGAGGAGTAACGACGCCCCTGGATAGCATAGACGCCCTTTGGTTAGCACAGGCACTCCTGGACACCAAAAGGCGCCCCCCCCCCCATAGAGCAAAGGCAGCCTCTCTGGATACCATAAGCTCCCTTGAATAGCAAAGACGCTTCCTGGACAGCAGGGGCGCCCTCTGGATAGCATAGGCGCTCCCAAAACAGCAACTACGCCCTTTGATACTAAAGGCGCCCTAGATAGCAGAAGCACCCCATGGACAGAAGACAGTTGCTGTTTGACCGCCGCCGAGGTCGGACGTGCCGGGTGACCGGGGTCGGTGAGCCGGCGAGCGGGAGCGAGAGTGAAGCAGCCGAGCAGGGATTATAACAATAAGAGTGAATAAGAGTGCATAGTGACTGAGGCGGCGGCAGCGGTGCACTTGAAGCACGAAAAATGGCAGTGGCAACCGACGAACTGGCCGAAAAACTTTTATCCTGCCTCGGGAACGCGAGCGTATGTGATGCCGTGCAAAATCTGCTAGCACCAGTGATCGCCAAAGCAGTGGAGGAGGCAATCGTCTCCATCCGCGCGGAGCGCAACGCAGAAATCGTCGAGCTGAAACAGGAGCTTAAGGATACAAAACGCCAGCTCAACGAAATCGAGCAGTATTCGCGCAGGAACTGCATCAACATTTCTGGAATACCCGAGAAGAAAGGAGAGGACACAGACAAAATGGTGCTGGAAGTGTGCAGGATCGCTGGGGCTAAGGTGGAAGAGTGTGACATCGACCTGTCACACCGAATTGGTAAGCCAACCGAGGGGAAAACGCGACGAATTATTGTTCGTTTCGCCAAAGTGTCGAAACGCAATGATATGTACGCAGCCCGACGGAAGCTGAGAGAGGCACGAGCGACCCCAGGTGGTGTGATAACGGAGCCGGTATTAAAGAACATTTTCATCTCAGAAAATTTGACAAGAGAAAACGAGTATCTCATGTTCAAGGCGCGAAGACTGAGGGAGAAGGGGAAGCTGTACGCCGTGTGGTCCGACCAGGGAAGGCTAAAAACCAGAGTCAGCGACGGCGCACCTACCAGGATATTCGGCTCGGTGGACGATCTGGTGGAGCTGGTTGGAGAGGATCCTGATCTCCTGTCACAGGGCACCTCTCCTTCTGGAGCCCCTGGAGCCGCCACTGGATCTACACGCCAGGATGAGTTCCGAACGGTGACGACAAGGAGTGCCAGACGAGCTGGAAAAAGGTAACCCGCCCTACACCTACTGTGGGAAAGAGTTGTCGAGTGAGAGAGCTCTTTTTGGTTAGTGAACAGTTTTCTCATGGACACGTGTTTTCTATCAGTGGACTAGCATGTTTTTTTTTCTTTCATTTTTGTCTGCCCACCACAAGTTTCTCCTCTGCGGACCTGAGCTCACCCTTGGCGCTAATCTGCGTGGCCGCCCGCCCGCCGGCCTGTGCTGTGAGCTGGGGCGAGCCGTGCCCGCCGACTGGTCACGTGATAACTTGACCTTGACATGGCACTGCTCAGTGAGTGTTACTGGCCGGCGGCTAGGGCGTGCCGCGCTCAGCACCCTAGACTGGGCCTCGAACCCACATATGTGCGCCCAAAGCCGACTGAGCCTTAATTTCAGTTCTTACGATGTATGCTGGTCTTGAATTGGGATCTAGTGCGACAAATAATAACATGTGTAACCATCACAAGCAGTAATTTTGATTGCTGCAACCAACAGCGTTTAATTTTGTTTTCAAGCAGTACCTATGGTTCTCACCAATAGGGATTAACCATGACTGATCACAGGTGTACCGCTTGCCGCCGCTCGGGGATCCATGGCCTTTGATCGACGGACGTCTGGGCTTGTCGCTGCGTCACTCACCTCCGTTTTCAAACTTCAAATCAGGACTCACACTGAGGAGACGTTGGCTCGCAGTGGGAACTCGCGCTCGCTGCTGGCTCGCACGTGGCGCCATCTATTCAAAACAATCCAGTTAGTTCTTTTCCCGGCCACCAGAGCCCTCGCCGCGGCCCCCCGCACTGCTGCCCGAAACCCCGGTCCTCTTAGGGAGTTAGTTAGTACAATATCGGATGGAACCACTACCAACTTCCAATGGAAGCTTCTTAATATTCTCAAAAATATTCGAACGCTCTTGATCATTTCAGGGGTAGAAGCCAACCCCGGACCAAGCCATCCACCCCTTGACAACCTCACGATCGCACATGCAAATATCAACAGCTTAACTGCACCAGGTAGATTAGACGAGCTCCATCAATTCATAAAATCAAACAACGTCAAAATCATAGCACTGACAGAAACAAAACTGGACGAAAACGTCAACCCTGCTTTATATAAAATTGATGATTTCCACGCTCCCCTCATCAATCATCGCAACCGACATGGTGGTGGTGTAGCAATTTACGCGCATAAAACACTTCCCATAAAGAGATTGTTTCACCTCGAGTTGAATAACGCAGAAGAATGGGTGTGGTGCCAAATCAAAATTCAAGAAATTTCCATTATCATATGCTGTTTATACTTACCACCCAACTCATACTCAAACAGGGTAGAAGAATTTACTGCAAATCTAACTGAAAGCGTAAACCTTTCCAATAAATTTCCTTCGTCCACGATAGTGATACTTGGCGACTTCAACGCTGGCAATAACTATTTGGTTAACTCAGCAATAGCTAATAGCGGAGTCACAACTACAGACAAAAAGATAGAAGATGCTGCGACCGTGTTGGGCCTGACTCAGCTCATTGATACCCCCACTAGAATAAGCGATAACGCTGCGAACTTGAGAGACTTGATCTTCACTAACAACAGACAACTCATACTGGACAGCGGAACAGCCTCACCATTTTCAAACCTGGACCACTTCCCCATATTTGCAACATTAAAGATTGAGGTGCCTAGAGAAAAAACAACAACCAAAACCATATGGGATTACAAGAACATGGACCACAATCTTTTTGTTACTCTCCTAATGGACACTAATTGGACTGAAATTCTAGAAGCGGACATTCACTCAGCGGCAAAACAATTCACTGAATCAATCCTGCAAGCAGCCAAAAGAAGCATTCCCACAAAACTAATTATTATTAGATCCAGAGACAAACCATGGGTAACAAACGAACTAAAAAGAAACATCCGGAAACGTAACAGACTCTTCAAGCTCGCAAAAAGAACCGACAAAACGACGGATTGGACTCTATGGAGACAACAAAGAAATCTTGTCACGACCTTGAACCAACGGCTGCGCTCTTCCCATCTGATGGCCCAATCTGCGAAATTAACTGCTCATAAACAAAGCCCCCACAAATATCATCAAATTCTGCGGAGCATCATAGGACGATCACAAAATTCCTCAATACCCCCACTCATAGGATCCGACGGTCAAATTGTGCAGGATGACTACGACAAAGCTACTCTCCTTAACGACTTCTTTGTTTCTCAGACGGACATTGACACATCTTCAACCCCGATACCCCCTCCGACTTTACAAAACGATCGGGCGGTACCTTCCCTTGATACTATCGTGATAAGAGAACGTGACGTACTGGCAGTATTGAACTCTCTGGATCCAAACAAATCTACTGGTCCCGACGAACTACCACCCAAAATGCTGAAACTTTCAGCTATAATAATTGCAGAACCAATGGCAACACTTTTCAACAAATCTTTGCAAGAAGGCATATTCCCTAACGCATGGAAATACGCTAACGTCAGGGCAATTTACAAGAAGAAAGGCTCACCATCAGACCCAACAAATTATAGACCAATATCACTCTTAAGCTGTACCTCCAAAATTTTTGAAAAAATTGTCTTCGGAAGCATTTACAAACACATCACCGACCACAATTTATTAACGGAAAGACAGGGTGGGTACCGCCCTCACCAAAGCACCCAACTTCAACTGCTCTACCTCACTCACAATCTATACAGTTCACTGGACAAAGGACTGGACTTCACGGCAATATATCTGGACATAGCAAAATACTTTGACAAAATTTGGCACCAAGGACTTCTTTCAAAATGCGAAAACGATTTTGGCATTAGAGGACCCCTGTTAAATTGGCTGAAGACATACCTGACAGATAGGCAGCAAAGAGTAGTTATAGGGAGCGACCCACCTGGGGAATTTCCTCCGGCATCATCTACTTCAACATCTCCTTCATCACCTCCTTCCTCAACATCACCAACAGCATCTCAGCCAAAAAGACTAAGCGCAGGATGTCCCCAAGGTTCCGTGCTTGGCCCATTGTTAGCAATCATGTACCTCAATGGACTTGCGACAAAAACCACCAACGAGACGCTTTTCTTTGCCGACGACACCTCTCTTTACATACCTCACGCTCCCGACGACATAGCCGCAACTCAAAATACCTTACAAAGAGACCTCGACGAAATTGACAAGTATGGTCAAGAGTGGGTCATTACATACAATTCTGCAAAAACAGTCCAGCAAAATTTTTCGCTACGCCAAGAAGCAGCAAAACCCCGTTTGAAATTTGGTGGAACAGAAATAAATTCGAGCGCAAGTCACAAGCATTTAGGAGTAATTTTGTCCGACGACCTCAGGTTTCATGAGCACATTAATCACGTAATAAAGCAGGTTAACAGAGCACTTGGTCCATTATATCCTATTGCTTCATACATACCTCGGCCCATTCTTGACCAGATTTACACCATTTACGTTAGACCTTATTTTGACTACTGTGATACGATAATTGACGGACCTTTAACAAAGACAGACGAAATGCGACTAGAACGAACACAGTATCGAGCAGCCCGAATCATCACTGGGGCAATGTTGAGAACACCGACTGCAAAGTTACTTGAAGAGCTCGGATGGACATCTCTGACTGCAAGACGAAAAATTCACCGACTCACGACATACTACGACCTACAAGGTAGAACCTCGAAAGTTCCTACCTACATTCGATCAATCATTCCTCCCACAAGACTGGACGACGCCGGAAGAACCCTCAGAAACGCGCAAAATCAAACTGCACTAAGACATCGCACAGAACTATTTCGAAACTCGTTTGTACCAAAAACTGGAAGAGACTGGAACAACACTCCCTAACCATCAGACAGACAACTAGACAAAACTTCAAAAGAGAGATTGCAAAATATCACGGACAGCTGCCTCCACCCAAATACTTCGCTATAGGCTCAAAAACGGGAAATCGAATTCATACTCAGCTCCGGGTTGGTGCATCTAAATTAAACTCACATCTTTATCAATTCAGTTTAACCGACTCCCCGAAATGCACCTGCGGCTACCGATCTGAAACTGTTGCGCACTTCATACTCGACTGTCCCTCACACGATCTCCATAGAACACTGCTTTTCCGATCCATATCCCAAAAACTCGAATTTAACTTTGAAACATTACAGCGTTCGGCACAAATCGAAACTCTTCTACGAGGCAATGGCCTGAGTCCCGGCAGCGAGCGTGACATAGCCTACTTATTTCAATCATTTCTCATCCGTACCCAAAGATTCAGTTCAAGAAACTGACGCAGCGACAGGCATCGCCGACAAGGGATCCCCAGTCGCCCGGTGCCCGGGCGGCGGCCAGCGATCTGACAGCCGATGGTTAGTGTACGTGCGTGTGTGTATGTGTGTGTGTGTGTGTGTATGTGTGTATGTGTGAATTTTGTATATGGAGAGAGGCACCTCGACTTAAGCTACGGCTTTTGTGCCAATCTCATACATAACCCAGCCGTGTTAGTGTTTTCGAATAAATGTTTTTGAACTTTTGAACATCCTCTGGATAGCATAGGTACCCCTGGACGGCAGAGGCGCCCCTAAAGAAGAGCAACGGCACCCTGGGATAGTATATGCGCCCCTGGTTAGCACAGGCACCCCTGGACAGCAAAAGGCGCCCCCGCCCTCTGAGTAAAGGATCCGGGCCTCTGGATAGCATAGGCGCCCCTGGATAGCGCAGGCGCCTCCTGGACAGCAGGGCGCCTCCGAAGAAGATCAATGGCGCCCCTGGATATCATATGCGCCCTATGGTTCGTACAGGCACCCCTGGACAGTAAAAGGCGCCCCCTCTGGAAAGAACAAGCACCCTTGGATAGAAAAGGCGCCCCTGGAGAGCAAATCAGAGCATTTTTTAGGGAAAACTCAGCAGGGGGGGATTTCTTGTGCTGGCCATTATAGTGTCTTCGGGGGATCAAAACCCTATTTGGAGGGGGGAAGGCGTTAATACAATTTAGACGTGCTAGAGTTAAAAAATGTCTCAATATTTTAGTTATTCCATACTCGAAAGATTAGAGATGCTGCCCAGCACTGCGAGTTTTTTTCCACGGAAAAAGACCAAACCGGGTTTAAAAAAGAGCCAAAGGGTCAAATTTTATATGCACCAAATTTTTTTAATACATTTTGTCAAAGTTGTTCCCAGTACGGCTGCTGAAGTCTGAGTCTCACTAAAGTCCTCAAGGGACTCGCAACGGAGACCCCGATCCTCCCACCCGAACGAGCAACGCCCACAATGAAGGGTTAATTTAGAAGCCAAAGTTTAACCTCCCACAAAGCACAGGGACGGCCACCCCGCTCAGGTCACCCTCTCACCGATCAGTTGCCAGCCAACCTACATCAGGCAAATAATTGAGCGCCACAGCGTCGCAGGGGAACCGATCCCAAGCCTGGACACGCACTGCCACTGCATGCTTCTCAGCAGCGGGCCGGAGCCCAACGCTCTATCAACTGAGCTACTGGGGCGGCCAAATGGCCAAATAAATACCAGAAAAGCCATATTTGAGGCTAAAATGACCCCTACAGGTTGTCATAAGTCACACAAAAAGGACAGAGGACTCATGTATTACTGCAGTGAACAGTGCACTGTTTAAAACTTAATGTTGCTGTTTGATATTGACCTGACGAAATATTTTTTAGCACACTGCCCATTTCATAGGAAGCCAGGAGTGCCCTTCCAATCCCGCGTGGCCACCAAATGGTTTTATCCACATGCCTAAAAATTTGTTAGCGTCATCAATTATCTTGACCGCACCACTCCCCGCTAACATTTGATATTTTTCCTGCTTTTCCTGTGAATTGTTTGCTCTTGAACGGTGACGGATCCATAGGCAGATCCAGAATTGCCAATCAGAGAGAGGGCACCTTCCCGGGGGGGCCATCCGGAGCAGGGGCGGCACTTTTGACCGGAAAAACCTATCAGGTGGGCGCAAAATCCTATCAGTGAGCACCGATTTTCGCATCATGGGAGGAGGGTGGGAAGCGCCATTTCAGGCGGGTGCCATCGACCTTTCAGGGGGCGCCGTGACCATTTCAGGGGGCGCCGAGGATCATTGGCGGGCGGCATCTACCCCCTTTGCCCCCTGGATCCGCGTATGGGCGGATCTAGAATTTTGGTAAGTGGGGGGGAAAGCGGAGCCTCAGAGGGCGCACTTTACCATCAACTTTTCACCCAAAGGGCGCCTATGGTATCGCACCCTTCGCGTTTGGTTTTCGGTTGCCGTCATTTTTGTGGATCGTATTTTTAACAACGTTCTGTCCCCCTCCCCTGCCATAAAAGTTTGTACCAGCTAAGTAAGATACCTATTTGGCGTGATATTTGAAACAATGAATTGTTAAACAGTTCAGTCCACACTTTTTTCCGGCACCTCTTGAAAAAAAACTAACTGCCACTGGGTCATGGAGAAATGCAAGACACTTGGGAACATACAACAGCTGAACATAAAGGTATATATCTGAGGATTTTTATATTTGTGAAGAGGGGTTGTTAAGTTTATTTTAATATCAAATATGATAAGCATAATTTTGTCTTTCCACGTGGCCAAGATTCATAAGATAATGGTGAGAGGACATAGAAAATAATCGCAGCGAGCGTGAACCTGGCATGTGCGCTATCCCAGAAAATTATCTCAGCGGAGAAGCTTGGCATTGTAGTCAATGCAAACCGGACTTTAACCCACATTATTAATTGCTGCTAAAAAATAATTTTTAAGCCAGATGGCAGACTCAAGGAGATATAAGGAAAGTTGAAACGTTAAGATAAACACAGAATGAAATATGTGGGCATTTTCCATCGTCCTTACTCTATATTCTTCGATTCGTTAGGATGGGAGAAGGGCTCTTGTGCGTGAAATTTCGAGAGGTGTTAAGAGAATTTTGTTGGCCATATGTGATTGAATGCTGAAATAGGTCAAGGCAGGAATGGGTATGTGTGATTTGTGACATAAATGGACCAACTGGAATAAAAAATAAAACAGTTTCAACGTGTCCAAGTACTTTCTTGATAAATTGATACTTTTTTTGTTTATTGGCTGTGATTTGCGCGTTTAATGATCACAAGTCATTGTCCTTTAACACGTACTGCATTTCTCTCGAGCAACAATAATACAAAAATCAGTTAGCAGTTTCACGTAATTGTAATTGAAGGAAGTTGCCACTTGCCAGTGACCATTTCGACAGTTCCTTGGCTAATCCCGAGTACGATCATTTTCTCACTGTGTGAACGACCAATCATTTCGATATCCGTTTTAGGTAATCATCTAATACCTAACGATTTTAAAACGGTAGGTTATGTGCAGTATTCAGATCGAAGTGAAAAGACCATTCAGATTGATAAAACGGGTATATTTTGTCACTGACCATCCACCTATACCATCAACCATCGTCTTCAGGTCAAGTTCAGGACACATCATTTAAGAGAAGAGGTGAGCGTGCACTGTGCATGCCCAAATCGAGACACAGCTGCCCTCCTGATGGACAGACCGCGCAGAAATACGTCCTCGTCGCGTTTGATTTCGCGCACGTGTACGACGTAGTGGACCACCGCCTGCTACGCGTTCGCCTACTGGAGATGGGGCTGCCAAATTGCACTGCACGGTGGCCTGGATTTGGCAGTGGCTCCGGGACCGAAGAGTCGAGGTGGAACTAAATGGCATGCTTTCCAGTGAGCGCATTTTCCGAACTGGCTTGCCGTAAGGCAGTGTCTTATTGCCAGTTTTGTATTTGTTATGGGTGGCTCGACTGGTAGACGCACTCCGCGCGGTTCCCGGATGCTCCCCCTACATGTACGCCGATGATACGGCGGCTATCTGCACGGGCAACAACATCCAAGTCGCCAGGGACCAGGCGCAAGCTGCTGCTGGCGCACTCGTGAAGTGGGCCTGACAGCACAAAGTGGTGGTATCAGGAGACAAGACCCAAGTACTGGTGATGTCCCAGTGGGCCAGAGACGCCGATCCCTTCAGCATTAAAGGGAATGTGGCACCTTCATAACGTGATTTTAATTGAGATAGCCAATTTGTAAAGCAAGTCGGAAAACCCGGTACTCCATATATCATTTGTCTTGGAACTCGATATTTCCGTAAAAAAACTAAAACCTACCTGACACCAGCCCCCTCATCAGCCCCCGCCGGGCGGTCATTGTTGTGAGCTGCTGGTGTGACGACATATGCTGACGTCACGATGAGCATCAGCCAATCGAAGCCCTCGAAGCTTTTCAAGTATGGTAGTGGTTGCCAGATCGTGACATCATCCACAGGCTGATATTTATTTCTTTTTCTAGAGGAGTATTTTAAAAATAAAAATATTGAGCTTATTGTATATTTTTAGAGAAACCATGAGTGGTTTCATTATTTTCGGCTAAATGTACGCCTAAATGCACTAAATTCCAGGATTCGACCAAGGTGCCACGTTCCCTTTAAGGTCGACGGGAAGTCTGTCACTGCTGGAGACACCCTACAGCTACTTGGCGCCACCATCGATCGGCTCCTCCACTTCGGTCCACACTGTAAGAGACTGTGGGAGAAGGTCCAGCCCTGCATCTCCCACCTACGTCAACTGTCCGGCCGCAACTGAGGGCTGCACGAACAGCACCGCCGAACTGTCGCTACTGGCTACATTAGAGGAGCGATGGGGCACGCGGCCGCAGCGTGGCTCCACGCCACACCACCATTTCATGTCGAGCTGCTGGAACGCAAAATGAGAGCGTCGGCGCGTATCATCACAGGATGCACCCGCCCCACTCCCAGCCATGCGCTGATGGCCGAGGTAAGACTCATCCCGTAGCGGCCAGAAGCAGGGTACTCGCGACCCGACTGCTGGTGAAAGTCCATGCGCTGCAGCCTGGAGACCCTCTGTGAAGACGTGCGGAGGCGACAGCGCCCTCTCGACTCTCCTTGGTGACCGGGTGGCGGCAAGTGGGCAGAGAGATGTGGGATCAAGCAGACATATCCATCCCCATCGAGCCTCTCCTCCCTTGACGTCTTCCACCGTGGGTATCAGGAGAGTGAGTCACATTTCAACTAGACGTCACACAGCCCACTGACATCAGGAGCGCCACCTGTCTGGAAGAAGCGAGTAGCTCTCCACCACCTCGCTTCCCTGACTCAATGTGCCACATGGGTGTGGACCGACGGGTCAGTGCACGGAGGGGTCACGAGCGGGGGAGCTGGGTCTTCATTGAGTCACCAGACGGAGCCCAGCATGAGCTCAGGCGACCAGCAGGCTCGCTCTGCTCGATTTTTCGAGCTGAGATGGTAGCCCTCCAAACTGCCTGTGTCTTCCTACTGGACCACTCAGTGCACACAGAAGATCCGGTCATCTTCAGTATGGCCCGCCAAGATAATGACGCATTACAGAAATAAAATGGCTTCAATATCTGTAGATAAGATAGCGAATCGGTAAAAATCGCAAACTTCCTCGCCATCAGCTTATACACCTGGTCCAAACAGCAAAAAATGGCGTACAGCTCTGAAGTAAAAATGGATTCTTCGTAAGGCAAACTAAAAAACTTCTCAACACCGTCACCAACAAATGCCCTGTGCTATTGTCACTTTCTTTTGCAACCGTCTGTATAGAAACATACGTGGTTTTCGAACGGCTACGCAAGCAAGCTCATAAATAACTGGCGCGTCGGTTCAGGAGGCAAATTTTTGCTTCGTTGAGGTAGGTCTGTGTTCGTGTTAACTGTCGAGATGAGCTATGGTTCAATAACAGCTGTTTCATGTGGTTCTACGAGGCTGCTGTCGATACCAGCCTCTGCCAGCCAGGAACGGACTCTCACTCCCGGGTGACAGGTTGCAACACGCGGCGACGGTCTATCTGACAAAGGTGGGCGTCACCAAAAAATGTTTAGTATGTCGGGCGTGTTGGTGACTCATTTTAATGGCATAATGCAAAGCGAGTATCTTACTGCGCATTTGTAGCGTTATTTCGTTAATTTCCACTAGCATGCTCATTATGGGTGAATCTTGGAACGCCCTGTTACTATTCTGATCGCATGATGACGGACATATCGATAATCTTTTTCGCGGACTAAGGAGCGGCCGCATACACAACACAGCCGCACTCGATCTTCGAACGAATAAGTGATCTGTATGGCATAAGAAGCGTATAACGATAAGCGTATAAGCGTATCACGTTGTGACCAAGATGGGTTCTTGGTCTGGCCTCTGAATCGTAGTTATCGTAGTAGAGGACCTCGCTCTATGCGATGAACAGACGTTTTTCTAAGTCCAACATATATTTATAATTAGACACCTGGCGTTGTGAAACAGGTTAGTAACTTAGCGGCTCTAACACTTGTACTGTCAGCACTTTTCACTAAGAGTCACATTTCACCGATCCGTCAGGCAGAGTCTTCTCGTCGCTATGGCGATGTTGACACACGAATGCATACCTAAGCCCATGGAATACAGATACCTGGAACGGAAGGCTCGTGGATTTCTGGGATGCTTTTGTGGGGCTCATTAAAAAGAATTGGGTAAATAGCCAAGAACATTAAAATATAGACGGCAGTAAAATATTCAACAAAAAAACAGGCCTTTGCGCGTGCCTTACTTCAAACCAGAGGAAACAGCTACTACTGAGGTATTATTTATCCAATATAAACCTAAATAATTGCATAATAACCATAAAATATGGATGCAAAATCAGCGTGAGCCCGGATTCGAACCCGGAACACTACGATTGCTAGACAAGCATGATGCCAACTGCGCTATTGAGCGACGAAATTACCATTATGAAGATTAAAAGTTCCACGCGTGGGATTTGAACCCGAGATCTTCCGCTTACTAGACGAGGGTTAACACACTGCGCTATTACGGCGCTGGGCCACGCGCGCTTAAAACATGTTATAATACCAGTTGAGCTGCAGTATCAGATTCTGATTTCTCCTGCGCTTTGCTCTAAGATTTTAGGTATTTCATGCCTAAAATGTATTTTAGCGGACGCACCACAGATTGGGCTTTCCGAAATGCATGGTCGTTTTCCTGTGCAAGCCACGGTTTATAAGTTATGACGCATCAAAGTCATCGGCCACCACATCTCCCATAGACTTTACATTGGTCCTTACCGAGCTTTACTTACCGAAGGATTTTTTCATGTCCTAGATTGGCACCCAAATGCGGGGCGGGTTTGCATTGAGGTCTCCATTCCAGGTATCTCTATTCCATGCCTAAGCCTAACGGGGTGTGACTTTTCTGCGGATTAGAACTGCGGAGAAAAATGCTTTTCGCAACCAGGCCACCTAGAGGCTTGCGGTTTTCACTAAAAGAATGGCCATTGTCTGTTTAGTGAAATTCCAAAATTTCATCCCTCTACGTCCAGTTACAGCAACGTTATAACGTAAAACGTTAAATAACTCGTGAATTTGCTGCGGAGAGAAGCTGCGGAGAAAAATGCTCTCGGTAACCAGAGCACCTAGTGACTCACGGTTTTCTTTATAATACTCCTTGCCACCAGAATTGCAAGATTCCAGAATCTCATGAACCTAGATCCCTTAGGAACAAAGTTATACCTATAACGTACAACGTCTTGCGGAGAGAAACGTTCTCGGAAACCAGACCAGATATCGACTTGCGGTTTTCACCAGCGTCATCGGCATCATCACAAACGTAAGATTCCAGATTTTAGTGATGCTAAACCAAGTAGCTGCAACGTTATAGGGTCAAACGTAACACATTGGCGTATTTTGGCGGGACTCCGCCAAACGACGCTGCGAAGAGAAATGCTCTCCGCAACCAGAGCACCTAGCGACTTGCGGTTTTCACTAAAATAATCCTTGGCATTGAAAATGAAGGATTCCAGAATTCCATGGTCGTAGTCCCGTTACGTGCAACGTTATAACGTAAAACGTCTTGCGGAGAGAAACGTTCTCGGAAGCCAGACCAGATATCGACTTTTGGTTTTCACCAGCGTCATCGGCGTCATCACAAACGTAAGATTCCAGACTTTCGTGATGCTCAACCCTGTAGCAGCAACGTTATAGGGTCAAACGTAAAAAACGTCTTTTCTGCGGAGAAAAATGCTCTCCGCAACCAGAGCACCTAGCGACTTGCGGTTTTCACTAAAATAATCCTTGGCATTGAAAATGAAGGATTCCAGAATTTCATGATCTTAGTCTACTTAGGTGCAACGTTATAACGTAAAACGTCTTGCGGAGAGAAACGTTCTCGGAAGCCAGACCAGATATCGACTTTTGGTTTTCACCAGTGTCATCGGCGTCATCACAAACGTAAGATTCCAGACTTTCGTGATGCTCAACCCTGTAGCAGCAACGTTATAGGGTCAAACGTAAAAAACGTCTTTTCTGCGGAGAAAAATGCTCTCCGCAACCAGAGCACCTAGCGACTTGCAGTTTTCACTAAAATAATCCTTGGCATTGAAAATGAAGGATTCCAGAATTCCATGATCGTAGTCCCGTTATGTGCAACGTTATAACGTAAAACGTCTTGCGGAGAGAAACGTCCTCGGAAACCAGACCAGATATCGACTTTTGGTTTTGACCAGCGTCATCGGCGTCATCACAAACGTAAGATTCCAGACTTTCGTGATGCTCAGCCCTGTAGCAGCAACGTTATAGGGTCAAACGTAAAAAACGTCTTTTCTGCGGAGAAAAATGCTCTCCGCAACCAGAGCACCTAGCGACTTGCGGTTTTCACTAAAATAATCCTTGGCATTGAAAATGAAGGATTCCAGAATTCCATGATCGTAGTCCCGTTACGTGCAACGTTATAACGTAAAACGTCTTGCGGAGAGAAACGTTCTCGGAAGCCAGACCAGATATCGACTTTTGGTTTTCACCAGCGTCATCGGCGTCATCACAAACGTAAGATTCCAGACTTTCGTGATGTTCAACCCTGTAGCAGCAACGTTATAGAGTCAAACGTAAAAAACGTCTTTTCTGCGGAGAAAAATGCTCTCCGCAACCAGAGCACCTAGCGACTTGCAGTTTTCACTAAAATAATCCTTGGCATTGAAAATGAAGGATTCCAGAATTCCATGATCGTAGTCCCGTTATGTGCAACGTTATAACGTAAAACGTCTTGCGGAGAGAAACGTCCTCGGAAACCAGACCAGATATCGACTTTTGGTTTTGACCAGCGTCATCGGCGTCATCACAAACGTAAGATTCCAGACTTTCGTGATGCTCAGCCCTGTAGCAGCAACGTTATAGGGTCAAACGTAAAAACGTCTTTTCTGCGGAGAAAAATGCTCTCCGCAACCAGAGCACCTAGCGACTTGCGGTTTTCACTAAAATAATCCTTGGCATTGAAAATGAAGGATTCCAGAATTCCATGATCGTAGTCCCGTTACGTGCAACGTTATAACGTAAAACGTCTTGCGGAGAGAAACGTCCTCGGAAGCCAGACCAGATATCGACTTTTGGTTTTCACCAGCGTCATCGGCGTCATCACAAACGTAAGATTCCAGACTTTCGTGATGTTCAACCCTGTAGCAGCAACGTTATAGAGTCAAACGTAAAAAACGTCTTTTCTGCGGAGAAAAATGCTCTCCGCAACCAGAGCACCTAGCGACTTGCGGTTTTCACTAAAATAATCCTTGGCATTGAAAATGAAGGATTCCAGAATTCCATGATCGTAGTCCCGTTACGTGCAACGTTATAACGTAAAACGTCTTGCGGAGAGAAACGTTCTCGGAAGCCAGAACAGATATCGACTTTTGGTTTTCACCAGCGTCATCGGCGTCATCACAAACGTAAGATTCCAGACTTTCGTGATGCTCAACTTGGTAGCAGCAACGTTATAGGGTCAAACGTAAAAAACGTCTTTTCTGCGGAGAAAAATGCTCTCCGCAACCAGAGCACCTAGCGACTTGCGGTTTTCACTAAAATAATCCTTGGAATTGAAAACATAGGGTTCAAGAATTCCATGCTCATAGCCCCCTTAGGTGCAATGTTATAAGGTATAACGTCTTGCTGAGAGAAACGTTCTGGTGGGGAGGGAAGTGCTTTCACAGGTGGCGTCATCGGTCCCACCCTAGGTGACGCTAGCTGCCAACACACAAAGCGTGTACATCCCTGGCAGTGTTCACGGTGGCTTGCGACTATTTAGGACGCGGCGTTTTTCTGCGTCGAACCAATCAGATGCGAGTATGTGGGCGGAACTTCTGAAACGGTCTTATTCTGATGACGTTGTCCCTTGTGATCAAAGACCGAAAGCCCGCGACCTTCTGCGTCGCTGAAACGGGAGACGAAGAGCCGATGGCAGATGATATGGCGCACATATAAGCAAAATATTTTGTTCGCAGGGAAGTTAGAAGCTCCAATTAGAGAAGAATGCGGATGCAGTGATGACGAACAACGCCATGGAGATAAGACAAACAGCTCATGGCCGCAGAATGTGGGAATGTTTATGAAAATGGTACCTATGTTTTGTGTTTGTGCAGCCGGTAGCCTGTTGCCATACTCTGCAGAGTGTTACATACTATAGTGATAAATTCTGCCTGGAACACAGGGGCGCAAGTTTCCATATATTTGGGAGGGCTCGAGCCCCCGAATGCTCGGAGAAGCCCCCCCAAGGACCCGACGAGCCCCCCAATCCCAAGTTGCGGGCCCCTGCGGACACGGCCGGGCCCCTGCCACGATTGCAGGCCCCAGTGGTCTATTTGGGCTAGCTTTGGCTGAGGCCAGGCTCCCTGGCATGCTTGCAGGTCCCCTGTGGGCCACCCTTAACCTCGGTGTCCGCAACCGGGCCCCTAACGATATTTTCAGGCCCACTTTGACTGCAACCGGGTCCCTAATTCCGGCAGTCTCGGGCCCTCTGCGATCCACCCGGGCCCCCTGTGACTGCAACCGGGCCCTTTGTGATCCACCCGGGCCCACTATGATCCACCCGGGCCCCCTGTGACTGCAACCGGGCCCACTACGATCCACCCGGGCCCCCTGTGACTGCAACTGGGCCCCATGTAATCCACTCGGGCCCCCTGTGACTGCAGCCGGGTCCCCTGTGATCTATCCGACCCCCTGTGACTGCAACCGGGCCCCTGTGATCCAGCCGGGCCCCCTGTGACTGCAACCGGGCCCACTATGATCCACCCGGGCCCCCTGTGACTGCAACCGGGCCCCATGTAATCCACTCGGGCCCCCTGTGACTGCAGCCGGGTCCCCTGTGATCTATCCGTCCCCCTGTGACTGCAACCGGGCCCTGTGATCCAGCCGGGCCCCCTGTGACTGCAACCGGGCCCACTATGATCCACCGGGCCCCCTGTGACTGCAACCGGGCCCGATGTGGTCCCTCGGGCCCTGTGACTGCAGCCGGGTCCCCTGCGATCTATGGCCCCTGTGACTGCAACCGGGCCCTGGATCAGCCGGGCCCCGTGTCCCGGTCCCCGTGACTGCAACCGGGCCCTTGTTATCACCCGGCCCTATTCCCGGCCCCTGTAAACCGGGCCCCCTGTGACTGCAACCGGGCCATCTACGATCCACCCGGGCCCCCTGTGACTGAAACCGGGCCCCCTGTCACCCACCTGGGGGCCCTGTGACTGCAACCAGGCACTCTGTGACTGCAACCGGGCCCCCTGTAATTACAACCGGACCCCCTATGATTCACCCGGGCCCCCTGTGACTGCAACCAGGCCCCCTTTGATCCACCCGGGCCCCCTGTGGCTGCAATCGGGCCCCTTGTAATCCACCTGGGCCCCCCTGTGATCCACCAGGGGCCCCATGTGATCCATCCTGGACCCTCTTCTTAAATTTGTCTGTCAAAAAGTTATCATATCTTGTCGTCAAATCTGGGTCATATAATGAGCGTCCGCTGGCGAATGGTAGCCTCTTAATTTCCCGGGCTTGTCAGTGCAGCGCGAAGGAAGCTAAGGCATGCTCCTGGCTCTCTTGTCGTATTCGCCGAGGCGAATGATTTGCACAAAGTTTGCTTTTAACAGTAAAATTGGCATGCTTATGATTCAATCGGATTGTGCCTACTCTGGAAAAGTTTCGTTAGGCTCTGATTTGGGTTTTACGTTTGGGCTTTTCGTGTCAATCCAAATCGTGCTCCGATGCGCGGTGTTGAATGGCAAGTGAAGTGATTGTTTGCTATTTGCTGTTGTCGGGCTAAATCCCTAATGAGTGATGATCCCCTGTCCGGCACCCCTGATGACTAAATACCAAGACTTGGAGAATCTTGTGCCCCATATGGCCGCCAGTGACGTATCTAAAATTTGGGAAAGGGGAGGGGGAGGGCCAAAGCCTCAGGGGGCAGGGTGACACTTAGCCACCCGAAGGGCGCACTTTTCACCCAAAGGGTGATCAATCGTCGCATCCTGGGTGAGAGGAGGGTTTGGGTGCGAAATTTCGTCCTCAGAGGCTCTTGGACTTAAGGGGTGGCTGCTCCATTCGCTCTCCCCCCTGGTGGCCATCCCATTCGCCCCTCCCCCTGGTGGCCGCAGCCGGGTCCCTACTCCCAGTAGTTAATACCCTGTGGATGCAGACGGGCCTGCCATGGATGCAGTTCGTGTAACTGCAACCAGCCTCTGTCATGCTTGCCATGCGGGCCCCTGTGGTATCCCGGGCCCCTGTGGTCTGCCCAGGCCCCTGTGACCTGTCCGGGCCCCTTGTGCTCCACTCTGTCCCCTTGTGGTCTGCCCGGGCCCCTGCGGTCAGCCCAGGCCTCTGTGGCCTTCCCGGGCCCCTTGTGCTCCGCTTGGTCCCCTTGTGGTCTGCCCAGGCCCCTGTGGTCTGCCCGGACCCCTGTGGTCTGCCCAGGCCCCTGTGGTCTATCCAGGCCCCTGTGGTCTGCCCGGTCGGTCCCATTTGGTCTGCACGGACCCCTTGTCTGCTAGTGCCCATTTTGGTCTGATCGAGCCCCTTGTGGTCTGCCCGAGCCTCCTGTGGTTTTGCCGGAACCCTTTTGGTCTGTCCGGGCCTCCGTGTGGCCTCTGCGGACCCCGTTTTGTCTGTCCGGGGTCCCTTTTATCTGCGCAGGCCCTCTGTGGTTTGCCCGGGCCCCTCCCAGTCTGCAAAGTATGGCACTTTTGACGAGATCTCGTGGTGCGGACACCCTTCAGGTGGTGCAAACTTTGGAGCAACAAATCCCCAATTTTGCCGTCTGGTGCGAGGGAGCTCAAATCAAACACCCACAGAGTTCTGAGAAGGAAGAAACTGGTAAAAACATCGAAATTTCTGGGTCAGTGAAATTTCCCAACAGTGTTTGGTGTGAATTTTAGGTTGCTGGAGGTGCAAAAAAAATCTACAAGGCTGGTGCGGACTCGTCGGGTCTGCTGCCATACTTTGCAGACTGGGGCCCCTCTGTGGTTGGCCCGGCCCCAGTGTTCTGCTCGGGTCCCTGTGGTCTGCCCAGGTCCTCTCACCTGTCCAGGCCCCGTGTGGCCTACCCGGGCCCGCTGCCCAGCCAGCCATTCCGACCGGGCCCAGAGCGGGCTGGGCCGGGCTCTGCCCGAGCCATAAGACTCATAGCTGAGCCACATAGACTCGGGCTGAGCCAGACATTAGGTCGGGGGATGACAACTTACCCGAGCGGTAGAGCCCGGTCTTGCTTGACCATGGGCTCTGCCCAGGCGGAGCGGAGCCGGACCCGGGCTGAGCCCATGTACTCGGGCTCTGCCCAGTCAAAGCCCAGCACATATCGGGCAGAGCCCAGCCAAATTGCTGGCTGTGTGTGGTCTGCTCGGGCCCCTTGTGGGCTCACCGGGCTCATATGGTTTTCTGGGTTCCTGTGGTCTGCCCGGCCCCTTTGGTGTGCTCAGGCCCTCTATGGTCTGTCTGGGCCCCTTGTGGTCTAAGAATATCGTACAGAAACTGAAGCTGTTGTGTTAGTCGCTTATTTGCAGGGGTTCCTTATTTGTTAGCTGTTTCGTGCCCCAGGTGGTGTATCCGTGCTCCCTGTTGCCGAAACCGGCCCCCTGCCATGCTTGCGGGCCCCCTGTGGTTTTCCCGGGTAACGTGCGACCGGTCCCATGCCTCCTGGAACATTCGGGGAGAGATGGATGGGGCGTGAGAAATGTTAGGCCCCCAATTCCTTTTGTTCTGATCCTATACGATGATTGTAAAGGGAAATAGGCAGTATCACCTATTCATAGTACCCCTTGACCGGTACCCAGTGTTGTAAAATGTCATTGAACTGGCAAGGTGAATGGATCAGAAAACGGTGTCTTGATTATGTAACATAAATATCAGTAGGACTTGCTGCCTGAGGTCAGAGGCATAAGTGCAGATGCGGATCCAGGGGAGCTGAGGGGGTTTCAGCCTCCCCCTTTGCCCCATTTTCGCCATTTTGCGCCCTATTCCCTTTTTTCGCCATTTTTCAAAGCTCAGCCACTCCCCTAGCAGAATACTGGTTCCGCTCCTGCATAAGCGTCGCAAATGGTAAAAGTCGCCTTTGGCCCCGTACAAAAATAGTTATTCCTCCTTGTTGATTAGTTGGCCCGTGTAAAACAATGGTTTTGCCTTCCCATTCAATTTTCCACACGATCTCAGATTCCAAGCTGAAATATGTTTCCTGTAGTACAGCAAAATGAGCAGCGTATTTAGCATGTAGATGTCGAAATATGGATCTGCGTTTTATAGGTTCACGTAAGCCTCGGACATTGAACGTCAAATCTTTAAGCTCTAGCATCACGTTAGGAGTTTAGCAAAATTATAATAACGGTACAAAAACGGCCTTCCGAGGCAAATAGTTCTTCTTTTAAAAAGTGAACGCTGTTTGTTCGTATGCATCTACATAACAAAACATGGTAGGTAACACGAATTATTTTATTATCATGAGTATTTTTTTTGGAACATTCCGTCTCCTGCAAAATGAGAACTGTGGGCGCTTTGATGCTGTCGTCTATATCGGCACAGAAAAAACGCAAATGACAGGCATACTGACTTGAGCACACACAAGACCAAGCTCGGGGCCCTGAGACACAGCTCGGTGCTCCTTGAGACGGAGCTTGGAGGCTCCTAGAGATCAAGCTCGAAGGCCCCCGAGACCAAGCTCTGGGCCCCTGAGACCAAGCTCGGGGCCCCTGAGACCAAGTTTGGGGGCCTCTGAAACAAAGTTTGGATGCCCCTGAAACCAAGCTCAAGGCTCTCTAAGACCAATCTCGGGAGCCCCTTAGACCAAATTCAGGGGGCCCCTGAGACCAAGCTTGGGGGGCTCCTAGAGATCAAGCTCGAATGCCCCCTGAGCCCAAGCTCAGGGGGCCCTTAGACCAAGCTCGGGGCCCCTGAGATAAAGCTCGGACACTGTCCAAACCGACGAGAAGCTGTTGAGGGCTCAATCAGGTCGTTCATGAACTTTCAGAAAAGAAACAAGCTAAAACTGCGTATTTTCCAGGGGCCCTCTCTGATAACTGGGGGGGCAACAGCCCCCTTGCCCTCTTTATCAGCTGCCACTGATATTCGTCGCTCTCCTCGTCCGCGATTACCACCGTGAACACTGCCAGGGATGTAGACGCTGAGTGTGGTGGCAGGTAGCGCCACCTAGAATGAGACCGGTGGCGCTATCTGTGAAGGCGATTCCCTCCCCACGAGAACGTTTCTCTCCGCAAGACGTTTAACGTTATAACACTGCACCTAAGTAGACTACGATCCTTAAATTCTGGAATCCTTCATTTTCCATGCCAAGGATTATTTTAGTGAAAACTGCAAGTCGCTAGGTGCTCTGGTTGCGGAGAAACCGCAGAAAAGGCGTTTTTTACGTTTGACCCTATAACGTTGCTGCTACAGGGTTGAGCATCACGAAAGTCTGGAATCTTACGTTTGTGATGACGCCGATGACGCTGGTGAAAACCAAAAGTCGATATCTGGTCTGGCTTCCGAGAAAGTTTCTCTCCGCAAGACGTTTTACGTTATAACGTTGCACCTAAGTAGACTAAGATCATGAAATTCTGAAATCCTTCATTTTCAATGCCAAGGATTATTTTAGTGAAAACCCCAAGTCGCTAGGTGCTCTGGTTGCGGAGAGCATTTTTCTCCGCAGAAAAGACGTTTTTTACGTTTGATCCTATAACGTTGCTGCTACAGGGTTGAACATCACGAAAGTCTGGAATCTTACGTTTGTGATGACGCCGATGACGCTGGTGAAAACCAAAAGTCGATATCTGGTCTGGCTTCCGAGAACGTTTCTCTCCGCAAGACGTTTTACGTTATAACGTTGCACGTAACGGGACTACGATCATGGAATTCTGGAATCCTTCATTTTCAATGCCAAGGATTATTTTAGTGAAAACCGCAAGTCGCTAGGTGCTCTGGTTGCGGAGAGCATTTTTCTCCGCAGAAAAGACGTTTTTTACGTTTGACCCTATAACGTTGCTGCTACAGAGTTGAACATCACGAAAGTCTGGAATCTTACGTTTGTGATGACGCCGATGACGCTGGTCAAAACCAAAAGTCGATATCTGGTCTGGTTTCCGAGGACGTTTCTCTCCGCAAGACGTTTTACGTTATAACGTTGCACGTAACGGGACTACGATCATGGAATTCTGGAATCCTTCATTTTCAATGCCAAGGATTATTTTAGTGAAAATCGCAAGTCGCTAGGTGCTCTGGTTGCGGAGAGCATTTTTCTCCGCAGAAAAGACGTTTTTTACGTTTGACCCTATAACGTTGCTGCTACAGGGTTGAACATCACGAAAGTCTGGAATCTTACGTTTGTGATGACGCCGATGACGCTGGTGAAAACCAAAAGTCGATATCTGGTCAGGTTTCCGAGGACGTTTCTCTCCGCAAGACGTTTTACGTTATAACGTTGCACGTAACGGGACTACGATCATGGAATTCTGGAATCTTTCATTTTCAATGCCAAGGATTATTTTAGTGAAAACCGCAAGTCGCTAGGTGCTCTGGTTGCGGAGAGCATTTTTCTCCGCAGAAAAGACGTTTTTTACGTTTGACTCTATAACGTTGCTGCTACAGGGTTGAGCATCACGAAAGTCTGGAATCTTACGTTTGTGATGACGCCGATGACGCTGGTGAAAACCAAAAGTCGATATCTGGTCTGGCTTCCGAGAACGTTTCTCTCCGCAAGACGTTTTACGTTATAACGTTGCACGTAACGGGACTACGATCATGGAATTTTGGAATCCTTCATGTTCAATGCCAAGGATTATTTTAGTGAAAACCGCAAGTCGCTAGGTGCTCTGGTTGCGGAGAGCATTTTTCTCCGCAGAAAAGACGTTTTTTACGTTTGACCCTATAACGTTGCTGCTACAAGGTTGAGCATCACGAAAGTCTGGAATCTTACGTTTGTGATGACGCCGATGACGCTGGTGAAAACCAAAAGTCGATATCTGGTCTGGTTTCCGAGGACGTTTCACTCCGCAAGACGTTTTACGTTATAACGTTGCACGTAACGGGACTACGATCATGGAATTCTGGAATCCTTCATTTTCAATGCCAAGGATTATTTTAGTGAAAACCGCAAGTCGCTAGGTGCTCTGGTTGCGGAGAACATTTTCTCCGCAGAAAAGACGTTTTTTACGTTTGACCCTATAACGTTGCTGCTACAGGGTTGAGCATCACGAAAGTCTGGAATCTTACGTTTGTGATGACGCCGATGACGCTGGTGAAAACCAAAAATCGATATCTGGTCTGGCTTCCGAGAACTTTTCTCTCCGCAAGACGTTTTACGTTATAACGTTGCACGTAACGGGACAACGATCATGGAATTCTGGAATCCTTCATTTTCAATGCCAAGGATTATTTTAGTGAAAACAGCAAGTCGCTAGGTGCTCTGGTTGCGGAGAGCATTTTTCTCCGCAGAAAAGACGTTTTTTACGTTTGACCCTATAACGTTGCTGCTACAGGGCTGAGCATCACGAGAGTCTGGAATCTTACGTTTGTGATGACGCCGATGACGCTGGTGAAAACCAAAAGTCGATATCTGGTCTGGTTTCCGAGGACGTTTCTCTCCGCAAGACGTTTTACGTTATAACGTTGCACGTAACGGGACTACGATCATGGAATTCTGGAATCCTTCATTTTCAATGCCAAGGATTATTTTAGTGAAAACCGCAAGTCGCTAGGTGCTCTGGTTGCGGAGAGCATTTCTCTCCGCAGCGTCGTTTGGCGGAGTCCCGCCAAAATACGCCAATGTGATACGTTTGACCCTATAACGTTGCAGCTACTTGGTTTAGCACCACTAAAATCTGGAATCTTACGTTTGTGATGATGCCGATGACGCTGGTGAAAACCGCAAGTCGATATCTGGTCTGGTTTCCGAGAACGTTTCTCTCCGCAAGACGTTGTACGTTATAGGTATAACTTTGTTCCTAAGGGATCTAGGTTCATGAGATTCTGGAATCTTGCAATTCTGGTAGCAAGGAGTATTATAAAGAAAACCGCGAGTCGCTAGGTGCTCTGGTTACCGAGAGCATTTTTCTCCGCAGCAAATTCACGAGTTATTTAACGTTTTACGTTATAACGTTGCTGTTACTGGACGTAGAGGGATGAAATTTTGGAATTTCACTAAACAGACAATGGCCATTCTTTTAGTGAAAACCGCAAGCCTCTAGGTGGCCTGGTTGCGAAAAGCATTTTTCTCCGCAGTTCTAATCCGCAGAAAAGTCACACCCAGCCTAACGTCGGCTGTTTATTACGATTTGAAACCGGATCTGAGTCAGCATTCCGAGAGAATCTGATGTCATCAAAGACCAATGAGGTTCGACTGTTCTTATCTCTGACCAATAGAAAAATAGTGGGCCTCTCGTGATTCCTGGAAGGCGTACCACATATCCGCTGAGTTAGCTGTTATTCTGCTCAGTCAGGGGGTACCTGGTAGTTCTAGGTACGGCTAAAAATAGACCGTTATCAGGCACAGCATCCTGCCGTCCTGCATGAACTGCTGAGGTAGTATCCGTTTGGACCCCTTGGAATGTGCTGTTCCTAGAAGTCTGTGATGCCTTCTCACGGGGTGGTTGGTTGCTGAGTGGTAACAGGGAGGTTACTAGGCGGAGTGGCCTTGTGAGTCATTGTGGCAATGACCGACAGCACGTGGGCTGATACACGACTGGACATGAAGCCAGCGCCAATGACTGACTTATTGGGCGGCGAAGCTATGCATCAAGTTGAGTTGAATTTGGCACTTATACGTTTAGAAATTTGGTGGTTTTAGAGGAGTGGACAAAAATATTTGTCACGCACGTGCGTATAACGTATATATATATATATATATATATATATATATATATATATATATATATATATATATATATATATATATATATATATATATATATATATATATGGGTCATTCAGTGGCGTAGCCAGGATTCGGCCAAGGGGGGTCCGACTACCGTCGGGGGGCCCCCCAGGCCGGGGGCCCCTTAGTAGTCGGGGCCCATCTCCTACTCCCCGGAGCGGCGTAATTTGACCCTGTAAAAATGTTCTATCTTTTTCGGTGTTCATCGACACCGCAGAGGAGAGTCACCAGGACTAAGGGGGCTACATGACTCTTTAAAGACGGGTCACTTGACTCGCCAAATAACCATGGAACCCGCCAATTCAGAGTCACTTGACCCTTCATTTATGTACGATGTGACCCTCCAAAACAGGGTCCGGTGACCCTTTATAGGAGGGTCATATAAAATGCTCTGGAAAGGATGATTTAAATAAATCGCTTCGAGTACTAGCAGCAAAAGAACACAAACGTTTGGTGTGTTCCGGACGTCATATAACGTCTATTCCGCGGAAAGATCCTGATAAATTCACCACAGTTACTTTTTTACCCTTGCTATGTTGTAAATGAGCAAATTACCAAAACAATAAGCGCCTGAGATAACAATCGCCTTGGATTGGATTACTCTGTCATTGTTATTTTAAGCCTTTCATACCTATTTTTCTTTTTGGGATTTTTTTCTTTTTGGATTATGCTCATCAATGTGTGTCATTTTCCTTGTTTTTCTGGTTTCCTACGAAAATTTTTGAAAGTTTGTTATTTCAGAATATGTAGGACAGTAGTTATTGGGACTAAGCTAATAGATTGAAAACCAGCTGAAGTTCCAAATTCCCTGTTCGATTTGCTATTATGGATGCTAGAATTAGATTAATTTTTGCCTTTCCTTCAGTAATGGTGCCTGATCGACATGTTTCACTTTGTATATTTTGGTACGCAATGGGAAAATATAAATTTTTCCGAGGCATATGATTTTCAAAAATCTTCTTTGAGCCTAGGATCTCAAGCGATATCTCTGGATTGTATTCTAAAATCTAAAAGAAATGGAAAAGAAAAAGGACGCTCAATAAAAAGGATATATGAGTGTGCTCCAGATGCTATATACAGTGGCGGATCCAACGGGGGGCAAAAAAAGGCATTTGCCCCCCAAACGGAAAAGCTCGGAGCAAAACTATGGTTTTGTCTCCCCCAAAGCGATCGACCTCCTCTTTTCCCCGACTGATTTTTAGTTTATAAGCAAGATTTTGGTACTTCAACTATCAACTTCAAACAGAACCAGTTAAGTTCAGGGTAAATATTGGGGCTTGGATAGGAAAAAAGTATCTCGAGCCCACATTTCTCACCCTGTTCTTTTTTGTCTTTCGCCTCTTATACCTAAAATTTTCCGACAGATCATATTTTAGCGCAATTTTTCACTGCGTGACGTTTTTTTTTTTGCTTTTCGACATTGGTCTGCCCCTCCCAAACCGACCGGCTAGATCCGCCACTGGCTATATAAAGCCTATTCCATGGACGGTCTTCTGATGAAACCGCTCACTTACTCCTTCCTAGCCATTGGTTGGAGATCCCGGGGGCTTGGGGAGGTGAGTACTTCCTTGGACTTTAGGTCTCTGATAGGCTTTGTTCAGGGCTTGTATTGCTATGTCAGTGTTAAGCCATCCAGGACCATTACCCACCGCCCCCGCCCCCCTGACCCCTGGGGTGGGGTCGGGGGCTGGGAATGACTTCCGACAGCCCTCTGAGACTAACCCTGGGGCGCCCCCTGAGACTAACACTCGAGGAGGGAGGCGTGGAAGCACCCCTGAGTATTTGGCACGACACTCCTGAGACTGCCTCTCGGAAGCCCAGATTAGCCCTCAGAGGCCTAAGGCTAACTCGGGGCCGTGAGACCAAAATTCGGGAGCACCTCTGAGAATTACTCTTAAAGCCCCAAAATTAGCTCTTGGATGGACCGGAGACTAGCTCCCGGGAGAACTCTGAGACTAACTTTTAGGTGCTCCCTGAGATTGACTCTCGGGGCCTCTTATGCAACAACTAGGGGGGGGCACAGCCTCAGGCTAAATCTCGAGGGTTCCCAAGATTACCCCTCGGGGGTCTCCTGAGATCAGCACTCTGCGGATCAAATGAGACTAACTCTCGGACCCCTAGATTAACTCTCGGGGTCACCTGAAAGTAAATATTGACTCCTGAGAGAGACGCCCGTAAGACTATGGGACCGAATATCGGGGGTCCTCTAAGACTGACTTTCGGGGTCCCCTTGACCGACTCTTGGGGTTCTCTGAGACTGACTCTCATGGAGCCCCCTGAAACAGACTGTCGCGGGGCTCTGAGAACCACTCTCTGGGGGACCCTGGGACGAGTTCGGCCCCCTGAGACCGACTCTCGGGGCCCCTGAGACCGACTTTCGGGATCCCTTGAGACTAACTCTCAGGGACCCCCTGAAATCTACTTTTGGGGGTCTTGAGACTGACCCTCAGGGCGGGGCCCTGAGGCCGACTCGGGACGCTCTGAGAACGTTCTTCAGGGGCTTCTGAGACTGATTCTGGGGGCCCCGTGATCAGAGAATGCTTTGCAGTGGTTCAGATTGGCCCCCCAAAGGGCGGTCCTCGGACTCCTAGAACCCCTTGGCTACGCCACTGCATCCACACATTCGGTGGCCCGCCGAGATCAGCACTTGGAGGCCCCTGAAATCATTGCTTCCCCCCCGATACCAATACTCCGGAGCCCCTGGATACTGATGCACGGGGCTCCTAAGACCAAGCTCGGGGTTCCACTTAGATCAGGTTCGGGGGCACCCTTAGGCCCATGCTTGCGCTTTTCTCAGGAGTAACTCGACACCGTTGTTCGGGGGGCCCAGATCAACATTCGGAGGCCCCCCCGAGACTAATGCTCGGTACTCTGGAGCCCCTCGATACCAATGCTCGGGGACCCTGAACCCAAGCCTGGGCCCCTGAGACCAAACTCTGGGTCCCATGGGGCCAATTCTCGTGCCTCGCTCATAAGTCCCCTCGATATCGATAGTCGGGGAGCACCCCGAGATCAACATTGTCCCCCCCCCACTTCCCGAGATCAATGTTCGCTGCTCCGGAGCCAACGATACCAATGCTCGGGTGATCCCTGAGACCAGCTCTGGGGCCCCCTAAGACCAAGATCGAAAGGCCCGTGAGACCAAGCTCAGGGGCCCCCTGAGACCAAGCTCGGAAGGCCCGTGAGACCAAGCTCAGGGGCCCCTGAGACCAAGCTTGGGGGACTTTAGACCAAGCTCGAGGAGCCCCCTGAGACCAAGCTCAGGGCTCCCCTGGTACGAAACTCGGAGGGCCCCGTGACACCAAGCTCAGGGGCCCCTGAGACCAAGATCGAAAGGCCCGTGAGACTAAGGCTCGGGGGGCCCTGAGACCAAGCTCAGGGGGCCCTTGAGATCAATATTCGGTACTCTGGAGCCCTCAATACCGATGATCGGGGGCCCCTGAGACCAAGCTCGGAAGGTCCGTGAGACGAAGCTCGGGGCCCCTGAGACCAAACTCGGAGGGCCCCTGAGACCAAGATAGAAAGGCCCCTGAGACTAAGCTCGGGAGGTCCCTGAGACCAAGCTAGGGGGCCGCCTGAGACCAAGATCGAAAGGTCCGTGAGACTAAAGCTCGGGGGCCCCTGAGACCAAGCTCGGGGGCCTCTGAGACCAAGATCGAAATGCCCGTGAGATTAGGCTCGGGAGCCTCTGAGACCGAGCTCAGGGGCCCCCCCGAGATCCATGTTTGGTACTCTGGAGCCCTCGATACCGATGATCGGGGGCCCCTGAGACCAGGCTTGGGAAGCCCGTGAGACCAATCTCGGGGGCCCCTAAGACCAAGCTCGGGGGGTCCCTGAGACCAAGCTTGGGGGCCCCTGAGACCAAGTTCGGAGGTCCCTTGAGACCGAGCTCAGGGCCCCCTGAGACCAAGCTCAGGAGGCCCGTGAGACCAAGCTCGGGGGGGGCCTCTTGAGACCAAGATCGGGGGGCCCCTGAGACCAAGTTCGGAGGTCCCTTGAGACCAAGCTCGGTGGGCCCCCTGAGACAAAGCTCGGGGCTCCCTGAGACCAAGTTCAGGGCCCCCGAGATCAATGTTCGGTACTCTGGAGCCCTCAATACCGATGATCGGGGGGCCCTGAGACCAAACTCGGAAAGCCCGTGAGACCAAGCTCAGGGGCCCCTGAGACCAAGCTCGGGGGCCCCTGAGACCAAGTTCGGAGGTCCCTTGAGACCAAGCTTGGGCGCTCCCTGAGACCAAGCTCGGGGGCCCCCCTGAGACCGAGCTCGGAGGGCCCACTGAGACCAAGATCAGGGGGGCCCGTAAGACCAAGCTTGGGGCCCTCTGAGACCAAGCTCGGAGGTCTCCTGAGACAAACCTCGGGGGAGGCCTGGGATCGAGCTCGGAGGGCCCCCTGAGACCAAGCTCAGGGGGGCCCCTGAGACCAATGCTCGTGTTTTCCAGTGCATAAGGTCAGCCCAAGGGGGGTCCGCGGACCCCAAGGACCCCCCCTTGGCTACGCCACTGGGGTCATTACATTCCAACTCAACCAATGGTGTACACGGCACCCCCCAGATCTCTATGAAATGAGGTGTATAGGTGTTCTTCATAGCCTAGAATCCGAATCCGTGGTCGAAACAGACCTTGCACTCTTAGTTTCGTAGCAGCAGTGACGTCAAATTGTGACGTCATTGCATGCTTCGAAACATTCAAAGCCTTGTATCTTAAAAAGTTACAAAGATATTTGAAAGCAGTCAAAATTTTTAGAAATAGGATGCTTAGTGCATAAAAATCATGGTCAAAAATATTTTTTGAAATTTTTTAAAACTTATAAAAATGCAAACAAAAAATATAAATGGAAAAATTTTAAAGAGCAAGAACTTTAATTTTCCTAAGATTAATTCATATGAAATCTGCAAGTATTCTTACCCTGGAACCGTACAAAAAACATTGGGTATCCGATAACTACATATTGTAACAGCTCGCGTTCTTCACGGGCCTCCCGCCAAACGAGTCCCGGAGCCGCCTCTAGCGCCGCGTCACCAGAGAAGTGACGCGCCCGAGGCGTCGCGTCGGTTTGAAGCTGGGGAGGGGAGGGTGGAGAGACAGCCCACGAGAGACCAAGAGCTTTTAGAAATTGTTAACATAGATTGTTAATGTATAGGCTTTCACTTCATCTACGTCTCCGAGTACGACATAACAAAGTGGAAATCCGGGCCCAGTTCGATCAGTTACGATAACACGCTAAAATCGCCTAGTGACACATATAACGGCAGGAATGGCGGGTTTTATTTCGAAGTACATATTTGACGTGCTAATGGAATAATAAGGACGTGTAACATGACATGTGTTAATATCAAAGCAATTTACAAAATTTCCTTGCACCGAATGCAAAAGCTTAAGAAGTGAACAGAAAACAGATAGCGTGCCAATCTGAAACTGCTGCATTATAGCTGCTGCCACGCAAACAGGACAAACAAAAACTGAAATGAATTCTTGGTGTCTCAATTTTCTGTCATTTTCGGTTGGCTCCATTGAGAAATATTTATGTTTCTCCTTTAAGGATCTTGTATGTACGGTTCAATACGTTAGCTACCTGCCGTCACGCTTCAAAATGTTTTACACCATTTAAAGTGGTACTCGGCAATCGCTCATAATATAATAATCGCTCATAATATATATATATATATATATATATATATATATATATATATATATATATATATATATATAATTATATTATGAGCGATTGCCGGTTAATTCTATATAACATAATCATCATGACTATCACGCTCAAAACAGCACTTCAAACTCTTAAAACGAAAGTAGTACTCGTGGCGGCAAAAACCGTCTTGCATTTTTATAACTGTATGCTAATTGTGGCCGACCCTGGGAACTGTCGCTTTGTTAGGAGAACGGGGAACTGAGGGCGTGAGTTGTGGCAGGAAGCCTAACCGGAGGAGAGGTGAGGAAAGTGAAGCTGCGATGGGATGCATTTGTTTACTTTATCCACGGTAAGGGAAGGCGAGATAGGTCGAGGAGGTAACTTCATTTGGCACTTCACCTTAATGCCAAGTGTTCATACGGCCATTGCTTTTACTTGCTTTAAGCCATTGGCTTTGCCATTGGAAGGGGTAGGGGCCAGACCCCACGTTTTGAGAAAATTAACGGTTTTTCACCTTAAGCATATAACCAATAAAAATAATTGTTAAAGGCAGGCTTTAGCCTTTAAATGTGATCTTAACAATGTTAACACGCGCATTGACGGGGGTCTGAGCCACCTTCGCTTTGACGAGAGGGGGCGGGTACCCGCCCCCCTAAGATCTCGAGAACCACGGTAGGTAGCGAAAAACGGTAAACGGCGTTGGGTAACCCATCCACTTCTCCATCGACAATATTTGAACCATTTTTTTGTCAGGTCACATTTAAAGTCATGAGAGGTCAAAACATGCTGTCAAACGGATAACATGCAAATTAAGTTTTTCGGCCATTACATCTGAACAAGTGAAGATAGAGCAAAACGACTTAAACTGTATGAATCCTCGCAGCAAGCCCAATCGAATGATATATAATTTGACCTTGCTAGGTCAAATCAAGGATTTGACCTAGCCTGAGGTCAGGTCAGGGTCAAATTATATAAAATGCATATCATTAGAACTGCAAAGCCAAGGCGAGATTAATGCAGCTAACATAAGCGCTCTATCACCATCCGTTACCGAGTTATTTAGTAAAAACCATTATTCCCATGTATTTCCAATGGAGAGGTCATGCCTCGTACCTGACCTTAGGTCATCGATATCAAAAATACCGGAACATATCTTAGATAACTCGGTGGGCCCATTATGTGATATGAGTTTCAATTGGATAACCTCACCCTGCTCTGACTTATGCTGTCTTAAACTTGTTTTGAGGTCAGGTCACTTGACCTGTACTGGTGACCTGACCTGAGATGACCTAACCTTAAAATTTTCACAAAAGTTGTAAAAATGATGAGAGAAAAGGTAAACCAAGTACGGTGGCGCTACGCGCCGTCGTTTTTTTGCTATCTCCGAAAAACCCGAGGGGGGCGGGTACCTGCCCACCGTCAATGCGCGTGTTAAATCCCCTATAACATTATCTATCCTTCTTTTGAATACAAATATGAAAAAAGGGTTACCTTGCTCCCTAGAAATATGTGATGGTGTTCTTGACTTTGGCAGAGTATGAAGTAACATTGCGACATATGACTTCTTTGGCTGCCGCCACCGAATGGAGCAGGGAAGCACACAGGAAAAATATAAATGGTGTTTTTGTACCGAATTTTTTCTGAACCTCCTCACAGTTCAGGTGCCCTAAGACCGCAAACATATTGATTGTAATCCCAAACTGCGGTGACATTTCACCCCCCCCCGTCCCGGCTGTGCTGGGCCGGCCGGTCACCGGGCATCGCAGCAGACAGCCGTCGGGCACACCCGCTCGTGCCTTGCATTGTGCACAGTGGTCTTATTACATTGGAGTGAGTTTAGCTACTAGGCTTATATTTCCGTTTGTCAGAAACCGTACTTTCTACGTGACCTGATGGGACCCCACGTTACGAGCACAGCCGGAGACCGTACCGAAGCTGGCTCGGGCGCGTTTTAGTGCGACTGACCGAACTCACTAAGAGAGGTCATCCTAGCAAAAGCCTCACTACAGTGTGAAGTGGCATTTGTTTTCTAGTGTAGCTTACCGAACTGAGCCCTGCAGAACTAGGCGAGGTTCCACAAGGCCCGAAACATAAAAGGCACTTGGGGTTTCCATTGTTTTAGGCCAGTAGACTACTGAACAGAGGACGCCTACGCAACGTCTGCATCACTTTAAGCCGTAGGTTTCAAACCGTGTGATGGGGGGCGGCAATTTGCTATACATAGGGTGCCCTTATGCTCTCCATGGGCACCTCATTCAGAGGATGCCTCTGATATTCAGGGGCGCTTTTCCTATCAGCAGGGTACCTGTGCCATCTTGGGGATATTCTTATCAAGGGACGCTGCTGTTATTCAGGAATACCTGCACCACTGTCGAGGGTCGCCTTTGCTACCCAGAGGCGCCTTTACTTCTTAGGAAGTTTGGCGCCCGTGCTTTAAGGAGTGCTTTGGCATCGATTGATTGCTCTATTATTGGGCTTAGGTGCGCGTGAACCTTGAGCTCATATAGCGCCCATATTGTTGCTAAGGAACGCTTATGCTATCAAAGGGCGCCTTTACTATCCAGGGCCTCTGTTTTATTCAAGGCAGTCTGTTCTATCCAAGGGCATCTGATATTTCGGGGGCGGTGCCTAGGTTATTCAGGAGGCGGTTTTTTCTCCACAGGGGCGCACTATTGCTTTCCAGGGGCGCCGTTACTGCCCAGGGGTGTCTTTCTATCCAGGGGCGCACATGCTGTCTAGGTGTATTTTTCAATCACAGACATGATTGAAATACATGCCCCTACGTTATCCTGGGGTGCTTTTTGTCTCCGGTAAGGCGCTATTTTTCTCTTCCGGGCACCAGTTTACCCAAGGGCACCTATGCTGTCCAGAGAACCTTTGTTATCTAGGGCTGCCTTCGCTGTTAAGGGGCACCTCTGCTACCCAAGGGGAGCATTCTACTTTCCTGGAGTGCCTATTTCCATCTAAGGGGCGCATATGCTATCTTGGAGCGCCTTTGCAAACATGGGGCGCACTTTCCTATCCAGGGGCGCCTTTGCACTTGAGGGGGCGCCTCTGCAATCCAGGAGGAGCCCAAAATAGATGGAGAATAAAAATTCTGAAATTAGGCGCTCGAACACTGAAATAAAGTGCCTAGTTATCAGAAAGAGGCGCTCATTGCTGAGTGGGGAGGACTGCTGGTTGGTGAGGGCAGCGTTCACGGAAGTGGGGCGCACATACTGAAAAAAGGCACCCGGTTGCAGCGATGGAGCACTAAGCCTTCAGTTATAGGTTAATGAAATGTGGTTAAAGGCAGTCCATGCTCAAATTGAGCGCTCGAGCCCTGTAACAGATCGCGCGACTGTCGGACAGGTGTGCCAAACCATAGACAGTAGGGCAGCTGAAGATGGAAATAAGGGACACCTATGATATCCTGGGGGCGCCTGTACTCTCAGGTGAGGCGCTTGTTTTCTTTCTCAGGCGCCTAGTTTATCCATGGCCGCCTATGCTGTCCAGATCATCTATTTCAAGAAGGGTTAACTTTGCTGTCCAGGGGCGCCTTTGCTATCCAAGGGCGCCTTTGCTATCCAAGGGTGCATATGACATCCGTAGGGCGCTTTTTCCAGTGGACACCTAGGCTATCAAAGGGCGCCTTTTTCTACCCAAGGTGAGCATTTTATTTTCCTAAAGCGCCTACTTCTATCTAATGGGCGCTTATGCTGTCCAGGGCACCTATGTTACCAAGATTTGCCTTTGTTGCCCAGGGGCGCCTTTCCTAGCCAAGGGCGCATATGATATCCGTAGGGCGCTTCATCCAGGGGGCGCCTAGGCTACCCAGGGGCGCTTCATCCAGGGGGCGCCTAGGCTACCCAGGGGCGCTTCATTCAGGGGGCGCCTAGGCTACTCAGGGGTGCATTAGTTCCCCATGGCGCAATCTTGCTATCTAGTGGCGCCTTTTCTTTGCCGGGGCGCTTTTGTTAGCTTTCTAAATTTCATCTTCAACATTTTACTGGGGCGCAAAAGACCAGTAAAGGCGTCTAGTGTTTGGGCAGGGGCGCTTTGCCATGGTCTTAAGGACTATGTGTTAATTCAAGTGGAATAAGTGGTATCTACCATCTTGGCTCACGAAATGGGTACAGGCGCGCCGCTCATATCGGGCGCCTTCGGCGCCCGATGTGAGCTAGGCTATGCTGAGGCGCTTCGGAGCTAAGGGGGGGCCGGGCCCCTGGGTCCCCCCCTTGGATCCGTCACTGCCTCCATTAGCAAGCGCATATCACCGGATGTGACGTCACACATGGTAGCATATAACATGAGAAAATTAAATGATTAAATATCGAAATTTTTGTAAAGAGAGGCCTAGAATTGAAAATGAAATGCTTGTTTATTGCATTTGGGATAAAGTTAATTACCGTGTATTCTCACAAATTTGTAAGCGGGCAGTGTCTTTAGCTGAAGTTTAGCAAACGGCCCAACGGTGAAGGAATTCCTCCTCGCCCATGTGACGTCATCCGGGCGTAGAGGAATCCATCTTCAACGCATACGCGGTTCCAGGATTGCCGATCGGGGGGGCACCTCCGGGGGGCGCCATCCGGACCAGGGGGGCGCCACTTTTAACCGGCAAAACCTATCAGGTGAGCGCCAAATCCTATCGGTGGGCGATGATTTTCGCATCCTGGGGGGGGGTGGGAAGCGACATTTCAGGGGGCGCCATCGACCTTTCAGGGGGCGCCGTGACCATTTCAGGGGGCGCCGAGGGTCGATCGGGGGGGGGCACGTGCCCTTTGCCCCCCCTGGATCCGCCTATGCTTCAACGTACCTGTAAGTAAAGGTATCTTGGTCGCAACCCGCCGCGGCTGGCTGATTTTAGACGAAGGAAGAAACAACAAAAAGAAGGCTGTAGCTTCGACTAGATAAATAGAAAGCAGCATATTCATATGAAGGTGAGTATATATGTGAAGAGGAGCAGGGGAATTGACAGGTAAAGAACATAAACTTTTAGCAAGAGTCTGGAAGAGTTTATTGCCATGATAGAAAGTTTGTAGTGTCGTCTGGGTTAGTTAACACGCGCATTGACGGGGGTCTGAGCCACCTTCGCTTTGACGGGGGGTGGGTACCCACCCCCCTAAGATCTCGAGAACCATGGTAGGTAGCGAAAAACGGTAAACGGCGTTGGGCTGCCCATCCACTTCTCCATCGAAAATATTTGAACCATTTTTTGGTCAGGTCACATTTAAGGTCACGAGAGGTCAAAACATGCCGTCATAGGGATAACATGTAATTTAAGTTTTCGGCCCTTACATCTGAACAAATAAAGATAGAGCAAAACGACTTGAACTGTATGAATCCTCTCAGCAAGCCGAATCGAATGATATATAATTTGACCTTGCTAGGTCAAATCAAGGATTTGACCTGACCTGAGGTCAGGTCAGGGTCAAATTATATGAAATACATATCATTAGAACTGCAAAGCCCAGGCGAGTCTAATGGAGCTAACATAAATGCTCTATCACCATCCGTTACTGAGTTATTCCATGAAAACCATTTTTCCCATCTATTTCCAATGAAGAGGTCATGCCTCGTACCTGACCTTAGGTCATCGATATCAAAAATACCGGAACATATTTTAGAGAACTCGGTGGGGCCATTATGTGATATGAGCTTCAATTGGATAAGTTCACCCTGCTCCGACTTATGCTATCTTAAACTTTTTTTGAGGTCAGGTCACTTGACCTGTACTGGTGACCTGACCTGAGATGACCTAATCTTAAAATTTTCACAGAAGTTGTAAAAATGATGAGGAAAAAGGTATAGGGTAAAGTGGTGTAATGGCGACCCCTAAGCCTTTTTCTGTTTACCTCTTAGATTACTTGCATTAAGACGTTGCAAATACTTGTTTTAAAGAGAGGACGAATAATTCTTCGTTTTCGAAAACAATTATCAGGTTTGACTGATAAATTTTCTTATAGTTGTGCTCCAAACTTTCTTAGGCACTTAAACCAGTGAAAAACATGGTAGGGTAATGACGCCCATTTCAAAATTCTCCGACAAATTGTTTCGGTGGGGATATCTCTCGAGATTTTTGTTTCTTAGTATAGTAAACAACTTGTCAGGATATTTTCTTTGACTTTCAATGGTTTCGGTCCCGAAAATGGCCATAAAATATTTTCCAAAATTGTATTGAAATCTGATAGATTTTTCGATATCCATAGTTTTATCGATAAGACATGAAACCACATACAAATAATCAGAAAATGACATATTGGAACACGTTTCCAAGCCAGAGCTCCGGGAATCCACTCAGCACTAACAGGCCTTGCAGAAATCACAGACAAAGCCTCTGAAGTGCTTCCAATTTAAAATTCTTCATGTCCCCACTTTGCACACATAACACACTGTAGCCATATTTCGTTCTTCTTAACTACTCCTTCCCCACAAAGAAATGCAGACATCCGTCCCTGCTGCTGTCTTTTTCTGGTTCACAACATCTTTCCTAGGCTGCTTCTGCTTTTTAGGTTGCAGTACATTTTGTACTGTTTTTGCTACTGGCTGTTTGCTAGAGGAAGCTGTAGCGGAGTGGCAGACGCCGGTCCCACTCATGATCTGACTCTTTGCCGGAGAGCTGGTCAGGATTATGGACCTCTGCCTTTTTGGACAACGTCCGGCGGTTTTGACTTTCACCTTGGGAGTGGGAAGGATCTCTTCGATCGCGTTGGCCACAGAACCCATCGCTTGCTGATCTTCAGAGTCTGAGTCACACGTCACATCCGCTGTCAGCTTCTGCTGGCAGAGTGATTGCTGAGTGCCACTCTTCTGGTCGCCAGCAGTGGTAACACTAACTGTCTCACCTGCCGGCATCTTGGATGTAGTGCTAGCTTCGGTAGATACTGCACTGGTTTTCGGGTTTCTATTCTCGTCCACAGCATCAGCAGGCTCATCTTCATGTTCAACGATAGTGTTGTGGACGAAGAGCTCCTCATTCTCCAATATCTTATCGGGATTGTAGGGATGGATCCCACAAGAAGAGAACCCTCTTGCCAGGATGTTCCCTTCGTGAATGTGCTATCATATGCACGGGCGAAGATTCCTGAGACATCAAAGTCCGTGATCCTTGCGCCAGGATTACTGTCGTGGAAGTAGCCCACCTGGCGCCGCCAGGCGGCCTTGAATCCAGCAAACACCGCCACGTCCAATGGTTGTAATATGTGGGAGGTGTGAGGTGGGATCGTTACTATATCCACCCCGGACTTCCTTGCCTTGCAGATTATCTCCATGCTGATATGGGACCGATGATTGTCCATTAGCAAGAGAACCCTTCTGTCCTTTGATGGGCCAACGTGATCACTGAAATGGTCCATCCAGGTCGAGAAGAGATCGGTATTTACCCAGCCGTTGTCACTCACTCCTCCAATGGCCCGCTGGGAGCGTCCTTGATCAGCGCTGGCTTCATTCTCTTCCTGCCACCGAATATCAACATTGGTGGAACAGCTGTACCGGCTGCGCTAATGCAGCAGACAGCGGTTGTGGTTTTCCTCTCTCCGTGCTAGCAACTGGACCGACTCGAATAGATCCCTATTTTGCGAGTACTTTGCCAGCTTCAACGACTGGCTGAACTCCTGTCTCAGCAACGTTAAATACTCTGTGAGGTGGGTAGGCTCAATTCTTTTTGAAGAGGTCCTCGACGTTTGCGTAGAAGTTGCAAATGTTTCCTTTGTTTACTGCTTCTAATCTTACCAAACTAACATTTTCCGTCTTTCGCATCGAAATTTCTGGGTGTCGTTCGAAGAAACTCCGTACCCAATCAGGCCCTGCGCACCGATTTGCCCGGTTGAAATTGTGTGGAAGCCTCTGGTGTTCTGCAAATTGGAACGCGACCTCTGCCAGCTTCTTTCTGGTGATGCCATGGAATGTTGAAGCCAGATGCTTAAAACGCCCCGCTAAATCATCTTGAGATCATGGGTGAGAACTGGGTTACGACCCAGCTGTGGAGGAAGTGCTGCCTCTGCCGGATGACGATCAAGTCGGTCCCGAAGCGTTCGGCGGGGTATGCCATACTTCTTACTGACGCTCCGCAGATATTTTTGTTTCTTATCTCTCTTAAAGCATTTTGCAGCTCTCTCACTCCCCACGATGCCTTATTTGTCTTCTTTTCATATATCTTCATTGTGGCTAATTTACCTGAAAATAATGTGTGCGTTGCTTAATTTGTGCATATTCTTTGGTTATAAATTATTGATGCGTTACAGATGTTTTTATCTAGAAATCTAATATGTCACGTTAAAAATACTGGTGTCAGTAATGCGCGACTCAAAGACCACACAATCCGTAGGGGACAAAACCTGATTCTATGTAACTATAGGGTGAGTCAAAAGTTCGCGTCTTCACTGAGGTGCATCGTTAGCCTGATCAATTCCAGGGTTTCGTCATAATTTTCAGTCATACACATAATTGTTAAAACCTATAGGTGAAGTTTTTCTACATTTATAGATAAGTTTCAGTCAAATCTTGAGTGTCATCAGACCTGATTTTGGCTCTATCTGGAAAATTTTCTGAATCAAACTGACCAAGAATGTGTGAATTCAGTGGCGACAGTCTGAAATATATATGATGGTTAATAACACACTCTTTATTCACATCAAATGAGCTAGGAGCCAAAGATTCATATTGAGCTGCACTTGTGTCGCACACAACTCTGTCACTGGGCAATGATGCCCGGCAGTAGGGCAATGGCGCCCACCCTTGCGTCAATCAACCACTTGTTCCTGCGTTGCCTTGGCAACCAACAGACCGCTTCCAAAGCGTTGTCTCAAATATGGTGGCGATGGATTTGCGAGGAACAGTGTATTTTCAATTTAGAAGATTTAAACTAGGCTCTTAGCTCGGTTCAGTCCAAAATTACGGTAAAATAAAGTATCATAAAAATTATTTCAATACAAACAGGCTGCTATCAACGCCTACCATAGAAAAAAGGCCAAAAACTACGGAGCTCTTACCCTCTCTCCAACGTACACCTGGTCACCACCGAAAGGGCAATCAGCTGATCGTCTGTCGCCAGCCATATTCCCAGGATAGCACTGGGCGGTATTACCCAACCGGGCGTGGTTTACCCATCTTACCCTACCAAGTACGGCGGCGCTACGCGCCGCCGTTTTTCTGCTATCTCCGAAAAACCCGAGGGGGCGGGTACCCGCCCCCCCGTCAATGCGCGTGTTAAGTGTAAACCAAGGCTGTACGGTAATCATCTGGTAGACGTCTCCGCTCTCTGGCCTTTTCTCTAACATATCCCAAGACCTAGAAATAGCAAGAAATAACTCAACTTCCATTCCAAACAACCCAAGACGGAAATAATCCTCATTCCAAAGCAAAGGCATGCTTAGGAGAATGCTGACAGGGGATGCATTGTACAGAGGCGTGCTCAGACTGCTGTGGAGGGGGGGTGAAGGTGAGTAAAGACGTAACCAGGAGACTGCTGGCAAGAGGGTGCATAGTACAGAGGCGTACTCAGAGTGCTGGGAAGGGGATGTATTGTACAGAGGCGTGCTCAGACTGCTATGGTGGGGAAGCATTGTACAGAGGCGTGCTGAGACTGCTATGGTGGGGATGTGTTGCACAGAGGCATACTTGGTGCTGGGAAAGGGATGTATTGAACAGAGGCGTGCTCAGACTGCCAGGAAAGGCGGGGGGATGAAGTTAGCAAAGGAAGAAAGGGATGTATTGAACATAGGCGTGCTCATACTGCCAGGAATGGCGGGGGGTGAACTCGGCAAAAGGACAAAGGGATGTATTGAACCGAGGCGTGCCCAGACTGCGAGGATGGGCGGGGGGTGAAGTTAGCAAAGGGAGAAAGGGATGTATTGAACCATAGGCGGATCCAGGGGGCAAGGGGAGCACGTGCCCCCTCCCCCGGTTGACCATCGATGCCTCCTGGAATGGTCATAGCGCCCCCTGAAAGGTCGACGGCACCCCCTGAAATGTCGCTTCCCAGCCCCCTCCCCCCAGGATGCGAAAATTGGCACCCACCGATAGGATTCTGCGCCCATCTAATAGGTTTTTCCGGTCAAAAGTGGCGCCCCCCGGACCGGATGGTGCCTCCCGATCGGCAATCCTGGATCCGCCTATGTATTGAACAGAGGCGTGCTCAGACTGCCAGGAAGGGCAGAGGATGAAGGTAGCAACTTCTAGCAGCTTCCTTTGATAACTTCACCCCCTCGCCCACTGCCAGGAAGGGCGGGGGGATGAAGGTAGCAACTTCTAGCAGCTTCCTTTGATAACTTCACCCCCCCCGCCCACTGCCAGGAAGGGCGGAGGGATGAAGGTAGCAGCTTCTAGCAGCTTCCCTTTGATAACTTCACCCCCCGCCCACTGCCAGGTAGGGTGGGGGGGATGAAGTTATCAAAGGGAAGCTGCTATAAGTTGCTACCTTCATCCCCCGCCCTTCTTGGCAGTCTGAGCACGCCTCTGTTCAATACATGGGCGGATCTAGGATTGCCGATCGGGAGGCACCATCCGGTCCGGGGGCGCCACTTTTGACCGGCAAAACCTATTAGATGGGCGCAGAATCCTATCGGTGGGCGCCGATTTTCGCATCCTGGGGGGCTGGGAAGCGACATTTCAGGGGTGCCATCGACTTTTTAGGGGCGCCATGACCATTTCAGGGAGCGTCGATGGTCGACCGGGGGGGCACGTGCTTCCCTTGCCCCCTGGATCCGCCTATGGTTCAATACATCCCTTTCTCCCTTTGCAAACTTCACCCCCCCCGCCCATCCTCGCAGTCTGGGCACGCCTCGGTTCAATACATCCCTTTCCCAGCACCAAGTATGTCTCTGTGCAACACATTCCCACTATCTGAGCACCTATGTGTAGTGTTAATGAATGCACCTAACATGTGTAGTGTTATCATAAGGTCTGCCTAACTGTCATCCTGTTCCTTTGCAGTTATCAGTTGCCTCATTCAATATAAACCAGATGATACTTTCATGGTTTGAAATGCCTGATCAGCTATGAGGCAACTGATCAACTCTTGAAGTTATCCTGCTCCTTCTCATCTGGTGTTAGCCATGGCTACCTCTACCCCTCCTGCGATGTCTGCTGTCCAGTTGCCGTGCCCCTGGCCCAACTGCGAGTTCCAGACTCCATAGCTTGATGGACATGTTGCCATTCAGCTGCTGCAAATGCACCAGATGGCTACCCACCCCCCTCAGCGCTGCTGCTCCGCCTGAGAAAGCAAAACTACCCTCTCTGGAAGTATCTGCCGATGGTGCCGTCACAACAACTGCACTGGGGGTCTTCAGACAGCAGATTGAGACATACAAGCGCCGCGCTGGACTCTCAGGAGATAATCCAGATACGATCCTGCAAGCCCTGCCCCCACCTGCATACAGTCTTCTCTATGCACGCTTTGGTGCCCAGCTCACCACTCTTACTGAGCCTCAGCTTCTAACACACATATCCGACCTGCTAGTGCGCCCAGAAAACCGTCTGGCCCACATCCTCAGACTGCAGCGTCTAAAGCAGGATCCTGATCAGCCTGTGGCACAGTTTGCAGCTAAGCTGCGTGAGGTAGCTCGGCAGTGCAAGTTAAATGTGCAGTGCATGTGTGAGCAATGGGTGAGCTACGAGGAGGAGATGGTGCTCTTTCAGTTCCTCTCTGGGTTGTACGACACAGATGTGCAGTCAGAGCTACTCACCCACGCTCCTCTCACTCTGGCTGCCGCTGAGAAATATGCTGTCACCAAGGAGGTAGCCAAGCGCAGTCAGCAGGTCATGCAGACTGAGGAGCTGGGCCGCATTCAGTCTTCTTACCGGAAGCAGAAACAGACAACTGGGTCTCGTGCCAGTACCGCTTCCAGCTCAAGTGCAGGACAGACTGCCCGCAAGAAATGCCGAAATTGTGGAGAGGCGGCGCACTTGGACCGCCGCACCCAGTGCAAGGCCTATTCCCATGTGTGCTCTTGCGGCCGCCGGGGGCATCTGCCCAGCGTATGCCTCAGCCGGGACCGCCCCAAGCAGCCCTCGAGCGAAGCATCAGCCGAGATATCTCTAGGAGGTAGTCCTAGTCACAAGCTGTGGGAGCTTGACTCCAAATTCGTCCTGGAACCTGCCCGCGGATCGGTCACCGCCCGTGACCCACCAAGCAACCGCCTCCCAGTGGAAGTTCACCTGGACGTGGCGAGTCTTCCCCATCCCAGCCGTCGGCACATCCCTCGGCCACCCTCACCGGTCACCTGCACAGCAGTCGCTGACACGGGTGCCACCGTCACCTGCTGCGGACCTGAAATCCTTCGTGACCTGAACATTAACCGACGTGTACTCCTCGCTTCTAATATCACGCTATTCACAGCAAACAAAACGAGGCTCACGGTATGGGGTGCACTACCTGTATCCATATCGGTCACTTCTGGTGACAAAGCGTCTTCCACTGTAGAAATGTTGTATGTTGTGGCGGAGCTGACTGGTGTGTACCTCTCCGCAAGTGCCCTCCAGTCCCTTGGTTCGATCCCTGCATCGTTTCCCTATCCTCCCTCCCCGCACTCTCTCAACACAGCAGGGTCTGTGTCTGCCCTCGATGATGTGCGAACACTTGAACCCCCTGACGCACGTCTAGCTCCGTGCGGCTGCATGCCTGATCAGCTACCTACCATAGCAGTCTCAGCACGCCTCTGTACAATACTTCCCCCCATGGCAGGCTGAGCACGCCTCTGTACAATACATCCCCTTCCCAGCACTCTGAGTGCGCCTCTGTTCTATACACCCTCTTGCCAGCAGTCTCCTGGTTACGTCTTTACCCACCTTCACCCCCTCCACAGCAGTCTGAGCACGCCTCCGTGCAATGCATCCCCTGTCAGCATTCTCCTAGGCACGCCCTTGCTCCTGGAATGAGGATTATCTCCATCTTGGGTTGCTTGGAACGGAAGTTGGGTTATTTATTGCTATTTCTAGATCTTAGGATATATTGTGAAAAAGGCCAGAGAGCAGAGACGTCTACCAGATGATTACCGGCTCTACTGGGCCCTAGCATAGGTGTATGCGAGGTGCAGTGATTGAGGCCAGGAGTGGCCTCCAAAATTCCGATAACTATAGGTAGGTATAGGTATAGGAGGGGCGTTGTCCCGGACAGAAAAAACTATGCAGTGTATGCTTAGATAATCAATTTTGGTACTAAGTATTGCATGAAAAAATCCCTTTTCATTTTTCACCACCTTTCGGTCTCGGAGGCCCCCTCTGCAGAGTTGGTCTAAGGGGGCCACGATATTTCGTCTCAGGGGCCCTTTAGAGCTGGTCGTGTGGGAGAGGAGAGGAGGGGCACAAGAGTTGGTCTAGGGAAGCCCCCCAAGAGTTGATCTTGATCCCACAAATGTTGGTCTTGGTGGCTCCCAGAGTTCCTTCCCCCGAAGGTTGGTCTCAGAGACCCCCAAAAGTTTTTTATTTGTGGCAATTCACCAATTCCTTAAAAAATAATTGGAGACTGCGTCAGGCAGGCCATTTTTTAACATGTTAACTGGGGGCCATTTGCCCCCCCCAGTCGGCCGAAATGCCCCCCCAGTGCCCGGAAATTGGCCCCCAGTAAAATAGACAGATGACTTAAAATTGACCAAATGCAGACTCACCCAACGAAAATAAGACAGAACACCACCCGATAATGATAATTGTGTTCTATTTGTGGTCCCAAATTGCCAATCAACAAAAATTGTGTTAACAAATTTCCACCCGTGGCTGTCTACTCCATCGTGCGAAGGCGAAACAAAGCGCGTAGTTACGGGAAATCCCGGCAAAGCAGCCTCAGCATCAGCTAATCACAACGCTGGAGATGAACGCTGGCCTACAACCAATCAAACATTCTGTTCTATCCGACCGGAGGCCCACATCCCAGCCAGTGCCATGACATTGCATGATGCTCTCATTTCACACGCAGTCAGTTGTCAGCGCTAATAGCTCGTTCGTGGATTAGACGGGACACGGTATAGTCAAAGTGCGTAAGACTGGTTGCGGGTGTGGCGGTATGAAGTGCTTAGCCTATTTATTTATTATTGTGCATACATAAACGTTGCCACCGGCAAAAAGTGAGGGGGCCAGCCGAACTTCAACCTGATGCTGACAGCAAACTTTTCACGTTAGGACCAAAAACTTTTCGAATTTGGGCTCCTCGTTGCCTCCCGCAGCGGCTTGTTTTAAAACTTTCCGGTTTACTCCCATTTTGACTGAGATCAGGAAATTGTTGGTCAAAAAGTGAGGGGGGGTGATTGATAATCCCAAAAATGTTTTAGTTATGTGGATAAAATCATTCGATGGCCACGCGGGGTTGGAAGGGCACCTCTGGCTTCCTATTAGATGGGTAGTGTGCTAAAAATATTGGGTCAAGTCAATATCAAACTGTCAATAACTAGTTTTAAAGAGTGATGCAAGTCGCCTTTTCTGTGGTTTTATGACTACCGCTAGGGGTTGTTTTAGCCTCAAATATGGCTTGTGTGGTGTTTATTAGGCTATTTTAGTGGAAATAAAATGTTATCCGTCTTTGCCTCTTTTCTAACTCGTTTTGATCTTTTCCGCTGAAAGAAACCTGGCAGCCCTGGGCAGCATCTATAATCTCCAGACATGGAATAAAACAAAATCGATAAACTTTTATAACACTAACGGCTTAAGTTTTATTAAACCCCCTCAAAATGGGGTCTTGCTCCTCTGAAGACACTATAATGGCCAGCACAAGAAATGCCCACCTCTGACTTTTCCGTAAAAAATGCCCTGGCATCAGGGGGTTTCAGTTGGTAAAGATTTACCTGCTTAACCCAAACTTTTCACATGGTAATAGTCAAACAATGCTGCTTGGGGACGATTTAAAAATATTTACTTTGAGAAAATTAAAGGAAATATCCATCCCTCAGTTCAAACAAGGGCTCTGAGAGTTTACCACCTGAGTACCCAAATTGGAAATTGCTTACTCCGCCATGCATTTTGTGGGGAATTTTCCACTCACTCGCCATACATTCCGAGCTGAATTTTCTACTCGACACCCTAGCGCAAACCCTATTTTGGGTCACTGGGGTGCTGGGGCGTGTCCAGATGTCGATTTACTGAAACAGGTGTCTTATCTCAAAGGTCTTATAATCACCACAGATCCGCTTGGGCACAATGACCAGTCCGAATACTCCACCCTCCGGGCGCAAGTGGATGTCTGTTGGGCGAGAGTGGAGCTGGGTGGCCGGAGCTGGGCGATGCGGGGTCGGCGCATAACGGCCGACGGACGCCGGAACTCCGCCAACACGACAGGCGCCGTGTATCTCGCATCCGTGATCGCCCGTTCAGCGCGAGGCCTCTTAAACAGTAATGCCGGGCCGATTAGAATGGAATACACTCTTGAGTACGCAACATTCAGGAAGGGAAATAGGGCAGTTTACCGCAAAGTGCGACACGGGGGCCCAGTAGATTAAAGTCAAAGAGCCGGGAATTCTTGGCATAGGCGCATCCAGGAAAGGAGAATCAGTCCAGGGGAGGAGATCATTAGACGAGGGCGCCGTGAAACAAAGCATACTTGTCATATGCGGCTTCAGGAGGGTAAAATTGTTGCGGTACACCAAAGAGCAAGGGACCCTGGCATAGGCGCATCCAGCGAAGGAGAAGCAGTTCATAGGCGGATCCAGGCGAGGAGATCAATACACGGGGCCCAGGAGATCAAAACATGCTTACCATAGGTGGGTTCAGGAGGACAGAATTGTGGTGGTTTACCAAAGAGTGAGGGATTGCGGGTCCTACTGGTTTTAAAGGGTCCTATAGTTACAGGGACTTCTACTGATAGTATCAGGAGGCCCTGCTAACTATAAAGGGCTCTTTCTACTTCTCCTCACCTTAATCGGCCTACAGTAGACTTGTATTCCCTGGATGCGTCTTTGCCAAGAATCCTTGCTCCGTGGTGCACCGTAACAACTTTTCCCTCTTGAATCTGCCTTTGACAAGTATTTTTTCATCTATAGAGCGCCATATTTTGCTTTTTCAGACACACCTCATTTGCTCCCCACCTGCGAGAAGGCTTTTCTCTATAGAGCTAAATGTCCTGCTTTGCGAGGCACTACCTCATTTGCTCCCCACCTATGGCAAGAATGCTTTGCTCTACACAGACCCGGTCTAATTTCCCTCTCCTGAATTTACCAATGATAATTTTGCTTTGCCTTAAAGATGACCCTGTCTCCTTCCTTTCCCTGGATGCGCCTGTGCCAAAAATCCCCTACTTTGCTGACATCGCCTAGGCGATGTCAGCGAACAACAATGAGCTCATTTTGCCCTCCTGGACCCCTATGGTAAGTGCGCTTTGCTGTACGGAACCCCACTTTACCATTCCTCCCCTGAGTCAGCATATAACAAGTACATACCTTTGGCTTGTTTTACTGAGCCCCTGTCTACTTTTCTCCCTTTATTCCGCCCATGGTCATTTCCCCTTTCTGGATGGCCCCAATGCTTTGCTCGACGTAGGCCCGGTCTACTTTCTCTTCCCCCCCATTTGCTTATGCCAGGAATATATTACTCTGCAGAACTCCCTACTTCCCCCTGAATCCGCCTATGGTGAGTATGTTTTGCTCTACGTGGGCCTGGTCTGCTTTCCCGCCCTGGAATCCGTCTATATTCATTTTTGTCTGATAGAACCCAACTTCTTGCCCTCCTTTGGCTCCGCCAATGGTCTGCGTCCCCATCCCTGGAGGCGCCTAAGCTAAGTTGCTCTGTGGTGAACCACGACAGTATTCCGCTCCTGAATCCGCCTATGTCAATCATGCTTTGTTTTATAGAAACCCTGTCTTCTTCCCTTCCCCTTTTTCCGCCTATGGTCTGCTTCCCCTTACCCAGATGCACCTTTTTTGCCAAGGATTCCTTGCATCATGATGCGTTGCAACAATTCTCTCCTCCTGAATGTGCCTATTGCAAACATATTGTGATATACAAGGCCCTGCGTTTGCGGGACACCGTCCCATTTCCCCTCTTGGAACCGCCTATGGCATGCTTGCTCTGCTCTACGTAGTTCCGGTCTACTTTCCCTCCCCTTGCCCCTCCTGAATCCGCCTGTGGTAATTATGATTTGCCCTATACGTGGGCCCGGTCAACTTTCCTCCCCAAGATCCGCCTATGACAGTGATATTTTTGCTTTATATGAGCCCATCTACTTCCCCTCTGAATCTGCGTTTGGTTTGCAATATCCTCCCCGGATGCAATGATCCCTTGCCAATGATCCCTTGCTCCGAGGTGCACTGCAACCATTTCTCCTCCTAAATCCGCCTCTGGCAAGCACGTTGTGATCTGATCTACATGGCCCATATGTCGTGCCTTGCTGGAGTGGACACTGCCCCATTTCCCCCTTGAATCCGCCTATAACATGTAGAATGCTCTACGAGGCCCCGGTCTACTCCCTTTCCCCTGGATCCGCCCATGGTCTACTTTCTCTTCCATGGATACGAATATGATAATGCTATTTTACTTTATGGTGCACGGGAATCATTTTCCTATCTTAAATTCACCTATTTAAATACGATTTGTGCTTCTATGGCCCGGGTTACGTTCCTCCCCTGAACCCGCCTATGACAGATCATACGCGAATCCAGGCCGGCCAAAGAGGGCAGGTACCCCAATCGACCCTCGGCGCCCCCCTGAAATGGCGCTTCCCACCCCAGGGTGCGAAAATCAGCGCCGACCGACAGGATTTTGTGCCCGCCTGATAGGTTTTTTCTGTCAAAAGCGGCACCCCTCTAGTCCTGATGGCGCACCCCCGGGAAGATGCCCCCCCGATCGGCAATCCTGGATGCGCCCATGCAACAGATAGGTTTTGTTTTACAAAGGTTCCCGCCCATTTCCCCTTCCCTGAATCATATCATGGTATGCATATCCCCTCCCTGAATCCGTCTATGACAATATGCTTTGTTTTACTGGATTCCTGTGTACCTTCACTCCTCTGGATCCGCCTATGACTTACCTCCCTTCTCAGGATGCGCCAATGACAAATTGCTGGGATCCATTGAGTGGGTAGTTTGACCATGTACTTCTTAAAAAGTGTGGGCTATTTGTGTGACTAGCACATTTGAACTGTGGATTATCTCAACTTCGCTCATTTTCCTCACGTTTCGAAACCTCTAACTCTCTAGAGCTTTTTACACCATACTGGACCCTTTGAATATTAGAACTTTTGAAAGGTGGGCCATTTGAGCGGTCAAACCTTTGAACAGTGGACCTTTTGAGCTGGACCCTTATTGATTGTCTTCCAGTTCTTGTTCGTAAAGTACTCTAAAAGACTACAACTTTTTCTAATAAACTCCCCAAACTCCTCTCCAAAAAGTATTCTGCACCCACTACATCTATGTCATGGTTCTAAATTTTTGCAATTTCCCAGCATGGAAGTGACCGATCTAGAGACGGATCCAAGCGAGGGGAGCAAGTGAAGGGACAGTCGCTCCCTTTAGGACCCAAGGGCAACCCCTCCGACAGGGGTGCAGCCAGGGGGCACCTGCCCCCTATCGGTGCCGGAGTGCCCTTTGATCGCTTAGTGCCCTACGCCTTTGAGCCTAGACGCAAATATTTATTTATTTATTTACTTTCTCAGAGATGCCCACGTTGTCGTGGCAATTACTGTATACAAATAAACCGCATGGAGCGATTGAAACTGTTGTTTGACAATTAAGTGCCTTTTTGGTCAGCTAGGGCATTATGACGCGTTTCCAAGCACCCGGGAATAGTGCGGGCACATAATCCGTTTCCAGCTAATGCCTCATCGTCGCCAATGATCGTACAGGCGGAGCTAATTTGGTGCCCCTTGAGCTCTCCTGGCGCCCATTGAGCTGGTGTTAGTCCCTTGAGCTGTTCATGTGCCCTCTAAGCTAATCTGGTACCCCCTGAGTCAATACATGCCTGGTGCCCAATATAATATCAATATAATGCCTAGTGCCCTTTTAGCTGTTTTAGTGCCCCTTGAGCTGATCTGGCCATCCTGAGCTGACCTCATGCCTTCCGGAGTTGATCTACTGTCCCCTGAGCTAATATGGTGCCTCTTGAGCTGATCAAGGTACCCCCTGAGCTGGTCTGGTGCACACTGAGCTGATCTATGCCCCTGCTTTGGTCTGGGGGCTAGGAGCTGGCCCCCGGGGTGATCGATTTGCTGCCCCCAGGGCATTTTAAAGGAAAAATTAGTGGGGGGGGCATTTCTTGTGCTGGCTATTATAGTGTCTTCAGGGGATCAAGACCCATTTGGAGGTGGGAGAGGTGAGAAACAACTTAAACGCGTTGGTGTTAACACATGTTCCCAATTTTTGTGTTATTCCATTTTCTAGAGATGATAGATGCTGTCCAGGGCTGCCAGGTTTTTTCGGTGGAAAAAGTCAAAATCGAGTTAGAAAAAGTGCCAAAAAGGGGCACAATTTCATTTTCACTAAAATGGCCAAATAAATACCACAAAAGCCAGATTTGAGGCTAACGGTAGTCATAAACCCACAGCAAAACTACTTATATCGCTGTTTAAAACTACTTTTTGACAGTTTGATATTGACTTAGTGCAATATTTTTCAATACACTACCCATTTCAACCTTGCCTCGGTGAGGGGAGGTGTTTGAAAACCCCTCCTCAGGTTTTTCCAGCAGGACGAAAAAACAGCGGCGCGAGGCGCTGCCGTACTTGGCACACCTTATCCTTGATCAATTCTGCAACTTTCCCTAAAATTTTAAGATTCGGTCATCTCAGGTCAGGTCACCAGTGCAAGTGCTGGTGCAAGTGACTACACCTCCAAAAATCTGTAAGGTGGCATTAGTAAGAAAAGGTTGAATCTATCGAATTGAAACTTACACCGCATAATGGGCCCACCAAGCACGTACTACAAAACATACTCCGTGATTTGTCATATCGACCTAAGGTCAGTTACAGATCATGACCTCTCCATTGGAAATGCAAAGGAGAACGGAAATTGGCCAAACAATTGCTCTATTTCTTGAGATACCAACTGAAATACCTTCGTATTCTCCAAATCGTGATATCCTAGGCCCCTTTATAGGTTCATGTTGCAAGCTTGGGCCTGTGACCTCGGCCGTCTGGGGCTACTTAAGCAGGTTTTCAGACTTGAGTCAATAATTTTGCGGCAAGTGGTGATAAAGCTTTCATTTTGATACCATTACGTTGTGACTATTATTGCAAATCAATTGATACGCAAATTGACTACGCTAGGTTAGGTGGCGGCCTTGACTTGACCTGAGGTAAGGGCATGGCCTATCCACCAGCGTTCACCTTTTTACTATTCCGAATAGGAGTTGAGTTCAAGGGGAGAGGGTGTTTGAAATCCCCCACCAGGGCGAAGGTAGCTCGAAGGCCCACTGGGGCGGGTTTTTGTAGGATGCCAGGCATGTCCTTCCAATACCGCGTGGCCATCAAATGATTTTACCCATATAACCAGAACATTTGTTAGCATCATCAATTATCTTGGCCGAGCCACCCCCACTAACATTTAATATATTTCCTGCTTTTCCAACTGTGAATTCTTTGGTCTTGAACAGTGGCGGATCTAGGATTTTGGTAAGTGGGGGGAGGGTGGTGTCTCAGAGGGCGCACTTTGGCATCAAATTTTACCCAAAGGGACCCTATATTTAAACTTCGCGTCCGGTTTTCGGTGGCCATCATTTTTGTGGATCGTGTTTTTAACGAAGTTCGGTCCTTCCCTCCCACCGCCGTATGAGTTTTTCTATTTCTTCGTTGCTTTTTTTGGTGTCAGAACATTTTATTCAAGAGCGGAAAAGGCCAACAGAAGTCATATTTATACAGGGACAAAACAAAAATAGCTTAGGTGCCAGCTGCAAGAAAAAGGGCAAAAAGGCCAGATTCCAAGGAGAGGTCAACCGAAAAATTGCGGGGCCAAACACGACAAAAGGTCAACTTCGATATATTTGGCCACAAAATGACCAGCCTGGCAGCCCTGATGCTGCCGCAATGTATTCCAAATGAATAAACTATTTTCTTATTGTTATTTATGAGTGTGGCAAGGTAAGTAAATTCCAAAAGTATCGAACACCTGTGGTAGGTACATAGTCTTCAAATCGAGACGAGTTTTATGTACATACCTTCTATGATGTGTGGCTTTTGCTGTCAAAATCATCTAAGGAATTTAGTGCAAAGACCAGTCGAAACTGTTTCGGGACTTGTCGACCTGCCAACTGCAGGGTCATATGGCGTCGCTTACTCTTTCCCTGTTGGAAGGGTTTCTCGGGGGCCAGTTTGATTATTCTGACGAAGGCCTGTAGCCTAATATATAATCTCACCCAATTTTCAACATCAAGAAATCGATGAGAAAGACCAACGAACAACTTATCAACTTTACAGAAAAATTGAATGCAACGATTTCATTATAAATTCCATGTATGCTACCACCACAATAATAGATAAATAGGCTAAGCACTTCACACTGCCATACCAGCAATGAGTCTCACGCGCTTTGACTACACCGTGTCTCGTCTAATCCACGAACGAGCTCTCAGTGCTGACTACTGAACTCGTGTGAAATGAGAGCATCATGCAATCCCACGGTACTGGCTGAGGTGTGGGCTTCCGGTCGGATAGAACACGATGTTTGATTGGCTGTAGGCTGTCTCCTGCGTTGATTAGTTTATGCTGATGTTGCGTTGCCGGGATTTCCTGTAACTTTGCGCTGTTTCGTTTTTGCACGATGGAGTAGACAGAAGCTGCTGAAATTTTTTAGCACGATTGTTGCGGATTGCCAATTTGGGACGAGCAATAGATCAGCATTGCTATTATCGAGTGGTTTCCGTCTTATTTTAGTTTGGTGAGTTTGTGTTTGTTCAACTGTAAGTCATCTCCTGTCTATTTCACTGGGGGGCCAATTTCCGGGTACTGGGGGGGGCATTTCGGCCGACTGGGGGGGCAAATGTCCCCCCACTTAACATGTAAAAAAATGGTCTGGCGCCCCCTGAGCAGATATGTTGCCCCCTGAGCTAAACTAATCCCCCTGAGTCGTTATGGGGCCTCCTAAGCCATCATTTTGCCGCCTGAGCCCATGGCATGCCCTCTAAGCTAGTCTGGTGCCCCCTGAGCTAGTTTGGTGGCCCCTGAGCCAATCTGATACCGTTTAAGCTGATCTGGACCTTTTCAGTTGATGAAGGAATTTCCTCAGCTGCTCTGGGGCCCTGAGCTGAGCTGGACCCACTGAGACTGATACGGCCCCTGAGCCGGTATGGGGCTCCTGGGCTGATTAAGTGCCTCCTGACTTGATCTAATGCCCCGAGCTGATCTGGACCCCGAATTGGTCGGGGAAGAATAAGCTGATCCATTGTCCTCTGAGCTGATATGGTGCTCCCTGAGCTGATCTAGGCCCCCGCTCTAGTCTGGGGACCAGGAGCTTATCTGGGCCCCCAAGCTGATCGATCTGGTGCCCCCTGAGCAGATATATTGCTCCCTGCGCTGAAAAAATGTCATTTTAGTTGATCTGGTGTCATCCTGAGTCATTTAGTTTATATGGGGTGGGCTGGGCTAAACGTTCCATCCTACACTCACAATCATTAAGAGCCATCAGGTTGATATCAGATTTTCCGGCAAGAAAGAGGGGACTTGAGAAGATCTCCAAACTTTTTTCAATTGAACGGATACCCACTAGCCCTAATCAACCGCATCAACATTCGGTACTTTACAAACCACAACATCACACTAGACTAAACAAATATAAAACCACAACATACATATCTCTCCCATTCATAGACGACCAACTGGCACACAGAATCACTACCGCAGTCAAATCATCAGACCTCAACATCTCAATAGCATGGAAGAGTGGTCGAACTCTAGCCAACACCCTCATCAGATCATCCCTCGAACCACCACCCTGCCCACGAGGATACAGAAAAACATGCCACACATGCAACTCGGGACTAAAAGGTAGGTGCCACGTAAAAAACACAGTATACAAAATTACCTGTACCCTCTGCTCTCAAATATATACAGGCGAAACCACACGACAAATCAGGACACGATTCATGGAACATTTAGGCCACGCAAGACGAAAGGAACGGGGTTAACACTTAGGGGATCACACTAGAGCATAGGCGGATCCAGGGGGGCAAGGGGGCACGTGCCCTCCCGATCGACCCTCGGCGCCCCCCTGAAAGGTCGATAGCTCCCCCCTGAAATGTCGCTTCCCACCCCCCCAGGATACGAAAGTCGGCACCCACCGATAGGATTTGGCGCCCACCTGATAGGTTTTGCCGGTCATAAGTGGCGCCCCCTGGTCAGGATGGCGCCCCCCGGGAAGGTGCCCCTCCGATCGGCAATCCTGGATCCGCCTATGCACTAGAGAACACCATTCAGACACACAAATCACAGACAGGACATTCACCATAGAAATACTACACATATGCAAAGATGATGCTGACTGTAAAATTAAAGAGTCCCTGGAAATCCGGAACCAAAAGCCCCAGATGAACAAACAGGGTTCATCATGGCGCCTTCTCCCTCCCGTCCCGTACTCCTCGTTCTGATTACTGTTGATGGCCCAGCATTCATTTTCATGTTCGATGTGCGGGTGTGTATTGTACTTGTCCTTCATCGATTGTATATATTATAATAACGTGAAACTTAAGGAAAATATGCTGCTAACATGTTAACACTATGTACAAAGGTTGTAGGCTCAAATGTCCGCGTGTTGTACGGAACAAAAAACCATAGAGATCTACTATAACTAGAGCGGACAGCACACCTGTGCCGACGTCAAAATTGAACGTTTTGTTAGTACAAATCTGGGCCTCTGTGGGGAAGCTCGTGACGTTTTACTGAAACACCTCTCTGCCAAGCGTCTGAAAACTTCTGGTTACCAAATAAGTTCTAAAGTTCGTTAAACAGTTGCGGTTCTGTAGCATATAGGTGATGCTCCTGGAACAGGTCTGAAAATTTAAAATGTCCGTATTTATTTCATTTTCACTACATAGAATAATGAGGCCACTGAAAAACACGATGACTTTTTACATGTCGTCTTCCGGCAAGGTTGGATCTTGTAATAGATAAGATAGGATCAGCCAATGGTAAAGATCAAGGACTGGTGTGCTTATCATAAATTTGATGCTTTTGACGATGATCCTATTCTTAACACATTAAAATTTCAATAATCTATTGAAGAACACTAGGCGCTCAGACTTACTCATATAGGAATACATAGGGTCTTCTAGGCTCCAACAGCGTTGAAATTCACAATGACTTTTTAGCCAGGTCGGATGCCAACTTAGATAAGTATCAAAATTAAACACTTCTAGCGGCGGCGGGCTTTGGCATCCATTTCATTCATCGTGCAAGCTTTCATACTGAATTACTTGAACTTATCGAGTCGGCTCCATCAAGTAGATGCGCAGCTATCTGCTGCCTTGGTTTTACATCGTTCCCATGCACCTCATGCTCCATGCACCACAAGCCACCCATTAATCAAGGAGGGAGTCAGGGTTGACATGAGGATCCATACATTCAGGTTATTTCCAGTGCTTTCCGGACTCTAGCTGTATATATGTATATACTATATATATATATATATATATATATATATATATATATATATATATATATATATATATATATATATATATATAGTTGATTACAAGACTTTCAGAGGTATTCGCTTGTAATATTTACTCCATGGCTGAGGTTCTTCCTCGGAGGTGCGTCTGATATTTCTGCTAATGCTCGCTCCTCGGACAACGTTGCACACTCAAATATTAGGTGCTCCAATGTTTCATCACCGCTTTGACAGAGGGGGCACACCTGGTTCTCCTGAGTGTGTCTCCTTATAATGCTAGTCGCAACCCAGGATTGTCCAGTCAGCAGATTTATCTTCGTGAGTGTTGCTTGTCTTCCAATGCTGCTGTATCGACTTGCAGGCCAGAAGAGTTCAGGAGCTGCATTCTGCATTCAGGAGTGCATTTTCTTTGGTTACTAGTCTGGGCAACCAGTGAAGACCCATGAGCTTGTTTCCGGCTTCCAGGGTTTCAGTCAGTGCATAGCTCGCTAATGCCTGCTGGGCCATCTTGCTCCAGCGTTCGATAATTACGCTCAGGTTCTGTTCCCCTAGCTCAGCAGTAATATTTGGAAGCTGCAGCCCTTCTAGTGATCTGTTCCAATGTTGGACAAGGCTGGTTCTCCGATCATCATTAACGGCTCCATGTAGTATCACATAGTAGGTATGTGAGTTCATGTTCCTTTGCTGCACGGAGAAGGAATCCGATAAACTACAATGTGATTTTCACAATGAATACCCGGCATGATGGCGCCCCCAGCATGGTGTACACCACAGTCTTCCGTGTCATTGATGGTAGTCCTTACATTAGCGGATATATCCGTAATATCATGCCTTCTAGAAACAACATGTCTGTCATGCTCGTCTGATTAACTGCCAGGCTGTAGCTCAGTATTGGCTCCGCATATATTTTCCATGTGGTATAGAGAGTGAGGGGGCTCGTTCTTCTAATACTCAATCCATGGTCAAATCTTGCATACAATGCTCTCCTGGCTCGGTTCATGGAGTTTTCGATCCGTTTTTTGGCTACCGCTCGAGGGGACATGGCGATGCCTAGATGGAAGTATTCGGCTGCTTTATCAGTAACCTCTTCTCCCAGTCTCCACTCATTACGCGAGCCAGTTCCGTAATCAAGGATCCTGCTTTTTTCTTCATAGAATGTTTTCATAGAATGCTTGGTAGAATGATTGTCACTTCTTTCACAGCTTAGGGCAAACTGAGAAATTTGACCAGCGCCTTAATACAGCTTAATTCAACAAACGGTTGCTATGACAACCATCTAATGTACCACTAATCCTCGCAATGAATAATGGCTTTCTCTGCCAAAATTATTTAGTGGTGGGCTAAATCCAGAGGCTCTCGTTGAAATTAGCACGTGATTCTCCAATTAACCTGGCCAAGATTTGTACTAACAAAACTTCCAATTTTGACGTCGGGGTATTGAGGTTTTGTATAGGATGTCCGCTCTAGTTATAGTAGATCTCTATGCAAAAAACCGAAATATGGAATATTACATACCTCCTTATTTCTGGTCATTCAAAACTTGACAAAGAATCGTAGTCGAAATATTGTTTATTATCTTGTCCTTTTCTCTTTAATATATAGTATGAATGTAAGACGGTTATTTTTAGGACTATTCACAATGACCACATTCAACCTTTATATCTCCAACCTTAGAAAAGTAGCTCAATGAATCCAAGCATTTCCCAACGGGTCCCTAGCGCGGCCAAGATTTGGCGTTTATCACCTCGTTTGACCTTGAAGATATTGGCCTAGGTCAATGAAATTTGGCTATGATGTAGATCCCTATAGCTCCCACCTACTTTCCAGCCGGTGTTTTTCTACGCCTCTTAGTTTTCGAGATCTTAGGGGGCCTACCGGGCCCCATCCAGTGCAAGTTAGTGCCAGATCCCTTTCCAGTGCGGGTGTTAAGGAAGGGCGCTTGTGGTAGGCATGAAGTATAGTTTTTGGGTCATGGGAAGACATATATCTCATATCTATATCAATTCTACAATATCTCAACACATTCCCAGGCCTGAAATGATTGCAAAGTTGCAATGATTTACCCAATACCTGATCATTATATGACTAACCGAAGTTCAGGGTTAATATTTATTATATATATATTATATATTTATATATATATATATATATATATATATATATATATATATTTGTGAAGGCTGGCAGTAAGTTATTAAGTATGCATGTATGATTGAATATGACGGCGTTTTTGGAATTAACAAGTCTCTTGTTTATTTATTTATTTATTCAAAATAATCGCCAACAGATAAAATCCACTCACAGGCGAAGTCAAAGCATTAAAAAAGGCTATCTAAATCACAAGACTTTTTCTTGTTAACTTTTTCTAAGTCTCTAAATGTTTTTTTAGATATTTCTGAGAGTTTTTCAATTATATCTCCAATTCTAGTCATTGTTATGAAAGTAAAAAATATCCATTATGCGACCGGTTTCGTAAATTCAAAAAGCGTTTTCAAGCAAGTGGACATTTTAAACATGACAATACCATTCGAAAATACAAAAGTATCACACAACGATAATCACGGCAATATATCAGGCATCTTCCATCTGTGAAGAATATTTAAGCTGTTAAAAGATGGGCCCGCTGCTAAACTATCTTTGGCATTTGTGTCTTCTTAGGGGTCCTCTGTTTTAACAAGTTAACAAGAGATTTGTTAATTCCAAAAACGCGGTCATATTCAATCATACTTGTATTATATATATATATATATATATATATATATATATATATATATATATATATATATGCGAAGGCTGTTCCGAGGCAATGGCGGGGGAGGCTGGAGCCCCATTCCCTCCCCCACCCGAAATTAAGTCCTAGATCCAGCACTACCCAACTACTGCACTATGTTTTGGTGATGAAAACCGCTACCACCACTCCGCTAGCATTTGGAGTGCCCGCAGGTAGCGGAGTAGCGCATTCGAGAAGTGGACCGCCCGGCCCCGGCTAATGGTTACCGAAGTGGGGGGGGACAACTCAAGACGAGAGCAGTATGTAACCAACATATGTATTGGAGAGAGGAAATACCGAACCTTCTGTGAATCATGGCTCGAATACCCTCCTCCCCCTCCACCCTCTTCAGCAATAGAGACACTGCCCTCGCCACGCCGCTGCCTGTTGCTGTTGTCGGATAAATCTGTCGTTATTCAACTGCCCTGAATCTGTCCACTTCCGGCGCTCGATAAACTATCTCGGTCGGAGAATACCGTGGGCCGGAGCTCCGCGGAGGCTCTCCCCGCCTATAGCACACGCGGTCGACTGCGCGATTGCCACTCCCCCTCCCCGCCGCCCCCTCCACAGGCCGGGCGCCCCTCCCACCGGCGCGCCGGCGTCGCGGCTCTCATGCGCTGGTCTCGCGCCAGTCCACCAGTCGCTTCCTAACCGTGGTCAGGTCAGGGTGTAGGTTGGAGTCAGGTACTGCCTCACACAATTCGCAAAAAGGTAAGAATTGGTTGAAATGGGCAGGAGACGTATGTATCTGCTCCCATGCATTTTTTATGATTGGATGTGAAAATACGTTGTGAATGGCGTGTTTGTGCAGGATGTGTTTATTTTCCGTCATGCGCATCGTTATTCTAAATAGATTGGACCTTTTTGTCGAGATTTTAGAAAGGACAACGTATGGACAAAAGAGGTCTGAAAACAGGAAACCACACTTTGTGTCTACCTCAAAATCGCTCGAAAACAAAGACATAGCATCTCGTCTTTCTACGCTGGGTTGGCCCAAACATCGCGTGTAACCACGGATCTGGCAGCTTGCGGTGGCTTGCAGAATGTAAGGTTGCGTGGTCATGCAATTTGTTCATATTTATCACGTGACATGCGTTGCCAGGTGGAAAGGGATTCTTTCATGGTTTGACATAAGGTAGTAAGTCCCTTTACTTTGAACTTGAAAGCTCGCGGAAATTGTATACAGATGCCTTTTGGTCAAATTGAATATGCCAATAGTGGTTTCCCGACGCGCTCTACAAAACTGCTATCTCAGTTCAAAACACATTATCGAGAATCGGAACCTCATGACGTTGTCTGAGCGCGTGATGTTCCGGTGGGCTTTCACAATTATTGGCATTAAAATTTCCCATAGATTGACTAGGAGCGTCACCACGGATTTTTTTAGGAAAATAGTTCCAACATTGTGTCGCCCGAGTGAATTTTGCATTTGATGCGAGACCTAAACTTGTGTGTAGACTGTTCTACGAGGCACAGACCAGACAATTCACGTGTACGGCATTTCGGAACCTTTGCATAAATCATATTTTAAATGTGGCAAACTTGGTTTCCATGGCCAAAGCACGATCCGGATCGGCGGTCCGATCCGGATACACCGTGGAGTCAACTAGTCCATTAGGTGTAATTTCCTCGGCACTATGGCTTAAACCGTGCTGTAGTGCTGGGAAATAGCTCTTGATGGACTCGATGACTCCACGCTGTATCCTGATCGGCAGTCGGATCGGGTTCGCCTGCCTCATTGTGCATGGAACCTGGGTCTTTGTCTCCTAATACAAAAATGGGAGTATTCTTACCTGGCATTCTTACCTGGTTAGCTTCCTTTGATGCAGAGAAAGGAAGGTTGAGTAAGATCCGAGGAGGAAAAAGGAAACTAGACATACAGACGCGCCAGTCCAACAGCGAGATAGAGCACAGGTACTTCAATTGAGTGACTGGAATTAAGCGTCTTCCTTGAGAACTTCCGAGTGCTAGGCACTAACATCGCGAATATTCCAAAAGTATCAGTTGTAGGCAATTTGAAAAGGAAACACATGAATCACAATCGATTTTCTGCCCCACGAAAAAACAAAGTCTATCGTGCATACAATTATCCAGAATAGCCTTAAAACTAGATAAATCAGGGGCACACACTGCTGCAGAAGGTAAAGAGTACCAAGGTTGAACACAACGGACCGAGAAAGAACGCTTCCTAACATCCAAGTTAGTGACTGGAACAGCTATTTTGTAGCAATGCCCCCTAGTGCGGGAATTTGTGCAGACTTCAAAGAAGTCCCTAGGTGACATACAGGACCTACCATTAAAAAACTTCCACACTGGATCATGTCCGCGCGCAGAAGTCTACCTTGCACAGAATACAGCTTGAGTGTTTTTAACCGATCGGCGTAGCTCAGGGAAGTTAGACCTACGATCTGCTTAGTCCACCGCCTTTGTACAGTTTCTAGCATATGTAAGTCATCAATATACCCAGTGAACCAGACACATGAACAATACTCAAGGATTGGACGAATGTGGGTAGTCAAAAGAAAAAGCATGAACTTCAGGGGAGCGATTCACTGTGGACTTTAGAAAGCTCTGCACAAGGCCGTTGGCCTTTAAAGAAATAGTTCTTATATGGGCACGGAATTTCATCTTGGTATCGACAAGCACCCCCAGGTCCTGGTGAGACTCAACAGGTGGAATCAGATGTCTATTGACTCGGTAGGTTGGGACTGTGAGGTCACGGCTAGGCCGGGAGAAGCGCAACACGACACATTTACTGTCATTCATATTTAATCCCCAAGAAGATGCTGTATTTTGCAGGTTGTCGGTGTCTGCCTGGACGGCCAGCGTGGATAGTAGTGGGAGGAGGTGGGTGGAAAATATGTCGCCCCCTTTTACTTTCGACGTCCGTCACCTCTCGCGATAACAGGCACTGGTCCGTGGATGTTTTGATTGAAGATGCGAATGTTTCGTCAGTGAAAAGTATGATTGAAAAATATGGCCTCCACCTCATCATCAGAGTGATGTTATCCTCAACAACTTACTCATTTTGCACCCATGCTCCCTGTTACGGATTCACTTTTCGGGCGGTACCCGTGCTGAAAGGGTCATTTCGTCGTTTTTTATAAGAAAACTAGGAGTTTGGGACCAGGGGCTTATCCAGGGGCAAAAAATGAATTTGCGCCCCCAAACTCGCCGAGTTTTGCTGATGTTCTCAACATGTTTTTAACGACCTTGGGCCTCATTGACCTCCCTTTAAAACCATTTGCCTGGATCCATTGGTTTACAAGTACAACATTACTTGATTCATAACACATTTGCAATATAATATTAACGGAACGCCCACGCCCACGTGACGTTTCGTAACTGTCAAAAGAAAATACTAAGAATTAAAATATGGTTGGAGGAGGGCGTTACGGTGTTGGACAAAGCTGAGCCCTTTGCGATGGTCAGGAAATGTATGCTAAAACTCAATCTCCTCTGCGAGGTGAAGATAGTACTCGGACATTCGCAAATGCGCTTTTTTGCTAGAGTTAAGGGGATGAAATAAAAAGGAGGGTATTACACTCTTGTGTTTTGAGAGCGCACGGTGCATTGCGAGCTCTGTCACGCATCACTAAGCAAATATTTTAGTGTTAAATCTTGTGTGCCCATTCATTTCTAATGAGTCTTTTGAACAGAAATTTTCACATTGTCGTCTGGGCCTTTGGTCACGCAAACATTGTTTATAAACGATTCGTCGTGACAAAAGCACTACATGCACCGACGGTGCCTGTCATTTTCGGACGTGCTTAATCGGAAGTTGATCTGCCTCGCCGGTCCAGCTATTGACCACCTATTGAGCGTTCATTACCATGATCCAAATACCAGGTCAAACGGAATTCGACTGCGTGAAAAGCACGCTCCCGGCGATCTATGCATCGGTGCGGACGCCCTGGGGCAAAGCTTCGGGTGACAATCAACCACATCGTGACTTTTGGAGGGCAGTACAATGACAATCAACCACATCGTGACTTTTGGAGGGCAGTACAAAGCAGAGGTCTGCGGGGCAGCAACCGGGACGAAATGTGACGGGACGGGGATGGGACGGCATTTTCTGGGTTTGATGCGTAGGCACCTTCACCTAACCTCAATAGGTAAACTTTACCCAAACGCACGTTGTCTTGCTGTTATCTGTCTGGAAGATGTATTCCACAGCTGTTACCTGGCGTATATCTGCCTGTTGCAGCATATCACGATGCCGTCGCTGAAGCTGTCCTACTTTGACGGCAAGGGCCGGGCCGAGCCTCTGCGCTGGATTCTGGCTGCCGGCAAACAGAAGTTCGACCAGCAGACCTTCAGCTTCGCTGAGTGGCCAGCCATCAAAGCCAGTAAGTGTCGGAGGACGGGGGTTTTCATTCAGTTTGAAATTTGTCGGTATTAAGACCTGAGCTGGGCAGTATCTTGTGAGCGATTATTGATGCTTGAGTTCGCAGTGCGGAGCGGAGGAGCATGGTTATAGGCTGATAACTGGCCCGTCTCCTCGATTTCTGGGTGAAAATTGGGAAAATTTACTGTGATTTTTCACGGCGAATTGGCTCAGTTTTGCATCCAAGGAGCCAGGATTCGAGGAGACAAGCCAGTTGCCAACTTATCAATATTTAAGGATGATTTTTACTGTAATTATCATCTGACCAGCCACACAGACGTAGAAAGCCATTCGCTAGAAAATGATAGTTTCTCATGTCTATTTTCAGTGCAATCTTGTTTCTCGAATTTACAGATACTTCTGGCAATAATCCATTTCTTCAACAGTAAATGAGCATAGTAATTTGCTCGTGGAATATTGCATTATTTGTGACGGGTGTTAGGTCAAGAGATGGGCCGGTAACTGGTTTTCATGACCTGCGCGTACCCGGTTAATCTCCTTCCAGAAGTTTTTTGGGTTTTATCCTTACCTGTCGCAACTATGTGTACCAGTCAATGATCAATGTTGTGGAAACTGACACCGAACCCTTCAAAGTGTAAAACTGTGACTCTCACGCTTCGCACAAAGTACGTTTCAGAGACTAAGCACATAGACAACACGGAGCTTGAGAGGGCGAAAGAGATGCGCGACCCTGGAGTGACCATAGACTCGAAGCTAACGTTTCAGTCTCACATTGATGACATGGTCCGAAAGGCAAACAAGGCTCTAGGACTTTTAATAATATCTTTCGAGATATGAAAGAATGGTCCATCTCTACATAGGGTGGATCATAAAAGTATGATTGTGACTTTTTGTGCCAAAGTTCGCAGTATTTTAAATTATGGCTGTGTTATATGGGGAGGAGCTGTCGACACACCTTTGAAACGCGCGCACAAAACTCAGCACAAGTTTATTACTTGGCTCTGCGCAAGGTGTCGTTTTCAAAACGTCTCGCTGGAGTATGCTGACCTCCGTCACTTCGCGTTGGCATCCTTATCCGCGAGAAGGTTACAGTACGATATTGTTTTCATCCGAAAGATTCACAATCACAAAATTGTTTCACATTTTCTTCTGGAACGCTTTTCATCGGCAACTCCTCCCCGTGCACTTCGAAACTGGTCGCTGTTCCACGTTCCCTACGCCAGAACAAACATTGCAAGGTCGGGTATGTTGACCAGAATTCCTCGTGTCTGTAATAGGTTTTTAGATGCAACTAGGGACCTTGATATCTGGTACACAAGTTTGGGATATTTTAAGAAGTGAGTGGTTGCCATTTCTCGTACTGTTTAAGATGTAGACGTGCTCCACTTTGTGGATGGTTTTAGCGTTATTGACGTTTTTATCGTTTTGTTGATCCAGTGTACTACTTTTATCTAACTGACTTCATCCATAATTGGGCTAAACTAATATTTTGGTGGCATGCTTAATAAACTAAACAGTGCCTTGGAGGACTATTTTATACAGATTGTAAGAAATGCCGCTACACTCGAATGCACCTTGGACTGCGTGATATGTGTTTTTGCGGTCTTAATTAGAGCCTTCCTGGAGTGCTCGCCTGTATGAGTCGTCCAATCAGACGGGCGACCGTTTTTATGAGAGTTCATGGCCGTTCTGAATTGGATAACATACCACGGGAGTGGGAGGATGTCCAGATGAATCAACTGCTTCTCCCAGCCAAGTTTCAATTTACTTCGTAGATGAGATTGATGCCACAGTACTGCAACGATAGGCATATTTAAGGATGATTTGTTATTCGGCCTCCTCGGATACGAAATGGAATATCTAGTACAATGGCTCTATGTTATTCTTTTTTACGTGCAATACTACTCAATTTTCTATCTCAGATTGGGGAGTAAGCAGGTAGGCCGAATTCGAAATGGTAAATTGAGTAAAATCGTAAGTGAAATGAAACTTGCGTAAGATTTTACACATTTTTCCCTCTCCGATGGAAGAAGGTAGACAAACTAACGAATTATCGACGTTCATTGTAGAACTTTTCGATACTGTGTATTTTGGAAGGCCTAAAAGTGAATGAAAAGGAATATTTTTCACACGACGAAAAAGCCTCAAGGCAAATGACTGGGATGGTGTTTTCAGCATGGTATGGCCGTTGCCGCCTCTACACAGCAACCAATTTAGTGGAAGGCAGTTTCAGGAAGTGCGGTTTACCACCTAAAAGTCGGTGTTATTATTTCTTTTTAATTCCATGGATATCGGTTTCGCCTTACATGCATTGCAGTTTCTATAGCATTGCTGGCTCGGTATATCGTATTTTTTAGGTTTGTGCTTTATGGAATATCCCTCCACATAGGCAGAAATATATTATCTTCCATTTAAAAAATGCAGGCATCTAATGAAGATATTGTGGATGTTTAAATGTATAGGTATAGTTACCAAAGAATGCTCGCAAACATCTTAACTGCTAGTTAAGATGGCTGCATGTCTTAACACGCGCATTGACGGGGGCGGGTACCCGCCCCCGTCAGGTTTTTCGGAGATAGCAGAAAAACGGCGGCGCGTAGCGCCGCCGTACTTGGCATACTTTTTCCCTCATCATTTTTACAACTTCTGTGAAAATTTTAAGGTTAGGTCATCTCAGGTCAGGTCACCAGTACAGGTCAAGTAGCCTGACCTAAAAAAAGTTTAAGATAGCATAAGTCGGAGCAGGGTGAACTTATCCGATTGAAACTCATATCGCACATTGGGCCCACCGAGTTCTCTAAAATATGTTCCGGTATTTTTGATATCAATGACCTAAGGTCAGGTACGAGGGATAACCTCTCCATTGGGAATACATTGGAAAATTGTTTTTACTGTATAACTCAGTAACGGATAGTGATAGAGCGCTTATTTTAGCTGCATTAGACTTACCTTGGCTTTGCAGTTCTAATGATGTGCATTTTATATAATTTGACCCTGACCTAACCTCAGGTCAGGTCAAATCCTTCATTTGACCTAGCAAGGTCAAATTATATATCATTTGATTCAGCTTGCTGCGAGGATTCATATAGTTCAAGTCGTCTTGCTCTATCTTTACTTGTTCAGATGTAATGGCCAAAAACTTAATTTACATGTTATCCCTATTACGGCATGTTTTGACCTCTCTTGACCTTAAATGTAACGTGACAAAAAATGGTTCAAATATTTTCGATGGAGAAGTGGATGGGCTACCCAACGCCGTTTACCGTTTTTCGCTACCTACCGTGGTTCTTGAGATCTTAGGGTGGGGGGTACTCGCCCCCGTCGTCAAAGCGAAGGTGGCTCAGACCCCCATCAATGCGCGTGTTAATGCAGAAAAAAGTTCCAGCGGCCCTACACATAAATAGACCCAGGGGGCAGGCGCCCCCACACCACACTCCAGCGCCTCTTGGAACCGCCAACACCACTGGAACGCCGCATCCCCCACGACGCTGGTATTAGCGACTCCGCGGCGCAACACAACCCCCCCCCCGATAAGCTACACTTTGAGAACGGACACTGCTGACTCAAATGGTGACCCCTCGCTCTCAAATGGCACCCCCTGACGGAAGTGCTCCCTCCGATGGGATATCCTGGTTCCGCCTATGCCAGCCGCCGCCGCGATACTTTTTCACCGTCCCCAGTGATATCTGAATTGATGCCACTGCCAGAAACGGACTTCTCCATTTACGAAGTGCACTAACAATTACCTGTGCCCCTTAGACACTTCCAGACACTTAGGTTACTTAGACACTTAGGTTAGACACTTCCAGACGATCGTTACTTTTGCTCAAGGCAACGCTGATCAGCTCATTTTTGCGTCGATCTCGCTGTTCTGTTCCAACGTTGCTTCCCACGAGGCGGTGATTCATGTTTCATGTCCCTCTCCCCGCCCCCTCCTTGTCCCTCTCACCACCATCTGTTGCCAGCGGGATGTATGAAGGCGACCACAACTGTGTCCTTGGTTGACCTCTAACAGAGCCTGGGGAATGACCTCTCCCGGCGCCGCCCCAACCCTCGTCGTCGCCCACCGAGCTTGTGTTGATGTCAAACACATGGTGCGGCGGCGTGAGACGTTTTACACCGGCGGCGATTTCTAACGAGCCGTCTTTCCGATGTTCACCTATTGTGTGATGGCAGACTCTTGTTGTGAATTGTCTTTTGAAGTGGGGTTCGGCCGTGGGCCTTCCGCGTTAAAAGTTGCGTCTGGAGGTGAGAAGAAATGCTGCGTTTTTGACATCTCTTATCACTATTCTTGGTGCGTTCATGAATGGCCGACGCCGTTCCCCTGCAATTCAGATGAGAGGCGAAAAAAGTCGTGCAAATGTAGGCGGGAGTGTTGGAACAAGTCTCACGTCTGAGGACCACCCGCGAAACTGAGGGGCCTACCTGCCTTATCAGTGTCGGCTTCTTATTTAAAAAGACGATGTTAAAGGGAGATACGCGAAAAAAATTTTATTGGCTATATGAAAAGATTACAAAAAGTTGTTTCAGAAGTCCCATTCTCATTTTTGCGAATTCGGCCTGCAAATGCCTTAACACCCGCACTGGAGGGGGTCTGGCACTAACGCGCACTGGAGGGGGGGCCTGGTAGGCCCCCTTAAGATTCGGAAACTAAGAGGGTTAGAAAAACGCCACTTGGTAGGTGGGTGGGGGCTATGGTGATCTACATGATGACCAATTTTCATTGGCCTAGGTTAATATCTTCAGGTCAAACGAGGTCATAAGGTCAAATATTGGCCATGCTGGGATCGATTGGTAAATGCTGTGATTATGCAGGAAAATGGCGGGAATAAGCTAAAGGCGGACAAGGTTCTGAGAAGAGGTCTCAAGAGGCTTCCCCCAACTTTTGGGTCAGGTCATTCAAGGTATTGACCTTTAAGGTCCATATGGTATGCTACTTATTATTTACACTTTGACTAACACTCTAGCCACTGTTTGGCGGGAAATGAGGATTGACCTTTCCCAATGACCTTTGACCTTGACCTTTGACCTTGAACTTTGTATTGGGGTCCCTACCGATGACGTCATAGCTAATATATGTCGGCGGGGTAACGTCATTTGGCCGGACGCCGTGGTAGTGACCTTGGAAGTGCAGATATGACCTTGACCTGTGACCTTTGACCTTGCCTTGCCTTCTGTGAAGTGACCTTGACATATAGTCCCGCTTTATGACGTTATGCGTCACCACTCGGTCTTCATGCAAGCTAACTGGTCCGCCGCGCGTTTCGGCGATCTCAAATGCAGGTCTGACTTTGAAAGCCTATAAGTAAAATTTTCGGTCGATTTTAAAGTCTTCCCATCGACGCGCTATTAATTCTATTAATGTGGCCGGTTTGTTTTGGCTCAGCGGTTCTCCGGCCATCTTGGAAAACAGGTGGGGGGCCTGGGCCCTGTGGGTGTTAAAATTGCTTTCAAAGTCAACATTTCTAGACGAATTTACCGGTACACCTCATATCGATGTATATGACGTACACACGGCCAAGGCTATCAATTTCTCTAAGAATTAGGTCATATCTATCCTAAATAGTGATGTAGAACTTTGGACTACTACAGAAAAAATTACTTTAGAAAAACAGCATTTCAAAACTCTTTTGAAACAGAAATGTAGGGCTTAAAAGAAATCACAATTAACCAATCAGAAGCCTAGGAATTCTCAAACCGAGGTCAAGTGACCTATCTGACGCAAAAGTTTTGTCATCCTGGAACTGAAGCAGAAAATGGCTCAAGACCCGCGGTACGAAACCGCTGAAGACTTGAGTAATTATGTTTTTTCCGTGTTTAGGGCAAACTAATTCATTTTGTAGTTTTTAAAAGCTTTTTAAAATTAATTTAAATACAAATACAGGAGAACAGACATTTTTATTATAAAAAGCATTACTTTTCAACTTTAAATAGTTTTCGAAAAGTAAGTGATGGGTATGGGCATGGGTAAGTGATGGGCATTTTATCCAAACTGTTAACATATTTCAATAATAAGTGAGTGGCCTCCCAAAATTTTGCCGAAGATACAAAAATAATTGATAGTTTTGTTATCAGGATTTTTCTAATAGCAAGAAACCACAATAATAATTTTTCGCGTATCTCCCTTTAACCGCCTTTTAGAGACTTGAACATGTTTCGGACATGAGAATATAGGTTCAAGGTTGGAAGAGCATGTGACCGTAGATCAGTGCTGGGGATTTCTATCCCTGCGGTGTTGCTCGGAGACGCTCAATTTTGGGCCGGGATAAAGTCAACATCAGACATTTTTTATTTCCATTTGAGGCCCTGCACCTTGCTTTAGAATCGGTACAATATTAAGACAATATTAAAACAGCCTATGATACTTCTCCCTAAAAGTTTCGTGTTTTCAACTCGGATACCCTTGAACATTTTCTGAAATACGCGTCCCTGTTGTTTAGAGTAACAATATCGTGTATATAGCAAATATGACAAAGCGAATGACCATGGATCTGAATAGCTTTCAACCACCTTTGTATATCTTATTTTATTCGCGCCAATCCCAGCAGGCGCACTTGCCTAATTACATGAAGTATTCATAAGACACAAAAGTTAGTTTCCCGCAGCGGGGATTGAATCCACGCTAATCCATGCAATCCCACTCTGGAAAGTAATAAAGCCGGGGGTAACTCCGGCCTTTCCTACTCCTTATTCCCAGAGGCTTCTCCGCGGTTTTTTGGGGGGAGGAGGAGGAACCTCAGACTGGCGATGACCCGAGGTAGGAGAATTTCCATCATGCTGGCTGTCTTTGAAAACGCTTAAGACGATTAACCTCATCAACACGCATTTACATACGTTCGATTTAAACGATTGCAGTGTTTGCACAAAGCTGAAAGTTTCCTAGACGCAACGTACAGCGATCCATTCCCGGGTCTTGTCAAGTTATGTTCGATGATATTTAGGGAAACTAAGCACCGTCCAAGTCTGGATGATTTTATTTCACTTTGAGGACAACTTCTCGCTGCAAGGGCGTTGCTTCTTTGCCCATGGTGTGTCCTAAAACTGGAGACAAATTCTGAAAGGAAGCCTGAATGTTATCGTGTTATCTGCTTCGAGTGCGACGTGTGTTGGAGAAAACGCAGGGCATCTCTAGCTGTCCAACTACACAATTACGAGATTATGTGAGTTAAATCAAACACGTGATCTGCCTCCTATGATTATTGCTTCCATACGATTAGAAGGCTCTGGAATGGTGACGCCGCCTCAGATATGTACCTACCGGACTTCACACCCTGGCTTGTCTGGGGAACGGTCTTATCGTGCAGCGGTAGGAAAGCGGGGAAAAACCACAGGATGTTGCCGCAACAGACAGCGATACTCAACGTCTCAACTAAACAAAAACAGCTACACTGAGGTCCCCAGCCCCGCTCTGGGTGAGGCGGGGTCAGCGGGTTGGAGAGAGGAGTTGGCCCCAGCAGAGGTTTTAACACCGGAGAAGGAACGGTGGCTCCGGTCAATATACGGAGCTGCCTTACCGATGGGATGGAGACAGTGGCGGATCGAATACAACATTTCGAGGGGGGCCAAGAGGCTCAGCTTCCCATGCCATTGCCTTGAAACCGTCCCCGGCTATGCTTTAACCATAGTCACTCCGACATTTCGGGGGGAAAGCTTGAGCCCCTTAACCCCCCTTGTATTCGCTACTGGATGGAGCCATAACCTTTTGACTAGTGGGGTGCTTTGGTGGAAGTGGCCATTATAAGAAGCGGCCTGTTTTCAGAACTTCGCACATAATAGTTTCGGGAAAGTGTTTCGATCTGGATTTGACGACGTCCTTCTTTGTACTGAATCGAAGCCCTCGCGGAATTCTACGAACATGTAACTTTCCCATCCCCGAACTCCGACGGATTTTCAACTTACGTAACATCTGTGCTATTGCACAACGCCGCAGTGGGACAAATTTGGACGTCCGTAGAGATTAAGGACATATTTTCTACAAGATCAGAACACATGGCACGTATATCCTTCTGTAACATCGTACAGTCAGCATCGATGGACTAGCTCTTGACTGAAGAGAGAGATCGGAGGAAAAGTCAACCGGAAATATCCCTTGAAGGGACTGCAGTGATATTTTGCATCGTTAAGATCCTGGCGTGATTATTTTATCTTCGATCATACAGAGGGGCTAATCTGTATTATTATTTCTACTCTTTGAGGTTTGCAAGTTTATGTTTGACAGCAATGAATATAAATTCATTTGACCTGACGAAGATCTGGCAATGGTGTAGGAAGAGGCGGGGGGGGCAGCAGCTGGGTGGCGCTATCAGAGGGCTTCAGCAGGATGACAAGGAGCCGCTGAACATTTACTCCCCCCGCTCCGTAAGCCTCTCAACCATTTTCGTCGCCGTCCAGGGCGCATTCCGAGCAGAAAGTATACTGAGCACTGAGCATCTCTCCTCATGAATAATTTACCGTCGGGTCTGTAAACTTTGTGAACTGTGGATACTAGGTCACGTAAACAGCACCGTTTCAAAAGAATGAACAGAACGCTGGGTATGTAAACTCGACCAATAAAGAGTTCATGGCATATGAAAGGCTCCAACGCGGTAAAGGACCCTCTATAAGCCTGAAACTATGACCGATCTCCCGCATTGTTACTGGTCAGTGGCGAAACTGATAACGTCTGCCTCTGAAGAGAGGCAGCGGGGATCTGGGATGGCTGGATGTTTCGGCTGTTTTTGTGACTTAAATATTCAGAAGTTTTCCGACGCCGTAATGTTCAGACTAGTTCAGTAAACTCCGCACCCAAGCCTTATAATTCGTCTTGCATTCGTGTTGGTTCCCTCAACCTTGCAACCTCACATACCTCCATTTCCAGGAACCGCATCGTTCAGAGAGACGAACAGCATGTGTTCGTTCTTACACGTACAATGGTAACCTCTGCCAGCGCCGGCGTAGCTTGTGTCGGACTGGTATCTGTCGGATTGGTAGTACGACAGGAAGTGCTACTAGACCCAACTAAATCGGCCCGACAAGTCTGTCATTAACGGACCGCCTGTTGTATTTTAATTATTCTGCTTCGACGTGTTTATCACATTATCAGGGTTTGGTCCACGCATGGAATTAATAACACAGGACATCCACTAAAGTCATTCAGCGTTTCAAATGATGGAATTACAGTGCACCCTGTCTCTAATATCTAATGGGATATTGTTATGGCAATTTTAAGAAGCGTTGGAACAGGGGTATGGGTATTGGGGCTGCAGCCACCCCAATATTCCGGTCTGGGGGGGGCTATCCCCTGGAGCGGCGTCCCCCAATATTTCGGGGTTGTACAGCTCACTGGAATGTGTGCCGATGTCCACTATTTATTTTTTGTTTTATTCAATTTTGAACAAAGGCCCGAAGCATTTATATTTTTGCTCAACTTCATGAAAGAGGGGCCCATTCAGGTTTATGCCTATTTAGAAATCTTAAATCGCCTGACCATGTATCTAGCCCTTTTAGGCTTTTCCGGGAAGTCACAAGCTTAAATCCTTCACGAGGAACATTTTTGAGTAGAGATGGATGCCGGGCCGGCTTAGGCTCTTTCAATCTATTTCATATCATCTATTGTAGTTTTCAGGAGATAATGAGCACATTCCATGGGGGCAGTGATAGCCAGCTTGGATGACCTGTTCCTATGTGCGTAGTCTGTTCAGGATTTTTTACGCAGGTTATTGGCAGGATCTTGCTGGTTTTTCGTTTGTTTCAATGTGTTTTTCGAGGATGCCACACACGATTCAGATATGGATTTTATTAGAAAGGATCTTTGAGGGAGCGCCAGAGGGTTGATGGGGGAGGGGCTATACTAGTTTTTGTTGTCCGGACCGACCCCTAATTTGCATCTCTTGCCCCAATGGTCCTGTCCCCAATGACCTTGCCGATCCTACGCATGTGTCAATCATTAATACAGCTGCCTACTCACTTACACGTTTGTACCACAGGCCAAAAACCTGATTTGACGAAACATTCATGCTCGAGGTCTAACGTACTTCCGAATGCGCTCTCTGCGTTGATGTCCGGTTGTCTGCGCGTGCAATGCGTCATTGTCAGAACAGGCATAGGATCGGCGACTCGTGACTATTCTTTTTGAGAGCGTCCACTGTCCATCCAAACATAAATACTCCTGAGGTATGTACATGTAATGTAAAGTGTGGCTAAAAGGAATTAAGGGGCGTCCCTGTGAACTTGTTCGCAGAGAAGAGCACTGTTGCCACCGCCTGTGTCAGGAGCCAGACCAGCCCTCCTCCCCCTCCCCCTCTCAGAGCCGGCGGAGATCACAGAGTCCGGGGAGTCCTGGCACTTATAACTGCGTCAGTTCAAGCGTTAACACTCCACACGCAAAGACAACCTCACCACAGAGGAGATCTCCCAGAAATTCTTAGAGTTCCAGTCTAACAACACTGGCAAAACCTTCATTTTCACCGACGGCTCTAAAATAGGCGAAAGAGTAGGCCTCGGCATCTGGGGGCAAAATATTTGCCTCCAAAAACGACTTCCGGACAACTGCTCAATCTTTACTGCCGAGGCTGTCGCCATTCTAGATACACTAGCCCAGATTAGAACCCTAAATATTAATTCAGCCGTCATCTGTTCAGACTCTAAATCTGTCTTGCAAGCTATCAATAACGTGGTCAACCCCAGCCATCACGTAATAGCAGATATCCAGAAGGCTATCGACGATATCCCAGATGTCTCCTTTCTTTGGATCCCAGGCCACTGCAAAATTCTCGGAAATGAAAAAGCCAAAAAGTCTCTAGAACTCAGAGAGGTCGCACGTCTCAAATGGTCCGGAGACGATAGCAAAGCTCTCCTCCAGAACCATATCCGGAAGTACATCCAAAATGAATGGACCACTAACCACAGCGCCCATTTATTCCATATCAAGCCTAACATCGGCTACTGGCCCAGCTCCAACCAAAACAGTCGTCGGCGTGAGGTCATCCTGACCAGACTCAGAAGCGGACACACCAAATTAAATGCCTATGGGCGTGTAGGTACCTGTGGTACCTGCTCTGCCATGGAAAATCCCTACTATATCCTCATCGACTGTCACCAGCACGACGCCCATAGGCAGCCCATGCTAGATTATTGCCGCATCAGAAACATCCCAGTAAACCTTTCCACTCTTTTCGGCAATGATCACCCTGAGCTGCTGGACAAGCTCTTTACATTCCTGAAGGCTTCTAGGCTCGAGAGCTTTATCTGAACGTCTATGGTGGCAGGTATGGAAAATACCTGCACGCGAATAGCACCCCTCATATTAGAAATAACAATTACACTATAAACGTCCCTCTGACAAATTTAAACAATAGGTGCTTCAAACTAGGTTTTAACTGTCTGGTCCTAAGGTATGGTAGACTCAGAATAACTCCCACCATAGGAAAAAACAAAAAAAACAAACAAAAACAAAAAACAAAAAAAACAAAACAAAACAAAACCAAACCAAAAAAGTTCAACTAACCAACTAACCCTACCTAACCATCCGTTCATATTTGCTAACCAACCAACCCTAACTTAAGGACTACGAACTATACTAACCACATCTAAGACTAACAACTAACCAACTCACACCCCTCCCTAACACTCTATCTGTTCTATTACCCTTCTCTCTTCCTCTATGCGGCGGCTACCCAGCCAGAGAGGGTGCTGTAACCTCATCTCCTGGTTGCAGGATAAAGACCCGCGGCATCACGTCATGGTGCTTGCGGGTATTTCTAATAACCCAAAATTATTCTTTTTCAATGGAGGAACTCGAGTAACGTAAGCAAACGGTTATTCGATAACAAGGAACAAAATTCAAAAAACTAATCTTTACGCTGACAAGCCTCTTCACGTACCCTTTTAAATCCTACCTGTGCCCCAGGCTCGGCATCTCTGCCGTAGCAATCCCCTTCCCTCGCAAGTGTTGCTACACTTCGCGACCCATTCCTTGAAATAAGATTCGTCCCTTTGTTCTGCGACATTAAAGTAAACACCCCTCCCGGAAAATTCTCCCCCACACTTTAGAGGCGGGCAAAGGTGCTTTGCACAGAACGCCTTATAAAAAGCCCTTAACTAACTAACTAACTAACTAGCGTTAACGCTCCTGGCCAGTATCCAAACCAAAGGAGGCACCGTGCGGCCACGGGCGCACTCTGTAATTGATGTTGCATTGTCTTTTGGAACTTCGAGCGCATGGGTAGCGTTCGCCGAATTTCAACGAGTCCCTTCTGGAACGAGTTCGTTTTGACATTGCCCCGGGATAAGTTAAGGGCTGTATTGGCCCTTTTCCTTTGAAAACAAAACCCTCCCGTTTATTAGTTTTCGATGGTGGGGTTTATGACCAGCCGACAACTCCTTGTACTTTGTACCCAAGAGTGACTTCATTTGGTGTGAAATGTTTTAGGATTTCTTTTAAGCATCAGCTGATTAGATAGGTGCTCAGTACCGCTTCGTCGCATTAGTTCGCCAAGGCGTCGTGGAAACTAAGTGGCCGATTCGTGTAATTAAATTGTATAACATTTTTGGTGGAATTTTATTCTACTGATCTCATTTAAAACAATCTCAGAAACTGGATCCAGGACCATTGATGGCTGACTGATTACCTCCAATTGTACAGACTTTGACTCAAGCAGTTTGAAATGAGCGTGCATTTAATTTGTTACTTGTGCTCAGAATGCGGAACGTCGTGCCATTTCGTGACGAAACAATGCAGTGACCTGGCGGAACTGATCAGGAAATGTCTAGCGTGAGGCGCTTTCGTGACTTGCAATCTGGGGACCACGGATGTAACCACCGATGTAAACAGTGCTTTTATCAGCAGGGTAGTATGGTGCGCTGTTTTTGTGCCGTTACGGGAGAACGGGAGCACCTGGAATACCCGGCCACCACCCACCTAAAATATGGGAACACACATCGTTGATAGGTGCCCCCCTTCCTATGAATGTTTATACCTATCTACCTGAAGTTTACGGGGCGTTGTTTCACAGACAATGCACAAATGGACAACTACAGCTTCAAATAGGTTTAGCCACTCCTTCTAGTAGAAGATATAGAGAGAACACATACTCTGAACTTGTAGAATAATCGAGGAATTTGTGCAGAAAGTAGGCCTAGACAGGGCCGGTGCTTGAATTGGTAAGGCTAACGTTAGACATTTTAGGAATTTTCACCAAAACTTAGGCCACGCTAATTCAGAATGTGACTAGTCATTTCTCGCCCCGGGCATCGTGCCAAGAAGATTTGCCGTCGGTTTTATATCTTTTCCCCCTTCCTTTTAATGTAGCTTGCATAAGAATATGCGTTTGACGCACTCTGCCAGCCTAGCTACCGCCTACTGCCGGCAACCGACGAGGAAAGGTACATTTCACTTTCATCACGAGAAGATTGAGAAAATACCGACTGGTAGAATACAAAATAAAGAGATAGCAAGAAAAAGACAAAGGTGAAGCGAGTCCCCAAACGGGAAGGATAGAAACTCAGTGACGAAAGGAGGTAATCAATATATTTTATATTTTAATGTTTGAGCGTCATCTGAAATTGCTATCAACCAGTGAAAGCTAGCTCTTAGGTGATAAGTGGTTTCTAGGCGGGGACAGCCGTTCCCTCCCCCTCAGACCACGGGCTTGATTTTTTTGTGAATGGGGTGCCCAAATTTGAAATCAATTAATAACTATTACGTCGAAGGTGATAGTATGCTACAAAGAGTGTTCAAGGCTTCACGTAGGGCTGTTCAACTGTCGAACACCATTTTAAAGTTAATAAAATGAAAAACACGAAAATATAAAGAATACCTCAACGCTACATCGACGTTCCTTGACTGGGGGTGCCCGGTCATTTTTTCTTCTTTGGTTTGCCCCCCACACCTACCGTTTAATTAACTGTGGCAAAATCTTTCACCACGTGACTATTTTCTACTTTGGTTTGCCCCAAAACCTACCCGCTGGATCCGCTTCTGCATCGCCTAGCTCCACCAGAGGGAGCTACATCGCCTGCACCGTGCCACCCCTTCTCTAGAGCACATCTCGGCCAGGAGACTTCAGATCCAAGCCAGGTCACATCCCAAGTGCCGCCGCCAAATCCACGCTAACCGCCCCGCACCATGGCTACCAATCCAAAGAGGTACAATCTGTTCCCGAAAATGCGACTCAATCAACAAAACCAGGACTCCAAAACTCTGCCCATATCCGAAACTTCCTGGCTCTTGCAATCAATCCAATCCAATATGATCTGCCACAATTTAAAAATTTAATATATTCAGGTATCCAATCGTGTACCTCTTCGCACCACGTCCTGTTCAAAATGGCGGGCGCGCCCTGAAACCAAATACATAGCCTGGTCATGTTTATTACCCTGGTCATACTTATTGTTGAACATGACCACGCCAGTTTGGCTCCAAAGAATTCACTACCTAAATACCTGACTAGCGACCGCTGGTCTCCGGCAGCGACTCCCTACGGCAGTGTCCCGATCCTGTACGTGGACGGGCTGCCTCTATCTCAGACGGTGGCCATCGCCCGCTACGCCGGCACCATCTCCGGCCTGGTGGCCTCCACGCCCTTCAAATCGGCCATCGGAGACGAGGTGGCCGACACCACCGCCGAGATCGTCACCAAGTACTTCGACAACGTGTAGGTAGAGAGAAAGAGAGAGAGAGAGAGAGAGAGAGAGAGAGAGAGATTGATTATTGGGGCTTAAGGGCGCACCAACCTTAGTGGTTATATAGCGCCCAGATCAACTAAGGCCAATGCCTTTAATAACCTCTTCCTGAATACATGTTTATGGTCTGTTCCAAGCGGTTAGGATTGCAGTAAGACAAGCACTCGGTAAAAATGAAAATCTCCCACGTTCCCATCCCCATCACCGGGTGGACATACAGTCACATAGATTAAACATCCACAGCAAAACGTCAGCACTAACCAGTAAGCTCCACGCTCTGCACCCCTGAGCAGAGCAATCACCCTGGGTCATATATGACTGTGAAACATATGGCCCTGAGAAAATCGAGGATCTGACTGATCATATCAGCATTCCTACCTATCAAATCAATCAGTGCCAGTTCTTGTTCTCGGGGGCCAAAGTACCTGTTTCTTTCTAGGTCATAGTCAGGGCACGACACCAGTGGATGGATAATGGATGATTGGGACATGGATGGATGGATGGCACATGGATAATTTGGAACGGGATGTGACGACACCCGCGACCCCAGTTGGCAGGATGGGTTTCGCCCCACGCCTTCGGGTAAGGGGCCAAATCGAAACTGCCATCCTCATCCTTTCTGAGCCTTCCTTACTTCAAATCCTACCAAATCTTCGTTCCTTGATTCCTACCGTCCTAAACTCCCTGCCTATCCAGTTTTTCCCGTCTCCCCGGTCGTGCCGTGGCTGGCTGTGGTCTGATCTTTCCAGCACCTTTCCAGCGACGTGTTTTCTGGTTACCTGTGTTCTCTTGTTTAGTTGCTTTTATTTAGTTTCTGTCCACTCCTTTATTTTATTTCCGTTGCCGATGCTCAGTTTGCACTAGCAGCCTCATCTCTGAGGTGCTCCTGCCGTTTTAAGGGTGTAGAGCGCCCACATAGGCCGGAATCCTTGCTTTCAGTGTTCCGGCCTATGCCCCGACGACTGGTAGATAGGATCCTGGGGGTCTGAGGTTCCCCCTGCTCGGAGCCTATTGCAGAGAGAGAGAGAGAGAGAGAGAGAGAGAGAGAGAGAGAGAGAGAGAGAGAGAGAGAGAGAGAGAGAGAGAGAGAGAGAGAGAGAGAGAGAGGGGGGGTCGAAATATAATTTTGAGGCTCGGGAATCGAGCCTTTGAGGCTCGGGAATCGAGAGGCTTTGAGGCTCGGGAATCGAGAGGCTTTGAGGCTCGGGGATCTGGGATAGAGCGTTTGACTCGAAAACTGTTTCTGGCTATTTTATCTGCCGTATTTTTTTGGCAGGCACGTCACGAACTGTTTTTTTATGAACCATATGAAGGGCCCGAGTCACTAACTTAGAGGAAATAATATCTATATTCTGAAGCCACTTTTCATGCCATTAGCTTCGAGAAGGATGCTGAGAAGAAGGAGGCTGGCGAGAAGAAGTTCTGGGGCGAGTATCTGCCCAAGATCCTCTCCGTCTGGGAGCCCCGGATCAAAACTAAGTTCCTCACCGACGACAAGGTCAGTCATAGGACTGCTGTTGCAGGCTGGCAGTGGTATTTTGCGCGTCAAGATCGTAATCACTTAGAGGAGAAGATGTAGACATAATTGAACAATTTTCAAAACTGTCCTGTGGTATCACAATGAGAGGCTTTGGAAGGCGTTGCTTATATTTTAGTCGAAGTAAAAATCCATTCTGAGGTACTTGCTATTGCAACTGCGCACGTATTGTATATGTTTAACAATGCAAAACATTAGGTCTATATCATTAACAATGTTCTATGCATGACGCTATGTTTTAGCCTCGTCCTGTTGTGTTTGACCTGGTTTTCTCTGTTGCCAGCCAAGCTGGGCGGACGTCTTCATGGGCCACTGGCTGTCGCGCATGCAGGAGGTTAGCCCTGACGTACTGAAGCCTTACCCCAACCTGGCCAAGGTGACACAGAACGTGCTGGACCTGGAAGGCATCAAGGCCTACCTGGCCAACCCGCCCAAGTACGCACTGCCTCTGTAGAAGCGCAGCAGTACAAGCCAACCAAGCCGTCCAAGCTCCAGGGTTTGAGCCTCTGACTTTGGCTGGCTCACATGTGTTGCTCTTCAGTTCATGAGCGGTGGATGTACCCTGCGAGTGTGGTTCGCCAGATGGCAGTAGCGAAGCTGCTGACGTGACATGGTGTGACGGAGTGAAGCTGCCGACGTGACATGATATGACGGAGTGAAGCTGCTGACGTGACATGGTGTGACGGAGTGAAGCTGCTGACGTGACATGATATGACGGAGTGAAGCTGCTGACGTGACATGGTGTGACGGAGTGAAGCTGCTGACGTGACTGATATGACGGAGTGAAGCTGCTGACGTGAATGGTGTGACGGAGTGAAGCTGCGAAGCATGACAAGAACAGGTAATATGATGTGGCAGAACAGCGGAGTTAAACCTCAGTGTTCTGCTCTGTTGCGGAAACGTTTTGGGGAGGCTGAAGGATAGATGGACACAGAGTCGGACGTACAACGTCCCGCACGGTACGGTTATCTCAAAGATTTAGGTGAGCTAGAATTTCTACCAGCTCGAAGCTCATTTTCCATCTAAGTACATAGTTTTTTATGTTTATGTCTTTGGCGTAGGTAACGTACGTAGTGCCCGCACATTTTTAGTGATATGACACTGTACTAATTAGTTAATTGAACCAATAAAACATGTAAGATGTTTTCTTTGGCGATTCCTTCGCCTCGCTTTGAACAATGACGTTGACTCGCGCACTACACTTAACATTTCGATTATTGCAACTTAAAATAAGAAGCGTGGATCTTCCAGAGGTTGCCTCGCCTGTCACATGTCAGTGCCGGATCCAGGACTTCGTTTCGGGGGGCAGCTGGGGGCTCGCACCTCTCCCGCCATTGCCTCAGAACAGCCTCCGGCTATGCATCAACTGTAGACACTCGGACATTGGGGGGGGTTGGGACCCCTATCCCCTCTTGTATCCACCAATGTCACGCGTCGTTTGTTTTTTATTGTTTAGTCATTTTTGCCGCTGCTCGCGACACAGGAGTCTTGAGGTGAAAAAACCAGCCAGCCTGACTTGCTGGCACATTATCCTCGAAGACAAAGTGGTCACCTCAGGCTACACGTCTTCCATGCCGCTGCAGCCAGACATCCAGGCAATGCATCCGCTTTGTCAAATGCCTGCACTTGGCGCACCACTGCAATGTTGTGGATTATTATCACTGGGTATGTCCGGGCACCCCGAATGTAACGTCGAAGTAATGCTAAAATATCCTTTAGAGTTTCGTGTTGTTCATTTTAGAAACGTTAAATTGATTTTATGCGATTCAACAGGCCTGTGTGGAGCTTGAAACGCGGCTTGTTTTATTGTCCCTATCAATATGATGGTTATCGAAAACTTTAAATGCTGGTGCCCCTAACCAGAAGCAAAGTGCGCTCCGCTGTATCCGGCGTCTATACGAACCACTTGCCATCAGGAAATTCGGGAAAGGTAACAGAGCAGAGCCAACGCCGCAAGCAGGCGTTGAGGGCGATGCGGACGAATAATCCGCGCAAGCCGTACAATGCTTACATAAATTCCAACAGAACCAACCCGCGGCTTCCCATACGCGGCGTGAATTACCGTTCAGTTGTTGTACGTACACCATACGTCTTACAGCCCGGCGTTTCGGCCATTGTCTGGTGGCGCAGTATCGCGCAGCCGCCGACGATAACTGACCGATCGTGCGGTCTGCCATTGGCTGCCGTTTCATTAGCCTAAATGGATTAGGCGCGGGCATTAGACTGCGACCACGTAAGCCCATCAGACGTGAATTGGACACTGCCCTCCATAACAGGCCATTTTTTAACATGTTAACTGGGGGGTTATTTGCCCCCAGTGCCCGGAAATTGCCCCCCCCCAGTGAAATAGACAGATGATTTAAAATTGACCAAATGCAGACTCGCCTAACGAAAATAAAACAGAACACCACCCGATAGTTATAACTTTGTTCTATTTCTGGTCCCAAGTTGGCAATCCACAAAAATTGTGTTAAAAACTTTCCACCCGTGGCTGTCTACTCCATCGTGCGAGGACAAAACAAAGCGCGTAGTTACGGGAAATCCCGGCAAAGCAGCCTCAGCATCAACTAATCACAACGCTGGAGAAGAACTCTGGCCTACAGCCAATCAAACATCCTGTTCTATCCGACCGGAAGCCCTCATCCCAGCCAGTACCGTGACATTGCATGATCTCATTTCACACGCAGTCAGTTGTCAGCGCTAATAGCTCGTTCGTGGATTAGACGGGACACGGTGTAGTCAAGGTGAAGACTGGTTGCTAGTGTGGCGGTATGAAGTGCTTAGCCTATTTATTTATTATTGTGGTGGTAGCATACATAATCGTCGCCACCGGCAAAAAAGTGAGGGGGCCAGCCAAACTTCAACCTGATGCTGACAGCAGACTTTCCACGTTGGTGCCAAATCTTTTCGAATTTGGGCTCCTCGTTGCCTTCCGCAGCAGCTGGTTATACAAATTGCCGGTTTACTCACATTTTGACTGAGATCGGGAAATTGTTGGTCAAAAAGTGGGGGGAGGGGGTGTTTGATGATCCCAAAAAATGTTCTGGTTATGTGGATAAAGTCATTCTATGGCCACGCAGGGTTATAAGGACACCCCTGGCTTCCTATTAGATGGGTAGTGTGCTAAAAATATTGCGTCAAGTCAATATCAAACTGTCAACAATTAGTTTTAAACAGTGATACAAGTCACTTTTTCTGGGTCTTATGACTACCGCTAGGGGTCGTTTTAGCCTCAAATCTGGCTTTTGTGGTGTTTATTTGGCTATTTTAGTGGAACTAAAATTTTGCCCCTCTTTGGCCCTTTTTCTAACTCGGTTTGACATTTTCAGCTGAAAAAACCTGGCAGCCCTGGGCAGCATCTATCATCTCTAGACTTGGAATAACTAAAAAATTGAGAAAAATTTTTTAACTCTAACGGTTCTAAGTTTTATTAAACCCCCTCAAAATGGGGTCTTGACCCCTTGAAGACACTATAATGGCCAGCACAAGAAATGCCCCCCACTGACTTTTCCTTAAAAAATGTCCTGCTCCATAAGCACCGTCGCCGGAAAAAAATTGCAGGGGGCAGGAGCGTAGCCAGGGGTGGGGGCCACAAGGAGCGCGTGTCCCTAAACCCCTTGTCCTGTAATCGATCCAAAACAGTTGTGTTTTGGTTACTTTCATGAGATTACGGTGCTATTTTTCCGGTTTTAGCCGAGTTTTTCTTCTCCGTCAATGCTTGTTTTGCGTTTTTCTAGGACCAAAGCTGCCCAAAAGTTTAGATAAACTAAAAAGGCTACGTTAAAAGTGGCCTCTTCCTCCCGGGGTGCCCCTCAATGGTGATGTGCCCCACCATGCCAAAGTTTTGGCTGCACCCCTGGGGGGAGGGGAAGCAATCATAAACCTCCTACTGACAAACAACGTTCCCGTTAGAAACAACACCTCGGTGGACTCAGGCTCCCTGTCATACCTTCCCGACATACCTACTAGATACAGGGCCTTCCGAAAGTTTTCAAATTGGCTAAATTCTGGAATTCTTCATGAAATTTGAAAGGGCATGGCCCTTTTGTCTTCCCCTTTTCCGACGCATACAGTACCCTCAAATGTGTCGCCACAGTAAGCTCCTGGCCTCCATGCATTTTTTTTTTTGTTCCCAAAAAATCAGTTTCAGCCAATTTGAAGAAGAAAAAACAGGAAGTTTCGGAACCAGCATGTGGGAAAGCAACAAACAATCGAAATTCGACAAATTTTTTGAGGTTCTAGAGGGAATATTTTATTGACAGGAAAAGGTTAAATATTGACTATCCCCCACTTTTTGTAGATGCGCGAGTAAGAGAGGGGGCTAAAATGCGATTTCCGGCAGAGCTTTTAAAGCGCTACTCAGCCGGTTTCGGTTTTCGGCAAGTATGCCCATGGCATGTAGTGCGTTTTTAAAGCCGGTCTTGGTGACCAGGGACGGCGGATTCCGGGGGCAGGGCGTGCAGTTGCACGCCCTGAAAAATTGAGGGTGTGCAAAAGTATCTTTTGCACACCCGGATTTGACATGGTCCGAGGAGGCCGGGAGCCACCCCCCCCCCTCCCCCGGATTTGGGCGGTACTCCCAGGAGTTGGCCGGCGCCCCCGGTCGGTCAAGAGAAAATCAGACTTAAACACCGCCTACCTGAAGAGGTAGGACCCTCTGTGTCAAATAAAATATATTTTCAAATATGAATGGCGCCACCTGACATCAAAGCCGCTTCATGGAGAGTAAATAGGCACCCCCCACGAGAGAAAAGACGTCCCTCTGGATAGCAAAGGTGCCCCTTGGACAACGGAGACCTCCTTGGACGGAAAATGGCGCCCTCTTGGAAGATTAACGGCGCCCCTGGATAGCATAGGCACCCCTTGGTTAGCACAGGCGCCCCTGGACGGAAATAGCCCCCCCCCCAGAAAAAAACGGCACCCTTGGATAGCATAGGCGCCCCTGGTCAGAAAAGGAGCCCCTTGGACAGTAAAAGCCCCCCCCCCCACACACACACAGAGCAAAGGCGCCCCCTTGGATAGAAAAAGGCGCCCCCTGCGGATGGAGGCACCCCCCTTCCGAAAATCTTGCACACCCGCTCAAAAAGGGAATCCGTCGTTCCCTGTTGGTGACCGTTGCGCCTTAGGGGGCTTGTAAATTTTCTGTCACAAAATATCGAAGCATAGGACCAGAAACACATCTGTGAAATCCTCACCAGCGCGGAGACACGTTGGATGCACAAGCAGATCCGAGGCTTCCGATCGGAGGGGAGGGGGTGGTAAAACTATCAGGATGGAGTCAAATCTTATCTCGGGGGCGCCGATACTCGCTTCCTGGGGGAGGGGAAACCACATTCCAGGGGGCGCCGTAACCATTCCAGGGGGCACCGAGGGTTGATGTTGGAGGGAAGTGCCCCTCCCCCAATTCGCCTATGGTTAGACGTTAAAACTACCTGTGGCCATTTGCCAAAATCACCTGACTTAGATCTTGAACATACCGCCCTGGAAAGGAAACAACAGTCACTTCCTGTATCTGAAGCCCAGCACCTCATGCACCTGTCTGCCCTGACGCCGAGCACCGCCGAAAAGGCCAGCGGCCATGCCTCAGCGCCTTCGGTCTTGACTCGAAATGTCGAGTCATGCTGCGTGCCGCCGAGTCATCGTGAGACGGGTTGTGCGTTCAGGCCTCTCCTTGGACCAGCGGCGTAGTCAGACACGCAGCAAGGGGGAGATGTGTTAGTCAAGAGCGGCGTGGATTTTTGAAAATGTTCGGTGGTGCCAAAGTTGAAATGATGTCAAGAACCGCAATATCAAATAGCGATTCTATGATATAAAACGTGTTTTAGCCTTCCCACAGGCCTGTTTAACTGTCTGACACTTTTTTGAAATCCGTAAAATAAAACAAAAACACGAAAAGGTAGAGGGTATTTCGACACTACTTTAGCGTTTCATTTAAGATACCCGAGCACCCTCACAAATATATTAATTTTCACCCACGCTAGCCAAGTACCTAGAGTAAGAGCTTACTCATACGAGAACTTAAGGGTGCGTTATCAATGTTAACCCCATGAGAGCATATTTCGTGAAATATCTCGTAAAGTAACGTGGCTATCGTCGTGATTTTTTCACCACAAGTAGATGACAAATGTATCTTTATGGCGGTTTCTCTTTTAAGCCTGACGCATTTCTAGTTTTGGTATAATTTACAGTCCTTTTCAAATTTTTCAAGCGTAAAGTTTGAATAACTTTTTACATAATGTCATCATTGAAATGGTGTGGGTGGGCCTATGTTCTACGAGTCAGTCTCCACAACTCTGTTGTTCTACTTTTTTAATTTTTGTATTCTAAGAAAGATATAAGAAGCTGAAATTTGAAAGCGTTATCCAAAAATTCCGAGCAAAAATCGGGAAAACGAAAACAACAGAGTTTTGCGGCTATCTCTTCTTTACCATTCCCATACAAAATCAAAAACAAAAACAGCTCAGCGAAAAAGTTATTTCAAATTTTATAAAACTTTCCCAATAGATGGCGCTAGCAGTACCGGATTCGAATGAGTGGCCGCTGTGGCAGGTCTGTTCATTCATGCTTTGGCGAATGGGACGGGAGCAGTGGCATAGCCAGACATATGTCAAGGTAGTTAAAATCAGAGAAACTGCAGTTAGAAGCAAAAGTGAATATATCCACGAAAGTGGATAGGAAATATTGAATAAAATGAGAGCGTGTAGCCTGGTCACCTCTTGGCTACGCCACTGGCACACGGACACCTGTTTACCGGCGTGACCGGTGCCTCTGCGCCTCGGGCGCGCGCCAGTCACGTGACAGGTGACTGAGGACGGGATCCAGCTGCTGAGGTCCTGCTGAGGGACAAGGACGTCTCCATTGAGCAGTGCCGGATCCAGCCGGTCGGTTGGGGGAGGAGGCAAACCAAATTCGCAATAAAAAGAACGTCACGCGGTGAAAAATGTTGCCAAAATATAACTTGACGGCAGGTTTTGGTAATACCAAAGGCGAAAGGCAAAAAATGTCACGGGGTGAAAGATATGCGCACAAGATGCGTGTTTTTGCTATCCATAGCCCAATATTTACACTGAAGTTGACTGGTTCTGTTTGAAGTTTAGAGTTAAAGCAACAAAATCCCGCTTATGAAAACATAAATAACATTGTTTTACCCGGAGATTTTCCGTTTGGGGAGAAGGGAAATGCCTTTTTACCCCTCCCATCTGGATCCGCTACAGCCATAGTGTTAGCATTGACTTTGACTACCGTGTTGTCAAATCAAATGTTTGAAATGGGGAGGGGGGGTTGAATATGAATGCATTGTAATAAAACAAAGGGATTTACCCTAAATAATATTACATGATACCGGGCGTCAAAACTGTTTCGGTTTTTACCACTCCAACATTCAGTAATTTCAGCAAGGTATTCTCTAATTGGATTGATGATCTAAACGAGAAATGGGTGAACTTTAATGCTGTGTCAATGAGCTTTTGTCTTTGAAAAACTACCAAGAATCTATAAGGGTGCATCGTAACTGCTCGTACCCAGAAGTGAAATCTAGGGGCTGATGTTTCATCATTATAAGTCAACCTAACAATTTGCTGTCCTAAAACCATGATCAGTGTTCCTACAATCACCATACTGAGCTCCCAAAACGTCAGACTTCACCCGACCGATTATCCAATTATAATTGATGATATTTTTCTAACTTCTGCATTCCACTGCCGAAAGAAATAACGACTTATCTTATAAAATAATATTGTGATAATAATACGAAAATGGTTTATTCGGGCTTTCAGATGTCCCTGAAAAAAATACGTCAAAATTTTAGAATGACTAACCAACCGAGCAGAGAAAGAGCGAAAGAGAGAAGGGGGACAAAAGGCCGATGGCAGCATTTATCTCTACAGGGGAGCCTCGCTCAGGGGGTGATTTTACGTCGAAAGCATCCGAAGTGCAGCCCAAAATAAAATTCGGATTATTTAATTGGAATGGTGTTTCAAATCAAAACAACTAGGTATGTACTATTCGTATATAAACGCAAAATGAATAAAATGAATCAATTTTGAAATTGGGCAGGAGGAAGAAATTGGGACGACGCTTTACAGTTATCACACATGTGTATTAACTAAGAAGTCTCGTTAAAAACATGAATCGAGTTTTGAGAATTCTATCAAAAGTTTTACATTACGATTGCTGTAATTTCGAAATATATGATTGACTAATAAAGCATGCATAACATGATCAGGGTGACTGAGCATCATACTCTGCCGATGGCTGCCACATGGTGCTACGTTTTTGGACCCCAAAACCGTCAATTATGAGCAGACCCTACACTATCAGCGTCATGGATGCGGTTTAGTGCCCATGCAATAACACAGAAAATCATGGATCTGTCGACGTGATCCTTGTTACAATTGATCCCATAGATCCGACGGAGTGAAGCTTGTTTTTCATGATATACAAAGAAGATTCAGCACAAAGTCGTAACTTGTCAAATGCATTCCCGTGTTCACTTCCTTGCTTTCGCTCGTAAGCTCACTCCTTCTGACGACCACATTTCCAGCACATCCTTTCTTTCTAGTCTTACCTTCTCTTTTGGGCCAGTGAAGGTAACAAACAGGCGGCTGAAATCAAAAACAGAGTCTCAGGTGAGACTAGGCCACTTCACTTCCAGCAAAAATGTATATTTTGTTTTTAACGGATTTGGGGGCACAGGAAATGTTCTAGTGTAATTAACTGGTAACAAAAATGGGCCAGAATCTGGTTAGCCTTTCGTTTTGCTGTGGAAAATGTCGTGTCAGAGTTGGAAGCTGAAGGTGTATGGTCCCTTTTACTTTCTGGGCAGTTGCGACCTGCCTGGCCGACGCTGGATGGCGCACATTGTTCTGCAACCAGACAATATGAGCCTTCATGAGTCTCCTAACATATGATAGGCTACTGAGTTGGAGTTTTGATAAGTAATATGGCTTTATATTTTGCACACCTTTGTTTTAAATGAGTGTCCCCGCAAATTTTCAATTATTTGGTCAATTTTGGACATCCGTTCAAAATTTCGTCGTAGTCAGGTCACTGCCTGCGGTCGAAAAATCAGGCTGAAGTAAATTTTGCATAGTCGCAGCTCATCAAAAATTGTACCGGAAAGCTACGTGGGTGTATTTTCGAAGTAATATTGACATAATCGAGCATTCTAAACATATCTAAAGTACAAAGGAAGAATACGTTGTTCAAACGTTGATAAGTTTTGAAGTGCTGCGGCGAGGAGCATGATGATGAGTTACTAAGATGTTCCCTGGCCTCTCCCCTCGAATCCGGAAATGCAAAAAACACTGAAGATTATATATTCGGGCACAGCCCTTCATCAGAATCGTGGAGTAAATATCAATAATTCTCAGTCCAAGTATAGCCAGACCTCGAATTGAGCTTCACACAAAAATGCCTTTTAGAATGAATCGTTAAAAATAAGATTGGATGTCGTGACAACAACGATATTGGTACCTCTAACCTAAAAGCAATGCCGACAATACGACAAACCTAGACCAGTATTTGTGACAGACTTTTCTATTATTTCAGCCAAACACCAGCTTTTGATTAACAATGAAAAACTCGCTGAAGTACCTTAATCTGTTATTTGAATATTTCTGTTCTTCTTATTTACTTTTTTCCGTCGACTGCAGCTAAAATGCTAACCAAAAACTACCTATTTAGCACTAGTAGACGTGATACTAGATCGGTGTAAAGACTGCATACTTTCCCCTTTAACATGATGCTATATTTCTACAATAAAAGCCTCCCTCGAATTATTTAGTTAAGATTGTACCTAGTGGTCAAGGTCAACTTTTTGGAGTTGATAAACCCATTTTCCACAGCCTGCTCCTCTGACCCAACGTTAAGCGTCGAAAGAGTATACGTGTGGCTGCAAAAAAAAACATTATAAATTTTTATTATACTTATTCAACAACCCTTGCCCATAGTATGTACCTCTTAAACAAATGCAACTTTTATAGCTAGTTAATGTGATTGGTGAATACTTTTCTCAGCCTGTACCTCTAGCCCAACGTTAAGTGTCGAATGGGTATACGTCTAGCTGCAGAAAAGTATTATCAATAATTAGTTGCATATTTCAAAAACCTCAACCCCAGTACGTACCCCTAAAATCAAACCATCTCTTTGAGCTAGTTAATCTGATCAATCATTAATAAACCCTTTTTCCCAGCCTGTACCTCTGGCCCAACGTTAAGCGTTGAATGAGTATACATCTGGTTGCAGAAAAGCACCATCAACGATAAATTACCTAAAAAAACCAGAGCCTTACCTGTGACCTAAGTCCATCACTTCTGACTAGTTAAACTAATTCAACCATCATAGCCCTTTTTCCAGCCTGTAAATCGGGTAGTGGGAGTGGGGTGCCCTATTTGGATACGTTAGTCACAGCAGAAACACACGGCCAAAACACTAAGATAGAGACAGAGCTCTACATCAAACCAACCAACTCGGGAATCATCCTCCATAGTACATCTGCCCATCCCACGTCTACGAAACACAATATTATCCGAAACATGTTCCACAGGGCTATGGATAACTCATCGGGCCCAGAGAAAGAGAGAAAAAGTGTAGATAAGATTTGGAATCTGCTTCTAAAAAATGGGTATCATGCAGGGCTTCTCAGGCGTTTGTTGAGGGAGGTTAGACTAGCTAGGACAGGTAACGGAAGGTGCAAGAAAAAGAAAGAAGGCTCAGATTCTTATGATGGGTTCTTGACTTTGCCGTACGTAGACGAACAGCTACTCTGTAAAATAAAAAAGGTCGTAAAGAAATCTAACCTGAAAGTACATATAGCCTGGAAGAATAACAAGAAACTTAAGTCGTCATTGGTTAGGTCAGCCATTTCTAAGCCAAAATGTCCTGGGGGTCAGAGGTGTCATTTATGCAAGTCAGGTTTTAAAGGCGACTGCACACAGAAAAATTTAGTGTATCAAATAGACTGTAGACTGTGTAACCAGGATCAAAACAGGGCTCAATACGTAGGGGAGTCGATGAGGCCCGTCCGATTGCGATTTAACGAACATTTGCGGGACGCGAAAAATAAAACTAGGAACACACCTCTAGGAGATCCTTTCTTCGGGAAACATGCAGCACAGGACACTCAGGCTATATCAGAACCTCTTGAGCTAAAAGTAGTTCATCGGGCACGTGATCATCCAGATAGAAAGATAGCCGAATCCATAATCATTCAGGATCGTCATCCCAGCCTTAACGTACAAGGAACGTCCTGGCCTATTATGCGGGTCTAGGATAGGCTATCACTTAACAGCAGTGGCTTAAGAGGTAAGGGAGGGAACAGCGTAAGTATATGTGTTCTGGGGTAGGACTTCCTTACATTATTGATAGTGTTATTGATGCTAGACGTAAATGCTTTTGAAGTTTAACTTTGGGCCCGATTTACAGGCTGGAAAAAAGGGCTATGATGGTTGAATTAGTTTAACTAGTCAGAAGTGATGGACTTAGGTCACAGGTAAGGCTCTGGTTTTTTTAGGTAATTTATCGTTGATGGTGCTTTTCTGCAACCAGATGTATACTCATTCAACGCTTAACGTTGGGCCAGAGGTACAGGCTGGGAAAAAGGGTTTATTAATGATTGATCAGATTAACTAGCTCAAAGAGATGGTTTGATTTTAGGGGTACGTACTGGGGTTGAGGTTTTTGAAATATGCAACTAATTATTGATAATACTTTTCTGCAGCTAGACGTATACCCATTCGACACTTAACGTTGGGCTAGAGGTACAGGCTGAGAAAAGTATTCACCAATCACATTAACTAGCTATAAAAGTTGCATTTGTTTAAGAGGTACATACTATGGGCAAGGGTTGTTGAATAAGTATAATAAAAATTTATAATGTGTTTTTTTTTGCAGCCACACGTATACTCTTTCGACGCTTAACGTTGGGTCAGAGGAGCAGGCTGTGGAAAATGGGTTTATCAACTCCAAAAAGTTGACCTTGACCACTAGGTACAATCTTAACTAAATAATTCGAGGGAGGCTTTTATTGTAGAAATATAGCATCATGTTAAAGGGGAAAGTATGCAGTCTTTACACCGATCTAGTATCACGTCTACTAGTGCTAAATAGGTAGTTTTTGGTTAGCATTTTGGCTGCAGTCGACGGGAAAAAAAGTAAATAAGAAGAACAGAAATATTCAAATAACAGATTAAGGTACTTCAGCGAGTTTTTCATTGTTAATCAAAAGCTGGTGTTTGGCTGAAATAATAGAAAAGTCTGTCACAAATACTGGTCTAGGTTTGTCGTATTGTCGGCATTGCTTTTAGGTTAGAGGTACCAATATCGTTGTTGTCACGACATCCAATCTTATTTTTAACGATTCATTCTAAAAGGCATTTTTGTGTGAAGCTCAATTCGAGGTCTGGCTATACTTGGACTGAGAATTATTGATATTTACTCCACGATTCTGATGAAGGGCTGTGCCCGAATATATAATCTTCAGTGTTTTTTGCATTTCCGGATTCGAGGGGAGAGGCCAGGGAACATCTTAGTAATACGTTGTTCAATTGTATCTGATTTGCGTTAAATAGCCTAGTTGACCCCGGACGGTGTTTTTACCGGCGTGAGCTGTGTGCAATGACAAGGAGAGGCGGATGACAGGGAACGATATTGAGGGAGCTTGATGTCGAATTAGCCCGCTTGAATCCTGTTCGTACTTTTAGGTACCCAAATAAGCGATTTTTGGGGGCATCTAGAAATTGATTGGCCTATAATCACTTGAAGCAAAAGCCGCCACGAGAGATCTGTCTCAACGAGTGACAGCCAAAAAAATTATGCCCCGGCGTCAGCTAAGATATATGGAAGCCTTCTTCATTTGTTGCCCATCATCCTCCCTCAGCAGAGCAAAACATCCGAAGGCGCGCGAGGTTCTAGAATACGACCTTACCAACAGCAGGAAATGGAGATACCACTGCTACCAGCACAAGTGTAAATGTGAATACATTTTGAGCCATGGCGTTCACGAAATATACCTAGCTACAAAGGGAACTTGCGACGGCTGCTGGATGGAAGACTTTGCTGGATGGAAGCTGACAAAGAACAGAGTGGGAAGGTGACGCTCAGAAAAAAATGAAAGACGCACTCAGTATGCTGGATAATCTTTGGGATGTTGTAGCACCCCACTCCGAAGTGTCTCAAAACTGGTTTTGCACTGGGGTACTGAGTATAAAATTCAAGTTGGGAAATATAGTAGGCGAGTGGAAAGTCCAAACGCTTTAATATTTTGGGAGCTAGTAAAAATTCGATTGCATTCCTTTCTTAAACTTCGCACATTCTTTATCAAAAATTTCCTTGCTTCCACACTAGATGATTTTTATACACTAGGATTATTGAATTATGACAACAAAAGCCAGTGAGTAAGAAAAAGTCAAGGGGAAATTTAGAGCACCTGGGCGTCTCTCTCAACTAAGCATTCTAGGGTTATATCATTGTGCCTCCATCACTATGACCAAGGATAACACTCTCCTTTTACTGGAAAACATACGTTAGAACACTAGGCTCTACCAATATCAGTAACAACCATTTCTGGCCGCCATGAGCTGGAGTGACAATAACTTTCAGGGGAAAAGAAAACAGCGATTGTCCCGGGAGCAGATTTCTCGCGACGACCGCAAGGCAGAAGTTCACTCAACTAGTGTGTCCCCATAGTACACTCCTACTCCTCATAAAGAAAGGCAAACAATTGTGTGAGTTAGATTTCTGTGTCATATATGCCAGCACCTGTTATCGCCGACGCTGTTGACTAGAGTCACTTTTGGGGAGCCATGTGAGGACTTGTGCGTCCCGTTCCTTAGTCCATCAGCTTTATCGCATTCAATGTTCCGAATTTTCGACCGGTAAACTCTCTTCACCCTCGGTGCTTGAAGCTCATGCCGGATGTAATTTTTTGCTGCTGATGTTGCCACTTTGCTGTTTCTTTAGCAAAATATCCGTGTATTTTGCTTTTTGCTGTGATTTATTCACATATTTTGATTTGCTGACACATAACGGTGTTTTCTGTGTCTTTAGACTCCATGAATGTCATCCTTGGACCTGTAAATTACCAGAAAGAGGGTACTTTCTCGCCCAATTGAACTAAGGCTATCCCTGAAATGGTCACGACACTCCTTGAAAGGTGCGGGGGAGGGGTGTTGCATCACCTCCTAATGCTTGCCGGATATTTTAGAAACGTCGTTCAGGTCATAAAAATATTTACGGACTATGTAACACGTATTTTGCGTGTTTCCATCGACATATATTTAGCTCTCAACACCATGGAACTATGGCCTCATGACTGGAGGCATGTGATGGTAATTTGGACGTCAGGACACGTCTTCACACAAATCTCTCGTGGTTCCTTTCCTCATAAAAGGGATATACAAAAATTCAAAAATCCCATAATAATGTGACTCCATTGAATCACATCAATGTTCACTCTAATTCACAGCTGAGGAACTATCCATAAATCACTTAACACGTATTCTATTAATTTTAACTCCCATGGTAATACCTTCTTACGCCCTGTTACAAAGTCTAACAAAGTCGGTTTTGTCCCAAGCAGGTCTTGTGACACAAATTTGGCTGGTCTCCTAAAAACTACGTGGGATTCCATCTCTTCAGGCCATCAGACAGATGTCATCTACACTGACTACTATTCAGCATTCCAGAGCGTAAACCATAAACTTCTCCTCCACAAATTTAAAAAATCCTACAATATTTCCGGACAGGCTTTGAATTGGCTTAAAACTTTCCTGTGCAACCGTAAACAACGAATCATTATCAATGGAAAATGTTCTGATTGGACCCAGGTTCACTCTGGAACACCGGAAGGTAGTCTGATATCTCCGTTGGTCTTTGCACTCTTCATAAATGACCTCCCGGACAACATTCAGACAAATATTCTTCTCTTTGCTGACGATGTAAAGCTCTATCACAAAATCACCGGGTCAGAGGACTCGGAACTTCTTCAAAAGGACCTTGGTTGGCTGGCAGTTTGGTCCAACGATTGGAAACTGAACCTCAACCCATCAAAATGCCGCTCGTTTAGAATCATTCTGAAAAGACATCCAATTCTGGCCCGGTGCAAAATTCAAAACACTTATCTGGATCGCGTAGAAAAGGTTCGAGATCTGCATGTTTGGCTTGACACGAAATTAACCTTTATAAATCACATCGATTACACCGTCAGCAAGGCAAATAGGACGATGGGTGTGCTGATACGATCTCTCCAGACCGGTCGAGCCGGGGAAAGTCTGAAAATAGACCCCATTCTAGCAGCATATTTCGGCAATGTTCGGTCCATTCTTGAATACGATTGCATCATTTTGGGAGGGGCTGCTCAAACTCATTTGGAAAGGCTGGACAGAATTCAGCACAAATTTCTTATGTGGTTAGCTGCCCACATGCATACATCTCGGCCTTCTATTACGCTTTCTTATCACTACCTATTAAATTTATTCAAAATCGCCAGCCTCTCGCAAAGAAGATATCAATATAATTTATGTTTCTTTAAAAAATGATAATGGGCAAGATAGACTCCGCCTTCCTGCTTGGGAGCCTCCCCTTTCACGTCCATCAGCGTCGAACCAGGGGGCACAACTACAAATTTTTCAGGTTCCATTTGGCCGCGTCGAAACTGTAAAGCAAGGTGTTTTTATTTGTGCTTTACTTTGTTTCCATGATTTCACCATCAAGTGTCCCACTAGCAATCCGTTTACCACCACATGCCATATCTTTAAAGGTGCTGTAGTGAAGCACATCAGGCAGCACCTGTTTTGATTATCGTGTGGCTCTTGTTTTAGTCTAAGTTTTAGCGAAAGTTTTTACCTTCATCTTGTGTTTTTGTTGGTGCTTTTATCTACACATCCTGCATACTCACTTTTATTAATGTAGAGTCTTTATGTCATAATTATGTCTTATTTCTACAATGTTTTAATGACACCAAGACTTAGGGCAAGCGCATGACTTTGTTGCCAATCGTAGAATGCCACGGGTATCATTTGTATCATTTCATTGTAAATACCATGTCTTTGTTTTACTTATTCGACTAGAGCTATTAGTGGGTTATACCTGTTGCTTATTTACATGAAAAATACAAATACAAATACAAAACGGTTGCTGACTTCCTGCCCCCTCCCTTTTTCCTGATGTACGTTATGGATGGTCTCTTAAATTTTTCGGAGACCATCCTTCGATACTGTCCTAAGTCAGGGCCTGTAACTTAGGAAACTGCTTCCAATACATTACAAAGGCTTTGGTTTATCTTGAAGTGATGTAGACAGTAAGGGTCTGGACGGGATTGAGACTGTACACGTGTGTTGTTGATTACGACACAAACTATCCTATAATCAGAACTACCTATCGATCACAGTGAGGACAACTCCGCACATAATTGAGGGGTACAACGCCACCCCCCTCTCTCCACCTCCGAGCACCAGAAAATGTTCCACAATAAATACTTGGACAAACACATGGAGCTGCGCGCCTCAGGGTTCGGTGGGTGAGCGAGTCAGTGAGCCCTGCGCGAACGCATGCCCGTTTCTGTGACCGCCACGAGGCGGGATCCCTAAGATACACCAAGGTGATCACAAATGAGGGACATGTGGCCCATGCGTCATGTGTGTGTGCTTGTGCGTGTACGCACGGAAAATGACGAACCACCGATGCAAGGCGGGCCGATAACATAATACTAAAAAAGTAGCGTTCAAAGGTAGACACTATAAATTTACAAAGAAGGGACACTCCGTATAGAGAGGGAATGTAATGTGACGGGGTAGGACGACGTTTTTTAGATTTTTTGTCGGGTTGGAAAAAGGTGGTCCTTTCTTCTACATTTCCCTGAGGTTGTCACGGAAAAAAGTAAACAAAGATGTTATGGGAATATTCATGATATATTTTCTAGGACGGAAAAGGACTAGACGAGTTTGAGAGGACGAAAGTGGGTACACAAAGTTTGGTCACCAAAGTTGACGAAGTGGGAAGTGAGCACGGATCCTACAGCTCACTAGCTGCTAACTGACGCAAATAGCGTAGCAAATCCACAGTCATGCTTTAACTGCCATTTGGCTAGCTTTGGTTTATCCCAGGTGACAGGCATGCAAGCTGCAACTGCTTTCTCCTTTAGAGAAATCAAGACATTTTCCCAATAGCAGTCTACCCTCTGAAAAATACTGGACCCGCCTCTGCTAGGACACCTGTTACTGCGACCCGTCTGACCTTGCCCGCAGCGGTTCTTGGCCACCTGAAGGGTCGTAATGCGTGGAATGCGCAGCGTACTACGGTTTACAACCACCGTGTCACGTGGGCGATCTGTGTATCAAGATGAATGAACGAATGACCTGACATCTTTTGTTGGGGAAACAGGGTATTAGTTCTGACGGGTCAAGTCGTGTGGTGCATGTGTCGAGGGTAACGCACCCTTAAAGGGACATTGTCGCAAACATTTTTATTGTGGTTTCTTAATATTTGAAAAATTCTGATTCTGGTACCGTCAATCATTTCTTTATCTTCAGCTAAATTTTTAGAGGCCACTCAACAATTATTCAAATTTGTTAACAATACCAATAATAGGCTGTAACCTGCTCTTCACCTCTATTCTTTCAATCAAAGTTTTAAGTTCTAGAAATGATTTAATTAGGGTAGAAAATGTTATCATGCTGTATTCGTATTCAATTTATTATTATTAAGCCTCAAAAATATGAATATTACATTAGTTTGTCCATAAAATTCGGTTTGAGAAAACTAATCAGGAAAGTTTTAAAATCGGGCAGATGTCGTATAGCGGCGATGGTATAGTGGCCTCCATTCCCGACTCTCACACGGGTAATACGGGTTCCAATCTAGATCGTGGAAGTTTTTACTGTAAAACCAATTTTTCTGATTTTCTTCTTGTTTGTTCACGCGTACTAATGGATGAAGCATAGTCGGATCCATGATTACCGATCGGGAGGGGGGTAACTTCCGGGGAGGGCACCATCCGGACCAGGGGGGGCGCCACCTTTGACCGGCAAAACCTATCAGATGGACGCTAAATCCTATCCGTGTGCGCCGATTTTCGCATCCTGGGAGGAGGGGATGGGACACGAGATTTTAGGGTTCACCGAGAGTTGATCAGAGAGGGGAGGGGGCACGTGCCCCCCCCCTTTGCCATCCTGGATCCTCCTATGGGATGAAGTAAATATTCTAAGGACAATTTCTTCTGGTTATCCCTCCGTCCGGGTAGTTAAGGGAAAGGGAATATTAGCCCCAAATATTTTTCTAATCTGACCGGCGTACTAAACTGAAACCGGCTTGTCTCCAGCTCCCTGCAATGGTTCTCAATCCGTCGGATTTTCCTCTATTGGAGACCAGTTCCCCTGTTTTCTGACCAGCGGGACACGCTGTTCGCCGTTCGAAAATGTCTTTTGTGTCCTTTGCTGAAGGCCATTCTTGAAGGCTGACCGGTTTTCGTGCAAACCAAGAACCAGAAACCGGCCCAATAAAAAGCAGGGGTGGCTCTTCGAGATTATATGTGTTAATCTCGAGATTAATGTGTCTCGAGATTAATTAATCGTTTAACCCTCGCCCCACCGGGGGCCATCGATGCCCCCCCTAAGGTTTTTCCGGAATATCAGAAAGACGATGAGGCGCAGCACCGTGGGCTCTACCTCTCACTGCATCATTTTCCCACCATTCCTGAAATTTTTTACCCCGGGTCACCCAAGGTCAGGTCACCAGACGAGTTCAACCAAGGTCACCTCACTTCAGCTTTAGAGCTCTGTAAGAGCTACATTTCGGAGTCGATCGATTTGAAACTTCCTACACTTTATGACCCCTCCAGGGTCTACAAGGTGTATATCCAGGATTTTTCAATTTCGTGCCCTGAGGTCAGGTCACGAGGTGACCTCTCCCATTGAAAAAGCATGGGAAAAGCTGTCTTATGATCTAAAAGTCACAAAAACGATTGAAAATGCTCAGCTTGATCAGAAAGGCGTTTTTGGACACCCTTTCACGGATTCCAGGGGCCATATTTGCCCTTTGACATCCCCAAGGTCATCCAAGGTCACCAGGGGTCAAAAACAGTATTTTGACAATAACTTTGACCTGTATAAGCTATAGCGCTGAAACAAACACCATCGTGTTTGTCTCATCATTGGCTTTCATTTGATATACGGCAAGGTCACTTTCTGACCTTTCGTGACCTCAGGTCATACTAGGTCACGAGGTGACCTCTGGAGGTCAAACTACTGGCGGGAGGTCTTTACGTTTCCATAGCAGAAAAAGTACTGGCAATTTCCTATCAAATGTACTTTCCCACACCTCAATAGCTCTAAGGGCATAAGAGTTATGCCCAGTTTGCTTAAGCATGGCATATTTGAGTGAAAATAGCCGACCTTGACATAATTTGACCTCTGGAGGTCAAACCATTGACCTGAACACTAAAACATGTGAAGTAATTTCTTACTGAATTCACGCGAGCTTTCTAGTGCACTTTGCAGATTTGCGCTAACGCCCATATTTTCGGAGTTAGAGGGGGCCATCGATGACCCCCGGTGGGGCGAAGGTGGCGCCGGACCCCCGGTGGGGCGCGGGTTAACACGCGCATTGACGGGAGGCGGGTAACCGCCTCCCCCCTCCGTCTGGTTTTTCGGATAGAACATAAAAACGGCGGCGCGTAGCGCCGCCGCACTTGTATCCATACGCGTATATTAACAGTAAAAACGCAGTACATGGTAAAACATACACTCCTAACACTAGGCAAAGAAAACTAGGCAGGGGCGCCGCCACGGAATTTAAGCCATCACACATTTATTAGGTAGGTACTTAACACACTCGGGTTAAAAATAAACTCGGGTTAAAAAACTTGACATACCTTCTCTCATCATTTTTACAACTTTTGTCAAAATTTTAAGGTTAGGTCATCTCAGGTCAGGTCACCAGTACAGGTCCAGTGGCCTGACCTCAAAGTTTAAGACAACATAAGTCGGAACAAAGTGAACTCATCCGATTGAAGTGACCTGACAAAATGGTTAAAATATTTCGATGGAGAAGCGTATGGGCTACCCAAAGCCGTTTACCATTTTTCACTACCTACCGTGGTTCTGGGGATTTTAGGGGGTACCCGCGCCCCCTGTCAAAGCGAAGGTGGCTCAGAGCCCCGTCAATGCGCGTGTTAATCTGGTAAAACAACGAGATAAAACGTTAATCCGTACGAGATAAAACGTGTTCGAGATTAAATGTGGCGGTCTCCCAGGGCGGACCACCCTGAAAGACCGCCTGGGCCTTTCACGGCAGGAGAGTGTGGAGGTGGAGCGCCTGCGCATTGGCCACTCCCTTCTCCTGTGCAGCTACCGAAAGAGGATCGGCCTGAACCCGGAGGCCACGGTACAGGAATGCGACGATGGAGAGGACGAGATCCTCCACCACCTTCTGACCCGGTGCCCTGCGTGCGCTGACCTGCGCTGGGACATATTTGGACGGGACGACCCGCCCATCCGGGAAGCGCTGGCGGACCCACGACGGCTGGCGATGTTCCTGCGGCGGTTGGGGCGCCTGCAGGGCGCGCCCCCCCCCCCATATGGCCGGAACACTCAATCAATCAATCCAGATTAAATGTGTCCGTCGACATCTAAATCTTTGATATAATTGTAATTCTTTGGTCTCCGGAGAATATAAAAACACGTAGTCTAGAGAACCGGAGAATAGCTGAATGTGATACGGAAGAATAACTCTTGATATGCGTCAGAACTGGGGAACCAGAGAGCAGCCACCACGATCCTTGGATGAACTAACAAAAGTGTGGAACGCACCACGAACCCAAACCTGATCACTTTTTGTTTCAGGGGGAACGTTTGTTGTGTGTTGCATGTTGGAGATGGACTGGCCACCTCACTCCTCTGTCCGTGGTGGTAGCTCTTTCTAATTTTTTTCGTATATAGATATACAAGATTTACGAATATATTGTTTTTTACTTCAAGTTGAGTTAGTTTCTGATCAGGGCACATCAAGAAAATATACCTCAAAATTATAGCCTGGAACAGTTCGTATTAAATAAAAAGGATTCTATAATTAATCTTAACATTGGTAGTCACAGAGTCTAAACCTAAGAAGACGCATCGCAGCTTTAAGACAAGCAAGCTGCTAGCCTCATGAGTGACATTTGTTTTTTTAATTTTGTTCAAGCTGTTCCTAGTAAGGCTGCCGGAGTCGGAGTCTCACTAAAGTCATCAAGGGACTTGTCACGGAGACCCCGACCCCACCACCCGAACGGGCAACTCCCTCAATGGAGGGTTAATTTAGAAGCCAAAGTTTAACGTCCCACAAAGCACAGGGACGGCCGCCCCGCTCAGGTCACCCTCTCACCAGTCAGTTGCCAGCCGACCTACATCGGGTAAACTATTGAGCGCCGGAGCGCCTCAGGGGAACCGATCCCAAGCCTGGACATGCACTGCCACTGCATGCTTCTGAGCAGCGGGCCGGAGTCCAACGCTCTACCAATTGAGCTACCGGGTTTTGAAAATGATAAGCGTTTATTTTTAATACTTCGGAGTTCGGAAACGGTCCTTTCTCATAATAGAACAAACAATTCCAGAAGCACTTCATATAAAATCATATCATTATATAAAATAGTATATTAACCGTTATTTTTATTAGATTGTTTATTAGATTATCTACGTTGATAAGATATTTCATGACCAGCCTCCTCGAATCATAGTTCCAAAATGGGGCTAATACACTGATAAATATTCAGGTACATCCCTTCACCAAAATTCTCATAATCTAATAGGTGAACACATACATTTTTAGTCAGAGTGCTAGGATAACCTCGAATCGAGTTCCAATATTTGAATATTCCAGTACTGAACTGCATTATTCCAGCATTCGATTTCCAAATCAGATCTAAATTTCAAGCCTTGATCACACTATGACCAAAAGTTTTCGCTTATTGTATTATGAGGATTCTGACGAGGGGCCGTGCCCGAATATGTGATCACAGTGTGATCACAGGCTCCATTTTGCGTCAAGAATTCGAGAGGCAAAGCCATGAAACATCTTACCAGTTTATAATCATGCTCCTCGGCTACGCAATGCAAAATTCATCTACTTTTAAAAACCAACAGATATCAGTTGATCAATGAGGCTTATATTCAATCTCACAAAAACATGAGAAAATATAACCTACCAGGAAATTACAAGCGAATGATAACCCTCGGCAGGTGAGAAACGCGTGCAACAATCAGGTCTGCGAGTCCCCAACGAGCAGTCTTCCGAGTGCAACGTGGACTAGAGGATATAACTCAGTACGTCAGTGACGGATCCAGGCCAATTTTTTGTGGGGGGAGGGGAGGACAGGGTCCAAAATCGTGAATACACATTTTTTTAAAGGTCGGTGAAAATCGCAGAGTTTGGGAGGAAAGTAAATTTTCCCTGAACCCACCAGTGGGTATGCAGCTCCTAGCTTCCAGTCCTTGAAGTGCACTCTAAGAAGGCTGGGAGCGAACCAAATACTGAGTGTACATCAAAAGCATAACAGATTTTGCATCTCTCCACAATAAGTGCTACACGGTTTGATAAAATGTTCACCGCAATAGTCTGAGCACAGAGGTGTCACTTATTATTTTCGCCGACTTTCGCACGTACGACCGCCAACAAAATCTGACCACTTGGTTTTTTACTATAAAGACCCTTTGCATTACTAGTTTTCTTACCTTTAGGCTAAAAAATACTTTTAATGGCATGTTTTACTGAGGTCCTCAGAGGATTTGCCTTAATATACCGCGATAAACACCACTTACGCACATACATGAACGTATACTGCGGGCACACAGGCAGACGACCGAGGTGCACTCAGGCAGGTTCGTGTTCAATGCAAAAACTGCTGGCTGTGGCACTCTGCCAACTCTGGGATTCCATTGCTCGTCCTCTGAAGCTTGTCTTCCAGCAGCAGGCGTAATTTGCGATAGTCACTGTCGAGGGGCAGCACCTGATTATTTCTGTTTTGCGTTCAGCTTGCTGGGGTAGGCTCTTCTTAAATTAGAAGATATTTTCACAGCAGGAACAAATGGGACCAAATAAAGGGTACAAATAAAATATCACAAGCCCACAATGAAAGCAAACAAGATATCACTGAATCTTGTTTCAAACATATGCAATTATATATATATATATATATATATATATATATATATATATATATATATATTCAAGAACAAAGACATCCCCAAAGACGATCTATAGTCTAGATCATGGGTTTGTGAAGGGGTCAGGTGGAACCATGCAAATTCATGTTTTTTTATAAATTACAATACATTATTTCAACACTGGCCCACAATAGGAAACAAATATTCCAAATTTCAGGTCTATGGGAGAATCGGTCTGATTGGGTTCATCCCATTCAAACTAACAAACAAAATGATCATACACAAGCTGGTCCATTGGGACGATAGCTTGATGATACACAGCAGCTACAAAAGACAGGTTTTCTAGTAAACAAATTTTCTCTTTGAAGCGACCCGCCTAATCTTTCATATATTCTTCCAGGAAAACACAAAAAATTGCATCACCCAAGACTGCCCCCTGTCAGTCCTACATGACTATCCATACTCTTTGTTCACAATTATATTGTTGTATTGGGTACACTCCTAGTGTTTCAAATCATAATACATCTTATCCTAGTTTTCCTTCAGTTCATTTTTAATATCAATTATAAAAAGCATGCAGATGGGCATTTTCAGAGGGCAGATGGATGAATTCATCTGCAGATGGGCATGAATGCAGATGGGCATTTTCTGAGGGCAGGTGGATGAATTCATGCTACAGTCACTTTCATGTCTGGAAACAAACAGTAGCACTTGAAATATGAGTAAATGGATCTGATAAGTAGATAGGAGTACACTGACTACTATGTACTGTATGGTACCAAAATAAATGGAAAATCTGTTTCAATCTGTAAAATTAATCAAAAACATTTTCATACTTAAAAGAAGGTAAGCTAAGCAGCAAATGCACTAGCATCCACACATTGTGCACAGCCAGTATTTGTAACAGGTAGAAATTTGTAATTCAAATTACAAGCTTGATATAGACTTTTACTAGAGTGCACAAATATTGTAAATATAAAGTTAGACTAAAAAGAGAGGGAATATGGCCAATTCAAAAATAATATGCTTAAATAATCATTGGAGAATTGCCATCACCAAATAATTTTCACCTATTTTGGTACACAAGTTCACCTGTGCAACAATAAAATGAGGACTTTTTGGCATTGACACTGCTCATAAGCCTTGTTCCGTCTGCCAGCACAGCCTTGTCCGCGAGCCCTCGAGCCTCTCCTCTAGAAAAGAAATACCACAACTGTCTCTAGTATGTGCTATGGCTAATCAGACAAAAATGAACCAGAATACTTATCTACCAATCACAAAAAAGTATGCTACCACTGTTGTGCTGTTACTGTTTTTCCAGCAGCACCACAGCAGGTAGCCAGCCTGTAAATCTAAGATTGGTTCTAAGATTGGTTCTCAGGGGAGAGGCTATAGCCATGTGACATAGACTCAATCCAGTGTGCAAAGTATGGCATTTTCAACGAGATCTCGTCAGGGTGAGTGCCCTAGGAGACAAGAGTGAGTGGTGTGAAGTTCATCAACCTGGTGTGAATTTCCCAGACTGGTGCAAGGAAGGTGACACTGAAAACCAAACAAATAATGGCTGAATGGTTATAAAGACACAGGAGGGGACCTTATAACATGTATTTAACTAACTAATACAAGAGGTAGCATTGCATTGTGTGGGTAGGGAAGGGTGCATTTTTCTCTATGGTATATAGCAGTTTGGTGTGAATTTTTGGTGTCTGGCAGTGCAATGATTTTAGGTGGCTGGTGTGACTCGTCTAGCCTGCTGCCATACTTTGCAGACTGGGACTCAATGCTGCTCGCTGATTGGTATTGACAGACGAAACGAGACCACAGCTATAACAGTGGGCCAAAATGAATAGTTATCAATTAAGCATACAATTTGCTTTTTGGCAACTTCATGAACCTAATTAATGCAGAACAGAAACATTAAATGCATTGCCCATACTTGATAGGATTAGTGTTTGACTAACTCACTACACTCACTAAACAAAACCTCAATAAGCATTGGTGGCCAGCAAAGATGGATGGCAAAAATTCAAATTGTTTCATTAACTTTTCACGCAAAGATTTTTTACCTCTAAGAAAATCTCAATTGACCACATCAAAGGCTCAAAATATTCTACGTGCAGATTACCGACGATATGTTGATCCACGAGACCGGAGAGGCGACAATCTCCTCGTCCGAAAAACCACCCAAAGCTTTCTTCATGCCTCAAAGGAGGCTCTTCTGGATCGCGCTACCCGTATCTTTTTATTGCATCATTTTAGCTGCAATGCAATTATGCAATAACGAACAATTATTAATTATAATCTTTAGGGTATTCGGGCCTGACCGCAGCGCTAATTAGTGTTATAGAATTTGTATTCATATCTTCGCGTTTGCCGCGGTTTTTGTAATGGTAAATATTGATAGTTCATCGGTAGCCATGATGACATCACATTGATGTAAGATAAGCCCACGTGACCAGATCCTATAAGGACTGGGCTTCTGATTGGTTGATGGTATTTCTTTAAAGTCCTATATTTCTCTTTCAAAAGCGATTTAGAAATATATTTTTATAGAATAATTTTTGATGTTATAGGTTTTAGCTACTGAACTGCTTTAAAACAAATGTTTGACATTTTTTCATATATAAATTGATAGCTATAGCCGCGTCTACGTCACTTTATCGTTACCATAAGGACTCGGTAAAGTCGTCTATAAATGTTGACTTTGAGGCCGATTTTCAGGCATTTTGAGCCTGAATTTGCAAAAATGAGAATATGACCTCTGAAACAACTTTTTGTCACCTTTTGATCTAGCCAATAAAAATTTTTGCGACAATGTCCCTTTAAGCTTAAGCAGAGCTTATAGGGGGTGGTGATATTTTCTCAAAATAGTTTTCCATTGCTTCTGCCCCCCTCATTTTATGTAATCGACTATGCTGTATTCGAAAATCATAATTTCATCCGTCTCAAATAGCGACAACCCCCTGTACATACCCCCTGAAGTTTGTAATGTAAAAATTAGACCAGCTCAACCTACCGCATAAGCAAAATACCGGCACTGACAGCTATTTTGTGGTTTCTTATTCACATGGAAGTTAAAAAAATGACCAACGTGATAATGGCTCAGTGAATGATTTATCTTGCTCTGCTAACCTGTCTGACAGGGGTGGAGCCAGTTTTTCATGAGGGTCGAATTCGCGAGGGTATGAGTTCCACCTAAGAATCGGTGGCACTAGATCAGGAGACCAGAAACAGATGGCGGGTAACGACGCTCAAGAAAACCTAAGGAACAAATTCATGTCTCTTTCCCTACATCCCTGATTTAGCCTGCCCAGATAGGTAGACTAAACGCAAGTTAAAAGTTTTGTTTTGGTGCCGAGCAATACTTAACTAGGCCGGTAAAAAGTACAAGGGGAGTGAATTAAGAAGAATGATGTGCCCTGTGAAAGCAGCATGGTCTGCTTCATGACGACTGATCCCTCCCTTGTTAACTAATTCGATGAACTTACTAGCTCTATTACGTTAATTTTAAAACTTAATGCTCTGAATCTGATATACTTCACAGAGTTTAGCTTAATAACTATCGCACAACATTGCGTAAAAATTTGCTCGCCTTGCCGATATTCTACAAGTTATTTTGAACCGAATAAGTACTGAGGTGATCGAGGTTACTTATTCATTTTTAGATTAGGATAAAAGGTTTCCCTGTTTTTAGCCTAACCCAATTTCTCTTTTTGGATCCTGCTCCTGAGCTCTTTTCTTAGTCCGTGGATCCTAAGAATAACTGCGTATTAATGTTGGCAATGTCTGCAGAGATGACCAGATCCCATTCCAAGAGGTCCATTTGCGGAGTGAACTATGTGGAGAGAGGCAAATTCAGGCAAGGCATGCTTCCCACAAACAGTGATGTGCTCCAGAATATGATGTACTCACTTCGTTTCAAACGGGGTGGACAAGTCCAGCGCTCTTAAAACGAGGCGGCCCTTATTTTAGCTGAGGTTATCCAGGAGCATTGTCCGTACTGCAGTCTTTACACAATAACAACACAGCACATCAAAAAGCACACTGGAGCTCTATGGGGATTTTATAAACGTAGCTCAGACAGCAAAACAACGTCAGAATGAAAGCTTTTCCCAAAGAGCTGGATATTTCAACAAATAAGTCGATGAAGTGTTTGATATTTTCTGTGAAGACTCATCACCCGCAAGAGGCTTGAGAAATGACATGGGGTAAAGATGACAGATGAAGAATGACAGTTTTTAGAGGACCGGAGAGGTCAGAGGCAGATGTTCTGTGAATAATTCGTGGACCAAAAATGGATGAAGACAATGGAACGAAGACACAATTGCTTAGCGGCCTTGGATAAAATGCACGAAAGGGCCGAAAAAGTGAAAGAGGCTGGAAGCGAAGGGACCGAAAGTCGGGACAATCCAGAATCAGATCAGGGTGGAGCAGCTGATGTGGATCTAGATGAGACTTTCTGTCCTGATCATGATGACGCTGGAATTAAAACTGAGAAGATTGTTTTAAGAAAGCGCCCTTCGTCGTCTGGGACTTCTGTTATAGAGCCAGGTGATTAGTTACCGCACACATATCGGCATATTCCAGAGAGCATCCGAAAAGTGAGGCCAGAGTTCTACGAAACAGTCGACATCTAAAGAGCTGTTGTCATATGTCGGAAAGTCAAGCCGTGGCTGCCGTTATCACTGTCCGTAAGCAGACGTTTGACAGACATTGGCAGGCTCATGATGTTCCCGACGTTATTGATCTCGACACCGCACCCGAGTCGAGAAACATTCGGGAAGCAGGTAAAAGCATCGAGGCAATGGACCTTGACGCAATTGTGAAAGAGGTTATGGACTCGGATGAACAGGCTGTTGTCACCTACCATGATGATGGATCGAAGACCCAGGGCACCGAACCCACCAACTTAAAGGTTTATCTGAACAACATCTCTTGTAGAAAAGATGTTACGTTTGCTGAATTCAGCAAGGACATCAATCAGATGGCATCTTCGCAGGCTATCAATTCCGATCTGATGGTCCGCTCGTGATATTCTATTTGTAAGGGTTCAGGTGTGATTGGGTAAAAAGCCTACAAATGATACAAATCAACAAGCGCTACGCTGCAGGCAGAGGTCAACATGGAACAATACACGGTAAAAAAAATTAGCACCTGACATACTAGACGGTGCTTTTGCAAGAGGCTTAGCAGGTAAGGGATGCTCATATTAGCACATACGTCGCTTACCAATGCTTGGACAAGAATGCATTATCGGTATGCGTGTTGGATTGGCACCCACGCGCTATTATACTGTTGTTAGCTAGCACCAAATGAAGACCGTGCCTTGTCCCCGCTGATAGCATCCACACGATGCTTCAAGAAGTATTCTTTGGGTACTTGTAAAATGGCGCGAGTAAAATGGCGCGAAACCGAAGAACCCAGGCGGTGCTTGAGTCTTACATGGTGCTGACCCTGACATCTGTTAACTCAACTGCATGCTATGAGAGTGCTATCGCAGGGTCGATGAAGCATCAAAATCGAAACAGGCGCTAAAGGTAGCACCCAATGTGTTTCCTTTGTGCTTGAAGAAGCACAGTTTAGATAGCCGCGCAATCTTCTCGGCGCCATTTTTGCTCGTGAGGTCAGGGTGAGCGCTAAGATCGCTCCTTGTGAAGTGTTTCCGGTGTCAACCCATTTGGCTAGTGCGCGGTGCCTGCAGCGGTGGGCCCAGCATCTCCTGCACCTACTTGTGCGACCGGCTGGAGCCCTGGAGGTAAGTCTAAATATATTTTAAATCATTTTAGATAAGGTTTTTGCAAAGCTTCCGGATGACCTCTCACAGGTCAAAGGTCCAAACTTACAACATGACCCTCGGGATTGGCCGAAGATACTACGATTACAAGGAAAAGAAGCTGCTCTAAGCCCTATCTGCAGGAATATTTTCGACCAATTTTCGTTTTCCCTATGCATTTCCAGTGGATAAATCATGACCCGTACCTGACCTCAGGTCACCGATATCGAAAATCCCGGAATATATTTTGTAGTACCCCTTGGACCCATTATGAGATACAAGTTTCAGATTGATCGATCAACCCTGTTCTTAGTTATGCAGTCCTAAACATTTTTGGATATGAGGTCACTTGACCTGGCCTGGTGACCTGACCTGAGACGACCCAACCTTAAACCTTTGAGGAAAGTTGTGCTATAGATCAAGGATAAGGTGTTCCAAACACGGCGGAGCTTTGCGCCGCAGTTTCTTCGCACTCATGGAAAAACGCGAAGGGGTGTTCAAACACCCCCATACTAGGGCGAAAGTTAAAGAGGAGCAGAGGATAAAAAGCTGCATAGGTGGAAGATGAGATGGCAAGTTCAAGAGGACTGGGACATATTGTGGAAATAATCGAGAAAAGGAGATAAGTCTAGGTACATTACCAACATGTGTGGCAATAATTTTTAATACGAAGACTAGTTCCATACAATTTTTCATGTGAAATAAAAACAAAAGTTGCCAGTTTCAATAAAAAGAACGCTGCAGGTGCTGGTCTGTGCTTCGTACTTAAAATGTTATTGTTGTCATTATAAATGGTTATGCTTGGGTCCCGCCCGATTAAAAAAATCACTGGCGGATGCAGGACCCGAATTCAGGGGGAAATTCCCCGCAAAGTACCTACCATTTAACATATCATCTAATTACCATTTTTAATCCCCAGCCGCTCCGAATGTTCCTCTGCTCTTCTAATCTTACTCCACTTGGACCAGTGCCCGTCAACTTTTGAATAAATGAAGGCATATTCTTGTTTCGGAGATGGCCTTTCTGCGCTTTGTTGAAGGCCATTATTAATTGACCCCTAATTAGGTTATTTGTGCAAGACAGGGACCATATATGCTCGATAGAGAAAGCAGAATTGCACTTTCGATTAATAAAATAAATGTGTCCCAATGGGTCCTGATATTGCTCTTATTGCTTTTTTAGTCCAGAGTAAGAAATTGACACAACTGAGGCACCGTGATGAAATTCTGGTGAGCGGAAGAGATGAGGTAGGGTGGAACATGACATCTGGATGAAAAATATGTAATGTTGACCGGGGATGAGCTTCTCGCCTATTTGTTACTTGTCGGAGGAGGTTTGGGGGAGGGAAACACTTTTCAGCCGTAGGGACATCAAAATATTGGGAGAAGGGGGAGGCCATGATATATCATGAAGTCATTTCCTTACAGTCTATTATAAATCTTGAATATTGAGGGGCATGGCCCTCCTGGCCCCTTTTGTTCCTACGGCTATGGTTCCCTCCCCTGGATCAACCAGTAACAAAAACCACCAATCGATTCCCGAAAGCGGTGTCTCTGACTTCTGCTCGGAAGTGAACATTTCAGAGGTTTAAAATTCTTTCACCACATTAATCCCAGTTGGGAGAAGATGTCGTTTTTCTTTTTTGTGGAAAGTAATGGCGAAATTTTTAAGACCTGACAAGCCTTACAGAGATCCAGTATTTTCCGAAGCATGGGCGACGAAAGCGGGCGGATGGGGAGCACATCCCCCACTCATAGGCGGATGAAGGGGGAAAAGGGGGCACGTGCCCCTCTCAGGACTCAGATTAACTAGTTAGACAACTCAGATTAATTATAATTTGGTCTATCAATTTTATATTATGTAGAATTCGATTTGTCAGGCTGAGAGAGGTGAATGATGCCTTAATACATATTTCAACGTTATTCAGTAATAATTTATCGGAAATAACCTGCAATTTCCCATTATAACTTTATGGCACCTGCTTTAACCTATGGCGATCTCAATATCGAACTAACCTGAAAATGATCCTAATGACTTCGTTTCATCTCGACAATAGCTTTCGAAGGTTTGCCCCAGCTTTGCTGAGAAACGAGATACGGAGGGGAACAAGTTGTTTCCCTCCGGTGCGTGGCGCCTGGGCACCCTGTAAGGCCCGTGTTCGGTTTTTTTTGCAATCTGACGGGATGCGTCTGGCTCACTGATGATTTTTAATGATGCCTTAGAGTCATAGGCATGAAAACACCACAAATATTTAGAATGATGATGTTGACATTGTAATGAAATTATCTTGCTTAACACGCGCAGGTTCGAGGAGGGGGCTGATACCAACCCTCCCCCTAGTACGATCTCGAAAACTATGATAGATAAAAACATATCAGAAAACGGCATAAGATAGTGCGCCTTCATCTTTTCCAAAAATGTCAAATGCAGACGTGCCCTTTTTAGTAGTTCGTATGCCGACTTAAGTTCGCAAAGCGAACTCAGGCACACCTCTTCATCTGCATTTTTTGGTCAGGTCCATGTAAAGGTCACTAGAGGTCAAAGTTTGTTCTCAAGGATACAGTGAAAACGCACGTTTCATGCTGTAACAGCTGTAACAGTGCGCCGCTGTTCTTCGGCCATCTGCAAAAAGCAGCCCTAGGGCCATATGACCATATGACCAAACATATTCAATATGCATATCAATCGACTTGCAATGACAATCTCAGCGTAATGGTATCAAAACGAGAGCTCTATCACAATGAGCTGCAAAGTTGTTGACCCAAGTCTGAAAACTGCTTAAGTAGTCCCGAATGACTTCTCAGAGGTCATAGGTCAAAACTTGCAAAATGAACCTTGAGAGTGGCCTAATATACTACAGTTCCGAGAATGGGAAGTTATTCCAAGCCGGATGTGCAGAAATACCGTCCAATTCCCGTTTTCCCCATACATTTCCAATGGAGAGGTCATGATCCGTACCTGACCCTAGGTCGCTGATATCCAAAATCCCGGAATATACTTTGCAGCCCCCGGTGGGCCCATTATGTGATAGGAGTTTCAGCTCGATTGATTGACCTTGTTTTTAGTTATGCAGTCCTAACATTTTTTTGAGGTGAGGACATCTACTGTCTTGACCTGGCCTAGTAACCTGACCTGACATCCGTGGCGGATCCAGGCCTACATTGGGGGGGGCTAGGGGACTCCAACCTCCCCCACCATTACCTGGACCAGTCTCCAGCCTATGTATTAACAATGGGGGCTAGGACATTTCGGGAGAGGGGGCTTGAGCCTCCTAGCCCCCTTTGTAACCGCCACTGTCTGAAATGATCCAAACTTAAAATTGTGAGCAAAGGTGCGAAATTTATCAAGGACAAGCTGTGCCAAGTACGGCGGAGCTTCGCGCCTCCGTTTTGTCACGCCGCCGGAAAAGCCCTTGGGGGGTGGTGTTCAACCATCCTCGCCCCCCCTCCACGGGGGCGAGGGTTAACCCTTCTTACCTGTGCGTAACTTGGTAACTCAAGTTTATTGGTATATTTCAGAAAGCGTCTGGAAGCAGTTCTTAAAGCAAATGGGGCTGTCGGAGGACGATTTGTTCAACCGGCACGACGAGGCTGGTGGATACGCAATCATCGACGGTGAAGATGTTGTGGTGGACGGGGTGACACTCTTCTAGGGCCTCAAATGTGAAGAGGAAAAGGTGGCGGCCCTGGTACTCACCCACAGTATCATGAACCGCAAGTTCAAGAGAAGCATGGCGGCGCTGCTCTTCTATGTCCAGCGATACGTCCTGGGCATCGACGATGGCGCCAAGGCACCCCAGCGGTGTCTCCGCTTTGTGCGGCAGCTGTGATGTGTCGGCGGCCTGGTTTTTTTAACGCACTAGCTGAAGCTGATTAACGTTAACTTAAGCTGTTTAACGCACTAGCGAAGCGTAAGTCGCGTTCTGTTGCTGTCGCGTTCGTTCGCGTTCTGTTGAATAAAGACTTACCATGGTAACTAGGTTTTTACGCTCCTGACTTATCCAAAGAGTTAAAATACGGGATGGCACAACGTAATCGAAAAACGTGGTATCTGAAAACACTTCACGGACACGAAAGGTGGACGGGAAATCCAGTACTTGACTACACTGAGACACCTCTCCTATCCACCTCTCCAGAAATGTTCTTGACTTGCTCGCATACCAACAGGAACACTTAACTACAGCTTAATACTACCATCTATATTGAAGATGTTTTACCTAGTCTGTCCGAAGCTGTCTGTCCTACCTAGTCTGTCCATGTATTTACGATATGACACATATACACTCATTAAAAACATGGCAGACACACCGATGGGCTATCAAAACACCCATTGAGGCCCCCAATCTGGGGCTCCTAAATAGTGCTATGGACATGTGAAAGGCTGACAGACCATCGTGCACCAGATGGGTCCGGCTAGAGGATAGTTTTTACCGTTGCCATTGAGCCAAACTGATAAAACCATCATCCTTGGTATGTTACGTTATTTTGCCAGAGGTGAGCGCCGTCGCCAAATTTACTTCCACTTAGCCTTACCGTATCATGATTTAGCCTTTCGCAGCACATGTTCAGTTTACACTATTCGAGTGCATAATGCATGGACGAAAAGGAGAAGTGGCTGTTGTAACAACCCAGCTGTGCAAATTTATATGGCCCGCCCAGTACAATGAGTGTCGGTAGCCTGTTCATGGATAGTCAATGTGGCGCCTGGTATTGTTAATGGTTGGGTAAAAGTTTTTTAGCTCTGTATGCTGTCCGCTGTCCGTTGACGCCTGATACCTATTCTAATCATGTACCGAATTGTCGTGGTCATGCACTGATCATTCCGGTGCATGTGGATGAGCTATATCATGCGGCCATAGCACCAAAGCGGAACTAAAATACGGCGTCGCACCCAAAGGGTGCTTAGGAATACTGGTACTACATCTAGCACCAAGTTAGCACGTTGGTTCTTTTCCTAGTGCCTAGCACCCACAGGGAGCTTAAAAACGGCGTCGCACCCAAAGGGTGCTTGGGAATACTGGTACTACATCTAGCACCAAGTTAGCGCGTCGGTTCTTTCCCTAGTGCCTAGCACCCACAGGGAGCTTAAAAACGGCGTCGCACCCAAAGGGTGCTGAGGAAGCTAGGGTGCTAGAAAACGCATCCCTACGCTGGTAAAGGCTTCCGAGAAGCACCAAAGTAGAAATCAATGATGCTTATGGGAAGCTAACGTGCTAGAAATAGCACAACTAGGGTACTACCTTCAGCACCTAGGTGGGGCTAAAAAACGGCGTCGGATTAGCACTCACAAGGCGCTAACTTTTTTTACCGTGTACGTAGTGGACTCCATCTCTGGAGGGCTAAAAGTCTTAACAGAGACAATCAGCTGTATCAATTGCATGTATAAAAGGGACAAAAATAATCAAAACGCCAAGTTTGTTCTGTATCAAAACCATGTTAGTGGCTACAGTTAATCACTCGGGATTTTTTCTCTCTAAAAATGTGGTCATTGTAAAGACCTGCGAACGTAAATTCTTTGCCATATACAACCAGTACAGGCATCAACTGCAGAGTACTGCGATTACCACCAATGCTACTGTTTCGCAGTGTTGGTCGAATTTAGAGTCATCCGATGACTCACTGCAAGTCATTATACTATACTGGCTACACGCACGGAGCCTATTCCTACATTCCAAACTTCAGAGGGTATGTACAGGGGGTTGCTCTCATCTGACGAAAATAAAAATATGTTTTTTAGACTCAGCATGGTCGACTTCATAAATTGAGGGGGGCAGACAAAGAAGTTTGGATTATCACCACCCCCTATTAAGAGCTCTGCCGCAGAATCATAATGCTCTATATGAGGAACAGTGTAGTCTAGCCGTGGGATGAGCATCTCAATATCATAAGGCTCACGTTCAAATCTCACTTGACCACCTGTTTTTGTCGTGTGGAATGGCGTGGGAATGGGCAGGGCTAGATCCAGACCAATAATTTGTAGGGGGAGGGGCAACGGGGTCAAAATCGTGAAAAACGTATGATCTTTTTAAAAAATCGGAAAAACTGATGAAAATCAGCGAGTTGAGGGTAGATGCCTTTTTTGTACCCCCTACCCCTGGATCCGCCCCTGAAAATGTGCGACGCTGTGCGACTATGGGAAGTGGTGTACCGCACACCGCGCCAAGATGATGCCCTGGCTATGCCATTGCTTGTCCACGCTGCGTCATGCTGAATCACTTCATGTTGTAGTGCAGGACGAACACAGGGACACGGAGGAGTTCTGTACAGCACCTCTGCGGGGGCTGTTAGAAACCTGTCCAGCCCAAACGTTCTACCGGTAGCTGACTGTCCTTACTACACAAATGGTCTTCTGTTGGAGGACAATGTAAGGGTAAGGAAGAATCCAATGTTTCCGCGTTGAGAATACTTAAAGGAAGAACTGCTCTAAGCCCCGTTCCTCACTCTTGCGTCTGTTTTTTCCTTATGTTTTGGCCATTTAATCCATATAAGGGCTTTGTTCCGACGCTGCGCTCGGGGTCTGCCGGGATTTGTAGGCAGAGGTGCTGACAATTCACATTATAAAGGTAAAGCTATACGCTCCCCTTTAGAAACGGCGCTCAGCTGATCGGAATGGTCCCCCTTGCACCGATATGGCGCCCCCCGGCCGAGGTGCCCCTTCCCACTGCGAACGTTGGATCTGCATATTTGTACCGGCACTGCCACCAGTGGTAGCGAATGTGCCCAGCCATGCAGTGCACTTAGCGCAGCTATTTACACTAATTTACATAGACAAAAGCAGCTCCAAACTTGGTATCAAACTGTTAGACGGAAGACATGGAAAGAACCTCTTAAAACCAGGATTTACAATTGTTATGTATTTTGATTTTACTCGAAGACTGCCTGCAGGGGTGTGAATTTGCGAACATCATTGGCGGTGCCCAAAGTTAGGAAAGGAAAATTTTAATGACCGCCAAATGAAAGAGGATAGCATAATATCATCTTTGTTTTAGCCATCGCACAGTCCTTTTTAATCCTGAAAATGATGAACAATAAGACTTAAGCGGTACTTTAACACTAACTCGATATTTCATCCCAGGTCCTCGGACAGCCCCAAAGAGATATAGGTTTACAGCCCTGCACGGTACCGCTCATTAAAACCCACGCAACCTCCCACTACTGCTTTACTTAGAGACGGTTCAGCTACCGTTTCCACTGTCATGTACCGTGCTATAAAGATGTCACAATTCGATTTTAAACATTTTGAACATACTAAAAAAACAGTCGTTAAACAAACTCACTGCTCGAAAGAATTTAATTAATGTCGATTGATGTTTCATTATTGTCCTCTCCCGTTCTCGAATCAAAATTCTTGTACCTTGTATTGTGTCATTCAGTTCGGAAATTTTGGCCAGAAAAATCAACATCTACCAACAAAAGAATTTATTTCCCTAGGATTCGCCCTTTCAATGCTTGACACTACGTGTGAAGTCACCTACTGCCTCAATTCCACCAAATTAGGTAGGGGGGGTGGGGTGGGTTGTATCGTTTTTACTCCAGGTTCATTAATTTCGTAACTACTTGGGATGGCCCCGTGATTTCAATACCATCTCGTAGCTGCATCCTTTGGCTTCCTTTTGCCGATATATTTTTTCTTAATCGTTACTGGTTTGTCTCCTACTGCCCGGCGAATGGACCTTTTCACTTGATACAACTTACCCCACCGGTTGGGTGAGTTGTATCACATGGTGGGTTAGTTGTAACAGTGTGTCACGTTTTGGAGACTGTGCCTGCTACCGATCATGGCCGTGGGAACAACCTACAACGAATTTAGAATTTAATTATAAACTTAACTTGCATTTTATCGAACCTAACTATGGCCAATACAGTACGAAATTCATGGCGACAGAAGCGCAAACGAAACATCAACCGTCCAAGTGTAAAAGTGACCCGTTTGGAAAAAGGAAGCCAACACAATGCGTCGAAACGGGCAAATTCTTGACTAGGTACCAGCAGACTTAAGCCAGGGCTAAAGTCTGTTCAATCTGCAACTGTTCAATCTGAAAAGCCTAAACGTATTAGTTATGGACTTACTAAGTAATCCTCTCACAATAGTTACGGGAAGGGTTGTATCAGGGATACGGATGAATTGAATGGACGTGGGAAGTAGGAGGCGGGGGCGAGCGGGTGTCCTAATTTTTGAAGCGAAGGTGGGGATGTGGCCATAACTTCTCGGGACTTGTTAGACTTTAATTTTTGTTTTTGCTTTATTCCATCAGCGTGGCCTGTCTTGTACTTATCCTGGCCCGCACTTTTTGCAGAAAATAAATTTTTACCTATTTTTTCGTTGTGGCTACCTGTGATGATATAGTGTTTTTGGAAAAATGAATCTGTGGCGACATCCCTAATGAGCTGTATAGGCAGCGTGGGGTGCCTACCTATTTAAACGGGTCCTAAATAAGCTCAGGGGGCCAAAACTAGCCCAGGGGCCAACCTTCAACTCATGGGGCCTAGACACGCTGAGGGCCCAAGCAGCTCAGGAGGCCCATACAAACTAAGATTGCCAGACTAGCTGGGTGTCTCGACGAACTCATGGGGCCCAGATACGCACAACGGGCCCCATACAAGCTGAAGGGGTCTATATCAGTTAAACGAACACGATACCAACCAGGGGGACCCTTGCCAGCTCAGGGAGACTAATCCAGCTAGGAGCCCTATGATCAAACCAGAGGCCCCTTAAGTAAATCTTATCACGGGCCCTAGACCAGCTCATGGCTGCCACAATAATTTCACCTACAGGGTTATTTTAGCTTAGGGGCCCAAGGCGAAGGATCTAAGGCCAAGCCAGTAAGCTCCTGTGCAATACTCTTTCACGGTCCCAGAACAGCCCAGGGGGCAACCTGAAAACTCGCTCTCAGATAGCTAACAATTAACTCAAGAGGGCCCAGGATCTGTTGAGGGGGCCTACACCAATTAAGGGACCCCGAAAGCTCAAAGGCTCCAGTGGCGAAACATTCAAGTTCAATGTGAGGGCCTGGTTATCTAAAGCGTTCCCAGATCAACTGAGGGGACTCAATATCAGCTCAGAGCAGCCAACAAAAACTCAGAGGCCCAGGCCCGCAGAGGCTCTTCGGCCTCTGATGCTTAGTTTAGCGTCAATCGGAGATTTCAGTAGGGACTCAGCGTTAGTCAAAACAACTGTGATATGTGGAGGTGGTCGATACGGCACCTTAGCTTTCGCCATGACTTAAGTTCAACAAAGTTCACTGTATTCATTGTTAATTGCGCTTATTGTAGCGTCAATCGGGGTTTCGTAGGGACCCAGCATTAGCCAAGACAACTATGATATGTGGATGTGGTCGTTACGACACCTCAGTTTTCTTCCAGATCGAAGTTAGCTGTATTCTTTGCTCATGATGCTTCAGTTAGCATCAGTGGGGGCGTCCAGCTTCTTCTACCAATGTACCAGTCATTACGTTCTGGGCGAAACCTTGCCGGCCCGAAATATGTTTGATGGTAAACGTGAACATGTTTCACTGAAGGTAGCTTTTATGAAAATAAACATTTACAAATACGTTTTTAAACGCGTTTTTCTTCGACACTGGCCGCCTATTGGGTGGTAAATTGGCGCCCTCAGATTCCGCGCCCCCAGGTTCGCCCCCTCAGAGCCTGCCCCTAACGAAATCCTAGATTCGCCACTGGACTTGTTAGACTTTAATTTTTGCTTTTGCTTTACTCCATCAGCGTGGTACGTCTTGCACTTATCCTGACCCGCACTGTTTGCATAAAAATATTTTACCTAATTTTTCGTTGTGGCTAGATGTGACAATGTAGTGTTTTTGGAAAAAAGAATCTGTGGCGACACCCTAATGAGCTGCATGAACATTGGGGTGAGTTCTATCACTGTTACAACATACCCCACCTGGCCTTGATACAACATGTACCACCCTCTCACATTGGAAAACACGTCCTCGTGCTCAACAACCAGTGGCCAGCCGAGAAAATCCTTCTCACGCACGAAGCCTTAGAATCTACCCTTACCACTGCTACAGCGATCCTTCCAATTCGTGATCATCTGAATGACAAAAACACACATTTCCTTACGACGAAATTTTACAGAATGACACCCCGAAAACGCATTTTCAGCACTCACCGCGAAACGCGCCAAGCCAAGCAGACGGCAGTATAAAGAAAGATGGCGGACCGCTTGCCGCATCATCTGGTCTGTCGGGCGCTATCTCTTGATAGTTTTGGAAATAATCGCTCTGATACAACTTGTCCATGATACAACTCTCCCCACTCTCCCTATGATGCGAATGCTGAGAGTTGAACGTCTTGGTCTAACAACAGTACATAATTTTTGACGAATAATAATAATAATAATAAACAATAACTAACTAGGAACGGCGACGTCACCCGGGGGATTAATAGTGGAGTATTATAGCACACAAACCGATTTTTATAGGCCTAAAGACAGAAGATCGGACAATCATGGTTAGACGGCCGTGCAGTGGCTTCTGGCTGCCTGGAGGCCGAGAGGAGGCGACATCGAAAGGATGTGGCACCTGGTAGGGTGTGCTAAAGGAATACAGTGATGTTCATACCATTAAAACATCCATACTTACCAGTTGATTCCCTCGGGCATATTGTGCTTTGCTTTAGGCCATCCTTGTTTACATGATCAGAACAACTTATCTCTCCGCCTTAAATTGTCATTTTAGCGTTTCAAACTTCTAGTGCTGCATGCGCATGAAATGCCAGATAGGCGTGTATGTCACATACACCGTGTGTTAAAAGCTGCATCATCTACCCTGATACTGAAAAATACTATGGACTCGAAATTGGTGCCTGCAATTTTGTCTGACAAGCATACTTATATCCCGGACTCATTTAACACGTGCATTGACGGGGGTCTGAGCCACCTTCGCTTTGACGGGGGGTGGCGGGTACCCCCCCCCCCTAAGATCTCGAGAACCACGTTAGGTAACGAAAAACGGTAAACGGTTTTAGGTAGCCCATCCACTTCTCCATCGAAAATATTTGGACCATTTTTTTGTCAGGTCACATTTAAGGTCATTAGAGGTCAAAACATGCCGTCATAGGGATAACATGTAAATGAAGGTTTTCGGCCATTACATCTGAACAAGTAAAGATAGAGCAAAACGACTTAAACTATATGAATCCTCGCAGGAAGCCGAATCGAATGATATATAATTTGACTTTGCTAGGTCAACTCAAGAATTTGACCTGAACCGAGGTCAGGTCAAGGTCAAATTAGATAAAATGCATAATATTAGAACTACAAAGACAAGGTGAATCTAATGCAGCTAAAATAAAAGCTCTATTACCATCCGTTACTAAGTTATTCAGTTAAAATCATTTTTTCCCATTATTTCCAATGGAGAGGTCACGGCTCGTACCTGACCTTAGATCATCGATATCAAAAATACCGGAACAAATTTTAGAGAACTCGGTGGGCAAATTATGTGATATGAGTTTCAATCGCATAAGTTTACCCTGTTCCGACTTCTGCTATCTTAAACTTTGTTGAGGTCAGGTCACTTGACCTGTACTGGTGACCTGACCTGAGATGACCTAAACTTAAAATTTTGACAAAAGTTGTAAAAATGATGAGGAAAAAGGTATGCTAAGTACGGCAGCGCTACGCGTCGCCGTTTTTATGCTATCTCCGAAAACCCCGAGGGGGCGGGTACCCGCCCCTCCCGTCAATGCGCGTGTTAATGAACTCGTACTCATGTTTTTCTAGGGATATCGGCACTGCACACTGCCCAAACGCCTAACCCTTATATCCACCCACATGCACAGAATGTCTCCTACACCGGTCCCCCCCCCTCAGTCTGACACCAGGCACAACGACCACCATTTTCAACACCACACATGTAGGCATTACAATCCGCCCGCGACCCCTCCCCACCGAGGCTTGGACTTGGCATCAGCGGCGCCCAGCGTGACCTCTGTAACCTCTGTGCCCGCAGGCAATCGCGGCTGCCGGCGGGTGGTGGCCGCTGGTTTGTGGAGGCGAATTCATTGGTATCGCGAGAAATTCAGCCGTAATTTATACATTAAAATGACAGAGTTTTAAACCATGAACCAGGAGATTCATTAAAATTATGTTTTTCAAACATTTCTAGCCATACATTGCTCTCAATTGGCTTGATTATTTGCCACACCATCCAAGACTGCTCTTCGGTACGGGCGAGACGGCGGCAGTCAGCACAGGCTAGCCGGCGGCCGAGTTCGCTGAAGTCGGGAGTGTCGCGATGGGTTTCTGCTGAGTGGAAAGGATTGGGGCCCGGTCCCAACGTAACCGAGGGAAGGAGGAGAGATACGTTCATATATCTAAAACCTAACCTTCGGACGAGTTATAGAGAGTGAGGGCTAATAGGGATCGTTGCCGAAATACAACCAGATAATATACCAGAAGAGGGAAACACGTGCTGCTTTGCTCCGTGTTGGATGGTGAAAAGGCACAAAATATTTTTCGGGGCTCGAAACATCATCAATGTTTATTGCCCATTATGTCTAAGGCTTTCCGTTGTTTGGAATATTAAGTGGTAGGTCATATGCAGAATGCCACTTTAACGCTGTGGAACAGGTATTTGTTGTTAATTTCCTCTATTCACGCACTCCATAAGTACCTTGCTTCACCTTTTGGCGGGGTGCCCAAATTACCATTGGGGGTGCCCAGCACATCATTGGGGTGTGAGGCACCCCCACAGAGATGGAAACTAACATCCACACCCCTGAGTGCCTGAATGTTTGTACGAAAAAAATTGGTAAATGATATTCTTATGAAAGAAAAGTGAATAATGCATTTTCGGCATTACCGTCAAGATTGAGACAACGCCTGAAATTGCTCTTTTTGTACATAATATGATTCATCTTGCAAAGCCTGGGAGGTGGGGTGCCAATTAAGCGTGCCCAGAAATGACAATTGGCAGGGGTTTGGCATGATATTGGTAAGTTGATTTTCCGTCATGTGTTTTAGTTACCCAGTACAGAAGAACAAAGTCAAAACATTCCGTATCCCCATTTTCCCTAAGCCCTCGCCAGGGGCGGACGCAGGAGCACCTTTTGGGGGGCGCATGGGGAGAAACCTAAAAACATAGTTTTTTTTAAAGAAAATCGGCCAAAATTTCGCCATTTTGGGGAGGGGGGCCATGGCCCGTTGGCCACTCTCCCCTCTGCGTCCGCCATTGGCTCTCGCACAAGCGGTGGTTTTAATCCCCGTCTCTTTGGCCAAGGAGGCTGAATACCCGCTTCCCCTGCAGCTAGACGCTGCGCCAGTGAGGTTACGCAGGAAGCTGTCCTTGCGAGCCACGCTCTAAACGTGACTTGCAAGTTTGTGGCCCACTCCCTCCAGCCCTCCCCACCCCCCCCACCCATTCCAACCTGTCAGGCGCCAGACCGTCACCGACAGTGAATTGCGGATCTAACGTAATCCTGGATCCAGCCTCGGCCAACTACCATAAATCGTTAGCTGAATCTGAGACAGATCAAAGCCAGCACGTCACTGGCGTGACCAGCGGTGACCCCCGGCCGAAGAGCCTGCATCCGCCTCTGCCATCCGTCGGCGCTGTCGCGGCGACCAGTCTGCACCGTCACGACAGTAGCCCTGTTCCAGCTGTCAGCACAGTTTTGTTAGGAGAACCTCTAGCCACTCCTCCAGAAAAGAAATATCAGCGCCATAATCGCCTCTTGTTTGTGCTAAGCAAAGGGAACTTCAACCTTTATACCATTAAAAAATATTAGGCTGCCACTTCGTGCTTTTGCTATTTTTCATCAGCACAACAGCAGGCCGTCAGCCCGTAAAACCTCTAGAACCAAGTTCCCGGGAAGAGGCTACAATCCTGTGACGTAGGCGCAACGCGGCCCGCTGATTGGTGCTGACAAAACTGTGCTGACAGCTGGAACAGGGCTCTTGTTCAGGACACCCCTGGGAACTACAGAGGTTCGTGAGGGACAACCTTTCAACATCCATAGCATTTAGGCCCCATTAGTCCGACACGTCGTGTTAGGATTTTGTGCTGGGACGAATCATTTTCACCTGCCAGGCTTTCTCGATCACGGCACTTGCCCGATATAAAGGCCGGCGCCTGGAGGCCAGGGACACACTCACACTCTTACTCTTACAGACTCTTACACTCATACTTCAGAGTCGGACTCGCGCTCGCGCGCGCGGTGTCGCGTGGCGTCGCGCCCCAGTGCGATTGTTTTTACTGTTGCCAAAGCAAGACGGCGTCTTGTCGGTAAGTGACCATCGGTCATGTGTGTTAATTACACTCATATCTATGCTAATATTTGTGTAAACATTAATGTTGGCTTGAATCAAATGCCGGCTAGTCCTGACGATATAAAATAAGAATACGGAACGCATAAGCAGAGAAAACAAAGCGGTGAAGAGGTACTAAAGCATGGCAGCTGTTAAAACCCAGAGAAACTCCCTACGAGCAAAGAAAAATACTCTAAAATACTCTACGAGCAAAAAAATAAACAGTCGCTGTCGGTTCCGGAAAATGCATCCAGTTAACGACCCTGTTCTTCTTAATTTCCCCCGCCATTGTGAAAAAACCCCATTCTGAATAAACATGAGAACTGGAGTTGGTTTCTGGTCGTCCCTGCCATGCAGACCTCGGCTGGGCGCGACAGCATCTGGGGAGGCAGCGGCTGTTCTGCGATGTCTGAGGAGGCGGCGGTAAACTGCGATGCAAATTCGATGGGTTTGTTGTCGGCCCAACGCATTCCTGTCCGTACCCGAGCTGACTGCTTGGACATGTCAAAATCACGCCACGGCGGCAAGAACACGGCTTGGGCTGAACCGTTTTCAGAACAAACAACATGCAACGGGGTGGGAGGCAACGCAATAATTACTTTCTGTGAGCTTATTTGAAGTTTCCGTGAGTAAAAAGATCGAAGGCAATACACTTCCACCGTTCCTTTCAGCTATCTTTTATCCACAAACCAGTGTTGCCATTTGTAAATCAAGCCAAAAACTTCCTCGTAAGGGAAGGGGGCCGGACATAGCCTTTAAAACTCTGTTTTGAAAAGCATAAGTTTTTATCACGAGTGCCCAACATGTCAAAGACCAGACGTGACAAATCCTGATCCATCTCCAGCCATTCCTTTTGAGTCCGATCGCAGGAACAGGCAGGATTACGGACGGACCAACTCTTCCACTTTGTATTTGATTATGAAGACAATCTCAATCTTAAGAGCAATTCCATACTACCAACCACTTCGAAACACTCAACATCAGGGACGTCGCCACAGAAGTTGTACTGGGGCGACCGCCCAACTGCCGATGACCGCGTGGGGGGAGCCGAATTCTGATCATGTTGGCTGCATATGAAACAATAACCACGATACACTGGAACACGCTTATGTAGATTGACACAAGTTACGCAGAAGAAAATCAAAGGGACCGTCCCACTTATATAATGGGGTTTGACATATACTGAGAAAGCAGTTTTGTAGCGCGTGTTGAGAAACAAAGAGGCATATGTAATTTCACCCTAAGCTCTCGGTATAAAATTTCCGCCAGCTTTAATGTTCAAAGTAAAGGGGCTTACCGCCTTATTTCAAACCATGAAGGAATACCTTCCATATAGTTGCAGTAATCTGATTGGTCGTAAGCCCAAAGCCTCGCCCACTCGCTGAAAATACCATGCTAGCGAGTGAACCAGCATGCAACACCAACACACTGAAAACCGACCGAAAACTTCAGGCGAGTGGTTGTCCACTGCAGAGCGTCACTGGGCAGAAATGCGCCCAATGGCCGCAACACACATCATACTCGCCCTCCCCGTACTTGCCATAAACAAGCATCATGTTTTTTTCTTCAAAATCCAACTCTGGAATAGATTCTTTACATCAGCCGTATGCACCATCGTTCCACCACCTAATAAACACGGCCGACGTAACATCTGTCGTTCAGTTTTTGCACCAGTGCTTAAAGGGAGTGTGACACCTTTATAACGTGAATTTAACTGAGATAGCCAAGTTGTAAAGCAAGTCGGAAAACCCGGTACTCAATATATCATTTGTTGGGGGGGTTTAAAGACGCACCAACTGCCAGGGTCATACGGAGATATCATTTGTCTTGAAACTCAAAATTTCCGTAGAGAAAAGCTAAAAACTGCCTGAAATGTACCCTACATGTACCCTTAGCAGCAGGCCAAAGTTGACTGCCATGTTGGTGTGACGACATATGCTGACGTCACGGCTAGTATGAGCCAATCGAAGCCCTTGAAGCCTGTTGGGTATGGTAGTGGTTGCCAGATCATGACATCATCTATGGGCAGATATTTATTTCTCTCCCTAGAGGAGTATTTTAGAAATCGAAATATTGAGCTTATTGTACATTTTTCCGAGAAATCATGGACGCTTCCATGATTTTCGGCTAAAAGTACCCCTAATTACAATAAATTCCACGATTCGAGCAAGGTGCCACATTCCTCTTTACAAGACCGAGAATGGACGGACGGAACGAGAGTACGGTTGCCGTGGCAAGTGAACAAATATAATACTGATGGTGAGAGCGGACGTCCTCGGCAGAAAACCGGCTGCCGGTCCAGCGATCATTTCACCATGCATTTGCATAGCTCCTGCAAGATATCTATTTTGCAGTGCGAAAACGCTCTGAATGGACCTTTACAGCGAGTCTATGATCAAGGCTTGGGATTTCACTGATTATTGAAGGTGTAAATTTGTATGACGTCACATATTGTTAAAAAAGCTGGGATATTTCTATTTTTCAGCGTATGAAAGGGGGGCAAAAGGCTGTTTCTTAATGTTCAGACCTCGTGTTCTTAAATAATTTTTTCAAGAATTTCAACAAAGTAGTCTATTCCTTTTCAGTCGAGATTCAATTGGGGGGGGGTGGACGTCCTCTTTTCCGTGAATAGGGGGACGTGTCCCCGTTCCCCCGCTTTGGACGCCCATGGTCAGTATGCGTTTCGCCCCACGCCTGGTAGCAGTGGCCGTGCTCCCGCCAGGTTTACCATCACCACCCGCAGCGCCGCGGCAGTGCCCTCTCTCTCTCCTCCAGCCACCCCGAGCGTCCAGCACGCGGCAGTGCCTCTCTCCTCCAGCCACCCCGAGCGTCCAGCGCCCCAGGCCGTGCGTGGAGATGAGTCGGCGAAGAACCTTCGCGGCGCTCGCACCATTACAAGAAAGTTCCGGCCCCTCGGGCGATGTGCAAGCGCCAGAGGACACGAGCGAGATCTGTGCCTCAACCGCGCCGGGAGATTGTGCGAGGTCCACACAGATGCTGAGTCACTCTGACTCGGGCTGTTTGACTCTGGAATCGAGGTCGAGCCCACTTGACTGTCCTGAAGAGGCGACAGTCAACAGAAGAAGGTGCAAACGCACTGTCCACGCTCTCCAAACACCGCAGAGAGACGACTGGCAGCTATTGAGAAGTTTTCGTGATATGCAGGTTCTGTAAGGGTTTAATCCCTTTTCTGCAGTGTCAAAGATCTTTGGGTTTAACTCGAGAGACACATTGACACAACTCGAATGTGTATATTAAGGTGTATCACCAGAGGGTTATTTTAACAGTGCATGGTTTTTATATGATTTTATCATGCCCTGTATCTGTCGAAACAAATTGGCGTGCTCCATTCCCATCAAATTCAAATCCCCATCCTGCCCCTGACGATCAAGTTTTGCCTATCTCCCAGCATAGGAGCGACGCTAGCGCCATAGCGGCAAACGTTGGAACTACCACAATCGGGTATATTAATGGACGCAGATGTTGTGAAAATGCTCACAAAGACATACATACTGCGCTGACGGAATCATGAACACCACAGCATTGATACGGTATCAAGATGTGCCTTGCTTTTCTACCTTTGCTAGGTACGAGGCGTCCGGGTAGAACTATCATGACCATTACCAAAACCTAATGCACGGAACGCGACCTTTTGTGCTGGTATGGACCGCTGGCCAGTCTCACGACACCAGAACGAAACTACTGCGAATACAATTCAGCTAGATGGTATTTCGGTTGCTAACAGATCACTCAGGCTCTTGCCAGCGCAGTGCCTCGATAAATGATTTTTGCTGGCGACGACTGGCAGCTGTTGTCGGTGACGGAGGCGGCTGCAGATCCAGCCATGGCGCTGCTGCTCGCCGACCACCTGGCTGGCCGCCTCAGTCACCACCTTACTGCACGTTCCACTGCCACCGTGTGGACGGGAAAGGCGCAGAGTTTTAGTGGCTCGTCGCGTACGTTCTGGGCTCTGCGTCACTGAGGCTCATGGTGAGCGGCGGCTCGGTGATCATTTCGCTCGTCCAGTCCAGCAGCTGTGTGTAGTCAGTGGCGGTGAAGTTGACCTTTGGCAGAACGAACGATCGGACGTCTTCCATTTGTGGCCGCTGACGGCACTGCTGAATGACTTCCACGGCCCGGCTGCGCACCTCAGAGCTCTTGTCGGCCAGCATGGTCAGAAGCACCGCCTCCGGATGCACTCAGTAGCAGTCGTCTGTTTCAGAGGACTCGGTGTCACCTGCAGTGTCTGTCACGGTGCCAGTTCCATGGCTCTATAAGCCGGATGGTCTGGGTTCGGTACTGGGTGGCCGGGCTGCACCATGTGGACCGGCTTCGTTGCTTGGTGGGCCTCCGGCCGTCGGCGGCTCCCTCCCAGCCTCCACCTACGCAAGGCCGCTGTCTCTCACCGGTTGCTCTCTTGGAGATCGATGCCTCGAGGAACATTTTCCCCGGCCCTCGTTGATCCATGATGACCTTCACCTCAGCCGGCGGCACTCGGTTGTCACGGGGACAGCTGCATGGGTCAGGTTCCTGCACTTGCAGACGGCGATGTCGAACAGCTTGTTGAAGAACATTTCCCTTTCTGTAGCCTCGCGTTCTTCTGGTTCCGGTTTTTCGTCGCGACTTTGTTCATACTCTGGAAATTCTTGTAGCACGCGACGACCTTCAAGAAGACGTTAAAGGGCCGTATGACCGGGATTCCTTTGCTTTCCTACACAGCTATTATTTTCTCAGCGACATTTTCTGAAGTTCCTTTTAACGGCTCACCACGTGCTTCCACGCCTGTCATGGAGGAGCCGGATGTAGTTTACAACATCTTTGTTGCTAGGAATTTGGTTTGAGGGAAGTTGGTTTGGTGCTCCTAGGTAGAAGTGATTGGAATTACTGCGGAGCGGCATCTTCACTGAGGATCAAAATGCAAAACGTGCAAAGGAGATGGGATCACGGGGTCAGGAATGTAACTGCTTCGGCGGAATGGGAAATCCAGATCACATTGAGAGGTGGAAAATTCACCCTTGTTGCATCCAGACGTGTGGTTTGGCTAAGACAAGCATCGCAATTATTCAACCCTATTGAACGAGCCGGGTTCGACACGCCGGCTGCTCCGGTCCGCGAGAGGTCCTTCATTTTCGGAGACTAATTTGGCACAAACAATCAAAACAAAGCATAAACCGACCCTACAGTACATGCTTATCAAAACAGGAGAAGCATGATAAAGACCATAATAAAATCAACGGCGGCTGTTCAAGCAATTTAACTCCAATGAAATCGAAGTATCTAGGCGCCTATAATGAGAAAATTATCAACACGTACGTCCAGGTCACTCACGAAAAGTAAACAAAGATGGATCAAGGTCAGTATAATTGGGTACGCCAAGATTGGGTACTGAACATGGACAGGATGTGACTTGTAGGTAAGCAAGAATAATAATTTGTCACTTCCTCATTATGCCTATGGCAGTTTTTAGCAAAGTGTCCTCTCTGCAAGGACGGATTAAGGGAGGGGGCTATGCAACTGGGTCATGCCCCCGCAAAGCATAAAAATAAGGGCAAAATGCATGCATTTCGCCGTGTAGGTACAACACAAACGAAGCAACTTGCATTAAGGAAAGTCGATTTTAAACGCACTAGTGACTCGTATGCCGTCGAAACCGATGTGTTTCTGGAAACCGGATTTTTTAACTTGCCCCAAACCTTATTTACCCCCTCTCAAAAATATATGGATCCGCCTTGTCTCTCTGCATAAATTTATCACTGGCGGCTCGTTGGAAGAAAGCGAAAAATAGAGCAGATGGTGTTTTATCAGATCACGCAGGGCGGCGCTGGTGTAGACAATGGTACGAGATGGGGCAACTTTCGCTTGCTTGGGGCAGGATGGGGATTTGAGTTGGATAAAATAATTGGTACAGTATTGATTCAGGGTGGCTGGGGCATGATAAAATCATATAAACACCTTGCACCGTGATAAGTGATACACCCTAGTGTATATGCCTATCATGGTTTCGAGCTCGACGCCCAGCTTCTTTCTGGTAATGGCGGTGAACATGTTGCTTGACTTAGCTTCCCATACAGATTGCCGGCGGTGTATGGTATTTCGATTGATGTATACTTTTGTGCGAGCCTTGCCTGCCCCATAGTTCGCTCAGTAGCTCCAGTGCCTAGTTTCCCATATTTAAATATGCTTTCCCCATATAAAGTAAAAAACAGCATGTTAAAATCGTCCATTGCTCTGGAATTCGGGAGGAATTAAGCCTATCTATTCCTGGCTTTTAGTACACGAACAGATTGAGCAATGTTTAGGTGAAGACCCAATTACGTTGAAATTATTATGATATTATTGAAACTGTTAGGACTTAGCCCAAGTTTCGCTTTTGCAGCTTCATCATGGGCCAAAAAATATAAAATGCCATCACAAAAATGTAATACACATGGTGCAAAGGCAAGTAAAACTAACAATCACATTACACTTCAAATACAGAATAAACCCCCGTTTACGCTTTTTTAAGTTCCTAGGCACAATCTCATACCAAGAAAAATTATCTTACGGTAATTTTAACGTAACTTGGCCTTAATCTTATGCAATGCCTGATTCTTCATCCACTAAACCTGAATAAAGTGCCCACTGGCGGGTAAATCTGGCAGCAGGAGATTGCTGAATGAATACGAATACGACGAGTGCCTATGGACGCGTGCCCAGACTAAATAGCTTTTATTCATTACCAAGGTCATGACTGGAGCGAGTGGCCCCGCAGGACACAGGGCTCTAAGGGTTTCTAGGTAGTATCCTACCTGACATATGAGCTCTGCATCACGAGCGGAGCCCATGCAAGGCTTGCAGGTGAAGCCAGGGCTGTAATTTTCCCAAAATCTTTAGGGGTGCTCAGCTGGTGGGGGCAACACCCCATTGGGACGGCAGCGTTGCGAGGGCGACACCTTTAATCGCACCAAATCTGTTATTCATCGCTTTTGTTGTGCCTGTTACAGCACAGAAGACATTTTACTTTAACACCCGCACTGGAGAGGGGTCTGGCACTGACGCGCATTGGAAGGGGCGCTGGTAGGCCCCTGAGATCTCGGAAACTAAGAGGCGAAGAAAAACTTCGTTGAGGTCTTGGTGGCAGATATCGTGATCTACATCATACTCAATTTTTATTGTCCTAGGACACTATCTTCAAGGTCAAGCGAGGTGATAAATGTCCAATATTGGCCGTGCTTGGGACCTGTTTAGAAATACAATAATTATACGGGAAAATGTTGGGAATATGCTAAAGGCGGACCAGGGTCATAGAGAGAAGGTCACAAGCAATCGTGCCTATAAAAATTCGGGTCAAGGTCATTAACCTATGACGTCACGATACGTCATACGCCCTATCATGTGCACAATAACTAGCAATCAGAATCAGAATCAGTGTAATCGACGAAGGTCCGCCATTACAGGGGCTTTTCACTTGTCACTTCATTTTTTTATAAATTTTGTTCAAGTTGTTCCTAGTACGGCTGCCGGAGTCGGAGCCTCACTAAAGTCATCAAGGGACTTGTCACGGAGACCTCCGACCCCACCACCCGAACGAGCAACTCCCTCAATGGAGGGTTGATTTAGAAGCCAAAGTTTAACGTCCCACAAAGCACAGGGACGGCCGCGAAGGGTCATTGAAGTAAAAAATCCGCGCTCATGCAACAGGAGGGAAATAGCAAGAAAACACCCACACCTAAAAACACACATGTCCACTCATTCACTTACAAACATCATACAACATTCAAAAACTTCGTCGAAACATATCACCCATGACTAGATATTGCAATCGACTGACTAGTCGCTGGTTGTTCCTAACAGTTTAGTGTATAATTTAGACGTATCAAGTGCTGTCGGTTCTGGCTAAAACCATTTTTTAGTGTTATGCAAAAAAGTGGGTCATTAGGACTCGGACCGGTGGAATTAAGAAATTGAACGCCACGATAGTTGAGTCTACGGTGACCACTACCTGTTCGAATATGAGGAAGAGTGAAAACGCCCGCTCGGCTCGTGTCGTGATTATGTAAAGCAGAGGCTGGCGGGCCTATGGTCGCCAGCAATATAGCCCCCTCTGGGCGGAAAATGAGGATTCACCTTTATCCATGACCTTTGAACTGGCCATTGAGTTACCTTAAATATGACGTCATTGCATAATATATGTCAGACTGGGTAACGTCCTTGGACAGAGGCGCTGTGGTCAATATCCTTGAAAGTGCTGATATGACCTTGACCTCTGACAGTTTACCTTGACCTTGATATGAGGATAACCTGACATATCACTACCCTTATATGGTGTTGTGACGTCACAACTCGGTCTTCAATGTAAGCGAACTGGTCCAACCTCGCGTTTGAGGCGATCTCAAAATATAAGTCTGTCTTTGAAAGCCTATAAGTCACAAAAGTTGGACTGATTCTCAAAACTATTTCCCCAATCGACGCACCATTGAATCCTTTTCAACGCGGCCAAGTATTGTTTTTCGGCTACGAGCGGTTCTCCGGCCACCTTTGAATAATAGGCGGAGGCGTGGTCCGGGGCCCCTCCAATGCGCGTTTTAATAGTGGTTTAGTGTTCTACAACTTTTTACAAACATGTTTTCTTTTTAGGCGAAATCCCAAAGCTAGATACAGGTTTAAAATAATCCAGTCTGAGTTGTACATTGATATCTCATGGGGGCTATAGCCCCCATGGGATATCTGGAGGCCCGATCCGATTTTGAGGTTTGCTTGTACGGCCTGAATTTATTGCTTTGACCCACTTTAGTTTGATGTGGGTGCGCTTGGAGCAGCGGCGTACGAAAGGGGTCCTAGGGGTCCGTGCACCCCCTTGGGCTGATCCTGTTCATTGTAAAGCAGGAATATTGGGCTCGGGGGCTCTTTGAGATTGGTATCGGGGGACCCCGATAATCAGTCTCAGGACCCCCTGAACATTGACCTCGGGGCCCCAAGAAGGCCCCGAGCATCGGTCTCTTGGGCCCCGAGCATTTAATTATTTATTTATGTATTTGCTTTCTCAGAGATACCTACGTTGTCGTGGCGATTACCTCTCAGTTTACACTTAACTCAGTGACACTGATCATGGTTTAACATCGATTGTGCTAATTATGGATGACAGACTATTATTAAAATTATTGAATGAAAAGTCATGGATTTTACTGATAATGGATTGATACAGCAACACAGATTATGATTTAGAGTCGGATGAGTTTCTTTATTTTCTGTTTGAAGTTGTAGCTATTCTTGGTGTGTCTTGCAGTCGCAGGCATTGCGTTCCAGCTTCTGACGGCCCGGTGCAGGAGTCTCTTGTGTGTCAACACTAAATCATTAATAATTCAGTGTTGTTTCTACATTCTCGGGGGCCCCGATCGTAGTCATAGAAGCCCTGGAGAATCTAGCTCGGCAGCCCCGAACATTGGTTTCGCGCATCACTGCCGGGGGCCCCCGCAGGGATGGCGGATTCCAGGGGGCAAGGGTGCAGTTGCACTACTTGATTATTTTTCAAGGGGTGGAAAAGTAGCTTTTTGCACCACTTGTTTTGGCTCGCCCGGCCTCGGCCGGCGCCCCCGGCCGGCGCCCCCGGCCGGTCAGAGAAAAGCAAGCCGAACCACCGCCCACCTGAAGAGGTAGGATCCTCTGTGAGAAAGAGGATTTCATATATGAATGGCGCCCCCTGACATCAAAGCCGCGCCCTGGACAGCAAAATGCGCCCCCTTGAGTAAAGGCGCCCCTCTAGATAGCATAGGCACCCTTGGATAGCGTAGGCGCCTCCTGGACAGCTGAGGCGGCTCCGAAGAAGAGAAACGGCGCCCCTGGATATCACATGCGCCCCCTGGTTAGCACAGGCACCCCTGGACAGCAAAATGCGCCCCCCCGCTGAGAAAAGGCGCTCCCCTGGATAGCATAGGCGCCCTTGGATCAAAGGCCCCTGAATGCCTCCTAAAAAAGACGCCCCAGAGCGACGTGGCGGGACGGCGATTCCGTGGGATAGGTGACAGTTGCACACCTTGAAAAATGATTTGCAAAAGTATTTTTTAGTTTAGTTTAGTTTATTGCCCAATCATCAACGGGCATGGACCATCCCAATGACAATAGTCAGTGATAAAACAGATGAAGTCATGGTGATAAAAACGCACACCTGTTTTGACCCGGTCCGAAGGCACCCACGGATTTGGGCGGACCCCAGATTTGGCTGTCCCCCGGCCGTAAGAGAAAATCAAGCCTAATCACCACCTACCTGAAGAGGTAGGATACTCTGTGAGAAAGACATTTCTATATGAATGGCGGCCCCTGACATCTAAGCTGCGCCCTGGAGAAAGGCGCCCCTAAAGGCCCTTGAACAGAAAGGCGCCTCTGCAGACAAAAGGCGCCCCTCCTGGATAGCATAGGCGCCCTCGGATGTGAAAGTGCCACCTGGAGAGCAGAAGTGCCTCCTGGAGAGAAAAAGACGCCCCCGGAGAGCAGCGACGGCAGGGACGGCGGATTCTGCGAGACAGGTGTGCAGTTGCACCCTTTGAAAAAATGATGGTGCACAAAAGTATATTTTAGCACACCTGGTTCTGCCCTCGTCCGGGGAGACGCCCCCCCCACGAATTTGGGTGGCATCCCCGGATTTGGCCGGCGCCCCCGGCGGTTGAAGAGAAAATCAGACACACTGCCTATCTGAAGAGGTAGTACCCTCCGTGTAAAGTAAAATACACTTTCAAATACCAATGGCGCCCCCTGACATCAAAGCCGCGCCCTGGACAGCAAAAGGCGCCCACCTCCTTGAGTAAAGGCACCCCTCTGGATAGAAAAGGCGCCCCCTATACATCAGAGGTGCCCCTGGACAGAAAAAGGTGCCCCAAGTTGAGGAGTAACGACGCCCCTGGATAGCATAGGCGCCCTCTGGTTAACACAGGCACTCCTGTACACCAAAAGGCGCCCCCCCATAGAACAAAGGCACCCCCTCTGGATATTATAAGCTCTCTTGAATGCCAAAGGCGCTCCCTGGACGGCGGGGGCGCCCTCTAGATAGTATAGGCGCCCCCCAAAACAATAAATACGCCCTTTGATACTAAAGGCGCTCCAGATAGCAGAAGCGCCCCATGGACAGAAGACACCCTCTGGATAGCCTAGGCACCCCTGGACGGCAGAGGCGCCCCTAAAGAAGAGCAACGGCAACCCAGGATAGCATTTGCGCCCCTGGTTAGCACAGGCACCCATGGACAGCAAAAGGCGCCCCCGCCCCCTGAGTAAAGGATCCCGGCCTCTGGATAGCATAGGCGCCCCTGGATAGCGCAGGCGCCTCCTGACAGCAGGGCGCCTCGAAGAAGATTAACGGCGCCCCTGGATATCATATGCGCCCCCTTGTTAGTACAGGAACCCCTGGACAGTAAAAGGCGCCCCCCTCCCTCCCCCGAGAGAAAAGGCGCCCCCTCTGGAGAGAATAAGCACCCGCGGATAGGAAAGGTGCCCCAAGGAGAGCAAATCAGAATATTTTTCTAAGGAAAGTAGGGGGGCATTTCTTTTGCTGGCCGTTATAGTGTCTTCGGGGGATCAAAATCCCATTTGGAGGGGGAGGGCGTTAATACAATTTAGACGTGCTAGTGTTAAAAAATGTCTCGCAATTTTTTTTTATTCCATATTCTAAAGATTAGAGATGCTGCCCAGGACTGCTAGTTTTTTCACGGAAAAAGACCAAACCGGGTTTGAAAAAGGGCCAAAAGGGTCAAATTTTATTTGCACTAAATCTCTTTATAAATTTCGTCCAGGTTCTTTCCAGTACGGCTGCTGGAGTCTGCATCTCACTTAAGTCCTCAATGGACTTGTCACGGAAGCCCCGACTCCGCCACCCGAACGAGCAACGCCCACAATGAAGGGTTAATATAGAAGCCAAAGTTTGATCTCCCACAAAGCACAGGGACGGCCGCCCCGCTCAGGTCACCCTCTCACCAATCAGTTGCCAGCCAACCTACATCGGGCAAAGAATTGCGCGCCGGAGCGTCTCAGGGGAACCGATCCCAAGCCTGGACATGCACTGCCGCTGCATGCTTCTCAGCAGCGGGCCGGAGCCCAACGCTCTGCCAACTGAGCTACCGAGGCAGCTAAATGGCCAAATGAATACCATAAAAGCCATATTTAAGGCTAAAACGACCCCCACCGGTTGTCATAAACCCTCAGAAAAAGGATAGAGCACTCTTGTATCACTGCAGTGAACAGCAGAGTTGTGCGTTTCAGAAATTTCTTGAGTCGACTCAATTCAACTCAAGTGCTGAGAGCAGTTGACTCAACTCCGACTCAACTCATGATCAAGAGTTCAGTGAGTCGACTCAACTCTGACTCAAGGCTAAATTCATCTGACTCAACCCTGACTCAACTCACGACTCAACTCAACTCGACTCGTTTTCAAAATAAAATAAATAAATGAGAAATATATAAATAATATAAAAAAATAATAAATAAATCAATAAACCAGCAAAAAAAACAAACTTCAGAAAGTCTGACACAAAACAGAAGATCTAAAGGGGCAAAATTGATTTATTGACATTCAAACATTGGTTAACAATTAGACAGCAACAATGAATAACTTTTTTAATTCTTCCAGACTGTCACTGCCCAAAAATCTACACATGTTGCAATTATTTCTAAAAGGAGCATTGCATATTAAACTAGGTAAATGAAATGGAAAGGAACCTAACAAGGCTAAGATTACACCAACACAGACAAAAAATTGAGCCTTCATACTGTCAAAAAGGTCCAAGCTAAAAACATGATATAAACTATTTGTAGCGATGGTATATGCATTGCTTATTCTGTTAAAGAACGATGCTAGGTAATTTTAATAAATGAACATTAATATGCCATGAGTTTGATATAAATTTAAGCGATAATTACTTGAGTACCTAGTTGCAATTGCTACTTCTAAGCACTACAGCAAACCCTAAGAAAAAGTATACCATATATGACAAAGGACAATAGAAATGGAAATGCTATCAACGTGTTGGATTTTAATATATTCATATTTAAAACCCAATCCAATTATCACCTTCAGAAACTCCAAAACAATACATACCTATCGCTCTTTAAAATTGGAGAACGATTTCATAGAAAATTGCTGATGCATAGCTTTCCAAATAAAACACAGACACCAAGCAAGGGTCTCTGATCAGAAAAACGGTGACATGAAATAGTTCATCTGATTCTTGCGATAAGGGCGTCGCAATAGTTTTGTCTAATCAAGCGTCCAAATTTTAATGCTAATAGTAGTATCTGCTATTATTAGGCAAAATGAAAAGAGCGGCGGCAGACTGCGAATTTAGGAGAACAAAACAATTTAGCATGTAGGTATATTAATATTTCCATCGCTTCATGAATCATTACGTGATGTTTACACTTTCTGCCTTCAAGCTAGTTAAACTTGAACCTATACTCGGCTGAATTTGTTCTTCAAAGACAGCAATGGCGCACTCTATTCTCAGACGACGACCACTGACGACAACAGGGGGCGCGGTAGTGGAGTGGTCAGCTAGCTGTCTGCCACGCAGCCGACCCGGGTTCAAGGCCCGGCGGCTTCCCTGAACAAGGAGCAAGCTGGCTCGAGAAACCCTTCCAACAGGGAAGAGTTGGCGACGCCATATGACCCTGGCGTTGGTGCGTCGATAAGCCCCAAAATTATTATAACACTGACGACAACAATCAGCGACTACGACGCGTGTTGTTGGAGTGGTTGAAGTGAAGAAGTAATGTTAAATATTGAAGATAATAAGTTTTTGAGAGGTTTGAAATGTATTTTGTAGTGCGTTCCACCACTTGGAATGTTTAAGACAAGGCCAGTGATAGAAAACTGTTAGATTTTTCGAGGATATGTATTATTTGTGCCTAGAGATTTCTTCAGACCGGATGGGCCTTTAAAATAAGCAATTGTACCATATGATTATTGGTATATTGAAACAAATTGAAACTTTTATTTAAACAATTGAAACACTGGGGAAATTTATTTAAAGGAGGTTAAAGTAGGTTTGCAAGGTAGGCAAATTCGAATACTTTTACTTGACATCACGTTTACCTGTTGAGCCAACTTTTTCGTCAACTCATTTGACTCGCTGTCTTCACAACTCAACTCAACTCAACTCATTGACGTGTTGTGAACCAACTCAACTCAACTCAACTCACTTATCTAATTTTTTCGACTCAACTCAACTCAACTCAGAGTCGAATGAGTCGGAATTTGAGTTAAACTCCAACTCTGACTCCGAGTCGCACAACTCTGGTGAACAGTGCACTGTTTAAAACTAAATCTTGATAGTTTGACATCGACTTAACGAAATATTCTTTTAGCACACTTCCCATTTCATAGGAAGCCAGGAGTGCCCTTCCAATCCCGCGTGGCCACCAAATGATTTTATTCACATAACTAAAAAATTGGTTAGCATCATCAATTATCTTGGCCCCACCACTCCTCGCTAACATTTGATACTTTACCTGCCTTTCCTGTGAATTGTTTGCTCTTGAACGGTGACGGATCCATAGGCAGATCCAGGATTGCCAATCGGAGGGGGGGCACCTTCCCGGGGGCGCCATCCGGAGCAGCGGGCGGCACTTTTGACCGGAAAAACCTATCAGGTGGGCGCAAAATCCTTTCGGTGAGCACCGATTTTCGCATCCTGGGGGGAGGGTGGGAAGCGCCATTTCAAGCGGGTCCCATCGACCTTTCAGGGGGCGCCGTGACCATTTCAGGGGGCGCCCAGGGATCAATCAGGGGGCTGCATCTGCCCCCCTTGCCCCCTGGATCCGTGTATGGGCGGATCTAGAATTTTGGTAAGTGGGGGAGGGGAGCGGAGCCTCAGAGTGCGCACTTTACCATCAACTTTTCACCCAAAGGGCGCCTATAGTATCGCACCCTTCGCGTTCGGTTTTTGGTTGCCGTCATTTTTGTGGATCGTATTTTAAACAACGTTCTGTCCCTCCCCCCGTGCCACACTTTTTTGGCACCTCTTCAAAAAAAACTTTAATTGCCACTAGGTCATGGAGAAATGCAAGACACTTGGGAAGATGCAAAGGTCGAACATAAAGGTGCATATCTGAGGATTTTTCTATTTGTGAAGAGTTTATTTTAACATCAAATATGATAAGCATCATTTTGCCTCTCCATGTGGCCAAGATTCATAATATAATGGTGAGATGACATAGAAAATAATCGCAGCGAGTGTGAACCTGGCCTATGCGCTGTCCCAGAAAATTATCTCAGCGGGGAAGCTTTGACAATGTAGGCGATGCAAACCGGAATTTAACCCACATTATTAATTGCTCCTAAAAATAGTTTTTAAACCAGATGGCAGACTCAGTGAGTTATAAGGAAAGTTGAAACGTTAAGATAAACACAGAATGAAATATATGAGCATTTTCCATCGTCCTTTATCTTTATTCTTCAATTCGTCAAGATGGGAGAAGGGCTCTTGTGCGTAAAATTTCGAAAGGTGTTAAGACAATTTTGGTGGCCATGTGATTGAATGCTGCAATAGATCATGGCAGGAATGGGCATGTATGACTTGTGACATAAATGGGACCAATTGGAATAAAAAATAAAACAGTTTCAACGTGTCTAAGTACTCTCTTGATAAATTGATAACTTCTTTTCGTTTATTGACTGTGATTTGCGCGTTTAATGATCACAAGTCATTGTCCTTTAATACGTACTGAATTTCTCTCGAGCAACAGTAATACAAAATCAGTTGGCAGTTTCACGTACTTGAAGGAAGTTTCCAGTAACCATTTCGACAGTCCCTTGGCTAATCCCGAATGGGGTAATTTTCTTACTGAGCGAGCGACCAATCATTTCGATATCCGTTTAATGTCATCATCTAATACCTAACGCTTTTAAAACGGTAAGTTATTTGCAGTGTTCAGATCGAAGTGAAAGTACCATTCAGATTGATAAAACGAGTATATTTTGTCACTGACCAGCCACTTATACCATCAACCATTGTCTTCAGGTCAAGTTCAGGAAGCATCATTTAAGAGAAGAGGTGAGTGTGCACTGCGCATGCCCAAATCGAGACACAGCCGCCCTCCCGATGGACAGACCGCGCAGAAATACGTCCTCGTCGCGTTTGATTTCGCGCACGCGTACGACGTAGTGGACCACCGCCTTCCACGCGTTCGCCGACTGGAGATGGGACTGCCAAATTGCACTGCGCAGTACGGTGGGTCATACTCACGAGAAAATTAAAATTTCCGTGTACTACGATTTTATTATGCGAAATCCAATTTTAAGAAACTTTCTATAAATACGTTTTGCTTAGAAATTACTTAAAAGGTCGCAAAAACGCACTTGTGTTTTTGACGTTAGGGATAGAGACATAGTAGGATAATTCCGACTCTTATAGACAGTGCGAGCACTCGAGCGATCACAAGCTATCGTGTTCCGTCACACAGGCCACGAATTCAGGTTGAAGGTGCCAGAGGCGGATCTAAGCAAAATATTTGGGGATGGGAATCCTAAAATATAGAAAAAGATTGTTTTTTTATGAAAATCAGCCCAAATCAGCTAAAATTCGGTAATATTTGACCACTTTGGGGGCCAAGACCCGGTTCCTTACCTCTGGATCCACCCCTGGAACGCGCAGTCAATAGAATTAAAACACTAGTAGAAATGGATAAAAGGCAGCGAAATAAATAAATATATTGATCAGTCTAGCGTTGAGGTCAGGGCTGTAGAGCTCTCCGCGACCCAGGGGTCCTGGATGGGTTACCGCTGGCACGGAAATACAAGCCCTATACAAAGCCTACTGGAGACCCAAAATTCAGGGGCCCCTGACCGCCCCCCAACCTCGCTCAACCCATGGTTAAGGTTACTGGAGTGATGACCGGCCGTAATCATAATCTTGCGATGTCCGATAGTCATTTCTTAAAGGGAATGTGGCACCTTAATAATGTGATTTTAACTGAGATAGCCAAGTTTTAAAGCAAGTCGGAAAACCCGGTACTCCATATATCATTTGTCTTGGAATTCGATATTTCCGTAGAAAAAAGCTAAAACCTACCTGACACCAGCCCCCTCATCAGCCCCTCGCCGGGCGGTCATTGTTGTGAGCTGCTGGAGTGACGACATATGCTGACGTCACGATGAGCATCAGCCAATCGAAGCCCTTGAAGCATTTCAAGTATGGTAGTGGTTGCCAGACCATGACATCATCCACAGGCAGATATTTATTTATTTTCCTAGAGGAGTATGTTTAAAAACAAAATATTGAGTTTATTGAACATTTTTCAGAGAAATCATGAGTGATTTCATTATTTTTGTCTAAAAGTACGCCTAATTTCACTAAATTCCAGGATTCGACCAAGGTGCCACATTCCCTTTAAAAACAAACAAGGGACATTTTTAATCACTGCTACAAGTAGGTATTCAAACCCTGAGTTTCGGAACACTTGGGTATATCATACTTGCATATTTAGCAGACTTCGTCTCCCAGGACTAGCACTGATAAGAGGAACTTTATGCCAATCAAACACACTTCAGCGGCCAGATTGTGGTTCCAGGAGTCTGCTGCTCAGGCAGCAGCAACATATTATGCCCTCCTGAGAGATCTGATGGAAGTTAGGCACGATTCGAAGAATAAGTCATATCTTACTCTCGATAAGAAGAAGATTCCTAGGGCTCAGAACTTGATTCTTCAAGATGCAGCTGAGGCAACTGAAGCTAATGCGCATGAGGATAATGCACATGAGGATGTCACCGTAACATGTTCGTCTCCAACTAGTCTCCTGCGGTGTCTGCCAGCTTCATCGTCACGGGGCAGGACCAATGTGTTTCCAGTTCTGCCATCAAAATAAACTCCAGTGACTTCATCCTCATGCGCCTTGGCTTCAGTTGCCTCAACTGCATCTTGAAGAATCAAGTTCTGAGCCCTGGTTTTTTCTTCTTACCGAGAGTATTCTTCGAAACGTGCCCAACTTCCATCAGATCTCTCAGGAGGGCACAATATGTTACTGTTGTCTGAGCAGCAGAGTTCTGGAATCTGAATCTGGCCGCTGAAGTGTGTTTGCTTGGCATATAGTTTCTCTTATCAGTGCTAGTCCTGGGGGATGAAGTCTGCTAAATGTGTATGTACAACACACACACACACACACACACACACACACACACACACACACACACACACACACACACACACACACACACACACACACACACACACACACACACACACACACACACACATTATATACCAAAGCATTCCGCAGTCCAGGGTTTGAATACTTGTAGCGGTGGCTGAACAATTTTTGCCTGTTTGTTTTTAAGAAATGACTATCGGACATCGCAAAATTATAATTACGGCCGGTCATCACTCAAGTAGCCTCAACCATGGGTTGAGCGGGATTGTTGGGGGAGGGTCAGGGCCCCCTGAATTTTGTGTCTCCAAAAGGCTTTGCATAGGGCTTGTATTGCCGTGCTAGCGGTAACCCATCCAGGACGTCCCTGGGTCGAGGAGAGCTCTCCAGCCCTGACCTCAAAGCTAGACTGATCAATATATTTATTTATTTCGCTGCCTTTTATCCATTTGTACTAGTGTTCAAATTATATTGAATCTGCGTGCCAGGGGCGGATCCAGGGGGAAGGCACCGGGTCTTAGCCCCCAAAGCAGTCAAATATTACCCAATTTTAGCTGATTTGGGCTGATTTTCGTAAAGAAACAATGTTTTTCTATATTTTTCGGATTACCCTCCCCAAATACTTTGCTTGGATCCGCCTCTGGCACGTGCAACCTGAATTCGTGGCCTGTGTGACGGAACACGATCGCTCTAAAGCTAGCACTGTTTATGAGAGTCGGAATTATCCTACTACTTGTCTATCCCTAACGTCAAAAATACAAAAGTGCGTTTTAACGACCTTTTAAGTAATTTCTGACCAAAATGTATTTGATGAAAGTTTCTTAAAATTGAATTTCGCATATTAAAATCGTAGTGCACAATTAAAATACGGATTTTTTTATTTTCTCGTGAGTATGACCCACCCCTACTGCACAGTGGCCTGGATTTGGCAGTGACTCCGGGACCGAAGAGTCAAGGTAGAACTAAATGGCGTGCTTTCCAGTGAGCGCATTTTCCGAGCTGGCCTGCCGTAAGGCAGTATCTTATCGCCAGTTCTGTCTTTGTTATGGGCGGCTCGGCTGGTAGACGCACTCCGCGCGGTTCCCGGATGCTACCCCTACATGTACGCCAATGATACGGCGGCTCTCTGCACGGGCAACAACATCCAAGTCGCCAAGGACCAGGCGCAAACTGCTGCTGGCGCCCTCGTGAAGTGGCCCCGACAGCACAAAGTGGTGGTATCAGGAGCCAAGACCCAAGTGCTGGTGATATTCCAGTGGGCCAGAGACGCCGATCCCTTCAATTTTAAGGTCGACGGGAAGTCTGTCACTGCTGGAGACACCCTACAGCTACTTGTCGTCACCATCGATCAGCTCCTCCATTTCGGTCCACACTGTAAGAGACTGTGGGAGAAGGTCCACCCCCGCATCTCCCACCTACGTCAACTGTCCGGCCGCAACTGGGAGTTGCACGAACAGCACCTCCGAACTGTCGCTACTGGCTACGTGAGAGGAGCGATGGAGCAGGTGGCCGCAGCGTGGCTCCGCGCCACACCGCCATTTCATGTCGAGCTGCTGGAACGTAAAATGAGAGCGTCGGCGCGTATCATCACAGGATGCACCCGCCCCACGCCCAGCCATGCGCTGATGGCCGAGGTAAGACTCCTCCCGTAGCGGCCAGAAGCAGGGTACTCGCGACCCGACTGCTGGTGAAAGTCCATGCCCTGGCGCCTAGAGACCCTCTGTGAAGACGTGTGGAGGCGACAGCGCCCTCTCGACTCTCCTTGGTGACCGGGTGGCGGCAAGTGTGCAGAGAGATGTGGGATCAAGCAGGCATCTCCCTCCCCATCGAGCCTCTCCTCCCTTGACGTCTTCCACCGTGGGTATCAGGAGAGTGAGTCACATTTCAACTAGACGTGGGCCCACTGACATCAGGAGCGCCACCTGTCTGGAAGAAGCGAGTAGCTCTCCATCACCTTGCTTCCCTGACTCAATGTGCCACATGGGTGTGGACCGACGGGTCAGTGCACGGAGGGGTCACGAGCGGGGGAGCTGGGTCTTCATTGAGTCACCAGACGGAGCCCAGCATGAGCTCAGGCGACCAGCAGGCTCGCTCTGCTCGATTTTTCGAGCTGAGATGGTAGCCCTCCAAACTGCCTGTGTCTTCCTACTGGACCACTTAGTGCACGCAGAAGATCCGGTCATCTTCAGCATGGCCCGCCAAGATGATGACGCATTACCGAAATAAAACAGAGAAGAATAAAACAGCTTAGACACCTGGTCCAAACAGAGAAAAAAATGGAGTACCTCCAGCTCTGAAGTAAAAATGGATCCTTCGTAAGGCAAACTAAAAAAACTTCTAAACATCGTCACCAACAAATGCGCTTTATCATCGTACCATTGTCACTTTCTTTTGCAACCGTCTGTATAGAAACAGACGTGGTTTTCGAACGGCTCCACAAGCAAGTTCATAAATAACTGGAGCGTCGGTTCAGGAGGCAAATTTTTGCTTTGTTGGAGTAGGTCTGTGTTCGTGTTAACTGTCGAGATGAGCTATGGTTCAATAACAGCTGCTCCATGTGATTCTACGAGGCTGCTGTCGATACTAGTCTAAAAAAAAACCTCTGCCAGCCAGGCACATACTCTCACTCCCGGGTGACGGGTTGCAACACGCGAGCCACTGTCTATTTGACATAGGTGGGCGTCGCCAAAAAAAATGTTTAGTATGTCGGGCGTGTTGGTGACTGATTTTAATGGCATAATGCAAAGTGAGTATCTTACTGCGCATTTGTAGCGGTATTTCGTTAATTTCCACTAGCATGCTCATTATGGGTGAAGCTTGGAACGCCCCTGTTCCTATTCTGATGGCATGAGATGGACATATCGATAATCTTTTTCGCGGACTAAGGAGTGGCCTCATACACAACACAGCCGTACTCGATCTTCGAACGAATAAGTGATCTGTATAGCATAAGAAGGGTATAACGATACGCGTATAAGCGTATCACGTGCGTATAACGTATATATAAGCGATAAGCGTATAACGTGTATAGCATGAGAAGCATTTCTCTATCCGCAACATATCTCATCCTCGTCAACACCTTCAGTATTTTTAGCGTATCGAAACATGTTTTGCGGAGTTCCTTCAGGTGTAGCACCTATGAAAGTTTATCGAGTAGGAGCCCGAGAAATCTGGTTTCCGCTACAATGTCGATCGAATTTCCACGAATTTACAACATCGGGTATTCAGTCTCAACGTCATTATATAAGTGCATGCACTTTGTTTTTGAAACTTGAAACTTGCAGTCCATTACGTGTATTCCTGCAACGTGTCGAGGCCAAGCTGCAGCCGCTTCTGTGCAGCTGCTGTAGTAGACGCTGTCTCTCATATTTTTTTTATCCCACTACCCATTGATTAGGTAGGCAGGAGTGCCCTTCCTTACCCGTGCGACCCAATAACTAAGGCTCCATAGGATTAGACAGTTAGGTATTATTACATTTTTAACGGGTCGCACCACTCCCCGCTCCAACTTTTTTATATTTTCCATGCCTAGGTTACATACATTGTTGAGACTATTTCCCCGTGCACCCCCCGAAAAGAATAGTAACACTAGTAACATTCAGGGAGTGCACGGGTACTACAGAGAGGGTATTAGTGGGTTAGTTATTAATAGGTAAAAACCTCTAGTGTGTTTTTAGAAAAGAAGGTAAAAGTGAAAATTATTTGGAGAAAAAAGTTAGTGATACCAACGGCCCATGCGTGCAGTCTCAAAATTAATATCAGATTTCCTGCAATGTTTTATAGGCATCAATGAAGTAATTTCGTAAACATTTTTTAACTGAATCTTTTCTAAAGGTACATCATTAATATCTGGAAAGATAGAGCAAATTACTTGGTTCCAAGCCCTTGGCGCCGAACATAAAAGTGAGAAGGATCTATAATTTGTGGTAGATAGTGGCACAGAAAAATTTTGAATGAGACGAGTATTATTGGAATCATGAAGCTGGAAAAGTGACAATATAGATATTGGCAAAGAATGCTTTAAAAATTTGGACAAAACTATGATTCTTTGCTCAATGACCAAGTCTTGTAGCTTCAGTAAGTTGAATTCAACAAAAAGTTCATTTGAAGGATGAAAGAAAGTTTTTTTCAAGATGATTCTTAAAGCTCTCTTCTGTAGCCTGACTAGTTTCTGTAATTTAGATGGATAATTACTTCCCCAGATAACAGCACAATAGTTGAGATACGGGAGCACAAGAACATTGTAAAGACAAAGAAGTTCTCGAGAATTTAAATAATATTTTACTCTACTCATAATCCCAATATTTCTACTTAGTTGTGTTGCTATTTTGTCTATATGTGCATCCCATTTAAAATTTTCATCCACGAGAATACCCAAATATTTCACTACTGGTTCCCTAGCAATTTCTACCCCGTTAAGTTTTACCTGAATATCATTTATCACATTTCTTGAGTAAATTTGGAAGTGGGATTTGTCAGGATTGAGTGAAAGTCGATTTGAAATGAACCATTGGGCTACTTTTGACAAAACAGCACCAATTTTATTTTGAAGAACCTTAGAATTTTCTCCTGATATGATTATAGCCGTATCATCAGCAAAGTGATACAATTTAGCAAATTCAGAGACTCGATACAAATCATTTACATAAATAATGAACGGGAGCGGGCAAAGAATTGAGCCTTGTGGGACTCCCATCAAAACCTTTTGGAAATCTGAGCATTTCCCATTAATTTTTGTTACCTGATGTCTGTTTTTCAAATAAGAATACAGAATGTCATAAAGCTTACCACGGATTCCAATATGGTTCATTTTTGTCAAAAGAATTTCGGAGCTAACGGTATCAAATGCCTTTTTAAGGTCCAAAAATATTCCACGTGAAATTTCTCCCTTTTCAAGTCTTTTGGTAACCGTGTCATACAGAGGAGAAATTGGCATATAAGAACTATGCTGTTTGCTGAATTCAAATTGTAGGTTGTATAGAATGTTATTTTTGATTCCAAATAATCTACAATTTGTTGATGTATTAATTTTTCAAGTATTTTTGAAAGTATTGGAAGTACAGATATTGGACGGTAGTTTGTAAACCTATCCCTCTCTCCGGACTTATAAATTGGTACAATACATGCAATTTTCAGTAACTCCGGAAAAGTTCCTGTAGATAAACAAATATTAAAAAAATAAGTTAACTGATGAATACATCCCTGGTAAGTACCTTTCAAAATTTCAGATGAGATATTGTCTACTCCTCCTCCAACATGATTCAAGGATTTGATAATATTTTCAACTTGCTCAATATTTGTTGCTAAATTCCTATCGAATATTTCATATGAAGGCGGATCTAAGTAGTCTATTGCGCTGATATCTGGAAAAGGAATTTTACTTTCCAAAGCAGTTGCAATTGAGCAAAAAATTTATCAAATCAATTTGCAATCTCCTGTCCCTTAAAGGCGACATCGTCCCCATTCTTAAATACAGATGGAAAAATTTTGCTTTTGCTATGTTTCTTATTTATTAAGCTATTTAGGAGTTTCCAAGTTTCATTTCCATTTCCCTTATTTGCTTGAAACGAGTCTCTATAATATTTATGGTTTGCCTCCTTTATTAAATTGGTTAGCATGTTTCTATATCTTTTATAAGTTTGTTCCATTTCATTCAATTCATTATTATATTTATTACTATGCTTAGCCTTTTTTATTATAAGTATTTTGAACAGTTTGTTTTTATGATTTATTCCTGCCAAAATCTGTTGAGATATCCAGGGTTTCATGGGAGTTCTTCTTCTTTTAGGTGTAAATGTTTTAGAGAAAGCATTTATCCCCTTCTTATATGTATCAATTAAGATCCCACATACAATATTGGGATCAGTTATAGTATTAAAGTTTCTAAGATTAGAGGCAACAGAATCTTTTAGCTGATTAATCTTGGTTTTGTCTAAGAATGTTATGTTTTCTTGGTATTCATTTTTAGTTATTGGCATGCTTAATGTCATAAAAATTGGAAGGTGGTCTGAAATATCGTCAATAATTACACCAGACTGATTAACGCGAGCGATGTCATTGATAAAGAAATTATCTCATAGTGAGGGATTGCTACAACCTATCCTAGTCGGTTTTGAAATAGCTGGTAGAAAATTATATGCCGCCATTTGATTGAAAAGTTTTATCTCGCATCACTATCTCCAGGGAGTTTCCAAAATGTAAAGTTAAAATCACCTGCTATAACACAAAGAGCTTATTTTGGTCTACCAAATCTAGAATGTTCTCAAGTTTTTCCAAAAACAGGCTGTTATTATAACAGGGAGGTTTATACATTTCGCTAAAGATCAATGTTGGCATATTCTGGACTGATTTTTGTGATATCTCAACAAAAGTTGGTTCTTTATATATGTTCTCAAGATCTGTTCTATGTTTGCATTCATATTTATTGCTGACATATAGTGCTGTACCACCTCCAATTTGATTAGCGTCTCTACTAGATGCGAACATAGTATAACCCGAAAGTTCAAAGTATTGTTCAATTTCTTGTTTAAGCCATGTTTCTGATATAGAAATGATAGACCACTCATTCCCAGATCTAAGTAGGAGGTTTTGAATCTCATCGAATTTATTTTTCACTGACCTAGCATTTAAGTGGATGATGGATAAACTCGCATTTGAGGTAAAAGAAACTGGTAATTCACAAAATTTACACTGTGAAGAAACTTCAACAAATGAGGAGTCCAGATCATTGTCTAAAAAAGCAAATTTATAGGGTTACGCTCGCCAATTGATGTTATTGTTTATGTAACATTTTGATTTCTGAAGATAAATATTTTACTACAAGTATCGAAAACCAGGAAGCCGACTAACTCCACACAACGGTAAGCAGTCAATGAAAGGCAACCAGATAAGCCTCAAAAAGTATGATAGGGAGAAAGGGGTAAAAACAACTATATACAAAGGAGAAAATTCCCACCATGACTAGGGGAAAGTGGGGGTCACGGACACCGTAACGATGGTTTGAGTTTTCGATGACTTAATGAGCTTGTTTCGTTCCTATTTTGGCTGTAGAGATACTTCAGACATTTATCTACCACTGTGCAAGCAGCCATGTGTCTGTAATTATCATATAAAAATTTGCGCAAAGTTTCGAAAAAGTAGCAAAAGTCCATTTCGCCCATTTAATGGGGTAACATGGTCACCCCATGGGGAAAGATGGACAAGATGAACAAAGTGATCGAACCAGGCCTTGAATATTTCCATCTGCATCCACCCACTAGGCGACTATCGTCCGCCGCGGGGAAGGGGTATTTTTTTAGTTTTTCCGTCAAAGGGTCAGAGGGGGTCATGCCTTTTCTTAATTTTTTAATGACGGTGGATAAAAGTATCAAGGGCTGTCGTGGAACTGTGCCTAGGTTGATCCAGGATCGCCGATCAGGGGGCGGGGTATCTTGCGGGGGCTCCATCCGGATCGGGGCGGGCGCGCACCCAGGGGGAGGCAGCGGGCCCGGTCCCCCAAACGCTTTGGCTCCAAGGTGCCGCTCCCATCCATGTGGAGCGCCGAAGGCGCCCATCGAGGGGAAGGATGAGCCTTCATTTGACTTTTAGAGGCAGTGCTACACTGACTGCCGCCCCTGTACCCAACATGCCGCCCCCTACACCAACTTTGGTGCCCCTGCACCCAACAAGCCGCCCCTAAAAAATTACACTAGGTCTGTGGAGCAAACAATTCACCGCTCTCACCCCCTCCCCAGGATGCAAAAATTGGCTGCTATTTGGGCGAACAAGTGCGTCCCCTGAGGCAAAATACCGCTCCCTCTACTGGCCTGCTGCCCCTTCTCGTCAGCCGCCCCAACCCCCCCTCCCCCGCCCCCAAAAATCCTGAGAGCGAAATTCCCTCGCAGAGGTTAAGAGTGTTCGGTCTCCGGCAGTGCTCGTTACGTGGGGTCCCATCAGGTCACGTAGAAAGTACGGTCTCTCACAAACGGAGATATAAGCCCAGTAGCTAGACTCACTCCAATGTAACAAGCCCACTGCCCACAATGCAAGGCACCAGCGGGCGTGCTCGACGGCTGTAAGCTGCGATGCCTGGTGACTGACCGGCCCAGCACAGCCGGGACGGGTAGGGGAGGATGAAATGTCAGCGCAGTTTGGGATTGCAATAAATATGTTTTGCCGTCTCAGGGCATCTCACCTGTGAGAAGGTTCAGAAAAATTGTTGTAATACAAAAACACCATTTAGAGTTTTCCTGTGTGCTTCCCTGCTCCATTCGGTGGCGGCAACCAAATAATTCATAAGTCGCGATGTTACTTTGCATGTACACTGCCAAAGTGAAGAACGTCATCACGCTCCTGAGGGGAGGTGTTGGAAGCGACACTTTAGGGGCCCATCAATCTCTCAGGGGCTCCATGACCATTTCAGGGGCAATGAGGATCGACGGGTACACCTGCCCCTGGATGACCCCCAAATTCAATTATATGTTCTCCAGCATTTCGGGCCCTGTGTCCCCGGCCCCCAGCCATCAGCCTTTACTTATTTAAGCTTATATTATATGAAATTAAATATACTCTCGTGCGGGGTAACATAGACACCATGTCCATCTTGCCCCACACGTGGTGTCCGTCTTACCCCACTTTGCTCTTCCTAAACAAACTTCGATATGAGTCGGACGTCATTGCGATTACACAGTCAGCGACTGCGGTGAACAAAATGTAGCATCTTGAAGACCTATATTACGTAGTACCAATAAAGTATCTATAGAAACATCCGTGCAATGACCTTACGAATTCCATTGTGAAAAAAACACTTGAGTTGCAGTTTTTACTATTATGAAAATTGTATAAAACCTAGAGAGCTCACCGGACCCAATGTTGCTATGCGACCGACACACGCTAAAAGGAAGCGTATTACACGCTTTTCCCGGTCGTGACACTGTCAGTTCGTCCCAAACAGGGGTGTCCGTCTTACCCGCGGTGTCCATGACCCCCACTTTCCCCTATATCGAAATTTGGGGCAAGCAACAGCGACAGCAGTGAGGAAGCCCAAAGGTGCCCAGGTTGAACCCCACCACAGTTAAATCGAAATTATTAGTTTTTTCAGATGGCAGTGATCCCAATATTTGCCTCCACAATAAGTCAATAGGCAATGAAGAACCCCCTTAAACAGGAAAAACTAGAAAAAACGTTATAACTTGATATACAACTTTGGTTATTCACTTCCTAACCTGGAACACCAAATACTCTGCTGAAGCGCCCATCATAAGCTATTTAGTAATTGAGAAAAAATTAAACATTCCTAGTACAATCACTTCCTGACCGTCCCAAGCCGAGAGCTAGCAAAAGCCAACGCCAACCACCAAGCCAGCACGGGAGTCCAAAGATCCGTTTAAGCATATTTAGGGGAATAAATTGTACAGCTTCAGAGAACTTCATGAGCAGCCCTTCACTTTCCAGCCATGGGATTACAATACAATTCAACTTGCACAATCCACTCCTATCATCTTGTATACAACATGCTGTGCATTATGCATAGTTTGATATCCAGGCAGAATTCCCAATTGAAATTTCAATGTTCACCGAATATTGTGAAGTCTTAAACGAAAAAAACATGACGTATGCTTGCGGGAAGTGTCTGCAATATCATTGGTCATAACTGCCAACAAGGCTATGAAAATTACAGAACCCTGGGCTATGCCACGCTGTTGTTGATACCAATCCGATACGACTGAGTTTACGCGAAATCTAAAATACCTATTTTTCGGAATATTAGAAATGAACCACCCAAGTGACCTCGCACGCCGAGTCCAAAGAGTTTCTGCAGAACGCCCTTGGATAGCAAAGGCACCCCCCCAAGGGATGATGGCGCCCCCTCCCGAAAATCTTGCACCCCTTCTCGAAAATGGAATCTGCCGTCTCTGGGCCCCCGAGTATTACCCTTGGGGTGCTGAGACTGTAGCGCAGCCCTGGCTACGCTACTGGGCCACATCATTAAATTACTACGTCTTAGATGACCATTTGGCCAAAGGCATAGGTGCAGGTCACAGGAGGACGGGGTGGAAGCGGGACTCCTTTGATTTTGGGTTTCCCAATGGGTTTTGCTTACATTTGGGATTGCCGTGTCAGTGTTAACCTATCCAGCTCCACTGGATCAATAAGAGATCGCCAGCCCTGGCCAAAGGGACCGGTTGCTAACAGGGGCTATCGATGCGAAAAATCACAGCCCTCATTTGGACTCGGTTTTGGCCTCGGGGGTCCCTAGCAGCCGCAACTGGCCAACAACAAGGAGCACCCGCGACTGGCCCGGGTGAGCTTCACATTACAGTAGGGTCGCGCCGTGGCCGTAGCTACGCCAGGCTGACCACAACGGGGCTCCGTGTTACCGGAGGTAGGGATTATATCCCAAGCACTTGGAAACACTCCTAGACAAAGCCTGAGACATGTATGTACCTACATACTTAATACGTGATCTGATCGCTCAAAACTGGAAACTGTCCCATTCCGTTCCTTTTATTTCGCCCCGTGATTACTGTCCCATTCAGAGCTCTAATACATAAGTCGGCAATTGGCGACCGCGCCGAAACAACCCAATATAATTTCATCTTCATTAGGTGGGTACAGGCAATGACAGCAGACAATAACACACAAAAGCCAACTGACGATGACAGACACTGACAGACAGCAAGGACAAACACAGACGTTCTAATCATTGTTGACACAAACGCTCAGCCAGCACAAACGTTTAAACAGCATGACTGTTTAGCTTCTTTTGCCAGCGGGCCAAAAGATATTGAGCCTAAAGGTGTTCAGGTGATTGGTTTGACTTAGCCTAGAAAACAGCGCAGACTTCGATCAGAGGTGGGTATGGGGGAGGGGAGGCCCGTTCATAAATTTCAGCACGGCAGCCACACACGCAGCACCGCTCTGGTCTCCAGCAATCACCCCTTTACCCATTACGCACCTGACAGTTTTCTCACCAACATTTGCACGACCATTTTTCACGTCTGGGCCAAGCCATGCAGAAAATCCCATTATTCATGACTTGCCATTCTCAAACTTCAGCTCACGATGAAGAATCGTCCGCGCCGTAAGTAAACCCCGTCGTAGCTTTCTCTATAGCTTTCTACGGTGTTCCGAGTAACGATGAATCGTCTCTCGGCACGAAATGTTAGCCTTTCGCTGATTGCCTTTTGTGAAAGACCTATCCACTGTACTAAGGTGAAGGCGGTCTGTTGTACTATACATATGGCGAATAGGTAATTCAGTAGCGTGCTGTTTACCCGTGACACAGTGACGCGGCAGTCACACAACACAACATCGCTCTCAAACAAAGGCACGTGAGCCAACGCCAGCAACGTTTCCGAAAATGATTGGAGGGGGGTGTGTCCAAATCTTAAACCATGTCAACAAACACCGTATCAAAACATGACAGTATTATATAAAACGTGTTTTAAACTGCCGCAGGCTGTCTGAACTGCATAAAACTAATTTAAGTCCTTGAAATGAAAAATGGGAAAGTGTAAAAATGCGTATGTCTTAAAATATTTATAGGTCTCATTGGGGTGCTCGGGCACCCAAATAAAGCCACACACAAACTACCACTTGAGCTTTTCCTTCATCTAGATCGAGGGTGAAACACTGCGACTGCTGCTGAAGTTTGCGGCTTCGCTGCTGCTCCACCAAATGACTCCCAGGAAAAGATAAGCGGTGACTTTTTTATAGAACGTCCTAATTGGATCTTAAAGAGTGATTACATTACAATGGAAATACGATATACGATCCAGTTAAGACCTTTGCAGTGGTCCCTAAGTTTTACTGTTATCATCCACTACACTTAGGTGGAAATAAGTTTCTATTCAGTCTTCCAAAAGGAGTGGAACACTGTCGAGTTTCTTGAAAGCACTATTTATGGACAACAAACTCTGAAACCAGGAAACCACATTTTTCCACCTTCAACCGCTAAAAAACACCGGTGTATTTACTTCATTTTGCAACTAGGATTCGAGGGGGCAGGTCATTTCCTTATCAACCAAAAATTTCGCCTCTTCTCTTAGTACCTTGGGTTGACCTAAGAACCGCGTGTAATTACGAAGTTAAGTTGAGCTGTCTGCTTGCGGCACGTGACATTGGAAAGGCATGCCATTGGTTAACATTAATCACGTGACATGCTCTACCAGATTTAGGGGCTTCCTACAGGGTTTGAATCAAGGTCTATAGGGCCGTTAATTTCGAACTTAAAAGTGTGCAGAAATTAAATTTAGAGCTTTGGGTGAAATGAAATATGCTGACAGTGGTTTTTTAACACGCGCACTGGAGGGGGCCTCGGAGGCCCCCCCATCTGTTTTTCCAAGGTGGCCGGAGAACCGCTCGTAGCCGAAAAACGAAACCTGGCCACATTTAACAGAATTTAATAGCGCGTCGATTGGTGAAGACTTTTTGAAAATCGGCCGAAAATTTTTTGACTTATAGGCTTTCAAAGTCAGACCTGCATTTTGAGATCGCCGTAAACGCGCGGTCGGACCAGTTAGCTTGCATTGAAGACCGAGTGGTGACGTCATAACGTCATATAAGCGGGACTATATGTCAAGGTCACTTCACATGAAGGTCAAGGTCAAGGTCAAAGGTCACATGTCAAGGTCATATCTGCACTTTCAAGGTCACTGACCACTCTGCGTCCGGCCAAATGACGTTACCCCGTCTGACATATATTATGCTATGACGTCATCGGTATGGTACCCCAATACAAAGGTCAAGGTCAAAGGTCAAGGTCAAAGGTCATTTGGAAAGGTCAATCCTCATTTCCCGCCAAACAGTGGCTAGGGTGTTAGTCAAAGTGTAAATAATAAGTAGTATACCATATGGTGACCTTAAAGGTCAATGACCTTGAATGACCTTGACCCAAAAGTTGTGGGGAAGCCTCTTTGAGACCTCTTCTCTATGAACCTTGTCCGCCTTTAGCTTATTCCCGCCATTTTCCTGCATAATCACAGCATTTACCAATCGATCCCAGCATGGCCAATATTTGACCTTTACGACCTCGTTTGACCTTGAAGATATTGACCTAGATCAATGAAAATTGGTCATCATGTAGATCACCATAGCCCCCACCCACCTACCAAGTGGCGTTTTTCTAACCCTCTTAGTTTCCGAGATCTTAGGGGGGCCTACCAGGCCCCCCTCCAGTGCGCGTTAGTGCCAGACCCCCCTCCAGTGCGGGTGTTAAGAAGCCCCTCAAAACAGTCATTTCAGTTTTAAGCCCATGATAAAAGTGGACCACTCCCTTTAACCGCTTACCTCAAAGCGGACAGCTGCAAATCTAACTATCTTCCTACCGCGGAGGTCTTAAACCCCTCGCTCTACCGGAGGTGGATCGATTTGACCCCCCACTAGCAGTTTGGAAACTAAAGAAAATATATATGAAAAGGCGGTAAAATGCAGCATGTTGCTTGAGACCTGCATTTTCCAAAGGCATACCATTTTTAATCCCATCCTAATTAGTGACGCTGAGAGGTCACATATATATTTTTTCATATATTTTCTTTTTTCCATTTAGTTTTCATAAGACCCTAACATGCTAAAACTACATAAAAAGGCCACAACGCACTTTTCCGCCCAAATCTAGTGATGGAAAATCCCAGGCGGGTGTTTTGAGCCATTTACTATTTTCTGCACGTACCATGTAATGCCTTAAATCTCTATACGTCAACTCATTTCCTTTGCTACCCAATATAACCTCACGAGATTTAATATCTCTCTGAGGGTGCGAGCAATTGCAGTATCACCAGAACTGCTTATAATAGCTTGGATGTTTCTGCATATGCCTCTGAATGTCAAGGTAGGTGATTTCAGGTCACCGACCTTGACTGACCTTGCAAGTTCAACGGTCAATAAGCCAACAAAATATCATCCAGGTGTTTGGGAACTGATGCATGAGCAAATGCGTGTTAGATTACACTATTGAAGTTTATTTAAGACCAGTATAATAATTGCATAATCGTTGGGGTTTAACGACACACCAACTGCCAAGTTTATACAGCGTCGCCAACTCGACCCTGGTGGGAGAGATTTTGGGGATAAGATTGACCTTTCAGAGGCTCCTCCGGGACTTGAACCAGCGACCAGTGGTTTAGGAGGTTGTCACGCTATCCACCAAGTCACCCATCCCCCATTTAAGATCGGTGGCCCTGCCTGAGCTTTGTTATTATTTTTGACCTTTGATGACCTTTTGTCAAACCGTCAAAGGTATGGTAGCTTGGTGGCTGACTATCAATCATTTCCTGATTTTATGAAATTGAGCCGCCCTAGGCCACCACCTTGTTTGGCCACGAAAGGGTCGGACATTTGAAAAGCACCACGGTAAGTGGTTGCCACTTCGATCAGCGCATCAGACCCGAAAGCAAGTCATTTTTACATAATGTAATCGAGCATACTGACGTGAGGTCAACGGGCTCACCCGAGGACACAAGCCATGTCATATGCTCAAGTGGCCAAATACTATCAAGGCAAGCGTATTGGAGCCTGGAATCTAAGTTAGACCCCAGTTGGCAGGGGTGTGGATTTATATCTCTTTTGGGGTGCCCCGGTGCCTCCAGTGATGTGTTGGACACCCCAAATAGTGATTTGGGCACCCCCAACCAAAAGATGAAGCAAAGGCCTGATGAAGTGCTTAAAAAGAGGAAATTATCAACAAATAAGTATTCCACAGTGTTAAAGAAGTGAATTCAGCATCTGACCTACTACTTAATATTTTACCAAGCAATGGAAATCCTCAATAAGCAATGTATGAATACATACCTGCAAAAAAACTTATTGCACACTGCATACTTAAGCAGTGATGCAGTCCAGAAGATACACCAAAGTGAATGTTATTCACAATAGCTGTATTAGGTCTGTATGTCAGAGCTGGGATTCGGTAGATTTTTCTACCAGCGGTATCGGTATTCAGTACATGACAACGGGCCATTCGCTCGGTATTTCGGTAGGTTTCAAAAAATCTACCGAAAGATTCGGTATTTCAGTGTTACGATTCGGTAGATTTTAAAAAGCTCCTTATATATTAAACACATTTAAAAGCCTTGTAATATATTCTAGAACACCTTTTTTCCGCTTTTAACTACATTTTAGAACCTCAAAACATTGATTTTAGTACTTCTGCGCCTTACGAAAGCATTTTCATGTTTTACAGCTTACAAAGACCTTCAAGCATAAAAAACAAAGAAACTATATTCCCCAACAAGTCACTGCGATTGAGTCAAGTGCGATTGCGCGATTGACCCTCTACAAGAGGTCTGTGCACCGTCAATGAGTGATGACGTCTATGTTATAACGGACCGAGCACAAGCTGTAAATCACTGAAACGTTTTGGGCGCAGTCAGAGAGTTGAGAGGTGTGGGTCGATTCTGCTCGAAGGATCCGAAGAGAGTGCAAACTCACCTGACGAAAACAAGAAAGAACACTGCCCGATAATAATAACTTTGTTCCATTGGTCATCCAAAATTGGAAATCCACAAAAATTGTGGGTCTTGTCTCGATTTAGAATATAAACCACATATGTTCGATATTTTAAGAGTTTATTTACCTTGCTACTCTTATAAAGAAATAAAACAAAATAGTTTATTCATTTGGAATACATTGCAGCAGCATCACGGCTGCCAGGCTGGCCCTTTTGTGGACAAATATTTGATGAATTTGGGTTTTTGTCGTGTTGGGCCGCGCGATTTTTTTCGGTTGGCCCTCTCTTGGAATCTGACATTTTTGGCCCTTTTTCTAACAGCTGGCACCTAAACTCTTTTTTGTTTTTCCTTTTGTATAGATATGGCTTCTTTTGGCCTTTTCCGGTCTTGAATAAGATGTTCTGACATAAAAAGGAACAGAGCAGCAGAAAAAATTGCTATGGCGCTGGGAGGGAGGAACAGGACTCTGTTAAAACACGATCCAAAAAATGACGGCCACCGAAAACCGGACGCGAAGGATGTGATACTGTAGACTAAGGGGCCCTTTTGGCAACTTTTTCTTTAATGTTTCGGGACCAGTCGGTTTCTGATGTTCTCAGACCCGCTGATTTGGAATTTGACCTTGAAATTTTAAATTTCGAATTTTTTTAGCCCGCCCCTGCGCATTCAAGTTTTTGAAAAACAGAGAAAATGCTGGTTTTTGCAGCCCCAAACAGCAATCACTGAGAATAGCAAAATAAAATGTAATTCACCAGTTAGAACAGTTTCTTACCTACAGTCCTGCGCAAACTGCATGTTCATGGTGTTTCTTATGTCTCATTTGTTGCGCCTCAAATATTGCGACTTTTTGCCTAACGGTGGTATACTGTGCCGCACGGCACTTACGGCGCGTTGCTCTCCGGGCAGTCCATGCCGGGAAGCATGCTGACATAAGATGTAGTACTTTTACATTATTTTTCGCATGAAGCCAATCAGGAATGCCAGTTTGCATGGCTTTCCAGCTCAAAATGTAACAGTGGCGGATATAAGCAGTTATTTTTCGGGAGAAACTTAGCGAGAATAGTGAAAACAACTCTATTTAGGAAAGAAAATGAGACAAATGGGCAAAGTTTGGAGGCCGGCAAGTTGTGGAAGGTGATGCCACCCTAGATTAAGGGATACCACGATATCAGCAAATCAGGCCATATGACAAGAACTGCAATAAATGGCATAAAATGCAAAACATTGCCAGAGTACCTTTATTACTCCATGAATAAAGACGACAGCCTTCCACTATCATGAGCTCCGGGGACAAGGGCTGAGCCCAAAGCAGAATCGACTCCGGGCACCACTGGCGTCTATTTTCCCTGACGGCAGCGAAACGTCATCTTGTTGAGCGCCTTGCCATCTTGGCGGTCAGCGTAGCACACGCTGGCAACTGACTCGCTTTTCAGTTTTTGTTCATGTACTCCCACTACAGCCGCAGCTCCTCTGCCAGTTGGCGGGCAGCGTAGACAGCGTCCCACTCGTGCTTGATTCGGACTGTCATTTGTACGTAGACACAGACCAGGTACTGCATCAGTACCTACAGCTCAGGCGATGGCTCAGCCCTGGACATGTACAGACGCAGCTGGCGACTCTACAACGTGTACCAGCGCGCCTGGTACAGTTTGCCGTGTGCCTTACGGGCGACAGCACTACATCTCCCCGCACAGCGGTACACTAGCTTCAGGTCCCAGTTGAACAGGGCGAGAAATCTCTGGGGCAGTGCACTTGCTGCCAATCGCTAACTTCCCCAGAGTCAAGAGCGAGGACTGTACTGGCGCAGTACCTGGTCTGTGTCTACGTGCCAATGACAGTCTGCATCAAGCACGAGTGGGACGCTGTCCACGCTGCCCGCCACCTGGCAGAGGAGCTGCGGCTGCAGCGGAAGTACATGACCGGTGACGCACTGACAGTCGTGCAAGATAGCGAGGCGAGGAACGCTCTCATGGCGCGTCCGGAAAGCATCATTCTGGCGATGCTGGGTGACGACGACCAGAAAATCAGAGCTGCAGCTGTCAGTAAGATCGTCTCGTCCCAGCAGCGCGAGGTTAACACCAGGGCAGATGAAGCCGGTCCCTATCTGGCGCGTACACCCAACCCCTCCTGCAGTGAGCAGCGCGTCGCTTCTGAGAGCGGGCAGTGCTCTCCCAGCACCTCCCAGCAGCCAGCGGACAGCTCCTCTGGTCGGCGCACAGACCCAACTTTGAAGGGCCGAGTGCATGGTGCCTGTGTCCGGCGCTACCAGGTGCTGCCGGGGCAGCTCAAGCGGTGTGCGACCAGCTACATGGAGCTGCACAGCAACGTAAAGAAAGGGTCTGCTATGCACCCAATGTGGAGCCACCCTTCCTGAACGGCTTTACACAGACCCAACTCAGGGCTTTAGTCGGGTCACCTCTCCGGGTGGGCATTCCGTGCCACACTCAGTCAACAGAGGGCCTTAAAACTGGCAAACGAGTCAGTTGCCAGCGTGTGCGACGCTGACCGCCAAGATGGCAAGGCGCTCAACAAGATGACGTTTCGCTGCCATCAGGGAAAATAGACGCCAGTGGTGCTCGGAGTCGATTCTGCTTTGGGTTCAGCCCTTGTCCCTGTAGCTCATAACAGTGGAAGTATGTTGTCTTTATTCATGGAGTAATAAAGGTACTCTGGCAATGTTTTGCTTTTTTATGCCTTTTATTGCAGTTCTTGTCATAATGCCTGATTTGCTGACATCATGGTATCCCTGAATCTAGGGTGGCACCACCTTCCAAAACTTGCCGGCCTCCAAACTTTGCCCATTTGTCTCATTTTCTTTCTAAATAGAGTTGTTTTCACTATTCTCGCTAAGTTTCTCCCGAAAAATAACTGCTTATATCCGCCACTGTCACCTTTTGAGCTGGAAAACCATGCAAACTGGCATTCCTGATTGGCTTCATGCGAAAAATAATGTAAAAGTACTACATCTTATGTCAGCATGCTTCCCGGCATGGACTGCCCGGAGAGCAACGCGCCGTAAGGTGCCGTGCGGCACAGTATACCACCGTTAGGCAAAAAGTCGCAATATTTGAGGCGCAACAAATGAGACATAAGAAACACCATGAACATGCAGTTTGCGCAGGACTGTAGGTAAGAAACTGTTCTAACTGGTGAATTACATTTTATTTTGCTATTCTCAGTGATTGCTGTTTGGGGCTGCAAAAACTAGCATTTTCTCTGTTTTTCGAAAACTTGAAGGCGCAGGAGCGGGCTGAAAAAATCGAAATCCAAAATTTCAAGGCCAAATTCGAAATCAGCGGGTCGGAGAACATTAGAAACCGACTGGTCCCGAAACATTAAAGAAAAATTTGCCAAAAGGGCCCCCTCTACTGTAGACGCCCTTTGGGTGGAAAGTTGATGGCAAGGTGTGCCCCTTGAGGCTCCACCCTCCCTCTCCCATTTACCAAAATCGCACATCCACCACTGTTCAAGGTAAAAGATTCACAGTTGGAAAAACAGGGAAGATATCAAACATTAGCGAGGAGTGGTGCGGCCGAGATAATTGATGATGCCAACAAATTTTTTGGTTATGTAAATAAAATCATTTGATGGCCACGCGTGATTGGAAGGGCACTCCTGGCTTCCTATTAGCCCGCGCCCCATCGGGGGTCCGGCGCCACATTCGCCCCACCGGGGGCATCGATGGGGCACTCTAACGCCGAAAATATGGGGGGGCGGTTAGCGCAAATCTGCAAAGTGAGTGCATTAGAAAGCTCGTGTGACTTCAGTATGATTTTACTTCACATTTTCAGGCGCTCAGGTGAATGGTTTGACCTCCAGAGGTCAAGTTGGGTCACGATACTTTACTCTGAAAACATATGGTCATTACTCACTCAATATGTGCTGCCACCTGATGTTAATACACTGTGAAAAAGTTGGTCACGATAGACTATTTCCACTAAAATATGCAATGCTTAAGAAACCTGGGCATGGCTCTCATGCCATTAGAGCTATTGAAATTTACTAAAAATACATTTGATAGGAAAATGCAGGGGCTTTCTCTGATATGTGGAACATAATGACCTCCCGCCAGTGGTTTGGCCTCTAGAGAGTACCTTTTGACCTAACATGACCTCAGGTCACGAAAGACCAAAACTGGCCTTGCCGTATATCTAACGGAAGCCATTGATGGGACATACACGATGGCGTTTAATTCAGCGCTCTAGCTTGATGTGGTTAAGAGTTATCGTCAAAATACTGTTTTTGACTCCTGGTGACTTGTGATGATCTCAAAGGGAAAATATCGTCCCTGGAATCCGTGAAAGGGTGGACAATAATGTTTTTATGAGCAATCTGAGCATTTTCAATCATTTTTGTGACTTTTATATCATAAGACATCTTTTCCTCATGTTTTTTTCTGTGGGAGAGGTCACCTTGTGACCTGACCTCAAGTCACAGAACAAAATAGTTCTGGATATAGATCCATTTCTTGAACCCTAGAATGATCAAGTGTATAAATTTTCAAATCAGTGGCCTTAGTAAAATAAGAATAGAAATACAAAAATCGATCCGATTAGAAATGTAGTAATTGTAGAACTCAAATGTTGAAGTGAGGTTACCTTGGTTGATCTCGCCTGGTGACCTGACAAATTGTGGCCCGGGGTAAAAATTGTTAGCAAAGGTGAGAAAATGATGGGGTGAGAAGTAGACCCATCAACCACGGTGCTGCGCCTCGTCGTATTTCTGTTATTCTGGAAAAAACTAAAGGGAGCATCGTTGTTCCCCCGATGGAGCAAGGGTTAAATGGGCAGTGTGCTAAATAAAATTTGCGTCAAGTCAAGATCAAACTGTATAAAAATTAGTTCTAAACAGTGAAACAAGTTGTTTTTCTGTGAGGTTATGATTACTTTGAGAGGTTGTTTTAGTCTTAAATCTTACTTTTGTGATATTTATTCGGCTGTTATAGTGAAAATAAAATTTGGACCCTTTTTGGCCCTGCTTCTAACTCGATTCGGCCTTTTTCCGCTGAAAAACTTGGCAGCCCTGGGCAGCATCTATAATCTCCCGAATATTGAATTAAAAAAATTGGGCTACATTTTTAACCCTAACGTGTTTAAGTATAATTTATGGGGCTTATCGACGCACCAACTGCCAGGGTCATATGGCGTCACCAACTCTTTCCCTGTTGGTAGGGTTTCTCGGGAGCCAGCTTGCTCCTTTTTCAGGGAAACCTCCGGGCCTTGAACCCAGAGCATGTCTAAGTCTTATTAACCCCCCCCCAATTGGGGTCTTGACCCCCTGAAGATACTATAATGTTCAGCACAAAAATGCCCCCCACTGAAATTTCCTTAAAAATGCCCTGAGGGGGTGGGGGGAATCCAGACTTGCATCTGCTAAGGTTCTTTGTCGGACGTTCGGAAAATTCGGGCATGCAGGAAATTCAAATCTACCAAAGAATTTCATACGGTAAATCCATTCGGTATCGGTATAGGTTCGGTACCGAAGATTCGGTAGCGGCAGATAAATCTACGGCCAGTAGTACCAAAATACCGAATTTCATTCAGCAGACCCAGCTCTGATGTAAGTACATATATTTCACTGAGCAATTAGTTTACAATGAGGTTAGCACATTGAACAAAGTATTTGAAATCAACAAAAGGTGCAGATTCATGGGGACCTATGTTCTGTGGCGCTAGGTGTTTCCAAACATTTGGACACGTTTGTAAATATTTGTATGCATCGACATACGACCTGCTGTATGATATGGATAAGCAGCGCCTCTTCTGTGGCGTTTCCCTGGTCAGTATCATGCCATTACATGACAGTCCGAGGCCCTGCTATACCTGTCATTAAAGGGAATGGACCACTTTGACGAAATTCTACAAAGAACAATTTAAGAACAAGAGAGGTCTGAAAATGAGAAAACACTTTTTCACCACTTCCATACGCTAAAAACAGAAATATCTCCTCTTTCTAACAATAAGTGACGTCATCAAAATGACGGTTTCAATGATCAGTGAAATCCCAATTATTGATCATAGACTCGCTGTAAAAGCCCATTCACAGCGTTTCCGTATGACACAATTTGTGTGCATTACAATAAGTACTAGTGCAAAACCGAACGTCAGATGGCGTTGCGCCAGCCGGGTGTATTGGGTGGTCGAACGTTAATGCCATTTCTGATTTAAAGAAACAATTTTAGAGTTCGATTTTGACAAAAACAGTTGATACATGTTCCGAAAAGTCCGGGGAGGAACAATGTGATATGTGATGCAGCCATTGGGCTCAATTTGGCCCAAATGCACATTGACTGTACGCTAGCTTGCCCGAGGATTTCGGTCCACAAGCAGTTAGATGCTGGTTCACTCGGTAGCATGGTATTTTCAGCGATTGGGTGAGGCTCAGGGCTTACGACCAATCAGATTACTGCTACCATATGGAAGTTATTCCTTCAGGGTTTGAATAAGCCAATAGGCCCCTTTACTTTGAACTTTAAAGCTGGCGGAAATTTTATATCGAGAGCTTTGGGTGAAATTAGAGATGTCAATAGTGGTTTCTGAACACGCTCTACAAAACTGCTATCTCAGCTCAAACCCATTATAAAAGTGGGACACCCTTTAATAATAATTGCTTGAGTTAACGACGCACCAACTGCCAAGGTCATCGGCGTCACCAACTCTCACCCTGTTGGGATGGATTTGGGGGATCAGATCAACTTCTTCAGTGGTCCCACCGGGACTTGAACCTGGGACCTGTGGCTCAGGAAATTTCGATGCTATACACTGAGCTACACATCCCCTATAGGTACATAGTGTTAAGATGCAATTGTAGTACCAAAAATGTAGAATTGAGATGCTGGTTGCACTTCTACTCATTATACTACTCATTAAGTACACATCGAAATCCAGGATGGCATCATTCCCAATGTAGGAAACACTGGTTCCTTATTTCTCCTATACTGATCCCACTTGCACCTGAAAAATTCCATTAATCACCCAACAAACTCCCTTTGAAACCTTTTGGGCAGAACAATGCTGACTAAATGATCCAGAATCTGTTTTAACCTCCACACAAGCCATGTCCTCTGTTCACCTGATGCACCCGAAATGTTTTGTCCTGTCGATTTGTCGACATCTTTCCCCACTAAGCGGAAGCCAAACAATTGAAAGAAGGAAGAAAATTAAGCAAGAGCACAAGAAATGACATTAAGGCAGTTAATTGTTGTCCTGGTTGTTTCACCATATTCGTTAAAATTTCTTCGGAATCCAAATAAATATTTTTGGTGATCATGTTTTGATGTTTATGCAAATATAATCATTTCGTTATGATGTCTTCACGGGGTTAAGTGATAGTAGTTGAGTCACTTAAAAACGAAAAATCCAGCGCCTCAGATACCAAGAAATCAGCACGCGGTTCTGTGAATAAAGGCCTGTATTTCAAATAATAATGTTTGTTTCTAACACCCACCCAGGCTTAGATTGTGACGACATTGAAAATATCAACATAAATTTATTGGCAAAATTTTCCAGCAGAAAAGTATTTGTAAAACAGCTGAAACGAACGTCCAAGCTTATCTCGTGTGATTAGGGAAACTTTTTGCCTGATATTGATATGGTCAGGAATCTTGCTATCGTATTATAGTTTTTAGATACTGCAACTACTTTGGTAATTGGCGTCCACACCGCTAGATGAATCTTGCTATTGAGCAGGAAGCTCTAACTGACTGCTGGGTACCTGTATCATTGTTCCGCTTTCACGTATTGTACATACTCGTACAAAATAGTTTATGCTTTAGCAATATATTGCCTAGGCACATGCTCGGTACCCAACCAAATGAAACTTTGAAATTACCTACAGGGCTCGGGTGTGAATTTCTCTCTAGATGTGGGGTACCCAGTCACCTAGTACTTTTATTAATATTAGGCAGTGCTGCTTGGTTTCATGTGTTTAAGGAGGCTGGAGTGAAGTGCTTATAATACAATGACTTCTTAACGCTGCGTAATTGAGAGTTTTCAGATTTGGGCACCACAAATGGTTTCCGAAAATCCACGTTAGTACGATGGATTTATAAGAGTGCCTTCCTTAGGCAAAAACATTTCGTCGCCTACGGCTTTTGGGCTTCGCCATAGAGTTTTAGTTTTCGCGGTATGACGTAGAAGTGGGAAATACGCCATATCATCTACCATGTTTTGAGTGCCGAATAAGGTCTTGCCTCTTTTCTCCATCTAACACTGAGCAAATCAGTACTTGCTTCCCTTCTCTTGGTATATCATCTGGGTGTACTTCGGCAGCGCTCTCTATTAGTCATGATTCTCGATAACTGGTCCGACGGTAAGTTTTAGTTTTATGTACGCTTCTCTCCTCCTTCCCTCAGTTACCCTCGGGCCGGGCCCCACTCCTCTCCACTCAGCAGAAACTCATACCGGTGCTCCTGACTTCAGCGAATTCGGCCGCCGGTTAGCCAGTGCTGACTGTCGCCGTCTCGCCTGTACCAAAGGGTATCGGATGGTGGAGTAGATAACCAAGCCAATAGAGGACCAAGGGTGGCTAGAGATGTTTGAAAAAGATAATGTTAATACATCTGGTTTGTGGTTTACTGCTCTACGATTTTCATGGAGAAATTTCCCCTGGATTTCACGCAGTCAAAGTGAACGCGCCTCCACCAATCATTGGCCGCCATCCACTGGGTGCCGCTTGCCTGCGGGGTTCAAAGGTTAGAGAGGTCACGCAGGGCACCGCTGACGCCGAGTTCAAGCCTCGGTGGGGAGGGGTCACGTGACGGATTATACAACCTGCATGCGTGGTGTTGAGAGTGGTGGTGGTTGACTGCTGTTAGAAGTAGGGAAGGGAACAATTAAGGTAAGTAGGATAAATAAATAAACAAGTAGGATAAATTCTGTGCACGTGGTTTTATGGATCGCGCACCACGCATGGAGGAAGGGAGAACGTCGACCGGATTGGGATAATAGGACAGATTCCATCGGGCGCTAAATGAAATAAAGAAACGCATACTTATCAACGGCAACAACTTCAGCTCCAAGAGCATTGATATTCATTCATAATATTTGGCGACTCATCATTGAAAAACCCTGCAATAAAGATACGATTGAAATGAATACAACGAATTCTGAACAAAGAATAAAGCTGTGTCTGCTACGTCTTAAATGTCAGTGCCCTGTCTTATTGCTGTGGTGTTTTTCATATTGTATTTATGTTTTTCTTAGATAACTTCGTTGAAGCCCCATGGACGAAATTTAAGGCGTTAACATTAAATAAACATATTTTTAAGCCATCGATGGAGGAAAAGTTACTCCATAATGAAATTATACGATATGAACCACAAAGCGACACTTCGCCATCTAGCGAACAGTGTATTGCATACCCGTATATCTGTGTGTGCGCTCGCTGGATTTTACGGACACTCAGACGGCCTGAGTTTATTGCAGTGTATTGCATACCCGTATATCTGTGTGTGCGCTCGCTGGATTTTACGGACACTCAGACGGCCTGAGTTTATTGCAATGTATTGCATACCCGTATATCTGTGTGTGCGCTCGCTGGATTTTACGGACACTCAGACGGCCTGAGTTTATTGCAGTGTACTGCATACCCGTATATCTGTGTGTGCGCTCGCTGGATTTTACGGACACTCAGACGGCCTGAGTTTATTGCAGTTTATTGCATACCCGTATATCTGTGTGTGCGCTCGCTGGATTTTACGGACACTCAGACGGCCTGATACTACAAAGAGCTTAGGTAGCACAAATCTTTAGAGGAGGTATTTCAGCGGCGTTATCGGTCCACCCTGGCCCAGCCCTTATATCTTTATAACACCCAGGCAGCTGTGCGTGACAGTGTAGACAGTGGGGGGTGCCCGCGCAGCAGGGAGAGTAAAACCCTTTGCTCCAGAGCAGCAGCTTAACAATGGTGTACCGTTTGCTACTCACTGGTGGATCCAAGGGCGGGGGTCAAGGGAACTCGCACCACCAAAGCCTAGAATAGTATCTTTTGCCTCCCAAAGGACTAGTTTTGGCGTTTTTTAAATACTATGTTTATGATATTTTTTCGATTTAGTCCCCCAAACTTTGGTTTGGCCCTTCAAAACTGCTCCGGGATCTGCGAATGTGCATACTCGGTTACCGCTGAGAAATGACGACGAGAAATTCGTGTGGAAGATGTGAGATTCCGCAACGGCCATCCGCACGCCTCCTTACCAGCACGGAAGAAATGATTAAATCGGATACACGTTATCAAGATAGTTACAAATAGATCTCAAGTCACATTGAACAAGTTCCTGAATGATCTCTTTCCCTCGTCTGAAACAAAAACCCGGATATTTTGTGTAGTACAAAACTGTCTTGTTCTTAACAATATCTTATGCAATGTTTTATTTGTAAGTACTTTGAGAACATGGTGTTTTTCTCTTTGTTGTTTTTGCCTTTCCTAATGGTCAGGACGTGTTTCAAATACCTAAACTCAGCTACACCCTAAAAGATTACCTCGTCTTCCTCGAGTGTCTCTAGTTTGCCTATTTTTTCGAAGCAGGCGCAGGAAAATAAACTCAACATTTATACTCGGTAGAGTACAAAAGCCCAAATAAAAATCAAAATGGAGCGGGGAGTGGTGCACAGACTTGTTGATGACTCAATCTTGTTTTAGTCGACTCAACTCTGACTCACGGTTTAAAGGCTGACTCTGACTTTGACTCGACTCGCTGTGTTGAAAATGGTGAGCCGACTCGACTAAACCCAAATCCAGCAGTGAGTCGACTCAACTCTGACTCAAATAAACATTGAGTCAGAGTCGACTCCGACTCAGAATGTCAGACTCCGACTCAGTCGACTCCGACAAGTATGTACACAAAAATGCACATTTCCTTTCATAGTACACATATTCCAGTACATTTATTCATTCTATTTAATAACTGCACATTTCTTTCCATAAATGTCAATTGCAATGCATTACTTCATAACATAAATCATGTCTGCATACGAATGAAGAAAGGTGATAAATGCGAGCATGTGAGTGAGATGAAGGGCCCGAGGGTTTTTCATTTTGAAGGCATGTCCTTCATGACTTGTCATAATTGAGGCAATAAGCGAGGTTTCAAACACAAAGAACAGGACCCAATGTTTGAAAATTTAACATTTTGAGTGGCAATTCCTGCCCCAGTGCATTCTGAACAAACCTGTGAAAAATTAAGCTTCGAAATAAATACTAAGCCGAGTCGACCCGACCCCGTCCACCCCCTCAATCAAAAACAAAACAAATAATGAACGATCGCATCATCCTCCCGAAAAAGCTGTAGTGAATACTGCAGAAGGCACACTAAAGACATTACGCGAACCTAACCTCCGATGACACAAAAGATGACGATAATGCTTCAAATAGCACTTCAAATGTCACGTGGCTTAAAAAAACTAAAAAAATCCGCTTGCCTTCAGGCTACAGTCAGGCTACAAAATAAAGAAAAGCTAACATATTATGGCGCACAAGAATGGTTGTGTGACTGGCGGGGCGCGTGGGGTGCAGCAGTGGTATGTTGTGCAGTGGGCGGGCGGTAAATATGTAATTAATAATCAACATAATTTAAAGAGTGGTGGTTTGTGAGAGACTTGATGTGTAGGGAATGCCAGGGATAGGACTAAGTTTTACTTTCCGTATACAGAGGACAGTAGGTACAGTGCTGTGTCATCAGTGTTGATATTATCTACCAGGTGATATCCTCAAACCATGACCAATCAAGAAAGAAGTTTGAAAAAACAGCAAATTGAGGCTTTCAGTTTCCGTTTTGACCCATTTCAAGGTTTATGTGCAAAACAAGATTTTTGGTATCTTCTATCTGGCGCTTATATTACTTAGTTTTTTGTTGTCTTCAGTCAACCGAAGCAAGAGAAAAGAAAATAAAGATGTGGCTTCCTAAGAGTGAATTATTGCATGATTATCAGCTTAGGACTTTGTCTGGTGTGTACCTTCAAAGTAAAAAAGTCTGAATGTGTGCCAAATCACATTTTTCCGTATGATTTTGCATGCTATTACTAAGATTAAATGGAAAATAACTAGCAATTGTGTGTGGTTTTGAAACTGTATATTTTACACAACTTATTGTTGTTAATGACTGATCCCGGGATGAGTGTAGTGGAGATATGAAAATAATAAAGTACCTACTATTAGCAAATTGCAATATGAAATCTTTCAAAATTAGTCATGAAAATTTCTTAAAGGGAATGTGGCACCTTGGTCGAATCCTGGAATTTAGTGAAAATAGGCGTACTTTTAGCCAAAAATAATGAAACCACTCATGATTTCTCTGAAAAATGTTCAATAAGCTCAATATTTTGTTTTTAAAAGTACTCCTCTAGGAAAATAAATAAATATCTGCCTGTGGATGATGTCATGATCTGGCAACCACTACCATACTTGAAACGCTTCAAGGGCTTCGATTGGCTGATGCTCATCGTGACGTCAGCATATGTCGTCACACCAGCAGCTCACAACAATGACCGCCCGGCGAGGGGCTGATGAGGGAGCTGGTGTCAGGTAGGTTTTAGTTTTTTTCTACAGAAATATCGAGTTCCAAGACAAATGATATATGGAGTACCGGGTTTTCCGACTTGCTTTACAACTTGGCTATCTCAGTTAAAATCACGTTATGAAGGTGCCACATTCCCTTTAAGTGTCAGCCATGTGATCACATATGTTGAGAAAATAGAGTGTTGAGTCGACTCAACTCCTGACACACAGCTTAGAAGCTGACTCTGATTCTGACTCGACTCAACTGGTCGAGCACTTGAGTCGACTCAGACTCAACCCAAATCTGGGAGTGAGTAGACTCAACTCGGACTCAAGGAAAGCTTGAGCTGACTCAGAGTCGATTCCGACTCTGAGTGCGACTCAACAAGTCTGGTGGTGCGACCCTTCAATGTTGTACAACATTTCCTATATTTTCCTAACGGAGTGATATTAGTGGGGTCGCGCGGGTAAGGCAAGGGCACTCTTGCACTACCTATTAACACGCGCATTGACGGGGATCTGAGCCACCTTCGCATTGACGGGGGAGGGGGCGGGTACACGCCCCCCCTAAGATCTCGAGAACCACGGTAGGTAGCGAAAAACGGTAAACGGCGTTGGGCTGCTCATCCACTTCTCCATCGAAAACATTTGTACCATTTTTTTGTCAGGTCACATTTAAGGTCACGAGAGGTCAAAACATGCCGTCATAGGGATAACATGTAAATTCAGTTTTTCGGCCATTTAATCTGAACAAGTAAAGATAGAGCAAAACAACTTAAACTATATGAATCCTCTCAGCAAGCCGAATCAAATGATATATAATTTGACCTTGCTAGGTCAAATCAAGGATTTGACCTGACCTGAGGTCAGTTCAGGGTCAAATTATATAAAATGCATATCATTAGAACCGCAAAGCCCAGGCGAGTCTAATGCAGCTAAAATATAAATGCTCTATCACCATCCGTTACTGAGTTATTCCGTAAAAACCATTTTTCCCATGTATTTCCAATGGAGAGGTCATGCCTCGTACCTGACCTTAGGTCATCGATATCAAAAATACCGGAACATATTTTAGAGAACTCGGAGGGGCCATTATGTGATGAGTTTCAATCGGATCAGTTCACCCTGCTCCGACTTATGCTATCTTAAACTTTTTTTGAGGTCGGGTCACTTGACCTGTACTGGTGACCTGACCTGAGATGACCTAACCTTAAAATTTTCACAGAAGTTGTAAAAATGATGAGGGAAAATGTATGCTAAGTACGGCGGCGCTGCGCGCCGCCGTTTTTCTGCTATCTCCGAAAAACCCGATGGGGGCGGGTACCCGCCCCCCGTCAATGCGCGTGTTAACCCTCGCCCCACCGGGGCCATCGATTGCCCCCTAAGGTTTTTTCGGGATAGCAGAAAAACGACGAAACGCAGGACCGCGGTTGAGGGCTCTATCTCTCACCCCATCATTTTCACAACATCCCTGAAATTTTTTACTCCGGATCACCCAAGGTCAGGTCACCAGGCGATCAACCAAGGTCACCTCACTTCAAACTTTTGAGCTCTATAAGAGCTACGTTTCTCTGTCGATCGATTTGAAACTTCCTACAGTTCATGGCCCCGCCAATTTCTACAAGGTGTACTTCCAGGATTTTTCAATTTCGTGACCTAAGGCCAGGTCACGAGGTGACCTCTCCCATTGAAAAAGCATGGGAAAAAGCTGTCTTATGATCTAAAAGCCACAAAAACGATTGAAAATGCTCGGTTTGCTCAGAAAAGCGTTCTTGCACACCCTTTTACGGGTCCCAGGGATGATATTTTCCCTTTGACCTCTCCAAGGTCATCCAAGGTCACCAGGGGTAAAAAACAGTATTTTGGCAATAACTTTTGACCTAATTAAGCTAGAGCGTTGAATCAAACACCATCGTGTATGTCTCATCACTAGCTTTCATTTGATATACGGCAAGGTCACTTTCTGACCTGTGATGACCTCAGGTCACATGAGGTCACGAGGTGACCTCTGGAGGTCAAAACACTGGCGGGAGGTCAATACGTTCCACATAGCGGAGAAAGGTCTGGCATTTTCCTATCCAATGTAGTTTACCAGATCTCAATAGCTCTAATGGCATAAGTTATGCTCAATAATAAGTTCTCGGAAGGCCTGCTGGAGATAGGGTGCCATAAACCGCAGAGTGTTGTGGGAATGACCTAGGACCCTAAAAGATGATACAGATGACAGCAAAAGCGCTGTAAGTCTGGCAGCCTAAAACGCCAAAGTCCAGAAACTAAAACGTCTAAACCCTAAAAATCCCAAAGAGGCTACGTCAAGGTAAAGATAAGAAGAAAAAAGCGTGGGATGAGGTAAATGCAACGTTTCGGTCTTGGACCGTCGTCAGGCGAGGGGTGAAAGATGGAGGTGACTAGAGGCCTGAGGTAACCTTTTATTTAGAAAATTTGGAAAAAGGTATTTGGAAAAAGGTTACCTCAGGCCTCTAGCCACCTCCATCTTTCACCCCTCGCCTGACGACGGTCCAAGACCGAAACGTTGCATTTACCTCATCCCACGCTTTTTTCTTCTTATCTTTACCTTGGTAGCCTTTTTGGGCTTTTTAGGGTTTAGACGTTTTAGTTTCTGGACTTTGGCGTTTTAGGCTGCCAGTCTTTTAGCGCTTTTACTGTCATCTGTATCATCTTTTAGGGTCCTAAGTCATTCCCACAACACTCTGAAGTTATGCTCAGTTTTCTTAAGCATTGCATATTTGAGTGAAAATAGCCTATTGTGACCTAACTTGACCTCTGGAGGTCAAACAATTGACCTGAGCGCTTAAACATGCTAAGTAATTTCTTACTGAATTCACGCGGGCTTTCTAATGCACTGCAGATTTGCGCTAACACACATATTTTTGGAGTTAGAGGGGGCCTTCGATGCCCCTCGTGGGGCGAAGGTGGCGCCGAACCCCCGGTGGGGTGCGGGTTAACACGCGCGCTGGGGCCGGGGGCCTCCATCTGGTTTTCCAAGGTGGCCGGAGAACCGCTCGTAGCCGAAAAGCGATACTGGGCCACATTTAACAGAATTCAATAGCGCGTCGATTGGTGAAGAAATTTTGAAGATCAGTCGATTTTTTTACTTATAGGCTTTCGAAGTCAGACCTGCATTTTGAGATCGCCGTTATTGCGCGGTTGGACCAGTTCACTTGCCTTGGAGACCGAGTGGTGATGTCATAGCGCCGTATAACCGGGATGATATGTCAAGGTCACCTCACATGAAGGTCAAGGTCAAGTTAAAAGGCCACAGTTCACGGTCATATCTGCACTTTCAAGGTCATTGACCCCCGTGCTTCCGGTCAAATAGTGTTACCTGGTCTGACGTATATTATGCTATGACGTTATAGTTAAGGTACCTCAATGTAAAGGTCAAGGTCAAAGGTCACTCGTAGAGGTGAACCCTCATTTCCCGCCAAACAGTGGCTATAATGCTAGTCATAGAGTACACTATAGGTAGTATACCATATTGTGACATCCAAAGTCAATGACCTTGAATGACCTTGAGCTCAACATTGTAGGAAAGAATCTTTGGGACCTTCCCTCTATGACCCTGTTCCACCTTTAGCTTAATGACCAAGATTTGACGTTTATGACCTCGTTAGACCTTGAAGATATTAACCTAAGTCGATGAAAATTGGTCATGATATAGATCACCATAGCCCCCACCCACCCTCCAACTGGCGTTTTTCTACACCTCTTAGTTTCCGAGATCTTGGGGGCCTACCGGGCCCCCGTCCAGTGCGCGTTAGTGCCAGACCCCTCTCAGTGGGGGGGGGGTGTTTAACGGGTAGTGGTATAAAGAATTGGTTCATCCTTACCGTCTCCTTCCATAGGTTCTCTCCACTTCATACTCATTGCGACGCTTGGAAAACCCACCTTCAAAGTGTGCAAGTGCTTGAAATTCATGAACCAGAGCTAACCCTAGAAAAGATGTCAAAACAGAACACAGAAAAGGAGGAATAATAACTTAACCCCCATCGAAAACTGTGTACGACACACTGGGCGATTTATGGCAGCAGGCTTTCCGAGGAATTATCAAGCTAAAAAGTAGTAACACATTGCGTAGCACCAGGTCGGCCCGGGGTCCCTAGTTTGTTTCCAAATTATGCGTTCGTCAAAAATCAATATCAACTGCAGACGGGCCTAACAGGTCCGTTCTCATTGGAATAATATTTTTAATTAATAATAATAATACATAACATTAATAGTCTTTCGTTGTCCCATTCGTAAACAAGTAAGACTGTCTGCGGCTATCCATGAAGTTGAGTGATAACTTTCCCGCGTGAGGCTCGATTGAATGTAGGAACTCACCGGACCCATGCTCACCGTCCTGTTGTCGCAGCAACGTGCATACATTGTAGACAATGGGATAACATTTATTACAGCAACCAGATACTCCGACACACACAATTCACCAACCACTGAATCACGTTAAGAACCTATCGATCTATTCTTCCAGTTCCAAAGTTCGGCAACGGTTCATCTCTAAGCTCTGCAAATATATTCAACAAGAAAATCGTTTAAAAATCGTTGCGTATCGCCTATTCGAAGAAGATTTTACAATATTTCATAGAAATACATCGTTAATCTCTGAAACTTTCCTTGTGTCACGTCTCCCGCAGCATGTCTGACGCAAAACATATTGCTCTTATTGTTACATATGAAGTTTTGAACCGCGATCCCCCCACCAGCGTTACCCATCAAAGAACAAAGAAGGACTGCATAAAATGTCATAACCTTTCCGATAAAATATTTTAAGCAAGAGCATCTAAGCTCCAAAAAGTATTATGGCATAAGAATTAAACAACGGGATAGTACTACCATACATACCAGGAGTATAAATAACACTTACAAATTCGCATAACAGAAATTCACACGGAGAAAAGCGACACGGGACATCAAGTCACGCACACAGACGCATCCGACCAATGAAAACGCGTCCTTGACAGCACGTAGAAAACCTCTCTTTCCTCACTAAAAGCACCCGCTCAGATTTGGATACAAAAGCAGGTTGCCGACAGCATTACCGGTGAGCACTAAAAGCGTTCTTAAACTCATCTAAGAGCATTTCATGCCAACATAAACGAGCCCGCGTGCACAACTACATCCACACAGAAGAACAGCAGCCTCGGAGTAGTCAATCACAGTGTTTCTAAGGAAGCGGTGTACTGATGATACCGACAGCTAACTAATAACAGAAGCGACACAGTAAGCAAATATCAGCATTGCGCGCAGGTTCACAAAACTACCGTAATAACTAATAAAAAGTGGACTACGGTCATCGAACTCTCCGTAAAAGGCATAAGGGACGATACATGCTCCTCTATTTTTCCTTTTCTAATATTGGGCTTCAAAATTAGTTCGCTTATGGATAAACTGGCGTTATAAACATGACTAAAAAATATCTTTCCATCAATAAAAAGCATAAATTTTACATCGACGGCAGTGTCGGGCGGGAAAAGGCAAACAGCCGTACAAAAGTAAGCAATCAGAAAACAAGTCAGCACCGGACCTGACATCACTCCACACCACTAACGTGCCACATCACTCTGATGCGTCACGTCACACCAGCATCACCGTGGCAGAATTCGCTACGTTCGCTCCACGGCGCGTTACACCTTAGCCGGACCAAAGCCTTGCGCTTCTTTGCCACGTGGCTAGTGACGTCATGACTGACGTCAAACGACGCAGCTGTGACGTCACACGTCAGTGCGCTGTTCAGACCCCGAATATTTTGTCAACCGCCGCCTCCTGCAAACGGCGCCAGATCGGTGTCAAAATAAGCCATTTAAATAAAATATTTCGAGGTGCACACATTCTTCCCAAGTCAAAGTAAAGCCATAAAACTTCCAACAGCTGAGGAACTGCTCTTTGAAGCCCACCAATTATTTTGAATAGGTCCAACCCATCACACAGCTAAAAGGATCATTGTACGCGTATACTGATTTCGTACTTAATAAGACCAAACATAAAACCATAGAAAAAACACTTGAACTAAGCGAAAAAGGAAAGTACTCAAATCAGAACCAAACCGATGTGAAAGATGACACTCAAGGGCAAATAACAGCAGCAGCCCAAACATCACTCTACCATTTCAGAGGAAGGCTGGAGGAGGCATCAGGATGGCCCAGCTGTCGTGGAAGAGGGAGAGGATGCCAGACCTTCAGGCCAGGGCCGGCCCAGTACAGACCGAGCGCGCTCCCAGAGCCGAGGCACGCTCCAGGCTTTGTCATTCTTATATATCCGGCTCGTAAAATATCTGGGAGTCTCCTACAAACTTTACACAAAACAGATTCCGAATATTCGAAATCTCGTATGGACGTTCAGGAAAGGAAGCGCAGGATCTCAGGGCGTCCATGAGTCGTGACCTTCAGGACCTCAGCAGCGGTATGATCCAGGATGGATGTCTCCTTCACAGGAGCTCTCGGGCGATCTGATAAACCACCGCGCCCTGGAAAGTATTGTCGGTACAAGGTCAGAACGGGCCACTGAGGTTCCACACATCAGACGGCGCAAAGGACCATGCGCATTCCAACAGGAGAGGTAAGGGACACAATGATTCCGCGGATCCTTCAGCTGACAGAGCAACTTGTAACCAGATCGGAGATGGACTTCCCGCGTTGATAATTAACTTCAAGGCGATTGAGATCATACACAACATCATCAGCATAAGTAACATCAGGTCACCATTAGATGACCTTGCTGGGGTCAGCTCAGGCGACCTTGCTGAGGTAATTATGTCCAATTAATATCAGCACGGTGTAGCGTGTGACCTGCATAGTCCATTGAAGGACCAGCTGACTTACCAACAGGAAGCCCAGAATAATTAATATACCAGTGGTCAACTTGTGTCTGCAATGCATAGATGCGCTAATAATGTAGCAAGCGGTGAGTGTATTACAATAATTGCATCAAATCAGTTCAGGTTTGATGTGATATGCTCCCCGCTTCAACGACACCCTTTCCTGATGCATTGATTGGTTTAAACACTTAACTGTCTCCAGTCTATTGGTTCTGTCATTTCGTCAGTGCGCAGTTTGAGGTCAGGCCATGACATGAGGTCAAGGCGCGACAATGTCTTACACAACTAACCGAACCTTCTCAGTGAACGGAAGCACAACAAAATGATTAATAAATGCACTCCGAAATCCACGAGCTTTATCTCTTTTAGTGTAGAAGAGCAGCGGCGGATTCAGGACTTCGTTGGGGGAGGGGGCAGGAGGCTCGAGATTTCCCCATCATTGCCTCTGGAACAGCCTCCGGCTATTAGGCACTCGGACGTTTGGCAGGAGCGCATGAGCCCCCCCTTGCCCCCTTGTATCCGCCACTGTAGAAGTGGGAGGAAGGCTACCGCAGCATCTGAGGCCCCCTCCCCCTCCTGCCGGCTCCTTGACAGGTTTTCTCGTGCTGTGGTTAAAGGAAAGGGGGCACCTGAGTGGCATTCCTGAATTTAGCTAATGAGGGGTATTTTTAGCCGAAAATTATGAAGGTGGCCATGATTTATCTGAAAACTGCAAAATAAGCTCAACGTGTTGATGTTTCAAACTCTCCTTTATGGAAAGGAAAAACCTCTCCCTGGGCATGAAGTCATAAAGCAGGATTACTACCATACTGCTTTCAGACACGCAGGCTGCCTACCCAACTTGGCGTCGCACCAACAACTAAAACTCGCTGACCCCGTTGGTACATTTTGAGTACATTTCAGGTAAGTTTGTACATTTTTTTCTATGGCAATTTCGAGTGTTCCAAGACAAATGATATTTTGATCTCTGGCATACTTTACCACTTGGCTATCTCAGTTATAATCACGTCATTAAGGTTCAAAATTTCCTTTAAACCAAAAAAGATGACACTTTTGTACTTTTCGACTCCTCATGACAATCGATTCTGCACAAAAGGACGTTTGAAGGAGAATTCCAATTCGGCCGTGAGAGGACAGTTTTGGCAGGGACTGTTGACGAGCTGCTTGGCTGCACCAGTCCCGCTACATTCTAGACCCAGACTAAACACTACACACTAGTAACGCCAGCACGCCGTATCATCGGGATGCTGTGCTTAAGTCAACTCACAGGAACATCAATGGCATAGGTGATAAAAATCAAGGCCATACCAGAATTTTTTCCATGTGATTTTCGCTAGTGCTTCCAGTAAGATAACGTCACCCAGTATGACATATATTACGTCATTATGTTATTCTTAACACGCGCATTGACGGGGGCGGGTACCCGCCCCCCTCGGGTTTTTCGGAGACAGCAGAAAAACGGCGGCGCGCAGCGCCGCCGTACTTGGTATACCTTTTCCCTCATCATTTTTGCAACTTATGTGAAAATTTTAAGGATAGGTCATCTCAGGTCAGGTCACCAGTACAGGTCAAGTGACCCGACCTCAAAAAAGTTTAAGATAGCATAAGTCGGAGCAGGGTGAACTTATCCTATTGAAACTCATATCACATAATGGGCTCACCGAGTTCTCTAAAATATTTTCCGGTATTTTTGATATCGATGACCTAAGGTCAGGTACGAAGCATGACCTCTCCATTGGTAATACATGGGAAATATGGTTTTTACTGAATAACTCAGTAACAGATGGTGATAGAGCGTTTATTTTAGCTTCATTAGACTCGCCTTGGCTTTGCGGTTCTAATGATATGCATTTTATATAATTTGACCCTGACCTGACCTCAGGTCAAATCTTTGATTTGACCTAGCAAGGTCAAATAATATATCATTCGATTCGGCTTGCTGCGAGGATTCATAGGGTTCAAGTCGTTTTGCTCTATCTTAACTTGTTCAGATGTAATGGCCGAAAAAACTTAATTTACATGTTATCCCTATGACGGCATGTGACGGCATGTTTTTTACCTCTGGTGACCTTAAATGTGACCTGACAAAAAATGGTTCAAATATTTTCGATGGAGAAGCGGATGGGCTAGCCAACGCCGTTTACCGTTTTTTGCTACCTACCGTGGTTCTCGAGATCTTAGGGGGGCGGGTACCCGCCCCCTCGTCAATCCGAAGGTGGCTCAGACCCCCGTCAATGCGCGTGTTAAAGGGAATGTGGCACCTTCACAACGTGATTTTAACTGAGATAGCCAAGTTGTAAAGCAGGTCGGAAAACCCGGTACTCCATATTTCATTTGTCTTGGAACTCGATATTTCCGTAGAAAAAGCTAAAACCTACCTGACACCAGCCCCCCCCAGCCCCCCCATCGCCGGCGACCATTGTTGTGAGCTACTGGTGTGACGACATATGCTGACGTCACGATGAGCATCAGCCAATCGAAGCCCTTGAAGCGTTTCAAGTATGGTAGTGGTTGCCAGATCGTGACATCATCCACAGGCTGATATTTATTTCTTTTTCTAGAGGAGTATTTTTAAAAACCAAATATTGAGCTTATTGTACATTTTTCAGAGAAATCGTGAGTGGTTTCATTATTTTTTACTAAAAGTACGCCTAATAACACTAAATTCCAGGATTTGACCAAGGTGCTACATTCCCTTTAAGGTTACTTAGCGTTCAGGTCAATGCCACAGGTCAAGGTTAAAGGACATGGATTAGGCCCAGTCCCTTATTTCCAGCTCCAAACTTGATACGGTGTTAATTCTAGTGTTGCAATGAGGAATATCTCGGATTGGGACGACCTAGGTTCTGCATTAATGTAAAACGCAAAGTACAACACGCTCACGCACCTATAGGTCCATGACCTCGACTCCAACCTTTCAGAGGTTACCACAGGGGGCATTCGCTCCATACCCTTAGTCTGTTTGAAACTGTGAAAATTATTCCATATTCGCAGCTGAATTATTCCACGCGTTAAATTCAAACTCGCATATCAAACTCAACCGACTGGAACTCTACCATCGCTGCCACCCCAGCCTTCCCTCGCCTCCGCTGCATTGAGGCGGGCTGGGTCACGTGACCCCGGCTAGGTGGGGTCCGCGCCGGATCGGCCCGCCAGTGGGCTGGGGCGGTGTGCGGTGTGCAGTAGTCGCATCTCTCATTCATTTACAACCTACTTCGCCTACGTCAAGAGGATTGGAAGGACATATTCCAGTCATCTGGTGAACTAAATGATCACAGAGGAAAGCACGCGATGTGCAGGTAAGCCGGCCTCTGTGATTTGCAGCATCCCCGTAATCTGTTCTCCGCTAATTTCCCGTTTCCAAATCAGATCTTCGCACGTTTCAAAATTATTATTTCTTGTTGTGACATATAAATCCCCACAGCGTGCGTCCGCGAGTCGTCAACACTTTATCATGACATTTGCCAAAAGGCTCCCAGCATGGCCCAAATGAAATCTTTATAACCTCGTTTCACCTTGAATAATGACCTAGATCAATGGAACTTTGCTAAAATGTAAATCCTTACAGACCCCACTATACTCCAAATGGGTGTTTCCAAACTATATTGAGTTTTTAGATCCCCAAAGGGAGTCGGAGAGGCCCGGCTACCGACCCCGACTTCTAACACGCGGCTCGCTGGGATGACGCGCCCCACGGCGGGATTTATCCCACTAATATCTCATTTCCGGGAAAGCTAAAGCAAAATTAGCTCAGCGTTTGAAAGCTCTTGATGAGACGAATATAAATTATGTGAGCAATTTTGTGTCCGGTCAATGTTGAGGTTGCCACCCGTCACGGAAGGTTCCACAGGCCTACAACAGACCGTTGTAGATTCTCCCCTATATATTTTTACTGAGCAGAGCTAAAGCAAACTTTTAGGCATCATTGGAGTCCTCTAATCGTGGAAAATCGAAAGATGTACAATATGATCATGCAAGGTCAAATGGAGAAAATGACCTGACCTCAAGCCAGGTCACGGTCACATGGTGACCTGGTACAGTTATGTTGAATAACAATACACTCCCCTGACTCATGTTGCACTCAATCGAATTTATGAAAACTAGGAGGGCCTCCGAATTCCGCCCCCTCAGCGGGGCGCTTGTTTACAGGAGTGGCGCAATGTCAAAATGATAGCCATATCCACTATGATTGAGACAAGTCACCAATCAGCTGTCGAAGTGCCGACAATGCCTAGATCGTGACCCAATGAAGCGATCAGTTCGTATCGCACAGACCTGACAAATATTTCGAGTTCCAAAATATTTGAGCGTGTACCACGATGAGGTTTGATAGCATCTTTTTAAATAAGACCATAAAATATATCCAAAGAAAAACCTAGGCGGTCACCAGGTTGAAATTTGACCTAAGGCCAATAAACGTGATTCTTCTGAATAGTCTTAAGCATCAGCCTTCATAAGACACTATTTTCCGAAGTTTATTGGATCTGCCACGGAAATAAAATCTAACTGTGTCTCACTCCATGGCTGACCCAAAAATTCCTCCACTTTACCGCGTGACCTACGTAAACTCGCGCAAAAACTCTTTTCAAACACAATAGGGCCCATAAGCAGGCTAGTTTGACAAATCTGAGCGAATTCGGAAGCGCGATGGCGAACAAGATTGGTGGTAACTGCTAGTAAGTGCTTTGCCACACACGGACTGCTGAGGGCACGTGGCGTCGCCAGTCCTCACCCTGTTGAGAGGCTATTATGGGGCTCGAAAAGACTGGTGCAGAATACCCGCCCGGGGGTTTGAACCCGGGCCGGCTGCGAGGAAGTTAGAGATCTTGCCCCGTGCCAGGGCATCGCCCGAACACGATGGGCAGATCCGTGCCGGAGCCGTCCCAACGTCACCACCCCACTCACCGGCACGTTGTAGACGAACAGCACGGCGAACAGCAGCAGCAGCAGGATGACGGTCAGCGTGATGAAGTGCCACTTCCAGCGCTTCCAGATGATGTTCTTGAACGACTTCCAGGGCGAGGTGAACCACAGGAAGGAGGTGGCCGGACGACTGCCGACGGAGGTGGCGGCGTTACCGTGCGCTCACAGAAAACGCCCCGGGCGGCGTCGTGCCGTCACCACCTGTTCATCGTTTGGTAGTGTTCTGTCATCGAAAAGATGTATGTATGTACGTATGTATGTATATTTCAACAAGTATTCACATATTCATCAACAAATTGGTGAAAAAGCACCTCAAAGGCTAATCTTTGGACCACCCAAAAAGAGAGAAAGCAAAACTTAATATCATTCAAATACCGAGAAAACGGATTTTATAACTATACTAAATTGGCTCCTAAATAAGTAGTCCGGGGGTCGGGGTGGCCAAGTAGCTTCGTTGCCCGTCTTCAGATCGAATAGTAAGGTGAACGTGGGTTCAATCCCCACGGCGAGAAACCGCCTTCCATGTCTGATCTGACCCGGTGGAGAGGATCCTTTAACACCCACGCCAATGCTCCCTGTAATTGTGATCGGTAAGTGTAATTGGGCAAGTGTGCCTTTTGGGAGTGCTCCTAATGAAAAAAGTTGCCATTTAGCTCCTCTTCTGGACCACATTTGGCAATATGGGTACGAAATGCATCATGTCTGTCTGTTATACTGGAGTGATTTTGGGCTTCAAACTAGACTTTCAATGAAAACTTGGAGTTTCAAACAGAGTTGGGTTCTGGTTGGGCCTGCCGCTTACTTGGGCGGCGACAAAGTTGGGTTTTGGTTGGGCTCCTCCTGTCCGCGGCCGGCCGGCCGCAGCTCGGCCTCCTCTGCAGTCAGGATCTCCATCTCCATCTCCAGCTTGCCCTGCCAACAGCGCAGACACCGTCAGAGCGCGCGCGTCCCACCGCCCGCAGTCTCAGCCGCCCGCCGGGCCGTAACAAGCAGAAGGGGGCACGGGCAAGATGCGTTCCACCTTTCCTATGAACCAGAATTTCGAGGCTGCTCTAGCTTTGCCTTTTACCATCACGTGCATGGACTTGCGTAGATGTTTCCCATTTTAGTGAGAATGTAATGCATCTGTAGGGAGCACTTCTTTCAAAGACACCTATTTGATAAAGGGTGGAGATTGGAGAACCACACAAAGGGTGGGGATTGGAGAACCGCACACAGGGAAGGTTAATTCACCACGCACTTATTACGGCTGAGAGCTTAACTCATTCCAATAACCATGGATCATATTTTCCTGCTTGCACTTTATTAGCATTTCTCGCATGAGCAGTATCAAATGAAGTACGACAGGACACTAGTAGGCGATGTGGTTACTTCGAAACATTTGTTTGTTATACAAAACTTGAGCAGTAAAATGAAAAACTGGTCTTACGTAGCATTTACAGACAAATTAATATTTTCAGCTGCTTTCTATGAACTGGGCCTTTCCACTCACCCACTAGAAATTTTGCCGTGATTTCTATCTCGACATCCGGGAGCGGCCGTTATTTGGGGACCCCGCCACTCACCCTGCAGACTCATTTTCCGTCCACCTCCCCGGCCGTTATTTCGGGACCCCGCCACTCACCCTGCAGACTCATTTTCCGTCCACCTCCCCGGCCGTTATTTGGGGACCCCGCCACTCACCGTGCAACTCATTTTCCGTCCACCTCCCCGGCCGTTATTTCGGGAGATGGCCACTCACCGTGCAGACCCGTTTTCCGTCCACCTCCCCGGCCGTTATTTGGGGACCCCGCCACTCACCGTGCAGACTCATTTTCCGTCCACCTCCCCGGCCGTTATTTCGTGACCCCGCCACTCACCGTGCACTCATTTTCCGTCCACCTCCCCGGCCGTTATTTCGGGAGATGGCCACTCATCGTGCAGACCCGTTTTCCGTCCACCTCCCCGGCCGTTATTTCGGGAGATGGCCACTCACCGTGCAGACCCGTTTTCCGTCCACCTCCCCGGCCGTTATTTCGGGAGATGGCCACTCACCGTGCAGACCCGTTTTCCGTCCACCTCCCCGGCCGTTATTTCGGAAGATGGCCACTCATCGTGCAGACCCGTTTTCCGTCCACCTCCCCGGCCGTTATTTCGGGAGATGGCCACTCATCGTGCAGACCCGTTTTCCGTCCACCTCCCCGGCCGTTATTTCGGGAGATGGCCACTCATCGTGCAGACCCGTTTTCCGTCCACCTCCCCGGCCGTTATTTCGGGAGATGGCCACTCATCGTGCAGACCCGTTTTCCGTCCACCTCCCCGGCCGTTATTTCGGAAGATGGCCACTCACCGTGCAGACCCGTTTTCCGTCCACCTCCCCGGCCGTTATTTCGGAAGATGGCCACTCATCGTGCAGACCCGTTTTCCGTCCACCTCCCCGGCCGTTATTTCGGAAGATGGCCACTCATCGTGCAGACCCGTTTTTCGTCCACCTCCCCGGCCGTTATTTCGGGAGATAGCCACTCATCGTGCAGACCCGTTTTCCGTCCACCTCCCCGGCCGTTATTTCGGGAGATGGCCACTCACCGTGCAGACCCGTTTTCCGTCCACCTCCCTGGCCGTTATTTCGGGAGATGGCCACTCACCGTGCAGACCCGTTTTCCGTCCACCTCCCTGGCCGTTATTTTGGGAGATGGCCACTCACCGTGCAGACCCGTTTTCCGTCCACCTCCCCGGGCGTTATTTCGGGAGATGGCCACTCACCGTGCAGACCCGTTTTCCCTCCACCTCTCCGGCCGTGGGCCAAAAGCCCATGATGCGCTTCTTAGTCCAAATGTCCATCGGACCCTGCTTGCAGAGCCTGCGGGAGACAGAGGCCGCGTTTAGAGCAGCGGCGGTTTGGCCAGTCCAGCAGGTGCAAGGGCGGATGTTTTATGGGGGGGGTAATCTGGAAGACCGGGCTACAGCGCCAATAACCGTTGTTTTCTTTTGGACTCGACATCCAACTTTTTAGAACACCAAACCGAGTGCTGTCCCCCGCCTTATCACGCTGCTGGACGCGCGCTTGCTTTGTCGGCCAGGCGTCCAGTAACAAAACCAGTGGGGATTAAAGAGCAGGACTGGATTCGGTACTCACGAGATAGTTCAGCCCAAGGGAAAACAGCTGCTATTCGTAAGAGAAATATTACGTTTCGATTGGCCTCTTCACAATACTTCGAAAAACACTAAAGCAAACACTTATGGTATGAAATTTGATAATTTTTCGTTCTCGGAACGTCTTCAGATCGATATTAATGAAATGGTCATTTCATTAATCATTTCATTAATATCGATCTGAAGACGTTCCGAGAACGAAATATTATCGAATTTCATACCATAAGTGTTGTTTCAGTGTTTTTCGAACTATCGTGAGGAGGCCAATCAAAACTTAATATTTCTTTTCAATAATGACTCACATACAGACAGTGCATACACAATTACAACAGCTTTACGTGTTGCAGCTCAATCTTGAAGCTTGCCCCCCAAAAGTCCGACCTGGCACCGCACATGTTGCCCGACCTCTACCGCGCGTGGGAATCGCCGTCAACGCCAACGCAAACGGGACTAGAGCATGAAAGTGGTCATCGCTTCCGGCGCGGCACACATCGCTACTAACGTTTCCAAAATAATTACGCCCGATCAACTCACTCATCCTTCTTCCGCCGTCGCAGCGAGTCGGTGAGGGCGGAGAGCACGTTGTTGTTGGCGGTATCCTCGCCCGTGTCGCCCAGCTGTTCGATCTGTTTGAGGCTACAGTCGGACGCCGTGCGGGCGGGACACATCAGACGGTTCAGGTCTAGCTCAATCTCCCCTGTAACCGAGGTCGGGGTTAAACACAGTACACACCGTTCAGATATAGTTCGTTCGCACCTACTCCAGTGTTTTTGGGGTCGGAGCTTCCGGTCTGTATTTGCCTGCTTCGTCGGCGGATGGAATTGGGTCAGGTTTGATCCGGTTCCGATCAGGTTTGATCCGGTTCTGATCAGGTTTACTCCTATTCCGATCAGGTTTGATCCGGTTCCGATCAGGTTTGATCCGGTTCCGATCAGGTTTGATCCGGTTCCGATCAGGTTTACTCCGATTCTGATCAGGTTTGATCCGGTTCCGATCAGGTTTGATCCGGTTCCGATCAGGTTTGATCCGGTTCTGATCACGTTTACTCCGATTCCAATCAGGTTTGATCCGGTTCCGATCAGGTTTGATCCGGTTCCGATCAGGTTTACTCCGATTCTGATCAGGTTTGATCCGGTTCTGATCATGTTTGATCCGGTTCCGATCAGGTTTACTCCGATTCTGATCAGGTTTGATCCGGTTCTGATCAGGTTTGACCCGGTTCCGACCAGGTTTGATCCGGTTCTGATCAGGTTTACTCCGATTCCAATCATGTTTGATCCGGTTCTGATCAGGTTTGATCCAGTTCCGATCAGGTTTGATCCGATTCCAATCAGGTTTACTCCGATTCCAATCAGGTTTGATCCGGTTCCGATCAGGTTTGATCCGGTTCCGATCAGGTTTGATCCGGTTCTGACCAGGTTTGATCCGGTTCGACCTGCTGACGAAGCTCTATAAATACGACCAAAAGCTCCGACCCAAAAAACACACTTTGTGGAGTAAGTCCAAACAAACCATATCTGAATATCCGAACTCCCCACAATGCCTTTTCAAGAAGTACACAACCAGTTCGGTCTCTCCTCTAAGCGAGATGCGGTTACAGCGACCCAACTGGGTAGACCCTACTGATGATTCAGGTCCAGTTCCCACTCTCCTGAGACGGAGAAGCGTACAAAAAGACAGCGCGGCGCGTAGTCGATACAGGTGTAGTTTGACCTTCCACCGAGGGAGAATGTGTTAGAATGAGTGGGAAGAACACGCTGGTAAATCCAGTGAGCAATGTGAAGACCAGGAGTTTGAACTCGAGACACGGGAACATGGTTGTTTGACTTCCGGACAGCAACGGGCAAGTTTACGGCCAAAGATGCCGAATCGCAACAAAAATGTCAAAATCTCTGAAAAATATGTCCCATTTTCAAACCATTAATACCATCGTTGATTCACAAGGTTTAGGATTTCAACATATTTTAGTAAACACCTTGTTCTCGGCAATTATGCTGTTCGTTTCAATGATAATAATATGTGTAAGCATACATATGGACCTATCGTAGATTCACAGATAATAATTATCATATCAAGTTTTATTCGTCGTTTGAAATCTATATTTTTCGATCAAATGTTCACACAACTTGATTTTCGGAGCGTCCTTATCCTTATCATTACAAGCAGCTTTTAACAATGTGATAAGTTCGACGCTATTCAAAATTCATTTGCATGATTTTAGGCGTCTGAATCGGGGCGGGACATCGCTACCAGCAAAACGTACCGGGTCACAAAGCAGACAGTTTGCCCACATTGTGACTTTCTTCGCGCCAATGCATTTCATTTTCCCTCATTTACGCAGGATACAAGGTAAAATAAAATCCTATCTAAATATTTTCCCTCAGCATTCCAGAAACTAGCATGGGACCGTTCCAATACCCTCCATGTGAAAAAGTTGAGGTGGGGTGGCATATTTCTTGGCCAGAGTAGGCCAAGTAGTCGCGCAGTCAGTGCATCGCTACGAAACTGGATGGGTTTCTACTGAGCCCCAGGCGTTCACCAGCTGCGTGTGCCACCACTGACCGATGTAGTCGTCCTTGCTGATGAGGTCGTTGTCCCAGATCTGCAGCATAAGCTTGGGCGGCCGGTGCTCCTCCCGCTCGGCCAGGCTCCAGAAGTGCTCCTGAAACACGCCCGCGCAGCGACAACACGTACAGTCGCGTCACAATGCAGACGTGCTTCTGAGAACTAAGGATGTGAGAGGCCCAACCGACAAAAAGCCTGTGCATTTTTCTCAGGCTCTTACTGGGAACCAAACAGTGAAATGGGCACACCTACAGCTCCAAAGGGCACATCTTGACAGTCGAAAAGGCATCCCTATACTCTTCCGTGGGCACGTTATTTCACTACTCCGTCCACCTAACGCTGGTGGAGGGCCATAGCGGTGTTTAGCGAAGGGCACAAAAACCTTTGCCGAATGAGGAATATGCATTCGGGTTTTGGTATTATAAGGGCGCTGTCCCCAGTAGAGAAAAATCGGAAGGGCTGGGGACCGAAAATGGTCCCCAGTTTGTGAGCAAAAAAGTCCTGAACAAAATCCAACGCCGAAAACAAATACAAATATATGTACCTACCATGGAGCCCAGAGGTGCAGGTCCTGAACAAAACGAATGAGTTTAAGCAGCATTTTCACACCACCGACCAATCAACGGCAAATCAATGTTTCAGCGTAAGTCTACTAATATATACTACTAAATTTAAAATTGATCCTTGCAGCATGTTACATTACTTCACAAAACCAAGACTATAGTCCGTTTACGTTAAGATGAGAATTCACTCACAGTACTCACACATATTTTGCATATAACCACATGGAAGTCAAAGTTTAGCTTATCACAAACCATTCTTGAGTTTGAGTACTCCGGGCCGTATTCCCGCCACAATAACAATTTAAGCGCCTCCAGTCAACCTTCATCTTAAATAATAAGAACTGTAGAACGCTTGATTGACAGACCTTGGACTTGAGGACGATCATCCTCTCGGCTTCAAGGTACTCCAGATCGAAGACGAAACGCCAGTTGAACATCGCCTCTCCGTCCATGCACCTGAGTACAAGACAAACACCGCGGGTCAACCCATAGATCCGTCTGTACTCCTGAGCACAAGACAAACATCGCGGGTCAACCCATAGATCCGTCTGTACTCCTGGGCACAAAACAAACATCGCGGGTCAATCCATAGATCCGTCTGTACTCCTGGGCACAAGACAAACATCGCGGGTCAACCCATAGATCCGTCTGTACTCCTGGGCACAAGACAAACATCGCGGGTCAACCCATAGATCCGTCTGTACTCCTGGGCACAAGACAAACATCGCGGGTCAACCCATAGATCCGTCTGTACTCCTGGGCACAAGACAAACATCGCGGGTCAACCCATAGATCCGTCTGTACTCCTGGCCACAAGACAAACATCGTGGGTCAACCCATAGATCCGTCTGTACTCCTGGGCACAAGACAAACATCGCGGGTCAACCCATAGATCCGTCTGTACTCCTGGCCACAAGACAAACATCGTGGGTTAGCCCATAGATCCGTCCCTGCACCTGGGCACAAGACAAACATCGTGGGTCAACCCATAGATCCGTCTGTACTCCTGGGCACAAGACAAACATCGCGGACCAGTTGGCGTAATCCTGGCCTATGTCTCGCGTCAATAGTGACGTTGGGCTTAGAAAAACAACATCGAACTTTAAAAGCATGACATTTCTGTCTTCCATAAAGCAGACCAAAATAGTAATAAAAATAATATGTAATAAACATAAATATTCAGCAGAAACATACCAAAAGCAAAAACATATACATAATAATAAACACATGAATACTTACAAGAATACTGCCCCCATTCGACTACCATAGAACCCCACCAGCCTGATCCAGTCGAGCTGGCCGGCCGAGTCTCTCCTCACCGGTAGTGCACGTCAGTCTTCTGCACGTCCTTGTCGCCCTGCACCCAGCACTTGACGTAGACGTCGGACATGTTGGAGCCTGAGATGGCCGAGTACTCCTGCATTACCACGTCCTCCACGTTGTAGAGCACCACCCTGAGGACGTACCTGCGAGAGAGGGACGGGAACGTGTCACAACGGGCGAGGAGGAATTAACAACCACTGAACGCCGGCTCTCTCTCTCTCTCTCTCTCTCTCTCTCTCTCTCTCTCTCTCTCTCTCTCTCTCTCTCTCTCTCTCTCTCTCTCTCTCTCTCTCTCTCTCTCTCTCTCTCTCTCTCTCTCTCTCTCTCTCTCTCTCTCTCTCTCTCTCTCTCTCTCTCTCTCTCTCTCTCTCTCTCTCTCTCTCTCTCTCTCTCTCTCTCTCTCTCTCTCTCTCTCTCTCTCTCTCTCTCTCTCTCTCTCTCTCTCTCTCTCTCTCTCTCTCTCTCTCTCTCTCTCTCTCTCTCTCTCTCTCTCTCTCTCTCTCTCTCTCTCTCTCTCTCTCTCTCTCTCTCTCTCTCTCTCTCTCTCTCTCTCTCGCTCTCGCTCTCTATCGTTTTCTTACTTGCTGGGAACTCGAGGAGTGACATCGAAGGGAGGACCCGGAGGACCTGCGCTCTTCGGGAAGATGTCCACCAGCATTTCCACCTAAGAGATGAGCGTAAGTTAAACAGCCGAAACAAAACAGCAGAGCTGACTCCCTAGCATGGGATTAAACATTTGCTGCTCAATCATCAAACATGTACAGAAACCATGGCAATAGCTGAACAGTATGGATCTCCGGAGAGTATCCCACCGTTCTCCCACCCTTTCTGTTCCGCACCCTACTGCTGTGTCCCACCTTCCCTGTTCTGTATCCCGCCGCTATCTCACATCTTCCCTATTCGGTATCCCGCCACTCTGTCCCTGCTTCCTGGTTTTATATCCCGCCGCTCTGTCCCACATTCCCTGTTCCGTATCCCGCCGCTCTGACCCACATTCCCTGTTCCGTATCCCGCCGCTCTGACCCACATTCCTGTTCCGTATCCCGCCGCTCTGTCCCATATTCCCTGTTCCCTATCCCACCGCTCTGTCCTATATTCCTATTCCCTATCCCACCGCTCGTCCCACATTCCCTGTCCCGTATCCCGCCGCTCTGACCCACATTCCTGTTCCCTATCCCGCCGCTCTGTCCCATATTCCCTGTTCCCTATCCCACCGCTCTGTCCTATATTCCCTGTTCCCTATCCCACCGCTCTGTCCCACATTCCCTGTCCCGTATCCCGCCGCTCTGACCCACATTCCGTTCCGTATCCCGCCGCTCTGTCCCATATTCCCTGTTCCCTATCCCACCGCTCTGTCCTATATCCCTGTTCCCTATCCCACCGCTCTGTCCCACATTCCCTGCCCCGTATCCCGCCGCTCTGACCCACATTCCCTGTTCCGTATCCCGCCGCTCTGTCCCATATTCCCTGTTCCCTATCCCACCGCTCTGTCCTATATTCCCTGTTCCCTATCCCGCCGCTGTTCCACATTCCCTGTCCCGTGTCCCGCCACTGTCCCACATTTCCTGTCCCCTGTCCCGCCGCTGTCCCACATTCCCTGTCCCATGTCCCGCCACTCTGTCCCACCTTCCCTGTTCTGTATCCCGCCGCTATCTCACATCTTCCCTATTCGGTATCCCGCCACTCTGTCCCTGCTTCCTGGCTTTATATCCCGCCGCTCTGTCCCACATTCCCTGTTCCGTATCCTGCCGCTCTGTCCCATATTCCCTGTTCCATATCCCGCCGCTCTGTCCACATTCCTGTTCCGTAAACCGCCGCTCTGTCCCATATTCCCTGTTCCCCATCCCACCGCTCTGTCCTATATTCCCTATTCCCTATCCCACCGCTCTGTCCCACATTCCCTGTTCCGTAAACCGCCGCTCTGTCCCATATTCCCTGTTCCCTATCCCACCGCTCTGTCCTATATTCCCTATTCCCTATCCCACCGCTCTGTCCCACATTCCCTGTTCCGTATCCCGCCGCTCTGTCCCACATTCCCTGTCCCGTGTCCCGCCGCTGTCCCACATTCCCTGTCCCATGTCCCGCCGCTCTGTCCCACCTTCCCTGTTCTGTATCCCGCCGCTGTTCCACATTCCCTGTCCCATGTCCCGCCGCTCTGTCCCACCTACCCTGTTCTGTATCCCGCCGCTATCTCACATCTTCCCTATTCGGTATCCCGCCACTTTGTCCCTGCTTCCTAGTTTTATATCCCGCCGCTCTGTCCCACATTCCCTGTTCCGTATCCCGCCGCTCTGTCCCACATTCCCTGTTCCGTAAACCGCCGCTCTGTCCCATATTCCCTGTTCCCTATCCCACCGCTCTGTCCTATATTCCCTATTCCCTATCCCACCGCTCTGTCCCACATTCCCTGTTCCGTATCCCGCCGCTCTGTCCCACATTCCCTGTCCCGTGTCCCGCCGCTGTCCCACATTCCCTGTCCCGTGTCCCGCCGCTGTCCACTGTCCCATGTCCCGCCGCTCTGTCCCACCTTCCCTGTTCTGTATCCCGCCGCTGTTCCACATTCCCTGTCCCATGTCCCGCCGCTCTGTCCCACCTACCCTGTTCTGTATCCCGCCGCTATCTCACATCTTCCCTATTCGGTATCCCGCCACTTTGTCCCTGCTTCCTGGTTTTATATCCCGCCGCTCTGTCCCACATTCCCTGTTCCATATCCCGCCGCTCTGTCCTATATTCCCTGTTCTGTATCCCGCCGCTCTGTCCCATATTCCCTGTTCCGTAAACCGCCGCTCTGTCCCATATTCCCTGTTCCCTATCCCACCGCTCTGTCCTATATTCCCTATTTCCTATCCCACCGCTCTGTCCCACATTCCCTGTTCCGTAAACCGCCGCTCTGTCCCATATTCCCTGTTCCCTATCCCACCGCTCTGTCCTATATTCCCTATTCCCTATCCCGCCGCTCTGTCCCACATTCCCTGTCCTGTATCCCGCCGCTCTGTCCCATATTCCCTGTTCCCTATCCCACCGCTCTGTCCCATATTCCCTGTTCCCTATCCCACCGCTCTGTCCTATATTCCCTATTCCCTATCCCAACGCTCTGTCCCACATTCCCTGTCCCGTATCCCGCCGCTCTGACCCACATTCCGTTCCGTATCCCGCCGCTCTGTCCCATATTCCCTGTTCCCTATCCCACCGCTCTGTCCTATATTCCCTGTTCCCTATCCCACCGCTCTGTCCCACATTCCCTGTCCCGTATCCCGCCGCTCTGACCCACATTCCCTGTTCTGTATCCCGCCGCTCTGTCCCACATTCCCTGTCCCGTATCCCGCCGCTCTGTCCCATATTCCCTGTTCCCTATCCCGCCGCTCTGTCCCATATTCCCTGTTCCCTATCCCACCGCTCTGTCCTATATTCCCTGTTCCCTATCGCACCGCTCTGTCCCACATTCCCTGTCCCGTATACCGCCGCTCTGTCCCATATTCCCTGTTCCCTATCCCATCGCTCTGTCCTATATTCCCTGTTCCCTATCCCACCACTCTTTCCCACATTCCCTGTCCTGTATCCCGCCACTCTGACCCACATTCCCTGTTCCGTATCCCGCCGCTCTGTCCCATATTCCCTGTTCCCTATCCCACCGCTCTGTCCTATATTCCCTGTTCCCTATCCCGCCGCTGTCCCACATTCCCTGTCCCGTGTCCCGCCGCTGTCCCACATTCCCTGTTCCGTGTCCCGCCGCTGTCCCACATTCCCTGTCCCGTGTCCCGCCGCTGTCCCACATTCCCTGTCCCATGTCCCGCCACTCTGTCCCACCTTCCCTGTTCTGTATCCACGCCGCTGTTCCACATTCCCTGTCCCATGTCCCGCCGCTCTGTCCCACATTCCCTGTTCTGTATCCCGCCGCTATCTCACATCTTCCCTATTCGGTATCCCGCCACTCTGCCCTGCTTCCTGGTTTTATATCCCGCCGCTCTGTCCCACATTCCCTGTTCCGTATCCCGCCGCTCTGTCCTATATTCCCTGTTCCCTATCCCACCGCTCTGTCCCACATTCTCTGTTCCGTATCCCGCCGCTCTGTCCCACATTCCCTGTTCCGTATCCTACCGCTCTGTCCCACATTCCCTGTTCTGTATCCCGCCGCTCTGTCCCAAATTCCCTGTTCCGTATCCCGCCGCTCTGTCCCCCATTCCCTGTTCCGTATCCCGCCGCTCTATTCCAAATTTCATGTTCCGTATCCCGCCGCTCTATTCCAAATTTCATGTTCCGTTTCCCGCCGCTCTATTCCAAATTTCATGTTCCGTATCCCGCCGCTCGTCCCATCTTCCCTGTTTTGCTGCGCCTTTCTCTGCTCCGAACCGCGCCATTCTCCCCCACCTTGCCCTGCTCGATGTCCGGCATGGCCGGGTTGAAGAGACGCCTCGTTTCCACATGTTCAGGCACCAGCTCGAAGGTCTGCAGCACCAGCAGCGCCAGTCTCTGGTCGTCAGGTCCCAGCGACGGCGGCTTCAACGTACTCTTATCTGCGGCAGGTCAGGGCGGGCTCAGGGCGAGCTCAGAGCGGCTTCAGGGCGGGCTCAGACTGAAGATCACATCGTCATTAACATAAGTTTTCCCTTACTATGCGAAGAAGTGAGTGAACTGTCGCATCGGTTAGAGGGAGAAAATGTGGTAGGCGTGAAAACAGTAATTTAAAGTCGCGCTACATCAGGCAGATTCATAGAACCAGTGAAAGCTCATACATCAAAAACGGTACCTCGGAGTCTAAACCTAGGCAACAAACCCGGGCCTGACACGCTCTGCTCCCCAGAGTGAGTTCACTCTTCCCTCCAATGACACAACAGTCGATGCAATTTTAATCATGAACATGCTGGTGAGAGCAGCCGGTGAGCAGCCGTGCAGAGCCACTGACCCTCCAGCTCGCTCAGTCGGTAGTGCTTGTTGCCGATCACCACCTCCGTCTTGGAGAGCCACAGCGGCTGTGGCCGGTTGTTGGTCTCACAGACGTTCTCCAGAATCTCGCGCGGGGTCTGAGCGTCTCGCCACTGGTTCGGACCCGACCTGAGGTCAATGGGCAAGGTCAGTAGGAACGTAGCAACAGCGGCAGACGAAGGACTCCCCTCCACATAGGTGTAATTTCTTTTCTTCGGATAGAACGCAATGCTTTCCTCTACTCTATTTTACTAATATCGTCGATCAGATTCCACATATGATTTAAGAAAACTGACTGGAATATTACAATATTACCATTTTATGGGAGCGAGAATACACGCAGGGTAGAAAGATAATATGAACAGAGAAAGATATCACCCGACCGAAGAAGCCAGGACGTTCGAAACCCTTATACACGAACGGTCAGTACCCAACAATAAACATAGATGAACACTGACTAGAGCCATTGGAAAGAAATGGAGGTAATTAAGAGATAACCCTGCAGATAGCGATAAAAAGGGATACAAGTGGGAGCAGAAATTAGCAAAAAGCGTTGCTTAATCACAGCGGTAATGGACACAGGCCGATACAGGAGGCTGTCTAACTAGGGTCGTTCAAAAAAACATTTCTTTGTCAGACTCGAACCCACTTTTTCCCCATTACATATTCAATTCTGATTTCAATGAGCCACATTCCAAGCATCTACGACAACGGCAGAGATCGCCTCAAAACGGTTAAAGATTTCAGGTTTCAGGCGCGATTGGCCGCCCGGCGTTGCAGTCTCCCCTTGTTAAATTGCAATGGAAGGGGTGCATAATCTACCAGTAAAGACAGCGTGACATGTGCGTGCGTATAAGAGCGGCAGATGGGATTTAACATGCATGCATTTACTTGTCCGATGTATTTGCAGCGTGATACAAATAAATGTTATTCACAAAAGACCTGAAATTTAATGGTTCAGCACCCTAGTACTCTAAATCCCGACAGGACAGGAATGCCTTCCGGAGGCGAACCTTTCTCTGGCAACATTCGTTGGAGAACGTCGTTGGGGCAGGTGTTTCTCCCTATTCTCCTGCGAACTATTTAAGAGCTCTGATACTGCTAGAAGAAGACCCTGCTGCATATTTTTACCCTCCGGATGGCTCACGAAATCTTCCACCAGCTTCACACCACGTTCTCTGGGACCGTTCACGACAGTAAGTTCTGGAGTACCTTGAAACAGGGTAAGCTATACCAGTCACCAGCTTCTCAACGGAGCCATTTCATGTCAGAATATTTCAGATTAAGGCGCTCGAATACCAGCCAGCTTTCAGGAATGACAAATTGGCAGAGGCTTGGTACCGAGCCGAGCTCTTCATAGCGTCTGTCGGAAACTTTAGCCTACCCAACTGAAAGGTGGATAGTTTTGCTGTTTAGGCCAGGTGCTGTGCCACTGCCTTTTTACCTCCAGCAATCGTGATTCTTAGTTGCGAGGCAGATTATAGCTTTCTGATCACAGATAACAGTTGTGTTTACACATTGACTTCAGCGCCTCTACACAATACCGGAGTATTTGTATTGGAAGACCTATCAGGGAACGTTCCTGGATCCTCAGGCCCGGCCAGTGGTTTGGTCCTGGAAGACATGCCAGCTCTGTTTTCCTTAAGAAGATAATCACGAATTGCGCAAGCCGGTTTACGTGTGGCTGTCTCTGGTTTGGAGAGGTTGTCCCCAACAAATGTCTGTTTAGTAGACCCGGAGCTCACCAGCGAGCCATATTCCTGGAATATAGGACATTTATGGCATGAAGTACGCGCTACTACTGAGTCAGATTCCGTTCATCATTCCAGAAGATACTTAAAGACTGAATATTATAATTTTAGAGTTTAACAACGCATCAACTGCTCAGGTCATATGGCATGAGAGGCGAGAAGGAAAGAATTAGCTTGGCCTAGAGCAGGGCGCCAGATTCTGCCTCTGGGTGGGCTCGAACCCACGACACCCAGCACATACAGAATGTCTTTGGCCGAGCCGAGCGCAAGCGCTAACCGACTGAGCCACTCATACCCCGAAATAGTTAGCGGCTTTCTTTGTAAGTGGTTCTAAACCATGTATTTGGGTTCCTCCGTCGCGGATAGTCTAGGGTGCTGAACCATTTAATGTCAGGTCTTTTGTGGAATAACATGTATTTGTATCACGCTGTAAATACATCGGACAAGTAGATGCCTGCATGTTAAATCCCATCTACCGCTCTTATACGCACGCACATGTCACGCTGTCTTTACTGGTATGTTATTCACGCCTTTCATCGCAATTTAACAAGGGGAGACTGCAACGCCGGGCGGCCAATCGCGCATGAAACATGAAATCTTTAACCGTTTTGAGGCGATCTTTGCCGTTGTCGTAGATGCTTGGAATGTGGCTCATTGAAATCAGAATTGAATATATAATGGGAAAAAGTGGGTTCGAGCCTGAAAAGTAAAAAAATTAACGATCCTTCTGTCTCACACTTCACTGGGGGAACACATAAACACACGCGGACGCAAACACACAGAAACGGTCACTCACAGGGGGACTGGCGCGGGAGAAGCGGTCACTCACAGGGGGTACTGGCGCGGGAGAAGCGGTCACTCACAGGGGGTCATTCCACCATAAATCGACCAAAAATTTCGTAAAATAAAACCTTTCTATTTTTTATTCTCTCCAAAATTAGTGTCAAGGGGGTTTCAAAGGTGTAGAATCTAACCATGGCGCCAAAAAAATTATTTGAAAATTTGGTATGGCAGATATAGCCTCCGGCATTTTCCGGGGTCACCATTTAGGCATTGTTTTGAAAGCTATAGCTCTGCCATTTTTTAATGATTGTTACGATATTTTACATTTTTGTTCACCATTTAGCATATTTCAATTTGGCTATCTTAGATTTTTATATTTCTGCAAAATTGACGTCATGACCTCGTGACCTAGTTTTTGAACCGTGACCTTGAACCGCAGTACAGTGAAATTTATAAATTCGTGTAAAAGCATTTTTGCCTTTGGAAATATACTTTTAGTTAAAGTAATAAAATATGGCTTTCGCACTATATATACTACTCCTTACTTCCGAAACATGACACTAGGTGTCACTATGGAGCTGTACCATCGTAACTCACGGTATGGTTAATGCCAGTGACGACGGAACGTCCGAATTTAAGAGGGGCGCCATGGACTTTTCAACCAATTTCCTTCCCGTCAACGCCATAGGGGTGTTAACCCTTACACGTACAGGGAAGGGGGGTGTTGCAACCCCCTCAGGTTTTTCAAGAATTGAAAACGAGCTTCTTAAGTTAGAGTCTTGAAATGTTCTACAGCCTCTGACGCATTCATTGCGGACATCTTGCAAAGAATTGTTCCTACCCTTCAAGGTCACGGAGTTGTGACCTCAAGAGTGGAGGCATGTTGGGGTCATTTGGGCGCCTGTACCCGTTTTCACGTGAATGCTCCAGACTCTTATCGTTCTTTTGCATCATTTGCTCATGAACTGTCCCAGAATATTTTCTTCCAGCCTTCGAGGTTCATTTTTATCAGGTTAGACCTTTTATTACCTTTTTTGACATTCAATGACCTTTATTTAACCTTGTGTGACCTCAGTGATAACTCTGTGTCGAATAACGACTACAGATGCGTGTTTCAATTCGGTATTTCTAAATGAGATGAACACCGAATTATTTGACTTAAGTCCGATACGGGCTTAAACTTTTTCGACCTGCGACCTTTTTTACCTTGAAAGGGGGTAAGCAATAACAATGGAAGAAGCAAACTTACTTGGAGTAAATGATGCAGAATGGTTTATGAATTGTCAATTTTAATGATATGGACACTAAACTAGTTGATTTGCATATTACATGGATTTGACCTTTTTCGCAATTTGACCTTATTTGACCTTGAAGGGGGTGTAAGCAATAACAAATGATGAAGCAGGCACTTGGCGTAACTGATGCAAAATTTCTTATGAATAGTCAGTTTGCATGAAAATGACACTGAACAAGACGTTTTTCTTCCAAAACGGACTTGACCTTTTTCAACCTTTGAACTAATTTGACCTTGAAGGGGTGTAAGCAGTGACAGATCATTAGAAACTCACTAGATTGGGGTAAATGATTCAGAATGGCTTGTAAATAGTCCATTTAATTGATTTGGACTCTGAACTAGTTACTTTCACTTCTAAGGAGTAATTTTGAGCTCTGAACCAGTCCTATGTAATGCAATGCACCACTAAAAGGCACCAATGATTTGTTTTTAGTGCCTAAAACTTCTTCATCATAAAAGAGCCAAAATAATGAGTATGCTGAGCGAACTTCACTACGAGATTACCCTAGGTCAGGTTTAAACACGTTTGAAAATGCCACAAGAGATTACCAAAGGCTATAAAAGCCGAACTGAGGTCATAACCTGTTTTAAATTCAAGCTACCTACGAGGGAACGCGACACAAAGCCTCAAAATCCAAAAATCTTCCTTAACCCTTTCGTTCCTAGTGGTCGAGATCTCGACCACCAAAAAGACTTCAGGGCTAAGCTCGCCACAGATTTCCAAATTCGGCAGTTTTCCAAACTCCGTTGTCAGACGAAAGATGGACCAGGCTATCATCACAGCTGCAAAATTTTGTTCTGTCGTGTTTAGGGGGAGTGGGGGCATATCAAATCTGGACATATCTAACGACAGCCTTTGTGGGAAACGGCTACATTTGTTTCTCTCCGGCTATCAAAGAAAGGTCATAATTATTTATTCATTTTTACTTGATGTGGTAGCCAGAGAGTCAGGCAGAACAACAGTATTCATTGTTTTGCTAGGGTTTTAATTTATCGTGACTTAGAAACGAAACAGTTTTGGTGGTCGAGTATTCGACCACTAGGAGGATATCCGTCAACTAGGTTCAGTCATAATTTGGTTTGGACATTTGGCAAAATAAGAGCCAAATGTGAGCAGGTATTGCAAAAACAGCCCGGTTTTGAACATTTTGACATAGGCAAACGTAGGGGGGGTAAAAGCGACAGTCAGTGGTGGATACAAGGGGGGCTAGGGGCTAAACCCCCCTCTCTCGAAATTTCAGAGTACCTATGGTAAATACATAGCCAGGGGGCCGATAAGAGGCATAGTAGGAGAGGTTCAAAACCCCAAGCTCCTCCAGAAATGAAATCCTGGAACCGCCACTGGAGGCAGGTGATCCGTCTCTCCCTCCGTCAAATTTCCGCCCACCTGAAACGTCATCGGCGCATTTATGAAAATTCGCTTTCCACCCCAACCCTCTTCCTAGGACGGGAGTACATGCTCCTCTGCGATAATATTTGGGCCGTGATTAAAACCTCCCCTTCCTAGGTTCAGGGGCGTCGCCACGGATATGTCCCGAGGGGAACGGACTACGATTTTACTACGATCGGGGGAGAGGGCATGGCCGGGAAGCGAACCCAAAACTCAAAGCTGTCTCGAAGGGCATTAGAGAGGCTGCAAACCAAGACTTTGCGTAAGCCCGCGCTTACAAAGGGCAAATAATGTAAAAATATGACTCGAGGCCCACAACTTGGGGCATGTCCCTTCCTGGCTTCCAATCTGAGGAGAGCCGTCCCCTCCCCCGGCAATCATCAAGTCTGCGATGTGGAAGAACCGCTTTGAGTCGTACATGCAATTCCTGCACTTCCAGGACAACACAAAGCTAGACACGAGTGACCGCTACTCCAAGCTATGTCCTCGGGCTGATCGCATCCATAAGAACACTTCACTGGAACACTTCATCCAACAACATCACCCTACCTGTAAGATTCGGGTACGAAGTTTTCTGCTTGAACCAGAAAGTGGCGTTTGATCTCTATCACAACGTATCGATCATCTCATCTGCTCTACTGCTTTCGGTTAAGGTTCGGGCGCCTCTGTTGACCGATACTCAAAACAGGACCAAGGGTGAACCCAACTGCAAAGGCTAAATTATGTTAAAAAATTACGAGACAATGGGAGGCACAGATCAGCAGGATCAGCATGTCAACAGCTACCGCGCTTCAGCCAGGGGAAAGAAGTGGTGTTTTCCGACATGGGGGGGGTGTTGAAGGTCAGGACCCCTTCCTCAACAGGCTGGTACATATATCACTTACAGCAGTCATGATGAGTTAGGTACTGTTTGATTTGCGAAGCTTCCTATTCCTTCTACGTGTGCTCGTGACTTAGGCTGAAAAACCATATATTATGGATACCTCAATTACGTCTCCTCTACTCTACTCCTCGATTTCGGTTTTCTCATAAGTTTTGTACCCTACCCCTTCCCCCATAGGTTTGTATTGTTGTGCCAGCGTTAACCCATCCAGGAACCCCCTGAGTCGAGAAGAGATCTCGAGCCTTGGTTTCTGATCTTTGTGGTGGTAGTTTCCAATGAACCTCTACCTGGGTCAGCTTACAGAGGCACCCAAGGGTGCAGGTAGACCTGCCACGAGCAAGCCTGGGGGACACAGAGAGCGCTTCTTGCACCAATTGGAATACAGATATGGCTCTGTGATCCCGATTTTGTGAGTTTAGTCCATAGTGGATGGAAGTTGCTGCGATATTTATTTCCAAAGTTGAAAATTTGTCCCGTTCCAAAGCATACTGGTCCTACCCTGTTTTAAATTGAGTAGCTGACAGGTGCAAATCAAGCTTGGTCAGTCCTGTCGTCAGCACGACAGCACATTTTAGGATGCTTGCCATTTATTTAGGGCTCAATTATAAACTAAACCGTATATGTATGCTTGTGGAATTATTTCAGTACCGTTAGAGAAGACCAGCACATGCAATAAATGGCATGTGGGCATACAAACCTAACTGACGGATATCCTCCTAGTGGTCGAGATCTCAACCACCTCAAAATTCCAAATTTTGGGATGGAAGGGGGTCGGAGGCAAAAATGGGGGATGGCACTGTTAATGACTGACCCAAGAAATATTTCTGTAAAAGGAATTCCAAATCCTAGCAAAAAAATTAATTCAGGAACGAAAGGGTTAACCCTCGCCCCACCTAGAATACTGAAATCGATGGTCCCCCTAAGGTTTTTTTCGGAACAACAGAAAACAACGAGGGGAAGCACCGCGGTTGAAGGTTCTACCTCTTACCCCATTATTTTCCCATCATTCCTGAAATTTATTACCCCGGGTCACCCTAGGTCAGGTCACCAGGCGAGGTAAACCAAGGTCACCTCGCTTTAACTTTTGAGCTCTACCATAGCTAGATTTCTAAGCCGATCGATTTAAAACTTTCGACACTTCATGACCCCTCCGGAGTCTACAAAATTTATCTTCGGGATTTTTAGATTTGGTGACCTGAGGTCAGGTCACCATGTAACCTCTTCCATAGAAAAAACATGGGAAAAGCTTTATTATGAGCAAAAAGTCACAAAATAATCGTAAATGCTCAATTTGCCCAGACAAGGGTTCTTGGACACCCTTTCATGGATCCCAGGGGCGATAATGCCCTTTGACCTATCTGAGATCATCAGAGGTCACCAGAGGCCAAAAACAGCATTTTGACGATAACTTTTGACCTAATTAAGCTACAACACTGAATCAAAGGTCATCGTGTATGTCTCGTCACTAGTTTTAATTTGATATACAACACGGTCACTTTCTTACCTTTCGAGACCTCATGTCATACTAAGTCACGAGGTACCCTCTGGAGGTCAAACCACTGGCAGGAGGCCATTATGTTCCGCATAGCGGAGAAAATTCTGGCATTTTCCTATCAAAGGATTTTTGCTAGATCTCAATAGCTCTAATGGCGTGAGAGCTATGCTCAAGTTTCTTAAGGATTGCATGTTTTACTGGAAATAGCCTATCATGACATAACTTGACCTCTGGAGGTCAAAACATAGACCTGAGCGCTTAAACGTGTTCGTAAAATCTTACTGAATTCGCATGATCTTTCTAATACACTTTGCAGCTTTGCGCTAACTTCCATATTTTCGGAGTTAGGGGGCATTGATGGCCCCCCAGTGGGGCGAAGGTGGCGCCGGACCCCGGTGGGGCGCGGGTTAAATGCTTTCGGGAATGACATCATAGTTCGGTGATTCAATGTGACGGGACCACATTTATTTTCAAAAGATGTATAATGATGCAAACGACCATACATGACATTTACAACAGCTAAGTTCATTCCCAAAGGGACAATAATGTGAATTCAATATAGGGGAGGGTAACCCCCTATTCCTGTGCTAGCGTTAAAATCCTTCAACTCTAGGTTAACTACTTGATTTGATTCTGCAAATGTTTTTATTTTAAAGTTGTAAGTCAATTAGAACATGAGTTACGATAGAATAGCTCCACAGTGACACCTAGTGTTATGTATATGAAGCTAAAAGTAGTATATGCATTTCGAAAGCCATTCTTTTCTTTATTTGATATTGAAAGACTACTACCATATGTCAAAACGCTTTCAAGAGAAATTTTGAATTTCACTGTACTACGGGTCAAGGTCACCGTTATAAAACTAGGTCATGAGGTCACCATACATTTTTTGTTTAAATTCTAAAATTGAAGATAGCCAAAATATTGCCCGTAGAATTTACATCCTAAAACTATGGAACTTTCAGAAATCGCTTAAAAACTGTTGGACCTATAGGCATTCTAATCAATGCCTGTATAATGACCTTCAGAAATTGCCGGAGGCCATTTCTCTCAAACCAATTTTTAAATAATTTTTGGGTGCCATGGGTGGATTCTACGCCCTTGTGACTCCCCATATACCAATTTTGGAGGAAATTAAAAATAGTAGGGTTTTATGCCTTGGTCGATTTATGGTGGAATGACCCAGGTGGTACTGGCGCGGGAGAAGCGGTCACTCACAGGGGGACTGGCGCGGGAGAAGCGGTCACTCACAGGGGGTACTGGCGCGGGAGAAGCGGTCACCCAGGTGGTACTGGCGCGGGAGAGCGGTACTCAGGTGGTACTGGCGCGGAGAAGCGGTCCTCACGGGGGTACTGGCGCGGGGAAGCGGTCCTCGGGGTACTGGCGCGGGAGAAGCGGCACCACGGGGTCTGGCGCGGGGAAGCGGTCACCCGGGGGTACTGGCGCGGGGAAGCGGTCTGGGGGTACTGGCGCGGGAGCGGTACCCGGGGTACTGGGCGGGGAGGGTCCTCGGGGTACTGGCGCGGGGAGCGGTCCGGGTCTGGCGCGGGAGGTCCGGGGTACTGGCGCGGGAGAAGCGGTCACTCACAGGGGGTACTGGCGCGGGAGAAGCGGTCACTCACAGGGGGTACTGGCGCGGGAGAAGCGGTCACTCACAGGGGGTACTGGCGCGGGAGAAGCGGTCACTCACAGGGGGTACTGGCGCGGGAGAAGCGGTCACTCACAGGGGGTACTGGCGCGGGAGAAGCGGTCACTCACAGGTGGTACTCGCGCGGGACGCCGCAGGTGGCGCGGTACTTGGTCATGTAGCGGTTCTCCAGGTCGATCACCGTCTCGCCAATAAGGTCATCCTTGGACACCAGGTCGTAGTCCATCACCTGAATTAGCAGGTCCTTCTCCTTCGGCAGCGTTATTGTAAACTCCAGGAAACTGAAAGGACCGGGGATCTGTGATGTATTGTACGGGAACAGGAACGAATTAAACAAGTGGGTATGCACCACTGGTGCGGTGATGAAACTGAGAGTCGTTTACGGTTTTAATACATTGAATAAAGCGCCAATGTGCTTATGCGATGGACTGCGACACGACTACTCTATCAATCGGTCCTCGCGTTTTATGTAATTAAAAAAGTTCCATATCTAGACAAGAATGGACAAGTTAGACAAAAAGTCAGAGCTGATAACCTGTTACGCAAATGGCCAGAATAAAAAAGAGCAAGCACAGCAGTGTAACTTTAAGCAATAACACACAGCTACGAGTCGTTCCGGGGCCCTCTCAGACCCCAGCAGCTCCCCGTCCGGTACCCACGCTCCGAAGATGGGGTTGAGAGTGCTGGGCCGGTAGGTTTCGCGGGTGTCCTGCTTCTGCTTGCCCACCTGCAGCTGCAGGTACGGGTCCGAGAGGCCGTTACTGTCCTGCGGCGCCAGGTCCCAGCACCTGCCGATCCAAACCCGGCATCTATAACGAAGCTTCAGACGTGGCAGCGCAGCCACGCAGGTATTAGGAGAGTCCCGGTTTATAATGGCTTTTGAACGGAGATAGAAGTTTTGTAGGGTGTGTCTGGGTACTAGGTACCATTGGCATATTTCATTTCACCCAAAGCTCCCTGTATTCAGTTTCCGCAGAGTTACAAGTTTAAAATAAAGGACCTTAGGTCTCAATTCAAACCAGGAAGGAATTAATCTTGATCTGGCCACGCACGCCGTTGTAAATGCTGACAATGGCATCGCTGCCGCAACGTTACACAGGGGCGTAGCCAGGATTTCGCTCAGAGGGGGGGTGCGGCGCCCCGAAAAGGGCCCCTGCGACAGCGCCAAAAGGGCCCTGATGGGTAAAAAGGGCCCTGCTTGCTACATAATCGTGTCCTCAGGGGGGGCTTCGGGCCCTCAGTGGGGTGGCTGCCCCTGCCGCCCCCCTTGGCTACGCCCCTGACGTTACATGTCGCGAGCGACCTCGTAATTACACCCGATGTTCGGGTCAACCCAGGGCAGTTACGACAAAGGCGATATTTTGGTTTTCAGCGATTAGAAGTGGAAATAGAATGAAGTTCGTGATTTCCATACCTATGATGTCCGTAATTAGTGCAACAACTTACGTAAAGTGTTCCATTCCCTTTGTGGACGATTCGCGCAATTTGTAAGCAAAAGTGATATCTTTAACGGATTTAAGCTGAGGTGAGTTGCTGTGGAGCATACCGAAAAGCCTTGGGTTTCATGTTTCGTTTGTCCCAAACACCATCGTTCACGGTGAAACGGACGGAAATCCGTTCTTCCCCCCCTCCCCCTCTCACCATTGCCTCTGATACATGAGCAGCGTCAGTACGCTCTCTTCTCGTAGCAACCGCGAGAACGGACTTTCCCACTCAGGTGACCAAGGGTGCGTGTTTGGGACTCCAGGTAACGCGAGTCGATCAGTCCGTTCCGGCGGTCGGTGCGTCCGTGTTCTGAAACTGTTCATGTATCTGGGGTACACATCTTGCGCCGCTGTTGGTTGGACGGGGGGGGTGAGACATGTGGACCCAGATCTAGCTCTGGTCAGGCTTACTGATCCGCACACGATGGCGTTTTGGACAAACGAGGTATGAAACGGGAAGTTCTCAGGCATTCACTGCTGGTGCTGTCCCGCTTCAACACCCATTATAAGGGCGCCGTGTATGTGTTGCGGGCAGCGCTAGCGCTGTCCGCTGGCCGACTGCCCCTGGCGAGTCACGTGACCTGCCCCGGCTGGGTCAGGTCGGCTGGCGCCAGGGGCCGGCAGTCGAGTGGGAGCCGAGACGGTGGACGGGCGTAGTGCCAGACTACGCCGTTCATTACCTGGTGAAGGGCTTTCTAGAACTGAAGACGACGGACACGGAGGAGAGCTCCCGTGATATTGGCGCGGTCGGCAGGACTCCGTGGTAAGGTAAATAAGTTGTTTTCTGGTTGCTTGATTGCGTGTATTGTGTGAGCGGTACGCTCAGTGAGTTTTTTCTTTAAGGTCTTTTTGTGGGCGGAACATTTTTTGTGCAATTTTTTGGGGGAGGATTCTCGTGCAGGGCTAGATATCCTAGAATATCGTATCATATATTGTTCGAGAAAGGTTTTGGAAAATGACCGAGTGAATCATTCATAATAACAGTCCCGAGAAATGAATTGGCGCTAATTTATTTAGGATTTTTGGTTAATCTAATAATAATTGTTGGGGTTTAACGACGCGCCAACTGCCAGGGTCATACGGCGTCGCCAACTCTCACCCTGTTGGATGAGATTTTGGGGATCAGATCGACTTATTCAGAGGCTCTGCCGGGACTTGAACCCGGGACCAGTGGCTCAGAAGACAAGGGTGCTATCCACTAAGCCACCTCATCCCCTTGTTTTTTTTTTTGTTAATCTAGAATATACCCGCAGATGTATTAATTTTCTAGAAATATTTCTGGAATCAAGCGGGTGAATTTTTTGGGAAATGAACTCGAATAGCTCTATCTTGGTGTCGAGGACACCCAAGTTTGCGGGAGCTGAGCAGGGACTGAGATACATGGCTCTCCAGATTCGAGGGATTGACATCTTCATCTAAAGATGAAGAATGCGGTGTCTAGTTTCCCCACTTGAAGGGGGAGCTTTAGACGTGGTTCTGGCCGCACTAAAGCAAAATAAGAAGTATGAGGCGGTGAAGGCCGATCTTATTTCACGGTTTTGGCGGCTGCCAAACAGCCTTCAGACACAGGCAGAACTTCGGACGGGCGGTGCAGGCACCTGGGGAGTCAGCAGAAGATTTAGCAGACAGGTTAAAGCCCACAGTCGATGTTGACAATGATCTATTCGAGAGTAACCTCTCTAGTCGTTTCATCTGTGGCATTCATGATCCGTGGTTGAAAACTAAGCTGTGTAATAGGGGTCCAACCACATTAGCAGAAGCAGTGCAGATGGTCCGGGGCCTGCGCAGTCGCCAAGGGGCGGTCCAGGCGGAGCGCAGTTCTGCTTCTGACGACGAGAACCAAACAGCTTAAGCCACGGTATATATATACCTTATATGAACGCGACCGATAATCGCACCCTTCAAATGGACAGGCTCGAGCAGCAGATGAAGGAGCTGCGCCCGACCGTGGAAGCCCGTACGTAACCGGGACAGATCGAAGCTCACGTGGCTCTTCTCATCCATCAAAGACTGTTTGTTTCGGCCGCGGTTCTTTCGGTTATATGCGCAGGCACTGTCGGAGACGACAGCGGGCATTGACACCCCGTGATGGTACCTGCCATGCAGGTTGGTCATTATCACCGAGACTGCCCCCAGTTCGGGGGCTCCTCAAGCCATTTCCAGCACCAGCCGTCTTGCCTCTGGGCATTGGCTGGCGGCCAGCCGGTCGCTTCCCAGACGAGTGGATAGGCACACGCATGCAGGCACACAGGAGTCCAATGTGGCCCCGTTCTTCTCGCAAGCTCAGTCGGAAAAGTGAGCTCGGCTGCCTGTGCGGGACACGAGGCGGCTGGCAGGCAAGTCTCCAATCCGGCATCTGCCGTAAAAGTAGTGTTGGGAAATAGAGAGGTTTGGGACTGATAAATTCTGGTGCAGATTTTTCCATGATCCGTGAGGGGTCGCAGGACAAAGCTCAACAGGAGCTCCGGTGCGAGTTGGTACCACCTTCCAGGCCCGCGAGAGGTGCTGGTGGAGAACCACTTAATATTATTGGAGTCCTGAAAGACGTCACCCCTCGGATGAAGGGTGAGTCTGTTGAGTGTTCACACCTGGCTATAGTGTCCGGTTTGGTGTACGACATTATCCTTGGGCGTGACTTTTGCTGCCGGCACGGCGTGGTAATTAATGACCGTTGCGGAGGTTTGGTGATTCCGATGCCATAATACAAAGACATTCAACCTACACGAGCATGGGTTCTGCTGGGGGCCACTGTCTCTGTTCCTGCTCGGTCTGTGGTCACAGTGAGAGCAAAGCACAAGCCATATATGGTGTGGGTGTGAGGAACTTGCGTGCGCCTCTTACTGCCGTTATCGAGCCAAGTCAGACTGCTGATCGGGAGGAGCTCCTGAGTCCCAGAGCAGCTGTGACTGTTGCTGATGATGGAACAATCCCTGTTCGCTTACCAAATACCGCACCTAATGAGGGCCGGCCGTTAAAAGGACCTGACATAGGAACACTACAAACCATATCAGATAAACCTGACAGCTTATATGAGCTCTGTTTGGAGACAAGTTGTTCCACTAATGTGGCCAGAGGCTGTCCTGTGGCATCGGAACCTTCAGATCCTGAAGAGGCGAGTCTCATTGAATATGAAGACTTTGGATCCGGCACTGACAGGCCGGGGCAGCAATGGTAAAAAAGAGCTCCAGCAGCTTCTTCACGATTTCCAGGATATCTTCAGCATGCATTCCGGAGACATAGGCCGCACCCTTCTCGCTGAACACAGGATTGATACTGGAGACTCAGCATCTGTCGGACAAAGACCACGACGAATCCCAGCCCAAATCCTTTCCCAAACCAGAGCCAAACAATTACTCGTTCTCAGTAAGACCCACGAACTTAAGGCGCCCACATCGTATAAATAGCCTGCTTACATGGACTCAAATCACAACACACACTCATGGCCTCGGTCACCACTGAATCTGACAACACACTCCTACATGACCGAATGCAAGGTCATTGACACTCGCACACAATTACTGAGGCCAGCAACTCGCCTGACCTGGCGCAACTGGGCAGCACTCACCTGATGATGTAGACGCGGACGACGACCTCCTCGGAGGCTGAAGGAGGTATGCCGCGGATCTGACGCGGCGGCAGCGGCACCGACGGATCATCTGGCAGGGTGTACACCTGAGGGCCAACGGTACCACTTCAGATAACGTGTACAGCCCACAACGGTGCCGACGGGTCGTCTGGCAGGGTGTACACCTGAGGGCCAACGGTACCACTTCAGATAACGTGTACAGCCCACAACGGTGCCGACGGGTCGTCTGGCAGGGTGTACACCTGAGGGTCACCGGTACCACTTCAGATAACGTGTACAGCCCACAACGGTGCCGACGGGTCGTCTGGCAGGGTGTACACCTGAGGGCCAACGGTACCACTTCAGATAACGTGTACAGCCCACAACGGTACCACTTCAGATAAGGTGTACACCCCACAACGGTACCACTTCAGATAAGGTGCACACCCCACAACGGTACCACTTCAGATAACGTGTACACCTCACAACGGCACTTAGTGTACAGTCTCTAGCATAAGTACCGTACCGTCCTCCAATCTAGGTGGCTCGGGACTCATATACCCGATCACCACCATTGGTGCTTTAGGGCATCTAAGTGATCGTGATTGCCATGATTATTGAGCAGGCGACTCACAAACCACCCACACTGCGAGACGATACGACACTTATGAGGAACGGTACTTATGGGAGACTGTACATCTGCAAGTGGAAGATGGCACGTCAGACTGGTGTTTGATGTGTAAGGGAAGGGGTAGGTCAGATAGAAATCACATCTAAAAGCGGGCAGGGCAGGTTAGATAACGTGCACATCTGTAGAGGGTGGGCACAGGTCAAACGGATGCGGCGGCGCGGAGATAATACTTCCCGGAGGGCAGAACGCTCATGAACTCGACAGAAGGCGGCACCCTTGTAAAGTAATCTGGCCCAATTACTTACCTGCGATGGTCTTTCTATTCGGAGATAGTTTCCCAAGTAGAGTTAAAACGGAAGAAAGCAAGGTTAGGAAAGGAGGGTTTTATTCTCCATAGGCCCATGGAAGTAAATATTGACAAATAAAGACGACCACCAGCAAAAACGCTGCTACACGAGCATCCTGTCTGAGATTCGCCCCATCGGTGGGGGAAGGGGATCTCACCCTGAGCGTGCCCTTGAACTAGCCGGGGGGATCTCACTCTGAGCGTGCCCTTGAACTAGCCGGGGGGATCTCACTCTGAGCGTGCCCTTGAACTAGCCGGAGGGGGATCTCACTCTGAGCGTGCCCTTGAACTAGCCGGGGGATCTCCTCTGAGCGTGCCCTTGAACTAGCCGGGGGGATCTCACTCTGAGCGTGCCCTTGAACTAGCCGGGGGGATCTCACTCTGAGCGTGCCCTTGAACTAGCCGGGGGGATCTCACCCTGAGCGTGCCCTTGAACTCGCCGGGAGGGATCTCACCCTGAGCGTGCCCTTGAACTCGCCGGGGGGAGATCTCACCCTGAGCGTGCCCCTGAACTAGCCGGGGGGAGATTTCACCCTGAGCGTGCCCTTGAACTAGCCGGGAGGGGGGAGATCTCACCCTGAGCGTGCCCTTGAACTCGCCGACAATCTCCGACTCTTCATCCTCGCTGCTCTTGCCACGGTTCATCACCAGCGTGTTGAGGATGTCCCGGAAGTGGTTGAAACAGGCCACCCTCTCCAACTCCACTGGGTAGATCTCCAGCTTCTCGTAGCTGAGAAAATAACAACGTTAAAGAAAAAGGAACTTACTGTCCAAGGTTTCTAGCAAAAGGCAGGGAGTCGTACAGACTAACGTGATAACGGAATGGATGTACAAGAGATCTCAATTTCTATTTGAACCGACGGGCAAGGTGATACTTATTCAATGCAGTTACTATAAAATAACACATTTGTAGTGAAACTCCGCAAACGAGACCCGGCTGCAGCTCTGCATTCCAGCAGCAGCGGAGCCGACAAACACTTGATACACTCAGATATCGACAGAATCTCACACAAACGCAGAGGAAATAAAAATGCAATAATTATTGCCTCATTGCCATCTTACGTTTTACGACTAGGGTGCAAAAAAACGTAAAAAGTAGAAGAAAAACAACTCCATAGTTCCGCATTTATAATCAATATCGAGAAACTGGTGTCGCCAGGGATTTGTTCGCTGGGGGAGACCTGGCTCTAACAGGGGGAGATGTGTGTAGGATGCGAGTATGTAGCATATTATGTGCCTTTGAAACGCTGCTGAGACACTTCATCATCACTTAAAGTGATTGTGAGAAGACACAGAAACCAGGTGAAGTCCCGTTGCAGAGATGCCCCACCTCCCCCCCGCTCCTAGTTTACCCAGTGCACTTTCGACACCCACGTCCTTACCCCATCTTCAGGTAATCGCCGCACTTTCTGAGCTCGCCGGCTGAGGCGTAGTACTTGCTCCACCAGTCCATGTTCTTGTCTCGGTCATCGGCCTTCAGGTCAAGGCCAGATCAGGTCAGACAACGACGAGCCGAACAGGGACCCCCAAATGAGGTACTTCCAAAACCTACACAAAACCCCACTTTTTGATTCGTTTCTTCAAACAATGGTGAACTCAAACCCCAGTGGAAATAATTTTCGGTACATCAAACAATTTCATAAGAGCTGGAGTTCTGTCCTAAAACCAATGGCTAGAAATTCCTTATGCCAGCATGCCACACGCGTGTTTACCAAATGCAAACAGACATCTGCTGTTGATGATGGTGACCTTAGAAGAGCTCGGTTACGACACAATGACTGGGGAAGGGGCACTAATCTACGGGCCCAGATCAAGCACCAGCTACCCTGATACTATATACATTCTATGGTAGCTTACAAATTTATATACTGTGATGATGCTTTTGCTATTTGCAGCATTTAAACTACCGAATAATATATGGTACAATAGTACTACGCGCTCACTCAGATTCACAGGTTTCAACCAGTCCGTTAATACTACGATCACAAATCAAAATCAATATTGTCAAAAACTCTAACGGTACTATCCTGAGCACGCAAACCATCGTTACATGGTCTACCCACCCCATTGCCGTCGTGTTCTGCAGCAGGTCTTACCTGCAGCCTCCAGAGCTCTCTCTGGGCCTTATCGGCGACGGAGTCTGCTACAGCCTGCCCCTGGGTAGCAGTCAGGGCCTGCTACAGCAGCGGGAGAGGTAGCGGCCCATGTGGTTAGTGTAGCAGCCATGATGTGACGTGGAATCCATCGTACCAGGGGCAGAGGTATGTGGGTGGGTGGCGCTTGCACAGGCGCAGCGCTGACTACGTCCTTTTAGGGCGCACCGATTTCTGAGGCCATTTTGGCGGGGAGGCAAGGTTGAGACAACCTACTCACCTAAAACGGTGTTTTCCTGATGGGCATGAATGTATGGCACATTCAATCTCCAGAGAATTATGGTGTGTTATTCAGCACATACAGGGGATCTAAAGAAAAATTAGAATTATCATTGATGAGAAACTATGGGGGAGACACAAATCTTTGCCCCTGGTACGGAGAGGTTGTCAGCAGTAGCGTACGCACAGCGGGGAAAAACGCACAGCAGAGCGAAAGCAGACCATTCCTGTGACAGAATGAGCTGGTCGATGATTATATAAAACATGTACATGTCAAAAAGTGCAGCGTGGCAGCAGTGGAAGGGAAAAAAGCATGCAACGGTGGCGGCCATACCACACATGCACAGATAACTGTTTCATAGAGGCATAGATTCAGAGAGAATGGGAATATAAACGTGTTTCATTTGGGTTGCAACTTTGTGCACGTACTTATTATTTATACATAAATCATGGCTCGATAAAGCCATTTGAATCATTCATGGTCTGCTTCAAACAACGACTTACAAAAACAATTAAAAAAGACGCAACAATATTCATGACACAGAAAAAAACATTGACACTTGTGCAAACAGGAAAAACAACACCTCAAAAAACATGTAAGTCCTGAGAACTGAACTGTCCAAAATCTATGTTCAAATTGTTACAGCAAACAGCACCATAAAACAGAGCAAAGTCAGAACAGTCGCCCAAGCGCAGACACGACAGAAACCAGGCGCAGACAGAAACCAGGCGCAGACGGACACCGCCGAGAGCAAGACAATCCAGGTGATCTTCCTACCCCAGTCAACCCTGCCAACCGGGGCATCCCTCGGGCCTGATTCTATACGACCATACTACACTGTACTTATGTAACTATGAGGTGAAGGAAAGATGAAATATTTAATTTAAAAGGAGCACCCAGGCAGTACATGGTGTGCACGGCGGATCTTATGTCGGATGCTCACTATGAAACTGAAATACCACGTCCACTGGGAACGGGGAGAGTGCGCTGATGCCCCAGCACAGCCCGAGCAATTACCACGCCGACTACCAATTCCACCATTCATCACCACATTCTCAAATTCGCCTGTCGCAAGTATGATACAAATACCGCCAAGGAAGCAAACACGAAGCCGAAAATAATCACACAACATAAATATCATCTCCCGAACCATTGCAATGCAACAATCACAAACAATGATATGAGCACAAACCAGAGGGTCGAATAACACTTGTACAACGATGGACCTTTCATCAGTTTCCCGCTCCAACGCTAAGAACATGGGGGCCGTTACATCCCAGCGATAGCAACGTCACAACCCCCACTGATTGCACTCGTCAGGCAACAATACCAATGTTCTCGGCACGAGCGGATATTCTGGGACAGGCAACTCTGCCCCAAGCTGCTCTGGATAAAACCTGGGCGCGGAGGTAATACCCCAAGCCTTTGGCGAACATGATGCCAAAAAACAAAACATCGAGGCAACTCATAAAAAAGCGACGTGGTGTGACATAATTAGCCCCGGACAAAAACAACCCTCAAAGTTGCATCCAATATGCACTTGACATCATATCTATAGGCGTGTCAGTGTAATTCTGCTCTGCCACATTTCACAGACGTGTCATTTCAAACCCGCTCAAGGGCGTGGATTCATACCCATTTGAGGGTGCCCGGAACCCCAATGAAATATCGAATTAAGTGTTTTTTGAAATTGTATTTTTCATATTCAAGACTTTTTATTGATTTATCTTATTAAAAAAGTTGTAGGAAGGCCAAAACAAAATACTATTTCTATATCTTTTAATGTGGTGTTTTTTTACATTCTCAAATTCAGAACTCAATTATTTTTGGAAATCCACGCCCCTGGACCCACAGGAACAAACGCCAGAGATAGCCCATGCACTACCACAACGTACAGGTACAGGCGCGGGACAACCAGAACGCTGCGCCTTCAGACCCCGTTTCTGACCTCGGCATACTCCCCACTCTCCTCTCCTCCCTCCTCCTCAGCCAGCTCGGCACCTCGGTTGAGAGTACCGTACTCGACACCAGCGTCACCCCCCGCGGCGGAGCGGGGCGCTGGGCGACGGAACGCCGTTCGCACGGCCCGATAGGTGCGCCAGCCCTAACGGAAGTCGGCGACGAACACTCACAACACAGCCACCATGTGATAGAAATAAACATACGCGTCGGAACAAGGGAGGGGGCTGAGAGCTTGGTCCCGCATTTATATATTCTAGCCATATTTGAAGAAGTCAGACAATTTCCGACCGGCATGAGCGGAAGGTAGCGACGCTCCCGAATGCGGGCAGCTTTTGGTTTAGGGGGATAATTTCATAGCAGCAGCAGGCTGAGGACTGACTGAACCCTCACGTTTTTGCCGGTGGCCTCGCTTACGCAAATACGACCACATTGTCAATGGATGTGATGCATTTTCAAATTCACATTTTTTGCTCTCGGCATGCAAAAACACTGGTACCCCCGGAAGAGAAACAACATTAAATACCATCAACAGCCCAATCAAGCCAATTACAAGAAAACAGGTAAGCCATGGTTCTACCCGACACAACTCCACAGATAGAAGAGTTTCCGTCCCGGAACATCACAACAGCAGCTGCGAGCTCCTGCGACACGGTGCATAAACATTCCCAGCTTCCTTATGCTAAGGTCACATTCCTAAATGTCATAACACCTATAATTCACAAAGGTGACGCGCTTGGAGAAACAAATTCCCGGCATACATTGTGAAACACTATCATAAACACCTCTCACATCCCCGCTACGTGTTTGAACACATACGCCGCCACACTCGTAATTCCTGGATGATACTTTGACTGTTTACAATTATCTCTACATGCCCACGAGCGTCAATCCACGACCTCAAACACAGAAGGAAAAAAACAGCGAATCGCAGGTTACGCGGATGTCACGGTGTTAATCATCCCCAACACAAAGTAACTTACCGACGTGCCCAGCTTCAACCATCTCGCATGTCACGGTGTTAATCATCCCCAACACAAAGTAACTTACCGACGTGCCCAGCTTAACCATCTCGCATGTCACGGCGTCAATCATCCCCAACACAAAGTAACTTACCAGCGTGCCCAGCTTCAACCATCTCCAAAAACTCTAGGGAATGTTCCACTATTATTAATCCGGAAGTTCGAGTCGAAATATAGGATAGCACCTAAAATGACAGTACGCCGTCAGAACAACCGCCTAATACACACGCACACACAATGTCTTGTGACAGTCGTATATATTCTGGCAAATACGTTTTACCCCTATTACCTTTGTCTACTCGAGGCGCCATCTTCACACACTGAATCATTTACAAGACAGCAGAAATGTTACGAACATGCCTGCATATGCGGATCCAGGATTGCCGACCGGGAGGGGGAGGGGGTATGGTCTGTGGGAAGGGCATTTTGGACGGAAAACCCCATCAGATGGGCGCCAAATCCTATCGTGGGCATGGGCGTAGCCAAGGGGGGGCGGCAGGGACAGGCGCCCCTCACACCCGGAGGACACGAGCCGCGCGAAGCGCGGCTCGCCCGCACTATGCTCTGTGGCCAAATTTGACATTTTATACCAGACAGGGCCCTCTTGAGCCCTCTTCAGCACTCTATTCTGTAACAAGCAGGGCCCTTTTTACCCATCAGGCCCTTTTTGGTGCTGTCACATGGGCCCTTTTCGAGGCGCCGCCCCCCCCTGAGCGAAATCCTGGCTACGCCCCTGATCGTGGGGCACCGATCCTCGCATCCTGGGGTTAGACGGGGGGAAGCGATATTTCAGGGGCTCGTCATCGACCATTGACGGGGAAGGGCACCGTGACCATTTGAAAGGGTGCCGAGGGTTGATCGGGAGTGCCCCCTTGCCCCCTGGATTCGCTCATGAATGCTTTCACAAAACTTAGTAGTGCAGTTTCTCGCAATTGACCCATAAGCACATTATTAGCAAATGTATTAAAACAATTAAAAACGGTCCCGCTCCACAGGACTCGCTATTTCCAGCCTCCTGGCTGAAGACATATGTTTCCAGTGAGAGGGGCACTCCGGTCAGAGAGGCGCCAGGCGGGCCTGGAATGGGCGCCATATGGACTTGGAAAGGGCTCACTTCAGTCGGGAGGTGTCATTTGTTAAAGCGTAACCCCCATCGGGGGGGAGGGCGTCGCATCGTGGGGGTGCTGGTACTTAAATCCAAATGAGTGGGTGGTAGGCGACGTTTCAGGGAGTGCTGGGGTGAAGAGGGGGGGGCCTAGCACTCGATGGGTAAGCCTTCGCCTCCCAATATTCCTGGATCCGCCTATGTAAGAAGACAGGACTCTCAACGAAACATCCAACACAATTCACGGATGAACACACGCAAATCCGCGTTTACCGCGCCCATTGTCGCGACAGGTGAAGACCACCCAGGAGGCCCCGAGAGCTCCGGAGGTCTCAGCTGTCCTACGATGCCATCCTTATAGTAGGCGACATATAACTTCCATAATATCATCGCACTTAAATGGGCTCACAATGTTCTGTCGCAATGAGATAAACATAAGGTTATAAGCATGAAGCTTGGAGAGACGTAAATTTCGCAAGACGCGTACAGGTGACATTTAACACAAGGACATCACGAAAAAGACAAAGAAAATGAGATATGACCCTGATCGATCTTGCACAAGCCGCACCATACAATTAATGCTCGAAAACAAGAGGAGGGGCCTGTAAGGAGGATGCACCGTAAACATTTACTACAAACACAAGATGAGATCGTCTTGTTTTGTCATAATCTACATCATAAATATAATACAACTACTACGATAAAAGTTTCGGTCACAAAGTAATACAATGCACTTTTGAACATTTAGGTAGAATGTTTACCAACAGGTCTACCGACATATGTTTATAACCGCAGCGAAGCCAGCTCCCAGGAAGCTCCATCACCAATAGAAAAGCTAAAAATTGGAGGCAAAATCACCCAAAGTGAACAAAATGGTTCATGTCAGATGTACAGATGTATAACCCCACACCGTGTCAACAGCCTGGTTCCTGAAGGACGCTCCATATCCAGTGAGGTCCGCCAAGCACGTGTCAGCAGCCGCGGCTTCTCCACCTTAGAAGCTAATGTCGACGATTCTCCGTCACTAGACAGCGTTAATACGTGGTCCACAAATTAAGCTGTTTCTGGGTGCTTTGTTCCGTTATAAAGCAGGTGACCATTCGGATTTCCGCAAGTGAAAGCGTTAGGAAGGCGGTATTTATACCAGTCTTTCAACTCCGCGTGGAAGCAATTGAAGCTCCGGGTCTTGTCGAGGATAGAAGAGGGGACTATCTACAAAGGTTGTTTGGGAGCCTGAAAGTTATTTTATGGTGGTAGTCAGAAAAAGAGAACGATCCAAGCAAGACAATTTTCTGAATTTGTAAACACTAACTGGAAGAAAACACAGGAATGAATTGAGCTCAAATTCTTCGAATATTTCTTCCCATCGAGACTACGACCGCAATGTTTCGAGACCCAACTATAAGTCTCGATCCTGAATATTATTACCTCTGGATCGTGAAGATATTCCTCCATATGCTCCTTTCTCTCCAGCATTGCAAGACTTGGATCCCGGGTTGCGGCCTTCTGGTGCGAGAAACCCTCCCTCCCACTGAAGTTGCCATGAATAGAAACCGCCGTGATTTCGTCTTCCTCCACTGGATGCAGCGTCATCGATCGTGGCGGCATCTTTCGGCGAGGCGGGGCAACTACAGTTCCGGGGTCGCCGCTAGATGGCGTGGCGATCTGCATCTCCAGATCGGAGAGCTGCTGGTATTCGAAGTTGGCGGATGTTCTGACGCCGAAGCGGCTGCGGCGGGCGGCCGCAGGCGGCGCCGCTAACGCCGGAGAGGCGTCAACGGAAACCAGCTGAGGCCATGCAAGGGAGGGCGCGTTAACTGAGTACCAACCTCTGTCAAATCCCATATCGTGTTCTTCACTGAGGTATTGCAAGCACGCGGCGCTGGCAGCCGTTCTTTTCGCCTAAATTTGCACAAAACGCGTTCCGGCGGTACATTTACATACATAGAGATTAAGAAGGCAACTATAATCCAGCATTAACACATATTTCATTCATCTATCTGAGCTACCACGTTCCCAGCACCTTGGCAGGTTCCTGAACAGATTCAAATTGCAAGTATGCTTCCACCCACAGCCTATTCGACGCTTGCCTTCCAGCGTTAGTAGGTGCCGAATAACTACGCATCATAGCCGTGCCCAGCCCGATTATTGTTCCGTGCTGGGGAAGGGCCGACTCACAGCTACCACCACCATTGAGGTCCTCGGTAAAGGGAACACTTCGAGTCAAACAGTACACGAGTCAAACAGTACACTTGGTGCTTTAGGGTATACAGGGCTCAGTGACAGATTGTATACTTCCCGAGCCACAGGTCCGGGGTTCGAGACCCAGCGGGTTCTCTGAATAAGTACAACCTAACCCGCCGACAGGGCAGACTCGGCAACGCCGGATGGCCTGGGCAGTTGATGGATCGTTAAAAGTCAGCGATTTTATTAATTTGCCGTTCACTTTACCAATCACTGCACTTTTACATGTGCTTGACCACTATACTCCTCTTTACAAGTGGATTTGTAAGGGATAAAACTATCACATTAACCATACCATGAAACCAGCAGCAGTTGGCTGAATTTTTGCTGGCACTTTCACGAAAATGCAACAAAACGGTAGTTTGAGATAGCATCTTTGCATTGAGCGCCACTGGGCTTGTTAATCACAATATGTGATGATCGAGTACAGCTATGAGTAGGCCCTCGGGAGATACAGGTGTGGATACGTGGTAGTATATATTCAAAATCGTAATGAACATTAAGTGATATTGACGATTTCGTCTTGAAAATGTAATAATTTGTCTGGTAAATTTAATCAAACGAAATCTTTGAGCCCCAACTCGGAGTAAATGCTAGTACTTGATGCATGGACCATAAAAAACATTAAAACAGACGAAAAGGAAAAAACAGCGAGCATACCTGCAGGCTTGCTGGCACACAATACGCAGTAAAACTAGCCAACAAAACGCGTTCGCGCATGCAGAACAAAAACGAATTAAACATGGATGCAGGAACACATTGATCAGCTTACCTTAAGGGCGCTCCCGCCCTAGCTGGCTGCGTAAAACGTTAACTAATTATGGGATTCAACTCACAGCAACGAACTGGTGCACTGGTGCAGTAGTAATTGGTGCCACCCTCTGACACTGGGTCCGGACCAAGGCAGCTTTACACACGTACAACTCCAGCGCGTGTAGAGTTGCAAGCGTGTAAAGATACCCAGGTCCGAAAGTAACAATCTAGCACACGTCACACCTGACAAACTAAGCAGCCTGGACGTCTGAAGGCTAGCGGGAGCTGCGGTGCACCTCGGTGGACCTCGGCCCGCACCATCCCCCTGTCCCGTTACCTGTTCGTCTCCGCCCTCCCGCGCGGCCTCCGGCGCCTCTTCGGCCACCGGCGGCTCGATGTCGATGATGGTGGACTGACGCTGGGTGGACTGGCGGTGGACCGTGGACTGGCGGCGCACCGGCTTGGACCTGCGGCAGGCAGCGCGAGGTGAAGACCTGCTGCGGCTGCGGCCGACAGTACCAGCCATTTCCCACGGACCTGAGTAGCGACGCTCCCACAATGCGATTCGACATCCCCCTCTCCCCGATAGGTCTCACCGCAAGAAGTGTCGGCTCTCGGCTACAAGTGGGGCTTCTTGCCCAAGTGGTGCCCCGATCAGAAACCCACCTCCGAGTGTTCTATCTAAACACCAGGCCCCTCCCTTCCACCACACCTGCCCTTACTTGACGTCCACCAGAGGCTGGATGCTGTAACATCAGGCCCCTCCCTTCCACCACACCTCCCCTTACTTGACGTCCACCAGAGGCTGGATGCTGTAACATCAGGCCCTCCCTTCCACCACACCTCCCCTTACTTGACGTCCACCAGAGGCTGGATGCTGTAACATCAGGCCCCTCCCTTCCACCACACCTCCCCTTACTTGACGTCCACCAGAGGCTGGATGCTGTAACACCAGGCCCCTCCCTTCCACCACACCTCCCCTTACTTGACGTCCACCAGAGGCTGGATGCTGTAACATCAGCCCCCTCCCTTCCACCACACCTCCCCTTACTTGACGTCCACCAGAGGCTGGATGCTGTAACATCAGCCCCCTCCCTTCCACCACACCTGCCCTTACTTGACGTCCACCAGAGGCTGGATGCTGTAACATCAGGCCCCTCCCTTCCACCACACCTCCCCTTACTTGACGTCCACCAGAGGCTGGATGCTGTAACATCAGGCCCCTCCCTTCCACCACACCTGCCCTTACTTGACGTCCACCAGAGGCTGGATGCTGTAACACCAGGCCCCTCCCTTCCACCACACCTCCTTACTTGACGTCCACCAGAGGCTGGATGCTGTAACATCAGCCCCTCCCTTCCACCACACCTGCCCTTACTTGACGTCCACCAGAGGCTGGATGCTGTAACATCAGGCCCCTCCCTTCCACCACACCTGCCCTTACTTGACGTCCATCAGAGGCTGGATGCTGTAACACCAGGCCCCTCCCTTCCACCACACCTGCCCTTACTTGACGTCCACCAGAGGCTGGATGCTGTAACATCAGCCCCCTCCCTTCCACCACACCTGCCCTTACTTGACGTCCATCAGAGGCTGGATGCTGTAACATCAGCCCCCTCCCTTCCACCACACCTGCCCTTACTTGACGTCCACCAGAGGCTGGATGCTGTAACATCAGGCCCCTCCCTTCCACCACACCTCCCCTTACTTGACGTCCACCAGAGGCTGGATGCTGTAACATCAGGCCCTCCCTTCCACCACACCTGCCCTTACTTGACGTCCACCAGAGGCTGGATGCTGTAACATCAGGCCCCTCCCTTCCACCACACCTGCCCTTACTTGACGTCCACCAGAGGCTGGATGCTGTAACACCAGGCCCCTCCCTTCCACCACACCTCCCCTTACTTGACGTCCACCAGAGGCTGGATGCTGTAACATCAGGCCCCTCCCTTCCACCACACCTGCCCTTACTTGACGTCCACCAGAGGCTGGATGCTGTAACATCAGGCCCCTCCCTTCCACCACACCTGCCCTTACTTGACGTCCACCAGAGGCTGGATGCTGTAACATCAGGCCCCTCCCTTCCACCACACCTCCCCTTACTTGACGTCCACCAGAGGCTGGATGCTGTAACACCAGGCCCCTCCCTTCCACCACACCTGCCCTTACTTGACGTCCACCAGAGGCTGGATGCTGTAACATCAGGCCCCTCCCTTCCACCACACCTGCCCTTACTTGACGTCCACCAGAGGCTGGATGCTGTAACATCAGGCCCTCCCTTCCACCACACCTCCCCTTACTTGACGTCCACCAGAGGCTGGATGCTGTAACATCAGGCCCCTCCCTTCCACCACACCTCCCCTTACTTGACGTCCACCAGAGGCTGGATGCTGTAACATCAGGCCCCTCCCTTCCACCACACCTCCCCTTACTTGACGTCCACCAGAGGCTGGATGCTGTAACATCAGGCCCCTCCCTTCCACCACACCTCCCCTTACTTGACGTCCACCAGAGGCTGGATGCTGTAACATCAGGCCCCTCCCTTCCACCACACCTCCCCTTACTTGACGTCCACCAGAGGCTGGATGCTGTAACACCAGGCCCCTCCCTTCCACCACACCTGCCCTTACTTGACGTCCACCAGAGGCTGGATGCTGTAACATCAGGCCCCTCCCTTCCACCACACCTCCCCTTACTTGACGTCCACCAGAGGCTGGATGCTGTAACACCAGGCCCCTCCCTTCCACCACACCTCCCCTTACTTGACGTCCACCAGAGGCTGGATGCTGTAACATCAGGCCCCTCCCTTCCACCACACCTCCCCTTACTTGACGTCCATCAGAGGCTGGATGCTGTAACATCAGGCCCCTCCCTTCCACCACACCTGCCCTTACTTGACGTCCATCAGAGGCTGGATGCTGTAACATCAGGCCCCTCCCTTCCACCACACCTCCCCTTACTTGACGTCCACCAGAGGCTGGATGCTGTAACATCAGGCCCCTCCCTTCCACCACACCTGCCCTTACTTGACGTCCATCAGAGGCTGGATGCTGTAACATCAGGCCCCTCCCTTCCACCACACCTGCCCTTACTTGACGTCCATCAGAGGCTGGATGCTGTAACACCAGGCCCCTCCCTTCCACCACACCTCCCCTTACTTGACGTCCACCAGAGGCTGGATGCTGTAACATCAGGCCCCTCCCTTCCACCACACCTCCCCTTACTTGACGTCCACCAGAGGCTGGATGCTGTAACATCAGGCCCCTCCCTTCCACCACACCTGCCCTTACTTGACGTCCATCAGAGGCTGGATGCTGTAACATCAGGCCCCTCCCTTCCACCACACCTCCCCTTACTTGACGTCCACCAGAGGCTGGATGCTGTAACATCAGGCCCCTCCCTTCCACCACACCTCCCCTTACTTGACGTCCACCAGAGGCTGGATGCTGTAACATCAGGCCCCTGCCTTCCACCACACCTTGCCCTTACTTGACGTCCATCAGAGGCTGGATGCTGTAACACCAGGCCCCTCCCTTCCACCACACCTCCCCTTACTTGACGTCCACCAGAGGCTGGATGCTGTAACATCAGGCCCCTCCCTTCCACCACACCTCCCCTTACTTGACGTCCACCAGAGGCTGGATGCTGTAACATCAGGCCCCTCCCTTCCACCACACCTGCCCTTACTTGACGTCCATCAGAGGCTGGATGCTGTAACATCAGGCCCCTCCCTTCCACCACACCTCCCCTTACTTGACGTCCACCAGAGGCTGGATGCTGTAACATCAGGCCCCTCCCTTCCACCACACCTCCCCTTACTTGACGTCCACCAGAGGCTGGATGCTGTAACACCAGGCCCCTCCCTTCCACCACACCTGCCCTTACTTGACGTCCATCAGAGGCTGGATGCTGTAACATCAGGCCCCTCCCTTCCACCACACCTCCCCTTACTTGACGTCCACCAGAGGCTGGATGCTGTAACATCAGGCCCCTGCCTTCCACCACACCTGCCCTTACTTGACGTCCATCAGAGGCTGGATGCTGTAACACCAGGCCCCTCCCTTCCACCACACCTCCCTTACTTGACGTCCATCAGAGGCTGGATGCTGTAACACCAGGCCCCTCCCTTCCACCACACCTCCCCTTACTTGACGTCCACCAGAGGCTGGATGCTGTAACATCAGGCCCCTCCCTTCCACCACACCTCCCCTTACTTGACGTCCACCAGAGGCTGGATGCTGTAACATCAGGCCCCTCCCTTCCACCACACCTGCCCTTACTTGACGTCCATCAGAGGCTGGATGCTGTAACATCAGGCCCTCCCTTCCACCACACCTCCCCTTACTTGACGTCCACCAGAGGCTGGATGCTGTAACATCAGGCCCCTCCCTTCCACCACACCTCCCCTTACTTGACGTCCACCAGAGGCTGGATGCTGTAACATCAGGCCCCTCCCTTCCACCACACCTGCCCTTACTTGACGTCCACCAGAGGCTGGATGCTGAACACCAGGCCCCTCCCTTCCACCACACCTGCCCTTACTTGACGTCCATCAGAGGCTGGATGCTGTAACATCAGGCCCCTCCCTTCCACCACACCTGCCCTTACTTGACGTCCATCAGAGGCTGGATGCTGTACTCGTGCAGGCTCCGGATGACGTGCGTGCCGACCACGGGTCGGGAGCCGAAGCTGCGGTGGTCGCGCACCTTGATGTTGAGCGGCGGCATGTACAGCGGCTCCTTCGGCAGCATCTGCGACATGATGGCCCAGCGTTACCAAACAGCTCGGCCTTCCAGCGATGGTGTGCGGCAAACTATCAGAGCGTGAGCTTCACCTCGGATACGAGTGCTTAAATACATAAAATCGAGGTGGCAATCGCAGTGACTGCGGGTTCGGGGCTCCCAATCCCTGGAGTTTGCAATACTTGTATTGACGTTAACGTGCCTATAAATATCGGTGGTGGTGAGCGCACCACACCACACCACATATACAACATATATTCATTCATTCATATGGCGACAAAATGCAATTCAAATGGAAACAACAGATATCCAGATAGAAGAATCGGTGGAGGATGGCGCCGGGGTTCGGGAACGCTGAGTGCGGAGGGGAGAGGGGGGTGCGGCTCACAACCCGCCGTCCATGCCAGATGGTGCGAAGCTACACATATGGGGCTGCAGTGATTCGTTCGACGCCAGATGCCGGAGACCTGGCAGCCGCCGCGCTTACATGCATTTGAAAGCTGCTACCATATAGTTTCACTGCCATGTTCAACCACACATCTGACGGGTTAAAAGCGGAAATCGACCGATAATCTGCACGAAGAGCCAATAACCCAGACATGGCAGAAAATACACCAAAAAGTCCATATGCTTATGACCTCCCCAACCCAATCGTACCATTCTCGCCCAAGACTGATTCCAATCACAAGACTTCACTCAATCCACAACACGAGGAAGCAGCATCAGCCAGCGGGCGACTCACCACCTCCATGAAGAGGAACGGATCAGCGAAGTTGGGGTGGGTCTTCACGTCCTTCATGACCTCTGAGGTCACTATCTTTCCAGCGCACTCGAACTCGATGGCCGGGTTGCGGACCGATCTCAGCTCAAACGTCTTCATGTTGCGCACACCCCAGCAGAGGATCTGCAGGTACAAGATTGCCACCATTGGATCTGAGGGCACCTCGATCTCAACACATCCTTTGGAGTTTGGTGCCTTACTGCGTTAGACGCACATAACTACGTTTAGTGATTATAAATGACTGATGGTTTCGCGGCATTGCTCGCGAAGAAAACGACATCAAACGTACACAAACACCCAAAGCACTGTCAGAAGAGCAGCGATAGTGTGATTTATCTACTAAACGATAGACAATACTAGTCCTTTTCACATTAAGAGAACACATGCAGGAAGGACATGCAAACATTTGACAGATTTCTAGTCTCGGCCTATGATAAGTACCTGTTTGGAATATGGAGCAGAAAACTGAGTGAAATTCCTACCTTAGCAGATGCAACACAACTGTGCCAAAACGTTAATAACACGGTTTACTAGAACACAGGTGCACAAAGCACGGCCCAGTTCTGGGGAGCGAGGAGGGGACCAACACCGCCGTCAGCACGAACCTCCACCGCCGTCCTCTGCAGCACAGGGCGGATTCCACTGGGCACGTAGTACAGCTGTCCACCCTTCTTCATCGGCGGCAGGAACGGCAGCTCCGCCACCTTGCAGTACAGCTCAAACGACGCCAGCAGCTCCCCTGGCGGCGACCGCGGCAGACGTGACCTCGGCCAGTGGTTCTCAAACCGCGATACACCAAACACGGCAACCGCGGCAGACGTGACTTCGGCCAGTGGTTCTCAAACCGCGACACACCAATCGCGAAAAAAGCCAGGATATATCGGTGATATCGCTTGAAGAACTACTGTTATTGCAGGAATATCAAATGATATAAAACCCAGCACTCAGCTGAGCACTCTCAAGATCAAACACGTTAATAAAACTGAGACAGGGTAGACCAAATACGGAGCTCGCGCATGACTGCCACCCTGGCCTTAAACACGCGCAGCAGAGACCCCGATAATATTTCACAACAAGAAGATCTGACACCCACCCACGTGATCTCCGCGAGCTAAAAAAATCCAGACTAAGCCATTCAGGCTGCGGATATACAGAAACGCGTTTGAACAGCATTTGGAGTAAATTCCGAGCAATTCGGTCAATATTAACAGCGTCAGAGCTGCTGATTGGCTGGCTGACCAGAATGGACACTTCCCACCCTGGTATAAACACGGTACAAACAAGCCCGAATTATATTCAACATCAGCCAATATCTACAACGTCAGTAAAAAATACAAGTTTTGTGGAGGTATTGTTTAGCTATCGGCTACGCGCAAAAATGGTCCCCTTGAACTTGGAAAAGCCATAATATTGTTTTACACTCAGTAACTTTATGTGCCTCTAAAGGTATGCGGTTTAATTACATAAAAACTTGCAAAATGAAATCACTGTGGTCGACTTCTATTCCAAATGTTTGGAAAAACACGAGACGCGGGCAAATCGCACCCCCTGTCACAACTCAATAATAGCAGACAAAACTAATATTGATAGATTTTGGAGAGCTGAGGCGAGGGGCATTATTATAAGTTGATACCGTATATACTGGCCTGTCTCCTCGAATCCTGGATATAAAATGCACTTAGATGATATATTTGGGCACAGTCCTCCGTCAGAATCAGGTAATTGAAATTTTAAATTATCAGTCATAGTGTAGCCAGACCTCGAATATTCGAGGTATGGCTACTAAACTAAAACTAAATTAAAACTACATACTTCTACTAAATTAAAACTAATATGCATAGGAGAAGAAACACAGGCTTCAGCATACACGCCAAATTATCGGTTATATATGAGTTCAAGAATATTAAAAAGCAGCAGACGTCACAAACATGTTAAGCTAGATTGGACGAGGACAAAGCCGACACGGCACAACATAAGGCTGTGATGAAGGCATGTCATTCCTCATGTCATCAGGGATGAAGCAATTCTTACCCAGCCCCGTGAGGCAAAACAAAAAAGCGTTTTGGACAATCGCAAACCTCCATTTACTAAAAAAGACGGAGGTGGTGCTTGTAAGCAGAAGACACCACCGAATTTGTGAAGAACCAAAACGGTGCCTGGTCCAGGCCGATTAAGTTCGTTCCAATGCAAGCAGAGATTAGCCCCTGTCTTCCGAACTGTCCAGAGCCCTGTGCTGCCCGCCCGGAGTCCGAAAACACCACCGGTCCCCCGTAACTAGCGTTCATCCAGTTGAGACTTGGTTGCATGCACGCCGGCTGCCTTGGCTTCAGCGAAGATGCTGGTATACATGCATACAACACGCTACACGCAAGAAGAACTCCCGGCTAAAAGTCCAGCAGGAGCAGGCATCAGGCTCCAGACCCGTCGGGCAGAAGTGCAAGGCAGAGGCACCAAACAGCCTGAGCAAAAGCACCCCAAAACAGACTACATCTATTCTGTGCGAGACGGAGACCGGGGGTCACTCAGCCGACGTCGTTGAGACGAGGACACTACTGACCATGGAAGGGACCCTTTGGAGCGCGCCCTTGCTCCGAGGGTTTCACCCCCGAGCGATTGTCGTTCCACTTTCTCACTGAAGCAGCCGGCGATAAGGGTCAATGGAGCTGCTCGATACCTGGCGCTGTGCAAGGCTTCGTTGGCGCCAACAGAACAGCTACGCTATGATAGGTATATTTGCAGATAATATATAATATTTCAAAGTCAATCACTATATCGTCAAAAACATCGGGATCACCAAATCATCATCATCAAAAACATCGGGATCGCCAAATACGTGATTAAGACCTATAGCCTCAAGGTTAAGACATTTTAACATACCTTCACATGCATCCACAAAAGAATGATCGTAATAACGTGCACGAAGGTAAAGTGAGATACAATTCGAGAAAAGATCAAATGGGCACAAACATTAAAGGTGAAGGGAGAAAATTTACCATACCTTTCTCATCACACTAAGAGCACCATATCTTTACGAACATCGCAATGCATTCCACGTCATGCAGCAGTCTAAAGTACTAAAAAAGCATCACCCCTCGCGCAAATATCGCACAACATACGAAGGAAACACGGCGTGTTTCACACCGCGGGCCCGTGCTTACATCTCAGCATCCGCCCATCACCCCAGCACTGACCTGCGGCGTCGTTGTCGCCTTTGGAGAAGCCGTACCACTGCAGCGCCGGCGGCTTGGAGCGGCTCGGGTCCAGGTGGACGGTGGGTGTGGCGATACAGCGACCCAGAAACTCCGGCTCACCCTGCACGGCGACACGGATCAGGCGTGTATATCTATATATGGCGATACAGCGACCCAGAAACTCCGGCTCACCCTGCACGGTGACACGGATCAGGCGTGTATATCTATATATGGCGATACAGCGACCCAGAAACTCCGGCTCACCCTGCACGGTGACACGGATCAGGCGTGTAACGATACAGCGACCCACAAACTCCGGCTCACCCTGCACGGTGACACGGATCAGGCGTGTATATCTATATATGGCGATACAGCGACCCACAAACTCCGGCTCACCCTGCACGGTGACACGGATCAGGCGTGTATATCTATATATGGCGATACAGCGACCCAGAAACTCCGGCTCACCCTGCACGGTGACACGGATCAGGCGTGTAACGCTACAGCGACCCACAAACTCCGGCTCACCCTGCACGGTGACACGGATCAGGCGTGTATATCTATATATGGCGATACAGCGACCCAGAAACTCCGGCTCACCCTGCACGGCGACACGGATCAGGCGTGTAACGCTACAGCGACCCACAAACTCCGGCTCACCCTGCACGGTGACACGGATCAGGCGTGTATATCTATATATGGCGATACAGCGACCCAGAAACTCCGGCTCACTCTGCACGGTGACACGGATCAGGCGTGTATATCTATATATGGCGATACAGCGACCCACAAACTCCGGCTCACCCTGCACGGAGACACGGATCAGGCGTGTATATCTATATATGGCGATACAGCGACCCACAAACTCCGGCTCACCCTGCACGGAGACACGGATCAGGCGTGTAACGCTACAGCGACCCACAAACTCCGGCTCACCCTGCACGGTGACACGGATCAGGCGTGTATATCTATATATGGCGATACAGCGACCCAGAAACTCCGGCTCACCCTGCACGGCGACACGGATCAGGCGTGTAACGATACAGCGACCCACAAACTGCGGCTCACCCTGCACGGAGACACGGATCAGGCGTGTATATCTATATATGGCGATACAGCGACCCAAAAACTCCGGCTCACTCTGCACGGTGACACGGATCAGGCGTGTATATCTATATATGGCGATACAGCGACCCAGAAACTCCGGCTCACCCTGCACGGTGACACGGATCAGGCGTGTAACGCTACAGCGACCCACAAACTCCGGCTCACCCTGCACGGTGACACGGATCAGGCGTGTATATCTATATATGGCGATACAGCGACCCACAAACTCCGGCTCACCCTGCACGGAGACACGGATCAGGCGTGTAACGCTACAGCGACCCACAAACTCCGGCTCACCCTGCACGGTGACACGGATCAGGCGTGTATATCTATATATGGCGATACAGCGACCCAGAAACTCCGGCTCACCCTGCACGGCGACACGGATCAGGCGTGTAACGATACAGCGACCCACAAACTCCGGCTCACCCTGCACGGTGACACGGATCAGGCGTGTATATCTATATATGGCGATACAGCGACCCAGAAACTCCGGCTCACCCTGCACGGCGACACGGATCAGGCGTGTAACGATACAGCGACCCACAAACTCCGGCTCACCCTGCACGGAGACACGGATCAGGCGTGTATATCTATATATGGCGATACAGCGACCCAGAAACTCCGGCTCACCCTGCACGGTGACACGGATCAGGCGTGTATATCTATATATGGCGATACAGCGACCCAGAAACTCCGGCTCACCCTGCACGGTGACACGGATCAGGCGTGTATATCTATATATGGCGATACAGCGACCCAGAAACTCCGGCTCACCCTGCACGGCGACACGGATCAGGCGTGTAACGCTACAGCGACCCACAAACTGCGGCTCACCCTGCACGGTGACACGGATCAGGCGTGTATATCTATATATGGCGATACAGCGACCCAGAAACTCCGGCTCACCCTGCACGGTGACACGGATCAGGCGTGTATATCTATATATGGCGATACAGCGACCCAGAAACTCCGGCTCACCCTGCACGGCGACACGGATCAGGCGTGTATATCTATATATGGCGATACAGCGACCCAGAAACTCCGGCTCACCCTGCACGGCGACACGGATCAGGCGTGTAATCGATACAGCGACCCAGAAACTCCGGCTCACCCTGCACGGTGACACGGATCAGGCGTGTAATATCTGCCACATCACCATGCATTGTAGCAGAGATTCGGCGTGTAAACTCCGGCTCACCCTGCACGGTGACACGGATCAGGCGCGAATTTTGGGTAAGCAGGGTAAGCTCCGGCTCATCCGGCACAGTGGCGTGTATCAGGCGTGTGCGTCTACACGAAAACACGGTGCCAACAGTGTGCACCGTGTATAACAACACGGTGCACACTGTACTAAATTAAACATTTAGAATGGAACATATATCTTTAAATAAATAATTTTCAGGTGGGCACTAAATCATATCGCGAAGGCGCTAATTTTTCCAACCCGGGGTAGATGTAAGGGTGGAACCATTCCTAAAAGTATTGGTTTTCGGGCTGATTTCAATGCTACGATGTCTAAATGATTGAAATATGCCTTTTTGATTAAAAACTCATGTCTTACCCCTGCTAACCGTCACTTGAAAATTTGTATGTAACGAGATTTTCACCACTATTTTGCAGCAATATCAACACATTGTATTTTACAGATTCCAGCATTTGTTTCAGAACATCTCCATTTTGACAGGCATCTTTATTACAGCTAACAAGTATGTGATCGTGTCAGGTGATGAAGCGGCCTTATGTTCATCCTATTTAAAAAGATCGGAAATAATGCGTCAAAAGTCAATCTATGTCACTCATGGGGCATGATCACTGCTGACGCCGGCGAGAAGACTTTTAGCAATTCGAATTTCAAGGACGATACAATCACGTAGTTTGTTCATACATTACCATTTCCTAGTCCCGACGGTCAGGTAAAATTATGGATTTTCTAACATATGTACAAATACTCACACATATATAAACCAACATAGCATAATCAGTCCTACTAAGCTCACATTCTAGTATTCTAGTCATTCTGCAGCTACCGCTCTACACTGTGCGCAACGTCAGGAGCCTACTTCCTATATATGTTGTGATACCACACCATATCTAACCAAATCACTTTGAAAAACTTTTGTTTTGAAATCACTTTGAAACAATGAGCTACCCTCCTCCCTCCCCGATGCTTTTCAACTATTGATATCGCATGGGTTTTAAGAGCGTCCAGGAAGACGTTATATTTAGCTATAGTTTCTTATTCCGGAGTTCAATCGATTCATTGATTTTAACTTCTGGGACATCTTTGCTTAGCCTGATAATTTCTATATTTAATTTTGTGTTGTCTGTATCAGTGAATTTTGGATTTCGTTGTTGAAATGTCCGGCGAAAGCTGTATTCTGCATTTTGTTTTTTGCATCTCTGAGGCGTTCCATGTAGTGTTCTCTAATCGTGCGCTGACTTTCACCAATGTAAATTTGGGAGCAGAGTTGACATGTTATTTCATAAACAGAGTTCCGCTGGTGGCATCCCTTCCAGTCCCGCCATGCAGCAGAAGCAAGGTCTGTTGCCGACAGGACATGGAGATGGATCAAGGGCCGGTCTTGTGACATTGTTGGCCAATGTTTTTCCGCTTGTAAACAACGGGATCCTGAACAGTAATTTTGATGTTTTGACGGCCTGGGATACTTTATGGGAGAGACCATCGTCTCTCCTGGGAAACAGGGACCATCTTCATCCCAATGTAAGTGTGTCCTACTGTTTTGGGGAGAGTTAGCTTTGTTAGGTTCTCCCTGGATAGTCTGGTTTGAGTTCGCTGGATCAAATTGTTTGGGTACCCGTTCATTTTAAAGGTATTTTAAATTTTGTTTAGACCCCGATTGTGAGGTTCTTTATCCGCCCAACCGGCTTAGCCCATAGTAATTACGAATACAAAATTACCTTTTCGGTTTGAATGGAATGTGCCGAATTATAAGGGAGGATAATGGGCACTGCCCTCGGCTTGATGTGTATCTCTGTACAGTATTTGCCATTAGGGTATATTGTAACATTTGCGTCCAGGAAGGCTATGCTATAAGTCTTTGACTGGTCCATTCGATCGATGGAAAACTTAAGAGATGGATGGAAGCTGATTAGGGACTATTAGAACAGAGACTATTAGCCAGAGACTAGTCGCGTGGCTCCCGATGCTATGATATCATCGATGTATCTCAAATACATAATTTTTATGTTCAAGTGAAGCAAGAACGGGGATTCAACCGCATTCATAAAGACAATTGCGATCGGTGGGGCTACTCTGCTTCCCATTGCAATACCTGCTTTTTTGTCGGCAAAACTCTGCCAAACCTAATGTAGTTGTTCGGCAAGCAATATCGCAGAAGGTCATCGATGTCATGCCGCTCTAGTCCGAAGAATTTTATTTGGTTTTGATGCCTTTTCATTAGGTACAGGGTAGCTGAAATCGCTTCTTCCATGGGTATGTTTTTGCAAAGTTTGGCTACATATACGGTAAAAACAATACTACCCTTAGGTTGTCACTGAGGGAATTTCGTTTTGATTGTGGAAAGCTAAGTATACTTGTTCTTTATGTGCGCTGGAACAAGGCTCAGTAGTTGTGAGACTATCTGATCTAGAAACCAAATTAATTTGTCCAGCGGAGTTCGGCTGGCTAATACAAGGGGTCCAGTGGTGTATCGTCTTTGTGTATTTTGGGCAAGCCATATAGTCTGCCGTGCCTGATCCTGACGGTTTGATAGCACGAATGATCTTATGAGGAGTTTTACCTTTCATAGTATTATAAATCGTGCTCCTGGTCTTGATTTCTAACTTTTTACTGGGCGTCCTTTTTACTTATACATAATTTGATGTTGCCTGGGGTGCCTTTCCAATGTAATTGTTCCTACTCATAATTAACAAAGCCTTTGAATTTCTCGGATGTTTTCACTATAAGGTCCTTGTTACACCTAAGTTGCATCATGAGACACTAATGGGTCCACTGCCAGCTGATCATCTTTTAGTAATCAGATGGCCCCATTTTAGTGGACCAGTAGACGTTATTATCTTTGTGATAGTCACAAGCTGTGCATTTGTATCCCCCTGTCCTTGTGACTGAATTTTACCCCAACATAGGCTAAAATATTCATCTTTAATTTTATGCCCACCACCCCCTCTTAACTCTCACACACCACACACTTGACAGCCTGACAACACTGCACTGTGAAAGTCAGTGATATCAAAGCAATTGGCACTCGCTATTGTGCTCCAGCCTGGCCGGCCGCGGTAACCGTCGTACCGCATGAAGGGAAAAGTAACTTGCCGGGTAGCAGGGGTAAAACCATATAAACTGATGAAATGAGATATGTTTTCTCGTTGGGCACATGCAGGAGCATAGGAAAATGCCCGAAAAGTAATTAAAAGTCACATTTAATGAAATAGGTCCCACCCCTAGGAGATGGGAAGCGAGATTTGAGGGGGCACCATCAACATTTCAAGGGGCGCCGAGGGTCGATCGGGGGAGTGGGAAAAATACCCCTAATTGCCTCCACCCCCTGGATCCTCCTATGTGCAGATAGAGCTTCTGGGAAGTTATCCAACTTCTGGCCTGTCGCCAATTTCTCATGTGCTAAAGGGAATATGGCACCTCTGCGGGCTTTTAACTGAGCTATCAGTATCAAAGAACGTACCCAAAAAAAGCATCTGGTTGCTTATTTTAGTCTTTTCCAAGTACCATAGTTCACCTTTATAGGAGAAACAGCTCATGCCAACAGTTTAAGAGGAAACACTTCGAAGCTAGGGTATGCTAGAAAAGGAACAGTACCTTCTAGAAAAAAGGTTCACTATCTACTAAAAGTTCTAGTTCCTACCAAGAGTGCACCAAATCGATTGCACCTAATCATTCATTTGTATGGTGAAAACTCCTATTGATAGTCATAGGTCGCAGATGAATTCCCTGGATTTGTCGCGGAAACTTTGGATATGGATCAAATCATGTCGATATGGATTTGCTTTGCGATGATGCCCTCTACACCCGACGTTCAAGCCCCCGGCCTTATCCCGCTGCCCCCGGCCTTATCCCGCTGCCCCCGGCCTTATCGCGCTGCCCCCGGCCTTATCCCGCTGCCCCCGGCCTTATCCCGCTGCCCCCGGCCTTATCGCGCTGCCCCCGGCCTTATCCCGCTGCCCCCGGCCTTATCGCGCTGCCCCCGGCCTTATCGCGCTGCCCCCGGCCTTATCCCGCTGCCGGCGCCACTCACGTAGGTGTCGTGGTCGAACACCTCGACGATAACCTGCGGCGGCTGCTCCAGGATGAACATGGGGTCTCCGTGGATGGTGACGTCGTCGTACAGCAGCGTCTGGTCCCACGTCGGGCACAGGGTAGCCCGCACCGTCTCCGTCTTCTGGGAGACGTTGAGGAAGCTGACGCAGGCGTAGGGGTCTGTTGACGCACGGGGCGGTGGGAGATCCGTTAGGGTACTTTCTACTGGCTGGTAGAGGCTGGATTTCAGTACTTACATTGATAAGCCGCTATGGTTTTCTTTACCGACCAAGTATAATTTGGAGGGACATGGACATGGAGGGATTGAGCTTGAGCTAATTTTTTGCAGAAAATAAAACAACTCAATATTTTTAGCCTTTAAAGTGTTGAGGGTGATAATCCATTTACGCAACTTTTTATGTGCCAATAATATACTGTTGCATTCAACGTACGTAAACCCCAGAAAAGCATGAATGAGTCGGGAGCTATTACAATGGCTGGTTTCTTATAATTCGATTAAAACTAAAATAGTTAATCGCTGCCCAAAGAGCAAACAAGCAGTCCACCCCACAGTTATCTGAAAAGTTCGACAATTTCCAAAGCTAAATGACCAGCTATCCCTGGTCGCTTGGGTTAATCCTGTCGAATGGAAGTTGATAAGACGCTGCTTGGCACAATTCTTTTCGAGTCTAGCACGGAAATTTGAGCAGAATTTAGTGATTATATCTTCGGTCATTGCCCTCCATCAGAATCTTAGTGTAATAAATACTTGGCAAAATTATTATTCATGGTATGAGCACGACCTCGAATACGATACCCAATACTTCTTCGGGCATCTGTTATACTAAAATTTTGACTAAAGGGCTGTGGCCGAATGTACAATCCCCCTACTTTCGCTCCATTTTGTATTCCAGGCTAGACAAGGCAGATCACCCCAGGCAGACACCCCAGATAGGCCAAATAATATCTTACCCGATCATGAGCACGCTCCCCGCTCATTAACATACTCATTGATTTCTTCTTTTACAGAACAAGAACATTATTACATGTGCAACCCCAATTGGTGCAAAAGCGCCGAAGCGCTTAGATCGTGGCACCGCTCGGGTGTTATAGCTACAATCACGGTAGCGCCGCCGTAAGTCTCACCGCCCACGCCCCGCCCCCGCACTACGCTGGGCCGGCTGAACGGTCGGCCGCGCACGACCGCCAGTTGCCAGTTCAGGCAAACCTCCGGCTGCTGCTTATAAAGCGGAAAACCTCCCGAGCTACTGCGCGCTCATTGTCCGGGTGAAGAGAAAAGCCAGAAAGAATAACGTCGATTTTAGGCTTACGGTGTAGGTTTTCAAATCGTCTGTTAATTAACTTTGGACATTGTAAAAAAATGTTCCGTTCCCTCCCAGCTATAACCGCAGTCGCAGCAAGGTAATTCAGCGATTTGGACTTGGTACAAATGACCGTTTAATTTGGACATGCCTACTATTAGCCGAGCTAAAAGACAATTCTCGATTTTGGAGCCAAAATTGAAGTACTTCGGTGGATCGTATTTTTTGTAGTGCTTTTCTAGTTGTTGTTTGAATGTGTTATGAGACTGTAATTCTGAAAGGTGTCTAGGTAGCTTGTTGATAAGTTTTATTGTGCTGGGTAGGAATGAAGACTTATAGTGTGATGTTCTAAATGATATTTCCGTTCTGCTTCTGGCGTTTCGAAGCGAACGGTAAACTGTATTTGCCCGTATGTCTGGCAGGATTCTTTGGATATAGTTGGGGGTTATACCATGAGTAAGTCGGTGGAAAAACTTTAATTTGTGCTGCTCACGCCTAATTTTCAATGGGGACCACCCAAGCTCGTGTCTTAGATTGTCTGTTAAAGTTCTTTGTAGAGTCGATGTCACTAGTCTGGGAGCCCGGTTCTGAAGTCGCTCGAGTCGCTGTGCGTCGTCCACTGTCAGGAGTCCATCGTATATTATGTCGGGATAGTCAAAGTGGGGCAGCACGTATGTCTTGTAAATTTGAGCAAGGCCCTCTCTGGGTAGGCTATCGGGTAAAGTGGACCGAGTGTAGTAATTACTTTTTTGAAAATGTGGTTAACGTGGTCGTAGAATCTTAGGTCAGTTGAAAGGACTAGTCCCAGGTGTTTGTGCTGGCTGGCCACAGGGATAGCCTGGGAGTCAAAAACAAGGTTTGGAACTACTTTATTTCTTCGGTATGAAAATGACTGCTGGATTGTTTTAATGCGTTAAATTTAATTAGCCACTCGTTTCCGTAGTATTGAATTTGGGTGATGTCGTCTTGGAGGGATTGTTGTACATTTTGGATATTTTCTGGCTTGTGGCTTGTAATTAGGCAAGCGTCATCTGCGAGAACCGTTTTCAGTTTTGCCAGACAAGGCATTTAGGTACAGTAAGGCAAGCAAAGGGCCCAGGACGGATCCCTGTGGACAGCCGGCATTCAATGGAAGCAGGGAGGATTTAACATTGTTGATTTGAACTGTCTGTTGTCTGTCAGTCGAGTATGAGTGCAACCAGGGTAAAATGTCAGTCAGTCCGGACTCGCGCCTGCATTTTTCTAGAAGTCCTTTGTGCCATATCATCTCAAAATAGCGAGATATGTCGAAGAAGAGCACAGTTACGTCAAATCCATTGTCTAACAATTCGTACAAGTTGTGAGTCATGTAAAACAGTTGAAGATCGGTTCCGTGTCCAGGTCTGTAACCACTCTGTCTTTCCGTCAGGAGGTCATTCTCAGTCAGATGTGTATAAACCCTACGAAATATTATTTTCTCAAAAATGTTTGAGAGACAGCACAGTAAGCTTATGGGCCTATAGCCAGATTCCTCAGCTGAGCTACCTTTGTTCTTGAAAATTGGTTTAACTGTGGCTATCTTCCAGAATTTTGGGAATCGCCCTTTTTGAATAGATATGTTATATAGCCGGGAAAGGGGTTCCGCAATAATGAGAGCGACAAGCTTGATGAATTTAACTGGAATTCCGTCTGGTCCCGTCGACTTGTTTTGATTTAGCCCATTTATGATGTTTAAGACTTCCCTATCTGTTGTTCTCGTCATGGTAAACTGTGGTACGTTTTGATTGTTAATGTTAGGAATTTGGTGTTGCTCGCTGTTTGGAAATTGTGTTTGGGCCGCAAAGTACCCATTGAATAGTTCGGCTTTAGCTAGATCGCTGGTGACAAGGTCACCATTGCTGTCTAGGAGGGGTGGGATTCCATGAGTTTTAGAGCTGCCGGTCATATTTTTGAGTATTTGATGGCATTTGTGGGGTTCTTGTCTCTTTCCCAAAAGTATTTCAGCGTCTTTTGACAGTTTTTTGCCTTTGATGTATCTTATTTTGCTTGTTACTTCGTTTCTTTGACTACAGTGACATCATTTACGATGGGCACTTAACTGTGAAAGACAAGCTTAGACTAACGCGGCTGCAGAATAGGATAGGTAGACTTGTGACTGGGATACTTTTTCGGACCTGCACGGACAAACTTATGACTGACCTGGGCTGGGAATCCTTAGCGACGCGACGGAAGGTGCACAGAATATGTTTCCTTTATAACTTGATGAAAAATCCAAACGTCCCATCGTTCGTACGTGATCTGATACCCCAAGCCAGAGAACATAACACCGACAGGGGTCTACGACAGGCAGGATGCATTACACAAATTCCTCACAAAACTCTCGGCTTTAAAAAATATTTTCTTATCAACACTATCAACTGCTGGAACAGCCTCCCACAATATATCCGGGATTCAACCTCAATAAAAATATTGAAAAATGAAATTAACAAGTTGTTTGGGGATACGCAGCCCCCCTTAATTTACTCACTTGGCTCAAAAAATGAAAATGCTCTCCTCACTAGACTCAGGGTTAACATGAGCCATCTAAATTCACACCAGTTTCAAATACAAGCTAAGGACTCCCCAAAATGTTCTTGTGAGAGTAGCCGAGAGGACACTGCCCACTACCTATTCCACTGTCCGAGGTCCCGCCGTGAGCGAGGAAACATGTTAGACGTTATCACCCAAACAATCGACCGAAATATACATATTATGAGCAGTAGTGACAAACTTAAAATTATTCTACATGGGGCAGATTTGGACAACCATAAGTCTTTGGCAGTAGCACGGTGTGTATTTAGGTTTATACGCGATACTAAAAGCTTTGACTCTCAATCACCTTTCCCGGGTCTTGTTTGGGCGGCGCGGCGTAGCGGCGTCACATTTTGAATGGGGGCGCGACGGGCGGACCCTACCTGCGGCGGGATGTGTGGCATGCGATGCTGAATTTTGTGCGACACGAGAGGCGCTCCGAATTAAGCACCTAGTGCTTATGCGCCAATCGTATAAAACTCAAATAATCTGTTTCGTATGTTGATAAAATAAACGTCTTGTCTTGTCCTACATCGTCGCCATTTGTTCCAATCACTTAAGTTGTTTTCGCCCGCACCCAGTTTTGCTTGTTTTGTTTTTGCAATTTTGAATAGCCTGTCACGTTTTCTCATAAGTCTCCTCACTTCTCCTGTCACCCATGGCTTGTTGGCTGGGCGAGATGATATTTGTTTTCTAGGGATACAATTTTCAGCAGCGTGACATAAAGTTAATGTGAATTCAGCGGTGGCGTTGTCTATGTCGTTGTCAAGAATGTCGTCCCAGTTAGTTGTCATCAGTTGTTGCGTCCGTCTGAGATGATCGAGCTTGGAGTAGTCCCATATTGTCTTCTGGTGTGCTGGGGTGTCGATTAATTTTTCCTTTTAATGACAAATAGATCGGAAAGTGATCTAATGTAGAAAAAGAAGGGAGTAATCCGCTTTCCTCAACCAAACTGCACTCGGAAACGAAAATTAAATCGCGCAGGTTGTGCGTGTTTCCCTCCAGTCTTGTTGGTTCCTGGATCAATTGCGAGAGTGCCAATGAATCTGCAAAAATTTTTAGTTTCCACTCTGAATTTGGAACCGGGCTGTGTTTTACATAAGTGTTAGTCAAAAAACAATTTCCAGCGTTAAAGTCTCCTATTGCAATGATCGCGGTGGGGTTGAACTTTTGTGCATTGCTCGTGCTTTCAGCTAAATTAAGTAGAAACTCTTCGAAACGAATTGAGCATAGTTTAGGTGAAACATAAACGCTACATATTACGAGTGTTATATTCTTAAACTTTCTTCTGGCCCAAATCCATTCTTCTTCTCCAATTTCCAGATCGGGGAGTCGCAAGGCAGCTAGAGATGAGTGAAAGTACAATGCAACACCTCCACCGGAACCATTTCTTTGGCGTAAAAAGGGAGTTTGAAAGTTTTTAAGCATGAAACGACTAGAATGAACAGTATCGTCGAGTTTTGTTTCGGAAATTGCTAGGACTTTAATTCCATTAGATTCTGTAAAAATTTCCAACTCGTCACGCTTGTGGCCTGCGGTTATAGAATTGATATTGACATGTGCTAGCCTGAAATCCTCTGAAAAATCGCGAGGGCCTGGATTCCTTTCTATTCCGGCTTTTAATAAGTTGTTTTCAATGTCTGGAAAAATATTAGAAATCCATGAAGCGCGCAGCAGCTCAAGTTGTTCACGCCTCAGGCCGGCAGCACACAACGACCGGCAATCCACCGGTACCTCGGCCTCACTAGAGACGAGACCCGCCAGGCGGCAGCGGGACGGCGCGGAGCACCCACCACAGTCCACTAGGGCGATCTTACGCTCTCAAGATAGATGCCTGAAAAGTGTCTAAATGACAGGTAACAATAATGTGCGACTCCTGATTATCAACATATAATTAACAAAGTACAGGTTATCACAGTGCAAGATAGCAGAGCATAAGGTACACTCAATATCCAAGACAATCTGCGCAATTTCCAATGCTAACATTTTTTACGCAATTACTTAGAAATAAACAGAATGTATGTGCTGTTGATTACTTGCTCTTTTTTGCCATGTCAAATTAACTAGGTTTTTGCTGTAAGGTGCAGTGGAGATTATTCTAAGTGCAACGATACAAAAATCCGCAAATAAGCACGAATCTCTTAGAACCTGGGCAGAGGTACAATTACTTCTGTGTATTGCAAACAGCAGTGTGTTTGTAACTGGACTCGCGTGGTAAGCACTCAGCCCCCAACCACGAATCAGGAGTCGCCTTTACTGTGACGTCACGTTGACGACAAAGCTTTCCTTCGCCCAATAGGTCCCATGTTAAAATTCGTCGATTTCAGCCAGCTCTCACAAGAACAGTATGAGTCGAAGGGAAAACATTGTTCTTTTTCCACAATTCTACATGATATTTGTTTTCGAAATTGACCATTTGAAGGCGATATTGTCAGTTTTTCTTAAAAATAAAGGCATTCAAAGTTGGCTCTGCAAAGCACCTTAGCCCTCGTCCCACCGGGTCCATCGATGGCCCCCTTAAGGTTTTTTTCAGGATACCAGAAAAACAACGAGGTGCAGCACCGCGATTGAGGGCTCTACCTCTCACACCATCATTTTCCCACCATCACTGAATTTTTTTTACACCGGGTCACCCAAGGTCAGGTCATCAGGCGAGGTCAACCAAGGTCACCTCACTTCAACTTTTGAGCTCTATAAGAGCTACATTTCTAAGTCGATCGATTTGAAACTTCCTACACTTCATGAAACCTCGTGTCAAGTCATGAGGTGACCTCGCTCATTGAAAAAGCATGGAAAAAGCTGTCTTATGATCTAAAAGTCACAAAAACAATTTCAAATGTTCAGCTTGCTCAGAAAAGCGTTCTTGGACAGCCCTTCACGGATTCCAGGGGCCATATTTTTCCTTTGACCTCTCTGAGGTCATCAAAGGTCACCAGGGGTCACAAACAGTATCTTAGAAATAACTTTTGACCTAATTAAGCTAGAGCGCTGAATCAAACATCATCGTGTATGTCTCGTCACTGGCTTTCATTTAATATACGGCAAGGCCACTTTATTATCTTTCGTGACCTCAGGTCAAATTAGGTCACGAGGTGACCTCTGGAGGTCAAAGCACTGGTGGAAGGTCATTACGTTCCACATAGCGGAAAAGGTCCTAGCATTTTCCTATCAAATCTACTTAACCAGATCTCAATAGCTCTAATGGCATAAGAGCTATGCCCAGTTTGCTAAGCATTGAATACTTGAGTGAAAATAGCCTATCTTGACCTAACTTGACCTCTGGAGGTCAAACCATTGACCTGAGCGCTTAAACATTGGAAGTAATTTCTTACTGAATTCACGTCAGCTTTCTAATGCACTTTGCAGATTTGCAATAACCCCATATTTTCGGATTTAGAGGGGCATCGATGCTCCTGGTGGGGCGAAAGTGGCGCCGGATCCCGGTGGGGCGCGGGTTAAGGGCTCCCTCTCCCATGGCAAAGGATTCTTTTCGATACATTGATACCCATTGGTACTATATCACCTAGCCACAACAACAATGCGGCAAAGCCAAAGTAATGGAAAGAAGCAAAGCAGCCCGAGTTATAAGATCCAACTGGTGTTGAAAAATAAAAATGCACTCGACGGAAATATACAAATATTAGCATGTGGTGGCCGTATACATATTTATTCTTTCATTTAAAATCCTCATTTTAAATGTTCTCGCAGCATCAGGGACCGTTTGGTTTGTAAACAAATTAACGCAACTTCAATCGGTCTAAACGAGCACTTCACGTCAGACGATAAATCGGCAGAAACCCTTATTTTGCACACTGCCCACGTTCTAGCTCGTCCCGGCATGAAAAAAGAATACATATTAATAATAATCAATGCCTCCCAAGCCGCCGAGTGTCTAAACCCCCATCAGTTTAGCTTTGTTTGTTGATTTCGATTGTTGAACTAAACGCGCCGCTTATGCATCAGCTACTGCTACCATATTGGTGCCAAATTGTGTGACGTCACGTTGGCGACAAAGTATTCCTCGTGGATAAACCTTGTAAGTAAAGTAATCTTGATAAGCACTAGGATACCCATTAGAACAAACGTTTGCAACAAAACTGAGGCAAATTTATCACAACAAACACGTGGTCCAGGGCGCTCCAGGTTGTTCTTGCAAATAAACGCATAATGCAACAGTAAGAGTTTTTCTATCTCGACGATTGTTCTGGCAAAAACATTTCTACTACTTAATCCTGGGTTTATCATCTGATTAGTTTTAAGGTACTGTAAACACTGCAAGGCATTAGGCACAAGATGAGATGTTATGCTGCTGACCAAGACCGATGGCGAGCCGCTGTGGTATGGAAGAGTCTATCGCCCCTTGAGTGGAGTTTCACCTACATGGATACTACAAATCTTTGCGTTTGTTGCCATGATTACGCGAGCAGCGGTTGCTGGTTGTCATGGTAACCCGAGAGGCCGGTGTCGGTTGGCATGGTTACCTGAGAAGCCGGTTTTGTCGCCGGCCAGCAGGTCGCGTGCCTGGTAGATGTACGCCCGCAGCTGGTACACCGCGTCCATCGTGTGCTGAAGGTACATCTTCGGGCAGCTGAGGTTCACGGCTAGCGGGAGAGAGTGGGGCATCATGGGAAGTCGCAGCAAACACAGGGACAGGGGCGTTACTAAGGGGGGGGCAGCTGGGAAACGATCAGTTCCGCTCTCGAATAGTGTGGAGGTGGGGAGGGACATTACCCCACTCTTGGTCGAGTATCTATTCAGAAGGAATTTCCACCAGTATTGTTGAAAATAACTACTTTTCCGACAGAAAAATGTTATGTTTGGTATCATCATAAGGCGACGGAGACTACTAAGACGGCAAGTGTCCTACTTCCTAGTCTGACCGACCAAACAATGAACAGAGGGAGATCTGGCGTGGGTTTCATCGCTTCGTCTACCATCCCCCCCTTCCCGCTAACAAACAAATCCATGGCGAAGACCTTTTAATAGAACAATGAAGCAACGGAAAAACAAACGTCAAGCATTTAGTGGTATTTAATATGCATATAGTAACATCCAATTCCGTTGAAAAAGAGCTATCAATAAACTCGAAATATTCGGAAGTTTAAACTTTTCATCAAATAACCCAGACTAATATCCCGAAAACATTTCTAACTACTTAACATCCAATTCATCAAAATTTCCTCCCATAAAATGGCATTTTGCTAAAAGGACTGATCAGCGCCAGTTTGGCTCCTGGTTTACCCCAAATGCTGAGGTTCGGGACGCCATGGCAGCCTGGGTGGAAATCCGTGAAGAGCGCGGCGCCGCCCTCAATACTCAATATATGCAGCACGAGCTAGAGCTACCGATGCAGCGCTTGGGAAGCCGTGGCGTATTGGTAGCGTGTTAGGGTTCCACGCCGCTGCCTCGGGTATTCCATCCGGGAAGATATACCGAGTGGTCTCGTTCCGTTCCATTCCATTTTCTCCTGTACAACTTCCAGAAAAACGTCCCGTTTCCTCCCGTATCGAATGAAACCCGGAAAAATTCCGTTCCGTTCCACACCTACCGAACCGTTTTGCACCCCGTGCAGACCTCGTCGGAAGCAGGTCTCTCCCACTGAGTCCCCACGGTCCGATCTACCCTCTGAGTCGGGGTCCTTGAGTGGTGAAGATGGGCAGCTTGGGACGGCAACTTACCCTCTGAGTCAGGGTCCTTGAGTGTGAAGATGGGCAGCTTGGGACGGCAACTTACCCTCTGAGTCGAGGTCCTTGAGTGTGAAGATGGGCAGCTTGGGACGGCAACTTACCCTCTGAGTCAGGGTCCTTGAGTGTGAAGAAGTCCAGCTTGGGACGGCAACTTACCCTCTGAGTCAGGGTCCTTGAGTGTGAAGAAGTCCAGCTTGGGACGGCAACTTACCCTCTGAGTCAGGGTCCTTGAGTGTGAAGAAGTCCAGCTTGGGACGGCAACTTACCCTCTGAGTTAGGGTCCTTGAGTGTGAAGATGGGCAGCTTGGGACGCCAACTTACCCTCTGAGTCAGGGTCCTTGAGTGTGAAGATGGGCAGCTTGGGACGGCAACTTACCCTCTGAGTCAGGGTCCTTGAGTGGTGAAGATGGGCAGCTTGGGACGGCAACTTACCCTCTGAGTCAGGGTTATTGAGTGTGAAGAAGTCCAGCTTGGGACGGCAACTTACCCTCTGAGTCAGGGTTCTTGAGTGTGAAGATGGGCAGCTTGGGACGCCAACTTACCCTCTGAGTCAGGGTCCTTGAGTGTGAAGATGGGCAGCTTGGGACGCCAACTTACCCTCTGAGTCAGGGTCCTTGAGTGTGAAGATGGGCAGCTTGGGACGGCAACTTACCCTCTGAGTCAGGGTCCTTAAGTGTGAAGAAGTCCAGCTTGGGACGTCAACTTACCCTCTGAGTCAGGGTTCTTGAGTGTGAAGATGGGCAGCTTGGGACGCCAACTTACCCTCTGAGTCAGGGTTATTGAGTGTGAAGAAGTCCAGCTTGGGACGGCAACTTACCCTATGAGTCAGGGTCCTTGAGTGTGAAGAAGTCCAGCTTGGGACGGCAACTTACCCTCTGAGTCAGGGTTCTTGAGTGTGAAGATGGGCAGCTTGGGACGCCAACTTACCCTCTGAGTCAGGGTCCTTGAGTGTGGAGATGGGCAGCTTGGGACGCCAACTTACCCTCTGAGTCAGGGTTCTTGAGTGTGAAGAAGTCCAGCTTGGGACGGCAACTTACCCTCTGAGTCAGGGTCCTTGAGTGGTGAAGAAGTCCAGCTTGGGACGCCAACTTACCCTCTGAGTCAGGGTCCTTGAGTGTGAAGATGGGCAGCTTGGGACGGCAACTTACCCTCTGAGTCAGGGTCCTTGAGTGTGAAGAAGTCCAGCTTGGGACGGCAACTTACCCTCTGAGTCAGGGTTCTTGAGTGTGAAGAAGTCCAGCTTGGGACGGCAACTTACCCTCTGAGTCGAGGTCCTTGAGTGTGAAGATGGGCAGCTTGGGACGGCAACTTACCCTCTGAGTCAGGGTCCTTGAGTGTGAAGAAGTCCAGCTTGGGACGGCAACTTACCCTCTGAGTCAGGGTTCTTGAGTGTGAAGAAGTCCAGCTTGGGACGGCAACTTACCCTCTGAGTCGAGGTCCTTGAGTGTGAAGATGGGCAGCTTGGGACGGCAACTTACCCTCTGAGTCAGGGTCCTTGAGTGTGAAGATGGGCAGCTTGGGACGGCAACTTACCCTCTGAGTCAGGGTCCTTGATTGTGAAGATGGGCAGCTTGGGACGGCAACTTACCCTCTGAGTCAGGGTCCTTGATTGTGAAGATGGGCAGCTTGGGACGGCAACTTACCCTCCGAGTCGAGGTCCTTGAGTGTGAAGATGGGCAGCTTGGGACGGCAACTTACCCTCTGAGTCAGGGTCCTTGAGTGTGAAGAAGTCCAGCTTGGGACGGCAACTTACCCTCTGAGTCGAGGTCCTTGAGTGTGAAGATGGGCAGCTTGGGACGGCAACTTACCCTCTGAGTCAGGGTCCTTAAGTGTGAAGAAGTCCAGCTTGGGACGGCAACTTACCCTCTGAGTCAGGGTCCTTGATTGTGAAGATGGGCAGCTTGGGACGGCAACTTACCCTCTGAGTCAGGGTCCTTGAGTGTGAAGAAGTCCAGCTTGGGACGGCAACTTACCCTCTGAGTCGAGGTCCTTGAGTGTGAAGATGGGCAGCTTGGGACGGCAACTTACCCTCTGAGTCAGGGTCCTTGAGTGTGAAGATGGGCAGCTTGGGACGCCAACTTACCCTCTGAGTCAGGGTCCTTGAGTGTGAAGAAGTCCAGCTTGGGACGGCAACTTACCCTCTGAGTTAGGGTCCTTGAGTGTGAAGATGGGCAGCTTGGGACGGCAACTTACCTTCCGAGTCGGGGTCCTTGAGTGTGAAGATGGGCAGCTTGGGACGGCAACTTACCCTCTGAGTCGGGGTCCTTGAGTGTGAAGAAGTGCAGCTTGGGACGGCAACTTACCCTCTGAGTCGGGGTCCTTGAGTGTGAAGATGGGCAGCTTGGGAATAGCGCTTTGCTGCAAGATAAGTTTTCTGTGCCATCGTCGACGACGCACCATATCCACCTGAGGAGCAGGTCGGCCGTTTGTATCCAGGGATGGGGGGTGAAGTTGCGTACCATGGAAAACGGTTTAAAGCTTTTTTGTTCGGTTGGTAGCAATGCGAGGGAAGATATTCAGGGTACATTTTTACGCTTCCAGTAATGGATGATACGTGCACAAGAATATTTCACTTAATCTAGCTGACGTTTTAAACGAGCTTTAGTAAAGTACAGGGGTGAGTTTCCGTTTTGTTTCATTGCTTTAGTACGTGCTTTAAGAAGCTTCCATGACGCATTGGCGGTACAGATACTCTGCTACACAATAGCGGTCGCCCTCGGCTTCAGAAAAGGATTACACCATTCTATTCTGCAAGTTGCAGTCCGAAACGGTTTTAATTTCCAGCGAAAATTGCAAGCATTCATAGTTTTCAAAGTATTTGACCACAAAGAAAAAGGCCGAAATGTCGCGCCCCGGCCTGGTGTTGGGGTTTCGGGGGGAGGGGGTCAGCGACTAGGCTATGTCGCGCCCCGGCCTGGCCATCCAGGTGTAGAAAACACCTTCACTGTCACAGAGTACATCTCACTCCAGCCTGCTTACCTTTCTCTCTCGAGCGTGGAACTTCATGCCGAACAACGGGGCGTATTCCCATCCCTCCCTGTCGGCCTCCGTCGGCTGCGGCAGGTGCAGAGTCACGGGGATTAGTCCACAGCAGGCGCACAGAGTCAGGGGATTAGTCCACAGCAGGCGCACGGAGTCACGGGGATTAGTCCACAGCAGGCGCACAGAGTCACGGGGATTGGTCCACAGCAGGCGCACAGAGTCACGGGGATTGGTCCACAGCAGGCGCACAGATTGATTGATTGATTATTGGGTTTTAGGGGCGCGCCAACCTGCGAGGTCATATAGCGCCCATAACACTTCTCTGCAGTCAAAGCTTATAATTTTGTCTGTCTTTAGGGGAAAGTAAAGTCTCGTCTAAAGTGAACTAATATTTACATTAAAGAGTGATTCTTTCACATCGTAGTTATGATTCTCACTGCACGGATGCATGGTCACAGATTCAAACAGGTTTACCGCGCCGGCAGGCGCTCGGCGCGGGGCGCCGGGGCATCACTTCCGGCGCCCACCCCGCGCCAACGGACCCAGGGGCCCGGGGGCGCGGGGGCAGCCTAGACGCCGGACCTAAGCCCGACGTCTAACGGAGGCCCTCCCCGTCGCTCCGAGACTTGAAAGGCCCCGGAGCGAAAGGGAGGACCCGCCAAATCGGCGCCAGGCGCCTATCAGCGCGGTTGACTACCACAACACACGCTTTTAACCAGGATCAAATATTATCGTAAAGTCAATTTCTCTAAGATAGGACAGCACCCGTTCAACCATACTGGAGTCACGGCCGATCAATTCTAACAGTGTGGACTCCTGCCGGTGCACGCCAAAATGCAAAGACCTGTGTCTAGCATATTCCGGGCACGAGACTAGCACGTGTCGGACCGACAGGGGCGCCGCACATCGCTGACATTGTGGTCGAGGTTCGCCGCATAACCGGTATCGGTGAGTGGCCAGCGTGTGGCCAGTCCGCAATCGACACAACGCCACCTCCTCACGGCGGTTAGGCCGCAGCGAGGATGGCCACTCACCGATCTCAGGTTTGATAACTTTCAACTTGTTATTTATTATATCATTCCATTGTTCTTGCCATACACTGCGAAGGTGAGTACATATATATGGGTACAAATCTCTAGCGGGGATTCGTTGCGCACGCCTGCAGGGCCTACGGGAAGCACGTCGGGCCGCTGCGTCTGCCACTTCATTCAATTGTATTCCAACATGACTTGGGATCCAGCAGAGTGTTACATACTTTCCCAGTCTGGCAAGGCGGGTTAAGCGCATGACAATGTTTAAAACAAGTCCATCACTTGGGTTGAAACCACTCGCAGCTTGAATGCTGCTAAGGCTATCGGTGAAAATAACGTATTTCGTGGCATCACTAACTTCGATAAAGCATAGAGCTTTATCCAAGGCGGTGAGTTCAGAGGTGAAAACCGATGCAAAAGATAAAAGTGAGAAATTTCTTGTTACTGTATCCGTAACAAAAGCGCATCCCACTCCAACATCAGTTTTTGATCCGTCAGTGTAGAACGACACATGATCTGCATACTGTGCAATGTGTTCGAGCGCCAATTGTTTAAATTCAGTAGGGATAGTATCGGATTTGGTTTTCCCTGCGAGAGTCATGTCGGTTTTTGGGCAGATAAGTTCCCAAGGAGGGATGTCTGAAAGCTCGCTATGAGTCACAACACTCGGCTGGATACCACTTTCGGCCGAGAAACGTTGGACGCGTACGCCCAGTGGGATTCCTCTTTGCACGTTCACAAACAGCCGTAGCATGTTCCGCGAGAAAACTGCGTTATATGTTGGGTGTGACGGAGACTGAGCCAGCTTACAGGCGTAACGCTGCCCGAGCAGGCGCCGTCGCAATGCGAGAGGTGGTTCATTTGCTTCCACCAACAAGCTGGAGCACGGTGTTGTTCTAAACGCACCTGTGGCCACTCGGAGTGCACTATGGTGAATCGTATCTAAACAGCGTTTAACTGATTCCGACGCAGAATCGTATACAAAACAGGCGTAATCCATCTTGGAACGAACAAGAGACCGATAGAGAATGAGAAGTGTCTTCCTGTCCGCTCCGTACGATAGACGAGATGCACATTTCAAGGCATTCAAAGATTTAAAACACTTGTCACGTATATTCCTAATGTGTGCGTTGTATATCAGCCGTTTATCAAACGTTACTCCGAGAAACTTTGCTGTCGGTTGGAAAGTGATAGTTTTACCGCGCAACGATACCATAGGTTCCGGACAGGTCCTGCGCCTGCGACAGAAATGAACACCAGCGGTTTTTCAGTCGAAAAATACAATCCATTTTTACTACTCCAGCGTTCCAAATGGTTCACGGCCAGCTCGAGTTGACGTGATAGTGAAGATGTTGTTGAAGATGTTGTCCATATTGCAATATCGTCTACAAATATGGAACTCTGTATGGATGATGGGAGGGATGTTGTGATGTCATTTATGGCTAAAGCGAAGAGACAAATGCTTGAAACGCTCCCCTGTGGGATGCCCTCTTCCTGATAAAATGCATTGGAGTACATGCCACCGATCCTGACGCGAAAAGTCCTATCAGTCAGGAAGTTCTTCATAAAAAGACCCATCTGGCCACGAATACCACACTAATACAATTTTAACAGGATACCATGTCGCCACGCTGTGTCATAGGCGGCAATGAAGCCAAAGAACACAGCTCCAAGGTGTCGCCCCTCTCTGAACGCACATCGCACTGATGTATCCAGAGACACCAAGTGATCCACTGTGCTCCGGCCTTTGCGGAAACCGCACTGGTTGTTACTGAGAATACCTCGGCTTTCCAGACACCACACGAATCGCACATTCACCATTTTTTCGAAAAGTTTGCACATGCAAGAAGTCAGCGATATTGGCCTAAAGTGTAAAGGGTCTGAGCCAGACTTGCCCGGTTTCAGAATAGGAATCACTATGGCTTCCCGCCACGCCGGAGGGAAATCGCCAGCATCACATTAAATGTGGCAAGCAGTGCCCTCGGCGCATATTGCGACAAGGCTTTCAACATATCATTACGTATAAGATCTGGTCCCTCAGCTACAGAACGAAGGGCACGGATCGCTGCCACCAGCTCGTGCATCGAAAACGGCTGGTTATAAGATGGCGTGTCAGTAGTGGTAAAATCTATAGGTCTCTGTTCGGCTAGGTAGCAGGCGCACAGAGTCACGGGGATTAGTCCACCGGAGGTGCACAGAGTCACGGGGATTAGTCCACCGGAGGTGCACAGAGTCACGGGGATTAGTCCACAGCAGGCGCACAGAGTCAGGGGATTAGTCCACCGGAGGTGCACAGAGTCACGGGGATTAGTCCACAGCAGGCGCACAGAGTCACGGGGATTAGTCCACCGGAGGTGCACAGAGTCACGGGGATTAGTCCACAGCAGGCGCACAGAGTCACGGGGATTAGTCCACAGGAGGTGCACAGAGTCACGGGGATTAGTCCACCGGAGGAGACAGCAGCAGCAGTGCGGGGTGGAGTCAATATCCAGATGGATATCCTAACCGCTGGTTGATTGGAGTGACCAGAGAATTCGAGAGAAGCTTCTAGAATATCATCCCATGATTTATCCGGCATGGAGATATTTCAGTACATCGTATCACTTGTTTCCGCGCCTTCTGATTAGAACGCCACCGGCCGGGTTCGCCCCGCCCTCCACGGCTGCTCCTCACCTCGTTGTCGACCTTCTCCACCAGGGTGCGCGGCCGTACCCAGCGTCGACGGCGACACAGGTGGTACAGCTTCTCCACCGGTCCGTAGCCGCCCAGCGTGGACTCCACGCAGTATTCCCAGCCCTCCTCGTCGACCGCCCGGTTCAGGTCCACCTGCACGGCAAGGTCGCGGGGTGATTGTACCGCCCGGTTCAGGTCCACCTGCACGGCAAGGTCGCGGGGTGATTGCTAATCAAGGTCGGGTGTGTGGGTTCGAGCTCAGCTGCTGGGTCAGGTCAGGAGTTTTGAGACTGGGTCACAACGCAGCTAAAGCGGAACAGCTTGCATACGGTGCGTGAGCCTGCCACACTGCAGGACGACTACTGATTCTGCTTTCCAGGAAGCTTTCCAGCTGTCCACTAATCGCCGTACGTTCAGTAATCTGTGACGTTACCAATACGACATAGCTGGCTTATCCCAGACATAATGTAATTAAGGTGAGCACAGGGGAAACATCACTTTTTCAGGATTAATGTCAGATTTTGGAAGCGATATTATTACTGTTTAACAGCCCTCTCAGTGCACAGAGTTCACACACATGAGAACTATAAAACGTAAAAGAAAACGACCTTGACCTGGCCTGAGGTCAGGTCAATGTCAAATTAGGTCAAAATGTATATCATTAGAACCGAAAGGATGAGGCAAACATAATTCCGTTAAGATAAACGCTCTAAAACCATTCATTTCCAAGTTATTCAGTTTAAAATATTTTCCCTGTGTATTTTCAATGGAAAGGTCATGGCTCGGAGCTGACCTTAGGTCATTGATATCAAAAATACCGAAATATATTTTGTAGAACTCGGTTGGCCCATTATGTGAGAGTTTCAATCGGATGAGTTCACCCTGTTGTGACTTATGCTATCTTAAACTTTGAGGTCAGGTCACTTGACCTGCACTGGCGACCTGACCTGAGATGACCCAACATTAACATTTTGGGAGAAGTTGCGAATTGATCAAGGATAAGGTATGCCAAGTAAGGCAGCGCTTCGCGCCACCTTTATTTTTTCAAAAAAATCGCCCTCCCCCGTCAATGCGCGTGTTCAGAAAGCCGGGTGGCCTCTGTATAAGAATTGCGTTACCGTCCAAGCGTCGTTCCACTGCCAGCCGGCGGGGGCCTGGATGGCGTCGCGGGCCTGCGCCGGGTCGCCTCTGACGTCAGTCCACGGGCTGATGGCCGCCAGCCAGTTACCGCCCGGCAGTCGGTTGTGGTTCTCAAACACGTCCTCCAGAAAAGTGGACCGGCCGGCGTCCGCCTCGTAGAACAGACTGAAAGGCGGAGAACCTCGTCAAATGGGCACAATTAAAACGTTCACAAAAACACAACTACGACGGCCGATAAGGACCTGCACATCAGTATGATAATCGCTTCAAATACTAGTCTGAGGGAGCCTCCCTCATATAGCAAAATTAGGGTCCGGGCGTTGGTTTGGGGGCCCGGGTGTTGGTTTGGGGGCCCGGGTGTTGGTTTGGGGGCCCGGGTGTTGGTTTGGGGGGCCCGGGTGTTGGTTTGCAGGGGCCCGGGTGTTTGTTTGCGGGGCCCGGGTGTTGGTTTGCGGGGCCCCAGTGCTGGGCTCTGAAGCGCTCGATGCTGATCTGAGCCCTGCGCGAGTTTGCCAATACAGGACAGCATCATGCCAAAGGCCCAAATGCTGAGGGGAGGGGCGAGAGCTGGCCTGACAGCCCTGGGAAGTTGGTGCCAGGGTTCCCGAATTCGGCTCCGTTTGTTGCATAAAAAAACGATCACATTAGCAAAAAGGTCGCACAAATGTACATTGAAATAGACACAAGTTATCTCACCTTACAAAAATAGATTGCAAGATCAATACAATCATAGTAATATGGGGGTGGGTGGCTCAGTGGATCCTCAGTCCTCAGTGGCTCAGTGGATCCTCAGTCCTCAGTGGCTCAGTGGATCCTCAGTCCTCAGTGGCTCAGTGGATCCTCAGTCCTCAGTGGCTCAGTGGATCCTCAGTCCTCAGTGGCTCAGTGGATCCTCAGTCCTCAGTGGCTCAGTGGATCCTCAGTCCTCAGTGGCTCAGTGGATCCTCAGTCCTCAGTGGCTCAGTGGATCGTTAAAACACAACAATCATTAATAATAATGGGTCATGGGTCCGACAGAAGATGAGCTCCAGGCTCTCTGATTCTCCCACGCCTTCGATGTTGTACTGGATTCAAACCACAGCGCTTTCAATAAAAGGAGAGGTTCAAAAGAAGGACCTGTAACCACCCTCTCGTCCCATAAATGTTTAGAATTGCCCCCGTATGAAAATGCGCATGCCTTTTTAAAGCGGATGAAGCACCTTTAAAAGGGGATTTGAACCAATATTACAATGTGATGGAGGGTGCCGAAAACACCGAGTTTCAGATATATTTATACCAGAAATCACCATTTGCAGAAAAACGACGTGCACCTATAGCGGGTTGACCCAAGCGACCCTCACCTCACCTGCGTGGTCCCGCCCTGGCATGGGGATACGCCCCCCCTCAAGGATCGGCGCCCCGCTTAAAGGGAGTGTGGCGCCTTGGTCGAATCCCGGAATTTTAAGTGATTAGGGGTATTTTTAGCCGAAAATCATGAAAATGTGCACGATTTTTCTGAAAAATGTACAACAATCCCAATATTTTGGTGTTGAAAATGTTCCTCTATGGTAAGAAATCCTCTGCCTGTGCATGATGTCATGATCTGGAAACTTCTTCCATATTCAATACGCTTTAATAGGCTGACTGCCCACTCACCGTGACGTCAGCATGACGTCACACCAACAGCTGACAGCTGTGGCCAGCTCCTTGGGTACATTTCAGGTAGGTTTTTAGCTTTTCTCTACGGAAATTTCGAGTTCCAAGACAAATGATATGTTGAGTACCGAGTTTTCCGGCATGCTTTACAACTTGGCTATCTCAGTTAAAATCACGTTATAAAGGTGCCACGTTCCCTCTAAACATCTCAGCTGCCGCAGTCATCTCTTCGCCCCATGGGGTCACAGGGCTTAGAAGTGGGGCTGCATATCAGTGCGCTCCGAAGTGTATGCTTTATGATGCGCTGCTTTTCCGTAAAATGTGAATTCTCAGATAAATGACACATGGACCATGAGTTTTTCAGGCGTGCTCTTCTTACGTGGATAAAGGGGACATGGAGATACGCCCCCCCCCCACGATCAAGCTTCGGTGCTCCAACCCAAAAAAACGTCGGTTCCAATCCCTCCTTCCCCCTCCCAGGATGCGAGTATCGGGGCTTCGGCGAGAGGATTTGCCGGCCCCTGAATAGGTTGCGCCGTTCCCCTAGCCAATGCGTCGCCAAATAATTATTACAGGGGGTGGGGGCAGACCCTGGACTGGTGATGACCGAAGTATGGGGGGGCGGGGTTGGGAGGCAAATTCTGAGAATCTTGGCTGCATGTGAACACTCAAGACGATGCGCTCCGCAGGTAACAGGGAGAGAATGCAAACAAAAAATTACTCGACGTCCAAAATGGGGTCCATGGGGCATTAGGGTGTCCCAAAATTAACAAAGTTTTAAAAGTTGGTGTTTACCTTTCTTTTTCCCGTTGAGTGTGACCTGAAACGAAATTGGGCAAAAAACCAGGCATTTAAATTAATATTTGACCCCAGCGCAAATCGCTTGAAGTTTTACCCATAGCTCCCTATGGAGACTGCAACGCTTGAACACGAAGTATTTCGGTATTTCCATCGTAATGCGGGACTACAGCTTAGTGTGTCTTATATTTTCTTCTCTTTTTGGCTATGTTTTGTAAGAATTATCTTTTATCTATTGTTTACATGGCATTCCGACTTATTTCCACTACAATTAGGAACTTCACGTTCTTCGTTTTACATAGAACCATATTGTGTTATAAGGTACACAACCCTGATCCGAATAACTGGTTGTTTTCCTTATATGGTCAGGCAAAACACTGTTTTATAAACATTATCATTGATCCTTAGACTAGGAAGACACAGTTTCAAGACATATACACGTTATTCAATTTGGAACAAAAGTCCATTGCTACATATAAACATCCTTCTGGAGGGCCCCTAGCCAGAGGTGTACGCCAGAACTGATTTCCTAGTGTCGGGAAACGGCTTGTGGCAATGCTCTACAACTTGCAGTAGGTGCTGCTGGCGAGTGGTGGTTGGGGGGGGGAGGGGAAATACATTCCCCCAAAACAGAAAATCTAGGGCAATAATATGGTTGCACCCCCTCCCCAAAGCTGTCGGCCTCGTTTTTGCCCGGACTCATTTTTAGTCTACAAGCAAGGTTTTGGTGCTTGAACTCTCAACTTTAAACACAGCCACCCAACTTCAGTGCAAAAATTGAGCCCTGGATAGCAAAACAAACATCTTGTGACTACAACTTTGACCCGGCGACGTTTTTATTCTGCTTATCGACTCTTCAGCTTACCCCCACAGCTTACCGTTCGGTTAAATTGTGGTATGCTATCACCGCGTGACGTTTTTCCTCATCGACTTTGGCTTGCCCCCAAACCTGCCGGCTAAATCCGCCACTGCTGTCGGCTCTCCTCATTCTTAGTAAGGCAACCGATATAGTAATTTATCAGCCTAGCCCCTCTCTCGGCTGGGTTGTTCGCCAACTGCAGGTTTCGTATGAAGGCCTCCAGCCTATCGTAACCTGGGATACCGTCCCATGGCGGGCACTCAGCCAGAAATGACGTGTCAACCGACAGGCTTTTCAAACATGGGATGGGACTGCGCGCCCACAAACTTATCCAGCGACAGATCCTTCATGCCTTAAAGGGAATGTGCCATCTTCATAACATGATTTTAACTGAGATAGCTAAGTTGTAAAGCAAGTCGGAAAACCCGGTACTCAATATATCATTTGTCCTGAAACTCAAAATTTCCGTTGAGAAAAGCTACAAACTACCGGAAATGTACCCCTCAAGGACAATGTCCAGGTGACTTCCTTTGATACAACAGCGTCCAACACCGGGTGGCAGTACCGGGTTTTCGGACTTGCTTTACAACTAGGCTATCTCAGTTAAAATCACGTTATGAAGTTGCCACATTCCCTTTAGGGCATGGAGGATCTGACGCTGGATAAGTTTGTGGGCGCGCAGTCCCATCTCATGTTTGAAAGCCTGTCGGTTGACACGTCATTTCTGGCTGAGTGCCCGCCATGGGACGGTATCCCAGGTTACGATAGGCTGGAGGCCTTCATACGAAACCTGCAGTTGGCGAACAACCCAGCAGAGAGAGGGGCTAGGCTGATAAATTACTATATCGGTTGCCTTACTAAGAATGAGGAGAGCCGACAGCAGTGGCGGATTTAGCCGGCAGGTTTGGGGCCAAGCCAAAGTCGATGAGAAAAAAACGTCACGCGGTGATAGCATACCACAATTTAATTAAGCGGTAAGCTGTGGGGGTAAGCTGAAGAGTCGATAAGCAGAATAAAAAACGTCGCCGGGTCAAAGCTGTAGCCACAAGATGCTTGTTTTTCTATCCAGGGCTCAATTTTTGCTCTGAAGTTGGGTGGCTGGGTTTAAAGTTGAGAGTTCAAGCACCAAAACCTTGCTTGCAGACTAAAAATGAGTCCGGGCAAAAACGAGGTCGACAGCTTTGGGGAGGGGTGCAAACATAGTATTGCCCTAGATTTTCTGTTTTGGGGGAATGTATTTCCCCCAACCACCACTGGCCAACAGCACCTACTGCAAGTTGTAGATCATCGCCACCAGCCGTTTCCCGACACTAGGAAATCAGTTCTGGCGTACACCTCTGGCCAGGTACCCTCCAGAAGGATGTTTATATGTAGCAATGAACTTTTGTTCCATATTGAATAGCGTCTTGAAACTGTTTCTTTCTAGTCTAGGGATCAATAATAATGTTATAAAACAGTGTTTTGCCTGACCATACAAGGAAAAACAACCAGATATTCGGATCAGGGTTGTGTACCTTATAACACAATATGGTTCTATGTAAAACAAAGAACGTGAAGTACCTAATTGTAGTGGAAATAAGTCGGAATGCCATGTAAACAATAGATAAAAGATAGTTCTTACAAAACATAGCCAAAAAGAGAAGAAAATATAAGACACACTACGCTGTAGTCCTGCATTACGATGGAAATACCGAAATACTTCGTGTTCAAGCGTTGCAGTCTCCATAGGGAGCTATGGGTAAAACTTCAAGCAATTTGCGCTGGGGTCAAATATTAATTTAAATACCTGATTTTTTGCACAATTTCGTTTCAGGTCACACTCAACGAGAAAAAGAAAGGTAAACACCAACTTTTAAAACTTTGTTAATTTTGGGACACCCTAATGGGGCATACACGCCCATGCCCCTACCCTTCTGGTACCTCACTACCTCAGCTATTGAGGTTACATTTTCTAACTGAAATAAGTGGTGGCTTGGGGTTGCGTAGCTGATTTGAGGGAAATCGGGTCTCTCAGATGGTCACAACTCGCAATTTCTGGTCTTTCTACACCAGCCGCGAAAACTGCCGCGTTTTCCCTGCCAACACCTTCGAACAAAGCGATACCTGAGTATATTCCGCAATCAACTAACCATCAACGACAATCAACCGCTATCTGGCATCAGCAAGCAGGGGAAAAGAAAAACCTGGTCGAACTCCAGAAAAGAGTCCAGTGCGCTCCAGAAATTCGAACTCCAGTGCGCCGCCGCCAACGCACGATGCAAAATGCGGGGCTATGTATGGCCTGACTGCCGGATAAAACTCAGTAACCGAACATAACCGCCTCCAGATGCGGACGGTGAACCCTTCGCGCACGATGGCGATGTAAAACCAACAGCTGTCCACGCCGCTCACAGCCATGTCAGAGGGAATAATTTAGCAAGAAAAAATTTCTCCTGGTACTCTAAGCAAAACTACCTTCAGTACCAGATACAAAAAAACTATTTCTTAGGCACGGTTCACGCAGACATCCGTCAGAGCAATAGCATGGTGCCCACAGTTTGGCATCTCCACAGCTCGGAGCGAGTGACGTCATCACCAGATGGCGGCAGCGTGTTTGCATTATGTGTGGCTACTGAAAGGCGGCCGCCTGACAGCGTGTGTGTAAGCATCAATCATGGGCTTAAACTACGGAAGGACCGACCGGTCCATTGACGACGACGCCTGAATGAGTCAGTCAATATGTGGAGGTCACAATCTGGTGACAAGCTACTAATTCTGTGCTGGGGTGAGTCGTCCCCCTCCTGTTAAAGTTACCCTTCTATTTCTGAGGGAAAACTTCCTCTCCCCACCCCGTTTGTGTGGGGTAAATATTTTTCTGACCGATTCGAACGAGGTTCATGTAACGGAAGTAAACACTGCATGCCTAGAATACTCAGGCTCCAAATAAATTGCGCCTCCTGACTTTTGGTAGGATTCGTATATGGTCGTTCGGACTTACTCCACAAAGCGTTTCTGGGGTCGGAGCTTTCGGTCTGTATTTACAGAGCTTCGTCATCGAAAGTATCGGAATAGGTGGGATGTATCGAATATAGGTGGGAAGTATCGAAGCATGGGATGTATTGAATATGGAGAAAGTATCGAAATAGGTGGGAATCGGTGGGAATATGTGGGATTCCCATCTATTCCGATACTTTCGCTGACGAAGCTCTGTAAATAAAGAACGGAAGGTCCGACCCCAAAAACACTATGTGGAGTAAGTCCGAACGATCATTTACGAACATCCGAACTCCACACCATGTCTTTTCAAGAATTTTGGTGGGATGGTAAGTTCCCGGGAGAGAGTAGTAGGGGAACCACCTCTGTAGGGATCCCGGACCCCCAATGTTAAAGATCGAGTTAGCATTCAAAGATCCTTAGATTGCAAAGATCAAATTAGACTATGAGATCCTTTCATTTTCAGCACCTCTAATCCGTTTTTTGTATTTAGTTCAGTATGCGTAGAGGCTTAAGAAATAATTAATATTTCTCCTTTTATGAGGTGGTTATTGACATTGTTTTAAATTCAGGCACCCCCTATGATTTTCAAAAATCCACGTCAATGCAAGTTTCTCTTCCATCTACATCTTCTTCCATCTACATCTTTACGTTCTGTATTAAAAAAACCAATCCGGAGAATAAGTTCATAAGATGTCTAATGGCCTGCGCCCTCGAATCATGGATGCAAAATGGAGCAAATACACTGTGATTAATAGTTGGGCGCAGCCCTTCATCACAGTCCTGATGACACAAAGGTGAAAACATGGATTCCTGGTCATAGTGTGAGCTCTGGCTCGATCCGACCGGAATTTACGTTTCCGCCTGTTGCATCATGAGGATTATAATATAGGACCCTGCCCGAATATATAATCACAGTTAGTTCATTTTGCATCCAGCATTCGAGGAAGCAGGCCATTAAACATCAACTTATAATCCTGCTCCTCCGCTCAGCACTGCGAAATTTTTCGGGGAATCACTCACAGCAATCAAAACCAGCCTACCGCCACTAAAATCCATCTATCAAGCACAACTGGACACCAGAGGTCTGCAGGAGATGGGATCACGGAATGCAATCACGGAGGAGATGGAATGGGGCGAAATGGATTCTTATCAACAGACTTGTTGAGTCGCGACTCAGAGTCGGAGTCGACTCTGAGTCGACTCAAAATTTCCTTGAGTCAGAGCTGAGTCGACTCACTTCCAGATTTGGGTTGAGTTGAGTCGGAATAAGAGTCAGACTCTAAGCTGTGAGTCAGGAGTTGAGTCGACTCAGTACTCTTTTTCTTAACATATGTGATCACATGGCTGACATTTTAGAAATGTTTGCAAACAATTTTGAAGGATTCCATATTGCAATTTGCTAACAATAGGGAACTTATTATTATTCATATCAACACTACACCCATCCCGGGATCAGTCATTAACAAAAATAAGTTGTGTAAGATATACAGTTTCAAAAGCACACACACTTCCTAGTATTTTCCATTTAATATTCGCAATAGCATGCAAAATCCTACAGACATAAATGAGATTTGGCACACATTTAGACTTTCCGACTTTGAGGGTGCACCCCATAAAAAGTCCTAAGCTAATAATCATGCAATAATTTACTCTTAGGAAGCCACAACTTTATTTTCCATATTCTTCCTTTGGTTAACTGAAAACACTAAAAAAACTACGTAATATAAGCGCCAGATACAGGGTACCAAAAATCTTGTTTTGCACATAAACCTTAAAATGGGTCAAAACGGAAACTAAAAGCTTCAATTAGCTGCTTTTTAAAAGTACTTTCTTTATTTGTCATGGTTTGAGGACATACCCTGGTAGATAATATAAACACCAACGACACTGTGTTACACTGTACCTCCTGTTCTCTGAATACGGAAGGTAAAACTCAGTCCTATCTCTGGCATTCCCTACACATCAAGCCTCTCATAAACCACCACTCTTTAAATTATGTTGATCAAGCCTTGATTAAATTATGTTGATCAATCACCAAGTCTCTCACTCACTCACTCACTCTCTCTCTCTCTCTCTCTCTCTCTCTCTCTCTCTCTCTCTCTCTCTCTCTTTCTCTCTTTCTCTCTTTCTCTCTTTCTCTCTTTCTCTCTTTCTCTCTTTCTTTCTCTCTCTCTCTCTCTCTCTCTCTCTCTCTCTCTCTCTCTCTCTCTCTCTCTCTCTCTCTCTCTCTCTCTCTCTCTCTCTCTCTCTCTCTCTCTCTCTCTCTCTCTCTCTCTCTCTCTCTCTCTCTCTCTCTCTCTCTCTCTCTCTCTCTCTCTCTCTCTCTCTCTCTCTCTCTCTCTCTCTCTCTCTCTCTCTCTCTCTCTCTCTCTCTCTCTCTCTCTCTCTCTCTCTCTCTCTCTCTCTCTCTCTCTCTCTCTCTCTCTCTCTCTCTCTCTCTCTCTCTCTCTCTCTCTCTCTCTCTCTCTCTCTCTCTCTCTCTCTCTCTCTCTCTCTCTCTCTCTCTCTCTTCTCTCTCTCTCTCTCTCTCTCTCTCTCTCTCTCTCTCTCTCTCTCTCTCTCTCTCTCTCTCTCTCTCTCTCTCTCTCTCTCTCTCTCTCTCTCTCTCTCTCTCTCTCTCTCTCTCTCTCTCTCTCTCTCTCTCTCTCTCTCTCTCTCTCTCTCTCTCTCTCTCTCTCTCTCTCTCTCTCTCTCTCTCTCTCTCTCTCTCTCTCTCTCTCTCTCTCTCTCTCTCTCTCTCTCTCTCTCTCTCTCTCTCTCTCTCTCTCTCTCTCTCTCTCTCTCTCTCTCTCTCTCTCTCTCTCTCTCTCTCTCTCTCTCTCTCTCTCACCTGGGCTCCGGATCGACGAACCACTGTCCGTCGAACCTCCACCCCTCCGGAGGGCTGAATCCCTCCCTGGGCAGCAGCACGTCGCCTCCGGCGTCCGACCACTTGGGCCTGGTCATGGTCGGCCCCTTGGTGACCCAGTTACCCACCACGCTGGCCTGCCGGCGTCGACGCACTCTGTTACGGTGGTGGGTGTGACAGCAGCGTTTGTTTTGCACCTGAGCGGCAAAAACAGCGACTCCATCGATAGCCTGGAAAAGAAGGACAAAATAGTAAGCAGCAGGGACGGCATGTCGCGTGAAAAACCTTCGGCGACTACGCCTTCAACTTACACAGGTACAGCCGGTCCCACACTGATTGGTAGGTATAAGTGTCGGTTGTTTTAAGAAATATCGTAAAAAACTATTACATTTCTCACAAAAGGTTGAGTCTCTAATAATGTATTTTGACGAACTCTTTAAATATGGGCCCCTGCAACCTGGATCGGACTAAAACTTGGAAAACTTCGGACAAAAAAATTGTTTTTTTCCGATTCCGATGATTTGCTGTCTTTTCTTACTTTCTTCCGAGTTTTGGACCCGATGAAGTATTTTTGCACGTCAGTTCATGCATCCAGTTAAAACGCAGCAGGTGAGGCAACAATGGTGTCGGCAGGAAACATCACTTGAGAGATATTCCGCAAAATAATAATAATAATAATAATGCCATTTATTTCATACCACTTGGGTACATATACAAGTGCAGCGCATAATAGAGAAACACGCCGTACACACAACATTCACGAATTCTTCATAAATATACACTTCTGGTGACATGTCACATAGATATCGTTGACTAATCATGAGACCAAGCTGAAGCTTAAGCTTAAATAACATTTTCAGTCATGCGCTGGAGGTAAGACCAAAATACATTATAAATTTGTTGCTTTGATGTCCTGCTCAAGTTCATGCCTAATATTCCATATTTTTCTCTTATCTTTAGGTGGTTGATGTGAAGCAGTCCAGTGCGAACAACATCACTATTTTGTAGGCTCCGGATGATATTATTGTTGCTGAATTGAAGTCTTCTAATAAATAAAAGTTGTCTGTATTCAATGTGCATTTGGCAAGTCAGAAGTTTTAATTCATGGCACAACGGATGATTTCTTGAACATTTGGGAACCTTAACAAGCCTCTTAATGCTAGAATGATACGCTAAACTTAACTTCCGAAGAGCTCTACCACTCCTTGTCGCCCAAAGCTCACAACCATAAAAGTTTAAACAGTACGTTTGAAATAGTCTTACTAAGATATGTCGATCAGCGTACCCTACAGTAGTCTTCAGCATGTTAACACTGTAATAAACTGAACGTTTTATCCGTCTCATGTCAGCACCACAGCTCAAATCATTTTCAATCACATGTCCCAAATATTTAAATTTATCAACCCAATTCAGATTAACCCCCTTCAGTTTTACACTAGGTGGGTTTGAGCGAAGCAGGTGGCCAGAACTGTAAGGTCTGCTGGGGCTGAATACCATACACACAGTCTTTTTCACATTGAATTTTATGTCCATTGCGTCGGCAAAGAGCTCGCATTCGTGCACTAATAACTGAAGTCCAGACCTGGAAGGAGCTAGCAGTACGATATCGTCAGCGTAGGCAAGTGCATTGACTGAGCTCTTTCCAATACGACATCCAGCGCTATGCCTCTGCAGTTTACCAAACAGTTCATCAATGTAGACTGTGAAGAGCAATGGTGATAAATTCCCACCCTGCTTCACACCATTTTCTACCTGAAAAATAACCGCGGCCTAATAGCTACCAATTAGTATGGAACCGGTAGTACATTCAGGGACTAAGCCTTGCACTTACACAGGTACGTCCAGGGACTACGTATTGAACTTATATAGGTACTAGGAGACTCTCGGTGAGCAATAGTGATAGCTCGCGTTAACTCTGTTGGTGTAGAAAGTGTCTTCCATTACATGATTGTCTTAGAACTTACAATTAACTCTTGTTTCGATTGTGAAGCGGCTCTCGGGAGCTCAGAAGGTCACCCCCACATCACCATTCACCGTTCCTCGGGTTGCACTTAGCTCTCTTTTGGTTTACGTGGGGCGTACCTGGTTCTCGCATGTCTCGCTCGGGGCGTACCTGGTTCTCGCAGTCTCGCTCGGGGCGTTCCTGGTTCTCGTAGGTCTGGCTCGGGGCGTACCTGGTTCTCGTAGGTCTCAGCGTAGACGACGGTCTCGGCGTCCCGGTGTCCTTCGCTCCAGGCCTTGGTCTCCTGCTCCTTACCCAGCCACAGTCGGACCCGCAGCAGGGCCGGGATCTTCTGGTTGTTCGGCTTGCTCCCTGTGCAGGAGAGACGGGGTGGTTTGGTCATCAGCAAAAATACATCAAGCTTGACATTATTTTGCCCACCATTTTTAACGCTCTTTGTCTGAACAGTCCCAGCCTTTTCCCTCGTCAGGCTCCACATAACTAGTCAGAAGAGGGGTATACTATGCTAGGGCCACAGCAGGGCGCAGACCTGTTACCATCCCGCAGCACAGTCCCCAGTGGAGGAATCCCGACTGAGGTGAATGTGGCTGACGAATTTGGAATTGGGTGCGAGATCATCCTGGACCTGCAAAGATAACGAACTCCACAAACGTAAGTAGACTACGAGAACTTATCCTTCCCTTGATTTCTGCTCTTACCACAATCACACAGTCCGTCTTGCCATTCTTTTAGCTAACCAGTATTTGTTCCAAGAAAACAATCATAATATGGCATCCGGCGGTAAAATGCACACGGCGTCTCATATCCTACCCAATAAATCAGTCCATCGCCGTGCCTGCTAAAATGCACACGGCGTCTCATATCCTACCCAATAAATCAGTCCATCGCCGTGCCTGCTAAAATGCACACGGCGTCTCATATCCTACCCAATAAATCAGTCCATCGCCGTGCCTGCTAAAATGCACACGGCGTCTCATATCCTACCCAATAAATCAGTCCATCGCCGTGCCTGCTAAAATGCACACGGCGTCTCATATCCTACCCAATAAATCAGTCCATCGCCGTGCCTGCTAAAATGCACACGGCGTCTCATATCCTACCCAATAAATCAGTCCATCGCCGTGCCTGCTAAAATGCACACGGCGTCTCATATCCTACCCAATAAATCAGTCCGTCGCCGTGCCTGCTAAAATGCACACGGCGTCTCATATCCTACCCAATAAATCAGTCCATCGCCGTGCCTGCTAAAATGCACACGGCGTCTCATATCCTACCCAATAAATCAGTCCATCGCCGTGCCTGCTAAAATGCACACGGCGTCTCATATCCTACCCAATAAATCAGTCCATCGCCGTGCCTTGGAATTCGAACACAAGTATTTGTACGGCATGTCAATGTTGAGCCGTGACAACAGTCCAGGGCCACACCGTCGCAGTTTTGTAGCAGGAGACTACCGGACACGAGTAACGTGACACGCGTGTAACTCCTTGCCAACGCGTACAGAGTCACATGCGTGTCAAGCCACCTCCAAGTCACGTGAAAATTAACAAATAGTGACTTGTGAGTGGCTTCGTGCTTCTTACAGACGGGGTTTTCTGGCGAATTTTCCACCTTTTCCAGCGTTGGTCTCGATCAAATCGACGTTAGAGCAATCATTTACAAAGCTCTGATCGCTCTCTGTAAAATTTGTCCAAAACGACCTACGATCCGCATTACGTTGCCACTTAACCCTGACCCCTGTTCGGCGCCGTACCCGGGAACTTGTTTCAGACATGTTTCGAATAGCAGAAAAATGCAACTTGGTGAAACAGCCTGCACAGACACCATGCAGTGTAATACCGAATGCGTGCCATTCGCTTCAAGTACCACTGCAGACACACATAACAGCACCAATAGTGATGGACGGCAGGACGACGCGAGAGACACAAGTACCGTCACGACCGGCATTTCCGCTGGTCCATTAGGTCTGTACCCAGGCGGGCGGGCCAGTACTGGTGGCGCCACCCGGCAACAACAGCGACAACTGAGTCACATTACGGATACTCAGCTCCCTACCGGCTAGGGTGTGTCAGGCGCCAGCGGCTTCAAGGCATGGTGATGACTCATTCAAGTTAATAATTATTTCTGGATTTTTGGGCTTTTTTGTTGGAATGGTTGCAATGGTGTGATTAAATGGGTTCATTAATTGACTGTGACGTACGTCATCGTTTTGAAAACATCTCCCAAAAACGATGGAGTCTATTGTCATGCAGTCAGTATGGAGCCGACTGTATGTACGACGGAGGCTGCAGTACGGACCGGCGCAAGCCCACGTCACGCGCATCATATACCCCGGATACATACACGATCTGTCAGAACGGATACCCGAGCTGCCAGAACGGATACCCGAGCTGTCAGAACGGATCACGATCGGCCGAAGGGTCGTCTGCCGAACGGATGACGGCTGTGAACAATCCCGACTTGAACGGATCGGCTGTGAGTCGCTGTCGAACGGATGCTGTGAACGGAAGAACGGGTACCCGAGCTGTCAGAACAAATACCCGATCTGTCAGAACGGATACACAAGCTGCCAGAACGGATACCCGAGCTGTCAGAACGGGTACCCGATCCGTCAGAACGGATACACGAGCTGTCAGAACGAATACCCGATCTGTCAGAACGGATACACGATCGGCCAGAACGGGTACACGATCTGCCAGAACGGATAGACGAGCTGTCAGAACAAATACCCGGTCTATCAGAACGGATACACGAGCAGTCAGAACGAATACCCGATCTGTCAGAACGGATACACGGGCTGTCAGAACAAATACCCGATCTATCAGAACGGATACACGATCTGCAAGAACGGGTACACGAGCTGTCAGAACAAATACCCGATCTATCAGAACGGATAGACGAGCTGTCAGAACAAATACCCGATCTATCAGAACGGATACACGAGCTGTCAGAACGAATACCCGATCTGTCAGAACGGATACACGAGCTGTCAGAACGAATACCCGATCTATCAAAACGGATACACGATCTGTCAGAACGAATACCCGATCTGTCAGAACGGATACACGAGCTGTCAGAACGAATACCCGATCTGTCAGAACGGATACACGAGCTGTCAGAACAAATACCCGATCTATCAGAACGGATACACGATCTGCAAGAACGGGTACACGAGCTGTCAGAACAAATACCCGATCTATCAGAACGGATAGACGAGCTGTCAGAACAAATACCCGATCTATCAGAACGGATACACGAGCTGTCAGAACGAATACCCGATCTGTCAGAACGGATACACGAGCTGTCAGAACGAATACCCGATCTATCAGAACGGATACACGATCTGTCAGAACGAATACCCGATCTGTCAGAACGGATACACGATCGGCCAGAACGGGTACACGATCTGCCAGAACGGATAGACGAGCTGTCAGAACAAATACCCGATCTATCAGAACGGATACACGAGCTGTCAGAACGAATACCCGATCTGTCAGAACGGATACACGAGCTGTCAGAACAAATACCCGATCTATCAGAACGGATACACGATCTGCAAGAACGGGTACACGAGCTGTCAGAACAAATACCCGATCTATCAGAACGGATAGACGAGCTGTCAGAACAAATACCCGATCTATCAGAACGGATACACGAGCTGTCAGAACGAATACCCGATCTGTCAGAACGGATACACGAGCTGTCAGAACGAATACCCGATCTATCAGAACGGATACACGATCTGCAAGAACGGGTACACGAGCTGTCAGAACAAATACCTGATCTATCAGAACGGATACACGAGCTGTCAGAACGAATACCCGATCTGTCAGAACGGATACACGAGCTGTCAGAACGAATACCCGATCTATCAGAACGGATACACGATCTGCAAGAACGGGTACACGAGCTGTCAGAACGAATACCCGATCAGTCAGAACGGATACCCGATCTGTCAGAACGGATACACGAGCTGTCAGAACGAATACCCGATCAGTCAGAACGGATACCCGATCTGTCAGAACGGATACACGAGCTGTCAGAACGGATACACGAGCTGTCAGAACGAATACCCGATCAATCAGAACGGATACAGGAGCTGTCAGAACGAATACCCGATCTATCAGAACGGATACACGATATGCCAGAACGGGTACACGAGCTGTCAGAACGAATACCCGATCTGTCAGAACGGATACACGAGCTGTCAGAACAAATACCCGATCTATCAGAACGGATACACGATCTGCAAGAACGGGTACACGAGCTGTCAGAACAAATACCCGATCAGTCAGAACGGATACCCGATCTGTCAGAACGGATACACGAGCTGTCAGAACGAATACCCGATCAATCAGAACGGATAGACGAGCTGTCAGAACAAATACCCGATCTATCAGAACGGATACACGAGCTGTCAGAACGAATACCCGATCTGTCAGAACGGATACACGAGCTGTCAGAACGAATACCCGATCTATCAGAACGGATACACGATCTGCAAGAACGGGTACACGAGCTGTCAGAACAAATACCTGATCTATCAGAACGGATACACGAGCTGTCAGAACGAATACCCGATCTGTCAGAACGGATACACGAGCTGTCAGAACAAATACCCGATCTATCAGAACGGATACACGATCTGCAAGAACGGGTACACGAGCTGTCAGAACAAATACCCGATCAGTCAGAACGGATACCCGATCTGTCAGAACGGATACACGAGCTGTCAGAACGAATACCCGATCAATCAGAACGGATAGACGAGCTGTCAGAACAAATACCCGATCTATCAGAACGGATACACGAGCTGTCAGAACGAATACCCGATCTGTCAGAACGGATACACGAGCTGTCAGAACGAATACCCGATCTATCAGAACGGATACACGATCTGCAAGAACGGGTACACGAGCTGTCAGAACAAATACCTGATCTATCAGAACGGATACACGAGCTGTCAGAACGAATACCCGATCTGTCAGAACGGATACACGAGCTGTCAGAACGAATACCCGATCTATCAGAACGGATACACGATCTGCAAGAACGGGTACACGAGCTGTCAGAACGAATACCCGATCAGTCAGAACGGATACCCGATCTGTCAGAACGGATACACGAGCTGTCAGAACGAATACCCGATCAGTCAGAACGGATACCCGATCTGTCAGAACGGATACACGAGCTGTCAGAACGAATACCCGATCAATCAGAACGGATACAGGAGCTGTCAGAACGAATACCCGATCTATCAGAACGGATACACGATATGCCAGAACGGGTACACGAGCTGTCAGAACGAATACCCGATCTGTCAGAACGGATACACGATCTGTCAGAACAAATACCCGATCTATCAGAACGGATACACGATCGGCCAGAACGGATAGACGAGCTGTCAGAACAAATACCCGATCTATCAGAACGGATACACGAGCTGTCAGAACGAATACCCGATCTGTCAGAACGGATACACGAGCTGTCAGAACAAATACCCGATCTATCAGAACGGATACACGATCTGCAAGAACGGGTACACGAGCTGTCAGAACAAATACCCGATCTATCAGAACGGATAGACGAGCTGTCAGAACAAATACCCGATCTATCAGAACGGATACACGAGCTGTCAGAACGAATACCCGATCTGTCAGAACGGATACACGAGCTGTCAGAACGAATACCCGATCTATCAGAACGGATAGACGAGCTGTCAGAACAAATACCCGATCTATCAGAACGGATACACGAGCTGTCAGAACGAATACCCGATCTGTCAGAACGGATACACGAGCTGTCAGAACGAATACCCGATCTATCAGAACGGATACACGATCTGTCAGAACGAATACCCGATCTGTCAGAACGGATACACGATCGGCCAGAACGGGTACACGATCTGCCAGAACGGATAGACGAGCTGTCAGAACAAATACCCGATCTATCAGAACGGATACACGAGCTGTCAGAACGAATACCCGATCTGTCAGAACGGATACACGAGCTGTCAGAACAAATACCCGATCTATCAGAACGGATACACGATCTGCAAGAACGGGTACACGAGCTATCAGAACAAATACCCGATCTATCAGAACGGATAGACGAGCTGTCAGAACAAATACCCGATCTATCAGAACGGATACACGAGCTGTCAGAACGAATACCCGATCTGTCAGAACGGATACACGAGCTGTCAGAACGAATACCCGATCTATCAGAACGGATACACGATCTGCAAGAACGGGTACACGAGCTGTCAGAACAAATACCTGATCTATCAGAACGGATACACGAGCTGTCAGAACGAATACCCGATCTGTCAGAACGGATACACGAGCTGTCAGAACGAATACCCGATCTATCAGAACGGATACACGATCTGCAAGAACGGGTACACGAGCTGTCAGAACGAATACCCGATCAGTCAGAACGGATACCCGATCTGTCAGAACGGATACACGAGCTGTCAGAACGAATACCCGATCAGTCAGAACGGATACCCGATCTGTCAGAACGGATACACGAGCTGTCAGAACGAATACCCGATCAATCAGAACGGATACAGGAGCTGTCAGAACGAATACCCGATCTATCAGAACGGATACACGATATGCCAGAACGGGTACACGAGCTGTCAGAACGAATACCCGATCTGTCAGAACGAATACAGGAGCTGACAGAACGGATACCCGATCTGTCAGAACGGCTACACGACCTGCCAGAACGAGTACACGAGCTGTCAGAACGAATACCCGATCAGTCAGAACGGATACCCGATCTGTCAGAACGGATACACGAGCTGTCAGAACGAATACCCGATCAATCAGAACGGATACAGGAGCTGTCAGAACGAATACCCGATCTATCAGAACGGATACACGATATGCCAGAACGGGTACACGAGCTGTCAGAACGAATACCCGATCTATCAGAACGAATACCCGATCTGTCAGAACGGATACACGAGCTGTCAGAACTGATACACGATCTGCCAGAACCGGTACACGAGCTGTCAAAACGAATACCCGATCTGTCAGAACGGGTACACGAGCTGTCAGAACGAATACCCGATCAATCAGAACGGATACAGGAGCTGTCAGAACGAATACCCGATCTATCAGAACGGATACACGAGCTGTCAGAACGAATACCCGATCTATCAGGGCTTGGCCAGCCCTGATCACGATCTGTGTATCAGGGCTTGGCCAGCTGATGGCCAGCTGGCCAGGTCGCTGAAATGAGTGCTCCGTACTAAACCTAATCAAAAATCTGTTTTATAGATTTGTTTTCCCTATAAATACGTTAATCAAGAAGATAAGGTATATTTGCGTCCCGGGCCAAGATATCACGACGATCAGCAACGCGGATGCTACGGTAGGTGTGATTTTAAATGGCGTGAACATCAAAAATTTCCGACGAGAATCGACAAAATGCGTGTGACTAAAGTGGCGCATAGATAGAAACTGCCAAGAAATTCGCCTTTCAAAAGTTGGATGAAGAACGTGACCTTTGGAGCCAAGCACCACCACTTTAGTGGCATATAGGATTTTATTCCCAGTCCAAAAAGTTGTTTGTAAAACGTGACTCTTGGAGCCAAGGCACCATCACTTTCGGTGCAATTTTAGGTTTTTAAGAAGAGAACACCCAAAGGGGTCCTGACGGCGGTCGCCTCCGGCCCCTCGTGCTGGGCCAGGTGGGACCTGGCCGGCGGGGACGACTACATCCGGCCCTGCTTCCAAACGACCGCCACCTCTACCGGAGCCGCCTGATGGCGGCCATCCCAGCCGATAAAGATCATATTAAAGAATGCCCAGCGCGAGCTCTTCTCCGTAAAAATGTCTTTGGTCGGGACGACCCGACAATTCAAGAGGCGCTGGGCGATCCGCCTCGGCTGGCGGCCTTCATCCGGCGGCTGGGACGCCTCTGACGAGGCGCCTCCCATATGGCAGTTGCCGAGTGCCGGAAACATCATCATCATCATCATCATCATCTGTCAGAACGGATACACGAGCTGTCAGAACGAATACCCGATCTGTCAGAACGGATACACGAGCTGTCAGAACGAATACCCGATCTATCAGGACGGATACACGAGCTGTCAGAACTGATACCCGAGCTGTCAAAACGGACACATGATCTGTTAGAACGGATAGAGAACGAATACACCCGGGTGTCTGGAAAGTTTTAGCTAGTCCTCAAGAACAAAGCCTCCGTAATCCGTTTGTAGGTTCGTTCCATGGACGGATACTCGTGCACCCCAGTCAGCAGTACAGTACCTGGGAACTTGAGCACGACGGTCTGCAGGGTTCCCACAGTCCAGTAGACAGTACCTGGGAACTTCAGCATGACGGTCTGCAGGGTTCCACAGTTGGCCCCGCTCTGACGCGGGTCTCCGGCGAACAGGATCGAGTGCGCTGGGATGCGACAGTAGGCGAGACGCTTCTTCTCACTCAGCATCCAGATGAACACGTCCGGCATCGAGTTCTGGGGCTGCACGACAGGCGCGGGTTCGATTCCAGGCGGGGGAAATTGACTTTTTACCGGGCGTGACATCTGTTGACGTCGCAAGAACTTAAATGGGCGTGATATCTCTGACAATATATGCACACAATCCGAGGTCATGAATCTAAGACAAATCACAATAACCAACCCAATAAATGAACCAAATGAAATCCAATGAACCCAAGTTGGCTTCTGGATCAGCTCTGATATTTACAGTACTGATACAGTACAGATAGTTACAGAAGTCACGTTTACAACGGATCCCACCATTTTCACGAGCGAAGGACTACGTAACAAATAGATACTTTTCCTTCTCTGCAAGAAAATAGTAATAATTCAAATAAAAACCACCGGCGCCAAAGTAATAGTAAGTCAAAGGAGTCAAATAGACTACAATGTTCGTAGCCGTTTCACGTTGTTTTCTGTGACAAGATAACAAATATTCCCCATGCACAGCCCGAAAAAAATCAGCTCTTCCTTCATTGCCGCAAGGGTGCCAGACTACAACAGCCCATCCCCCAAAAAAAACTACGGAAGAAAACCGCAACAAACCGTGGACATTTGCTAAACAGTGGTCAGAATACTACCAAGGGGACCACTTACCTCAACGGCCAGGTCCTGTAGTATGTTGCCGTAGCCTCGGAGTTGCTCCGAGGCTTCCTCCAGGTCTGTGGCTGTTTCCTTCAGGGCCAAAACTCCCTGGGGAACGTCAGAGATACGTGAGGCCAACAAATCGTCAACAAAACTTAAAGGGAATGTGGCACCTTCACAACGTGATTTTAACTAAGATAGCCAAGTTGTAAAGCAGGTCGGAAAACCCGATACTCCATATTTCAATTGTCTTGGAACTCAAGATTTCCGTAGAAAAAAGCTAAAACCTACCTGACACCAGCCCCCCTTCAGCCCCCGTCGCCGGCGGCCATTGTTGTGAGCTACTGGTGTGACGACATATGCTGACGTCACGATGAGCATCAGCCAATCGAAGCCCTTGAAGCGTTTCAAGTATGGTAGTGGTTGCCAGATCATGACATCATTCACAGGCTGATATTTATTTCTTTTTCTAGATGAGTATTTTTAAAAACAAAATATTGAGCTTATTGTACATTTTTCAGAGAAATCGTGAGTGGATTCATTATTTTTGACTAAAAGTACGCCTAATAACACTAAATTCCAGGATTCGACCAAGGTGCCACATTCCCTTTAAGCCGTGGCTAACTCTACCTTGTGCTCTAACACTTGTTTGGGGTGGAAAATGGCCCTTATCACGCAGAGTTTTTGATTCTTAAATAAACAAGAAATTTTGCAGTTTTATTCCCCTGGTCATTAACGGGATTGGAGGATGCTCAATTTTGCACCGTAAATTCAATTAAAAGCGTCTTTACTCCCCGCATTGCAACACAGAGGCGGTTTATCATATTATTGAAAATACACCTTTATAGACAATCATGCGAATTGTTGTTCCATCGCCAATTTCAACTTCTCGAACGGACTATGACCTTCGACATCCAGCACCGGAGTAATTTTCGGACATGGACTCTCCCATGTTCCTTCTGCAAACAAGGCACCATTACGAATATTCAAGCCAATTACTTGAGATCTCCTTCATAACATCGAGTCGAGTTCGGGTTTCCCCTGAAACAATACTAAAATAGGTTTGTCCTTCGAATGATGTGGACCCAAACCCAAGTTCGCGTCCGCGCCAGGGCAGCCATTTTGCATTTACAGCTTACCAGGCCTTAAAACACTTCATCTCATCTCCCGTTCCGGAGGAACGGAGGAAATATCGCAACACCCGATTAGCCATTCACCAAGAACAGCCTCTGGCACCTACCTTCACACATCCAGACACCACAGCCTTCACTCTCTACAAGAACAGCTGAGCCTTGCCACAACACCGGACAGACTGCCAGGGCGATGACCGCCGCACCTTGATGATCTCGTCCAGCCTCGTCCTGCGCTGTCCGAACAGCAGGTTGTCCAGCAGGTTGGTGCACTGGACGTGCGGCTCCGGCGTGGGCAGGGGGATCCTGCCGACACCCAACCACGTCGCTCAGTAGCACCACGCAGCAGGTTCACAGTACCCCCCCAACCACAGCCCGTGTCCCCCCACCACAGCAGGTGTAACCCCCCACCACAGCAAGTGTACCCCCACCACAACAGGTGTACCCCCCCCACCACAGCACGTGTACCCCACACCACTGCAGGTGTACACCCTCCACCACAGCAGGTGTACCCCCCACCACAGCAGGTGTACCCCCCACCACAGAAGGTGTATCCCCCACCACAGCAGGTGCACCCCCCACCAAAGCAGGTGTACCCCCCACCACCACAGTAGGTGTACCCCCCACCAAAGCATGTGTACCCCCACCACCACAGCAGGTGTGTACCCCCCACCACCACAGCAGGTGTTTACCCCCACAGCAGGTGTATACCCCCACCACAGCAGGTGTACCCCCACCACAGCAGGTGTACCCCCACCACCATAGCAGGTGTACCCCCCCCCACCACCACAGCAGGTGTACCTCCCCCACCACAGAAGGTGTACCCCTCCCACCGCAGTAGGTTCACGGTATCACCCCCACAGAAGGTGTACCCCCCACCACAGTAGGTGTACACCCTCCACCACAGCAGGTGTACCCCCCACCACAGCAGGTGTACCCCCCACCACAGAAGGTGTACCCCCCACCACAGCAGGTGTACCCCCCACCACAGCAGGTGTACCCCCCCACCACCACAGCAGGTGTGTACCCCCCACCACCACAGCAGGTGTTTACCCCCCACAGCAGGTGTATACCCCCACCACAGCAGGTGTACCCCCCACCACAGCAGGTGTACCCCCACCACCATAGCAGGTGTACCCCCCCCCACCACCACATCAGGTGTACCCCCACCACCACAGCAGGTGTAATCCCCAAACCCCCCCCACCACAGCAGGTGTACCCCCCACCACAGCACATGTACCCCCACCACAGCAGGTGTACCCCCCACCACAGCAGGTGTACCCCCCACCAAAGCAGGTGTACCCCCACCACCACAGCAGGTGTACCCCCCACCAAAGCATGTGTACCCCCCACCACCACAGCAGGTGTGTACCCCCACCACCACAGCAGGTGTACCCCCACCACAGCAGGTGTACCCCCACCACCATAGCAGGTGTACCCCCCCCCACCACCACAGCAGGTGTACCTCCCCCACCACAGAAGGTGTACCCCCTCCCACCGCAGTAGGTTCACGGTATCACCCCCCCACAGAAGGTGTACCCCCCCCCACAGTAGGTTCACAGTACCCCCCACCGCAGTAGGTTCACAGTACCCCCCCCACCGCAGTAGGTTCACAGTACCCCCCACCACAGCAGGTGTAACCCCCCACCACGGCAGGTGTAACCCCCCACCACAGCAGGTGTAACCCCCCCCCCACCACAGCAGATGTACCCTTCTCCCCACCCACCACAGCAGGTGTACCCCCCACCACCATAGCAGGTGTACCCCCCCCACCACCACAGCAGGTGTACACGCCCCACAGCAGGTGTACCCCCCTCCCCCACCACAGCAAGTTCACGGTAACCCCCCCCACAGCAGGTGTACCCCCCCCACCACAGCAGGTGTACCCCCCACCACAGCAGGTGTACCCCCCACCACAGCAGGTGTACCCCCACCACAGCAGGCTCAGAGTACCCCCCACCACAGCAGGCTCACGGTACCCCCGCCCCCACCAACCAGGCTCACGGTACCCCCCACAGCAGGCTCACGGTACCCCCCCCACAGCAGGCTCACGGTACACGCCCCCACCACAGCAGGTGTACCCCCCCACCACAGCAGGTGTAACCCCCCACCACAGCAGGTGTACCCCCGACCACCATAGCAGGTGTAACCCCCCCCCCACCACCACAGCAGGTGTACCTCCCCCACCACAGCAGGTGTAACCCCCTCCCACCAATGCAGGTGTACCCCCCACCACAGCAGGTGTACCCCCCCAACCACAGCAGGCTCACAGTAACCCCCACAGCAGGTGTACCCCCCCACCCACCACAGCAGGTGTCCCCCCACCACAGCAGGTGTACCCCTCCCCCACCCACCACAGCAGGTGTTCCCCCACCACAGCAGGTGTTCCCCCCAACAGAGCAGGTGTACCCCCCACCACAGCACGCTCACAGTACCCCCCACCACAGCAGGCTCACGGTACCCCCCGCCCCCCCACCAACCAGGCTCACGGTACCCCCCCACAGCAGGCTCACGGTACCCCCCACAGCAGGCTCACGGTACACGCCCCCACCACAGCAGGTGTACCCACCACCACAGCAGGTGTACCCCCACCACAGCAGGTGTACCCCCCATCACAGCAGGTGTACCCCCCCCACCACAGCAGGCTCACGGTAACCCCCACAGCAGGTGTACCCCCTCCCCCCACAGCAGGTGTAACCCCCCACCACAGCAGGTGTACCCCCACCACAGCAGATGTACCCCCCACCACAGCAGGCTCACAGTAACCCCCACAGCAGGTGTACCCCCCCACCCACCACAGCAGGTGTCCCCCCACCACAGCAGGTGTACCCCCCCACCACAGCAGGTGTACCCCCACCACAGGAGGTATACCCCCCACCACAGCAGGTGTACCCCCCACCACAGCAGGCTCACGGTACCCCCCCCACAGCAGGCTCACGGTACCCTTCCACCATAGTAGGTTCACGGTACCCCCACCACAGCAGGTGTATACCCCCCACCACAGTAGGTTCACGGTACCCCCACCGCAGCAGGTGTATACCCCCCACCACAGTAGGTTCACGGTACCCCTCCCACCACAGTAGGTGTACCCCCACCGCCCCACCGCAGGTGTATCCCCCCCACCACAGCAGGTGTACCCCTCCCCCCGCCACAGCAGGTGTACCCCCCATCACAGCAGGTGTACCCCCCCCCCACCACAGCAGGCTCACGGTAACCCCCACAGCAGGTGTACCCCCTCCCCCCCACAGCAGGTGTAACCCCCCACCACAGCAGGTGTACCCCCCCCATCACAGCAGGTGTACCCCCCCCCCCACCACAGCAGGCTCACGGTAACCCCCACAGCAGGTGTACCCCCTCCCCCCCACAGCAGGTGTAACCCCCCCACCACAGCAGGTGTACCCCCACCACAGCAGGTGTACCCCCCCACCACAGCAGGCTCACAGTAACCCCCACAGCAGGTGTACCCCCCCCACCCACCACAGCAGGTGTCCCCCCACCACAGCAGGTGTACCCCCCCACCACAGCAGGTGTACCCCCACCACAGCAGGTGTACCCCCACCACAGCAGGTGTACCCCCCACCACAGCAGGCTCACAGTAACCCCCACAGCAGGTGTTCCCCCCACCCACCACAGCAGGTGTAACCCCCCCCACCACAGCAGGTGTACCCCCACCACAGCAGGTGTACCCCCCCCACCACAGCAGGCTCACAGTAACCCCCACAGCAGGTGTACCCCCCCACCCACCACAGCAGGTGTCCCCCCCATCACAGCAGGTGTACCCCCCCCACCACAGCAGGCTCACGGTAACCCCCACAGCAGGTGTACCCCCTTCCCCCACAGCAGGTGTAACCCCCCCACCACAGCAGGTGTACCCCCCACCACAGCAGGTGTACCCCCCCACCACAGCAGGCTCACAGTAACCCCCACAGCAGGTGTACCCCCCCCACCCACCACAGCAGGTGTACCCCCCCACCACAGCAGGTGTACCCCCCACCACAGGAGGTATACCCCCCCACCACAGCAGGTGTACCCCCCCCACCACAGCAGGCTCACGGTACCCCCCCCACAGCAGGCTCACGGTACCCTTCCACCATAGTAGGTTCACGGTACCCCCACCACAGCAGGTGTACCCCCCACCGCAGCAGGTGTATACCCCCCCACCACAGTAGGTTCACGGTACCCCTCCCACCACAGTAGGTGTACCCCCACCGCCCCACCGCAGGTGTATCCCCCCCACCACAGCAGGTGTACCCCTCCCCCCGCCACAGCAGGTGTACCCCCCACCATAGTAGGTGTACCCCCCACCACAGCAGGTTCACGGTACCCCCCACCACAGCAGGTTTACCCCCTCCCACTGCAGTAGATTCACGGTACCCCCACAGCAGGTGTACCCCCCCACCGCAGTAGGTTCACAGTACCCCTCCCCCCACCACAGCAGGTGTACCCCCTCCCCACCGCAGTAGGTTCACAGTACACCCCCCCACCGCAGTAGGTTCACAGTACCCCCCACCACCACAGCACCCCCCACCACAGCAGGTGTACCCCCACCACAGCAGGTGTACCCCACAGCAGGTGTACCCCCACCACAGCAGGTTCACGGTACCCCCCACAGCAAAAGGTGTACCCCCACCACAGCAGATGTACCCCCCACCACAGGTGTACCCCCCACCACAGCAGGTTAACGGTACCCCCCCCTTCACAGCAGGTGTACCCCTCCCCCACCCACTACAGCAGGTGTAACCCCACCACAGCAGGTGTAACCCCACCACAGCAGGTGTAACCCCCACCACAGCAGGTGTAACCCCCCCACCACAGCAGGTGTACCCCCACCACAGCAGGTGTGCCCCCCCCACCACAGCAGGTGTATCCCCCCACCACAGCAGGTGTACCCCCTCCACCACCACAGTAGGTTCACGGTACCCCCCCCCCCCACAGCAGGTGTACCCCTCCCCCCACCCACTATAGCAGGTGTACCCCCACCACAGCAGGTTAACGGTACCCCCCTTCACAGCAGGTGTACCCCTCCCCCCCACCACAGCAGGTGTACCCCCCCCCACCACAGCAGGTGTACCCCCCCACCACAGCAGGTGTACCCCCCCACCACAGCAGGTGTACCCCCCCCACCACAGTAGGTGTACCCCCCCCACCACAGCAGGTGTAACACGACGTGACGTGGAAACACGAAAAGCCACCCATTGTTTTTACCTCGTGTGGATTGTTTCTAAATATACTGAACTGAACTGAACTGAACCCCCCCCCCACAGCAGGCTCACGGTACCCACGGTAAATCATAGCAAAACAGGTCCATTATTCAGATGATATCGCCATACAAAATCCGAACACATTGCAGTCGTGGTCAAAGTTGTGCCCCACTGTGCGCTCCCTGGCGGCGGCGCTCTGGCCCGTTGTGTGAAGTGGTGCCCCACTGTGCGCTCCCTGGCGGCGGCGCTCTGGCCCGTTGTGTGAAGTTGTGCCCCACTGTGCGCTCGCTGGCGGCGGCGCTCTGGCCCGTTGTGTGAAGTTGTGCCCCTCTGTGCGCTCGCTGGCGGCGGCGCTCTGGCCCGTTGTGTGAAGTTGTGCCCCACTGTGCGCTCGCTGGCGGCGGCGCTCTGGCCCGTTGTGTGAAGTGGTGCCCCACTGTGCGCTCGCTGGCGGCGGCGCTCTGGCCCGTTGTGTGAAGTGGTGCCCCACTGTGCGCTCGCTGGCGGCGGCGCTCTGGCCCATTGTGTGAAGTTGTGCCCCACTGTGCGCTCGCTGGCGGCGGCGCTCTGGCCCGTTGTGTGAAGTGGTGCCCCACTGTGCGCTCGCTGGCGGCGGCGCTCTGGCCCGTTGTGTGAAGTGGTGCCCCACTGTGCGCTCCCTGGCGGCGGCGCTCTGGCCCGTTGTGTGAAGTTGTGCCCCACTGTGCGCTCGCTGGCGGCGGCGCTCTGGCCCGTTGTGTGAAGTGGTGCCCCACTGTGCGCTCGCTGGCGGCGGCGCTCTGGCCCGTTGTGTGAAGTTGTGCCCCACTGTGCGCTCGCTGGCGGCGGCGCTCTGGCCCGTTGTGTGAAGTTGTGCCCCACTGTGCGCACGCTGGCGGCGGCGCTCTGGCCCGTTGTGTGAAGTGGTGCCCCACTGTGCGCTCGCTGGCGGCGGCGCTCTGGCCCGTTGTGCGCGGCGTTCTCCCACCTGCAGTTCCTCAGCAGCTGGTCGCAGACGCCGACAAACTCGGTGGCGAGCTCTTCAGCCGACTTCCCCGACTGGATGCTGGTGCTGAGGTAACCCAGACTGGTTTCCAGGGCCTTGGCGGTCTGGAAGCGCGCAAGAACGGTCACAGACGCCGAAGTATGAAGGTAACCACGGTGGTCGGGTAACTCTACCCTCAACCATGCAGTTGATGCCCCCTGGTGCTTACTTTGCAGTTTGACAGCACTACAGTCAGGTTTAGACACGATGGTATTCGCCAACCACTTGGCCAATGGTGCCAGTTCCCAGGCTCTTTCTCGTCCAACATCCCCCCCGCGGCCGACGAGAGCTCGGGACGATTGTGGGAAAGACAACGCTCCATTTGGTGCTCTAAAAAGATGAAAGACAGAAGATAGCAAACAGCTATTCATGGTGCATCCCGATCTTACGGCTGGCCCCAAACAGTAATTAATACCTGGCAAAGTACAGACACGCACGCATCTGCTTCACAGCATCGGAGGCGTCACGACTGACGAAGTCGTTGGTTCGTAATTACTTCGTAATTACACGCATGTAAGCCGGACTTATCGCTCAAGTTACACGGTGAGGCCACCTACACAGGTAGGGAAGCATTACCAGCCGAGAAAATACACTGGTTAGTCAGGCTAAAAATAATTGGATCTGGGATAATTGTTTTCAAGTAGTTTAAGCCCGACAGCGATTTTCCTTCCATATTCGACATGATTTTCAAGAGCGCAGGACACCCTCTGAAAGGACCGAGATCATTCTGCCACAACGGGAGCAGTTGTTTCATACCGTTCTTTACGACAATTAATCGAATGACCTATTTTGCACTTGACGAGGGAGCACAGTCAACCGAGAAAATACTGTATGCACAAAACATATGTTTTCCCCGTAAATTTCGTGCTACGATAACAAACGTTCCATCTACAAAATGCATGGAAGTGTAGCCTTCACGGAGCCTGAGCTGAGCAGCGCTGCAGCGCGGTGTGTATTTACCATGAGCAGCATGTTAAGTGTAGCCTTCACGGAGCCTGAGCTGAGCAGCGCTCCAGCACGGTGTGTATTTACCATGAGCAGCATGTTAAGTGTAGCCTTCACGGAGCCTGAGCTGAACAGCGCTGCAGCACGGTGTGTATTTACCATGAGCAGCATGTTAAGTGTAGCCTTCACGGAGCCTGAGCTGAACAGCGCTGCAGCACGTGTGTATTTACCATGAGCAGCATGTTAAGTGTAGCCTTCACGGAGCCTGAGCTGAACAGCGCTCCAGCACGGTGTGTATTTACCATGAGCAGCATGTTAAGTGTAGCCTTCACGGAGCCTGAGCTGAACAGCGCTCCAGCACGGTGTGTATTTACCATGAGCAGCATGTTAAGTGTAGCCTTCACGGAGCCTGAGCTGAGCAGCGCTCCAGCACGGTGTGTATTTACCATGAGCAGCATGTTAAGTGTAGCCTTCACGGAGCCTGAGCTGAGCAGCGCTCCAGCACGGTGTGTATTTACCATGAGCAGCATGTTAAGTGTAGCCTTCACGGAGCCTGAGCTGAACAGCGCTGCAGCACGGTGTGTATTTACCATGAGCAGCATGTTAAGTGTAGCCTTCACGGAGCCTGAGCTGAACAGCGCTGCAGCACGGTGTGTATTTACCATGAGCAGCATGTTAAGTGTAGCCTTCACGGAGCCTGAGCTGAACAGCGCTCCAGCACGGTGTGTATTTACCATGAGCAGCATGTTAAGTGTAGCCTTCACGGAGCCTGAGCTGAACAGCGCTCCAGCACGGTGTGTATTTACCATGAGCAGCATGTTAAGTGTAGCCTTCACGGAGCCTGAGCTGAGCAGCGCTCCAGCACGGTGTGTATTTACCATGAGCAGCATGTTAAGTGTAGCCTTCACGGAGCCTGAGCTGAGCAGCGCTCCAGCACGGTGTGTATTTACCATGAGCAGCATGTTAAGTGTAGCCTTCACGGAGCCTGAGCTGAACAGCGCTGCAGTACGGTGTGTATTTACCATGAGCAGCATGTTGAGTGTAGCCTTCACGGAGCCTGAGCTGAACAGCGCTCCAGCACGGTGTGTATTTACCATGAGCAGCATGTTGAGTGTAGCCTTCACGGAGCCTGAGCTGAACAGCGCTCCAGCACGGTGTGTATTTACCATGAGCAGCATGTTAAGTGTAGCCTTCACGGAGCCTGAGCTGAGCAGCGCTCCAGCACGGTGTGTATTTACCATGAGCAGCATGTTAAGTGTAGCCTTCACGGAGCCTGAGCTGAGCAGCGCTGCAGCGCGGTGTGTATTTACCATGAGCAGCATGTTAAGTGTAGCCTTCACGGAGCCTGAGCTGAACAGCGCTCCAGCACGGTGTGTATTTACCATGAGCAGCATGTTAAGTGTAGCCTTCACGGAGCCTGAGCTGAGCAGCGCTGCAGCACGGTGTGTATTTACCATGAGCAGCATGTTAAGTGTAGCCTTCACGGAGCCTGAGCTGAACGGCGCTGCAGCACGGTGTGTATTTACCATGAGCAGCATGTTAAGTGTAGCCTTCACGGAGCCTGAGCTGAACAGCGCTCCAGCGCGGTGTGTATTTACCATGAGCAGCATGTTAAGTGTAGCCTTCACGGAGCCTGAGCTGAACAGCGCTCCAGCACGGTGTGTATTTACCATGAGCAGCATGTTAAGTGTAGCCTTCACGGAGCCTGAGCTGAACAGCGCTGCAGCACGGTGTGTATTTACCATGAGCAGCATGTTAAGTGTAGCCTTCACGGAGCCTGAGCTGAACAGCGCTCCAGCACGGTGTGTATTTACCATGAGCAGCATGTTAAGTGTAGCCTTCACGGAGCCTGAGCTGAACAGCGCTCCAGCACGGTGTGTATTTACCATGAGCAGCATGTTAAGTGTAGCCTTCACGGAGCCTGAGCTGAGCAGCGCTGCAGCACGGTGTGTATTTACCATGAGCAGCATGTTAAGTGTAGCCTTCACGGAGCCTGAGCTGAACAGCGCTCCAGCACGGTGTGTATTTACCATGAGCAGCATGTTAAGTGTAGCCTTCACGGAGCCTGAGCTGAACAGCGCTCCAGCACGGTGTGTATTTACCATGAGCAGCATGTTAAGTGTAGCCTTCACGGAGCCTGAGCTGAACAGCGCTCCAGCACGGTGTGTATTTACCATGAGCAGCATGTTAAGTGTAGCCTTCACGGAGCCTGAGCTGAACAGCGCTGCAGCACGGTGTGTATTTACCATGGGCAGCATGTTAAGTGTAGCCTTCACGGAGCCTGAGCTGAACAGCGCTCCAGCACGGTGTGTATTTACCATGAGCAGCATGTTAAGTGTAGCCTTCACGGAGCCTGAGCTGAACAGCGCTGCAGCGCGGTGTGTATTTACCATGAGCAGCATGTTAAGTGTAGCCTTCACGGAGCCTGAGCTGAACAGCGCTCCAGCACGGTGTGTATTTACCATGAGCAGCATGTTAAGTGTAGCCTTCACGGAGCCTGAGCTGAACAGCGCTCCAGCACGGTGTGTATTTACCATGAGCAGCATGTTAGGTGTAGCCTTCACGGAGCCTGAGCTGAACAGCGCTCCAGCACGGTGTGTATTTACCATGAGCAGCATGTTGAGTGTAGCCTTCACGGAGCCTGAGCTGAACAGCGCTGCAGCACGGTGTGTATTTACCATGAGCAGCATGTTAAGTGTAGCCTTCACGGAGCCTGAGCTGAACAGCGCTCCAGCACGGTGTGTATTTACCATGAGCAGCATGTTAAGTGTAGCCTTCACGGGCCTGAGCTGAACAGCGCTCAGCGCGGTGTGTATTTACCATGAGCAGCATGTTAAGTGTAGCCTTCACGGAGCCTGAGCTGAACAGCGCTCCAGCACGGTGTGTATTTACCATGAGCAGCATGTTAAGTGTAGCCTTCACGGAGCCTGAGCTGAACAGCGCTCCAGCACGGTGTGTATTTACCATGAGCAGCATGTTAAGTGTAGCCTTCACGGGCCTGAGCTGAACAGCGCTCCAGCACGGTGTGTATTTACCATGAGCAGCATGTTGAGTGTAGCCTTCACGGGCCTGAGCTGAACAGCGCTCCAGCACGGTGTGTATTTACCATGAGCAGCATGTTAAGTGTAGCCTTCACGGAGCCTGAGCTGAACAGCGCTCCAGCACGGTGTGTATTTACCATGAGCAGCATGTTAAGTGTAGCCTTCACGGAGCCTGAGCTGAACAGCGCTGCAGCACGGTGTGTATTTACCATGAGCAGCATGTTAAGTGTAGCCTTCACGGAGCCTGAGCTGAACAGCGCTCCAGCACGGTGTGTATTTACCATGAGCAGCATGTTAAGTGTAGCCTTCACGGAGCCTGAGCTGAACAGCGCTCCAGCACGGTGTGTATTTACAATGAGCAGCATGTTAAGTGTAGCCTTCACGGAGCCTGAGCTGAACAGCGCTCCAGCACGGTGTGTATTTACCATGAGCAGCATGTTAAGTGTAGCCTTCACGGAGCCTGAGCTGAACAGCGCTCCAGCACGGTGTGTATTTACCATGAGCAGCATGTTAAGTGTAGCCTTCACGGAGCCTGAGCTGAACAGCGCTCCAGCACGGTGTGTATTTACCATGAGCAGCATGTTAAGTGTAGCCTTCACGGAGCCTGAGCTGAGCAGCGCTGCAGCACGGTGTGTATTTACCATGAGCAGCATGTTAAGTGTAGCCTTCACGGAGCCTGAGCTGAGCAGCGCTCCAGCACGGTGTGTATTTACCATGAGCAGCATGTTGAGTGTAGCCTTCACGGAGCCTGAGCTGAACAGCGCTCCAGCACGGTGTGTATTTACCATGAGCAGCATGTTGAGTGTAGCCTTCACGGAGCCTGAGCTGAACAGCGCTCCAGCACGGTGTGTATTTACCATGAGCAGCATGTTGAGTGTAGCCTTCACGGAGCCTGAGCTGAACAGCGCTCCAGCACGGTGTGTATTTACCATGAGCAGCATGTTAAGTGTAGCCTTCACGGAGCCTGAGCTGAGCAGCGCTCCAGCACGGTGTGTATTTACCATGAGCAGCATGTTAAGTGTAGCCTTCACGGAGCCTGAGCTGAGCAGCGCTCCAGCACGGTGTGTATTTACCATGAGCAGCATGTTAAGTGTAGCCTTCACGGAGCCTGAGCTGAACAGCGCTGCAGCACGGTGTGTATTTACCATGAGCAGCATGTTAAGTGTAGCCTTCACGGAGCCTGAGCTGAACAGCGCTGCAGCACGGTGTGTATTTACCATGGGCAGCATGTTAAGTGTAGCCTTCACGGAGCCTGAGCTGAGCAGCGCTCCAGCACGGTGTGTATTTACCATGAGCAGCATGTTGAGCGTGTGCAGCCGGTGGGAGATATCCTCCCACTGGCAATGCACCGTCACGCACGGCTTGGCGCCCTTCCACGGCAGAAAGTAGTACCTGAAACCGACAACAGATGGTGCTGATCGATCCAACGTCCGCTCAAGGAAACCGGGGAAATATGTGGCAGATATCTGGTACGCAAGGCATAGGCAGATACAGGGACAAGGGGGAATTTCCCCGAATCGACCCTCGGCGCCCCTGAAATGTCACTCCCCAGGACGCAAGTATCGGCGCCCCTACGACAGGGTTTGACGCCCAACTGATGTATTTGTCGTCCAAATTTGGCGCCCCTGGTTCGGCTGACACCCCCGGCCATGCACCACCCCCACCCCATCGACAATCCCGGCACCACCAACAAAAAGAAGGTTAAACGCAAGGAAAAGTGCCCAAACAGATCAGAAGCTGCAGAACTGCAGCAACAATCACAGCATGTGATGTTTTCAGCACTCTATTCAGTATGATGTTTTATATATTTGTTCAGGGCCGCACGGGGCATCCAGGGACTAGCCACACAATGGCACCTGATTTCAAGGAAGAGAGCGCTGAGAGTACACTGCAGACGATGGAGCAGACTTTTGACTGCGGACTGACCCACTTCCCCACCCCCAAGGTCCAAGTGGGTCGAACAAGGGGATTCAGAGCGCACCAGATCAATCGGCAGAGACGTGCTCGGCACCAGAGGCAGGATCCAGGTCCACTGGAACCATTCAACATACTGCTGCGACGTGGGCCCGCCCAACATCCCTCAACTCACTCTAAAATCAATCAACGTAGTATGTAAAAATGGGTGACACTTGGGGTTGGCTGAAGCCCCACATTCGACTCATAGCATATCGACGGCGAATAGTCCAATTCTCTCTCACGCCCAACCCGCGAGCCCCGTTAGAAGTGCTGATTTGCAACTCACCTGCAGCCATCATAGACGGCGTTTGTGGGTTGGGTGGTGGACGGACTCGGCATCACTGAATCCTCGAACTTGTTGCCGAAGTTTCCCATCGACACCTCAAACTCCACTGGTTTGTCGATCTGAAGCCACCGCACATTTGTGATTATCGTTGGAAGATGTATTATTGATCTTGCATTTATACGTAGCCGAACAGTTTTCTTCCAGGCATTGATTTCTCCACATTTCTAGTTGTCTACCATCGACGTCTTCATCTACGTCTGCCGCTCATTGACAATAGGCAAGCTGACCGTGATGCTTATTCGAGTGCCGAGTAACTTCAATCACAAATGGAAGGTGAAGTCGGTACAGTGGACTAATGACAGGGGGATCTAGCAATCCTTTCCTCGCAGGGGAATGCCGGCGTGTTGTTGTCTGTGCCTTACCTCGGACACCATTGTGGCGTCCTCGAAGGCGCAGTGCACCAGGTACTTCCTCCGGCGCAGGAACGACTGCCAGACACAGCAAACAATGTCACACCCGCCACTTCACACTCAGGACTTCCACTCACTGCGAACACGTCCTCCGCTATACTCGGCAACCAAACTGCGGGCACTTGCTTTAACGCGCAAGTACGACTGTTTAGGAAGCAATGTATTCTTCCACCATATTAATCGCCAATCAGCATCTTACTCGGCGCAAAGGCCAGCACAAAGAAAATATATGCAAAGACCTATATATCGGAAACAACTCAACACCAAAAAGAGCCATCTGACGGGGAATCGTGCAGACCACTGTGCACACTCACGTCGATTTTGAGGCCCTCCTCGAAGGGGATGGGCTCGGACGCGATGACGGGAAACTGGCCGACGGTGGTGCGGAGCGCCATCAGGACCCGGCCCCTGAAAGCACAGCCCTCACCCTCGCCTGCCGACAGCCGGGGGGTGCCCCACTACACCTCAGAACCAGGTAAGCAGGGTAATGGGGACCGATCAGCTGTTCAAAACACACCTCAGAACCAGGTAAATAGGGTGCTGGGGACCCCTCGACTGTTCAAAACACACCTCAGAACCAGGTAGGCAGGGTAATGGGGACCGATCAACTGTACAAAACACATCTCAGAACCAGGTCAGCAGGGTAATGGGCAACGACCAACTGTACAAAACACACCTCAGAACCAGGTAAGCAGGGTGCTGGGGAACAATCAACTGTACAAAACACACCTCAGAACCAGGTCAGCAGGGTAATGGGGACCGATCAACTGTACAAAACACACCTCAGAACCAGGTAAGCAGGGTAATGGGGACCGATAACTGTACAAAACACACCTCAGAACCAGGTAAGCAGGGTGCTGGGGAACAATCAACTGTACAAAACACACCTCAGTACCAGGTCAGCAGGGTAATGGGGACCGATCAAATGTACAAAATACACCTCAGAACCAGGTAAGCAGGGTAATGGGGACCGATCAACTGTACAAAACACACCTCAGAACCAGGTAAGCAGGGTAATGGGGACCGATAACTGTACAAAACACACCTCAGAACCAGGTAAACAGGGCGCTGGGGACCGATCAACTGTACAAAACACACCTCAGAACCAGGTAAGCAGGGTAATGCGGACCCCTCGACTGTTCAAAACACACCTCAGAACCAGGTAAGCAGGGTAAAGGGGACCGATCAAATGTACAAAACACACCTCAGAACCAGGTAAGCAGGGTGCTGGGGAACAATCAACTGTACAAAACACGCCTCAGACCCAGGTAAACAGGGCGCTGGGGACTGATCAACTGTATAAAACACACCTCAGAACCAGATCAGCAGGGTGCTGGGGACCGATCAACTGTACAAAACACACCTCAGAACCAGGTCAGCAGGGTAATGGGGACCGATCAACTGTACAAAACACACCTCAGAACCAGGTAAGCAGGGTAATGGGGACCGATCAAATGTACAAAACACACCTCAGAACCAGGTCAGCAGGGTAATGGGGACCGATAACTGTACAAAACACACCTCAGAACCAGGTAAGCAGGGTAATGGGGACCCCTCGACTGTTCAAAACACACCTCAGAACCAGGTAAGCAGGGTAAAGGGGACCGATCAAATGTACAAAACACACCTCAGAACCAGGTAAGCAGGGTGCTGGGGAACAATCAACTGTACAAAACACGCCTCAGAACCAGGTCAGCAGGGTAATGGGGACCGATCAACTGTACAAAACACACCTCAGAACCAGGTAAGCAGGGTAATGGGGACCCCTCGACTGTTCAAAACACACCTCAGAACCAGGTCAGCAGGGTGGTGGGGACCGATCAACTGTTCAAAACACACCTCAGAACCAGGGTGGTGGGGACCGATCAACTGTTCAAAACACACCTCAGAACCAGGGTGGTGGGGACCGATCGATTGTTTTAAACTACCGGCTGGTGAAGATTCGCTCTCTCCGAGGTGAAGGAATGTTGAAGAGTTTACAGACAGACATGGTAGGTGGAATATAGCACAGCTGTGGGGCTGGGATGGTATTATGTGGGATATAGCACAGCTGTGGGGCTGGGATGGTCTTATGTGGGATATAGCACAGCTGTGGGGCTTGGATGGTCTTATGTGGGATATAGCACAGCTGTGGGGCTGGGATGGTATTATGTGGGATATAGCACAGCTGTGGGGCTGGGATGGTCTTATGTGGGATATAGCACAGCTGTGGGGCTTGGATGGTCTTATGTGGGATATAGCACAGCTGTGGGGCTGGGATGGTCTTATGTGGAATATAGCACGGGTGTGGGGCTGGGATGGTCTTATGTGGAATATAGCACAGCTGTGGGGCTGGGATGGTCTTATGTGGAATACAGCACAGCTGTGGGGCTTGGATGGTCTTATGTGGAATATAGCACAGCTGTGGGGCTGAGGTGGTCTTATGTGGAATATAGCACAGGTGTGGGGTTTGGATGGTCTTATGTGGGATATAGCACAGCTGTGGGGCTGGGATGGTCTTATGTGGAATATAGCACAGGTGTGGGGCTGGGATGGTCTTATGTGGGATATAGCACAGCTGTGGGGCTTGGATGGTCTTATGTGGGATATAGCACAGCTGTGGGGCTGGGATGGTATTATGTGGGATATAGCACAGCTGTGGGGCTGGGATGGTCTTATGTGGGATATAGCACAGCTGTGGGGCTTGGATGGTCTTATGTGGGATATAGCACAGCTGTGGGGCTGGGATGGTCTTATGTGGAATATAGCACGGGTGTGGGGCTGGGATGGTCTTATGTGGAATATAGCACAGCTGTGGGGCTGGGATGGTCTTATGTGGAATACAGCACAGCTGTGGGGCTTGGATGGTCTTATGTGGAATATAGCACAGCTGTGGGGCTGAGGTGGTCTTATGTGGAATATAGCACAGGTGTGGGGTTTGGATGGTCTTATGTGGGATATAGCACAGCTGTGGGGCTGGGATGGTCTTATGTGGAATATAGCACAGGTGTGGGGCTGGGATGGTCTTATGTGGGATATAGCACAGCTGTGGGGCTTGGATGGTCTTATGTGGGATATAGCACAGCTGTGGGGCTGGGATGGTATTATGTGGGATATAGCACAGCTGTGGGGCTGGGATGGTCTTATGTGGGATATAGCACAGCTGTGGGGCTTGGATGGTCTTATGTGGGATATAGCACAGCTGTGGGGCTGGGATGGTCTTATGTGGAATATAGCACGGGTGTGGGGCTGGGATGGTCTTATGTGGAATATAGCACAGCTGTGGGGCTGGGATGGTCTTATGTGGGATATAGCACAGCTGTGGGGCTTGGATGGTCTTATGTGGGATATAGCACAGCTGTGGGGCTGGGATGGTATTATGTGGGATATAGCACAGCTGTGGGGCTGGGATGGTCTTATGTGGGATATAGCACAGCTGTGGGGCTTGGATGGTCTTATGTGGGATATAGCACAGCTGTGGGGCTGGGATGGTCTTATGTGGAATATAGCACGGGTGTGGGGCTGGGATGGTCTTATGTGGAATATAGCACAGCTGTGGGGCTGGGATGGTCTTATGTGGAATACAGCACAGCTGTGGGGCTTGGATGGTCTTATGTGGAATATAGCACAGCTGTGGGGCTGAGGTGGTCTTATGTGGAATATAGCACAGGTGTGGGGTTTGGATGGTCTTATGTGGGATATAGCACAGCTGTGGGGCTGGGATGGTCTTATGTGGAATATAGCACAGGTGTGGGGCTGGGATGGTCTTATGTGGAATATGGCACAGGTGTGGGGCTGGGATGGTCTTATGTGGGATATAGCACAGCTGTGGGGCTGGGATGGTCTTATGTGGAATATAGCACAGGTGTGGGGCTGGGATGGTATTATGTGGGATATAGCACAGCTGTGGGGCTGGGATGGTCTTATGTGGAATATGGCACAGGTGTGGGGCTGGGATGGTCTTATGTGAAATATGGCACAGGTGTGGGGCTGGGATGGTCTTATGTGGAATACAGCACAGCTTGGGGGCTGGGGTAGTCTTAGGTGGAACATAGCACAGGTGTGGGGCTGGGATGGTCTTAGGTGGAATAAAAGCACAGGTGTGGGGCTGGGATGGTCTTATGTGGAATATAGCACAGGTGTGGGGCTTGGATGGTCTTATGTGGAATATAGCACAGCTGTGGGGCTTGGATGGTCTTATGTGAAATATGGCACAGGTGTGGGGCTGGGATGGTCTTATGTGGAATATAGCACAGCTGTGGGGCTGGGATGGTCTTAGGTGGAATATAGCACAGCTGTGGGGCTGGGATGGTCTTATGTGGAATACAGCACAGCTGTGGGGCTGGGATGGTCTTAGGTGGAATATCTGCACAGCTGTGGGGCTGGGATGGTCTTATGTGAGATATAGCACAGCTGTGGGGCTTGGATGGTCTTATGCGGAATATAGCACAGCTGTGGGGCTTGGATGGTCTTATGTGAAATATGGCACAGCTGTGGGGCTTGGATGGTCTTATGTGAAATATGGCACAGGTGTGGGGCTGGGATGGTCTTAGGTGGAATATAGCACAGCTGTGGGGCTTGGATGGTCTTATGTGGAATATAGCACAGCTGTGGGGCTTGGATGGTCTTATGTGAAATATGGCACAGGTGTGGGGCTGGGATGGTCTTATGTGGAATATAGCACAGCTGTGGGGCTTGGATGGTCTTATGTGAAATATGGCACAGGTGTGGGGCTGGGATGGTCTTATGTGGAATATAGCACAGCTGTGGGGCTTGGATGGTCTTATGTGGAATATAGCACAGCTGTGGGGCTGGGATGGTCTTAGGTGGAATACAGCACAGCTGTGGGGCTGTGTGTTAGTTCGAATAGCCGTATATTCTCCATAGCCGACGAGCCCCGCGTGTCCTCCGGACACACACTGCCCCCCGAGCCTGCACCTCGCAGCACGGCCGCGCCACGCCTCAGCCGCGGTGTCGCAGGTGCGATCCCAGTCACTCGACTGGGGTGGGTAACACCACCACATCTCCCCCTCCGCATTCATAACGCACACGGTTTACATTTCCTCAATCAGTCGTCGGGGAGGGCGCCGCACTCTGGCCGAGCGGCGCAAGGTACTAGGAACGTCGCCACCGGCGGGGAATGGAGTGCCACTGAATGTCCCGGATGTTAGTCCGGCTCCTGGTGTACCATTGTGCACTCTAAGGTGGCACCGGTTCCTCTCCACCTCGCCTCCGTCGTCATACCGTATCCGATAACGCCGGTATGGGCAGACTAGAGTCACCACCCCACACCTGTCCCACCGTCGGGTTCGGGCGTCCTGGACACGGACCCGCGTGCCCACAGCGAATGCAGGCAGGTCCCGAGCGCGCACATCATACCGCTCCCTCACTTGCTGACGCTGTCTCCTGCAGGCCTCCTCATTGATGTGACAGGACTCGGCACGGTGATAGCTCAATGAATGGGCTGGTAGGCTGTCCCGCAGCGATCGGCCGTACACGATCTCGGCGGGGGACCGTCCGCTGCTGCCTGGAGTGTTGCGGTGTTGGAGTATGCCTCTGGTCCACTCCTCCTCATCCAGCTTTCCCCTGTGGAAGTCCCAGCACCGTCTTAGCAGTCTCTTTGCAGCTTTAACCCCCGATTCAGCACGACTATTAGACTGATGGTAGTGGGGTGAGGACGTGCAGTGTTTAATGCCCCATTTCTTCAAAAACGCTTGAAATTGGTGAGATGTAAACTGCGTTCCTCCATCAGTCCAGACTACTTCAGGTATGCCGACCTGGCAGAAAATCCCCAGCATGGCTCTTATCACACTGTCGGTGTTAGCTCGCGGGCCCACGCAATCTATGAACCGCCACCCGGAATACCCGTCCACAACAATCAGGTACTTGCCTCCGGCGTGGTCGGCGAAGTCCATATCCAGGAACTGGAAAGGGCGGCTGGCCAGCTCATGCTCGGTGAGTGTTTCCCTCTGCTGTGTTGGCAGCTCACTTTGACAGCGTTCGCATTGTTTGACAGTGTTTTCAATGTCGGTGTCCATCCCCGGCCAGTAGACCACCTGTCGAGCGCGTGACTTTGTCCTCTCTTTCCCGAGGTGCCCTGCATGTAGTGACGTGGGTGTGGTGCGGCGAAGCGAAGAGGGTACTACGACGCGACACCCGCAGAGTATTATCCCGCTGTCTACTGATAATCTCTCGTGCACCGGCCAGTACTTCTTCAGTGGTTCTACAACATCAGATTTTTGGTTTGGAAACCCCTTTCCGATGACTTCTATAAGGAGTTGCGCTTCCGGGTCTGACTCCACGGCGCGGCGCACCTCGTCGAGATGGAGGTCTGTCTGATGTGCCTGCAGCTCAGCTGTGGCAATCGTGCACAGGCTTGGGCTGGCAGGGTCCTCGCCGCATTCATCCCCCGTTTCCGCGTCTTGTGTGGGGTTCCTCGACAGAGCGTCTGCCGCCTTGTGTTGAGATCCGGGTACCCAGACCGCGGTGAAACTCCCGACTTCGCCCATTTTCATCTTCAGGCGCTGCAGTCTGGGATTTTCGATCCCATCCAGTGTTTTGCTGTTGATGATTGGTATCAGCGGCTTGTGGTCGGTGATAACCTGATATGTCGGCAGCCCAGATAGGAAGAGGCGACACTTCTTGATAGCCCATGCCACAGCCGTAGCTTCAAGTTCTATGGTGGCGTACCGTGTCTCAGCGGGCGTCAGGAATCGGGATCCAGCCTGTATAACACGCCACGTGCCGTCACGCTGGGCCTGACTCAGGACAAAGCCGAGTCCCTGCAGGCGGCTGGCATCAGTCGAGAGTGATGTTGGTCGGCTAGGATCGAAGAATGCCAGGGCAGGTACGGACGTCAGCGCCGTTTTAGCAGCCTCAAACGCTCGCTGGTGTTCTTCCTCCCATCGGAACTCGTTTTTTGAGCTCAGCAGCGGTCGCAGTGCTGACAGCAGTTCGGACACCTCTTCCATGAAGGAGGCCACTTGGTTTACCAGGCCGAAGAAACTCCGGAGGTCCGTTATGTTATGGGGAGTCGGGAACTCAGAGATGGCTCTGGTCAGCTGTGGGTCTGGGTGGTATCCGTCCTGGGATACGATGAAGCCGGCGAATCTCACTGACCTCTGGGCCAGCTGGAGCTTCGCCAAGTTGAGAGAGATTCCCTTCTCTTGGCACCGGGTGAGAAATGCCCTGACGTCGAGGATGTGATCTTCCAAAGTCCTACTGAAGATTATGACGTCATCGACGACTTTTCGATACCCATTCAAGCCTTTGAAAGCTTCATCGAGGCATCGGTTGTAGTGTTCGGAGATAGATGTGACCCCGTACGGTGCGCGTAAGTAGGCGTACCTGCCGAATGGCGTCGTGAACGTAGTCAAAAGCTGGCTTTGCTTTTTCAAGGTACACTGATGGTAGCCTTTGAGGGCGTCGAATACCGTAAACCAGCCGGCTTGTTACGTCGTGATGGATGCGACTTCTTCTGCAGGCGTCGGGGACTGGTATGTTTCGCGGCGCACGTATTTGTTCAAGTGCGACAGGTCAACGCAGAGCCGAACTCCGTTGCCGCCTTTCTTCGGTGCGACTACAATTGGTGCACACCACTCCGTCGGAGTTGTCACTGGAGTGATAATGTTCTCTGATTGGAGCTTTTCCAACTCTTCTCTGAGGGGTTCTCGCTGTGATAACGGGACACGCCGGGGAGTGGTAGCGCAGAACGGCACAGCATCGTCACGGATATGAATTTCAAATTCCTCTCCAGGCATAGCGCGAATTCTGCCGTCGAAAACTGTCGGGAATTCCCTCGTAACATCTGGGAATCCGGGGGTGCCGCCGGCGCCGGAATCGGCGGTGCCACTTCTGTTTCCGGCGGTAATGAACCTTGGTCGGGCCCACTCGGCCTGCGCGCTGCTGCCCCGGGAGTGTTGGCAGGCGGCGGGTTCTTGATACTGCCGATAGATGTCGGTCTAGTCGCACATGCCGGTGGAACATGGGTAGCATGGACGATAGGTGGCGCTGCGGTTCCACCGTCACGTATAGATGGTGCTGACTCTGCCGGAGTACCGGTCCTGGTCCGGAGGGACGGTAGCAGCACAGATGCATTCTCAGATGAGTTGTGGCTGATTTGTTCTGGATACCTCTGCGGGATGATTCGAAGCTTCCTGGCAGCTCTCCACGATAAAAGCAGGGCACTGACGTCGGGAAGGATGTGTATTCTTTCTTCCATTGTTGTTTCTCCTAGGGTTAATGACGCTGGCAGAATTCCGATGGATGTTATAGTTTCCCCGTTTGCGGCTCGTGGGTGCTGCTCTGCAGGCAATAAGTTCTCTGGGTATTCTCCCAGCTTGTCCAGCAGTGTAGTGCCAGCGACACTGATGTCGGCCCCAGTATCCGGTAGAGCCTCGACCGTAGCAGTTAGGTGGGCTTCTACCACTAGTGCTACCCTAGGGGCGCTCTCAACTGACGTCGACGCGATTATGGCTGAGGCGTTGGGTCTTCGGGTATACCTGCTGTCTCTTCCTCCTTCTGGTGAGTGGAAGTGGACTTGATGGCCTGGTGGACGGTACTGGTCCGGCGGTGGCGACTGGTACCTAGCCCTACCCGGTGACTGGTATCTGGTGCGTGCAGGCGACTGGTACCATGCGCGTCGAGGAGACGGCGTGCGCCGTCCCGAACTGTTCGATCCACCGGTACGTATACCGGTCCTGTGTCTGCAGACGACAGAGAAGTGATTAAGCTGCTGACATGTGCGGCAGCGCTGTCCTCTGGCAGGGCACTGCTGTTCACGCTGGTGCCGCCACCGGCCGCATGCAGTGCAGTGCGGGCTGCTCTGGTCTCGGCTACGTTCCCGGCCGCGCAGCTGAAACGCTGACGCCTGCGCCGGTACGGATGACCGCAGTTCCTGCGCGTCTCTGGTAGCCGCCTCCTGGGCCCTGCAAACAGTGATGGCCTGTGCCAGAGACAAGTCGGGGATAGCGAGAAGACTTTTGATGGTCTCTGCAGACCTCAGACCCATCACAACGCGGTCCCTGATAAGTGAATCATTGCAGTTGGCGCAGAATTTGCAACTACGAGATAATTCACGCAGGGACGTGAGATAATCATCAAAGGGCTCCCCTTCAGATTGAACTCTTTCGTTGAACCTTTTACGTTCGATCACTTCATTCACTTGCCCGACAGCGAAGCGTTCGATGGCAGCAAGTACTGCATCCGGGTCGGTGCGGTCTGACTCCGTGATGTCGAAATTCCTCAGGACGCGCCGGCTCTCGGCTGTCATCACGTTTTTTAAATCTGCCAGTTGGATGTTAGGGGCTGCGTGGTCTAGACCGGTGAGAAGGACATAATCATCCCAGCTCTCTTTCCACACTTGGAAACGCTCACCCCTATCACGTGATAGATCAAGACTATCGGGTGCTCGAATTCGGCCCGACCACGGCACCGGAGCACTGCGCACTGTGTCCACCGCATCCTCCTGCTCACCCTGTCTCGCTCTCGGCATTTTCACTAAACGTTCTCTTCACTGTTCTTCACTCATTCGAACACTCAGTCCTCACGTTTTACAACTGCCGGCTGCGCCATGTGTTAGTTCGAATAGCCGTATATTCTCCATAGCCGACGAGCCCCGCGTGTCCTCCGGACACACACTGCCGCCCGAGCCTGCACCTCGCAGCACGGCCGCGCCACGCCTCAGGCGCGGTGTCGCAGGGGGCGATCCCAGTCACTCGACTGGGGTGGGTAACACCACCACAGGCTGGGATGGTCTTATGTGGGATATAGCACAGCTGTGGGGCTGGGATGGTCTTATGTGGAATATAGCACAGCTTTTTTGTTGTATGTTGTGTTGTCCCCCTGGGTTCTCACGGAGGACCATAGCCCAGAGGCTCCCTGAAGCGAAGGTAGCCCCTGGACAAGGCGGCCACCAGGCCGTCGTCCCGCAGCTGCTCAGGGCCGATGTTGATGTTGCCTCCCAGGCGCAGGCGGGTGCCGGCGAGAGACGGGCATCGGAGGAGCACGTGCTCAGGCGTGTCCGCCTCCTCCCTGCAGACGGCGCAGAGCGCCGCCGGGCACCGCTTGTCGGGGCACTGCGCACAGCCCGGCGAGGGGTGCTTGCCGATCCGCTGCAGGTACTGGATGGATCTGCTCCAGTGACCAGCTCTCAGCTGGTGCACATCCACGGCTGCGTTGCGGTCCTCGCCGGGTATGGGGGGCGGCAGTCGACCCCCCATGATTCTTTTGAAGAGGCCGTCCGGCCAGCCTTCCCTCCACTCCTCGCTGACCGCGCGTGCGACGGTCCTTGTCAGGGTCCTGGCGTCCACTAGGACGGAGCTCCGTGGCAGGCCAGAGGCCTCCCTGGCCAAGGCGTCCGCCCTCTCGTTACCCGGCAGGCCGCAGTGGGCCGGGACCCACTGCAGGTGGACAGCCTGCGGGCGGTTCGCTATTCCGGTGATAATCTCCCATATGGCCGCTCCCAGTGGTGACGTCTGGGCCGCGGCGCCGCCCGCGAGCATGGTGAGGGCGGCTTGGGAGTCCGTACAAGCTACGACCGGGGCCGTTGCCGGTTCACCATCCAGGCGTCTGAAATCGAGAAGCGCCGCTCGCAGTGCCACCAACTCCGCTCGGGTGCTGGAGCACAGCGCACCAGCCGGTGCCCGCACCTCTCTAATCTGCCCGGATGGAAGGGCGATGTGGGCGCCTCCACCGCCGAGCGACGTGCCCGCGGCGGCGGACCCATCGGTCCAGATCCAGGTGGCCCGGGTCGGTAGGTTTGCCAGGTATCGTTCGGCAGTGGTCCGTCTGACTGGGTCAGGGGCTGAGCGGTGGCCCCCAGTCCCACGTCCAGGTCGAATTTGACAGGACCCCGAGTCAGCCATGGTGGGGCGGTGACCGCCAACCGTTCCTCCACCGCGATGTCCGCTAGGCCGGCCTTGTTGAGGACCTCGAGTCCCAGCTCTCGCCAGCCCGTTGTCGAGTCGAGGCGTCTTGGGGCTGTCGACTCGACCGCTGCTCGGAGTGGGTCGTCCGCTGGGAACGACCTCGCTCGGCAAACCATACGGGCGGCCAGGACGCGGCGACGGGAGTGAGCCGGAGGTAGGCCCGCTTCTGCCGTGAGTGGTGCCACAGGGGTCGACTGTGGGCACCCGGTTACCACCCTGGCTGCGGCGCGGAGCTCTCTGTCAATCAGCTCGACGTGTGGGGGTGACGCGGCGGGCATCCATGCGCCGGCAGCGAACTCCAGGGCGCCACGCACGTAGCCGTTTGCCACGGCCCTGAGCTGCCGCTCGCGTAGCCCCCACGAGCGCGCGGGGAGCAGACGCAGCTTGGGGCTGGGATGGTCTTATGTGGGATATAGCACAGCTGTGGGGCTGGGGTGGTCTTAGGTGGAATATAGCACGGGTGTGGGGCTGGGATGGTCTTATGTGGAATATAGCACAGGTGTGGGGCTGGGGTGGTCTTAGGTGGAATATAGCACGGCTGTGGGGCTGGGATGGTCTTATGTGGGAATATAGCACAGCTGTGGGGCTGAGGTGGTCTTAGGTGGAATATAGCACGGGTGTGGGGCTGGGGTGGTCTATGTGGAATATAGCACAGGTGTGGGGCTGGGATGGTCTTATGTGGAATATAGCACAGCTGTGGGGCTGGGGTGGTCTTATGTGGAATATAGCACAGGTGTGGGGCTGAAATGGTCTTATGTGGAATATAGCACAGCTGTGGGGCTGGGATGGTCTTATGTGGGATATAGCACAGCTGTGGGGCTGGGGTGGTCTTATGTGGAATATAGCACAGCTGTGGGGCTGGGGTGGTCTTATGTGGGATATAGCACAGGTGTGGGGCTGGGATGGTCTTAGGTGGAATATAGCACAGGTGTGGGGCTGGGGTGGTCTTATGTGGAATATAGCACAGGTGTGGGGCTTGGATAGTCTTATGTGGAATATAGCACGGGTGTGAGGCTGGGGTGGTCTTATGTGGAATATAGCACAGGTGTGGGGCTGGGATGGTCTTATGTGGAATATAGCACAGCTGTGGGGCTGGGATGGTCTTATTTGGAATATAGCACAGGTGTGGGGCTGAAATGGTATTATGTGGAATATAGCACAGCTGTGGGGCTGGGATGGTCTTATGTGGGATATAGCACAGCTGTGGGAATGGGGTGGTCTTAGGTGGAATATAGCACAGCTGTGGGGCTGGGATGGTCTTATGTGGGATATAGCGCTGTGGGACTGGGGTGGTCTTAGGTGGAATATAGCACAGGTGTGGGGCTGGAATGGTCTTATGTGGAATATAGCCTGTGGGGCTGGGGTGGTCTTAGGTGGAATATAGCACGGGTGTGGGGCTGGGGTGGTCTTATGTGGAATATAGCACAGGTGTGGGGCTGGGATGGTCTTATGTGGAATATAGCACAGCTGTGGGGCTGGGATGGTCTTATGTGGAATATAGCACAGTTGTGGGGGTGAGATGGTCTTATGTGGAATATAGCACAGGTGTGGGGCTGAGGTGGTCTTATGTGGAATATAGCACGGGTGTGGGGCTGGGATGGTCTTAGGTGGAATATAGCACAGCTGTGGGGCTGGGATAGTCTTAGGTGGAATATAGCACAGTTGTGGGGCTGAGGTGGTCTTATGTGGAATATAGCACAGCTGTGGGGCTGGGATGGTCTTAGGTGGAATATAGCACAGTTGTGGGGCTGAGATGGTCTTATGTGGAATATAGCACAGGTGTGGGGCTGAGGTGGTCTTATGTGGGATATAGCACAGCTGTGGGGCTGAGGTGGTCTTATGTGGAATATAGCACAGTTGTGGGGCTCAGATGGTCTTATGTGGAATATAGCACAGGTGTGGGGCTGAGATGGTCTTATGTGGAATATAGCACAGCTGTGGGGCTGGGATGGTCTTATGTGGAATATAGCACAGGTGTGGGGCTGGGATGATCTTATTTGGGATATAGCACAGCTGTGGGGCTGGGGTGGTCTTAGGTGGAATATAGCACAGGCTGTGGGGCTGGGATGGTCTTATGTGGGATATATCCTGGGCTGGGGTGGTCTTAGGTGGAATATAGCACAGGTGTGGGGCTGGAATGGTCTTATGTGGAATATAGCACAGGTGTGGGGCTGGGGTGGTCTTATGTGGAATATAGCACGGGTGTGGGGCTGGGATGGTCTTATGTGGAATATAGCACAGTTGTGGGGTGAGATGGTCTTATGTGGAATATAGCACTGTTGTGGGGCTGGGGTGGTCTTATGTGGAATATAGCACAGTTGTGCGGGTGAGATGGTCTTATGTGGAATATAGCACTGTTGTGGGGCTGGGGTGGTCTTATGTGGAATATAGCACTGTTGTGGGGGTGAGATGGTCTTATGTGGAATATAGCACTGTTGTGGGGCTGGGATGGTCTTATGTGGAACATAGCACAGCTGTGGGGCTGGGGTAGTCTTAGGTGGAATATAGCACAGCTTGGGGGCTGGGGTAGTCTTAGCACGGAGTAGAGGTAGGATGGTCTACTGGAGAGATCATGGAGCGCTGAACTGAAGGGGACGTTTCAAACACCGCGCCGACAAACTACGGATTTAACTCCCGGAATGGCCCATTAGCAGCACCACAGCATCTCTGCAGCCAGCAGATGGTGACAAACTCGCCGCACCTGATCTAGCGGTGCCAGCCCTTCTGCAGAAACTTACTGGTTACCTCACACACCCGTCTCCCCCAGCCCTGACCTTTGTCCAGGTCCTCCTGGTCATCCTTGCCGAACACGCTGAACTCCCTGGTGCTGCCGTAGAAGTTGACGTAGCACGGCCCGAAGGTGGGCAGGAAGCCGTCTTCTCCTGCAGCGCTGATGGTCGACAGAGGCACGTGCGCTGTACCGATCAGGTCTCCGTCTGAGACCCGGTCCCTGTGGTGGGAGAGAGGGAGGGAGTAGACAGAGGCACGTGCGCTGTACCGATCAGGTCTCCGTCTGAGACCCGGTCCCTGACAGAGGCACGTGCGCTGTACCGATCAGGTCTCCGTCTGAGACCCGGTCCCTGACAGAGGCACGTGCGCTGTACCGATCAGGTCTCCGTCTGAGACCCGGTCCCTGACAGAGGCACGTGCGCTGTACCGATCAGGTCTTCACTTGAGACTCGGTCCCTGTAGTGTATGAGAGAGAAGATGGCGAAGTCCTCTCGAAGAACGCTGCATCTATTTGACAAGGAGAATAGAATTTGTCAAATTGTAGCTTGATATTTTTTCATGCGACATGTCTAAATAACCTTGCCCTTATTTTAGTTTCTCAACTATTTCGCGTCAGAGGTGAAGCCACCAACCGTTAATGAGCTTGTCTTCCCACCCAAAACTCGAGACACTCCCGGCGGCCATCTGTCTCGGCCTCACCAGTCTTTGAAGACCAGTTTCAGCTGATTGGCGAAGGCCGGGAAGTTGAAGCCCAGATGGAGTCTCTGCATAAACTCCGGGTGGTCTGAGTTGTAGACCACCTGCCAGAGAACAGGGTAAATATCAAACGGATATTGCAGACGTCAGCGGCTCTCGTTCAGCCCTGGGAACTGTATCCCAAAACAGTGGTACAGCTCCGTCGCATTCCCTTTTCTCATCGGATATTCTTTTTATTAATAAGTCATCTCATTCTAATAGGGAGTAAAACAAGCGCTAACAAAGAGCACGGGACAAGAGAATGGAACGATTCAATGCCAAATTTCGTAACACCGCCGCTGGCACATCCAGGGAGGAGGGACAAGGCACTAGTTCCCCAAACCCCTGATTCAACCCGATATAATAAAAACAACACTGTTTTCCACCATTTTGAGGCCCTCTGCCCCCCTCCCCCTCTCAAGGCCCCTCCCCTCCACGACCAATGCAGATCCACCGCTGAATGCAGCCACAGAATATGACACGGGACTCTTGCTGCATGCCTACCCAAAAATACAAGCATTTCTCCTTTGCTTCCTTGTTTATCCCCCGACACACCAATTGCCGCCAACGCGCTTTCACTGGTGGCTTTTGCCCTGCTCTCTGGCTTACATTGGTTTGAACCTCCTTGCCGGCGAAGCCGAAGATAAAGTACGGGTCCACCAGTTGTTTGCTGCTTACTTCGCTGAAGCCGAACAGCTTCTTCACTTTGCTCATGGCGCCGGTGTCCACTGCGGAGACCAGAGAAGCGAGTCACCAAACACCACCGCACCGATCCAACAGCGGCGCATCGAGGACTGCAACAATTGGACAGCAGTGAAGCAAGAAGGTCAACGCTGCCACAGACAAGATGGAGCACAAACAACGAGATTTATCAGATCGAAGACGAAATGAAAACGAAGCCGAAGAATCAAACATTTTCATCCTCCTATTATTTTAGTTTAAATGTTCGAAGTGTGTGTGCGTTCTTGTTTTACCAGTACCTAATCCTTATCCTTACTCTACCTGGAGGCTGTGAGCGCATGCGCCTGTGCCTGCAGCGACCCCTCCAGGTAGAATCCCATCCTCTTTATCCTCACCTTTCCTCATCCTTACCATCTCCTTTCATAGTTTATAATCACTTCATACTCATTGCGACAACACTTTAAAAGACACCTCATTAGTGTGGAAGTGTGAGTAATACATGATGATGATGATGACTCCATGTTAGGGGCAGCTCTCGAGTCACCACCGTCATTGCCTTGGAACAGTATCAGACTAAGCAGCCACTAAAGGAACTGTGATATTTCGTGGGGGGAGGGGGGGCGAGCTCTCCTAGCTCCCCATTGTATCTGCCACGGGAATCGACATAAATGGACATCGATTATTTTTAAATCAAAACACCAATTAATCGACTCCTGAATATAATGTCTTCCGTTATAATATTCACTACTTCATTGACAGCAATCGGCGAAAACCTTCACCACCATCATCACAGTGGTGATAGTGGGGGGCATTCCAGGACAGATCGACCAAGGCTTGACACCACCATATCTAGAAAAATCTGAAACTTTGTCTCCGGGGTAGTTTTGGGCCAGAAACACGCCTGTGAGAATCTTAGCCCCCTCCGACCAACGGTGACCGAGTTATAGCCCGAGGCATTTTCGGGAGGTCACCTTGTAGACTCATCTTTGGTGCTTCATAACTCAACAACGCATTGCCCTATTAACAAGTTTTGTACATCTTTGAACTCGTCTTGAACCATACATTATTTTGGAAAAAGAAAATTTTAAAATTTAAATATTTGGAATTTTAATTCGTTTGACCTTTTCTTAGATGACCTAGCTTGACCTTTTCGACATTGAAATTAACATTTTAGACACCTCAAAAATTTTGTTTCATCAAATATCTTTCGATAGAAAAAAATGCGTTTTCGCTATAAGTTCCAAATTTTTAGCACCTAAGGTAGGTATGCAGACGGTTTTTGACCACTGCGGTAGTACAGCCTTATGTTTAACGCCGCAAACAAAGCAATTGCTTTTGTAATCGGTTGCTTGCAATCATATGGCATTGTCTTTACGAAATTTTCATCGTGAAAGTGTCAAAATATATGAGAATTAACACGCGCCCACACAAGGGGGTGGGCAACCGGCCTCTTCAGGTTTCCACAGGTAGTAAAAAAAGACACCTTCGCGCAGCGCCACCGTACTTCATGTACCTCTAACTCGAAATTTTTGCAGCTTCTGGCAAAATTTTAGGTCTGGGTCATACTAGGCCAGACGGCCAACCCAGGTCAAGAGACCTAACCTCGAAAAAAGTTTGGGAGGTGCATCAATAATATCAAATCTAGCCAATCGTCGTTAGATTCACATTACATAGTAAGGTCGCCGAGCACGATAATTTTCGTAGCAGGATTTATATGTCGATAACCGGGAGCACGGTCGGGGTCATGATCTTTCCATTAGAAATGCATGGGGCAATTGGTAAATTTTGATAACTTGAGAGAATTGAGAATTGTCGAGAATTACGATGAGGTTTTATTTTTACGTTGTCGTGTCTGACTTGCCACTGCAGTTTGATTAATATTCTTTTTACCATACAGACCTAAGCCTGGCTCTAGGTCAAACCAGGTTAATTTTGACATTTGACTAGGCAATATTATAAGATACATAATCCGTTTGGGCTCAACAAGAGTGTTCCAATTGTGCTGAACGTTTCTTTCTACGGCTCTCCTCTGTCACCTATTATGCCACAAAATTTAGGTTTCCACTTAGTTCCTGTAAAAAATACTGTGACCTCGAGCAAACTCAAAGGCGACATGACCAAACGGTTGTATGTAACATATTCGGTAGTGGTTAAAACTGGCTGTTTAGCGGCATCACTACCAGTGCACTGTGTCATTATTCATCTGGGATTCCGGGATCCGTGTCAGCTATGAAATGATCACCTTGTAAAAATATCATGAGGTAACCTGTTCAAGTGACCAAGTCGAATGCGTTACAATTTCAGGACATTTTTTCTCATATATGAGCAGATTCAAATTACTTTTTGGGAATGAAGGCCTTTCAGACACGTTTGTTTACATTGCATGAATCCTCTCAAACGTATGCTGTGCTGCACTGGGTCACCTTGTATCGATATTATTTTTCCATCTCCAGCAACGATGTAATTGTGTGAGTTAGTGGTGCCCATAGGATAATTTATACTTGTTTCAATTATGGATAAAGCCGCGACATCTTTGTAAATTTTCGTTTAAGGCTGAAAGGTCAATTATTAATAAGTTCATTTGCCCTCGTCTCCCTCGAAACAATGGATCCCTTTCTATCACTTTTAATGACTGCAATTTTTATTTTCATAGATATTGTCCAAGTGGCTGCCAGTTCAGTTTTAGGAGTAGGTGTCTCACTGAGTCATCAAGGGACTTTTTACGGAGACCCCGACCCCACCACTCAAACGAGCAACTCCCACGATGAAGTGTTAATCAATGAACCAAAGTTGAAAGTCCCACAAGGCATAACGACGACCGTCTACCTCAGGTCACCCCCCTCACCAGTCAGTTGCCAGCTGGCCTTCAGTATTTACGGTACCTACCACCTCCCAGTTGACCTAAATTATTTTTTTCAGAAGTTGCAAAATGTTGTGTTAGAGGTACATGGAGTACGGTGGCGCTCCACGAAGGTGTTTTTTTTTACTACCTGTAGAGACCTGAGGAGGCCGGTTGCCCACCCCCTCGGGTGGGCGCGTGTTAATTGTCATAAATTCTGACACTTGCACGATGAAAATTTCGTAAAGACAATGCCATATGATTGCCAGCAACCGATTACAAAAGCAATCGCTATGTTTGCGGCGTTAAACATAAGGCTGTACTGCCGCAGTGGTCAAAAACGGTCTACATTCCCACCTTCGGTGCTAAATATTTGGAATTTATAGAAAGAACGCACTTTTTTCTATCGAAAGGTATTTGACGAAGAAAAGTTTTTGAGGTGTCTAAAAGGTCAATTTCAATGTCAAAAAGGTCAAGCTAGGTCATCTAAGAAAAGGTCAAACGAATTAAAAGTCAAAATTTTTTAAATTTTAAAATTTTCTTTTTAAAATAATGTATGGCTCAAGACAAGTTCAATGATATACAAAACTTGTTAATCGGGCAATGCGTTGTTGAGTTATGAAGCATCAAAGATGAGTCTACAAGGTGACCTCCCGAAAATGCCTCGGGCTATAACTCGGTCACCGTTGGTCGGAGGGGGCTAAGATTCTCACAGGCGTGTTTCTGGCCCAAAACTACCCCAGAGACAAAGTTTCAGATTTTTTCTAGACATGGTGGTATCCAATTGAATTTTTTTATTGTTTTGTCCTGGAATGCCCCAGTGGTCCAGCTAGCTAGCTAGCACCCCCCCGGCCCCCCGCTCTCTCGGTCTCTCGGTCTCTCGGTCTCTCGGTCTCTCTCTGTCTCTCTCTGTCTCTCTCGGTCTCTCGGTCTCTCGGTCTCTCGGTCTCTCGGTCTCTCGGTCTCTCGGTCTCTCGGTCTCTCGGTCTCTCGGTCTCTCGGTCTCTCGGTCTCTCGGTCTCTCGGTCTCTCGGTCTCTCGGTCTCTCTCTCTCTCTCTCGGTCTCTCTCTCTCTCTCTCTCTCTCTCTCTCTCTCTCTCTCTCTCTCTCTCTCTCTCTCTCTCTCTCTCTCTCTCTCTCTCTCTCTCTCTCTCTCTCTCTCTCTCTCTCTCTCTCTCTCTCTCTCTCTCTCTCTCTCTCTCTCTCTCTCTCTCTCTCTCTCTCTCTCTCTCTCTCTCTCTCTCTCTCTCTCTCTCTCTCTCTCTCTCTCTCTCTCTCTCTCTCTCTCTCTCTCTCTCTCTCTCTCTCTCTCTCTCCCACTCACTGCGCGGCAGGTCCTCCGCCTGGAAGACGTTGACCTCGAAGCCGGCAGGAGAGAGGTGCAGCCCGGCCGGGAACAGCAGGTTCTGCTCCACGTCGTCCTGCTCCGAGCCGCCGGCTGGCTTCAGGTTCGGACACTCGTCATTAGGACCCAGCACCACGATGCTGACCTTCAGGTACCCTGCCGAGGTGAGACGCCACCGTGAGTATTAGAAGCCAGGCTTTCTACGGGACGGAATAGCGACTGGCGCTGGGCGTTCACTGCATTTGCGTTGGTCTATTCTGGCTGGTTAAGGAGCTGAGGCTGCTGACCTAAACATTTACCTAGTGTTAACAATGATTCTGGGCACGAGTTACACACATTTGCAGCCATTATAAAAGTGTTGACCCAAGGCAGAGATAACCATAGAAACTCGGCCCCCCAGCCACTGATACCATTGCTGTAGCCCTATGATCTCTCCGCCTCAGCATGCGCTCCGCCCGAGGTTCCTACTGGCCAACAAGACTCCCCCATCTAACTAACTTATGAACCCCAGATCTAGTCGGCTCGTGATCCTTGATCCTCCGATCTAACTGACGGTTGATCCCTCCGATTTAACTAACCGTTGATCCCTCCAATCTAACTGGCCCTTGATCCCTCCGATCTTACTGACTCATGAGCCCTCCTATCTAATTGACCATTGGTCCCTGCGATCTCACGGACTCATGAGTCCTCTGATCTAACAGGCCCTTAACCCCTCCGATCTCACTGACCCATGACCCATCTCACTGACCCATTACCCGTCCCATCTCACTGACCCATGACCCCTCCGATCTCCTCGTCCAGGGCGGAGAGGGCGAGCCACTTGTTGACGAAGGCGTGCTGCGGCTGGTCGTACACGACGCCCAGGTCCAGCTTGAAGATGCCCAACACCACCTTCGCCCGCAGCATCCGGGAGTTGCATACCTGAGGAAGTCGGGGTAGGGGGGGGTGAGAGGAAACAGACAAGAACAGCATGTGCATATACAAACGGGGAGCAAGACACAGGGAAGCTCTATTTCCCAAGAGAGATTTTCAGAGTCTTGACAAGTGACAGGATTTCATTGTTAAAACATGGGATGATATCTCGTGCCTATGACGACTTGAAACCTATGTCCACCCCACACAGGGCAGTTCATATTCTTTCTAAATACTCTAGGAAAGTAAAGCAGCGACCAATACAAATATTCAACCCCCTTCTGATCACGTTACACACTCATTGATATTATTCCAAAACAGCCTTACCCTGAACTCTGTGACCGTGTCCCAGACTTCTGCCGGCCTTTTCTTCATATAGAAGAAGAATATTTCGTCGTAGTAGGGGTTGCAGGTGGATTTTTGCACGCGCGTTGATTTTCCGTCATTACCCAGAGACACACGGCACGTGGGGTTGATGTCTGCGCCAATCAGCTGTCGAGCCTCCACAACCTTGACCCGGATCTGAGCACGAGGTCAAACGAGGTGAAAAAACTTACTTGGGACCGGGGAGTCGTGATTGTGACCCTGACTCCACAATAACGACATCGTAAACATATGAAACGCACCGAGACAGCAAGAGGCACAGTCGGAACATATCAACATCATAGTATGTCAGAACGGCTCATGCAGAAACCGGAAGTGTCCACAGAAGTTTCTGCCGAAACCAGTTGGAGCCGGGATCCTCAACTATTCAATTCTCCAAGCACAATTCAATTCTGACATCGTGTTTCACTGACTGACCAAAAAAGCCTAATGACAACACATTCCTGGGCATCCGTTGACAGCTACCGGGAAAATATCAGTCCAAACTCCTCTGAAGAAGAGCTAATAAAAATATTAATGCATACATGCTTAAACATACTCGCCTAAAACGATAACACACGGGCTTAGTGCTCTATCAGCGAAGCTCTTTTTACGAGTCGGTTGCAAAATCATAAAAACATGAAACTTTCCACAGCCCTACTGCGTCAGTTCTGACCTTATCCCAGTACATCGGCCATCTTTTTGCTTTCGACTCTCAGCATGCAAAAAACCCTGGTGCTGAGATGACTTAAAAATAGCGGCAGCGGGCGGCTGCGCACCTGGAACTTGGTTTCCTTGTCGGGGAGGAGGTCGCGGGGCCGGGGCCCGGTGCCGATGTGCTCCAGAGCTGCCGAGTACTGGTCGCCCGAGCCCAGCAGCAGCTCCCCCGAGGACGTGGTCTGGATCTGCTCGTAGCTGCTTACGCCTGCCCAGGGCCGAAACCAGCGAGCGCAGGCGGTGAAGGAATGGCGTATCACAGCACCAAAGGACATTAAATAACACACAGAGATTCTTTGCTGGAAATGGTAAAAATTCTTTGGAAGGTTTTCATCATCATTGCATTTTCATTTCAGTTCATGTTTCGTCATCTCCTCCATACACTGGAGGATAGAAACCTGGCCGTCGAAAACGGGACGGAGGGACATGTCCCCCCACTCGCGATTCAGTGGGGACATCTCCTCTAACGCTTTGGGACTTGACCTACATTTTTCCGCTTTGTCTCTATTACCTGCGTGGGCCAGCACAGCAGCGTCGTTAGCGTATTCAGACAGCCTATAATATAAAAATTCACTTCCTGCCACCCCTCCCCCTCCCCCACCTCGTCATCGCCATTCCGGGGTCCGTCCCCCTCAGTAAAATTCCGTGGCGACGCCCTTGGATAGAAGCCCAACGCCTTTATTCCTTTCACGAAATGGTGCATAATGAGGAGACAAGCAGACGCTGCAGGGAAACACTCAGACGTGCTGGCTGTGGTGCCGGCAGGGCCCTTGCCACTCCGTCGGTAGGCTCGATAACACAAACAGGCTTATCATTTCATAGGCGGCCTCACTCCGGCAGAGCCACCGGCAGGCCCCACCAAGAAAAAGAGAAATTCTGATCGAGGTACAACGAACGTCATGCAACAGTACGTCTACCCTTGATGCTGATTAGGGGAGAGGGTGGTAAGACGGGCACAGCTCCTGTGGACCAGACCAGTCATGGTATAAATGTCCCATTACTTGCATTAATGCGTCTTAGAATGTCCTATCATGAGCCAAAAACACAAAGTTCTAACCTTTATTGTTTTGTCAAAATTTTAGAAAAACGAAATTAGTTGTTCACCCTACCATTGTTAGTAGTTTTGAGTGTAACATTCTGGCTGTGTCTGGTCCTGTTTGGAAGGCCAAATATGCAAAACCTGTCTCGGGAGAGCGTTAACATACATTACGTGATTTAAGTTTTATATTACCCCAGCACGGTGACCCCCAAGAATGAGATTTTCTAACATATTAACATGGGGCAAGACGGGCACGGAGTGAAATACTACATCACCATACAAATTATAATCTTTATCGCTGCGTTTTTGCATGGTTGAAAGAAATCAGTCGAGAGTATGCTGCAAACCGGCTGAGGAACTTTTAATGATTGATGGTTGGATTCCAATGAAAAATTATGATTCATAGAAATTCAGCAAAATAATTTTCTCTTGACTATTTAATTGAAACAAGGCATTGCAAAGTGTCTCACTTTTGCTCAACGTAGTAAGGTTTTTGTCAAAAAGTTCTTGCATATGATAAACTACTTTCATAAAACCCGTCTTACCCCGCCTGTTAGGGTAAGACGGGCTTTTGCAGCATTCTACGGGTAACGTTACTGCTCCTAGGAATATGCACAGATCCTAGTATGTTTAAGCACAGGGACAAATAAATGTTTACTGAAGCTTAAAACAAAATTTCATCACTGTCAAATGAAAAGTGAGTGAGACACACAGTCTCAAACACAACTATGCCCGTCTTACCCCCCCTCTCACCTACTTGCTTACTCGGTCCAAAGGACAGAGTGCACCCAGGCCCAGACAATTTGGAAGTAATTCAGTTCACATTCGAAGCTTCCCACACATTCATGCCCGTATCAACCCAAATACAATCCGTGTGCAACAAATGCAACTATGTCGATAAAAATAAGAATCCAAATCCACGCTCAGACCCTAACTTAGCCAGATTCTGCGGTCTGCCCTATCGGAGGGGATTGGATCCATTTCAGATATCCCACCTGTGGCGTACCCCACCCCGGAATCCCCCCCTCTCCAGACGGCACTCGCCTCGCGAGGACGCGCCAGCCAGGTTGGTGCCCGACTTGCTGGCCAGTGCAGCGGCTGACTTGCTCCCTGCGCCGGCCGCAGGCGTGGTGGGCGGCTTGTACTCCATCTTCAGCTTCAGGACCCCGGTGGTGGGCCGCTGGTCGTGGTCCACCAGCTGCAGCTCCATCTCCTGACTGCCGCTGCCTGACATCACGTTCCGCAGCAGGATCGTCGTCTTGCCCAGAAGTCTGCGGCAGCGACACGGTCGTCAACAGCGGAGACACGGGGGAAGGGTTCTCCAACTCGCGAATCAGGGGACACGTCACTCAAAATGTCAGGACTCCACCTAGGTTTTTGCATTCTCTCCCTATTGCTTGCGTGGACCTATGAAAATAAGTGTAACGCGGTTTACATTTTCAAAGACAGCCAAAATGCTCAAAGTTCACCTCCTACTCCCCCTCCCCCTGGTCATCACCTGTCCACCCCTCCCCCCATAAAAATTACGTGGCGACGTGCCTGGGGAGAGGGGCTGGAAGCTTAAGTCTCAGGTAAGAGGCAAGTTTATTTGAAAAAGTGTCCAATGGTCTGCGATGGTATTTCCATTTTTGCATGAATCTACCGGTAGTACTTCTTAAACGGTAGAGACTCAGTACAAGAGTAGGTAGATGTGGTAAGCGGGCCAACGGCATACCCCTATAATCAGGAGCGGACCCAGGGGGAAAATCTGACCATTCCCCCACCCCCAAGCGAAAAAGGAAGGCTAAAACCTATTTTGCTCCCTCCACCTCAGCAAACTAGAAGTATACCACATTTTATGACATCCACCGGGAACAAAGCCATTCATTACGTATTAATGTAGTGAAGAAAAAAATACGTAGACGCAGCGTTCCAGACGAGGGCAACTCTACACACGTTTAACTCGACACACGTGTAACTCGATACACGTGTAACTCGACACACGTGTAACTCGACACACGTGTAACTCGACACACGTGTAACTCGACACACATGTGACTCTACACACGGACGCAAAGAGATGCAGCCACGGTTATTTACTGGCGTCTGGGTGTCCCCAGGCTACGTGATATTCCCCATGCAGCATCGGCGGCGAATAGCCGGTTTAACCTGAGCGAGAGTCAAGCACCAGCAGCGCGAGGAGGCGCAGCTGCACCTGTTGCGGCCGACTCGGTCGTAGTCCTTGACCAGCAGCTCCAGCTTCTCGTCCTGGGAGGGCGGCCGTCCCTCCAGCGTCCATTCCAGCGTCTCGTTCCACTCAGGGTTCTGGTCATTGCTCTTCACCGAAGTCTTCTGCTTCGTGCCTGAACACGTCGAAAGGCGAGGCGTGAGAGAAACCCAGGGCGCAGTACACACACTGCAAACACACCGACTACAATTTCAATAAAAAATTCAGCAAATACATATTGTACAGAATATCAGGCTACACGTTCCAGGATAATGGAATAAGCCGAAAAATAGGTACGTGTCCATTTTGGATAATTAGTCAAAATCTGTCCACACGATTATTTACCTAAATTTGCCCGTCAATATGCCCCCAGTGGACAAAAAAACAGTAACACATTCGCCGAAGTGAAGGTAGGGTATCATCACTGAGACGGACCTTGGAACACACTGGTGACGTAGGGGTCGCTCTTGCCCAGGCTCTCTGCGTTGGGCAGGTTGGTTGCCCCCAAAATCACCGCCCGCAGCATCGTGACGTCACAGGGCCGTCACCTGTCCACAAATGACGTCATTTATACCTCCATACGAGGCAAAGTGACATAGGCAATCTGAAAATATCATAAACAAGGCAGAGGTTGCTGCTATGGGTAGGGGTGGGACCTATTTCATTAAATGTGACTTTTTTATTATTTTCGGGCATTTTCCTATGCTCCTGCATGTGCCCAACGAGAAAACATATCTCATTTCATCAGTTTATATAGTTTTACCCCTGCTACCCGGCAAGTTACTTTTCCCTTCATGCGGTACGACGGTTACCGCGGCCGGCCGGGCTGGAGCACAATAGCGAGTGCCAATTGCTTTGATATCACTGACTTTCACAGTGCAGTGTTGTCAGGCTGTCAAGTGTGTGGTGTGTGAGAGTTAAGAGGGGGTGGTGGGCATAAAATTAAAGATGAATATTTTAGCCTATGTTGGGGTAAAATCCAGTCACAAGGACAGGGGGATACAAATGCACAGCTTGTGACTATCACAAAGATAATAACGTCTACTGGTCCACTAAAATGGGGCCATCTGATTACTAAAAGATGATCAGCTGGCAGTGGACCCATTAGTGTCTCATGATGCAACTTAGGTGTAACAAGGACCTTATAGTGAAAACATCCGAGAAATTCAAAGGCTTTGTTAATTATGAGTAGGAACAATTACATTGGAAAGGCACCCCAGGCAACATCAAATTATGTATAAGTAAAAAGGACACCCAGTAAAAAGTTAGAAATCAAGACCAGGAGCACGATTTATAATACTATGAAAGGTAAAACTTCTCATAAGATCATTCGTGCTATCAAACCGTCAGGATCAGGCACGGCAGACTATATGGCTTGCCCAAAATACACAAAAAGGATACACCACTGGACCCCTTGTATTAGCCTGCCGAACTCCGCTGGACAAATTAATTTGGTTTCTAGATCAGATAGTCTCACAACTACTGAGCCTTGTTCCAGCGCACATAAAGAACAAGTATATTGACCTTTCCACAATCAAAACGAAATTCCCTCAGTGACAACCTAAAGGTACTATTGTTTTTACCGTATATGTAGCCAAACTTTGCAAAAACATACCCATGGAAGAAACGATTTTAGCTACCCTGTACCTAATGAAAAGGCATCAAAACCAAATAAAATTCTTCGGACTAGAGCGGCATGACATCGATGACCTTCTGCGATATTGCTTGCCGAACAACTACATTAGGTTTGGCAGAGTTTTGCCGACAAAAAAACAGGTATTGCAATGGGAAGCAGAGTAGCCCCACCGATCGCAATTGTCTTTTGATCTTTATGAATGCGGTTGAATCCCCGTTCTTGCTTCACTTGAACATAAAAATTATGTATTTGAGATACATCGATGATACCATAGCAACGGGAGCCACGGGACTAAGCTCTTGGATTCGTTCTAATAGTCTCTAATCAGCTTCCATCCATCTCTAAAGTTTTCCATTGATCAAATGGACCAGTCAGAGACTTATAGCATAGCCTGCCTTAAAACAAATCTTACAGTATACCATAATGGCAAATACTGTACAGAGCTACACATCAAGCCGATGGCAGTGCCCATTATCCTCCCTTATATTTCGGCACATTCCATTCAAACCGAAAAGGTAATTTTGTATTCGTAATTACTATGGGCTAAGCCGGTTGGGCGGATAAAGAACCTCAAAATCGGGGTCTAAACAAAATTTAAAATACCTTTAAAATGAACGGGTACCCAAACAATTTGATCCAGCGAACTCAAACCAGACTATTCAGGGAGAACCTAACAAGGCTAACTCTCCCCAAAACAGTAGGACTCACTTACATTGGGCTACCTTTCATAGACGATGGTCTCTCCCATAAAGTATCCTAGGCCGTCAAAACATCAAAATTACCGTTCAGGATCCCGTTGTTAAGCGGAAAACATTGGCCAACAATGTCACAAGACCGGCCCTTGATCCATCTCCATGTCCTGTCGGCAACAGACGTTGCTTCTGCTGCATGGCGGGACTGGAAGGTGGATGCCACCAGCGGAACTCAGTTTGTGAAACAACAAGTCAACTCTGCTCCCAAATTTACATTGGTGAAAGTAAGCGCATGATTAGAGAACGCTACATGGAACGCCTCAGAGATGCAAAAAAACAAAATGCAGAATACAGCTTTCGCCAGACATTTCAAAAACGAACATCCAAAATTCACTGATACAGACAACACACAATTAAATACAAAAAATTATCAGGCTAGGCAAAAATATCCCAGAAGTCAAAATCAATGAAACGATTGAAATCCTAAATTTTTGTAGGGATTATTTTAAAATTTATATTCAACCACACAAACCAATTTGATCGATGACAGTCATTCACTTTGCAGAGAATTTTTAGGGACTTTAGATTTCCGCAACTGACCGATGAGGATCGCGCTTTGACCGATGCCCCTATAACAAACATTGAGTGTAAAGCAGCGCTTGATGTTATGGCAAATAATAAGTCTCCCTCAGTTTCAGGATTCTCAAAGGAATTTTTCAGTTCTTCTGGCTTGACTTGGAAACTATTTTAATGAACTATATTAATCAAGCAAGTCACAGGGTATTTTTCGTCACGCAGAGAAGGGCTGTCATTACCATGATACCAAAAAGGGAGACCAAAAAAGTTGAAGAACAAAGAGCGATTTGCTTGTTGGATATTGTGTATAAAATCGTGGCTAAAGTGTTAGCCAACAGAATCATGCGGGTAATACCAAAACTAGTTGCACCGGACCAAACAGGCTCAATTCGTGGCAGGAATATAGGTTTAACTTAAGAATGATAGATGACGTTATAAAATATTCTAACAAGATAATTTGAATGGCATATTATTGCTCTGGATTTTCAAAACGCGTTCAACACGGTTGAGCATGGTTTCATCTACGATACCTTAAGAACATTTGGCTTTGGTTCGCTTTTCATCCAGTGGATTCAGCTTTTGCATAAAGACACTGAACTTGCAATCATTAACAACGGCTATACATACATTGGTTCAATCCTTCGCGAGGATTACAGCAAGGGTGCCCATCATCTAGTTTATTATTTTGTCTGGTGGTAGAAATATTAGCAATCAAAATTCGAGCATCCGAAAACGTTAAAGGGATAAAGTGTCACAAGTAGAGTCAAAATCTCTCAATACATCGATGATACGACACTTTTTGTCGACAACGCAGATTCAGCCGAAAACGCACTTGAGATCATAAACAACTTTGGAAAATTTCAGGTCTTCAGCTAAACCTAGAAAATCTCAGTTCATGTGGCTCGGTGCTGAGTGTTCTTGTCACGAAATTTGCGGTGCAACGCCCTCAAAACAGGTCAAATTCTGGTATAAATTCAGTGCCTCGGAAAACTGCGACGAACATAACATTCAACCAATTGTGGGGAAAATACAAAACACTCTAAATCGTGGTCACGCGAGATTTAACATTAAAGGGAAAGATTACTATTGCTAAATCTCTCATTATTTCTAGACTGATTTATATCACTTCCGTTGTATCGATTAACCAGAAATGTCTCAACATGATACAGTCGAAATTATGAGGTTTATCTGGAGAGGGCGACCACCTAAAGTATCTCGCGATGTTCTGTTCCAAGACATCGCAGTGGGGCATGAATGCGCCCAATGTCGAAAGTATTTATAAAAGCATACGAGTTTCATGGTTCGGCAATTATTCGCTAACAAGGATCTGGTGTCGTCTAGAATACTTCTGAACCGGTTGGGGTTAAAATACGAGCACATTCTACACATGAATTACGGCGATATTTGGATAAAAACTACGAGAATTTCTTTTTTTCGAAATGCTCAGATGGTTGAGAATGTCTCCCGGTGAAGGAACCTACCAATGGCACAGAGGTTCGAATGCAATTAATTTGGAATAATGTTCCGATCCGTGTGGGTGGAAGCCTATTTTTTCTCTTGCACTTTATAGACGAGACATTATTTTAGTCGACGATCTTTTCGATAATGAGGGGAAGCTTATACCTATGACCAGTTTAAACAAAGTTACCCTGGACTTAAGTTAAATAGGCTGGTATACATGAGTTGGTATCAAGCTATACCTTTACAATGGAGACGTTGGATTGCTGGGGTGAAGATTAAGCCCTGAAAATAGACTCACGAAACCAACTGTACACATAAGAGCAAGGAAGTTAATATAAAATTTATTAGTTCAAATTCTTTCGCAGCAAATGGTTACAGAGGTCACACCAAGTGCACAAATAAGATGGACAAATGAGGCGATAAATTTTGGCGATAATTGGAAAAGATATATTCATTACCATTTAGGATAACACAATCTACTAAACTACAAATTTACATTCAGAATCTTGCACGATTTTTCCCAACGAAACGGTACTTGTGCGTTCGATCTGTTGTGGACGACCCATTTTGTGATCAGTGTGGTGAAATTGAAACAATTCAACATTTTTCTTAAATTGCGAATGTGTGGTAGCTTTTGGGTCCTATTGGTGTCAAAATGAATCAAGGCTAGAACAACGATGGAAATTTGACATGAACGAGAAATATTATTTTCGGATCTATTGAGGCCTCACCAATTATTAATTTTATAATTCTAAATGCAAACATTTATTGTATCTCAGCGCTTCAGTGATGGAAATATGGACGTTAATCACTTCCTCTCGCTTATTGAGGTTGTTTAAAATCGAACTGTATACGGCAAAGAGAAAAGGAAGACTAGAACAGTTTAAATCTAGATGGAGACCTTTTGTTGATGAGGAATTACGATTATCGTTTTGAATAGCACCTTGCAAACCCAAAATGTGTCCTCTTGGTGGCGCTGCGCGGGGGCTGCCTGGCGCCGAGCCTGCCTCCCCTGTGGGCTCCTGACCTCGCGTCTGAGCCACACTGCTGTCCGACGGAGGGGTTGGGTCGCATTTGGAAGTGCGACTGTACTCCCCTTCCGTAGGAAAGGGCGCAGGGGGTCCGCTTGGGCGCTCGTAATTTACTGTGCGCCCGGGTGGACTCGGGACTCCTCCGCGCCGCCGGGCCCCTGGGTCCGGAGGCGCGGTAGGCGGCGGAATTGATGCCCCGGCGCCGCGTCGGCGCTTCCGCGCGGTGCCACCTGGGGACCTTTGTCAGGTGTATCTAACGGGTTCTAGCTCCTATGCCATCGACGGCTGAGTGCAAACACAATATGTGGCGGTATAGGTAATGCCTGCCTAAAATAGTGCGGTTGGGAGGGTGGGGTGGGGTGGGATTGAAGTGCTTATGAGGAAACTGGGTTTGTGATTTTTCGTGGAATGTGAAGATGGTGAAGCTAAGAGTATTGAAAAAGTGAAAATGTTTGATGCATGAATGTAACTTGTGATGCCTAATGGTGCAAAATATAGAGTAAAAAAAAAACGATTGAAATCCGGAATAAGAAACCACAGCTAAATATAATGTCTTCCTGGACACTCTTAAAACCCATGCGATATCAATAGTTGAAAAGCATCGGGGAGGGAGGAGGGTAGCTCATTGTTGCAAAGTGATTTCAAAACAAAAGTTTTTCGAAGTGACTTGGTTAGTTATGGTTTGGTATCACAACATATATAGGAAGTAGGCTCCGGACGTTGCGCACAGCGTAGTGCGGTAGCTGCAGAATGACTAGAATACTAGAATGTGAGCTTAGTAGGTTTATGTTATTGGTTTATATATGTGTGAGTATTTGCACATATGTTAGAAAATCCATAATTTTACCTGACCGTCGGGACTAGGAAATGGTAATGTATGAACAGCCTACGTGACTGTATCGTCCTTGAAATTCGAATTGCTAAGTCTTCTCGCCGCCGTCAGCAGTGATCATGCCCCATGAGTGACATAGATTGACTTATGACGCATTATTTCTGATCTTTTTAAATACATAGGATGAACATAAGGCCGCTTCATCACCTAACACGATCACATACTTGTTAGCTGTAATAAAGACACCTGTCAAAATGGAGATGTTCTGAAACAAATGCTGGAATCTATACCGATACAATTGGTTGATATTGCTGCAGAATAGCGGTGAAAAGCCCGTTGCATAAAAATCTTCAAGTGACGGGTAGCAAGGGTAAGACATTAGTTTTTAATCAAAACAAAGGCATATTTCAATCATTTAGACATCGTAGCATTGAAACCAGGCCGAAAACTAATACTTTTAGGAATGGTCCCACCCCTACTATGGGGGTACATAAGGGATCAATACACGAGGGAAGCGGAGATGAGGATATGCTTAAGTGTCGATCATCGGTCTCTTTAATCGCAAATAAAATTGCAGCCTCTCTGCCGTCAAGGCTGTCTTTGGCCAATCACGCAGTATACAAACATTTCTAGCAGCTAGGAATCCTGGGATCTGGAATCCTAGAATCCCAGGATGGTGATTCAGACAGCGCGAATCATACCCCGATAGAAAGGTCGTATCCGATTTCGCGGTGAATGTGTTCCACATGTCAGCGTGCGGGAGCTGCCCCCCCCTCACACCTGGTGCATTGTGTATGGGACTCGACACAACTAGCCCGATTCTGTGACGGTCGGGGCAAAGTAAGGCGTCCAAGTTACACAGCAGTCCAACATTTTTCAAAAACTCTCAAGACAATAGGATGTATTCGACATATTTGAAGACATTGCGATGTTCTGCATATCAAAAAAATCTATCTAAATTTGTATGCAGTCAAAAATGAAATTTGCAATGTACCAGGGGTCTCGCTAGGTCTCGCTAGCCGGCTCACAGTGCAGCATGTTGTATGTGCTACTGACAGCTCCGACCAGCTGAAACGAAGACAGCGCCGATTCTTCCCAACGGTCCCGCTGGGACAGATTCTAGGCAATGACGCGTCCATAGACATTGGTAGAGTGTTATCATACCTGAGAGAAATACGTTTTGACGTAGTATATACCCCCATCACATATTCCTAGATGTCACACCCTCTGTGTAGGCCACTTTAGTTAATAGGGACAATCTCAGAATGATGTAACACCATTCTGACGGGGACATATAGCCTTTGTAGCTGCAGTGCCCTAAAACTCCAATAATCGTCATAGGTTAGGTGACCCGAGGCCATCGGGTGAAAATTTCGAAAAGCGTAAAAATATACGGACAAGACTATGAGGTATCGTCATTTTAACAATGTATACAACGAATGTGTTGCTGCACTTTAGCCCTGTGATATCAACAAAAGAAGAATTAAAGCTCAAAGCGAACTCAAAAACGTTTTCAGGCCATAACTCCGTAACCATTCCACTGATGAAGTTAAAACTTCGGATCTTGTTTCTACCAACCAGAAAACCCCGAGTACCCCGAGTGTTTTGGTCTAAATCCGAAATATGAGGGTGTCATTCCTTGCTCGATCTGTCGTAGAATGCCCCACATCTGAGGGAGTACTAAGAACCAAGGCTGGAGATCTCTTCTCAACCCAGGGGGTTCTGGATGGGTTACCGCTGCCACAGCAATACGACCCCTATACTACAAAGCCTATGGGAGACCCAAAATCCAGAGGGACCTGACCCCCCCCCCAGATCTCCACCCATGCTGAGAAGTAATGTTTTACTGCCTTTCCTGCTCAGTGTCTCCATTCAACATGAAACCTCGGCCTGCGGCCTGGGCTAACGCCCCACCGGCGCAGGAGGCCGCATGACAATGTGCCGAAAGCAAACCATTTTGTTCTTAATGTATTTTTATAAGCCTGAGTAGTTTTATCATTTTTTTTTGAAATAACCAATAAAGAGTACGTGGTCACCCCGGATTCGAACCGGACCTACCTGATCAAGAGACAGGGCTCTAACCACTAGACCACCGTGCACACTTCTCAGCCTCCCACTAGCTGACAGCTGTGACCCGTCGGAGGTCACTGGCTAGTACAACTCCGCCGAATGTGGGGCCGCTGGCGGGGTGCTGTGCTTGTCCCGAAAGGCACGATATAAGGTGCTTTGAAGACGAACCAACATTTTTTGGGCTGAAATTAGTTGTATCGTCGAGCTAGGATCGTAAGCTAGTTATGCCAATTACTCCACTCATCCATTTTAAGGACTTCAAACCATGGTGAGAAGAAGGTGGTGAGAATTTAGATCTTGTAATAATTTTGGACTAATTACTCGAAGCCATTAGAGATAGGTGGGTAGTATAAGTGAGCGAAATGACCGCAGTAATTTCTGCCATGTCAGTTCTGGTTTGTGAATGACATGAGCTTGGACCGGATGCAATAAACGTTGTTTGACTCCATTTTTTTTGCCTATAAAACAAGATTTCCATTCCATTTCCATCTCCAATATTATGGGGAGAATGTTTTTCTTATTTGATATTAAACTCAATCGGTCATTAGATTGTGAGATATTAACGTTGAAATGAAATGAACAAAATTGTCTTCGAGAACTGTAAAAAGTGGTATTTTGTTTTGCACTAAACTATGTCTAAGCACTAAATTTTCCTGCTCCTGGTAACTGCCTTTCCTACTGAGGCCTGTCTTCTGACATTTCGCGAAGTCGGGTATTTTGGTTTTTGCTCGCGTGGAAATGCCTTTTTATTTTATGTATTTTTTGCTTTTTTTAAGGACATAGTTTCGTTCGTGGTTGAGTAAAATTAGAAAATATAAACGAGTTTCGCAATTAACTATTTTGATTTCGACTCGGCTTTTTGGTGTCTGGCAGGGCTATCCCCTAAAATTCGCTCTGACTATTCTCGGACTACGACGCCACACACAACACGACCCCCCTCTGAGCCGCTTTCTTGCTCTGACAATGCATTACACGCTTCCGTATCTGACATATATTTCGGCAGTGCCGTAGATCTCTCCAGGGCGCTTATTGAATAACATCAGCCCTGTTCCAGCTGTCAGCACAGTTTTGTCAGCACCAATCAGCGGGCCGCGTTGCGCCTACGTCACAGGCTGTAGCCTCTCCCCGGGAACTAGTTCTAGAGGTTTTACGGGCTGACGGCCTGCTGTTTGTGCTGATGAAAAACAGTAAGGAAGTGGCAGCCTAATATTTTTCAATGCTATAAAGGTTTAAGTTCCCTTTGCTTAGCACAAACAAGAGGCGATTATGGCGCTGATGTTACTTTTCTGGAGGAGAGGTTAGAGGTCCTGCTGACAAAACTGCTGACAGCTGGAACAGGGCTATCGTGTCGCCAGCGCACCCTGAAGCTCCCCCGGTTACCGTCGGGCCAGGCTCCGTTTCTCTCCACGGAGCGGATACCCGCGTCCACGCCCCTCACTCTAACGAACCCGGCAACTGTCCCGCCCGCGCTGGAGAGCAGTGTCAACAGCAAGGAAGCTAGCCGGGTCGGTACACAACAATTACGGCCAATCATTTCTGACAATGACATTCCAAATAAACGGACACGCAAATACCATACGATACCACCATTTCCATCGAAATGTTTCCTTTGAATTTACCGCAAGGCGCGTGAACGCGCCTCCACCAATCAGCAGCCGCCATCTGTAGGCCTCCGGGCTCGGCATGCCCGCGGGGCACAGAGGTGAGCGGGGTCACGGTCGTGCGGCGGCGCCGGCGCACAGTTCAAACGTCGGTGGGGAGGGGTAGCTTGGGGGATTACAATACCTAACGTAGAATAGTGAAGAGAGTGGTGGCAGTTAGTGCGTGCTGTTGAACACAAGGAGGGGATATGTGTAATGGACATTCGTTAGTTATTTGGGCTTTGGGGGCGCACCACCCTGGTAAGGCCATATAGCGCCCAGTAATGGACATTCATTACGTGTGAATATTATAGACAGGTATATGGGTGAGTAAAAATTAGGTACCAAAAACGCAATTACCGGCAGGTGATTATTAGAGATCGATTCATGCACGGCAGGCGAAGCGCACCAAGTGTGAATGCCGATACAGACCTATCTGACGGGGTTCCTTCGACTTCACTCATATACCAACAGCGGCGATGTTACGTGGCAAATCAAATATTCGCCATTCAAGACAGGAATGCTGCCAGTGACGATTTTGTAATAACGATTTTGCATTGTAATCCTGATAACGAAAATACGATTGTGCTGTGTGATTTTGTCGCAGCATGCTCATATATAATAAAAAATGCACTACATTAGCATAGCTCTCAGTTACGCTAAGTTCCTTTTTACCGAGTTACGACTACGCAAAACGCATTCGTGGCGTGACGAAGATCATTCCTGGCTATGGTCTGGAAGTATCCTGTCCAATTTCTGGAAGTATATCGAGCGCTCAGGAATCTGCCCCGCTGAATTGGTTACCCAGCTCAGCTAAGTAAAACCAGTGCCAGTCTGGAAATTCACCTAATATTTGTGAAGATCACCATGTGCACATAACATTTATTTAGAACTTGGGAAGTGTTGGGAATTCGTTGACTGGAAAGAAATGGGTTGAAAACCCCTTGGTGCCCCCCTTAAATTCGGACGTTCTATCGTCACTGTTCCCCAGCGTCATCGATACGTGCCTGAAATATATTTGATGCCACTGACATACATAGGCGTCTCCATGAATGATCAATGAGGTACCTTAGCACGCGCATTGACGGGGGTCTGAGCCACACTCGCTTTGACGGGGAGGGTATCCCCCAAGATCTTGAGAACCTCACCAGATAGCGAAAAACAGTAAACGGTGTTAGGTAGCCCATCCACTTCTCTATCAAAAATATTTGAACCATTTTTGGCAGGTCACATCTAAGGTCACTTAGAGGTCAAGACATGCCGTCATAGGGGATAGCATGCAAATGTAGGTTTTTGGTGAACAAGTAAAGATAAAGCAAAACAATTTACACCATTGGAATTCTCGCAGCAAGACGAATCGAGGGATATATAATATGACCTTGTTAGGTCAAATCAGGTCAAACAGGGAATTTGACCTGACCTGAGGTCAGGTCAAGATCAACTTACGTAAAATGCGTACCATTAGAACCACAAAGACAAGGCGTCTAGTGCCGTTAAAATAAACGCTCTATCACCATTCATTACTAAGTTATTGAGTTAAAACCATATCCCATGTATTTCCAATGGAGAGGCCATGGCTCGTATCTGGCCTTAGGTCATGGATATAAAAAATCCCGGAACATATTTTAGAGAACTCGGTGGGCCCATTTTGTGATATGAGTTTAAATCAGATAAGTTCACACTGTTCTGACTTATGCTGTCCTAAATTTTTGAGGTCAGGTCACTTGATCTGTACTGGCGACCTGACCTAAGATGACCTAACCTTAAATTTTTACAAACAGTTGTAAAAATGATCAGGGGAAAAGGCCTGCCAAGTACGGCGGCGCTACGCGCCGCCGCTTTTGTGCTGTGTCCAAAAAACCGAGGGGGCGGGTACCACCCCCCGTCAATGCTAGTGTTAAGTCCCCGGAGATGCTCCTAGGTCGGCCAAACAAGCAGTTGTCTCTTCCATATTTCAAGGATGGACCCCTAAAATATGCCAAGGAAACCACTTACCATGAACTAACTGGAATGCGTAGGTCCCAATTTCGGCAAAGGAGGTCTCAATCGCCGGTGATGGCTTACTAAAAGCATAAGCGTAGGAACCGGGGGGCCAGGGGGGCCACTGGCCTCCCCCCCCACTTTTCTGTGATGGGCCCCCGCAACGGAGGTAAGAATATCAACAACTGTAATATCAAGCGAGAAACTCAAACTGGCCCGATAGCTTGACCCGGAACCCCGTTAAACTTAGCTGTGCCCCTAAACTAAGCTGAGGTTCTATGAGTTGATTTTAACGTCCCCTGAGCTTCTCGGGGCTCCTGAACTGGCATCTGATGCCATACGAGCTAATCTGGGCCCTTTGAGCTGAACTGAGCGCCCCTGAGATGGTTTGGGCAGCATGAACTGTTCTAGGATGCCTAAACTGAGCTAGGAGCCGTAACCTTGAACAGGGCCACGTGAGTTGGCCAGAACCTATATCCACCGACCTGGGGGGCCCCTGAGCTGAGCTGGGACCGTAAAGTTAATATTGTCCCTTGAGCTAATCTGGATCCCCTGTGATGCACAGAAGACCCTAAACTTATCTGAGGCCCCTGCACAGGAATAGGGCCCCTGCTTGGAAATTGGGTTATAAGCTTTAATTAAAACCCTGGACTGTTCTGAAACCCCAAATATGCCGGCAAGGGGCCCCTGGATGATCCAGGCCCTCAAGCTTATCTGGTCATCAGAGCTAATATGGGCCTCTGTGTTGAACTGAGGGCCCCTGAGATGGTCTGGGACCCCTATAAGGCTTTACAGCCACTGACCTGCCGGCCGTGAGCTTGAATGGGTCCCTTGAGATGTTCTGACAGTGGTGTAGCCAGGGGAGGGGGGTCCCTGGGGTCCGCGGACCCCCTTAGGCTGACCTTATGCACTAAAAACACAAAAATTTATCTCGGGGGCCCCTGAGCTTGGTCTCGGTGGGGGAGGCCTCCCGAGCTTGGTCTCAGGAGGCCTCCGATAATCGGTATCGAGGGCTCCAGAGTACCGAATATTGATCTTGGGGGACCCCTGTGCTCAGTCTCAGGGGGTCCCGAGCTTGGCCTCAGAGCCCCCGAGCTTGGTCTCAGGGCCCCTCCTCCCCGAGCTCGGTCTCACGGGCCTTTCGATATTGGTCTCACGGGCCTTTCGATTTTTGTCTCAGGGGCCCCCGAGCTTGGTCTCAGGGGCCCCGAGCTTGGTGTCTGGGGGCCCTCCGAGCTTGGTCTCAGGGAGCTCCCGAGCTTGATCTCAGGGGGCCCTTCGAGTTTGGTCTCAGGGCCCCCGAGCTTGGTCTCAGGGCCCCCCGAGCTTGGTGTCAGGGAGCCCTCCGAGCTTGGTCTCAGATAACCCCCGAGCTTGGTCTCAGGGCCCCTGAGCTTAGTCTCAGGGGACCCCCGAGCTTGGTCTCAGGGCTGTCCCCAAGCTTGGTCTCAGGCCCCCTCTCCCCGAGCTTAGTGTCAGGGGCCCTCGAGCTTGGTCTCAGCGGGGCATCCGAGCGCATCTGATGCATAAGGCTGACCGTATGCACTGGAAAACACGAGCATTGGTCTCGGGGGGCCTTGATCTTGGTCTCAGGGGGCCACCGAGCTTGGTCTCAGCGCCCCCGAGCTTTGTCTCAGGGGCCCCGAGCTCGGTGTCAGGGGCCCTCCGAGCTTGGTCTCAGAGAACGCCCGAGCTTGGTCTCAGGGGACCCCCGAGCTTGGTCTCAGGGGCCTCTGATCATCGGTATCGAGGGCTCCAGAGTACCGAACATTGATCTCGGGGGCCCCCAGAGCTCGGACTCACGGACCTTTCGATCTTGGTCTCACGGGCCTTTCGATTTTGGTCTCAGGGTGCCCCAGAGCATGGTCTCAGGGCCCCCGAGCGTGGTCTCAGGGGACCCCTGAACTTGGACTCCGGGGCCCCGAGCTTGGTCTCACGGGCCTTCCGAGCTTGGTCTCAGGGGGGCCCCCGATCATCGGTATCGAGGGCTCTGGAATACCGAATATTTATCTCGGTAGGCCCGTGAGCTTGGTCTCAGGGGCCCCCGAGCTTGGTCTCAGGGGACAACCGAGCTTGGTCTCAGGGGGGGCAAGCTTGGTCTCATGGGCCTTTCGATGTTTGGTCTCATGGGCCTTTCGATCTTGGTCTCACGGGGTCTCGAGCTTGGTCTCAAGGAACCCCCGAGCTTGGTGTCAGGGGGCCCTCGAGCCTGGTGTCAGGGAGCATCCGAGCTTGGTCTCAGGGTCCCCTCGAGCTTGGTCTCAGGGGCCCCCGAGCTTGGTCTCAGGGGTTCAGGACCCCCCTCGGGGTGCCCCCGACTATTGAAATCGAGGGACTCATGAGTGAGGCACGAGCATTGGCCTCATGAGACCCAGAGTTTGGTCCCAGGGGCCCCCAGGCCTGAGTTCAGGACCCTCGGGCATCAGTATCAAGGGGCTCCGGAGTATTGGTCAAGGGGGAGCAATTATTTTAGGGGCCTCCAAATAGTGATTTCGGAGGGCCCCCGAAAGTGTGGATGCAGTGGTGTAGCCAAGGGGGCCCTAGGCGTCCGCAGACCCCCACCCCTTGGGCCAATCTGAACCACTGCAAAGAATTCTCTGATCACGGGGCCCCCAGAGTCAGTCTCAGGGGCCCCTGAAGATCCGTTCTCAGGGCGTCCCGAGTCGGCCTCACGGCCCCCGCCCTGAGAGTCGGTCTCAAGGCCCCCGAAAGTAGATTTCGGGGGCCCCTGAGAGTTGGTATCAGGGGCCCCAAAAGTCGGTATCAGGGGCCCCGGGAGTCTGTCTCAGGGGAGGGAGCCGAGCTAGTCTCAGGGCCCCTCCAGAGAGTGGTTCTCAGGGCCCTGCAACAGTCTATTCCAGGGGGGCCCCTGAGAGTCAGTCTCAGAGAACCCAAGAGTCGGTCAAGGGGACCCAAGAGTCTGTCTTAGGGGACCCCGAGATTCGGTCTCGGGGTCCCCCTGAGAGTCTGTCTCAGAGAACCACAAGTGAGTCTCAGAGCACCCCGAGGGTCGGTCTCAGGGGGCCCTCATAGTCTCACGGGTTTCTCTCTCAGGAGTCAATATTTAGTTTCAGGTGACCCCGGAAGTTAATCCGGGGGTCCGAGAGTTAGTCTAATTTGATCCGCAGAGTGCTGGTTTCAGGGGGCCCCAGAGGGGTAATTTTGGGAGCCCTCGAGATTTAGCCTCAGGTTGTGCCCCCCCCGAGTTTTGGTATAAGCGGCCCCAAGAGTCAATCTCAGGGAGCACCCAAAAGTTAGTCTCAGAGGGCTCCCGGTTGTCAGTCTCAGACACATCCCAGAGTTAATCTCGGGGTTCTGAGAGTAATTTCCAGAGGTGCTCCCGATTTTTGGTCTCACGGGCCCGGAGTTGGCCTTAGGCCCGCGAGAGCTAATCTGGAGCCTCCGAGAGTCAGTCTCAGGAACGCCAAAGACTCAGTCTCAGAGGTGATTCCACCCCCCCCCCGGGTGTTTGTCTCAGGGGCGCCCTAGAGTAAGTCTCAGAGGGCTGTCGGAAGTCATTCCCAGCCCCACTCCCCCACCCCAAAGACAGCCTCAGAGGACCCCAATATCTAATCTGGATGCCCACGATAGTCAGTCTCAGCCCCTCCCTCCAGAGCAAATCTGGGGGGCCCAATAATTAGTCTCAGAGGTGCTGCCGATAACTAATCTCAGGAGCCCGAGAGATTCTCAGGGGCCCCCAGTTTTGATCAAGAGGCGCCGTGAATCAGTCTCAGAGATCCCTTGAGATCTAATCGGGAGAGCGGCCGAAAATTAGCTTTGTGAGTGCCGCCAAGTGTTGGTCTTAGGTGGCTCCAGAGCTCAAATACAAATTTTCAAAATCATATGCCTCGGAAAAAATTGTACCTACCCCTATTGCGTACTAAAGATGGACAAAACATGTCGATCAGGCACCATTATCGAAGGAAAGGCAAAAATTAATCTAATTTTACCATAAGAGCAAATCGAACAGGGCTAGTCAATTTTTAATCTAGTAGCTTAACACCAATAAATACATTCCTAAATATTCTGAAATAAACAACTTTCCAATATTTTCGTAGGAAACCAGACAAACAAGGGTAATGACAGATATTGATGAGCATAATCCCAAAAGAAAAAAAAGGTATGAAAGGTTGAAAATAACAATAACAGAGTGAGCCAAAGCGATAGATATCTCGGGCGCCTTTTGTCTTGGTAATTTGCTCGTTTACAAGATAGCAAGGGTAAGAGAGTAACTGGATCTCAACAGGATCTGTCGACGGAATAGAGGCTATGTGACGTTCAGGACACACTCCCATATCCCTTGTATCTTTATTCGTTTTTTTCGTTTCTTTGGAAATTTCCTGATTAAAGAGTTCATGGATTCGACACCGGGAAATAATTGCTAATCATTTCCCGTAGATCCTTTCTTCGTACTCAAAACGACTGACCTCCAATAACTTCATGTCTGATTACCCGAGTGAATTGAGGTTGACTCAGGTTTAACATCATGCGCGCATCAACATTGAACTTCCCGAAATATGGCTCAAAGCTGTTATTATAGCCACGCTACCATATAAGTTATGGGCCATCCTTAATATTTGGTGACCTTAGTTTACCAACACTTGGTCGGATCGAAAAAACCAAGCTATAAACAAAATAAGAATGAATGCTTAAAAAGCCATAACAAAATTTCCTTCGTGTGAATGTTATAATGTTAAAATACTATACAAAAGATATAGGAGATGGGCCCGGTTACTAAGGAGACCCCCGGCCTGGGGCCCCCCGACGGTAGTCAGACCCCTCCTTGGCCGAATCCTGGCTACGCCACTGTGTTCTGAGACTCTATATCAGCCACCCTGGGACCCCCTAAGCCTAGCTGGGGCCCTGAGCTAATCTGGGTACCGCTGTGCTTAACTGGGGCCTCTGATCTGGTATGGGGGCCCTGAACTCTTCTAGGGTCCCTGGGCTAAGCTGGTGCCGTGAGCTTGAATGGAGCCCCTGAGCTGGTACGAGAGGGCACCCTATATCAGCCGATCTGGGCCCCTGAGCTGAGCTGGCCTGTACTGAACAAGAGCCCTGAGCTGGTCTAGGGCCTCTGAACTGTTCTAGCATCATTGAGCTAAGCTGGGATCCGTGAGCTTGAACAAGTCCCTTGAGCTGTTTTGAGACCCTACATAAGTCGACCTGGGGACCTCCGAGCTGAACCGGGCCCCTAAGCTAATCTGGCACCCTGTGCGAATCTGGAGCTCCCCTGTGATGAGCTTCTAGGGGTGCTGTGCTTATGTAGGGTCCCTTGATAAGCTGGTCCCGAGGCTAATGCACTGGTCTGGGCCCTTGAGCTGACTGATCTGGGTTCCTGAGCCATGGTCTGGACTTTGGGGCCCTCCGAGATAATTTGGCGGCCCCTGGGCGGCATAGGCATAGGAACCGGGGGTCAGGGGCATACTGCCCCCCCTTTTGAGGTGGGCCTCCGCAACGAATATACAAATATCAGCAACTGTAATATAGAACAAGAAACCCAAACGGCCCCGATAGCTTGTCTGGGAACGTTCAAGTTCGGTAGTACGCTGCCTGCAAGCCCCTGGAGGAGGAGCGCTTCGTAAAAAAAAGCCAAGGCACCTACTACCCGAGTGTTTCCAAATGAGTCCCGAGAACTGGGCCCAATCAAACTTCATTCCATATCAATCCCAACACAAAACATGAATCGGACACGGACCCTGCACTAAATGCCGAGCAACAGTTGTCCCTGAGCCATCGAAAGACGCGACGTCTTTCGATGCCAGGGTTATATGGCGTCGCCAACTCTTTCCCTGTTGGAGGGGTTTCTTGGGAATCAAATTGCTCCTTGCACAAAGAATCTGCCGTGCCTTAAACCCGAGGTGGTCGCGTGGAAAGCAAGGTTGCTAACCACTATAACACCCTGCCCACACCTCCTCGGCATCACAAAGCTGGCCATCAAGTACCTACATTGCACTTGCAGTCATGCTGGAACTCTGCATTTTAGGCATCGAAATATAGCTAGGCGTATTTATTGTGATCAGCCTTTACCTAAATCAATCTCTAATGATGGAAAGAATAGATCCGTAATAACCTACATAAATTTTCCCATTTTCTTCATTAAATAAGCAAATACAAGTTGATTAGGCATAGCGAAGTGAGGCTATTTGGTATCAAAGCATTGTCTGTAGTTTTCTAAACAGTTCTTTATTTTGTAAATGTAATGAAAAGGGCCTAAACATCTGTAAATATAAAAAACACGCTCGTGGTAAAAAAATGATTGAAATCCTCCAAAAAAGCTTAAAAATGTATTTCGTATTTGAAAAGGGTCTAGGTAAAAAACAAAAAAATGTTTTTTTGCGTTTTACTATGATTTATTATATCATAATAGGTACAACTCGAACTCATAGGGAAAAATTTAATTTCTCAATTTTCCATATATTGACATCCTTGTGTGCATGCGTACCTTATTACACTAAACGAGCTATCTCAAACTTTTAAAATTATGGGCCCCCGTGGACTGGGGCCCCCTTGAGGTGGGCCCACTCTAAGGTTGCCCCCCCCACTTTTCAAACCGTTCCTACGCCCCTGACTAAAAGTATACATATAATTAAAGCCGTCTACATGTCTGTGAACCCTGACTGGTAAACGAGGCCATCCCTGAATGGAGAGGATGCTCTAAGCAGGGCCACCGTCACGGAATTTCTACAGGAGGGACGAACCGGAGGAGGTGAATTTTGAGCATATTCGGTACCTGACAGCATTAATGACGATGGACCAAAAATTTTGGGGGACGTATCCCTGGCATTTCTAATTGTTTTAAACAGTTAACCCCACAGTTTGTAAGTGAGCAAAAGATTCAAATTGTGAGAGTGTGGCTTTCTACCCAGCATCCTGTATTTTGGGAAACTGCTCTTAGATCAACAACAATTACTAAACCTTCTTATATTTCAAGATCGGGTATTTCAGCAGGTCAAAAAGAGCCCGTGCAATGAGGGAAATTGCACGCACAGTACCCTGTTATAGCAGAGGAGGCCCGCGACTTCAATGATAGGCATTTTATGTATATTATACATTACGCCATTGGAATGCATTAGCGACCCCCCTTCTTATTAACCCGCGCCCCACCGGGGGTCCGGCGCCACCTTCGCCCCACCGGGGAGGGGGCCATTGATGGGCCCCTCTAACTCCGAAAATATGGGGGTTAGCGCAAATCTGCAAAGTGCATTAGAAAGCTCGCGTGAATTCAGTAAGAAATTACTTCACATGTTTAAGCACTCAGGTCAATGGTTTGACCTCCAGAGGTCAAGAAAGGTCACGATAGGCTATTTTCACTCAAATATGCAATGCTTAAGAAAACTGGGCATAACTCCTATGCGATTAGAGCTATTTAGATCTGGTTAAGTACATTTGATAGGAAATTGCCAGACCTTTTTCCGCTATATGGAACGTAAATGCCTCCCGCCAGTGGTTTGACCTCCAGAGGTCACCTCGTGACCTAATATGACCTGAGGTCACGAAAGGTCAAAAAGTGACCTTACGTATATCAAATGAAAGCCAGTGACGAGACAAACACGATGGTGTTTGTTTCAGCGCTCTAGCTTAATTAGGTCAAAAGTTATTGTCAAAATACTGTTTTGACCCCTGGTGACCTTGGATGACCTTGGAAATGTCAAATGGCAAATATGACCCCTGGGATCCGTGAAAGCGTGTCCAAAAACGTTGTTCTAAGCAGTCTGAGTATTTGCAATCATTTTTGTGGCTTTTATATCATGAAACAACTTTTCCCTATGCTTTTCCAATGGGAGAGGTCGCCTCATGACCTGACCTCAGGGCACGAAATCGAAAAATCCCGGATATACACCTTGTAGACCCTGGAGGGGTTATGAAGTGTAGGAAGTTTCAAATTGATCGACTTTGAAATGTAGCTTTTACAGAGCTCTAAATGTGAAGTGAGGTGACCTTGGTTGACCTCGTCTGGTGACCTGACCTTGGGTGACCCGGGGTAAAAAATTTCAGGGATGATGGGACAATGATGAGGTGAGAGATAGAGCCCTCAACCGCGGTGCTGCGTTTCGTCGTTTTTCTGCTATCTCGAAAAACCTTAGGGGGCCATCGATGGCCCCCGGTGGGGCGAGGGTTACGTAAGATATTGAACAAGACAAACAGATTAGATACTGGAGTATAAAGCAAAGCTGAAAATGTGGCCCGCCCCATTTTGGAGGCCCCTCAGGAATTGGTGTCAAGAAATTCACGGTGACGCCCCTGTCTCGAACAAGCGCCACAAATAAATATTATCCTGCTTATTTCAACCGGTCGCCAGCTGACGAACTATCTACCATAGTATCTCACCAGCAGAACTTGTTGTCAAACTATTATTTTCACTACGTCATTGGTTCTCTCATCTAAGAAAAGCTCGTAACCACACCTGTGGCCACACCAAAATCCCAGGGGGTGCACAACTAGATACAAAAACTAGCTGACGAGTGGGGGATAAGTATGAACCAGAGCTCGGCAAATCCCAACCTTCAGTGCAGGGGGGGTAGGCGTGCAGAGAAGTGTCAAAGGGGGCGCACTGGGGTCACAGCGGGTGCATGCCCCGGAGCACCTGCCTGGCTGCGGGTCTTCTCGTGACTTGAAAGGAATAGTGGAGTGCTGTGCAGTTATGGCGGGACGCTTTTCAGTTTGCAAACTAACGCTAACTTCCTGTACCCAGCGTACAGGGAAAGTTTCCTAGAGAACTTCCAAAATAATTCTGGAAACTTCTTAACAATAAAACTGAAAGACCTACGTACAAAGTGTATGTGAGCTGTGAATCGCTGTGATGATACAACCATTATCAACCCAGTCGTGTGTTAACAAATCAGGCGAAACGGCATAGCTAGGCATGCAAAATAAAGCGACTTCCTTCAAACGTCCTACTGATCGGCAGCCTGCTGTGATTTCCTCACCTGTTGTATGAAGCAGAAGCCCGTCTGCACACCAGCCGCAGCCGCCGCCAACCGCGGATGTGACGTCACCCGACCAGCTGACTGAGGGTGACGTCACCAGGTAGTCACGCTCTGAAAGAGGAGAGCGACTCGTTCAGGGCCGTGGTGCAAGACCGATCACTGTGGGATCTGGCACTGACACAAATGGCTAACGGAAACTAAGGACATGGTGGGATGCAGCCGTGCCATTCTAAGGTATGCAGGCATGGGTGGGGTTCCGGGGGAGGCGGGTCAGGACCTCCCCTGGAATTTGGGTCTCCCATAGGATTTTTATATGGCTTGTATTGCCTTGTCAGCGTCAACGCATCCAAGACCCCCTGGATCGAGAAGAGATCTCCAGCTTTGTACCAGGGCTGGAGATCTCTTCTCGATCCAGGGAGAGCTTCTGAAGTTCTGAGTGGGTTAACGCTGGCACGACAATACAAGCCCTGTTAAAAGTCTATGGGAGACCCAAAACCCAGGGGAGGTTCTGACCCCCCAACCTCCCCGGATCTCCACCATACCTTGTGCGCAGGCCATAAATTTCAACTCGTTAAGGGGTTCGAATTTTAAGGGAATCAGGAATTTGAACTAAGATGGGATTTAACTAAGAACTAAAATGGTTTGTCCTACTTTCAACCAGAAACTTCCGGCGAAAGAGGGCAAAACTACAAAAATGTTTGCCGAAGACACAACTCGCTTTCAAACATTTTCGTTGGCAGCTCAATCTAATTGCCAAACTTGGAAGGTCATTTTTTAAGTTCAGCCTAGCAGGCTTAAAGTTGACACTATCCCATAGCTTTCTGAACGCCTGAAAAAATAATTCCCTAGGTCTTCAGTAAAAAATAGCCTGAGTCGTTTTTTACGGATGTGGCTTCCAGTTCTGACAATACTGGAGCCAGCCCGTTAGAAGAATTGACAGGATTTTACTTATTTTGTATCAGTGATCCGTTAGAGCTCGACCAAATCAACTGAGGTTGCCAATAGACATCAGTGTGCCAATTTTGAGACAACCGCGGATCGGGGGGTGGGGCCGACATCAGACAGTGGAATTGCATCCAGAGGACCCTCATCAACACTGAGGTGGGGCCCTGCGATGTCGATGGGCCCCTGCCGAAACAAGCTTCTGGGTTCGACCGTGCTTACCAGGGCAATCTTACAAAACATCGTCTGACGCCCCCGCGAATCACACCATCTCTACGCAGGTACACCAGCTTACAATAGAAGTGAAAGGAGGGAAGGGTGACAACGGAAGAGTTATTATACACTTCGAGAGAAGGTATCTGGATATATTTTTCTGTCAGAGGACAGGGAGGAGAGAAGAGAAGAAATGACACATTTCAGCATTAAACGACAGCGTCTCTGAATTATTTAACGCAGAAGGTTCGGTGGCAAGGATTGGGTTAGATTTCCCATCACATTTTACGAAACTACACACCTTCCAACAAATCCGAAAGTCAGTGAAACTTCCATGTGCCTTTCCCAACCTATAGGTTCTAAAGCTATAATAAGCGTATCAACATATTGAAATTTGTTTTGAAAATCACACCGCACTTAAAAAACGGTATCTCACAAAAACGCAAATGTGCTTGCAGTTGTCTGGTTTACGTCATCCTTGTAAGCTTTGATGACGATACCAGCTTAATGACGACTTTATGGGAAAAGGAATCACGTCTCTAAGCCGAGAGCCTGGTGGGGAAGTTTGGTCTCGCCGAGACAACGGGCCGTCAGGCGCTACATGGGGACACAACGGGACGTCAGGCACTACATGGGGACACAACGGGTCATCAGGCGCTACATGGGGAGACAACGGGTCATCAGGCGCTACATGGGGAGACAACGGGCCGTCTGGCGCTACATGGGGAGACAACGGGCCGTCTGGCGCTACATGGGGAGACAACGGGCCGTCTGGCGCTACATGGGGAGACAACGGGTCATCAGGTGCTACATGGGGAGACAACGGGCCGTCTGGCGCTACATGGGGAGACAACGGGCCGTCAGGCACTACATGGGGACACAACGGGTCATCAGGCGCTACATGGGGAGACAACGGGTCATCAGGCGCTACATGGGGAGACAACGGGCCGTCAGGCCTACATGGGGAGACAACGGGCCGTCAGGCGCTACATGGGGAGACAACGGGCCGTCAGGCGCTACATGGGGAGACAACGGGCCGTCAGGCACTACATGGGGACACAACGGGTCATCAGGCGCTACATGGGGAGACAACGGGTCGTCTGGCGCTACATGGGGAGACAACGGGCCGTCTGGCGCTACATGGGGAGACAACGGGCCGTCTGGCGCTACATGGGGAGACAACGGGCCGTCTGGCGCTACATGGGGAGACAACGGGTCATCAGTCGCTACATGGGGAGACAACGTGTCATCAGCCGCTACATGGGGAGACAACGGGTCGTCCGGCGCTACATGGGGAGACAACGGGTCGTCTGGCGCTACATGGTAGGAGACACGACGCTCTTAGGAGTACTGGCGATTGAGGCGAGTTATTGTTGAGAGTTTTGTTGGTGGCCTCTGAACCACCACACTCGAGTACTGGCGTGTCTGATCCATACCAAATAAGTCATGTATTGAATAGGGTAAGGTCAGGTAAAGAGTACTCAGAAGATGAGAGTACACAGCAGCCGTTTTTGGGTATTTTATAGCAACTAAGACCGAGGAATTTTAGACATAGACAAGCTCGGTCAATGTATTTAAGGCTCAGAAAAAGTGGGAAGCCTGCACTTTATTTGGTGGGACAAAAAAACAAATTTGAGCCCGTTTTAAAATGTTTCTGTCCGTTACAATGTTTCGTCAGTTACCGCATTGACCACTTCAATCATGACAGCCGTGAGAGGACTGGTGTAGGACCTCCCGAGCCTACCCCGCCATTACCTGGAACGGCCTCCAGCTATGCAGTTACTTAATGTTCTCTGGTATTTGGGGGAGGTGGGTTTGGGCCACCTTTGTATCCACCACAGAAAAAACCGTACCACCTCTGCGTCAAAATCGATAGAAGTAAACAGGAAGCTGAGTATTACCCGCTGGACGGCCACAGCTCTGCACGTTTCCCCTATCGCACCTCCGTTACTTTACAGGAATGCATGGCCGCCAGGGAGATTGCTTATCAGAGCCGCCTCCGTCCCACCGGTAACTCAACACTGCCACCAACACACCAAACACTGGCAGTCGGGCGCTACCGGTCGCATAGGCGGGTCCAGGATTTCCCAACGGGAGGGGGCACAAGGCCAGAAGTGCCGGTTCTAAGTTTTTTCATCCTTGGTCCCGGCACCGGCGAGTCTCGACTGGTTCCGGCAATGTCCCGGCAAGACCCAACCTGGTCCCGGCACCAGCAAGCCTCGACTGGTTCCGGCAATGTCCCGGCAAGACCCAACCTGGTCCCGGCACCAGCAAGTCTCGACTGGTTCCGGCAATGTCCCGGCAAGACCCAACCTGGTCCCGGCACCAGCAAGCCTCGACTGGTTCCGGCAATGTCCCGGCAAGATCCAACCTGGTCCCGGCACCAGCAAGTCTCGACTGGTTCCGGCAATGTCCCGGCAAGAACCAACCTGGTCCCGGCACCAGCAAGCCTCGACTGGTTCCGGCAATGTCCCGGCAAGACCCAACCTGGTACCGGCACTGCTTTCGGCAAAAGAACAGTTCAAGGGAAGATATTCTCAGCCTTGTCCTTATATACATTAACCAAGGCATTTATTTTCTTATTTCAGCCTTACATGGTATGTAGCTTTGGTTCTGCATTACAATTTCAATCAAATTTATTCAATCAAATATGATTGGTGAGTTTAAATCTAACCCTAAACGGTTTTGGTCCTTCCTAAAATGTGTTCGTGGTTCTAAAAGTCAACTCTCTGTGCTCTCCGATAACGGTGCGGAGATAACTGGGGACTCCGAGCGCGCCAACCTTTTGAATCGCGCGTTTGCGGACAAATTTACTGATCCTGATGTTGAGGAATACCCTGCGGTTTCCAGCCTTGACCTTCCGTTGTTGGACCGTTTTGAGGTGACGGAGGCGAGTGTGCGCTGTGCGTTGGACGACTTGGAGGTACATAAGGCTTGCGGACCGGACAATGTGAGTGCACGGATAATAAAGGAGTGTAGGCAGCAACTGTTGGTCCCGCTTTACATACTGTTCAATAAGTCTGTGGCGCAGGGGGTATTCCCGGGCAGGTGGGCGGAGGCTAATATTGTTCCACTGCACAAAAAGGGATCTCGTAAATTAGCTTCTAACTATCGATCGATCTCGCTCACCCCACTGTTTGGAAAATTATTGGAACGCTGCATATGTAACGCACTTCTAACCCATGTTCATCCTGTTCTGGCTCCAAATCAACACGGCTTTGTTCCACGTAAGTCCTGCGACACAAATTTAGCATCTCTTTTGGAAACAGCGTGGGACTCCATTAATTCAAAAATACAAACTGACTTCATATACACAGATTACACTGCGGCATTCCAGAGTGTCAATCATAAATTGCTCATTCATAAGCTGAAACATTCGTTCCAAATTTCCGGCACTGCTCTCGATTGGCTTTCTTCTTATTTAGGCAATAGAAAACAGCGTGTAATTGTAAATGGAAAATTTTCAGATTGGGCTCCAGTACGCTCTGGGACGCCTGAAGGCGGAATTTTGTCACCTTTGCTGTTTGCCCTGTTTGTTAACGATCTACCGTCCAAAATCAAGACGAATTGTCTCCTCTTTCCCGATGATGTTAAGCTCTTCCACCAAATTTCCTCTTTAGCGGACGCTGAACTTCTCCAGGCTGATCTCAACACTCTAACTGAATGGTCACATCTTTGGAAACTTCAACTTAACCCAGTTAAGTGCAAATCATTAACTATAACACTGAAACGCAATCCAGTTCTAGCCACCAATAAAATTCAAAACAAGCCCTTGAAAAAGTAAACTCAATACGAGATCTTGGAGTGTGGTTAGACTCAAAATTAACGTTTCAGGACCACATTGATCAAACCGTCAGTAAGGCAAACAGGGCACTTGGCCTGCTGATAAGGTCCCTCCAGACAGGCCATCCAGTGGGAGGAACGAGATCGAGATCAAAATTTAAACCGGACCCAATCTTGGCAGCTTATTTTGGCAATGTTCGCTCAATTTTAGAATATGGTTGCATTATTTGGGGAGGGGCTGCCAAGACACATCTAGACAGGCTCGAAAGAATACAACACAAATTTCTTATTTGGCTTTCAAACATTTCTCTCAATCACTCGCAGTCCCATGACTACTCTGACCTTTTGGAACATTTCAAAATTTGCAGTCTCGCTTCTCGCCGTCTGCAATACGATATCATGTTTATCCAGAAGATCATAACAGCCAGGACTGACTCTGCCCTACTGCTCGGGAGTTTCCCGCTGCGTGTACCGCCTCGGCGCACCCGAGCTATGACCGGCACCCTATTTCATGTTCAGCATGCTCGGATAAATACGGTGCAGCGTGGACTGTTTTGCCGAGCGCCCAGCAATTTCAATGCACTCATGACTGCGCGCCCCCACGCTGATCCGTTCAGGTGCAGTCACGCACAAATTAGGGGCCATGTAAGGTCTTTTATTAGAGCGACCCCTATCGCAAGAAATATTGGTAGGCTGTGAATTATTATTATTTGGAGAGCATGTAACTTAGTTTATTTATGATGGTGCTGGTTTTGTGATATATTTTTACCATGTATTATGCCTGATGTCTCTCCATTAGAGTTATATTTTATCGTGTCATTGTTGTATGTACATCACCTTTTATTGTATTGTAATGTGAGTGTTTTACCATCTGGACTTGAGCTGTCACTGGGGCTTGCCCTGTTGCTCATCAACTCTTAATAATAAACAAATAAGCAACTCAAGCCAAATGCCCCTGGACTATAGGCAGAATATTAACCTTGTTGGGCGTCTTCCAGTTGTCGTATTGGCATTTCTAGTGCACTACGAGCTATTTCTAATATCTTTTTGATATTTTGATAATTGAAATCGACTAAGATATCCTACTTTGTGATGACAGACCACGACAGCTCAGGTTTAACAGGCTTGAATTAGTCACTTATTTGGACTGGACTTAGTGACATTAGGCTATTTATTCACAAAGAGTTAAAAGAAATATAAATTGGTTCAAAAACTGATTAATTGCAGCCTAATCTACGCTCCAACGAACATAGGTCTTACTTGATATAATTAATACTATGCTATCTCTTCAAGTGGTATATTATATAGAATATGTTCACGTATTCGGGCACCCTCATGGTTTTCGGAAATGCCGGCCTCTGCATACAGATATATTGGGGCCGGTCCGGCGACAGACTAGACTCTGCACTGGACCGGTACCGGAAGTAGCCACACCACCGCCGGAAATGGCCCCTTTCCACCTCTTGCAGCGGTATACTTGCCCATGGCGAAGGCCACAACTCGGGGCAAGGCAGCGCTGGAAATTCTCTTACGTAATGTTACAGCAAAGGAGTACGCTGGGGATTCATATGCATCCACGCGCGCCAACAACAATCCGATGCTTGTTTATTTGACATCATAGATGGCAAATACCGGCATCGATGGCATTGGTTGACTTTTTCAATTCCTGTTTTCTTTCCGCTTCTGCTCCGTTTCCGTGTTTAAGGTCATGTTCAAATCAACCTGGATCGGCACACAGCTTCAAGCGTCCTGAGGAAGCCACCGGCCGTCTGAAAACAGCTTCAACACACAAATGGGGTTTCTATAGCTGCTTCGTTGAAACTCGAGCGAAGTTTGCGCGAAAAATATAATGGCACAAGGAACAAAGAGACCAAGAAGTCCCGCAACAAAACTGGTTGATGCTGTTTCTCCATCTCAGACAGTGACGCTAGAACCCCTGCCATGAATCCAATCACAGTGCAACCCGCTGTATTCAGCTGCAGTGGCCGATCCAGGACTTCATTTCGGGGGGGCTGGGGGGCTCGAGCCTCCCCCACCACTGCCTCGAATCAGCCTCCGCCTATGTATGAGCTATAGACACTCAGACATTCGGGGCATGCTTGAGCCCCCCTCCTCCTTGTATTCCCCACTGTTCAGCTGGATGTCAGGCGCAGCGCGACGCCTGCACTGCCAGTTCACCAATGCGGCGTCACGTGCTCGGCCCGACTTGAGACGGTGACCTCAGAGGGGTGGGTGTTTGCTGGCAAGTGTCGGTGTGGTTCCGGTACGCTAAGCTGGCCTGAGCGGCGGAGCTGTGCTGTGGACTGGACTGGTGTGAACCGGAGCTTAACCCATGCTTTTTTGCTCGTGGGTTTACAGGCAAAGGGACAACACAGAGCACGGACTGGTAAACTGAACTGAGAACTAACTGAAGCAGAATATCACAGCGTAGCATCAGCGGACGAAAAGCACATCAGTAAATTATCCTCAATCTCAAGATCCGATCAATATGGAGCCTAGCCCATCTTTCATTTGGCAGCCTGCATGGACCAGCGATTTCTGCTGATAGGGATCATGTTCAGTATCGGAATGGTGTCTCCAATCCCTAACGCGGCCGAAGGGACCTAACCCAAACACCTAGCACCAGTGAAAAAACATCCGCCTCAAGTTGAACTGCGTGATTAAAGACAGTGGCGGCGCTGCCATAGAGGCACATTAGGCACTGCCTAGCCACTTTTAAATGTCGAAGTAGTTATGTATTTTCTGTGGAATAAATATAATTTGACTCTATGTTTAAGTTACAGCGAATATTCCTTTTTCGGATCACTGGGTCAAAGAGCCAATAATTTGCATCTCTGAAAATCCAAGCTCGTAGCTTTTACCGTCAATAAATGTGATCTTAGGCACTTCGCAATTTCGCTGAATCTGCCTAACACCGTGGCAAACCTAACGTGTGCTTTTTGATTGACATCTCTAATACCTCATTCATTCGAACGCGAGTTAAATCAGCCTGCTAGGCTTGCCTAACAAGCTAGCACGTGCGATGCCGCGTCTTAGGACCTTTATTACAGCGGATTCGTTTATTGACAGTCTTGTAATACAAGACAAGTTGTATGCGCGGATGTTTAGCCTTCTCTGGTGCTGGACAGCTGTTTGGCAACTATTAGCGAGATATTTAATTTGTGAAACACTTGTAAAGAACGTAAGTCATTGCACAAAATCTGGCGGTTAAAATTTAAAAAATTCGTTCACAAATCGATCGTACAGCGAGAAATTGGACGTCATAAACAATGAAGTGCCGAAGCTGTCCTTAAAATGAGAAGTTCTCGTGAGTACGTTGTCCTTCCCGGCTTACTTACGTACTTACCTATCCTTCTTGAATTTTGCCTTGAGCCATCATATACTGCCGCATAACTGTTTCCACAATCCACCGACATATGTTTTTTTTCAATTTGTATGATATTAAACATTAGAACATAAATATTATTTTTGCTCATCGACATGAGCTTGCCCCTTCTCCAGCCGACCTGCTGGAATCGCCCCTGTCTAATATTAGGTAAAAAGCCAGGGCGACATCCTTACCTCTAAGCCAATCGTGCCTAGGCTGTTATAGTGTTCAAGCGCCGCCACTGATTACAGATAGAAGATAATAACCGAAAGTTGACGTATCAGCGGGGTACTTCCCCCGGTACCATTTGAGGTATGTCCCCACCTGAAATCCAGATACAGGAAAGGGAGTTCGAAGGAATACTCCCCCCCTGGGTTTGGGAACTCACTCCCATTGAATGTTACCGAGACTCCGATTCTTCGCCCACTTCCTGCATCCTTGGTTCCGAAGCGATCCCTCCATCCCTCCCCTCATGAACAGCGTGCACCGGTGGGGATGCAGCGACGCAGCGATGGCGAGTTGGGCTTCCACGCCGCTGAGCCGGGTTCAAATCTCAGGCAAAAATACAAAACCAAAACTTTCTTATCCCCAATATTCCCTTCCAACTGGGTGAAGGTTGACGCATGACCTCAGCAGTTAGAGCGTCGCGGAGCCCCAATGCTCGTCCTGTCAGCTGAGTTTAACCATATCCACGACCTTCGCCTACCCTTCGGAATCCGAAGAGCCAGCGTCCGCGTGGACCGCCCAGATTGACGAGATCATCTCATCGGCGCTGATTTGCCCCAGCCACCCGCCTCCTGTGTTTGAAACTGAGACGCTGATGCGGCACTTACGCCCAGCGCAGAGAGCGCTGCTGGTGAAAACCAGGCCCCAGGACACAAACTAACACCAATCACAGAAGCAGAATCGAACATTTCCGATGAGATGCAATCAACGATGGCTGGAGCAGGAGCAGAAGCGAACATGTATGATGAGATCAGGGGCGGACGCGGACCCAAGTTTTGGAGGGGAGACCAAACCCATGTCTGCCTCTTCTCCTGGGGGGGGGAGCGAATATTTGTTTGCTCCACAGACCTAGTGTAAACACCTTTTTTCAGTGCTCGACAAACCTAGTATAAGCTACCTCTCCAAGTACATGATCGCTCTCGGGGGGGGGGTGGAAGCGAAGATATTTTTGCTCTACAGACCTAGTGTAAACACCTTTTTAAATAATTTATCCGGTGTTTGGGGGAGGGGCAAACATAGTTTGCCCCCCTCCAGCGCTTGGGGGGTTATAGCCGGAATAGCCCTCCCCCTGCGTCCGCCAATGGATGAGATTCAATCACGATGGCTGAAAAACAACCATCATTTGAGGCCCAGCTGTCTACATTGATGTCAGAGGAAATGAATAACCAAAATACCGATGAATGCTGTGGCAATAAATCTATGAAAATTGGATTCATTCTAGGTAACCCTGTCTTATTCCTAGAGATAATCCTCATTGATTTACATTCAAGGCCCCAAGACCAAAACCTAACCCCCAGCAAAACGTAGGTCTGGCGTATCAATTTGAATCCCGCTATAAAAGTGGAGCATTCCCTTCAAAGCATACGTACGAGGTGTAACCTTGGAAATGGGGGTTGTAAATATGTATAGCTTGATTCAAGGACTAGTTCCACACGTGGACATAACTTTATCAGTCATTTCTAAGCATGTGGCATAATTCGTTGTTTTCAATACCTTAAGCAACCAGGCCCAATTCAGTCTGGAATTGCACCATTCCCACATTTCCTTTTAAACTTAGTGTTCAATTTGCGAGTGTCGCTTAGCATCAACTTCGAGAGGGGAGCGGTTTATAACTGCCCTTCAAAATTGGCTCGTCTTTAATTTGTAATTTCTTCCCCAGTTCTTGTTGTTTCGCTCATCCCCAAAGTCTTCCCCTGGACTCGCCCCTGCGCGGGGCGTGAACGGCCGTCGGTCGGGCCGCAGTCGGAGCCGCAGCCCACCGGCCGGGTGGCGTCATCATTCCTCGCCGACGAGCTGTACAGCGTGCACTACAGCAGGCGAGGCATGCGAGCTATACAGTGTACAGTCAGTTGCGAAAGTATCGTTCCGCTGCCGACCCACTAGTTTGGAAGTCACTGTACGCTGTAGCGCTGAGCCGGGCGAGTGGGCGGGCATTGGGCGGGGACAGCTGAGGAGGGGTGGAACTCACGCCTCAGACATGTTGTTTGGTCAAGTTGAGGTCAGTTATACATGGGTGCCACAACTGCAGATTCAAACTAAAATGGACGCAATGTCCGCATCACATGCCACCTGAAATGTTCGCATCACATGCCACCTGACGGGGTTTCTTTATGCCTCTCTTGAGATCTATAGAATTCGGATATTGCCAGGCGTGCACCAAGGATTTTCGTTTGGGGGCCCGGCTGACGAAGCGGGGGGCTGATGGGAGGTGGCATGTTTGACAGGGCGTGCCAGGCTACTGCAGGGAAAAAATTGGCCAGAGAGGGTACTGATCAGGTAAAAAGCAATACATATTTGTCGTATGGTGTAAAACGCAAGTGAAGGGGTCATAAGCGTCGCCACCGCGCAAAAAGGGGGGGCAGCTAAACTCCAACCTGATGCTGACAAAAAACTTTCCACGTCAGGACAAAAAACTGTCTGAATTTGGGCTCCTCGCTGCCTTCCGCAGCGGCTGGTTATAAGCATTTGCAGTTTTCTCCCATTTTGACTGAGATCAGTAAATTTTTGGCCGAAAAGTCGGGGACCAGGCCCCCTGGCCCCCCTTTTCCAACGCTTATGGAAGGTGATACAATTATTATAAACCTGGCCTGTGGTTGAATCACATATTGAGTGAATAATTCACCGGAGGGGCTACACACTGTGAGCAGGGGCGGTAAGGTGAAACGAGAACTGGAACTAAAAGCCAGATCAAGCCTCATTTCTGCTCTTGATGGGTGACTCCAGCGGTCAGTTATTACCAGAACCCACGTCGAGTGCCACGCCAGACATGGCCGAGGGCCGGCACTTTGGAGTCAAAGCGTTTGGGGGAAGGGGGCCCGGGCCCGCTGGCCCTCTCCTTGGGTGCGCTACTGGGTATTGCAGAGCGTAGCGGATTGAGGGGGTTAATGAAGGGTGACATTGGCCGATCCCATTTCAACGGTTTTCTCTTATTTTCTTTGCAGACTTTTTTTACGATTCTTAGGTTTGTTGTCCCCCAGACCACCAGTTCAAACTCGCAGGTAATTGCAAATTTCTTTGAATCAAAATCTCCCAACATTCTTGATTTTTTTCCAGTTCGGGGATCAACCTAAAACAGAAATTTAGGGAAAATTGATGCTACTTTGGTATATTAAATGAACTCTATACGAATTCAGACCTAAATATGTATATGCGTAATTACCGAAAGAAAGGCATCATCATCAAACGCATCATTTAAGATGCCTACTTTAATTGGACATCACTGTCAAAGTTTGTCCATGGCGTATAGGGGGCATTCCATGACAGATCGACAAGTCGATAACACCCTCATATCTCAGATTTCGGCGTATGTTTTTGTGAGGGGGGCTATTGATGAAGATGATGACTATTTTTCTATTCATTTTGCTCCCTGACTTACGGATTGGAAATTTTAGCCTCAAGCATTTTGATCATATTCACTTACTTGTCTTTTTTAAAGACGAAATTTTACCTGTGTGATTCTAAAAATACCATGAAGACTTGATCTGGGTCTCTTAAGTATAAATTACGAATTTTGGCTCATGAGAAATTATAACTCAAAATAAAATTTTGAATGTATTATACATTCTTCATTTTTTTCAAAATCTATGAAAAATTGTTTTCCTATGCCTTATTTTAAACTTTTTGAGGCTCATATTACTCTTTATACTTTTCTCTATAAGATTCAGCAATAAAAAGAATGGAGTCTTTAACCAATCGCGAGTTCTGAGTTCCCAAATGTCCCGATCCCCACTTTTGTTAGGTTCGTTCGAAGGCGCGGCCCGCCGTCGTTGCGGCTATCAAACGTCTCTGGTCACGAAAATACCTTCCCACAAATCCCACCATTGACACTTGTGTCAACGATGGGATTCGTGGGGCATGAGGGTAAGGATGTATTTAAAACAATAAACTGTAATTAATGTCCCATTTCTTAACACCCGCACTGGAGAGGGGTCTGACACTTACGCGCACTGGTGGGCCCCCTGAGTGCTCGGAAATTAAGAGACGTAGAAAAATTCCGGTTGGAGGCTGGGTGGGAGCTATTGAAATCTATACTATGACCGATTTCGATTGACCTAGGTAAGTACCGTCCAGTTCAAACGAGGTCATAAGGGTCATGTATGAGCCGTGCTGGAGATTTTTCTGGAAATGCTGTGATTAAGAGCAAAAAAGTTAAGAATGCACTAAAAACGGACCAAGGTCGTAATGAGAACGTTCCAAAAATGTAAACTTAATTTTTGGGGTTAAGTCATTCAAGTTCTTTTCTAGCAATAGAATTGCATGAAAAAGTTCATTGACATATAACGTCACAATATTACATATTCCCTATAATTACACCATGGCTAGCACCATAGCAACCGTTGGACGGAAATGAGGATTGACCTTTACCCATGACATTTTACTTTGACCTGTGCCTTGACCTTTACATTGAGTTATCTTAACTTGGACGTCGTAGCATGGTATGCGTCATACTGGGTAACGCCATGCGATCGGAAGCATCGGACCAATGACTTTGAGAATGCTGGTATGGCGTTGAACTGTGGGCTTGATCTTCATGTTGGGTGAATTTGACATATAACCTCATTTCATATACCGCTATAACTTTGCCAGTCGGTCTTTGATGCACGCAAACTGGTACAACTGCGCGATTGCAGCGATCTCAAAATAAAGCGTTTACCTTTGAAAGTCTATAATTACAAAATTGGGGCCGATTTTCAAGATAATTTGGCCAATCGACGTGCCATTGGATATTCTCAAAAGTAGCTATTTAGCATTTTTGGCCACGAAGGGTTCCTCCCGCCACCTTGAAAAAGTAGGTGAGGGCTTCCGAGGCTCCCCTCCAGTGTGCTTGTTATCACGCGCTGGTATGAGGTCCCAGGCCACCTTTACTAGCATGGGGGGTACTCGTCCCCCTACGATCTTAGCAACCATGCTTGGAAGGGAAAAGGAAAGCAGTGTTCCATTGCTTCCCTCGATCTCTACCAAAAATGCTTATACAACTTTTCGTTCAAGTCATTTTTGTGGTCTCGGAGGCCAAGGTATGTTTCCATAAGAATACAACGGAAATTGACTTTCCAGTGGTTTCAAAGACCATTCAGAAGAACACGTTCTAACGTGTAATTCTGAACGAAAATAAAGTAAAGGACTTCGCTCCGCAGCCGCAACTAACGCCGTTCGGTCCCTGTAGGTTCACATATGATATGGTAATAGCAGACTAATGGTACCAAGCGGAATGGGTCTGTAATTTTTTAAGCCAGAGGGAGAACGATTTTTTTAATGGGCTGGATGGTGGCTTGTTTCCACAATTATGGACATTTCTCCTCATTAAGGGATTTGTTGGAAAGAGTGGTACGTGGTTTGTAGATCAGTATCGCCGTTAGCTTCAAAATACGAGGGGAATTCCGTCGGGACCTAAGGGATTTATTAAAATTGAGTGAGTTTAGTTGGTTCAACACTTCTCGCTGGGTGATAACGATGTTGTTTAAAGGAGGGCTGATTTCTCTGTTTGTGTCCATGTGAGGCTGGGATTGATCATCGATGTGTCGCCTGAATAACGAAGCGCAATATTTATTCTATATTTAATATAATATGATATTATATAATATGATTCAATATAATATGATATAATATAATATTCTAATATTACCTATCTATTGTGATATTGAGATGGATTTTGCTTGAACTGGACATGCGTCGCTAATTTTTTTTGCACCATCCATCTTTCCCAGCCTTCCCCCTGTCACTCTTCTTAGCCAATTTGAATTGCGATTACATTTGTGAATGCTTCTTAAAACCTCCGATGTCACCCATCGGTTTCTCCCGTTGTTAATTTTTAATTGCCTTTTCATCTATCACCACTGATCACCACGCTTATCGATCTCTATCCGTCTCTATTAATCCCGACCTCTTCTGTATGGACGCAACAAACCCAGTAGCATGCACCTGCCCGAGTTATTCAAGGGCACGCTCAGTACCAGGGGCGTAGGAACGGTTTGAAAAGTAGGGGGCCAACCTTAGAGGGGGCCCACCTCAAGGGGGTCCCAGTCAACGGGGGCCTATAATTTTAAAAAATTTTAGATAGCTCGTTTAGTGTAATAAGGCATGCATGCACACAAGGATGACGATGTATGGAAAATTGATAAATTAAATTTTTTCCCTATGATTTCGAGTTGTACCTATTATGATGTAATAAATAATAGTAAAACGCCAAAAAAACAATTTTTGCTTTTACCTAGACCCTTTTCAAATACGAAATACATTTTTAAGGTTTTTGTGAGGATTTCAATCATTTTTTACCACGAGCGCGTTTTTTATATTTACAGATGTTTAGGCCCTTTTCATTACATTTACAAAATTAAGAACTGCTTAGAAAACTACAGACAATCCTTTGATACCAAATAGCCTCACTTCGCTATGCCTAATCAACTTGTATTTGCTTATTTAATGACGAAAATGGGAACATTTATGTAGGTTATTACTGATCTATTCTTTCCATCATTAGAGATTGATTTAGGTAAAGGCTGATCACAATAAATACGCCTAGCTATATTTCGATGGCTAAAATGCAGAGTTCCAGCATGACTGCAAGTGCAATGTTGGTACTTGATGGCCAGCTTTGTAATGCCGAGGAGGTGTGGGCATGGTGTTATAGTGGTTCGCAACCCTGCTTTCCATGCGACCAACTCGGGTTTAAGGCACGGCAGATTCCTTGTGCAAGGAGCAATTTGACTCCAAAGAAACCCCTCCAACAGGGAAAGAGTTGGCGACGCCATATAACCCTGGCATCGAAAGACGTCGCGCCTTTCGATGGCTCAGGGACAACTGTTGCTCGGCATTTAGTGCAGGGTCCGTGTCCGATTCATATTTTGTGTTGGGATTTATATGGAATGGAGTTTGATTGGGCCCAGTTCTCGGGACTCATTTGGAAACACTCGGGTAGTAGGTTCCTTGGCTTTGTTACGAAGCGCTCCTCCTCCAGGGGCTTGCAGGCAGCGTACTACCGAACTTGAACGTTCCCAGACAAGCTATCGGGGCCGTTTGGGTTTCTTGTTCTATATTACAGTTGCTGATATTTGTATATTCGTTGCGGGGGCCCACCTCAAAAGGGGGGGACAGTATCCCCCTCACCCCGGTTCCTATGCCTATGCCGCCCAGGGGCCGCCAAATTATCTCGGAGGGCCCCAAAGTCCAGACCATGGCTCAGGAAACCAGATAAGTCAGCTCAAGGGCCCAGACCAGTGCATTAGCTTTGGGACCAGCTTATCAAGGGACCCTACATAAGCACAGCACCGATAGAAGCTCATCACAGGGGAGCTCCAGATTCGCACAGGGTGCCAGATTAGCTTAGGGGCCCGGTTCAGCTCGGAGGTCCCCAGGTCGACTTATGTAGGGTCTCAAAACAGCTCAAGGGACTTCAAGCTCACGGATCCCAGCTTAGCTCAATGATGCTAGAACAGTTCAGAGGCCCCAGACCAGCTCAGGGCTCTTGTTCAGTACAGGCCAGCTCAGCTCAGGGAGCCAGATCGGCTGATATAGCGTCTCCTCTCACACCAGCTCAGGGGCTCCATTCAAGCTCACGGCCCCAACTTAGCCCAGGGACCCTAGAAGAGTTCAGGGCCCCCATACCAGATCAAAGGCCCCAGTTAAGCACAGCTGTACCCAGATTAGCTCAGGGCCCCAGCTAGGCTTAGGGGTCCCAGGGTGGCTTATGTAGAGTCTCAGAACACAGTGGCGTAGCCAGGATTCGGCCAAGGAGGGGTCCGACTACCGTCGGGGGGCCCCAGGCCGGGGTTCCCTTAGCAACCGGGCCCATCTCCTATATCTTTTGTATAGTATTTTAACATTATAACATTCACACGAAGGAAATTTTGTTATGGCTTTTTAAGCATTCATTGTTATTTTGTTTATAGCTTGGTTTTTCAATCCGACCAAGTGTTGGTAAACTAAGGTCACCAAATATTAAGGATGGCCCATAACTTATATGGTAGCGTGGCTATAATAACAGCTTTGAGCCATATTTCGGGAAGTTCAATGTTGATGCACGCATGATGTTAAACCTGAGTCTACCTCTTCACTCGGGTAATCAGACATGAAGTTAATGGATGTCAGTCGTTTTGAGTACGAAGAAATGATCTTCTACGGGAAATGATTAGCAATTATTTCCCGGTGTCGAATCCATGAACTCTTTAATCAGGAAATTTCCAAAGAAACGAAAAAAACGAATAAAGATACAAGGGATATGGGAGTGTGTACTGAACGTTACATAACCTCTATTCCGTCGACAGATCCTGTTGAGATCCATTTACTTTCTTACCCTTGCTATCTTGTAAACGAGCAAATTACCAAGACAAAAGGCGCCCAAGATATCTATCGCTTTGGCTTACTCTGTTATTGTTATTTTCAACCTTGCATACCTATTTTTCTTTTTGGGATTGTGCTCATTAATTTCTGTCATTACCCTAGTTTGTCTGGTTTCCTACGAAAATATTGGAAAGAGACAGACTCCCGGGGCCCCTGATACCGACTTTTGGGGCCCCTGATACCAACCCTCAGGGGCCCCCCAAATCTACTTTCGGGGGCCTTGAGACCGACTCTCAGGGCGGGGGCCGTGAGGCCGACTCGGGACGCCCTGAGAACGAATCTTCAGGGGCCCCTGAGACTAACTCTGGGGGCCACGTGATCAGAGAATCATTTGCAGTGGTTCAGATTGGCCCAAGGGGTGGGGGTCTGCGGACGCCTAGGGCCCCCTTGGCTACACCACTGCATCCAAACTTTCGGGGGCCCTCCGAAATCACCATTTGGAGGCCCCTAAAATAATTGCTCCCCTAAACCATTACTCCGGAGCCCCTTAATTCTGATGCCCGGGGGTCCTAAGACCAAGCTCGGGGTCCCACTTAGATCAGGCTCAGGGGCACACTTAGACCCATGCTCGCGCTTTTCTCAGGAGTAACTCGACACCGATGTTCCGGGGCCCTCAAGATCAATATTTCGAGCCCCCTCCCCGAGACTAATGTTTGGTACTCTGGAGCCCCTCGATGCCGATGCTCAGAGGTCCTGAACCCAGGTCTGGGGGCCCCTGGGACCAAACTCTGGGTCTCATGAGGCCAATGCTCGTGTTTCACTCATGAGTCCCTCGATATCAATAGTCGGGGGCACCCCGAGGGGATCCTGAACCCCTGAGACCAAGCACAGGGGCCCCTGAGACCAAGCTCGAGGGGACCCTGAGACCAAGCTCGGATGCTCCCTGAGACCAAGCTCGAGGGCCCCTCACACCAAGCTCGGGGGTTCCTTGAGACCAAGCTCGAGACCCCGTGAGACCAAGATCGAAAGGCCCGTGAGACCAAACATCGAAAGGCCCATGAGACCAAGCTTGCCTCCCTGAGACCAAGCTCGGTTGTCCCCTGAGACCAAGCTCGGGGCCCCAGAGACCAAGCTCACGGGCCCCCGAGATCAATATTCGGTATTCCAGAGCCCTCGATACCGATGATCGGGGCCCCCCTGAGACGAAGCTCGGAAGACCCGTGAGACCAAGCTCGGGGCCCCTGAGTCCAAGTTCAGGGGTCCCCTGAGACCACGCTCGGGGGGCCCTGAGACCAGGCTCTGGGGCACCCTGAGACCAAAATCGAAAGGCCCGTGAGACCAAGATCGAAAGGTTCGTGAGTCCGAGCTCAGGGGGCCCCTGAGACCAAGCTCAGGCGTTCCCTGAAACCAAGCTCGGAGGGCCCCTGACACCGAGCTCGGGGCCCCTGAGACAAAGCTCGGGGGGCGCTGAGACCAAGCTCGGTGGCCCTCTGAGACCAAGATCAGGGCCCCCCGAGACCAATGCTCATGTTTTCCAGTGCATACGGTCAGCCTTATGCATCAGATGCCCTCGGATGCCCCCTGAAACCAAGCTTGAGGGCCCCTGAAACTAAGCTCGGGGAGAGGGGGCCTGAGACCAAGCTTGGGGACATCCCTGAGACCAAGCTCGGGGGTCCCCTGAGACCAAGCTCGGGGGCCTGAGACCAAGCTCGGGGGGTTATCTGAGACCAAGCTCGGAGGGCTCCCTGACACCAAGCTCGGGGGGCCCCTGAGACCAAGCTCGGGGGCCCTGAGACCAAACTCGAAAGGCCCCCTGATACCAAGCTCGGGAGCTCCCTGAGACCAAGCTCGGAGGGCCCCCAGACACCAAGCTCGGGGGCCCCTGAGACCAAGCTCGGGGGCGCCTGAGACCAAAATCGAAAGGCCCGTGAGACCGAGCTCGGGGAGGAGGGGCCCTGAGACCAAGTCGGGGGCCCTGAGGCCAAGCTCGGGACCCCCTGAGACTGAGCGCAGGGGTCCCCCAAGATCAATATTCGGTACTCTGGAGCCCTCGATACCGATTATCGGGGGCCTCCTGAGACCAAGCTCGGGAGCCCCCCCCACCGAGACCAAGCTCAGGGGCCCCCAAGATCAATTTTTGTGTTTTAGTGCATAAGGTCGGCCCAAGGGGGTCCGCGGACCCCAGGGACCCCCTCCCTGACTACACTACTGTCAGAACATCTCAAGGGACCCATTCAAGCTCACGGCCGCCAGGTCAGTGGCTGTAAAGCCTTATAGGGGTCCCAGACCATCTCAGGGGCCCTCAGTTCAACACAGAGGCCCATATTAGCTCTGATGACCAGATAAGCTTAAGGGCCTGGATCATCCAGGGGCCTCTTGCCGGCATATTTGGGGTTTCAGAACAGTCCAGGGTTTCAATTAAAGCTTATAACCCAATTTCAAAGCAGGGGGCCCTATTCCTGTGCAAGGGCCTCAGATAAGTTTAGGGTCTTCTGTGCATCACAGGGGATCCAGATTAGCTCAAAGAACAATATTAACTTTACGGTCCCAGCTCAGCTCAGGGGCCCCCAGGTCGGTGGATATAGGTTTTGGCCAACTCACGGGGCCCTGTTCAAGGTTACGGCTCCTAGCTCAGTTTAGGCATCCTAGAACAGTTCATGCTGCCCAAACCATCTCCGGGGCGCTCAGTTCAGCTCAAAGAGCCCAGATTAGCTCGTATGGTATCAGAGGCCAGTTCAGGGGCCCCGAGAAGCTCAGGGTGCCTTAAAATCAACTCATATGACCTCAACTTAGTTTAGGGGCACAGGTAAGTTTAACGGAGTTCCGCACATAGGCCCTAAATGCCTCCATCCGTGGCCAATATTACTTTTCGTGGTAAACTCCTTCGTAATACCGCAAATTACACCCGATTTTTAACAAAAGAGCTCATTTCACAGATAATTGAACAGCGCACAGAAATGACAGTCAACATATAGGTTTTATTTAACATGGGCGTAATCAGGACAGTGAAAAGAGGGGCATTTCGAGCAACTCAATCCAGTCCAAGATATCCGTAATATATTTTGCAGATATTTTCATGGCGCGTTGAATTGTGGTTGAACTGTAGTTTAAAACACTGCAAACAATATACATGTAATCCATAAACAACGATACAGCAATCTTGGTCTGTCATCAATTCATAAGCGTCACCACGAGCAGCAAAACGGCAGGCATCAGAAATGTGTGTTTGAGCTTGGTTTTTCTTTCTAAGCCAGCTTTTTGGTATAATTGTAACACCTTTGCTGTATGGGAATGTTTTATTTTAACCGGCATTCGAGTGATTATTAACAACCGCACTGGAGAGGGGTTCGACAATAACGCGGACAGGATGGGGGCTGGCAGGCCCCCCTGAGATATCGGAGACTAAGAGGCTTAAAAACGCCGATGGGTGGGGTGAGTGGGAGCTATGGCGACCTACATCATAACTAATTTTCATTAACCTAGGTCTAGGTATACTCTCAAGGTCAAACAAGATCACAAAGGTCAAATCTTGGCCATGCTTCGTACCTGTTGAGAAATGTCCCTGATTATACGGGGGAATTTCCGGGAGTAAGCTAAACCCGGACCAGGGTCATAGAGGATGTGTCGTAAAGAATATTTCATTCAATTTTGAGGTCAAGGTTATTCAAAGTCATTAACCTATGACGTCATAATATGGTATACTCTTTATAGTGCACACTTTAAGTAGCACTATAGCAAACCTTGGGCGGGAAATGAGGATTGACCTTTACCCATGATCTTTTACCCTGACGTTTGACCTTGGCATTACAACTGGATTACCTTAACTATGACGTCATATCATAATATACGTCAGACTGGGTCACGTCAGCTGACTTGAAGCACCGGGTCTAATGACATTGAAATTGTTGATATGACATTGATTTTTACCTTGACCTTCACGTGAGGTGACCTTGACATATCATTCCGTTTATATGGCGCTGTGGCGTCACCACTCGGTCTCCAATGCAAGCAAACTGGTTCGACTGTGCGATCGTGGCGATCTCAACATGTAGGTCTGGAACGACGAGGAAATTCGATTCCCGATTGGACCCCTAGGACACCTCGGAACTCCGGTGGTTACGGCAACCGAGTTCATCTGGATTAAAAAGTATGACTGGCTTTTACCATACATGGTTTAACTTGTGATATGCAGGAAAAAAGGATTCATAGGTATCGTTTTTTTGCTGTCTCGGCATTGCTTGATAGTGCTATAATAAATGTCGGAATCCTAGGATCACGAGAGGCTTAGTCCCGGGATTTGAGCGTTTTGAAAATAGCGGGATCCCAATCCCGAGATTGATATACCTAGCAGGCATATTTATCATGTAATAAATGTTTCGCTGTCGGCAGTCCCTCCGGGTATTTGGATAACAGTCAACACAGCAGTCAATGCAAAAATGTAGACAGTTATGGTGTTTTGAAATTGTATAAACTAGTTTCAGCACTTCTAGGCATTTATTATAGCGTCGTTCTCTGATAGTCCACTCATATGGCTCATTCTTGGCCGGTCCATGCCTCCATTGGTAACCCACGGCTTTGCGCTAGCACCGCAGCGGCTTGTATAATAGTACTTGTTGGGGTTTAACGACGCACCAACTGCCAGGGTCATACGGCGTCGCCAACTCTCACCCTGTTGGAAGGGATTTTGGGGATCAGATCGACTTATTCAGAGGCTCCGCCGGGACTTGAACCAGGGACCGGTGGCTTAGAAGACAAAGGTGCTATCCACTAAGCCACCTCATCCCCCAGCGGCGGCTTGGTTGGAGCCACAACCTGAGTTATTTTAGAGAACAAGAAAAAAACAAGTTTGTGAAAGAGAACATCAGCACCGGAGATTAAAGAAAAGAAAAAATATGCAACAATTGAACAACAGTGAAGCAAGGCAACGATGTCACAGACATGATGGAGCACAAACCACGAAATTTACCAGATCGAAGACGAAATGAGAACGAAACCGAAGAATCGAACATTTTCATCCTCATATTATTTTAGTTTAAGTGTTCGAAGTGAGTGTGCGATTGTGTGTGTGTGTTTTTTTTACCGGAACCTAATCCTTATCCTTATCCTTACTCTACCTGGAGGCTGTGAGCGCATGCGCCTGTGGCTGCAGCGACCCCTCCAGGTAGAATCCCATCCTCTTGATCCTCACATTTCCTCATCCTTACCATCTCCTTCCATAGTTTATAATCACTTCATACTCATTGCGACAACACTTTAAAGGCCACCTCATTTGTGTGGAAGTGTGAGAAATACATGATGATGAGTTATTATATGTCATCTGGAGCACGGGGCTGCAAGTGAACGCAAGATATTTTGACTTGCCCTTGTAGAGCTCATCCTGGGGAATCGTTTGATGGTAGTTTTATGCTGGGCCGATGCTGGCCAAGTTTTAAATCCCTCTCTTTGTATTTGTAAATCTAACAGTTTTTGAGATATGCAGCATGCTGAGGGAAAGGTCTATAAAATAGTTGTCAAAATCACTTTAGCATCATTTTATACCACAACCCATCGCAAAGGGCTCACACAACAGCGTTATTGCCATACTTTGACCCGTTCTTACTTTTATGGTAGATTTTAAGCATGATGAAATGTACGAAGCTTTCGCGACAGATCTCTGGTCCGCGGGTGGCGCGACCGAGTGCTTACTCCAAGCAACTCTACAAAGACTTCCAGAGCACGGTTTGTGTTTTCCATGCCTGTTTCAAGTGCAGTGAAGAGTTCCCTATCAGTATATGTGCTCAAAAATGACTTAGAAAAAGTTGCATTTTCATAATATTGGCCACGGACGGAGGCATTTAGGGCCTATGTGTTCCGGGGCAAGCTATCGGGCCAGTTTGAGTTTCTCGCTTGATATTACAGTTGTTAATATTCTTACCTCTGTTGCGGGGGCCCATCACAGAAAAGTGGGGGGGGGCAGTGGCCCCCTGGCCCCCCCGGTTCCTACGCCTATGCTCAGTACGGCTCCTCTCGCAGGCAAACCACAGCACAAATGGGCAGCAGTTTGAAAAACAATACAGCACGCCCCGTGTTGAGGAATTAACGTGCCTTACATTCGCGCGTCCCCAGCTATACAATGGTACAGTAACTATGCAATTGGATCTCCGATCACCCCTAAACGGCGCGCTTCCTAGCACCTGCTACCTTTTCGCCGGGTCACAAGATCACATTCTCCGCGGGGGCGCGGTAGTGGAGTGGTCAGCGTAGCTGTCTGCCACGCAGCCGACCCGGGTTCAAGGCCCGGCGGCTTCCCTGAACAAGGAGCAAGCTGGCTCCCGAGAAACCCTTCCAACAGGGAAAGAGTTGGCGACGCCATATGACCCTGGCAGTTGGTGCGTCGATAAGCCCCAAAAATTATTATCACATTCTCCGCAATCCGATGCCGGCTCAGCTTGCGCCGGCACCACCCGCTCAGGTCACGCGACAGCGAGGGTCGTCTCCGCAGACCATTCAGCTCCGTGTTCAGGTCACGTGACAGTGAGGGTCGTCTCCGCAGACCACTCAGCTCCGTGGCAGCAGGGGCGGCAGCACGGTAGGAAAACACACAAGATAAAGTATGAAAGACAGGTCCCCCAGTTAGATATAACGCGGCACATACGCTAATGATGACGATGACGGAAAGGCCAGGCATTCCGCTGATCTTAGCCTGGACGCGGTGATGCATATGGCGCCGGGGTGACTTAATGCTCGCCCGAAATACGGCCCTTGAATGTGCAAAATGTAGCTCGGATAATTTTGAACAAAGGTTTCACAAACGTGCTAAATTTGGCATCAAATCTTTTAAAGTCGCGCATCCCTAAACGTATGCAAAGGCGCTATCACAATGCAATAGGGTCTCAACTATCGCCCCTGAACGATGCGCTGCGTGACATCTGCTACCCCTTCGCTGGGTCACAAGGTTACATTGCCCGCATTCCGATGTCAGCCCAGCTCCACCCCCTCAGGTCACGTAACGGCGAGGGTCGTCTCTGACATGACAATGTGTGGAAAGCTGAACATGTTTACTCCTAGAAGCATCATTTGATAGGTTGGCATCAGTATTCAGTTTTGGAAAAAACTGCCAAGCTATGCACAGCCAACCCGGGTTCGAACCAGCATGCTCTGTAAGAGAGCGTAACACCCTACCCACTACACCACGGCTCCGCACGCTGCCGCCACCCCACTAGTCCGGACAGGCGACCCGTTTGGAGGTCACGTGACTCTGCCGCCAGTACCTCCGACTGATTGAGGACACTCGCGGTGACGGAATCTGGCGTTGAACGCTGGAGTGGGCCAGAATGTAATTTCAAGAGAAGCGCTGGCATCCCAAAATATTATTGAAATCGATGTTTCGGAACAGTTAAGATACAACAATCCGCTGTAACCACTGTGACGTCCCTATCATAGGTAAGATGGTGCTGCAAAGTGTCAAGCGACCGATCATGTTGAGGGGCTGGCTCATCAGTCATTAATTAGTTTGAGTTCTGCATCCCTTGCACCTCATGGGTGAATTCAGGGAAGGCAAGTGAGGGCACTTGCTCCCTTCCCTAGATTGAGCCTCGACGCCCCTTAATGGTCGCGGCTTCTCCTAAAATGCCAGTGGCGCCATGATAAGCTTTCGTTTGCCACCCGTTTACTCTTTCCGTCAGGATGCAAATGAGCACCCCACGATAGGTTTTGGTTTATCACCCCTCCCCCTTCTGGCTCAGATGGCGACCCGCTTTCAATCATGCGTCGTCCCATAAAAAATCCTGTATTTGCCCATTCTGCAACCCCGACAACCATGTTATCCCCACTCCTGCCAACTTTCTGGCAATAATGTGACCTCTGCTCCCCTTCCACCTCCTGGCAGTAATACTACCCTAAAACACACGGCCCTGCCTCCAATGGTATTTGGGGTTCAGCTCTCAATAGTGGGGAGGGATACTTGGTGGCCCACCGCAGCGGAACCGAGAAATTACCATTATGGTGCTTCGCCTCTCTGTCGGGGAGGCTCAAATACAGGAGTTTCCACGACTGAAAGTGAAAGCATTGGGTCACCCCACCCTCCCCGGCTGACCCCAGCCTCATCGGTCCGACCCGCTAACTGCTGGGGAGGTCGACCAGCCGAACAGGCCACGCCCTCAGACATGTGGTTCCCAAACTTCATGTTTCCGCCTGGTCGGACACCCCTGGAACGGAACGATACTTTCGCAACAGACTGTACACTACAGCAGGCGAGGCAGGCGAGCTATACAGCGTACACTACAGCAGGCCAGGGAGGCGAGCTAAACAGCGTACACCACAGCACGCGAGGCAGGCGAGCTATACAGTGTACACTACAGCACGCGAGGCAGGCGAGCTATACAGCGTACACTACAGCACGCGAGGCAGGCGAGCTATACAGTGTACACTACAGCAGGCCAGGGAGGCGAGCCGCCACCGATGTCGGATTACTCTACTTCTGACTGGCGTCTTCTGAATACTTCTAATAACACAAATATTTTGGTTTGTAGACGTATCAAATCATGGGGTTATACCATGTCGCCAATTCTGTAACGTTGGAATGGGGAATCAAATGACATATTGCTCAGAAAACTCTCCGGGACTTGAGGCCGGGGGGTTGCGCGCGCAGAATGCTCAAGTACAGATCACCGCAGTGTTGTGGGGTTTCCGTAAGCGTTGATAGGGGGTTCCTCATCCTAAACCAAATAATCTCATTCTAAATTATGCCTCCGGCTTCTCCCCAACGCTCCTTTCGTGACGAGTCCTCCCTGCCATCTGCTGTTTGTGTTCACCACATCGAGACGTTTCTCCTCAAGTCCTGTCCCTTTCATAACTCTTCGGGTTCCTCGTTCATTGCTCACACAGAAAACGAGAGGTATGCTTACACTAGGGGCCGATGCTGACTTTCATCTGGGGAGGGCAGGGAGCTCGACTTCACCCCACATTCACCTCGAATAGCCTCTTGCTATGTGATTACTATGGACACTCAGGAATTCTGGGGGAGGACGGTGGTGTGTTAATTCGCTCTCTTGCTTTCCACGCGGCCGACCCAGGTTCAGGGCCTGGCAGGTTCCCCGAGCAAGGACCACTCTGGCTCCCGAGAAACTATTCCAACGGGGAAAGATTTGGCGACGCCACATAAGCCTGGCAGTAAGTGTGCCGATGAGCCCCAAAATGTTATTACTTGCAAATATGATAATATGATTATGAAAAATATAATTATATCATAATATTTGCAAATAATAACATTTTGGGGTAGTGCAAATAATAATTATAATAAAGCAATATTTAATTAACAATAAACAACATATAATCATAATATAATTATCACAAAAATAATTATATATAAATGATACTAATATAATATAATAAATATAAGATTTAATACTATTATATTATATTTAATACAAAATAATAAAACATGATATATTTAATATCATAATATTGCAAAAAATAACCTAACATTATATATATTATTACCAAAATGCAGAAATTTGGGGGATGGCTTAAGCCCCGAGCTCCCAACCCTGCATAATATAACCATAATATTTGCGTTCCCCGCTCACGAACCAGCATGGGGCAGCGCAGGTTCTGCTCACGGGGTGCCTCCTACTACAACGAGCTACCTGTGGAGATGAGGAGGTTACCAGTACCTGTTTTCTGTTCTGCACTCCAGGACCATATAATCACAGAGCGGGATTGAGGCGCGCTGAGTGACTTGTGTTGTTGAGAATGTTGAGTATTTTATGCATAACTGTATTTTAGCTGGATTTTTATTGTTTTAATAGCGTTTGTATGTGCTTCCATTTTACCACCCCTTTACTGACGTGGAGTCGTAATAGCCATGCGGATTTGTGGATGACTCTGAATAAAGTCTTTGTCTTTGTCTTTGTCTTTGCATCCGTCACTGGCTTACACAACGGCCAGACGTAGCAGGCGACAGCAGGCCGCTGAAACGCCGCCGCGCAGACTCCGGCGCCAGACCGGGACTGTTATAGCCGGCCTCACGCGGCACTGCCGCTGGGGCTCCGGCGCCAGACCGGGACTGTTATAGCCGGCCCCACGCGGCACTGCCGCTGGCACGGCGCGGGGTGCAGACGACAACAATGCAAGGGAGACAGCGGCAACGCTGCACAGGTGAATACAGGGGAGTTCTGCACTTGTCGCAGGCCCGATGGCAGGAGTAGGCCCGAGACCGGAGTTAAGAGTAAGCTTTAATGAGCCCCGTCACAACCTATAAGCGACCAATGCGACCAATAAAAACAGCAGGCGATAATATGCAGGTGAGATGGCACACTCCAAAATCACACGGTTCTCAATCAACCTTACATAAGCCTCGGAATAAGGGTAGGGGGGAAGCAAATAGGTCTGGTCCACAGCTATTCATAAAAAAAATCCTGACCTCAGCCAAAATAGGAAAAAATGGAAAAATATGAAACAAATCAGTGTGGAAGACACCAATGAGCGCAAATCCGACGAGTTTTTGGTGCTAGAGATGGAAATTTGTTGTCAGCAGTAGGTTGAAGATTGGCTGGCCCCCTCATATTTTGCTGGTGGCGACACTTATGCAGCTTCATTACAATTTGACACTCGTGGGTACACCACAAAAGAGAGGTTCTAAACACATTTCATTATTGGCAACTGGGGAAGCCACCAGCCAGATGTGCTGCCACCCTCATCAGAAGCCCTGCAACACTCAACACAGCCCATAGGCGCGTCCAGGAATTCCGATCTGAGGGAGAAGGGGACAAATGGTCGGGGGGGCGAAAACCTATGGGGTGAGCGCCAAATCCTATCACGGTGGCGCAGATACACGCACCCTGGGGGAAGGGGGCGCGGAGAGCGAAATTTCAGTGGGCACCATCGACCTTTCAGAGGGGCGTTGTACCCATTTCACGGGGCACCGGGGAGTGCTCCCACTTTCCCCCTGGATCCACCCATGGCTCAGCCCCATTCATCGCCGCTGTCACACCCACGCGAAGTCGCCTGTCGGATGCCAGTCAAGACAGCACTCAGGCATGCAGTGCAGCCGAGGGAGGCTCAACCTCCGTCAAAACCCTGCTGTCGCCACCATCCCAGCGATATTAGTGAAAAAGAGCTAAATTTGGCATACACGTCCCGCAGCAGATGCAGCCAACCCGTTAGAAAAAATATCACTCCGCGTAAAGCCAATACAACGTTTCAATCGTGATGGCTCCCATGGGCGCGGTGAAAGAAGACAACGTTGGCTGCAGACTTGTTCAGTTGCGACTCAGAACCAGAATCGATTATGAATCGACTCATCTTTTGCTCGAATCAGAGTTTAATCGTTTTATTTCGGACTGCAGTTGAGCCAGTATCGACTCAATTGGTTGACCAATTGAGTTGAGTCAGAACCGGAGTCAGAATTGAATCAACTCAAAACATTTAGTTTTTAGCATATGTGCTCAAAGTTAATTTTTGATAAAAACTAATCATTTCGCAGATTTCACGTTGTTATTTTGAATTAAAAAGTAGTATAGTATTTTCATATCCACGCTAGGCCCAGCCAGTAACCAGGGGATCCAGTGGCACAGTGTTAGCGCGTTAGGTTTCCACGCCGCTAGCCCAGGTTCAAATCCCGGATATGAAAACTGGATACGGACATCCCGAATTCCAAAACACCTTCCAGCAGGGTGAGAGTTGGCGACGCCACGTGGCTTCCGCAGCTGGTGCGTCGCAAACCCCCACAGCTTCCTTTCCAGTACGTAAAGAATGACAACATATCAGCAGGGGAGGCCAACATTGACACTGGTTGTAAGTGAAGCAGTTGTCTTACCACTAGTAGACCTTTCTCTGTCATTTCTGTGGAGCTATTTCACCCGCTTTTACTGTGGCTGATACAAAAGAACAATATCTTGAGGATGCGAGATAACCAGAAGCCTGGGAAAACATCCCAGACTAACAGGCGCAGTGGAGAGGGGTCTGGCGTCAACGAGCAGTGGAGGGGGTCCTAAAGTGCCCCTCCCCCACCCCTGAGATAGATTTATTTATTTATCTTATTTTATTTATTCAAGTAAATCGCCAACAGAAAATGATCCAATAACAGGCGAAGCCGATGTAAGTGAAAGGAAAACTATGTACACAGATGAGAGACACACATGTAAAAAGCATAAAAAGATCTCGGAAACAAAGAGTGTTACAAAAGGTCAAGCGAGGTCGTAAAGGTAAAATGTGGGTCGTGCTAGAGACCAATTGGGAAATGCCGTGATTATGTAGAAAAAGCCGAGAATACACCAAAAACGGACTAAGGTCAAAGAGGGAAGATCCCACACAATGTTCTCTGAAATTTTGAGGTCAAGGTCATTCAAGGCCAATGACCTATGACGTAACAGACATATATTCCCAATAATGTACAATATTACCACCACTATAGCAGACTTTTGGGCGGGAAATGAGGGTTCGACCTTGAAAAAGACCTCTGACCTTGACTTGTGACCTTGACCTTGACCTAGAGTAGCCTTAACCATGAAATCATAGCATGACATACGTCATACTTAACAATGTCATCTGACTGAAATACTGGGGTAAATGACCTTGACCTGTGACCTTTGACTTTGACCTTCATGTGGGCTTATCGTGACGTATAAACTGACTATATGACGTTGTGACGTCACCACTCGGTCTACAGTGCAGGCGAACTGGTGCGACCGCGCGATTGCGACGGTCTCAAAATATAGGAATGACTTCGAAAGCCTATAAGTCAACAAATTATTGACCTATTTTCAAAACTCCTTTACCGATCGACGCGATCATTTACCGATCATAAATTCTCTCAAATTTAGCCGAGTGGAGTTTTCCAGCGGCGAGAAAATCTTCGGCCACCTCGGAAAAATAGGTGGATGTACTATGGGACCCCTCGGACCCCCTCCACTGCGCGTGTTAATTCCAACTGAAAGGCTCCACGTGAATTCTCCATATGGGTGGCCCTGGTTTTGAAAAATAATGAATTCAGTTCTCAAGTTAAAGGTAACCGAATGAAGATCCCCCAGGAATAACGACGTAAAATAAAAAAAGATTGGTTCTATGGAATATTGTGGACACGAAGGATACTGCAAAACGTATTTAGGAAGTTTTGCATAGGACGGATTCAATGCTGTAAAAGCCCTGTGCTTCGCGAACCACCATGTCCTGAATCGCGAACGCTCCCACCATGTCTCTGGATCTGAATTCTTCATCAGACTGTCAAACACGAGGGTCCTCGCCCGGAGAGGATTAAGTATCCACTCGGTGTATGAATGAATGAAAATTAGGGACTTGGGCAGGCCTTGGGACAGGCACACCAACCACCTTTACCAGTGCCTCGGTACAAATTCCCACTAACAAGCAATGACAGATCTAGCCGGTAGCTTTGGAGGGGCAAACCAAAGTCGAAAAGCACAAAAAGGTCACGCGGAGGACGATTCGGCCACAATCTGACCAGGCGGTAGGCTTCGGGGGGGGGGAGACCCGAGTGAAGAAGCAAAAAAACGTAGCGGGGTCAAACATGTGGTCATAAAATGATTCCTTATGCTATCCAAGGATCATTCACCCGAAAACAATTTTGAATAACAAGAGGCACAAGGTGCAATGTTCACATTGAAGTTGACTGGTTTTGCTTTGTTTGAAGTTGACTGGTTCAGTTGAAGCAGCAAAACCTTGCTTATAAACTAAAAAGGAGCCGGGGCAAAAGCTCGAAAGCTTTGGGGGAGGGAAACATAGCTTTGCCTCAAGCTTTCCTTTGGAGGGCAGACGGCTTACTGCACCACCTGGATCCGCCACTGCTAACGGGGTCTCCCCAATCGCACTAAACACACTTCAAAATATCGCCTGCCCATTAGGGTGGGTCATACTTACGGGAAAATTAAAATATCCGTATTTTAACTGAGCACTACGATTTTAATATGCGAAATTCAATTTTAAGAAACTTTCTCCAAATACATTTTGGTCAGAGATTACAAAGAAGGTCGCAAAAACGCATTTTTGTGTTTTTGACGTTAGGGATAGAGAAGTAGTAGGATAATTCCGACTCTCTTACACAGTGCGAGCTTTCGAGCGATCATGTTCTGTCACACAGGTCACGAATTCAGGTTGCACGTGCCAGAGGCGGATCTAAGCAAAGTATTTGGAGAGGAGGAATCCGAAATATATAGAAAAAACATTGTTTTTTACGAAAATCAGCCCAAATCAGCTAAAGTAGGGTAATATTTGACTGCTTTGGGAGCCCAGACCCGGTTCCTTCCCTCTGTACCCACCCCTGGCACGCGCAGTCAATCGAATTTGAACACTAGTACAAATGGATAAAAGACGACCAAATAAATAAATATATTGATCAGTGTGGCGTTGAGGTCAGGGCTGGAGAGCTCTCCTCGACCCAGGGGGTCCTGGATGGGTTACCGCTAGCACGGCAATACAGGCCCTATGCAAAGCCTTTTGGAGACAAAATTCAGGGGCCCTGACCCTCCCCCAACAATCCCGCTCAACCCATGGTTGAGGCTACTTGAGTGATGACTGGCCGTAATTATAATTTTGCAATGTCCGATAGTCATTTCTTAAAAACAAACGGAGAAATTGTTCAGCCACCGCTACAAGTATTCAAACCCTGAACTGCGGAATGCTTTGGTATATAGGTAACGTGTGTGTGTGTGTGTGTGTGTGTGTGTGTGTGTGTGTGTGTGTGTGTGTGTGTGTGTGTGTGTGTGTGTGTGTGTGTGTGTGTGTGTGTGTGTGTGTGTGTGTGTGTGTGTGTGTGTGTGTGTGTGTGTGTGTGTGTGTGTGTGTGTGTGTGTGTGTGTGTGTGTGTGTGTGTGTGTGTGTGTGTGTGTGTGTGTGTGTGTGTGTGTGTGTGTGTGTGTGTGTGTGTGTGTGTGTGTGTGTGTGTGTATGTGTGTGTGTGTGTGTGTGTGTGTGTGTGTGTGTGTGTGTGTGTGTGTGTGTGTGTGTGTGTGTGTGTGTGTACATACACATTTAGCAGACTTCATCCCCCAGGACTAGCACTGATAAGAGAAACTATATGCCAAGCAAACACACTTCAGCGGCCAGATTCAGATTCCAGAACTCTGCTCCTCAGACAACAATAACATATTGTGCCCTCCTGAGAGATCTGATGGAAGTTGGGCACGTTTCGAAGAATATTCTCGATAAGAAGAAAAAACCAGGGCTCAGAACTTGACTCTTCAAGATGCAGTTGAGGCAACTGAAGCTAAGGCGCATGAGGATGAAGTCACTGGAGTTTATTTTGATGGCAGAACTGGCAACACATTGGTCCTGCCCCGTGACGATGAAGCTGGCAGACACCGCAGGAGACTAGTTGGAGACGAACATGTTACGGTGACGTCTGAGCCTGTTGGGTTATATAGGTATCACTACACTCCAGCTCCATCATTCCCACACAGCACGTCTGCCAAATAGGTTGCAGTGGCCCTGCTCGAGTGGCTGGTGGACTGTCCACTCGAACAAGGTCACTGCAACCTCTTTGGCAGATGTGTTGTGAGGGAAGGATGGGGCTGGAGTGTAGTGAAACTTATTTTACCCATCGGGCTCAGACGTCACCGTAATGCTCCTATTTAACTAGTCTCCTGCGGTGTCTGCCAGTTCCATCATCACGGAGCAGGACCAGTGTATTGTGAGTTCTGTCATCAAAATAAACTCCAGTGACTTCATCCTCATGCGCCTTAGCTTCAGTTGCCTCAACTGCATCTTGAAGAATCAAGTTCTGAGCCCTAGGAATCTTCTTCTTATCGAGAGTAAGATATGACTTATTCTTCGAATCGTGCCCAAATTCCATCAGATCTCTCAGGAGGGCATAATATGTTGCTGCTGCCTGAGCAGCAGACTCCTGGAACCTCAATCTGGCCGCTGAAGTGTGTTTGATTGGCATAAAGTTCCTCTTATCAGTGCTAGTCCTGGGGGACGAAGTCTGCTAAATATGCATGTATGATATACCCAAGTGTTCCGAAGCTCAGGGCTTAAATACTTGAAGCAGTGATTAAAAATTTTTCCTTGTTTGTTTTTAAGGAATGACTGTCGGACATCGCACGACTATAATTACGGCCGGTCATCACTCCAGTATCCTCAACCTCCAACTTCAGTATCCTCAATTTTTAGTCTGCAAGCAAGGTTTTGGTGCTTGAACTCTCAACTTTAAACCCAGCCACCCAACTTCAGAGCAAAAATTGAGCCCTGGATAGAAAAACAAGCATCTTGTGGCTACAGCTTTGACCCGGCGACGTTTTTTTATTCTGCTTATCGACTCTTCAGCTTACCCCCACAGCTTACCGCTTAATTAAATTGTGGTATGCTATCACCGCGTGACGTTTTTTTCTCATCGACTTTGGCTTGGCCCCAAACCTGCCGGCTAAATCCGCCACTGCTGTCGGCTCTCCTCATTCTTAGTAAGGCAACCGATATAGTAATTTATCAGCCTAGCCCCTCTCTCTGCTGGGTTGTTCGCCAACTGCAGGTTTCGTATGAAGGCCTCCAGCCTATCGTAACCTGGGATACCGTCCCATGGCGGGCACTCAGCCAGAAATGACGTGTCAACCGACAGGCTTTCAAACATGAGATGGGACTGCGCGCCCACAAACTTATCCAGCGTCAGATCCTCCATGCCCTAAAGGGAATGTGGCAACTTCATAACGTGATTTTAACTGAGATAGCCAAGTTGTAAAGCAAGTCCGAAAACCCGGTACTGCCACCCGGTGTTGGACGCTGTTGTATCAAAGGAAGTCACCTGGACATTGTCCTTGAGGGGTACATTTCCGGTAGTTTGTAGCTTTTCTCAACGGAAATTTTGAGTTTCAGGACAAATGATATATTGAGTACCGGGTTTTCCGACTTGCTTTAAAACTTGGCTATCTCAGTTAAAATCACATTATTAAGGTGCCACATTCCCTTTAAGAAATGACTGTCGGACATCGCAAGATTATGATTACGGCCGGTCATCATTCTAGTATCCTCAACCATGGGTTGAGCGAGGTTGGGGGGCGGTCAGGGGCCCCTGAATTTTGGGTCTCCAGTAGGCTTTGTATAGGGCTTGTATTTCCGTGCCAGCGGTAACCCATCCAGAACCCCTGGGTCGCGGAGAGCTCTACAGCCCTGACCTCAACGCTAGACTGATCAATATATTTATTTATTTCGCCGCCTTTTATCCATTTCTACTAGTGTTTTAATTCTATTGACTGCGCGTGCCAGGGGCGGATCCAGAGGGAAGGAACCGGGTCTTGGCCCCCAAAGCGGTCAAATATTACCGAATTTTAGCTGATTTGGGCTGATTTTCATAAAAAACAATGTTTTTCTATATTTTAGGATTCCCCTCCCCAAATACTTTGCTTGGATCCGCCTCTGGCACGTGCAGCCTGAATTCGTGGCCTGCATGACGGAACAATACGATAGCTCGTGATCGCTCGACAGCTCGCACTGTCTATAAGAGTCGGAATTATCCTACTACTTCTCTATCCGTAACGTCAAAACACAAAAGTGCGTTTTTGCGACCTTTTAAGTAATTTCTGACCAAAATGTGTTTAAAGAGAGTTTCTTAAAATTGAATTTCGCATAATACAATCTTAGTACACAGTTAAAACATGGAAATTTTAGTTTTCTCGTGAGTATGACCAACCCTAGTGCTAATGCCGACCGTTAAAAGGTAACTGTCGTTTGTCGTTAAATAAACAAGCTACAACGCCATGCCGTCAGGTTGAAAGGAACTAGTTTCCAAACATTATAACAGCGTATTCCATTCTGGGCTCTGCTGGATTCCGTTGAACTGTATCCAAGCTGAGCGGACCGCCCCCATTGCGTGCTCCGCCCAGGCGGCTACGGTGCGCCAGACCCGGTGCGTCACCACGCCCCCCTTCCTCCCCATCCCCTCCCCACAGCGCGGCCGCGGTGACCTTCACAGGCGTGAGGTGGGCGGGCCGCAGACCAAAGCTGGCGAGCTTTATGAAACTCTGGGGTGACCTCGTGAGGTAGTGGCGGGGTTGCTGGTACTTGCAGAAATATGAATGAAATGGACTTGTTTATTTTTTCAAACGCTCGAACTGGCCGCACACCCCTCACAGTCCCGTGAAACGTCGGGACAGATGCACTGCTTGGGGCGGTTTTTCTGCCAAGCTCATGACAATCTGGGTAAGAAAGCTACCTCATAATATTGAGGTTCAGCGTTTCTGTAAAGATCGGCAGCGACTTTGTCGTGTAGGCTAGACGTTGCCGTCGCCTTACCATGCCGCTCCGTCCCACTTTCACCTCTGGACGAGGGGCGCACCCAGAGAAGACGGTCACACGGTGCAAGAGAGAGCGAGAGCGAGAGCGAGAGAGAGAGAGAGAGAGATCATTTTAAGATCATTTTAGGCTTGCCATTACCTTCATCCCAATCCTGAAATGATTCCACCATGAGCAAAAAAATTTCAACCACAAACACCACAAATATATTTACAAGGCTAGAAAGGCTTCCTGAATATCCCCAGATTGGGACAGCATGACAGCGTGGGTTCAATCCCCACGGCGGGAAACCGCCTTCCGTGTCCCTTCTGACCTGGTGCACCGCGGTCGGAAACGCTGTCGTGGGTGACCACGGAGCCATTTTTCGGATTTCGGAATTTAGGGGTTTTATGGCTGCCGATGTGAAGAAAACTGTTCAGTGTGTTCTGAATGACCACTATTATCAAGCTAATTTGGTTGAAAGATGCACTTATTACTCATCAAAGTAAGGCGATGATGAAATCCAGAAGTAAGGCACTCGATGCGTCTGCTAGATCTGAGTTTTTAACTTTGAATTATAAACGTCAAAACTGTGTCAGACTTAAAATAATTAGCATCAAAATGTTCCCCATAGTGTCAGCTTTAAGATGATTAGCGTTATGTGTATATTCTAATTTTGATAAAGGTATATAATCTGCGTTTTAATTACCCCTTTCATAAATAGACAAACAAAAAAGTTACGTTTCTGCCAATTAGCTTTTTGTGGAAACATAGGTCATGTAATTATCCGTCATGGCCTGAAGAGAGCTAAGTGCGCAAATGTGCGCAAAATTGTCCACAGTGTAAATTGTACCGGGCCGCCCGCCGCCCGGAGCCGCCTGCCCTTCCCGCCACCCGGCGCCTCCGCGGCTCGCTGCGGCCCGCCGGTCGCCCGCCACCGGGCCTCCGCGGCTCGCTGCGGCCCGCCGGCCGCCCGCGAGGTGCGGGGGACGCTTATCAGGTGCTTCTCATGTCGTATTGCTCGCCTTAATGTACATTACCTTCATTGTAAGCTCAAAGGTTTTCTTAACCTTACCCAGAATCACCCTTGGTCAAGGTCACCCATGCATAAACCATGCTCATATTGCACATGATTCGACATGCTATGATGAGAGGGGTACACTGATAACTACTGTCTTGATCTTCCTGCCGTCTGAACATATGAAAGAAACCCATATTATCGTGCGAACATTCAACGTGCCCTTTTGTGACTTCTGGGAACATCAATTTTAACGAGGGTAGCAAATGGTAAGCAGCCCACAAACTCGTTTCCCTCTGGGGTTCCAAATGGCAATATGTATTTTGTTTTAGCCCGATTAGACGATTAGTCTGAGAAGAGGCTGGGCATGCCCTTCTGCATGCGGAGTCAGCACATCTGACCAGGTCGTTAGGGGTCGGGTTAGGCCAATTCATTTTCTTAACACACGCACTGGGGGGGACCTCGGAGGCTCCCTAACCTACGTTTCCGATGTGGCGTAAGAACAGCTCGTAGAGCCAAACGATATTTGGCCTCATTCGAGAAAATTTAAGAGCGCATCGATTGGTGAAGATATCTAAAAAATCGGCCGAAAAATTTGTGACGTATAGGCTTTCAAAGTCAGATCTGCATTTTGAGATTGCAACAATCGCGCGGTAGGACCAGTTCGCTTGCACTGGATACCGAGTGGTGACGTCATAACGTCATATAACCGGGATAATATGCCAAGGTCGCCTCACATGAAGGTCTAGGTTAAGGTCAAAGGTCACAGGTCAAGGTCATATCACAATTTTCAAGGCCATTGACCCCAGCGCTTCCGGTCAAATAACGTTGCCTGGTCGGACGTGTATTATGCTATGAAGTCATAGCTAAGGTACCTGAATGTAAAAATCAAGGTCAAAGGTCAAGGTTAAAGGTCATTTTTAAAAGTCGATCCTCATTTTCCACCAAACACTGGCAACAGTGTTAGTCAAAGTGTACATTATCGGTAGTATACCATATTGTGACCTCATAAGTCAATGACCGTGGATGACCTTGACCCCGAAATTGTAGCAAAGTTTCTTTGTGACCTTCCCTCTATGACCCTGGTCTGCCTTTAGCTTATTCCCGTCATTTTCCCGCTAAATAACGGTATTTCCTAATAGGTCCCAGCATGACCAATATTTGACGTTTATGACATTGTTTGACCTTGAAGATTTTGACCTAGGTCAATGAAAATTGGTCATGATGTAGATCATCATAGCCCCCACCCATCCTCCACACAGAGTTTTTCTGCGTTTCTTAGTTTCCGAGATCTTAGAAGGGGGCCTACCAGGCCCCCTCTACAGTGCGCGTTAGTATCAGACCCCTCTCCAGTGCGGGCGTTAGTTGAATCAAGTTAAGTATATTTCTCCCATTGCAATTGATTCAGCATGTAATCTGCTAAAAATTTGGGGAGAATCGATTCGGCCGTTTCAGCGCCGTAGAAAAATGAACATGAACAAAAACCTCGGTGGCCATCCGTGATGCCGTTTCCGACCACTGTGCGGTGGAGAGTATTCTTAAAACACCCGCGCCAATATTCCCTATAACTGGGCAAGTGTTCATAAAGGAGCGACCCTAATAAGAAACACAGTATCAAGGGTCCCATGTAATTCCAGCAAGTATGCGCCGGTATGTAATTGTAAGCGCGTGTAATTGCAATTCCAGCACGTGGGCGGGTCGGGGGCGGCAGTGAGTCAGACTCGGAGACGGATGTGACCACCAAACCGGATGACTCAGATCAATCACGTCACCATCATCGCCTCCTACAACAGCAAAACCGGCTCTGGCAGCTCGCAGATGGCACTCCTGCGCCGAATTGACTGCTTCGATCGCCGTCAGCCTGTATGTGCACTTGCAACCCTGTGTATTCAAAGGTGTTTCAGTGAGGAAATAAACACCTAGACAGGTATACAATTGAAGAAAAAAATAAATGCCTATCAAGATCCCAGTGAATCATTTCGATCCTCCGTTCGCATAACTTGTAGTATTTCCAAACAACATATTCTCACCGTGGTAAATTTCGGCACCGAGTCAGACTGGTAACCGCTCCCTCCAGATCAGACACTTCGTGAGAGAAGACATCGAAAATGTGGCGAAGGGTTACACTAGTCTGGCAAACCAGGGAAATACAAATTTTCGGTCTGAAATAATCTGCCTTGCCTAAACTTTCCCCTTTCTTTCCACAGATTGTACAATAATCACAAGCTTTTTAGATCAGAGCAACAATTGATAATTGATAACGTTGCAGCGAATATCTATTCAAAACTTACACTGGAGGCTGGATTGGGGCAGTGAATTAGCTGTGCTAGTGTTTCAGTCAATAGAATAGTGTGGTAAAATAAATTGTGATACTGCTTTACAGCCAGTCTCGGACCAGTTTCTGGCATCCCACTTCAAGTGCCAACACCTTAAAGGCCTCTGCAACAGAGCGGGAAACTAGCGCACCAGTGTTTTCCTCCGTCAGCCGGTTAAAGGGAAACTGTCGAACCAGGTTCCGACTGAGGGCTAAATCTGTGACGTCATCACGCACGCTGACGTCACTGACGCCGCGCCAGCAGCTGCTGATTTTCCACACAACTGGTGTTAAAAGGACGTGAAGGCGCAGTACAGGTCAGTCTCTGCTTAACGCCCAGGTACACTGCAGACGAGAAGTCTTCAATGGAAGAAAACAGAACGAAACCGAAACCTTCCTTCCACTAAAAAATAGTATATCTTAAGAGGGAATGTGGCCTCCATGTGAGATTTAAGCTGAGATACCAGGCGCGGGGAGAGAACACGACAACTGCTAGTGGTCAAGTGGCACAACTGGGCTGGGTGTTCGAGAGGTGGGAGGGGCAGCAGCGGGGCTAAAATTCACCAAAAGTATACAACTTTTGAAAAAAGGGGTAAAAATCGTGCGGGCGGGGGCGATTGCCCCCTGGATCAACCAGTGGGCGACATTTCGTTTGTAAAAAATCGCCTTATTTACAGAGCAAGCGTCGTGAGGGTACTTCTTTTGAACGCACGCCTCCCCTCCACATCTTCCTAAGGACCTGACGGCCCGCGTCAGCTGTTCGGTGGTGAACGGGGTCGGTGGGGACGGATTCCACGCTAACACATCCTACCCATCCCCACATGGTCAGTTCTAGGGCAGGTGGAATTCCATTTTGGGATTTTCTGGTGCGCATTCTCGCCTCTCACTCCAAATCTACAAGGATGGCACATCATAGGCGGAGCCAGGATCTCTAATCGGGGAGGCGGAAAAACTATCGGGTGGGTGCCAAATCCTATCGGGTGGGGGGGGGGCGGTACCCACATCCCGGGGGTTGGGTGGGAAGTACCCTTTCAGAAGGGCGCCATCGACCTTTCAGAGGGGGTGGTGGGCGTGACCATTTCAGGGGGTGCCCAGGGTCGATCGAGGGGGCTTGTGTCCCCTTTGACCCCCTGGATCCGCCTGTTTGCTTTTTTCAGGTAAATCGGCTGAGATTCTTCTCGATCATGGGGAGGGTGCCTGGGAACTGGCACGGCAGCACAAACTCCAGGAGGGACTCGTAACCCGAGGATGTCAGGCCATTGGCTTATTAGCTACCCACGTGCAATGTCACAGAATCAAATCCCTACTTGAATCAGCTTCTTACTTCCCTCTCAATATTCGGCCAACGATGGCTGATCTGTCTGCAAAAATATACATATAACAATAATAATTGCAAGCTCTGAAACAAGCAGCACTTGGCACGAGAGCGATCTAACTAAGCTAAGTATTCCAGCCTGATACGTCTGTCCCTGATGTCCCAGTACCGCAACTCAACTTAACACAAACACATTTATTTGCCTCTTCCAATAAAAAAACAACAACCAAGACACAATCGCATCAAATGAGCCCCCCCTCCGAGATCGCCCGGGCCCAGTCCTTGGATCGGCGGCGGAGCGGCGACGTGACCTTGATCAAGGTCAGTGCTCCCTGCGCGCGCGTTTGTCGCCCGAGGCGATTTGGCTCGGACGCGAGGCTTGGAGGGCTTCACGCCACGGCAATCCAGCTTACGGAGGTAGAAACAGCACATATTGAGGAACACTATGTGAAAGCGGTTGAGCTATAGGCGGAATAATACGAAGTGCTCTATATACATTATTGCCTTCCACCACTCTTAATTTTTCGGGGAATAATAGATCAATACAAGGGCCATAGTCGCCTCCAGAAAAACTCACAAATGGTGCAGTCGAACCAAGATCAAGTCTGCGCTCTAAAACTGATCGCGAACCAGCCCAACTGAAGGAACCAGGGGGCTGGGGACGAGATTGTGAGAACAGAGAACTAACATAGAGCCATGGGCGGATCCAGGATTTCCAATAGAGGGGGCACCTTGTTAGGGGCGCCATACGGAGCAGGGGGCGCCACTTTTGACCGACAAAACCTATCAGGTGGGCGCAAAATCCCACCGGTGGGTAGGGGGCGCCGAGGGTCGATCGGGGGGGAAGGGGGGACACGTGCCCCCCTTTTCCCCCTGGATCCGCCTATACATAGAGCCCAGCTGGCGCGCAAAAACACCTTTAAGGAGTCAGCATGTGTCGTGAAGGCCGCAAGGGGACCCATGAAACCAACTGGTTTCCTGGGGATTGTGTAGGTTCAGCTACGTACGGTTACTCAGAGGATCTTCTAAAAACGTCTAAAAAGGTCTAAAAAACGTTGGAGCTAGTATTGATGGAATAAATTCCAAAATATTCAAATATACATATCAACACATCCTTACATATATTATACACTTGTTCAACACCTGTATATCAACTGGTGTCTTCCCAGAATGTTCCAAAATGGCAATAATCAAACCAATATTTAAAGGTGGAAGTCCTAATAAACTAACAAATTACAGACCTATTAGTATTCTTCCGTTTCTTTCTAAGATACTTGAGAAAATCATATATAAGAGGATCGTGAGTCACCTGGACATGAACTCTATCATTGCTGATGCGCAACTTGGTTTTCAGAAAAATAAATCCACGTACATGCCTATTGTTCTCCTGCAAGACTTTGTAACCAAAGCTTTTGAGGAAAAATTAAATGTGGTTGGTGTGTTTCTGGACCTTAGAAAAGCTTTTGATACGGTTGATTGTGAAATCCTTATAAAGAAATTAAAATTATACGGAATCGTCCAGAAAGCTCTTGAAATCTTGCACTCTTATCTCTCTAATAGGAAGCAATGTGTTGAAATTGATATGGTAAGATCTAAAGCAGAAAATGTGTCAGTTAGTGTAGCGCAAGGTTCTGTTCTAGGCCCTCTCCTTTTCCTTATTTATATAAATGATCTTCCATGTGTCACTCCTGATGTGAAATGTCTGTTTTTCGCTGATGATGCAGTCTGTCCTCAAAAATTCTAATTTATCTCAACTAGAACAACAGATAAATTCGACATTTAGGACTATTTCAGACTGGCTCAGAGAAAATTTTCTATCGCTTAATACAGATAAAACTTTTTCACAATATTACTGTATCACTCCTTGTTATGAGAATGTAAACATCATAATTGACCTGAAGGCTATCATTGATAAAAAGAAATAAAGTACTTGGGCGTCATCTTGGATACTCAGATGAAGTTTAATGTTCATATATCTCATATTTGTAATATCACTAGCCGGAATATTGTATTGATAAGTAGAATTAGATACTTCATCGATAAAAGAGCTACTCTTCTCTTATACAATACATTAATACTGCCCTACTTAAATTACTGCTGTCTTGTCTGGGGAGCGAATTACTCTGCCCAGCTCCAGCAAATCATTACCTAGCAGAAAAGAGCAGTTGGAATGATTGAAAAAGTTTATCCACCTCAGAGCTCTATACCTATTTTTAGGAAATATAAAATTATCCAAATAACAGACCTTGCAAAATCTCAAATACTCAGTTACCCATAAGCTTTTGAGGGGTCAGCTTTCATAAAGTTTTGGACGCATTCTTAAGGTAAAGCAAAAAATAATCTACTAATGAGAAGAAATAGACACTTAGAAAAAGAATTTACCTTCCGGAGATACAGACAGTTCACTCTCCTCTGCCTTGGCCCAAAACTTAATGACATAATGACATAATGGTGGATTTCTTCCCCGCAGTTTCAGATATACCTCAGAGTAAGAAACAAGTCAAGAACATTATTCGTAACCATTTTCTTTCATCCTATGAGTAACATTTATTCTCTTGTACCCTTACATTGTGGCCCCGTATGGACGTGCGTGTGGTGTGAGTATGCATGTGTGCGTGTGGTTCTTGTGACAGCGTCCGCGCGCGTGGATGCATGCGTTCGGCGCGTGCGCACGCGCGTGTGAGCATGGACATGGGGCTGTATGCCTAATGTGTCCTGTGTCTAACCTGTTCATGGGCATTAGCCGGTGAGCCTAAATTGCCTGCATGTCGGTAAGATCATGTGACGGGTATTGTACGCTAGTTCGGAGTGGGGGTGTGAGTTGTGTTTGGGGGGTGTGTGAGGTGTGCGTCGCATGTTAAGTTGGGGAGGGGGGACGAGATGGCATGCTATTCCCGTCTACGAGTTGGCTGTGGAGCTGTTTTTCCACCCCGTATCCGCTCCGGGGTGTGGGGGTTGTTGCCGCCTTCCGTTGGGCTCGCTGAGAGCTTGGCTCAGCGTATTCGGCGGGGTGGCTGCGGTTGCCGCTCCTGGGACCAGCCTCGTCACCACTGCTTTCTACAATGTAAGTTAACAGGTGAGAGCACCCCACTAACAGTTATTCACACTCACCCCCAATGCTTGATTTTCCCCTCTAACCTGATGGTGTAGAGGTCAAGGTATTTTGCAACATTTGCAAAAACCTGCTATCAGCCATCTAAATACTAATCTTGCAATTCTAATAATCTAACTGGGTTAGCTTTTTTCGCATTATTATGTTATTCTCCGTTTCCTAGCAGGGCGTGCCACGACTTTTGTCTTTAAGTTTCGGTGTTAACGTAAAGGTGCTGTTGTCGTTGGGACCGCGGTGGGGGCGCGCCTGGTTGCCTGTTAATTGGGCAGTGGAACTTTCTAGAAAAAAACTTTTTTCAGAATATCATCTAGGATGACCAGCAGTGACTGCAACGGATTCAACGTCTAGGATTCTATCAGAGGGGTCTTGCATCAGTGGCGGATCCAGGGGGGGGCAAAAAGGCATTTGCCCCCAAACGGAAAAGCTCGGGCCTAAACTATGTTTCCCCCAAGCGGTCGACCTCCTTTTTGCCCCGATTCCTTTTTAGTTTATAAGCAAGATTTTGGTGCTTCAACTCTCAACTTCAAACAGAACCAGCTAAGTTCAGTGTAAATATTGGGCCTTGGATAGAACAAAAGTAGGTATCTTGAGCCCATATTTTTCACCCCGTGACGTTTTTTATTTATTTATTTATCTATTTATCTACATCATTGCCAACGGGATGACCCCAGTAAAAGGCAAAGTACAAGAAATAAAAGATTAAACATGTACACCATAAGAGTAAAGATGCCACAAAACGTGAATAAAATGCCCAAAGAGGCACAAGGTCACCACATAAGAATAGGAAAACCTATTGTGGCAGCACACACAAAAAAATAAAACCATAGAAGCGATACAAACCCTAAGAGCGATAAAAATCCATAAAACCATCCACAACATAAGATGCAATCACTGGCTCATACGCAGCTACAACGGGGCGACATAGGTTTTCACTTTTCCACGAACGATTGCCAGGTATCTGAAAATACATCTGCGGCCGGGCACATGCGTAAAAACATGTTCAGATGCCTTGGAAGCCTCGTAAATAGACCTTCCTTAACAGTGCCAACCCTTGCATAATGGTTGGCTTTTTTGCCTCAAATGTCCCAAAATCTACCTTCAAGTCATATTATAATACAATTTTTCATTGCGTGGCTTTTTTTGCTTTTCGACTCTGGTTTTCCCCAAACCGACCGGCTAGATCCGCCACTGACTTGCATACATTTGACAAATAGCGGAGCGTCGCCAAAAATATGAACAGATTGTGGCTCCGGACTGTAGGACCGGAACCAGTGGAGAGCTCAGGTTTTTTTCTACAGCCATGATTTGTAATTGGTGGCAGAACTGGTGCACTTGACCACGGACCTGTCGGGAGGTGGGTATCGCGGTTTCGACACCGACCTTGACTGCCACTTCTCCGAGCGTTCCCACCACCGGTGTGAACACATACCTCAGCCGCGCCGGACCTCACTAGCCTCTATGGGTAAGTAAAAACATTGCCGATACGCGGATCCAGGGGAGACAAGAGGGCACGTCCCCACATTAACCCTCGGCGCCCCCTGAAATAGTCACGGCGCCCTCTCCCTTAAAGATCAATTGCGCCCCATGAAATGTCGCTTCCCACTCCCTCCGCCCCAGGATGCAAGATTAGGCGACCCACGATAGGATTTGGCGCCCCCTGACAGGTTTAAGTGGCACCCACCTGGTCTGGATGACGCCCCCTATCATGTGTGCCCCACCCCCCCCCATCGGTAATCCTGTATCCGTCTATGGAACAGGCTCCGTCCAACATAAGGGCAGGGTGGCGGGACCGCATATGAGATGACGACCACACTCAGCAAAGTCTGTACGGGGTTAAACACGCTCTAAAAATGAATCAACATCCGCACAAACTCTGTCCAGGGATGGCACACTCTAGAAATTAATCCACTCTCGCACAAACTCTGTCCGGGGATGGCAGCCTCTAGAAATTAATCAGCCATGTCTGAATGAGGACATTCTTATTCTCGCGGCAAACTCCAAAGTTTTCTAATCTACACGCTTGTGCACAGTTGGTTCTTGCCAGATGGTTTGCGGTTGAGCACTGTAGTCATCTAGGCTCAACCCTTATACTGTGCTCCACATGGGCATACAAATGGGACATGGGGGGAACATAAGTAAGTCAGTTCTCACTTAACGCCGCCCAGGCATTGATACCTACTTAAGGATGTGAGATATTGGAGGCCGTAACCGTTCCACCCCCAGCTGTTTCTACGCCTGCAATGTTCTAATGTCCCTCTCAGAAGTGCTCACCGTGCATCCGGCGCGCCAGCATTCACAATAAGCTGCCCAGCCTCGCCTCCTCCCCGCAGAGACACCCAACTTCAAGAGAGACCCGAGTATCGTCTTACTGGCAAGAACGCGCTGCCACATCTCACAGCAGCATCCGCCGAGATACGTCTCTCTCAAATATCCGCTGCCCGTCTTCGCTGAGACGCGAGGTCTCAGCACCCGGCTGGGCTGCCGGCCGGTACGTCGACGCAGGCGCGGATCCAGGGGGTGGCAACAACGGGGAGGGTGTCGTAAGTACGCAAACTTTCCACAACAGGCCCCGCTTCTTAGGATACATTTACAGCATTTTCTAATTTTCTAGCACCCAGCCCCTCCCAAACCAGGCCTGGACCTGTCCCTGGATCCGCGCAGTAGGAACAGGTGCAAGAACTTGCGACAGCCACAGCCGGCAGGCGCATTGCTGGACGACGCTTGTGGGGGCGGTACGTGTGCAAACACTGGGGAGGGGACGGTACGTGGACCGCACAGATCAGGCATTTTAGACTACGCAGTGGGAAGCTGATGGGGTTAGACTGCAACCGCAGATCATTGTTAGCAGAGCGAAATAGTGAAATCAATAGACAAAACTTTGAAGTTATCCAGTAGGGATAAGGGAACACTTCGTCGAAACACAAAATACGATAAAAACCTATCAATGAACAGTGCGAATTCCAATTATTTTTCCAGCATGACCATCTTTCGGTCCAAGAACACCATGCAAAAATGTAAATAAGGAATAACAGCCTGATGCTCATATTATATAAAACTTGTTCGAAAATTAACAGTCAATATATTTCGCCCATGGGGCATGATCACGACAGCGAATCAGCGTGTCGTGATCATCAGCGAATTCGCTGTCGTGATCATGCCCCATGGGCGAAATATATTGACTGTTAATTTTCGACAAGTTTTATATAATATGAGCATCAGGCTGTTATTCCTTATTTACATATTTATCATCATGCTCAAAATAGCTCTCCAAGATATCACCATGCAAAAAGATTGAACAGCACATCCAATTTCAATAGTAATGTTCCACGTGAACAAGGGTGAAAATGGGACGGTCGGGTGGTAGTCGGGTGGTGCATACGCGCCAGGGAGCCTCATCCCCACACGACAGGAAAAATGCTGAGCTTAGCCAAACTGAAGACATGCTTAGCCAAACTGAAGTTTTGCGAACAGGATGCGACGGCGGTAACAATAATTTCAAATCCGACGAGTTTTCCTTTATAGGGGGGAAGCTTTTTGTCAGCAAGAGGTTAAAGATTGACTTTCTTTTGTAGGCGGCGTCATTTACTGGTAGTTGGACCAGAGGATCCGCTCCTGACATCCAGGGGCGGATCAAGGGGGCGGTGGGGGCGGCCGCCCTGCCCCTGACACTAGGTCTATATCAAGCGCTGTAAATCACCTTATCGGGCTCAATAGTCAGGTTTGGCGGCCGGAACAGCATTTGCGAGGGAGGGAGTCTTGAACCTGCCACAGTCAGCACCAGCCGGGTTTTGAGTCTCAAATGGCGTCACTGCTGCTTGTCAGCGCCAAAAACCCAGCCTCCCACACTACTCTGATCGGGAGATCTCGAGGCAGGCAGTGACTATTTAACTTGGACCGGGTCCTAGCCATCACATTCCCCTCCAGCCTGCTTTCTCAGGCAGAAGGTCGCACAGATATACAGCTGTGGCGTCACATCTCGCGGTGACGACACGGTTTTACACGCCAGGCGATAGCGCCAAGGAGACGGGGTGGCTCTGTCTCGCCGAGAATCCCCACACGGCTCATCGGAACAGTGCCGACGGGAACCTATCAAACTGGCGAGAACAGCCCGCAGTGAAGGCCGATATCTGGACCCGATCAACAACAGCCCAGTACGACACTGGGCATCCAATGGAGCACGAACAACATCAGGCGATCCTGAAAACCTATCAGGCATCAAAGAACAAATACGTAGTCGGTGGATCGAAACGAACGTCGGCTTGTGAGCACAGATGTTCTCTGCACTTTATTTCGATTCAAACAACCGCGTTCCTCCTCGATGAGCACTTAAAGGGAATGGACCACCTTTTTAGTGGGTTCGGAATTAAAAGGCAGTTTGGATGAGCGTGTCGAGAAATCATATTGGTACGTTCTATTTCACTCCAAGCTCCCTATATTACATTCCGGCACACTTTAAAGTTCAAAATAAAGGGCACTTCGTCCGGAATTCAAACCTTGAAGGAAACGTGAGTCACTAGGGCCGTTCAAAAAAACTTTTTTTCCTTTCAGATTCGAACCCACTTTTTCCCCATTATACATTCAATTCTGAATTCAATGAGCCGTATTTCAAGCATCTATGACAACAGGTAAGATCGCCTCGAAAACGGTTAAAGATTTCATGTTTCAGGCGCCAGATTGGCCGCGTGGCGTTGCAGTCTCCCCTTGTTAAATTTGGATGAAAGGGGGTGCATAACTTACCAGTAAAGACAGCGTGGCATGTGCGTGCGTATAAGAGCGGTAGATGGGACTTGTCAGATGTATTTGCAGCGCAATATAAATACATGTTATTCCACAAAGGACCTGAAATTAAATGGTTCAGCAACCTAGTACTCTAAATCCCCACAGAACTGGAATGACTTCCGGAGGCGAACCTTTCTCTGGTAACATTCGTTTGAGAACGCCGTTGGGGCAGGTGCTTCTCCCTATTCTCCTGCCAACTATTTAAGAGTTCTGTTACTGCTAGAAGAAGATCCTGTTGCATATTTTTACTCTTTGAATGGCTCACGAAATCTTCCACCAGCTTCACACCACCCTGTGGGATTGTTCACCACATTAAGTTCTGGAATACCTTGAAACAGGATAACTTATACCAGTCACCAGCTTCTTACGGAGCCATTTCTGGTCAGAATATTTCAGATTCAGGCAATCGAATGCCAGCCAGCTGCCAGGAGTGGCAAGCTGTCTGAGGCTTAGTTCCGAGCATTCACCGAGCTCTTCATAGCCTCTATCGGAAACTTAAGCCTGCCCTAGTCAAATGTGAATTGTTTGCTGTTTTGGCCAGTTGTTGTGCCACTGGTTCCTTACCTCCGATATGGTGATTCTCACCAGCGGGACAGAACATAACTTTCTGTGCACAGATACCACAGCTGATGGCAAATTGACTTCAGCACATCCATGGCGATTTCTATATCATATCCAGGGCGATTTCTATAATGAAAGCACTGCACTGCATTTTATGGATAGCTTTGAGGCTCATAGAAAGCTCTAAAGCTGACTATCCGCGACGGAAGAAACCAAATGCATGGTTTAGAACCAATTACAAGGAAAGCCGCTAACGCTTTCGGGGTCTGAGTGGCTGATGAGGCTGGGGGGATCCGGACGCGCGGTAGATAGCGCACAGTTGCGCGGGGGCGTAAGTTAGCGCGCAGCGGCTTTTGGAGGGATCCATCGGCGCGCAGCTAAGTTGTGGCGGAAGTAGTGTCGTAACTCGCCGTCTTACGCGCTAACTTCCCGCGTCTTCTCAACAGCGCGGAAGACAGCGCGGAAGCCTGTATGCTCCTTTTAAAGTAACAAAAAGGTATTGGAAATGTCAGTGAATCCAAGTTATATGACTAGCGTTCGACAAAACATGTATTTATAATAATAATCAAGGCCCACAAACTTCCAGCGCCTCACTGGGAAATCCTCAGAAGAGACACAGGCCGAGAGAAACATAGATCACGCCAGTGGACCACCAGCCGTAATGCTGACTGCCCTCCAATAAACCTTGTTGTTCGGCCCAGGACGTATCTCCCGTTTCGTACCACTCACCGTCCCCGAGCGGTCTCGTTGGGGCTGGCATGGAACGCCAGCGATAACCCAGTTCACCCTGAGAACTTTGAGCGTGAGGATTCTTTAATATCTGGTGCTGTTTCAAAGGCAGAAATAAAAGGAAAACGGGAGCAAATTCATGGGCGGATCCAGGATTGCTGATCGGGGGAGAGGGCAACTTCCGGGGGGGTTGCGCCATCCGGACCAGGGGGACGCCACTTTTGACCGGCAAAACATATCAGGCGGGCGCAAAATCCTCACGGTGGGCGCCGATTTTCGCAACCTGGACAGGGGACGGGTGGGAGGCAACACTTCAGGGGGCGCCATCAACCTTTCGGGGGGGGCATGACCATTTCAGGGGGCGCCGAGGGTCGATCGGGGAGGGCACCTGCTCCCCTTTGCCCTCTTCCCCTGGATCCGCGTATGGTCAAATTTTCCTGCATTTCGAAAAATCAAAGGCTATTGATTTTATGAATGACTTTTAGGACATCGATGATGACAAGTGACTCGACGTAAAACAAGTAAAGCGAAAGACAAAGACGTGGGAAGATATAGTTAAGGCTTTCAACCTTGACCCCCGTGTCCATAAAAGGTCACCCAAGCACTTGCAGCATCTTTGGCGTGACTTGAGGGCCACTGTAAAACAAGATCAGTCTTACCATACCCGTGACAGGCTAAAGACAGGCGGTGGACCCCGCCGGAGCCGATATATGATAACAGGGGCCATTGCCTGTTGTGCCCAGCCCCCCCCTGGATCCGCCAGTAAACATAACTTGGCTACGTTTGAGAAAATGTACCGCATAGCGGTTCGATTTGTGAATACATTTTAAACTGAATTGCGCTGCACTCGCCGAGCCAGGCTTCCTGGGGCCTGCCGGCTCATCTCTCCCCCATTGCTCTGACTAATCCAATGGCACCATAGTACAACGAGGCAAAAGAGTGTTGCGTGAAGCCCGTGTCCTGCCCAGATAAATCGACTTGAGGTAGGCTTAACATAAAAACGCATTCGGAGTGAGCCAAATCATATCGTTTACACATGTATGCCTCATTTATTTGGAAATCCCACTTATAAATTGTCGTTTACGGTTAGGGCTTTTCCCTTTATCCGATCCAAGCACTTTTATCATCACCTCACCTCCCAACGCAGGGCCGTGTCTTCCTCTCATCCCCTCCTCCCCACAGCCGGCCAGAAAATCCGACACCGTACAGCAGTCAGCAGGCTGTAACCTATGTCGTGAGTTTACTACGGCCAGAAAAGCACGGTATTCTATGGGAATTTTAGCCTTAGCGTCCATCTACTACGGTCGCCAGCGGCATTCACCGCCGCCTCGGATTGCCCCAGATGTTACGCGCAAACTTACGCCAGCGCGGAGCGCCAGCACGCCAGCGCGATCGCTCTCTCCCGAACATCCCTCCGAATCGCTTACGCGAAAACTTCCGCCGAAATCAGCGCGGGCGTAGGGAGAGCGCGGGCGGAAGCTAAGCGCAATTGGATCCCCCCAGCTTAGTCGGTTAGCGCTGCGCTCGGCTCGACCAATGACATTCTGCATGTGCTGGGTGTCGTGAGTTCGAGCCCACCCAGAGGCAGAATCTGGCGCCCTGGTCTAGCCCAAGCGAATTATTTCCCTCTCGCCTCTGATGCCATATGGCTTGAGCAGTTGATGCGTCATTAAACTCCAAAAATTATAATGTTCAGTCTTTAAGTACCCTGGAATGATGAACGGAATCTGACTCAGTAGTAGCGCGCACTTCATGCCATAAATGTCCTATATTCCATGATGCTCGCTAGTGGACTCCGGGTCTTCTAAACAGACATTTGTTGGAGACAACCTCTCCTGACAGCCACACGTAAACCAGCTTGTGCAATTCGTGATAATCTTCTCAAGGAAAACAGAGCTGGCATGTCTTCCAGAACGAAAGTACTAGCCAGGCCTGATGATCCAGGAACGTTCCCTGATAGATCTTCCAATAAAAATACTCCGGTATTGTGTAGAGGCGCTGAAGTCAATGTGTAAACACAACTTTTATCTGTGATCAGAAAGCTATAATCTGCCTCGCAAATAAGAATCACGATGCTGGAGGTAAGAAGACAGTGACACAGTACCTGGCCTAAACAGCAAAACCGGCAACCTTTCAGTTGGGTAGGCTGAAGTTTCCGACAGAGGCTATGAAGAGCTCGGCTCGGTACCAAGCCTCTGCCAATTTGTCATTCCTGTAAGCTGGCTGGTATTCGAGCGCCTGAATCTGAAAGATTCTGACATGAAATGGCTCCGTTGAGAAGCTGGTGACTGTTATAGCTTTCCCTGTTTCAAGGTATTCGAGAACTTACTGTCATGAACGGTCCCACAGAACGTGGTGTGAAGCTGGTGGAAGATTTCGTGAGCCATCTAAAGGATAAAAATATGCAACAGGATCTTTTTATCAGTACCAGAGCTCTTAAATAGTTCGCAGGAGAACAGAGAGAAGCACCTGCATCAACGACGTTCTCCAGCGAAAGTTACTAGAGAAAGGTTCGCCTCCGGAAGGCATTCCTGTTCAGTGGGGATTTAGAGTACTAGGCTGGTGGACCATGTAATTACAGGTCTCATGTGGAATAGCACATACCTATGTTACGCTGAAAATAGATCTGGAAAGTAAATGGATGTATTTAAAGTCCATATATCGTTCAAATACGCACGTACATACATACTGCGCTGTCTTTACTTGTTGGTTATGCACCTCTTTCACTCCAATGTAACAACGGGAGACTGCAACGCCGGGTGGCCAATCTGGCGCCTGAAACATGAAATCTTTAACCGTTTTGAGGCGATCTTTGCCGTTGTCGTAGACGCTTGGAATGTGGCTCATTGAGATAAAATTGAATATATAACGGGGAAAAGGTGGGTTCGAGTCTGAAAAGTAAGAACGTGTTTTTTAACGACCCTAGTGAAACACGTTGCCAGATCTGGTAACGTGTGTCACGTGATAAATATTAACTTAAAAGCTCGGAGCCGATATGGTCTTTTCTCCACCATGTCTGACCCCTGTGAGGTGACGGGACAGGAGCTCTCATGGCCATCTAGAGCTTTCACGCCATTCAAGGTAACCATCCTGAGTTCTGTAAAGCGTTCGCATGGCCGTGAAACGCCTGCCTTGTAATCCTCGCTGGCCCAAAAAAGATGAAAGCAGGATCGGGAAATGGGTGTCTCATAAGGCCAAATATTTCTGACAGCGTGACACCATTTCACACCCAGGCAGAGATGCTGAAACCACAAACAATATGAATGGAAAGCTTAAGCACATATAGAGTCTTACTGCAGCCATATCTGGTTGTTGGAACCTGAAAATGCACATTCCTCCTGAGAGCCGCAATCGCCCACGGCACCTGACCCAGCTGCCTGAAACAGCCATGAAACCTGCGGCTCATACCCACAGCGAAGCCACCGCACCGGTGCAAAGGTGACGTCATCCCCGTGATGACGTCACGACCAGAAGGTGAGGTGGCAGGCGACCGCCCGGCCACACTTCCAGCGGCGGCGTGCCAGGCCTGAGGGGGAGACCGCCGCCCCTCTCATTGGCGGACCCAGGGCAGCTTTTGGAGGGGGCCAAACCAACGTTTTGAGGGGCTATATCGAGAAAAATAGTAAAAACATAGTATTTTAAAGAAACATAGCTCGTCAAAATTTGGTCCTTGGGGGCAAAAGTTACTATTTTACGCTTTGGTGGGCGCCACAGCCCCTTCCCCCCCGCCCCCTTGGATCTGCCAGTGGCCCCACTACAGCGGGTCGGGTGTGCTGAAGAAAAAATGGGGATTCCGAGATCCGATCTGACTAATGAATTTCATGAGTGATCCAATAGCTTCAGCATTCGTGAGGCCACAGAGTACTAATCCATCCCAACACTCACTCAATTGTGTAACAGGTGGGAAGATAACTGCACATATAAACTAACAAGCAGGAGCTCACATATCAAATTCGACTACACATGTAACGCATAAGACCCCCTGGGAGCCTATGCTAGGGATGCATGTTTTGGGGTGAACTATCGGACAGGGAAATCGACCCCGAATCCCTGCGAGTCCGCTGCACCGGAAATGTTATTCAGTTCCCCAAGATCGCACATATATACCCAAGTATCTTAGTTTTGCCCGAAAATTGTCATTCTCAGGACGGATTCACCACCACCTCCGTGGACGTTATTTGGACAATGGGCGGGCCAAACAATCAACATTAAATACCGATAGTCAGATTTTCTTCCAAACTTACGGACTTGATCTATGTTTACCCCCCTCTGCGACCGCCGCCGCCCTCTCCAGCTCTGCACCTCTGCAGCGACGTGCCGCTCTCGCCGATGGTCGTGTGAGGCGCGAGACCAGCCCGTCCCACCTGGCCAGGGGCGCATCCAGCGGCAGGGCGGTCTCAGGCCCCAGGCTGGGGGGCAGTTGAGGCGTGAGACCAGCCCGTCCCACCTGGCCAGGGGCACATCCAGCGGCAGGGGCGGTCTCAGGCCCCAGGCTGGGGGGCAGTTGAGGCGTGAGACCAGCCCGTCCCACCTGGCCAGGGGCACATCCAGCGGCAGGGGCGGTCTCAGGCCCCAGGCTGGGGGCAGTTGAGGCGTGAGAACAGCCCGTCCCACCTGGCCAGGGGCGCATCCAGCGGCAGGGGCGGTCTCAGGCCCCAGGCTGGGGGGCAGTTGAGGCGTGAGACCAGCCCGTCCCACCTGGCCAGGGGCACATCCAGCGGCAGGGGCGGTCTCAGGCCCCAGGCTGGGGGGCAGTTGAGGCGTGAGACCAGCCCGTCCCACCTGGCCAGGGGCACATCCAGCGGCAGGGGCGGTCTCAGGCCCCAGGCTGGGGGCAGTTGAGGCGTGAGAACAGGCCGTCCCACCTGGCCAGGGGCGCATCCAGCGGCAGGGGCGGTCTCAGGCCCCAGGCTGGGGGCAGTTGAGGCGTGAGACCAGCCCGTCCCACCTGGCCAGGGGCACATCCAGCGGCAGGGGCGGTCTCAGGCCCCAGGCTGGGGGCAGTTGAGGCGTGAGAACAGGCCGTCCCACCTGGCCAGGGGCGCATCCAGCGGCAGGGGCGGTCTCAGGCCCCAGGCTGGGGGCAGTTGAGGCGTGAGAACAGGCCGTCCCACCTGGCCAGGGGCGCATCCAGCGGCAGGGGCGGTCTCAGGCTCCAGGCTGGGGGGCAGTTGAGGCGTGAGACCAGCCCGTCCCACCTGACCAGGGGCACATCCAGCGGCAGGGGCGGTCTCAGGCCCCAGGCTGGGGGGCAGTTGAGGCGTGAGAACAGGCCGTCCCACCTGGCCAGGGGCGCATCCAGCGGCAGGGGCGGTCTCAGGCCCCAGGCTGGGGGCAGTTGAGGCGTGAGAACAGGCCGTCCCACCTGGCCAGGGGCGCATCCAGCGGCAGGGGGCGGTCTCAGGCTCCAGGCTGGGGGGCAGTTGAGGCGTGAGAACAGGCCGTCCCACCTGGCCAGGGGCACATCCAGCGGCAGGGGCGGTCTCAGGCCCCAGGCTGGGGGCAGTTGAGGCGTGAGAACAGGCCGTCCCACCTGGCCAGGGGCGCATCCAGCGGCAGGGGCGGTCTCAGGCTCCAGGCTGGGGGGCAGTTGAGGCGCGAGACCAGCCCGTCCCACCTGACCAGGGGCACATCCAGCGGCAGGGGCGGTCTCAGGCCCCAGGCTGGGGGGCAGTTGAGGCGTGAGAACAGGCCGTCCCACCTGGCCAGGGGCGCATCCAGCGGCAGGGGGCGGTCTCAGGCCCCAGGCTGGGGGGCAGTTGAGGCGTGAGAACAGGCCGTCCCACCTGGCCAGGGGCGCATCCCGCGGCAGGGGCGGTCTCAGGCTCCAGGCTGGGGGGCAGTTGAGGCGTGAGAACAGGCCGTCCCACCTGGCCAGGGGCGCATCCAGCGGCAGGGGCGGTCTCAGGCCCCAGGCTGGGGGGCAGTTGAGGCGTGAGAACAGGCCGTTCCACCTGACCAGGGGCGCATCCAGCGGCAGGGGCGGTCTCAGGCCCCAGGCTGGGGGCAGTTGAGGCGCGAGACCAGGCCGTCCCACCTGACCAGGGGCGCATCCAGCGGCAGGGGCGGTCTAGGCCCGAGGCCGGGGGGGCAGTGAAATGAGCTGGGAGCAACGGAAACAGCGGGCATGGGAACCGCAGTTCCAGCAAGTATTGCATGGAAGACCATTTCACCCGGTAATGAATTTTAGGAAGTACCAGTAATGGTAGGAATAAGCCTCTGGTTTTAATATGTGGTCAGATTCACGGATCCTGGTTTGTCTAGCTGATGTTTATTAATAGACCCCAGGAAAGCAAAGTAGTCGAGTGGCGAATAATTATCATTCAATTTCCATCAAAGCCTCCCTCATGAGGGGTAATTGCCCAGTTTGGCAACTATTACTCTCAAGGAAACACAAAGTGGGTACTCACAAACATTGGAGCAAGAACCGCAACTCTCTCAATAAAGAATATTGATTTGACCTTGGCCGAATTGAAGGGCGTCGGCGTCGGGCCGGGCGCTAAAGGTGGTTTCTAGTACCATGCTAGTGTTACAATCCCCAATCGCCCGGATCGAAAAGAGATCTCTGAGTTGATATAGGAAGGAAGGGGCCCAAATGTTGATCTTAGGGGACCTGCCCCTCCTCCCCCTCCCCGAGTGCTTGTCCCACGAAAGCCCCTGAAGAGAGACCGCATTCTGGGGACGGAGAATAAGGGCACTAGGTTACCTTCCCTCATAAAAAGGAGCTAACGAGGAAATGCCCATCAGCAGAAGTGTCAAATAAGGGAACAAAAACAAAAATTAGCAGTCTGCTACACTGGTGGATTCAGAGGGGTGTGGTGCCAAGAACGGTGTGCTCCCCAAACCCCGATGATTTTCTAAAAAAAACTGTTTTTTTCACGATAAGCGGCCTTTTTACCCCTCTCCCCCACAACAACGGGCCTACGCCCGTCACCGATCAGGAAATAATTACCGCCTAGAATTTGACGAAATCGATTTACCCTCTGCTGGGACCAGCCGTTGTAAAGGTTCAACTTTAAGATCACGTTGAAGATAGGCACCTAACATATTATTCAGTTCTCAAAGATTTCACGCTCAAAGGTGAAAAAATTGGGGGAGCTTCAGGCCCTAAAAGGGAACCCGAACAGGGAACCGCCAATGCCTGAACCCAGCCTCCCGTCACCTGAGGACACACTGCATCCGACTCTGATGCCATTGGCGCTGCTTTGACCACATGCGTTTTCCCACTCTTGGCTCAAAGTAGCCTTTTTCTTTTCGGGATAAAAAAAATTCCAGAGGCATCTTCGGTAGAGGAGCGTTTCCAACACAACGAATTTCGGCTGATATCAAATTACCGATAACAGGAAGGACCCGGGGAGGAAGGGGGAATTCGGTCATGCCCCCAAATCACCCAAATATAAACCTTGGTCAAATTTCTGCACAACAGACGACATCGATACAAAGACTCAAGCCCTCTTTACCGGTGACTTAAGCCGCCTGGATCCCGCCCCCAAAATGATCTGCTTGTATCAGAGTACAGTTTGACCTGACAAACAAATCACCCTCGGTTCATGTGACACAGTGGAATGATAGCAAGGAAATCGACCTCTGCGCATGTCAGGTAGAACTTTACAAGTAAACTTTAGGTAAGAGGAAAGAATACCTAAAGGTAGGATGGCACATCGTAGGTGTAGGAACGTCCAGACCATGGGCGGGGAGGAGGCAATATGTAATTTGAAGTCGTTTCTTTCCAGTCAACGCCATAGAGTCAATGGTTAAGATCTTGAATAATAAGGGGCTATATACCAAGGGGGCAAAGTGCCAAAAGCTGTCCAGCGTGTTATAAAAGGTTGTTGCACAGAAATTAAGTCCCTGGAGATTCAGGATCATGACCTTGGGTGGACAACCGATACAGCGCCTACTCGTTGTCCGCAGGAGGTGCATCTGTCAAAGGATGCACGCGTAAAATCGGCCCTTGCCTCTTGGACTTAAACGGCTTATAACTAAGCTAAAAAGACCGTTGGTGGCAAAAAACATAATTTAATTTTCAAGCTCAAAATACACTGCTTCTACACATGTGAGTTTCGGTATTCTGGTTTGGTCCTATCACGTCATTTTTGGCACGTGCAGCTCCGCGAAAGGGGTGTACGTCAACACCCCTTCTGGCTCAAAACCTGTTTCTCTGTATGGGTTAAACGAACAGCCGTGAAACTTTGCACACATGTCGCTTAACATGTTCAGTATAATTGATCCAAAAAATAATTAGACACCTAGAAGAGTTATTGAGATATGATGTCATATCTGAACGCGTAAAAATGCACTGTTTTCAAGCCAATTGGGGAACTTTGTCCGGGATGTTAGCTTCTTGCTTCAGTGCTGGTAACAACTGATTGGATGAGCAAATAGTTTCAAATGGCATCTTCCTGATTGAAATCAACCATTGTTCTCCATATTATACAGGAAATTGCGCAATGGGTGTTCTGTCCAATACTCCAGCACGTGCAACATCGCTTGAGGGACATCGTTACACCTTTCAGTTAAACTCAAGTAGATTAAACTCAGTTCAGTTAAAAAACACTAAATTTTACAGATAAAATGCTGCACATGTTTGATATATTAACACAAAGTTTTGTGAGACTATAAAGACTATTGCAAAAGTTATGGCCATTCATCAAAACACATGTATATGCGTGGTCCAATGCAAAATGTAGCGCACTGCAGTACCCTTATTGGCAGTGATGTTTGGGAGTAATTTTGACCGCCTGTAGTTACTATGTGCCGCATTGCAGCTCCCGTCTGAAAATTGAAGAGGCATGCTGTGCGCCTGAGCATATGTTCCCTGGTATGAACGGTGGCGCAGGGTACCGACGTGTTTGCCCGGTCTCTTCCATTGTAGCACCAAACCCTAGGAGTTGAGATCAAAAGATCATTACCCACATTTGACCTTCATAGCCCACGTCCAAAGATACATTACATGCAAATGCCAGACCATGCTTGCTTCTGTCGCTAACTAAGGTGGACTTTGAACTTGTTTTCAAAAAAAAGATTACCGAAAGAAATAGCGCGGGAAGCTTGCAAATGGCGAATCACTTTCAAACACGAGAAAGACGCCAGCGGACAATGCTGACATTGAACATCTCGTAAGTTAGGAAGCAAGACGTTAGGTTTAGAAATGTTGAAATATTTTATTTTCTACGTCATCTCCAATGATGTTGTTAATGAGGCACCGCAAAAAAGTGAATCCACGTGCGCAGGGTTGATGTATATATATATATATGTTGATGTATACAAGTCTTACACGAGTAGCTCGAGGTTAGAATGGATTTGAAGGGATATAATGGTGTGTTTGCTGGTAAACTTTGGGCCCTGAATAGATATTACATTGCGGGACCTGATTAAAATATCACGATCCATACGCGTCGGAAAAGGGGGGACCAGGGGGGCCTGGCCCCCCACTTTTTGGCCAAAAATTTCCTGATCTCAGTCAAAATGAGAGAAAGCCGGACATTCTTATATCCAGCCGCTGCGGAAGGCAACGAGAAGCCCAAATTCGAACAGTTTTTGGTCCTGATGTTGAAAGTTTTTTGTCCGCATCAGGTTGAAGTTTGGCTGCCCCCCCACTTTTTTGCCGGTGGCGACACTTATGTCATGATCTATCATATTTTAGCTGCGTTTTTTTTGTAAAAAGAGTCTTGGAACAAAGATGCATAGCCTTAACAAATAACTTTTATGTTCTAGCAGCTCCGATGCATAGGCGGATCCAGGATTGCCGATCGGAGGGGGCACCTTCCCGGGTGGGGGGGCGCCACTCGGACCAGGGGGCTCCACTTATGACCGGCAAAACCTATCAGGTGGGCGCCAAATCCTATCGGTGGGCGCCGACTTTTGTATCCTGGGGGGAGGGTGGGAAGCGACATTTCAGGGGGGCGCCATTGACCTTTCAGGGGGCGCCGAGGGTCGATTGGGGGCACGTGCCCCCCTTGCCCCCCTGGATCCGCCTATGCTCCGATGAGCGCAAAAATGCGATAAAAATGTCACTACTACCCGAGAAACGCAAGACAGTTGCTCAGCACTCCAGCAAAAAAGGACTCGCAGTGATTTGAGTACAGAATATGCAGGGTGCATCATTTTCCAAGATAATATTGCAGACAATTTATACTAACTTGAATGGGAGATAAGATCAAATTTCACAAAGGTTCGCCACGGTGAAATTTTTCGAACAATCTGCGATGGTGCATTATCAGGGAATTGTCAGTCAGAGAAAGAAGTGGCATCCCTGATATCAGAATCGGTATTTTCACGAAAAGAGCAGTCATTATGCTGACACGAAGCGTCTCTCTGATAATAAAAAAGCAAGTAGATACGCAAGTAAGCTAATCTGAGCCTCCCCAGTTGATAACGTGATTTCCTGAGCAGCTCTGAGGCCCTCAGCTGAGCTGGGTCCGCCGAGGCTGATGAGGACCCCTGAGCTGGTATGGGGCTCCTGAGCTAATTAAGTGCTTCCTTACTTGATTTGGTACCCCTGAGCTGGTCGAGACCACTGAGCTAATTCCCTGTCCCCTGAGCTGATAAGGTGCTCCCTGAGCTGATCTAGGCCCCTGCTCTGGTCTAGGGGATAGGAGCTGATCTGGGCCCCCGAGATGATAGATCTGGTGTCCCCTGAACAGTTATGATGCCGCCTGAGCTGAAATAATGCACCCTGAGTCGATCTCCTGAGCCCTTATTGTGCCTCCTGAACTCATATTATGCCCTCTGAGCTAGTCGGGTGCCCCTGAGCTTATCAGGTGCCCTTCAATCTGATCTGTGCCTCCTGGGTTGATAAAATGACATCCTGAGAAGGGCTGGGCCCCTGAGCTGGTATGGAGCTCCTGAGCTGATTAACACGCGCATTGACGGGGGCGGGTACCCGCCCCCTCGGGTTTTTTCGGACACAGCAGTAAAACGGCGGGACGTACCGCCGCCGTACTTTGCATACCTTTTCCCTCATCATTTTCACAACTTCTGTGAAAATTTTAAGGTTGGGTCATCTCAGGTCAGGTCACCAGTACAGGTCAAGTGACCTGACCACAAAAAAGTTTAAAATAGCATAAGTCTGAGCAGGGTGAACTTATCCCATTGAAACTCATATCACATAATGCACCCACCGATTTCTCTGAAATATGTTCCGGTATTTTTTATATCGATGACCTAAGGTCAGGTACGAGGCATGACCTCTCCATTGGAAATATATGGGAAAAATGGTTTTCACTGTATAACTCAGTAATGGATAGTGATAGGGCCTTTATTTTAGCCCTCCCCAGGGCTAAAATATTACCTAAAATATGATTAGGCTAAAATATTATTATAATATCCTCCCCACGGCCCCTGTTCCTACGCCTGAGTACCAGCAGAAGCAGATCCATGACATCACTTCAAGGCTTGGGCATAGGCAGATCCAGGATTGCCAATCGGGGGAGCACCTTCCCGGGGGGCGCCATCCGGACCGGGGGGCGCCATCCGGACCAGGGGGCGCCACTTATGACCGGCAAAAGCTATCAGGTGGGCGCCAAATCCTATCGGTGGGCGCCGACTTTCGCATCCTGGGGGGGGTGGGAAGCGACATTTCAGAGGGGCGCCATCGACCTTTCAGGGGGCGCCGAGGGTCGATCGGGGGGGGCACGTGCCCCCCTTGCCCCCTCTGGCTCCGCCTATGGGCTTGGGGGCTCGAGTCTCACCCACCATTGCCTGGAATCAGCCTCTGCCTATCCATTAACTAGCAGGGCAAACTTTAAGGGATTGGGACTGGTGGGCTCTTGGGTGAAAAGCGCACGAATTCCAACCAAACGGGCACTCCTAGAACATCAAATGACTGGTGACTGGTGGGCACCGGGCCGTTCAGGGCAGTTCACTGGTGGACATAGTATAGGGGAATGATGGACAAAATGCCTAACCCCCTTGAAACCGCCACTGGCTATCGGCAACCCCACACGCCACGCAGACCTACGGAAGCTGGGTAGAGCAGTCCCACATTATGGAAATTAGGTACCTACTGACGGTATTATGGTAGTAGGCAGATCACATCTCTCGGTTCAAAAGGATCACATCAGAATGTCCAAAGTTCAAAGGCTCTAATGTTCATAGGTTCTACCCTTTGAAAGTTAGACCTTTTGAATAGAAGTCCAACGTTTAAAAGGTCCAAAGAGGCGTGCTCAGATGCAAGAGAGTGGGGTGCATGATGCCGCAGAGGCGTGCTAAGACACATGATAATAGGAGGAAATGAGGGTTAGGTTAGGTTAGGTTAGGTTAGGTTAGGTTAGGTAAGGTTAGGTTAGGCTAGGTTAGGTTAGGTTAGGTTAGGTTAGGTTAGGTTAGGTTAGGTTAGGTTAGGTTAGGTTTGGTTTGGTTAGGTTAGGTTAGGTTAGGTAATGTAAGGTAAGGTAAGGTTAGTTCAGGTCAGGTCAGGTCAGGTCAGGTCAGGTGTGGATGCCCTTGGTCCCTATTTCCTAGTCAGGAGATATCAACACTCTTTCCAGAATCTGAGTGCGCCTCTGGTCTGAGTACCACTTTATACTACTCCTCAAGCCCTCCCTCCTTCTGTCTGTTTCACCTCTTGGGATTTTCTTGCAGAATATGGGGATATTTCTAAAATATTTCCCGAAGTAGTACCCAGACCAGAGGCGCACTCAGAATCTGGAAAAAGGGGTGATATCCCCAGATTAGGAGATAGAGGCCAAGGGCATACACAACTGACCTGACCTGACCTGACCTGACCTGACCTGACCTGACCTGACCTGACCTGACCTGACCTGACCTGACCTGACCTGACCTAACCTAACCTAACCTGACCTAACCTAACCTAACCTAACCTAACCTAACCTAACCTAACCTAACCTAACCTAACCTAACCTAACCTAACCTAACCTAACCTAACCTAACCTAACCTAACCTAACCTAACCTAACCTAACCTAACCTAACCTAACCTAACCTAACCTAACCTAACCTAACCTAACCTAACCTAACCTAACCTAACCTAACCTAAGCTAAGCTAAGCTAAGCTAAGCTAAGCTAAGCTAAGCTAAGCTAAAGCTAAGCTAAGCTAAGCTAAGCTAACCTAACCTAACCTAACCTAACCTAACCTAACCTAACCTAACCTAACCTAACCTAACCTAACCTAACCTAACCTAACCTAACCTAACCTAACCTAACCTTACCTAACCTAACCCTCATTTCCTCCTATCATCATGTGTCTTAGCACGCCTCTGCAGCATCATGCACCCCACTCTCATGCATCTGAGCACGCCTTTTTGGACCTTTTGAACGTTGGACTTCTCATTCAAAAGGTCTAACTTTCAAAGTGTAGAGCCTATGAACATTAGACCCTTTGATCAGTGGACCTTCTGATGTGATCCTTTGAACTGCGAGATGTGATCTGCCTACTACCATAATACCCCTTCTCAGGGGCGCAGCCAGGGGGGGCACAGGGGGCACGTGCCCCCCATCGGTGCCGGGGTGCCCTTTTGATTGCCAGGTGGTGTGCCCTCTTTGGGCCGTGCCGCTCGAAATTTAGTACCTTACGTCGTTGAGCCTAGATGGAACTAGACTGCATTTAGTGATTTAAGCTATTGTTTGACAATTAAGTGCCTTTTTGGTCAGTTAGGGCATTCTGTCGCCTTTCCAAGCACCCAGGAATAGTATAGGCACGTAATCCGTTTCCAGATAATGCCCAATCGTCGCCAATAATAGTACGGGTGGAGCTCATCTGGTGCCCCCTGGAGGTGATCATGTGCCTTCTAAGCTGATCTGATGCCCTCGTAGTCAATCTGGTGCCCCCCTCCCCTGAATAAATAATTGTGCCTTCTGAACCTATATAATGCTCTCTAAGTTAGTCTGATGCCTCCGAGCTTGCCTGCTGCCCTATTGGCTGTTTTAGTACCCCTTGAGCAGATCCGGGCCCCCTGAACTTATTTAATGCCTCCCGGAGTTTATCTACTGTCCAGGGGGGCACAAGGGGCACGTGCACCCATCGGTGCCGGGTGCCCTTTTGATTGCCAGGTGGTGTACCCTCTTTGGGCCGTGCCGCTCGAAATTTAGTGCCCTGCGCCGTTGAACCTAGATGTAACTAGACTGCATTTAGCGATTTCAACTATTGCTCGACAACTAAGTGCCTTTTTGGTCAGCTAGGGCATTCTGTCGCCTTTCCAAGCACCCGGGAAGAGCATAGGCACGCAATCCGTTTCCAGATAATGCCTCTTCGTCGCCAATAATCGTACGGGCGGAGCTCATCTGGTGCCCCCTGGAGCTGATCATGTGCCCTCTGAGCTGATCTGGTGCCCTCGTAACATAACATAACATAACATCAACTTTATTTTCCAACATAATTTGAAATTCACAGTATACAGGTGTGGTACGGCGCAAAAGCCCAAGGCTTATATCGCGGCGGCGCCCACTAATTACAGAACATTTGTCCACTTTCAACTCTCACTCTGAAAACTTGGCATGATATTGTGTCAAACTCGGTACCTGCGACCGCCGCCCAGCGAGCCGCACCCGCCCCCGGACCCGACCAGCGCAGCACGTCCCGCCCACCGCACGCCTGAATTTGGTTTAGAGATGTCCGGGTCGCTAACATATATTTTTGGAACTTCGTTGCCACCCGCCGGCTGCAGCTCTCATCAAGGCTGGAACCATAAAGAAGAGCTTCTATTTTTTCAGTTTCGGTCATCGTTGCAAATTCTAAATTGTTTATAAGCGACAATGCGTTAAACAACGCTTCTCTCTGATCCCTAAATATGGGGCACCTTAGCATATAATGTTGCGTTGTCTCTTTTTGGAATCCGCAATCGCAATTTGGGGTTATAGCATTTCCTATTCTGAACTGGTGATCTTTTAAATTTGTTAAACCAACTCTCAGTCGTGTATGGAGTATATTGCCTCGCTTAGAGCCGAGTAAGTAATATTTAGGAGGTTTGTCTGGCCCAATCAACAATTTAAGCTCCTTTTTGAATTTATGAACAGAGGGAGCTTGTGTTATGTGTGCTGGCAACGAATTCCAATTTTGTGTGGTCGCGGTGATGAATGACTTTTTGTAGAGAGTTGTTCGTATTTGGGGAATTGAATACTGAAAAGCATTTCTCAGCTCTAAGCCCGTCTGTCTTCTTCTCATGTCAGGTAGTAAATTTACAATGTATGAAGGTGCTAGTCCGTCTGAGTTTCTAAGCTTGTAATACATTTGAAGCCTGTGAATTTTTCGTCTCCTTTGTAATGTCACCCAGCCTAGTTCGTTCATTAACAATGCGGACGATGTTCGGAAACAAGCTCCTGTGGCACACCTAGCCGCCCGCTTTTGAATTTTCTCTAGCCGCATGCAGTCGGCCACAGTTATTAATCCGTCGTAAATTGAATCACAGTAATCAAAGTAGGGTTGGACATAAGTTGTATAAATTTGGGTAATGATCTGTCTCGGCAAAGTTGATGCTAAGGGATAGAGAGGACTCAATGCGCGATTAGCTTTTTTAACTACTTCGTTAATGTGTTCGTGAAACCTCAGTTCTGCTGAGAAGGTTAAACCCAAATGCTTGTGAGTCGATCTGAGAGGAATGCAGCTGTCTTCAAATTTCAACTGAGGGGGGTTCGCGTTTCGTTTAAGAGTGAAAGTCTGTTGAATAATTTTCTTTGTATTAAATTTTATGGCCCATTTTTTAGCATATGCAGCGATCTTATTCAAATCCGATTGTAATGAATCTCGTACCGACTGTATATTTATGTCTGAATGTGCTGCGTAAATTGAGGCGTCATCAGCGAATAGAAGCATATCATTGGCTATATCTTTTTCAATGTCATTCAGGTACATAAGTGCAAGCAATGGGCCCAAAACGGAGCCCTGTGGGCATCCAGCATCGATGGTTTTGGTTTCGGAGAGAAAATCACCTAATTTGACCCTTTGAACTCGATTACTTAAGTAAGATTTGATCCACTTTAATATATTACCGTTGATTCCGAATTCTGTGCGACACTTTTTCAGTAGGCCCTCATGCCAAATCGTATTGAAATAGCGGGAGATATCCAAATACACGGCCGTGAAATCATTTCCTTCATCAATGCTTTTGTATAGTTTTTCACTTAAGTAAATTCATTGTAGCTCCGTACTGTGATGCGGTCTATAACCGCTTTGTTTATCTGACAGAAGATTATTATCGCATAAATGTTTGTAAAGATGTTGGTGAACAATTTTCTCAGTTACTTTAGAAATACAAGGCAAAAGACTGATAGGACGATAACAGGTTGCATCAGAAGGAGAGCCCTTCCCCTTGAAAATGGCCTTGACATGAGCTTCCTTCCACAGTACTGGATACGTTCCGGTTCTTAAAGATTTATTTATCAGTTGGGCGAGAGGTTCCGCAATTAATAGAGCGATGAGCTTTAATAATTTTGCTGGTAATTCATCAGGTCCACAAGCTTTGGTTCCATCTAGGTGATTGAGAATTCTTAGCACCTCCCTTTCAGTTACATGAATGTCCAATAATGGTGCCAGAACTTCAGTTTCAGTCAAGTTGTCCAGGGAGGCCGAATCAGGAGGGTTTATATGTGACATTTCTGCAAAATGATGATTGAGTAGGTTTGCCTTTTCTAGGTCGTGTGTTACATCTTCACCATGTAGCCCATTTAATGTCGGGATTTGATGTTCACCGGAAAAGCCTAGCATTTCTTTTAGGATCTTGTGGTATTTGGCGGGATTTTGCTTGTTTTCTAGTAAGACTTTAGATTTGCTGTCACAGAACTGCTGCCGCAGTGTTTTATTAAGAGCCGTAACTTTGTTGCGTTGTTGTCGCCACGCCCTCCAGGCTTGTAGAGTATTCAATCGTTTTGCTTTCCTGAAGAGGGTGTCACGTTTATTTATTTCGTGTCTCAAATTTCCTTTTACCCATGGTTTGTGAAGGACGTTTTTGTAAACATTTTTGATTGGTATTGCTTCTTTGGCAGCGCCCAGAATTGTTTCAGTAAAGAGGTCTGTTGCTGTGTCAATGTCGTTGTTGAGTATGGTTTGCCATCGTAGTCAATCTGGTGCCCTCCTAAGAAAATAAGTGTGCCTTCTGAGCCTATAAAATACTCTCTGAGTTAGTTTGATGCCTCCGAGCTTGCCTGGAGTCCTTTTAGCTGTTTTAGTGCCCCTTGAGCTGATCCAGGCCCTCTGAGCTTATTTAATGCCTCCCGGAGTTGATCTACTGTCCAGGGGTGCAGCCAGGAAGGCACAGGGGCACGTGCCCCCATCACTGCAGGGGTGCCCTTTTGATTGCCAGGTGGTGTACCCAATTTGGGCCGTGCCGCTCGAAATTTAGTGCCCTAGCCGTTGAACCTAGATGTAACTGGACCGCATGTAGCGATTGAAACTATTGTTGGACAACTTGATACCTTTCTCGGTCAGCTAGGGTATTCTACCGCCTTTCCAAGCACCCGGGAAGAGTATGGGCACCTAGCATGTGTCCACCTACTGCCTCATTGTCGCCAATAATCGTACGGGTAAAGCCGATGTGGTGCTCCTTGAGCTCATCTCGTGGCCTCTCAGCTGGTCTTGGCCCCTTGAGTTGATTACTTGCCCTCTAAGCTGATCTGGTGCCCCTGAGTCAATCGAGTGCCCCACGGAGCAAATAATTGTGCCTCCTGAACCTATATAATGCTCTCTGAGTTAGTGTAATGCTTCCGAGCTTGTTTGGTGCCCTAATAGCTGATTTAGTGCCCCTTGAGCTGATTCGGGCCCCCGAACTGATCTCATGACTCCCCAAGTTGATTCTGTCTCCTAAGTCAATATGGTGCCTCTTCAGCTGATTAGGTGCCCCCTCAGCTGATTATTGATGTGTCCTTAGATGGTCTAGTCCCCCCCCTGAGCTGGTTTGGTGGGCCCTAAGCCCACCTTGTGTCGCCTGAGCTGTTATGTTGCTCCCTGAGCTGATTTAGGCTCCTGCCATAGTCCGGGGGCTGGAAGCTGATCTGAGCCCCCGAGCGGATCGATCTGGTGCCACCTGAGATGCAATAATGCCCCTGAGTCGATCTGGTGCCTCCTGAGCCCATCTGATGCCCCCTGAGTAATCTGGTGCCCTTTAAGCTGATCTGAGCCTCCTTACGCGAATTCATGAGCAGATCTAAAGCCCTGAGCTGAGCTGGGCCCACAGAGGCTGATGAGGCTTCAGATTGTATGGGGCTCCTGAGCTGATTAAGTACCTCCTGACTTGATCTGGTATTCCCGAGCTGGTCGTGGACCACTGATCTGATTGTTTGTACCCTAAGCTACTCTGGTGCCCAATGGGCATCTGGTGTCCCCTGAGCAGCTCTGGGGCTTTTGAACTGATTGGGCCACGAGCTGGTGAGGGATCCCTGAGCTGATTTAGTACCCCTGACTTGAACTTGCCCCCTGAGCTGATCGATCTGGTGCACCCTGAGCAGATATACTGCCCCCTGAACTTAACTAATGCCCCCTGAGTCGATCTGGTGCCTGCTGAGTCATCAGTGTGTCTCCTGAGCCCATCTGATTCCCTCTGAGCTAGTCTGGTGCTACATTGCTAGTATGGTGCCCTTTAAGCTGACCTGGACCTCCTGGTGTGATTACGTGATTTCCTGAGCAGCTCCCAGGCCCTGGGCTGAGCTGGGCCCACAGGGGTTGGTGAGGGCTCCTGAGATGGTATGGGGCTCCTCAGCTGATTAAGTGCCTCCTGACTTGATCTGGTATTCCCGAGCTGATCTGGGCCCCGAGCTGGTCGGGGACCACTGATCTGATTATTTGTCCCCGAGGCTGATCTGGTGCCCTATGGGCCGATCTGGTGTTCCCTGAGCAGCTCTGGGGCTTTTGAACTGCTTGGGCCCCGAGCTGGTGAGGGATTCCTGAGCTGATTTAGTGGCCCTGACTTGATCCTGCCCCCGACCTGACTTGAGGCCCCTGAACTGATCTGGGGCCCCAAGAGCTGATCTGGGGCCCAAGAGTGGGTCTAGGTTCTGAGTGTACCCTGAGCTGGTCTGGGCGCTGAGCTTGTGAGAGCCCCTAAGTTGGCTTGAGGTCCCCTGAGGTGATCTGGCGCCTTAAACTGTTCTGGGGCTTCTTGAACTGGTTTAAGGCCCTATGAGCCTATCTGTGGCCCATGAGCTAGTCTGATGACCACATCTCTGGGACCAATGAGCTAGTCTAGTCCCTGGGTGAAGAATGAGCTGCTCTGTGGCCTGATCTACATCAGGGGCCCCTGAGGTGGTCTCGAATAGACAGATAATAATAACACAAGGCCAACTCCCATCATTTCGGGGCGGGTTCACTGAGCTAGTTTAGTCCCTGGAGGCACAACTGGGGGATGGGGAAGCTGCTCTGGGGGCCTCTGATCCACATTTGGGGGCCCCAGAGCTGGTCTTGAATAGATGGGGAATAAGAACACAATGGAAACTCCCCTTGTAAAACGGAGCTAACGAGGAATGAGGAATCTCTAAAACGGCTTGTGATACCTAGGCACCCCCGGTTATATAAATTGCTTATTATACTGGTAGATTCTGGGAAGGGATGATAAAAAGGCATGTGCCCCTGAGCTCAGAGCACAGTCCCCTAAACCAGGATTTCTACTAATTAATTTAAATGAAGAACTAGTTGTTACAATTTTCAGCCCTGTCACACCATCCCCATCTAAACCACCGGCCTGTTCACCTTTTATTTACTCGTAACTGGGACCGATCCTTGAGAATATAGAACTTAATAAACGAGTTCAAAAGGTATCTCCCAAATTTTTCCGGCAGCAAAAATGTGTTTTTCCAAAGACACTATGCCATTCCTCGTCCCACGGCGTTTGTGGGAGGCAAGGAACTTAATCCGTGTTCAGCCAGGGCTCACTCGTCACGGCAAAACCAGTGGGCATAACAAAAAATTTTCGACTCCAATATGCCTTAACCTGCACATTGTAACAGGTATCACATGCTCCGCTGATTTCTCTGATGTTAAGTACTTGCATTAGTTCGCTGTCAAATCTATCCCAAAAAAGTAGTGTTTTGGCTACTTCCATGGCATTTTGGTGATATTTTGGGTATAACTAGGGCAGACGTCTCAGCTTTGCCAGATAGAAACGTGGGGTTCATCACTGGAAGAGAAAATTCCCAAGACCCAGAAATTTCCCCAGTTTCCCAGGTTTTCCCCCTGAGAAAGGGAATTCAGGGAAGGGATTTCGGCCCATTGGCGGATTCTAGAGGGGGAAGTTCAGGTGCACTACAGAGCAAAGGATTCCTGGCATAGGCGTATCCAGGGAAGGGAATTAGGCCATGGGCGGATCCAGGGAAGGGAAGTAGATGGGATCCGACGAGATAGGCATGCGTTTCATAGGCGGATTCAGGTAAGAGAAACAGTGAAGGTGCACATCATGCAAGGGATTCCTGGCATAGGCGTATCCAGGGAAGGTATTAAGGCCATGGGCGGATCCAGGGAAGAGGAAGAAGACAAAACCCTGTAAAGAAAGCATACGTGTCATAGGCGGATTAAGGAATGAATTCCTGGCATAGGCGGATCCAGAGAAGGGGATTTAGGCCATAGGCGGATCCAGGGAAGGGGATTAAGGCCATGGGCGGATCCAGGGAAGGGGAAAAAGACATGACCCTGTAAAGACAGCATACGTGTCATAGGCGGATTAAGGAATGAATTCCTGGCATGGGCGGATCCAGAGAAGGGGGATTAAGGCCATAGGCAGATCCAGGGAAGAAGACAGGACCCTGCAAAGGAAGCATACGTGGCATAGGCGGATTAAGGAATTAATTCCTGGCATAGGCAGATCCAGAGAAGGGGGTTTAGGCCATGGGCGGATCCAGGAAAGGTAAAAAGACAGGACCCTGTAAAGAAAACATACGTGTCATAGGCGGATAAAGGAATGAATTCCTGGCATAGGCAGATCCAGAGAAGAGGATTTAGGCCATAGGCGGATCCAGGGAAGGGGATTAAGGCCATGGGCGGATCCAGGGAAAAGGAAAAAGACAGGACCCTGTGAAGAAAACATACGTGTCATAGGCAGATTAAGGAATGAATTCCTGGCATAGGCGGATCCAGAGAAGGGGATTTAGGCCATAGGCGGATCCAGGAAAGGGGAAGAAGATAAGACCCTGTAAAGAAAGCATACGTGTCATGGGCGGATTAAGTATTGAATTCCTGGCATAGGTGCGAATCCATAGAAGGGGATTTAGGCCGTAGGCGGATCCAGGGAAGAGGGAAAAGACAGGACCGTGTAAAGAAAACATACGTGTCATAGGCGGATTAAGGAATGCATTCCTGGAATAGGCGGATCCAGAGAAGGAGGAATTAGGCCATAGGAGGATCCAGGAAAGGGTAAAAAGACAGGACCCTGTAAAGAAAGCATACGTGTCATAGGCGGATTGAGGATTGAATTCCTGGCATAGGCGAATCCAGAGAAGGGGATTTAGGCCATAGGCAGATCCAGGGAAGAAGACAGGACCCTGTAAAGGAAGCATACGTGGCATAGGCGGATTAAGGAATTAATTCCTGGCATAGGCAGATCCAGAGAAGGGGGTTTAGGCCATGGGCGGATCCAGGGAAGGGAAAGAAGGCAGGACTATGTAAAGAAGCAGACGTGTCATAGGCAGATTCAGGAGGGTTGCGGTGCACTATTGAGCAATAAATTCCTGGTATAGGCGGATCCAGAGAAGGGGATTTAGGCCATGGGCGGATCCATGGTAGGGAAGTAGAGGCAGTGGCGGCGGATAAAGGGGGGCAAGGGGCAGTTGCCACCCCCCCCAAATTATCAGAGGGGCCCCCTGTAAAAGAAACGCAATTTTAGCTTGGTTCTTTTCTGAAAGTTCATGAATGACCTGACTGAGCCCTCAACAGTTTCTCGATTTGGACAGTGTCCGAGCTTTATCTCGGGGGCCCTGAGCTTGGGCTCGGGACCCTCTAACTTGGCCTTTAGGGGCCCCAAGATTAGCCTAAAGGGCCCCGAGACTGGTCTCAGGGGGTTAGATCTTGGTCTAAAGGTCCCCGAGCCTGGAATCAGGGCCCCCACTTTGTCTCAGGGGCCCCGAGCTGTTCCTCGCCCCCCGAATTTCGTCTCAGGGACCCCCAAGCTTAGTCTAAGGGGCCCCCAAGGCTGGTCTCAGGGCACCCAAGCTTAGCCTTAAGGGAGCTCCCCGAGCTCGGTCTCAGGGCCCCGAGATTGTCTAAGGGGCTCCGGAGCTTGTCTAAGGCCCCCCCGAGTTTGGTCTCAGGGGCCCTCCAAGCTTAGTCTCAGGGGGCTCCCGAACGTAACCTCATGGAGGTTCCGAGATTGGTCTCAGGGCCCTCCAATATTGGTATAAGGGGGCTTCCCAGATTAGTCTAAGGGGCCCCCGAGAATGGTCTTAAGGGACCTTTAGCTTGGTTTCAGGGCCTCCAAGCTTGGTGTCAGAGGCCGCCAAGCTTGGTCTCAGAGGCCCCCGAGCTTGATCTCAGGACCCCCTGAGCTTGGACTCGGAGGCAATCCAGCTTGATCTCTAGGAGCCCCACAAGCTTGGTTGCAGGGGGCCCCCGAGCTGTGTCTCAGGGCTCCGAATTTGGTCTCAGGCAGCCTCCGAGATTGGTCTAAGGTGGCCTTGAGCTTGGTTTCAAGGGCCTCCAAGCTTTGTTTCAGAGGCCCCCAAACTTGGTCTCAGGGGCCGTGAGCTTGGGGGCTCGGTGGCCTTCGAGCTTGATCTCTAGGTGCCCCCAAGCTCAAGCTAGGAGCCCCCCGAGCTGTGTCTCAGGGCCCCGAGCTTGGTCTTGTGTGTGCTCAAGTCAGTATGCCTGTCATTAGCGTTTTTTTTCTGTGCCGATATAGACGACAGCATCAAAGCGCCCCCAGTTCTCATTCTGCAGGAGACGGAATTAAAAAAACCTATATAATAATTCGTGTTACCTACCATGTTTTATGATGTAGATGCATACGAACAAACAGCATTCACTTTTTAAAATAACTATTTGCCTCGGAAGGCCGTTGTTGTACCGTTATTATAATTTTGCTAAACTCCTAACGTGACGCTGGAGCTTAAAGCTTTGACGTCCAATGTCCGAGGCTTACGTGAACCTATAAAACGCAGATCCATATTTCGACATCTACATGTCAAATACGCTGCTTATTTTGCTGCACTACAGGAAACATATTCCAGCCTGGAATCCGAGATCGTGTGGAAAATCGAACGGGAAGGCACAACCATTTTTTACACGGGCCAACTAAACAACAGGGAGGAATAGCCATTTTTGTACTGGGCCAAATATAACTTTTACCATTTGTGACGCTTATGCAGGAGCGGAACCAGGGTTTTGCTGGGGGAGTCACTGATCTTTGAAAAATGGCGAAAAGGGGGGAATAGGGCGAAAAATTGCGAAAATGGAACAAAGTGAGGCTGAAGCCCCTCAGCCCCCTGGATCCGCCCATGCGCTTATGCCTCTGACCTCAGGCGGCAATCCCAACCAATCCATCGCAGTTTTTAGGGGCCCTTGCTGCCGAGGGGCCCCATCGTCAAGGGGGCCCCCGGAAAAACTCTTGCCCCCCCATCCGAAAAGAGCATCCGCCGCCACTGAGTAGAGGGTACCCAAAAATATAAGGCATTTGTTGGATAGGCGTATCCATGAGCGTTGCGGTGCATTACAGAGCAAGGAAGTCCTGGCATAGGCGCATCCAGGGAAGGGGATCTAGGCCAGGGGCGAATCCAGGAAAGAGAAACAGACGGGATACTGTAAAACCAAGTATACGAGTCATGGGCAGATTCAGGGGAAACTGCTACGGTGCATCACAGAGCACGGGATTCCTGGCATGGGCAGGTCCAGAGGAAAGATTTTAGGCCATAGGCGAATCCAGGGAATAGAAGCAGACGGGAAACGGTAAAAAGGATCCGCCCATGGCCTAAATCCCCTCCCCTGGATGCGCTTAAGCCAGGAATCCCTTACCCTGTAGTGCACTGCAACCCTCCTTTAGCTGCCTGTGACTCGTATTCTTTATTTTACAGAGTCCCGCCAACTTCCCCTTCCCTGGATCCAGCCATGGCCTAAATCCCTATCTCTAGATCCTCTATGCCAGGAATCCCCTGCCCTGTAGTGCACTTTAATCTCTAGATCCCCTAGGCCAGGAATCCCCTGCCCTGTAGTGCACTTAGCATTATCTACTCCTGAACCCGCCTGACACGTATACTTTGTTTTACAGAGTCCCTCTTCTTCCACTTTCCTGGATCCGCCCATGGCCTAAATCCCTACCCTGGAAGCGCGTATGCCAGGAATTCCTTACTCTGTAGTGCACTGAAACCATCCTGAATCCACCTATGACCTGTATGCTTTGCTTTATAGGGTCTGCTCTTCTTCCCCCTTCCTGGATCCGCCCATGGCCTATATCCCCTTCTCTAGATCCGCTGATGCCAGGAATTCCCTGCTCTGTAGTTCACCGCAACCCTCCTGAATCCGCCTATGACGAGTGTACTTAGTTTTACAGGGTCCCGTCTCCTTCCCTTGATCCGCCCTTGGCCTAAATCCCCTAACCTGGATGCGCCTATTCCAGGAATCCCTTGCTCTGTAGGGCACTGGCACTCTCCTGAATCCACCTATGACAGGAATGCTTTGTTTTACAGGGACCCACTTAAATCCGTCCCCTGGATCCGCCCATGGCCTAAATCCTCTACCTTAGATGCGCCTATGCCAGGAATCCCTTGCCCTGTAGAGCACTGCAACTCTCCTGAATCTGCCTATGACTGGAATACTTTGTTTTACAGGGACCCACCTAAATCTCTCTCCTGGATCCACCCATGACCTAAATCCCCTAGCCTGGATGTGCCTATGCCAGGAATCCCTTCCTCTGTAGAGCACTGCAACTTTCCGGAATCCGCCTGTGACTGGAATGCTTTATTTTATAGGGATCCACCTAATTCCCTCCCCTGGATCCACCCATGGCCTAAATCCCCTAGCCTGGGTGTGCCTATGCCAGAAATCCCTTGCTCTGTAGAGCACTGCAACTTTCCTGAATCCGCCTGTGACTGGAATGCTTTATTTTACAGGGATCCACCTAATTCCCTCCCCTGGATCCGCCCATGGCCTAAATCCCCTAGCCTGGGTGTGCCTATGCCAGAAATCCCTTGCTCTGTAGGGCACTGGCACTCTCCTGAATCCACCTATGACAAGAATGCTTTGTTTTACAGGGACCCACTTAAATTCGTCCCCTGGATCCGCCCATGGCCTAAATCCTCTACCTTAGATGCGCCTATGCCAGGAATCCCTTGCTCTGTAGAGCACTGCAACTCTCCTGAATCCGCCTGTGACTGGAATGCTTTATTTTATAGGGATCCACCTAATTCCCTCCCCTGGATCCGCCCATGGCCTAAATCCCCTAGCCTGGGTGTGCCTATGGCAAAAATCCCTTGCTCTGTAGAGCACGGTAACTCTTCTGAATCCGCCTGTGACCGGAATGCATTGTTTTACAGGGACCCACCTAATTGATTAGGTAGGTCCCCAATTAACCGGGGAGGCGAGTTTAGGCCATAAGCGGATCCAGAGGAGGGAATTCCTCCCCTGGATCCGCTTATGGCCTAAATCCCCTTCTCTAGATACGCCTACGCCAGGAATGCCCTGCTCCGTAGTGCGCCCTAACATTTTTCTTCCTGTATCCGCCTATGACACATGCTTAATTTTGTTGGGTCACGTCTTCTACCCTTCCCTGGATCTGCCCATGGCCTGAGTCCACTTCCCTGGATACGCCCATGCAGGGGCACCGCCACGGAATTTTCGCAGGGGGGACAGACCCGGGCTGCGAGTGACCGGGGGAGGCGAATTTTGAGCATATTCGGTACCTGACAACATTAATGACCATCGACCCAGAAATTCTGGGGGATGTTCCCCCCTGGCAGGCCAACAGGGGGGACGCGTCCCCCCGTCCCCTCCCCTCCCCCGCTTTTGACGCCCATGCGCCCATACCAAGAATCCCTCGCCCAAGCTTCTCATTGGGAGATCCCGGGATTCTGGGGAAATTTAGAAATCTTGGGAATTTTTTGGTTCCACGCAAAACCCAATGTCTCTATCTGGCAAAGCTGAGACGTCTCCCCTAGCAGTACCATATTTTGTTCCTTTTTTCGGTTTTAATCGAATTTTCCTTCTCCGTCAATGATTTCTTTGCATTTCTATTGAACCAAAGATGCCCAAAAATGATATAAACAAAGATATAGTAAGTTTTTTAGGTTACGTTAAAAAGTGCCCTTTTTTCCCCGGGGTGCCCCTCAAAGTTGGTGTGCCCCCCATACGAAAGCTCTGGCTGCGCCCCTGCCCCTACTGACTTCTCACGAAACAATATCATGCATATCGGGGCTCCTGGTGATATCGGAGATCAGGAAGATGGGTTGACTTTAATTTTTCCATGGTATATAAAACACTGAATTCTGCATGACAACGTACTCTCAAGTTGGCAGCGATACACCCACCCGGTCCGAATTGGCGCTGTGCCTGAAATGGCAGCTGACCCCGCTGTCTGGCGGCAACTGCCGGTAAATTGCTTACCTTAAGAGTACTCTCCAGAAGACACCCAGAAAAATTCACGGAACTCAGCACAAATTCCTTCATTCACCGTTCTTTACGAACCAAAACACACAGCACGAAGCAGGGAACTTTCACAACCCCGCAGAACAACCGCCGCCCGCCCACGGCACCGGCGCTGGCTTGTCTTCTGCTTCGTTCTTGACTTCATGCCGCGCCGGTCGGAACACAAGTTGGTGGATTCTTATTTTGGCGGCGAATCAAAAGACGCAGTGAGGGAGAATTGGTGGCAGCTGCCAAGGCCGCAGCCAGGGGGGGGACCAAAGTTTAGTTCCAACTAGTCTGGCAATCCCATCGTGACGTCACCGCGAGTATGCCCGAGGGCATTTAGCGCTAAAAGTGCGGAAGGAAGGTGGTTTTCTAAAAAAAAAATATTAAAAATACTTGTAGCCCCTTTAGAGATGTGATTTTCAGTCAGCACAAAGCTGTAACATTTTCCTCCCCAAAAATAGCCTCAAATAGTGCTAGACAGACGCAATTTCTGATCTGACGGCATCCATCTAAGGGCATGTCAGGCTTTTCCTAAGGCCGACTTCCAACATAGTCCCGGGGCAGAATCGCCCTTATTGGTGCTATCTTCAGTCAGAGAGCTGGGAATACGATCGACCACTGCAAAACATGGGAGGGCTGCGGGTTGTCGCCGAAAGGAAGGCCAATACTGATGTCTTAAGCGGCACATGCTGATGGCATAGGCGGATGCAGGAGGCTGATGGCATAGGCGGATGCAGTAGGCTGATGGCATAGGCGGATGCAGGAGGCTGATGGCATAGGCGGACGCAGGAGGCTGATGGCATAGGCGGATGCAGTAGGCTGATGGCATAGGCGGATGCAGGAGGCTGATGGCATAGGCGGATGCTGGAGGCTGATGGCATAGGCGGACGCAGGAGGCGGATGCAGTAGGCTGATGGCATAGGCAGATGCAGTAGGCAGAGGCGGATGTATCGACCAAGGTACTTCATTATAAGGAGAGGACTCACTGGCAGAGGCGGATGCAGGGACAACGGCAGATGCAGAGGGCAGATCGGAACGATTGCGAAAAGACGGATAGTGACAAGGGCGGATTCAGGGAGAAAAAGGTCGAAGGGGGCAGTGGCAAATCAAGGGGTAGAGGCAGATGCAGATGTAGGGGCGGATGGAGGAGCAGAGGCAAATGCATGGACAGAGGCGGAGGTAGAGGGAGGGACGAATGGAAGGGCACATGAGGATGCAGACAGCTGCAGTGCCTGCAAGGGACAGGCAAAAGCAGGAGACAGGGGCAGAAGCATGGGCGCCGAAGGCGGGGGGACGGGGGGACGCGTCCCCCTCTGTTGGCCAACCAGGGGGGACGTCCCCCCAAAATTTTTGGGTCAATCGTCATTAATGCTGTCAGGTAACGAATATGCCAAAATTCGCCTCCCCCGGTCAGCACCAGCCCGGGTCCGTCCCCCCTGCGAAAATTCTGTGGCGGCGCCCCTGGGCAGAAGCAGGAGACAGAGGCGGATGTAGGAGACAGAGGTTTATTCAGGAGCACAAACAGCAGCAGAGGCAGATACGGTGGCAGTGAGCAGTGGCGGATCTAGCCGGTCGGTAACCGGAGGGGCAAATCAAAGTCGCAAAGCAAAAGAAAAAAACGTAACGCAGTTAAAAAAGCGCTACAATATGACTTCCCAGTATAATTTTCGGTATGTGAGGCGAAAAGCAAAAAAAGTCACCGGGTGAAAGATATGGGCTGAAGATTCTTTTTCCCCTTCCAAGGCCGCAAATGTCCACTGAACTTAACAGGTTCTGTTTGAAGTTGAGAGTTGAAGCACCAAAATTTTGCTATGTACGTTTTAAGAGTCATATTATTCCCAGAAACTGTTGTCAAGTAGTTAGAAATGTTTTCGGGATATTAGTCTGGGTTAGTCTGGGATATTAGTCTGGGATTCCGTTGAAAAGAGCTATCAATAAACTCGAAATATTGGGAAGTTTAAACTTTTCATCAAATAACCCAGACTAATATCCCGAAACTTTCTAACTACAAAATTTTGCTTTCAAACTAAAAAGGAGTCGGGGGAAAAAGGAGGCCTATCGCTTGGGGGTAACATATTTTTGCCCCGAGATTTTCCGTTTGGGGGGGGCAAATGCCTTTTTGCCCCTCCCCCTGGATCCATCACTGGCAGGGAGATGGAGCGGCAGAGGCGGGTGCATGGGGAGAGGCGGATGCAAGAGCAGAGGTGGTGCAAGGGCAGACAGAGATAGGGGACAGAGGCGGATGCAGGGTCAAAAGCCGATACAAAAGAGAGGCCGATATGCAGGCAGGGGCGGATACAGAGGACAGAGGCAGGTGCATGATGCTTCCCATGCTGAGCCCCAGCGGAGGGAGGACCAGGATATCTGGTGGTAGGATGTTCCAGATGGAATTGGGGCTTTGCCAATTATGCACCTGAAAGAACATTGTTGAAGAAAGGGCAGAGGTGGAGCCAGGATAAAAGTGTTAAGAACCCATGCTGGATTTTCATTACCAATAGAGCTATAATATTGCCTGAATTTAAGCAAGTGCCATTAAAATTCCCTTTATCATTTTTCACCTAATTATTTTGCATTATATCCCAATCAAAGTGCTGCAATACCATGGAATAGAGACACCATGGTATCTCTATTCCATGGCAATACCATAGAAAGTGTTCTGAGCAGTGACATATTCAACTAAAAATTACAACGGTGTACATTATATTATTGAAGCATTATATAAGCTGCAAATCCAACTGAAACCCATAATTTCCCTTTCACTGGCTCTTGATGCAAAGATATCAGCAAATAATTATAGCTGCATGCAAGTACTATGCCATGCCTTCGCAGTTTAGTTGTTTCCAGGTGCATGCTGAATGACGGTCAAAGGATGCACAACCTCCTCCTATCACCTTGTACCTCCTCTCTGACTGAGGGCAGAAATGCGGCAATCAGGATATGACCTCAGACACATGACAAACTGGAAGTTAATGTCTCACCATTCTGGAAAAAACAAGCAGAATGTAAACCATGTCATGTCAAATGCTATGTCAAAGAATATATGCCTACAGTGGATTGTACAGTGGATACAATGGATATGTTTTAAAATTCAGTGTTGTCTTAAAATATGTGTTTTTGTATGTATTAAAATTCAGTGTTCAGTATCATCAGTGATGATAGAAAATAAAAAGTCTTCTGTCATGTGTGGGTATACTCTGAAATTTGTTGATGATTTGAAATTGATACAGCTTCAACAAACATCAAAGTAGCATCATAAGACACAACCAACAAGGTTGGTAGTTCCTTCACCTCAGAAGTTTATCCATAGCACATGACAATGCAGCTTCATCAGCAAGCCCCTGTTCTTAAACTAGGAGTCAATGCTGTGGTCATTTTTTAGTTGCAACAGCTGAACATTTATGTGTGTATTTGCTAAATGATATAAGGCATGTTTTTATTCCATTTGTCATATAATTGGAACCAAGTAATATAAAGGGTGACCCAAAAAAACAGTCATCACCAAAAGTCAAATAACGTCCACAATTTTATTTCGATCATGACCAAACTTCAACCACATTATGACAAGGTTATGTTCTCAACATCCACAAACTTTCAATTATCTGGCTTAAAAACTCGGTTTTTTACTAGCGCTTCAAGATCTGCTCCAAGTGAGCCCCCGCCACTGCAGGCGGTGACCCAAAAAAACAGTCATCACCAAAAGTCAAATAACGTCCAAAATTTTACTTCGTTCATAACCAAACTTAATCCACATTATGAAAAGGCCATGTGTTCAACATCCACTAACTTTCAAGTCTCTGGCTTAAAAACTCGGCTTTTTACTGGCGCTTCAAGATGTGCTCCAAATGAGCCCTCACCGCTGCAGGCACACTTGGATCCTGCAGGCGAAGTTCTCGATGACCCGCTCGCATTCCTCCTTCGGGATCGCTCTTACGGCTGCTGTGATGGCTGCCTTCAGTGCAGGAATGGTCTGTGGGTTGTCTTCATACACCCTGTCCTTCAGGTACCGTCACAGATAAAAATCGGGGGCTGCAAGCCTGGTGAATGCGGCGACCACCCGGGGTCACACCTGCGGCTGATCAGTCGGTTAAGGAACCGCTGCCGTAGCCATGCCAGTGATTCGTTTGAGGTGGAGGGGTGTCGCTACCCTGTTGGAACCACTGGAGGGCCCTGATGACCCCTCTCCGTCGACCAAGTATTGTCCAGAACTCGCCAAGCACCTGGACATACCGCTCGGTGTTGATTGTCACAGACTTGCCGGATCCAAGTGTGCCAGCAGCGGCGGGGGCTCACTTGGAGCACATCTTGAAGCGCAAGTAAAAATAAGAGTTTGTAAGCCAGAGACTTGAAAGTTGGTGGATGTTAAGCATATAGCCTTGTCATAATGTGGATGAAGTTTGGTCATGATCGAAATAAAACTTCGGATGATACTTGACTTTTGGTGATGACTGTTTTTTTTTTTTGGTCACCCTGTACTTCATACCTTAACATAGTAAGATAGAAAGGTGACCATAATGCATAGAAATTATCCATATGAATTTATATTTCTGAATTTTAATCTATTTAGATGTGCTTGAGTTTAGAAAATTGAACTCACAATAAGTTGGTAAATTGTTGATTGGCTCTCCTTATGAAATGGTGGATCCCAAATATTCAGTGAGATCGTGCATTCTGACACAGCATTAAATATGAATCTTCATGTTGGTATTAGATAACTGGAAAATTATTTGCCATAGTGTGAGCAATGACAAGTAAATTCACTCTGACAAATAATTTTCCTCGCCATTTGAGAGCCGACAACCTGCAGAGCACATTATGAAGGAAATAATTTTATCAGCTTTTGCTGATCTGAAGGATCTGGTGGATGGATATACCTAAATGTATAATCACGTTTAATTTTCTATATTTGCATCCAGGGTTGTACGGGGAGGCCAAGTAACAACTTATAATACTCATATATACATATAGAGCAGCTCAATACTTATAATATAGAGCAGCACTGTAAAAGTCATCAGTAGGTATCTGAAATGATTTATAAAACTTGACCTCCCTCTCTCCTATTAGCAAACTTCTGTGATTACACTGCTTAACATATCAGTTTGCCCATAGCACATGCTGGATTCTTAACTTCAAACTGCAATTGCCTCTTGAAATCAGTGCCCATTAATGAGCATATACCAAGAAATTGTAAATAAAAAACATCGCTATCTTCCATTTGGACCCATCTTCAGAGATTTCATCTTCCACAAATATCTAAACATACGTGCTCTCGTTGAGCGATTTGTTTTAGCCTTAGTCATTGACCTTTCTGCATCCTAGAACGACGGAGTAATGCACAGAGGCGCAGCCAGAGGTTTGGTATGGGGGGGCACACCAACTTTAAAGGGCACCCCGGGAAAAAAGGCATTTTTTAACGTAACCTCAAAAACTTGCCATATCTTTGTTTATATCATTTTTTGGGCATCCTTGGTTCAATAAAAATGCAAATAAATCATTGACGGAGAAGGAAAACTCGATTAAAACCGAAAAAAGAAAAAATATCACAAAAATATCATGAAAGTTGCCAAAACACGACTGTTTTCGATAGCTTTAAGGGCAAATCAGCCAACTCATGCAAGTAGTTGACATCAGAAAAATCAGCGGAGCATGTGATGTCTGTTACCATGTGCAAGTTAAAGGCATATTGGAGTCGAAAATTCATTTGTTATGCCCACTGGCTTTATCGTGACGAGTGAGCTCTGGTCGAACGCGGATTAAGTTCCTTAACTCCCACAATCGCCGTGGGACGAGAAGTGGCATAGTGACTTTGGAACATTAAGATTTGTGCTGCCGGAATAATTTGGGAGATACCTTTTGAAAGCGTTTATTAACTTCCATATTCTCAAGGATCGATCCCAGTTAAGAGTAAAGAAAAGGTGAACAGGCCGGTGGTTTGGATGCAGATGGTGGGACAGGGCTGAAAATTTTGGAAACTAGTTCTTCATTTAAATCAATTAGTAGAAATCCTGGTTTAGGGGACTGTGCTCTGAGCTCAGGAGCACATGCCTTTTATCATCCCTTCCCAGACTCCACCAGTATAATAAGCAATTTATATAACCAGGGGTGCCTAGGCATCACAAGCCCTTTTAGATTCCTCATTCCTCGTTCGCTCCGTTTTACAAGGGGAGTTTCCATCGTGTTCTTATTCCCCATCTATTCAAGACCAGCTCTGGGGCCCCCAAGTGTGGATCAGAGGCCTCCAGAGCAGCTTCCCCATCCCCCAGTTATGCCTCCAGGGACTATAATAATTTTTGGGGTTTAACGACGCACCAACTGCCAGGGTCATACGGCATCGCCAACTCTCACCCTGTTGGAAGGGATTTGGGGGATCAGATCGACTTATTCAGAGGCTCCGCCGGGACTTGAACACGGGACCAGTGGCTTAGAAGACAAGGGTGCTATCCACTAAGCCACCTCATCCCCCCTCCAGGGACTAGACTAGCTCAATGACCCCGCCCGAGATGATGGGAGTTGGCCTTGAGTTCTTATTATCTGTCTATTCAAGACCACCTCGGGGGCCCCTGATGTAGATCAGGGCCCCAGAGCAGCTCATGCTTCACCCAGGGACTAGACTAGCTCATTGGCCCTAGAGATGAGGTCATCAGACTAGCTCAATGAGCCACAGATAGGTTCATGTGCACACACTCCTTTAGAGGCGGGCAAAGGTGCTATGCACAGGACGCCTTATAAAAAGCCTTTGACTTGACTTGACTAGTCCAGCGTGACCTGGCGTGGTCTGATGCTGTCTGACGGGATGCCGACCGTCGCCGGCGCCTGACTGCAGAGGTCCGCTGGTGAAGACGGTTCTAAGCGCACTCCCCCGAGACAACAGCGGGTAGCCAGTTACATATGTCCATCTCACCGAAACAACAGGGAAGTGGACGCCCACCACACACGCCAATGAAATCACTGGATTTGTGAAAAAGATAGACGTCACAGCAACGTCAGAAACTGATGAAAGCTTTCATCAGGCAACTGATGAAAGCTTTCATCTGATGCCGCCCCGGTAGCTCAGTTGGTAGAGCGTTGGGCTCCGGCCCGCTGCTCAGAAACATGCAGTGGCAGTGCATGTCCAGGCTTGGGATCGGTTCCCCTGAGACGCTCCGGCGCTCAATAGTTTACCCGACGTACAGGTCGGCTGGCAACTGACTGGTGAGAGGGTGACCTGAGCGGGGCGGCCGTCCCTGTGCTTTGTGGGACGTTAATCTTTGGCTTCTAAATTAACCCTCCATTGAGGGAGTTGCTCGTTCGGGTGGTGGGGTCGGGGTCTCCGTGACAAGTCCCTTGATGACTTTAGTGAGACTCCGACTCCACCAGTCGTACTAGGAACAACTTGAACAAAATTTAAAAGAAAAATTTAAAAAAAACTGTAGAAGCACCGGGTTACAGAAGTCATACGCATGACATCAGCTGCCTGGGCCGTCGCTCGCTGTGCCAGAGCACTGGACACCGGATGCAAAGTCATCAAAACGGAGCCCGGCCGACGTCTCGGGCCAGCTCTGGGCCGTGGCAGCGGGGTGGTTCGCCACACCATGCATTCATGACTACATGCCATTAATATTGAAGTAGAGTAGTAAGTTAGAACTGTAACAGTGAAATATGGTATACAAATTAGCGTGATTAGGTGTCATTATTAATTTTTGTTACAAACTGCCCCCTTGCCCCCTTTATCCGCCGCCACTGACATAGGTACCTGAGAAATTGTATTTTAGAATTTTGCATGAGGGCAAGCTACGTTAGTCTGTTAAAGCAATGTGAGTTATTTCAAGTAATGGGTTGCAAGATGGTTCAGCTTGCGAATGGATGGTCGTGGCAATGACATAGCCATGCCAAGGGAGTTCTTTTTATAAAATTAGACCCGCAGAGTGCGAAGGTTATCTCTGTGGTTGAAGACCTTAAATTTAGAATTTGGAATTTAGAATTTAGAATTTTGTGTGTCAGCTACTGATGTCCGCTTGTCTACGTTACTTGAAATCCTCCGTTAAATCAATAATTTTCATACTTTAGAAACTGCGCTAAACACCTGGCCAGGGTGCCGCGAATTTACCCTGCAACCCGGAGGTGAGGTTGCAGCTCCCCTCTCCGGCTGGGCAGCCGCCGCGCAGAGGAAAAGAGAAGTGTGAGAGGACAGTTAGATTGTTAGTAAGAGTATGAGTGTGGTTAGCATAGAGCCGCAGTGAAAGGTATCACTGCGGTGAAGAGATATAACCTACTTTAACCTAACCTGATTTCAAAGCTAGCCTAACATAACCTATCCTTAGCCTACGATATACCATTTAAAGGTTAAAAAACTATTGCTTAAATTTTGCAGGGGATCGTCTATGGCATGAATGGTTAAAGGGAGATATGCGAAAAAATTATTAATGTGGTTTCTTGCTATTTGAAAAATCCTGACAACGAAACTATCAATTATTTTTGTATCTTCGGCAGAATTTTGGGAGGCCACTCACTTATTATCGAGATAGGTTAACAGTTTCGATAAAATGCCCATCACTTACCCATGCCCATACCCATCACTTACTTTTCGAAAACTATTTAAAGTTGAAAAGTAATGTTTTTTTATAATACAAATGTCAGTTCTCCTGTATTTGTATTTGAATTAATTTTTAAAAGCTTTTCAAAACTACAAAATGAATTAGTTTGCCCTAGAAACGAAACAAACATAATTACTCAAGTCTTAAGCGGTTTCGTACCGCGGGTCTTGAGTCATTTTCTGCTTCAGCCCCAGGATGACAAAACTTTTGCGTCAGATAGGTCACGTGACCCCGGTTTGAGAATTCCTAGGCTTCTGATGGGTTAATTGTGATTTCTTTTAAGCCCTATATTTCTGTTTCAAAAGAGTTTGGAATGTTGTTTTTCTAAAGTAACTTTTTTCTGTAGAAGTCCAAAGTTCTACAGCACTATTTAGGATAGATATGACCTAATTCTTAGAGAAATTGATAGCCTTGGCCGTGTGTGCGTCATATACAACGATATGAAAAGTACCGGTAAAGTCGTCTGCAAATATTGACTTTGAGAGCGATTTTAAGGCATTTGCAGGCCGAATTCGCAAAAATGAGAAGGTGACTTCTGAAACAACTTTTTGTAACCTTTTCATATAGCCAATAAAAATTTCTTCGCGTATCTCCCTTTAATTGGAAAATAGACAGGTCCTACTTTGGGGTACACCATGCGCCCTCCATCATGTATACTGGGAGGGGTGATTTATAGAAACTTCTCTAGCCCAGAGTCCTTTAGAAATGTAAAGAGTTTTTTAAGTAGCTCAGGATGGTCGTTACCGAGCAGAGTTTTTAGGTCTACAGGGATGTTTTGGATTCGGCAGTAATCTAGCATGGGTTGCCGATGGGTATTGTGCTGGGGACAATTGATGAGAATGTGATAGGGATTCTCCATTGCGTCGCAGGTACCACAGGTACCCGCGTTCCAATAGGCATTTAATTTTGTGTGTCCATTTCTGAGTCTGGTTAGAATAACCTCGCGCCGGCGACTCTTTTGGTTGGAACTGGGCCAGTAGCCGATGTTAGGCTTGATATAGAATAGGTGGGCGCTGTGGTTTGTGGTCCAGTTATTTTGAATTTGCTTCCGGATACTGTCCTGGAGGAGAGCTTTGCTATCATCTCCAGACCACATTAAGGGTGCGATCTCTCTAAGTTCTAGGGACTTCTTTGCCTGCTCATCGGCCTTTTCATTCCCTTGAATTTTGCAGTGGCCCGGGATCCAAAGAAAAGATACATCAGGGGTATCATCGATACCTTTCTGAATATCTGCTATAACGTGGTGGCTGGGGTTGACTACGTTACTGACGGCCTGCATGACAGATTTAGAGTCTGAACAGATGATGGCTGAGTTGATATTTTGGGTTCTGGTTATGGCTAATGCATCTAGGATGGCAACAGCCTCGGCTGTGAAGATAGAGCAGTTGTCCGGAAGTCTTTTCTGTAGGCAAATATTTTGCCCCCAGATGCCGAGGCCTACTTTTTCGCCTATTTTGGAGCCGTCTGTAAATATAAAAGTCTTGTCCGCGTTACAAGATCGGAACTCTAGGAATTTCTGGGAGACTTCTTCCTCTGAGAAGTCCGCTTTACGGGAAGTGAAGAGAAATTCAACTTTGGGCTCTTTCCGAGTCCAGAAGCGGGAGAGTGGGGGTTTGCCTATTGTTGCTGGCAGTGCAAGATTAAGACTTTCCAGGGTTTTCGCTACTCTGTGTTTAAATGGGGGCCACTTCTGTAGAGTGGCTTTATTTGCTCGTCTGGGATGGGCGAAACATTGTTTTGCCGGGTGGTTTTCGGTGGATTGGACCTTAATATAGTAAGAAATAAGCTGGGCGTCGCGTCTTGTCTGCAGTGGGCATAGCCCGCTATCAGTTAGTAGGCTGGTGATGGGGGATTCTAAGAGCGCGCCTGTGGCTGCCCGGATACTAGCATTTTGGATGCGCTCTAGCTTTAATTTATTGGTCTTGTTCGTTGAGTCAAAGACGAACGAATTATATTCGAGAATGGACCGTGTCAGGGACTTGTAGAGCATAAGCAGTGTCTTCCGATCCCCGCCATACTCTGTTCCGCCGAGCATGCGGAGAATGTTGACTCGCTTTTGACAGCTAGAGACGACTTTGGTGATATGCTCGCTGAAACTCAATCGGGAGTCTAGGGTGACGCCCAAAAATTTGAAGCTGTTGGTGCATTCAATAGGTTTACCCGAGATTTGGAGTCGTGGGGGTCGTGTCTGGTATGCGCTCTGGCAAAGACAACGACTGATGACTTTTCCGCCGAGAGTGATAGACCCATTAAACTGCACCAAGTAGCGATGTCGTTTAAGCTATCCTGCAATTGCGTAGTTGCATTAATTGTGTATACCGCCTGGTACTGCTGACCAAGCGAATAAAAGAATATTCAGGTGGTAGTTTTTTGGCGAAGAGATCATTGATGATTACTAGAAAGAGGGTGGGGGACAGAACGCTACCCTGGAGTGTGCCTTGGTCTTGGGCTGCCAGGTAGGAGAATGTGGTGCCACAACGGACTTTGAAATTTCGGTCCTTGAGGAAGTCTTCAATAAATTTTGCAAGGTGGCCGCGAACTGCTAGCTTGCTTAATTTATACAAAAGGGCGTCTTTTTGTACGCGATCGAACGCCGATTTAATGTCTAGGAATGCAGCTATTGTTACTTGCTTCTTTTGTGGAAGCCATTCTGGATGTCACTGACCAGTTTCACCAAATTGTCAGTGGTGGCTCGCCCGCGCCGGAAGCCTGATTGCATAGCATCAAGTTTCTTTTCGAAGATCTCGTGAAGTCTAACGTTTACCATGCGCTCGACAAGCTTGCTAGCACAGCTAGTAAGCGAAATTGGGCGATATCCTTTTGGGTCTTTTTCTTTGCCAGGTTTTGGAAGGGGAATGATAATACTCTCTCGCCACGATGTGGGGAAAGAGTCGCTAAGAAACATGTTGTTAATGGCCGAAAGCAGGTACTTTAGTGCTGTTTGGCTGAGGTCCCTGAAGAAAGAGTAGTGAATTTCGTCAGGGCCCACTGCAGTGTTTCCGCACTTGCTAATGGCGTAATTTAGCTCGGTCATTGTAAATGGTACGTTATAGTACTCTCGATTACCCGAATTGATGAATGTGTGCTTTTGCACCATTCTGCCTGGTCTTTGGAGCGCTGGCTGTATGAACTACTAGCTGCGACACTGGCGTAATGATCAGCAAATTTATCCATGACTTCCTTAGGTTCGGTGATGGGTTGGCCAGCTATTTTTAGTTGAGGGAAGGGTCCACGGGGTGGTCGCTTCACAGAGAAAGCTCTGATGGTTTTCCAAACTTGGGTGGTGGGAGTGAAGCGGTTGAATTTGGAGACAAAAGAGTTGAAACTATCCTTTTTAACCCGCTTGCACGTGTTTCGAAAGTGTTCTTTTGCTGCCCGAAGTGCACATCGAGTAGGGCTGTGTGCCCTCCTCTCATATGCCTTGCGGGCTCTTATCATTTGAGTTTTGGCGTGTGCCGTCTCTGCATTCCACCATGAGGCTCCGTTTTTTTTTACGGGGTCCTCTGGTTTTTGGTATTACTACTTGTGCTGCTGAGCTTATGGCTCTTAGTACTAATTCAATGTCTGCCGAGTGTGGGTCGCCTTCGGTGACCAGTGTGAGGTCGACCTCTGCCTCAAATTTTGTCCAGTCCGCTCGTTTTAGACTCCAAGAAGGGGTAAAAAGATCAACGCGGTCGAGTGCTCCTTGGGGTATATCAATTTTGATTGGGAGGTGATCGCTCATACCTGGGTTGTCTTCGACATCCCAGGTAAACAGTGACGCAATTCTAGGCGTGCAGCACGAAATATCAATGGCTGAGTCTGAATGCCCGCCTTGCGTTGCTTGGCGGGCTGGTGCGCCGTTATTTAGGATAACTAAATTTTGAGAACCTATTGCGCCATATATAATTTCACCTCTACGGTTTGATATGGCGCTGCCCCAGGATGGGTGGTGACCATTCAAGTCTCCCAGTAATAACAAAGGCCCGTTTATTTGATTAAATAGTTGTGCGAGTTCCCGATCCGTTGGATCAGGGTCGCAAGGGGATATGTATATTGAAACAACCGTAATTGGACGTGTTGTATTTTCAGGCTAATAGCTACACAGTCCAGTGATGTTGCCAGATGCACGTGACTGTGCGGAATGCTATTGTCTATGAGGATGGCTGTGCCTCCCTTACGCATAGCAGCGATTACGTTATGGCGATACCAAGAGTGGCCAGAGATTTTTAATTTATCATTATCTTTATCATTAAAGTGGGTCTCTTGTAATGCTGCTAGCGCCGGTTTTCTCTCAGCAAATATTGATGAAAAAAGCGAGAATTTCCCGATAAGGCCATTTGTGTTCCATTGAAGAATTGAACCCATGATGGTTTAACGTTTGTGCTTTGGGGATCTACGCTTACGGAGGTTGTAGGAGCACCTGCTGCTGCTGCTATCGCTGGCAGGAGAAACGGGGGTAGAGTGCCTAGAAAAGCTAAATTTCCTTGCTACGGGGAGCTGCCGGGGCTGGGGGTTTCCAAGAGGGGAGTACTGGAAATGTTTACGACAGCTTTTGCAGAGCCCGTCTCTGATGCACTCCTGGCGACAGAGTCGGTCTCTGTCCCGGTCAGCTCGTGGTCAGACTGGCTTATGCCGTCTGACGTTTCGAGTTCACTTGAGAACTGAAACTGCATATAATGACCTATGAGGTCGGTTTGAGATCCGCAAGTGCGGGTAGGCGGTGCGATTTGGAAAGAAGCATCGCTTCTTTCCATGGAGAGGGGAGCAGTTTCAGTTTGGGTTGCAATAGTGACTTTTTGGACTTTGGTTTGAGTGGCAGCCGTTTTACCCTGAGGGGGTGGGCTGCCACTCGTTAGAGGCCTTCTCGGTGCCTGCCTTTGGCGGCGCCTGGGAAGGGGAGCACCAGTGAATTTAGAGTGTTTGGGGCAGGTAGTGAAGGAAATTTAACCTTGTCGAGCACTTGAGCTGAGTGGCTTTGCCACCCTGCTCCGGGTGTCCAGGTCTTCCTGGTGATTTTAGGTGCCTGAGGGGCAGGAGAATTTTCGGTCGGAAGACCTGGCGGAGAACTAGTGCGGGTCGGGAGGTCCTCCCAGCCCGCAACGGGCGTCCACCTGCGCCAAAATTTGACTGCGCCACATGGTGGGGGGAGGGGGACGGACGGCCTGACGGGCACCAAGAAGAGTGGCTCCATAAGAGGGCGGATGTGGCGGCTTGTATTTTTGGGTGGCTGAAGCGGTGCCAAAGTGGGATGCTCCTGGCCGGCTGTGCTGGGGGCTGCTGTGGTGGCCTTGCTACCACAGCTTTTTGGGACTGTGCGGTTTTTTTCTTTTGCTGCACATGTTTGCGGGCCAGGTCAAATGGGATCTTTTTTTCCTCAGCTAGTACGTTTATTTCTTTCTCGCGGAGCCAGGTCGGGCACTTAGGATTATCGGCCCCATGAGCGCCGCCACAGGCAGCACACATGAGGCTTTTAGAGGTGCACTCTTGAGTGCGGTGCTTAGCACTGCACTTGTCGCATCGTGGGGTGGGGTTCTTACAATTTGATTCTACGTGCCCGTACCTTTGACAAATTTGGCAACGAATAGGGAGGGGGTGGTACGGCCTAACTGGGTAGACGCAGTTGCCCAGTTTAATTTGGCCGCAGTCATCCCGACACTTTGTGTCGAAGGTGACGACAAAGCGGTGATCTCTCAGGCGGGGGTCTTTTTGTGTGACATTTTTGCTGGGGTTTAGCTTTTCGAGGGCTAGCACGTTTTGACCCTTAAAGTCGAAGACATGCTCGAATTCAACGTCTGAGAGATGGGACACTTCCGGGGCACTGAGGATGCCCCGGTAGAAGTTTAGTGAATGGTGAATGAAGAAAATTACCGGTTTTGATCCAAACGTTCTGGTAGCCAGCAGGGCGTTGGTAGACTCCTGGTTGGAGGTTTTTACAAGGACATCGTTTTGGTGCTTAATAATTTCAAAACTACCTTTCACTTTTTGGCTGATGGCCTTATCGAGGTTGAAGGTGGATTCTTTGGCCAAATTTTGATGAGTAGAAAGGTAGGTGCCAACCATCCAGGCTCCGCCTGGCAGGTTGGCTGTGTTCAGACGGGGGATGGAGGGGTGGAAAAGAGTGTTGGAAGCCATGGATTCTAGATGGGTCTATAGATACGTTACGTTTACGTTTAGATGGGATACGTTAACAAACGTGGTATTAGCTTGGCTAAAACCTTTTGAATAAAAATGGCTAGGGAAGCAGAAAATCTGAGCAAAGGGGGCCTACTGTTACTAACAAGGCTAATGGGAGAATTAACCTAACTAGGGTTGGGTTTAGGATTCTTATCCTATCTGGGGAGTGCTTGCGTGAAAGCACCTAGCCTTAGAACTGTATGCAAAAGGCTGACTCAGCCACTAAAGGGGGTTTTAAGCCGGAGGGGAGGCAGGTGCCTCTTCGGGACCTAACAGGGGCCTAGGTGGCTGACTCAGCCTCTAAAAGGAGCCTGACTGGGGCCTATGCTAGTGTGTCCTAGGGGCAGGTACCGTGGCACCTTTGCATAGACGCAGCCCGGGTGGAGGGTGTGAGTAGGGCCCCGCTTCTATTAAGCGGGGGTGAAAGAGAGAAGGCCTTGCGTTCTAGGGATTTTAGCAATGTAGGGCCGATAGGTCCAGACAAAGCCACACACCCAAGAACTGACGAGGTCCAACAAGTGTGCTCACCCTGGGACGAATCCCACCGCTCGGGTTTCCGGCCGAAGAGAGATAGAGACAATAGAGAAAGAGTAGGGTTATGGGACTGAGAAGAAGAGGTACCAGGTGGCCGGAATCCTAGAAACCAACACCACCCGGACCGATAGAGCAATTACCAAACTGACCGGCTGACGTCCAACAGCACCTCAGCAACCAGCTGTAAAAACAGCGGCTGGTGAGGCCGGCTGGAGCCCAAAAGTACCGCACCGACCAGCTGTAAAACAGCGGTCGGTGGGACAGACCGGTCGCAGCGGAGACTCGAACCGGGAGCAGGTCTTGAAAAATTCTTCTACTCCTTCTTCTTGTCTTCGCAGCAGGAAACAGCAGCAAGCAGCAGCGACAGCAAACAGCAACGGCACCAGACCTGCCGGCAAACGCTCGGGCAGGGTGTCAGTCAGGCCTCCTGATCCCCCATGACGCTGGATTAGGCTAGGTCACCGTTAATCACGCTTGTAGAAGATAGGTTGAGAGAGAGTGAGTGATCTGTGGCGACGCGTATTTTTATTCGACACCTCTACGTATATTAATTGGCGCTGCCATTCCGAGTGAAGACCGACTGCTTTAATACCTGTTGGACTTATATTCATCGCTGCTATAACCAGCCTTTACACAACGCGAGGCAATACAGAAGAAAGAGGAACCAACATCTTTTCATCATATAATGGCGCGACGAAGTCTTACCACTAAAACTTAATCACAGCCGAGTGAAACATTTTCACGACAAATTGGCACCGTGACCCGTGATACAATTGGACTCCGAGAAAAATCGAAAATTCGCCAACAAGTACTTCAAGGACTTCAGTTTTCCAGCTACGCCGGGAAACATCTTTAAACACTTCTCTGTCAACTTTACAAGATGGTTCATCGAGATCTTCAATTCTATCGTCGAGTTTATCAGCTCCAGGATTCATTTCAATTAGAGGTCATCACCGTTTTCTGCGACAGCCATCCCAAGTTCTTCGTTTTTCAAGTTGTCACTTCACTTCGTGTTCAAGATTCAACTCTTCAAGATTTGTTTTCAGGCTGCAAGGCACTCCAATTTTTTCAGGCTTCAAGGACTTCAAATCATCATTCATCTAGTTATTCGTGGTCATCCAACATTTCATCCGACATCAGGAGCATCGTTCTACCGCTCCAGCCAATTTCTTTTTCAGGTTAAGAGTGCTTCATTACAGCATTCTTCATCTTCTTCATCGAAGCATTCTACATTTTTAGTACTGTGTGGACAGCATCTCCGGTTCATCCATCGGTGAACAACGGCAACTGGCATCTTCGCCTTTAGTCTTCTGACATCATCTCATCAGCTACAAGTAAGGTGATTCCGTATCCATCCTTAACTGTTGAATCTTCATAAGCTGTTGTTATATTGTGTTGAAATTTTGCATAATTTGAATCATGGCCGAACAAACTCTTGTTGAAACAATGAAAAACATTTCGATGGAATTTCGAGTCCAAGGTCTCACACAGCACGTTCGATCATTTTCTGGGGAAAGTTCCAACAAATTTCATGACTGGGCAAAAGATATGGATTCGATAGCCAGCACAGCCGATGATAGGCGGATGAAAATTCTGGCTACTAGAACATTGAGCGGACCCGCAGGAAAATTTGCCTGCAGACTGATCACTCAAAATCCTAACATCACGTGACTGGAACTAAGGAGCCAGTTGAGAGACAGATACAGTGATCTTAAAGACCCGTACTTTGCGAGGGAAAAACTTAAAAAAATCAGACAAAAGAAGGGTGAGCTGATGCAAAACTTCTCAGAACGTCTCCAAGACGTTGCAAGTGAGGTCTTTGATGACCCAAGCAGTGCAGACTCACAAAGAACACTTGTAGAAGTGTTCCAAAAGGCGCATCCGATGATCGCCTCGCCCGAGCCCTCATTCGGAAAAAGTTCTCAACCCTTCAGGATGCAGTAAAATTTGCTAGTGAAGAGCAGCAAACCGACAGGACTTTCGAACTTTGCAGAGGAAAACTCGATACCGAGGAGCCCATGGAGATTGATGTGGTTCGTAACGACTCCCAAAACGACAGGGTAGAGAAATTGGAAAAATGTTTGTCAGATGTTGGATCAAAACTGGATAAACTGACCAAAAATGTTGTGAAAAATCAGAAAACCAACACTACGTATCAACCATCAAACCAGACGCATCCCCAGCAAAGACGCCAATGCCAGGCGCAACCCCAGAACCAACGTCCATTCCAAAGGCAACAACGCCCCAACCAATGGCAGAGGCGACCTCAGAGTCAGCCTCCAAGAGCCCCATGTCAGCACCAACAAGCTTTTCAGCCGGGGACAGAGCCAAACCAGCCCCCTCAAAGATATCAATGGACACCAGACGGTCATCCGATCTGTGCGTTCTGCCAAAAAGTTGGACACACTCAGCGAGTGTGCAGGGCGAAACAAGCTAACTTAGCTGCCCAACAAGAGTCGGAAAAATAGGATGTCCTTCTGTTACCAGGACCGAACAGTTGGAAACCCCTGATTCCGATGGTCCTAGGGACAATATTGCTAGAATCTACATCAAACAGGACACTCCTATGTGCTGGACATATCTTGGAAATCGAAAAACCTATACCCTTGTCGACACTGGAGCCGACATTTCGATCGTTTCAAAAGAACTCTTTGACAAAATCTGTTCAAAGCATGTCTCTGACTTCACAACAAATTGTGCCCCTCTCGAGTCGGTAACTGGTCACAAGTTAAAAAAATTTGGAACAGCACAACTGCCAGTAGAAGTCTCAAAATTCTGCAGAAAATTCAAGTTTCAAATTGTGAAAGGTCTCAGACACTCATGCATCTTGGGAAATGACTTTCTCAGTGAGTTTGGTGTAAAACTTGATTTTGGAAATAAAACCATGAACATCCACAACAATGTCAACCCACTGAGACCACAACGCCTCAACTGTCAGTCCATCACCTCATTGGTGAGGCTGCCTGAGAAAACTACCATCCCAGCGCAGTCATATGTTCAAGCACCTGCGTATATCAACAGAGTCCAACTCATCGATCAGGACTGTACAGTGCAGCCACTGAACAACACCCCATATTTCGGTGAGGAACCAGGACTCTTGGTACTAAACTCAGTGAGCCGCCCAAACCAAAAAGGCCACTTACCAGCAGTGATCGTCAACACAACCACTCGTGACTATACTCTTCCGCCTCGCCAGGTCATTGGACTTGCCGAAGTAGTAGAGACGTCAGAGATCAATAGCATTCAGGAAAGTACACCCAATGAACAACCCCAAGAAAGTTCACATCCTGATCTGGATCCTGCGATGAAAATCCAAACAACTGATCTCTCTCACGTGCCTGGGAGCCAGAAACAGCTGATCGAACTACTTATCGAACAAAACTCGGATCTCTTTGCGAAAAGTGAAACCGATCTCGGTCGAACGGACCTTGTGAAAATGAAAATTGACACAGGAAATCACCCTCCTATCAAACAACGGCCCTATCGCCTCCCATTCAGTCAACGTCAGATAGTAGAGGATCACCTCAATGAGCTTCTGAAAGCAGGTGTGCTCCAACCCAGTCAGAGCCCGTGGGCTAGTCCAATCGTCATTGTCGAGAAGAAAGATGGAGGAAAACGTTACTGTGTAGATTACCAAAAACTCAATCAGGTGACTGTCAAAAACACCTACCCGCTTCCACGCATCGATGACATCTTGGCATCCCTTGAAGGATCGAAATACTTCACCTCTCTTGACCTCAAAAGTGGATATTGGAAAATTGCTATGGCTGACCAAGATTCCATAGATAGAACCGCATTTACATGCTTCCTAGGACTCTTTGAGTTTAATTGTCTTCCATTTGGTCTCACCAACGCTCCAGGACTGTTCTCTGAGCTAATTAGCAAGGTTCTGCACGGAATTCAGCATAAGTACGCTTTGGCATACTTAGATGACGTCATAATCTTCTCAAAGACATTTGAAGAGCACCTAGAGCACATTGAAGAAGTCTTCAGCAGGCTTCGCCAGGCTGGCCTAAAATTGAGAATGTCAAAGTGTGACTTTCTGAAACAAGAAATCAAGTACTTGGGCCACATCGTGTCGGCCAGTGGCATTCAGCCTGACTCGTCAAAAGTCGAAGTCATACGAAATCTATCACCTCCCACTACCGTAAAGGGTGTGCGTTTTTTCATTGGCATGTGCTCCTACTACCGACGTTTCATTCCAAACTTTGCAAAAATTGCAAAACCCCTCACTGAACTCATAAAGAAACATGCTCGTTTCATTTGGACAGATGAATGTCAAGAAGCGTTCGAATCTTTGAGAATTGTCCTCACTGAAGCCCCCATTTTGGCGTATCCTGACACAAACAAGCCGTACAGATTGTACACTGACAGCTCAAATCACTCAATTGGGGCTGCCCTCGTTCAAGAAACGGATGAACAAGGTGAGCATGTAATCCAGTATCTGTCCCAGCAGCTCAGTAAAACTCATCAAAATTGGCCAATCATCGAGAAAGAAGCGTATGCTATTGTGTATGCTGTTCAGAAATTACGTCCTTATCTATTTGGCTCAAAATTCACTATCATGACGGATCACAAGCCCCTGAAGCATTTGTTTACTGCTGAGATGCGAAATCCACGCATTCAGCGTTGGGCCATCATTCTGGATGAATATGGCTGCGATATCAAGTACGTCACTGGTCGTCAAAACATAGTGGCTGATAGCCTTTCCAGGCTAGAACCTCTGAACGAGGTCAACGTTATTGATTCTGATCATGCACCTCCAGTGCAACTGGATCCAACAGTCGAACCTTGCCCGACTGATGAGAAAGCCGATCACAAGGAGAAGTTCAAAGAGTTCTTAGAAAAGCACCCAGACCTCGAAACTCTTCAAAGTGAAGACGAGTATATTGAAAGGATCATACAGATCCTGCAAAATCCAGAAGATCCGAATTATCAGGACGCATTCAAACATTATGTGGTTTTGGACAACATTCTGTATCGTATTTCAGACACATCAAAATGCAACCCTCATCCTGGACTTCAGATGTGTATACCCAAGTTTCTTCAGAAGCCATTGGTAGAGGAAATTCACTCTGGATATTTTGGTGGACATTTGGGCATAGATAAAACATATGATAAACTTAGGTCTCGTTACTATTGGTCAGGAATGTACCGTGATGTAGTAAACCATCTCAAAATCTGTGTGGCATGTAATATGAGAAAGCTCAAGAAACAAAGACCACCCCTTCAGGACATGCAGATTCCAAAATACCCATTTTAAATGATTGCAATTGATACATGTGGACCATTCGCTGAAAGTTACAACGGAAACCGTTTCATAATCAACATTGTCGATTTGTTTTCTGGCTGGCCTGAATCATTTGCAACTGACTCAAAAAGTACAAAAACTGTAGCTCAGGTTCTCATAGAGCACATCATTCCCAGACACTCCTGTCCTCGTGTCATAGTGTCAGATAATGGCACAGAGTTTTGCAATGTAGTCATTGATCAAATTTCGGCCTTTTTCAACATCAAACACATCAGAACCTCAGTGTACCATCCTCAGTCAAACGGACGGTGTGAAAAGTATCACCGTGTGCAAAACGACATGCTAGCTAAATTAGTGAGTATAAATCAACGTGATTGGGATACCAAACTTTCATCAGTACTTTCAGCATATCGGACCGCTAAAAATGAAACCACGAAACACAGCCCATTTTACATTTTACATGGCCGCGATCCCGTACTTCCCATGGACACATTACTATCACCGAAGTACAAATATCTAGGTGCAGAGTACCTTCCCGCCATGCTTGAAAATCTCAGCCGTGCTTATCATGAAGTACGTCATAATTTGGCTCTAGGGCATGATAAGAACAAGATGTATTACGATAGAAAGTCAAAACCCGTGAAATTTAAAGTCGGTGATATGGTATATTTCCGCGACCCCTCCACCGCTCCTGGCTCCACTACAAAATTAACCTCCCATTGGAAACCCTACTACCGTGAGGTGAAAGCACTTAGTGACGTCACTTTCGTCATTAAGCATCAGCTTGAAGGAGGAACAAAAACAGTTAATGCCCAAAATTTGAGACTCGCAGATCCTAACACCCCTTGGTGTAATGTTTCCAATGATCCAACCCATATCAATAGAAAACATGAAGAAAAAATGAAATCAAGGATCCCATTGAGAAATGGATTTTTTTCTTCTTCATATAATTGAGGTTGTTAGGTCAGAAATTAGCGGAAATGAGGAAGGCATCACAGGCCGCCACTTATAGCATGATTCTAATAATTTGATATTAAAGCAGAGCCATCATGAGTAGGTCGGCTATCGGCGTCAACACAGGCATGCCTCCGGCACCCCGCTGCCCCTTCCTGAGTGTCCTCCCCAACAGCGCTGCGTTGTGCCCAAATCTCACCGAACGCTCTCTACATCTCACGCGGCGCCAAATGCTTCTTTCCTCTCCCTCCTCGGCTAACTTTTTCTCTTCGCTTCGCAGGTGCATGCTGCTGGGTCTTTCGTGGCCGTCGTGGTCGCCTCTGGGTGACGACGGGCTGCGCCCACTACCCCTTCCCCCCTTCTCAGAGGCGGCGCCGCTGTACCCTCGCGCCAGTATCGTGGCCCTCTATCGGGAGCTGGCCACACTCGGCCAGTAACGATCCTTGTGTGCCATCCGCTCGATGGCGCTGGGGTGGCATCGGACGTGGTCCGCCTGCAGCGGCTTGTGGTGTGCGTTGGTGGGCTTCCAATCCCTGATGTAATTGACGTGTGCCCTTGAGATGATTGATGACTGGTACCGATCTATTGTACGCCACCCAATCCCCGTCTTTATTTTACGTTATTTAATTTTTTTATTTCTCCATTAACCTTTTCTTATTATTATATTCATTTTACTATGTCATGTCCCACCACTTCAGCGGCTGCAAATGAGTGATGTCTGATGAGGATAATTAATACTGACGATGATGCCAAGCGAGAGGGGTGAGGGGAGTGCACCTGTGAGATAACAGATGTGTTTCTTGGGAATTACTGCAATGTTTTAATTTACGTAGGTGTGTATGCTTTATGTATGTTTTTATACTGGCAATATATGTGTATGGATGTAACTCAGCCTGTGCGTGCTTCAAAATTTGCTTACTATTAAGATGAAGATGATTCATCTGCGTCAGTAGAACATTCGGAGCTAAAATCATCTGACCCTCAACTCAATCCATTTTCTGGCTCACAAAAAACGAACATTTCATCCGATGACGAGGATGACATTCCGCTATCTAGGCTGGCAAAGCGAATGAATAACTCTTCCTCAGACGAAGAAGACAACATTCCGTTGGCTAAATTGGCAAAACAAATTAAAGAAGAGAAAACAGCTTGTGCAAAACGCACTTTAGAATCTCCTTTGCCTGAATCTAAACGGGCGTGTGAAACAGTGGATTCGGATGAAGAAGTAGGTATGGATGAAATTGTACCAGTCAAGCGTGACCGCGAATCAGATTCTGACAGTGATTGTCCCCCTGATAAAATCATTGCAGAGGATTTTAGCTCAGATTACGAAATATCGGATCTGGATGGTACAGATGTAAATAATGTAAATACTGCAAGTAAGGATAAGAAGGAAAACGTGGAGACAAGCAGTTCTTCACTAAGTGCTGAACAAAAGATGGATCTGTTAAACAATATAGTCACCATGTTGTTAAAGTAAGAATTGGGTTATGGAGATAACAAAGTGTACTTCACTGGAAAGTGAAATGAGCAGAAATAACGTAAAAGAATCAAGTCATGTTACTGACTTCACGATCAGTTTTGTGCAATCAGTTAGTCTACTTTACCTGAGAGTAAAATGTATGTAATCTGGACCAAAATGGTTATGATAAAGAACCATTTGGTTACCGTAAGGCGACATATCAGGACCTTGATGGTTGCAGCGAAAATGGTTTTATTATAGCATGAGTTTAGGTTTGACAACGGGTCAAACGCGTCTACTTGTCGTATAAAGATGTTAGTTTAATTTGATTTTCAGTATAGAAACTCATCTGTTTGTGTGCTATAGAATGATGATTCAACAGATACTAATATTCATACTCCTACTAACCACTCTCTCAACCAGGTTACGAAACTGTAACCTCAGGCGGAAATGTCCGGAAACCTTTCGATCCTCTCCAAAAGCATCACCTTCGGTGCAAGCACCAATCATGGACATCAGTGAAAATAGTGATTCCAGAGACACGTTCATGGATCTAGTGTATGATGGAAAGTGATATATGTGACGCGTGTATGTTGGAGCAAGTATCCGAATGACGAGTGAACCATATTATTGTGTAATCGTACAAACGAAGATTTTGGATGATTCAAAACCAAAATCTAATTTAAGGACCTCGCGATGTGATGTAACAAAAATTAATAATGACACCTAATCATGCTAATTTGTATATCATATTGCACTGTTATAGTTCTAACTTACTACTCTACTTCAATATTCATAGCATGTAGTCATGAATGCATGGTGTGGCGAACCACCCCGCTGCCACGGCCCAGAGCTGGCCCGAGACGTCGGCCGCGCTCCGTTTTGATGACTTTGCATCCGGTGTCCAGTGCTCTGGCACAGCGAGCGACGGCCCAGGCAGGTGATGTCATGCGTATGACTTCTATAACCCGGTGCTTCTACAGTTGCCTGATGAAAGCTTTCATCAGTTTCTGACGTTGCTGTGACGTCTATCTTTTTCACAAATCCAGTGATTTCATTGGCGTGTGTGGTGGGCGTCCACTTCCCTGTTGTTTCGGTGAGATAGACATATGTAACTGGCTACCCGCTGTTGTCTCGGGGGAGTGCGCTTAGAACCGTCTTCACCAGCGGACCTCTGCAGTCAGGCGCCGGCGACGGTCGGCATCGCGTCAGACAGCATCAGACCACGCCAGGTCACGCTGGATTAGGCTAGGTCACCGTTAATCACGCTTGTAGAAGATAGGTTGACAGAGAGTGAGTGATCTGTAGCGACGCGTATTTTTATTCGACACCTCTACGTATATTAATTGGCGCTGCCATTCCGAGTGAAGACCGACTGCTTTAATACCTGTTGGACTTATATTCATCGCTGCTATAACCTGCCTTTACACAACGCGAGGCAATACAGAAGAAAGAGGAACCAACATCTTTTCATCATATAATGGCGCGACGAGGTCTTACCACTAAAACTTAATCACAGCCGAGTGAAACATTTTCACGACACAGTTGCCCCCCAAAAAAATCAGAGGGGGCCCCTGGAAAAATACGCAATTTTAGCTTGGTTCTTTTCTGAAAGTTTATGAACGACCTGACTGAGCCCTCAACAGTTTCTCGGTTTGGACAGTGTCCGAGCTTTATCTCAGGGGCCCTGAGCTCGGGCTTGGGGGCCTCTCTATCTTGGGCTCGGAGACCCTCTAGCTTGGCCTTTAGGGGCCCCTAAAGCTTAGCCTAAAGGGGTCCCCGAGCCTGGTCTTAGCGGGCCCAGAACTTGGTCTAAAGGACCCCCGAGCCTGGTATCAGGGCCCCCACTCTGTTTCAGGGGCCCCCGAGCTGTTCCTCGCCCCCCAACCTTCGTCTCAGGGACCCCAAGCTTGGTCTAAGGGGCCCCAAGGCTGGTCTCAGGGCACCCAAGCTTAGCCTTAAGGGAGCTCCCCGAGCTCGATCTCAGGGGCCCCAAGATTGTCTAAGGGGCTCCGGAGTTTGTCTAAGGGGGCCCCTGAGCTTGGTCTCAGGGGCCCTCCAAGCTTAGTCTCAGGGGGCTCCCGAACGTGACCTCATGGTGTTCCGAGATTGGTCTCAGGGCCCCCAAGATTGGTATAAAGGGCTTCCCAGATTCGTCTAAGGGGCCCCCGAGATTGGTCTTAAGGGACCTTTAGCTTGGTTTCAGGGGCCTCCAAGCTTGGTTTCAGAGGCCGCCAAGCTTGGTCTCAGGGGCCCCTGAGCTTGGTCTCAGGGCCCCCTGAGCTTGGACTCGGGGGCATTCGAGCTTGATCTCTAGGAGCCCCCCAAGCTTGGTCTCAGGGGGCCCCAGGGCTGTGTCTCAGGGCTCCGAGCTTGGTCTCAAGGGGCCTCCGAGATTGGTCTAAGGGGCTACCGAGATTGGTCTTAGGGGGCCTTGAGCTTAGTTTCAGGGGCCTCTAAGCTTTGTTTCAGAGGCCACCAAACTTGGTCTCAGAGGTCCCGAGCTTGGTCTCAGGGCCCCTGAGCTTGGGCTCGGGGGCATTCGAGCTTGATCTCTAGAAGCCCCCAAGCTTGGTCTCAGGGGGCCCCCGAGCTGTGTCTCAGGGCCCCGAGCTTGGTCTTGTGTGTGCTCAAGTTAGTATGCCTGTCATTTGCGTTTTTTTCTGTGCCGATATAGACGACGGCATCAAAGCACCCCAGTTCTCATTCTGCGGAAGACGGAATTTTCCAACAAAAAACTCAGACTATAATAATTCGTGTTACCTATCATGTTTTATTATGTAGATGCACACGAACAAACAGCGTTCACTTTTTAAAAGAAGAACTATTTGCCTCGGAAGGCTGTTGTTGTACCGTTATTATAATTTTGCTAAACTCCTAACGTGACGCTAGAGCTTAACACGCGCATTGACGGGGGTCTGAGCCACCTTCGCTTTGACGAGGGGGGCGGGTACCCGCCCCCCACCCTAAGATCTCGAGAACCACGGTAGGTAGCGAAAAACGGTAAACGGTGTTGGGTAGCCCATCCACTTCTCCATTGAAAATATTTGGACCATTTTGTAGGTGACATTCAAGGTCACGAGAGGTCAAAACATGCCGTAATAGGGATAGCATGTAAATTAAGTTTTTAGGCCATTACATCTGAACAAGTAAAGATAGAGCAAAACAACTTAAACCGTATGAATCCTCGCAGCAAGCTGAATCGAATGTTATATAATATGACCTTGTTAGGTCAAATAAAAGATTTGACCTGACCTGAGGTCAGGTCAGGGTCAAATTATATAAAATGCATATCATTAGAACCGCAAAGCCAAGGCGAGTCTAATGCAGCTAAAATAAACGCTCTATCACTATCCATTACTGAGTTATACAGTAAAAAACATTTTTCCCATGTATTTCCAATGGAGAGGTCATGCACCGTACCTGACCTTAGGCCATCGATATCAAAAATACCGGAACATATTTTAGAGATTTCGGTGGGCCCAACATGTGATATGAGTTTCAATCAGATAAGTTTACCCTGCTCCGACTTATGCTATCTTAAACTTTTTTTGAGGTCAGGTTACTTAACCTGTACTGGTGACCTGACCTGAGATGACCAAACCTTAAAATTTTCACAGAAGTTGTAAAAATGACGAGGGAAAAGGTATGCCAAGTACGGTGGCGCTACGCGCCGCCGTTGTACTTCTATCTCCGAAAAACCCGAGGGGGTGGGCGGTTACCCGCCCTTCCCCGTTAATGCGCGTGTTAAAGCTTTGACGTTCAATGTCCGAGGCTTACGTGAACCTATAAAACGCAGATACATATTTCGACATCTACATGTTAAATACGCTGCTTATTTTGCTGTACTACAGGAAACATATCCCAGCTTAAAATCTGAGATCGTGTGGAAAATCGAATAGGAAGGCAAAACCATGTTTTATACGGGCCAACTAAACAACATGGAGGAATAGCCATTTTTGTACTGGGCCAAATACAAATTTTACCATTTGTGACGCTTATGCAGGAGTGGGACCAGGATTTTGCTAGGGGAGTGGCTGAGCTTTGAAAAATGACAAAAAATAGGGAACATGGCAAAAAATGGCGCCCTATCCGCCCCTGCACTTATGCCTCTGACCGCAAGGCAGCAAGTCCCAACCAATCCATTACAGTTTTTAGGGGCCTTGCTGCTAAGGGGGACCCATCGTCAAGGGGGCCCCTGGAAAAATTCTTGCCCCCCCATCCGAAAAGAGCATCCGCCGCCACTGACCTATGTAGGAGGCTCTGGTGGTAACAGTGGATATCTATTTATCAATAGGGGAGGCCCCTGTGTCGATAGAGAAGGCCCCTTTGTCGATAGGTGAGGCCCGTTTGTCGAAAGAGGAGGAACATTTGGCGATTGAGGAGGCTCTGGTACCCATAGAGGAGGCCCTTTTGTAATAGAAGAGGCCCTCTATGCGCAAAAGGAGGCTCTGTTGTTGATCAAGGAAGTGTTGTTATCGAAAGAGGAGGCCCCAGTGGCAGCAACGGGAGGCCCTGATGGCAATAGAGGATTATAATTGAATTATCAATGTGCCTTACACTGGCTCGTTCATGGAGCCAAGGGCCTATGCCCCCAAACCCAAAATAGTGTATCCCCATTCAACGACCAGCCACATATAACTTGCTCGGCAATTTTGTCTCGTGGAAATATTTCTACCGCTTTGAAGGAGAAGAAATTGATTCTAGCTCCATCGTTCTAAAAAAAAATTGCTATTAACTTTTGGGCAATTTCTTTGGTCCCCCAAAGCTGGATCCGCCATTGCTGCCTAGGAGGCCCCTTCAGATGGAGGGCCCACATGTGCACTGGATAATTATTTTAAATGCAAGTGCTTATTACATAAACACTTAAATACATGCACAAGAGGTGTTAAATACATGCACAAAATTATTTTTTAATACGAGTGTTTCTCAGCTATTAATCTAAAAGGAAAATATCAAACAGCAAAAGCAAATTTACTTTAATACAGCAGCTATCACGCATACGTAACTAATAGAACATCGAGACACGGTGATGAGATATTAATATACTATTTGGCCTTTTCATTTACTTTAGATTATGAGCGATTATCTGTTAATTTTAACATAATCATCATGACTAGTACGCTCAAAACGGCACTTCGAACTCTTAAGACTGTTAAAACAATGCAAAATATGTCTTAACCCACGCCCCGGTGGGCCTCGGAGCCACCTTCGCCCTGGTGGAGGTGTTTGAACACCCCCATCGAACTCGGCCCCTATGCGAGATGGCGAAAAAATGCGAACGATGGTGGATAGCTCATACAAATTCATGAGGAGACTATATATGAGTCACCTTTTGGATCAGGTCAATATTGAGGTCATGACAGGTCAAATAAAGTGGAACTTTGAGTGGAGTTTTGGGCTCCAGCGTCTGACAGACATAAGTTAAAATCATCTTTAGGCACCATTCGATTCCTCTTGTCGCGGCGAATCGAATGAAGTATAATATGGCCATACTAGGTTAAAATACAAAAATGGCCTGACTTCAGGTCAGGTAAAGGTCACTTTTCAATCTAGCATACACAATGTGCATATCATCGACTTGCAATATATATATATTTTTTTATAAATTTTGTTCAAGTTATTCCTAGTACGGCTGCTGGAGTCGGAGTCTCACTAAAGTCATCAAGGGACTTGTCACGGAGACCCCGGCCCCACCACCCGAACGAGCAACTCCCTCAAGGGAGGGTCAATTTAGAAGCCAAAGTTTAACGTCCCACAAAGCACAGGGACGGCCACCCCGCTCAGGTCACCATCTCATCAGTCAGTTGCCAGCCGACCTGTACGTCGGGTATATATATATATATATATATATATATATATATATATATATATATATATATATATATATATATATATATATATATATATATATATATATCTGTATATACATATAGTCTGAACGCAATGATATCAAAATAAAAACTGTACCATAATTTCATACAAAGTTATTGACCTAAGTCTGAAAACAGCTTAAATATGATGTCTGAAAACAGATGACCTCTCAGAGGTCACAGGTCAAAAATTGCAGCATGATCCTGGAAAGACACCTAAGATACTACACTTTGAAGAATATAGCTCATACAAATTCAGAGAAAGATAGCTCATACAAATTCATGAAGAAACTATATCAGTCACTTTTTGGCGCAGGTCAATATTGAGGTCATGACAGGTCAAAGAATTTGGCATTTTGAGCAAAGTTTTTTTGGCTCTAGGACACTTTGATTTGGAGGATAGATTCATTTTGTAGGCACTAATCACTTCCTCTCGCCACGGCGAATCAAATGATGTATAATATGACTATACTAGGCCAAATCACAAAAATTACCTGACCTCAGGTCAGGTCAATGTCACTTTTTGACCTAGCATAGTCCATATGCATATCATTCGACTCGCAATAACAATCCAAACGCAATTGGATGAAAAAAGCCGTATCATCATTTCATGCAAAGTTATTGACCTAAGTCTGAAAAGTGCTTAGGTAGCTCCAAATGACCTCTCAGAGGTCACGGGTAAAAAACTGCAACATGAACCTGGATAGGAACCCAGGGCACTTTGATTTGGAGAATATGAAGGTATTATCAGCTTTATCTACAGAAATTCAGCCCAATTTCTGTTTTCCCATGTATTTCCAATGGAGAGGTCATGGTCCGTACTTGACCTTCGGTTATTGATATGAAAAATCCGGAAAATATACTGTAGAACTCGGTGAGACCATTTTGTGTTATAAGTTTCAATCCTATAGATTCACCCATTTCTTACTTATGCCACCTTAAACATTTTTTTTAGGTGAGGTCACTTGACCTGCACTGGTGCCTGACCTGAGATGACCCAAACATAAAATTGGGAGCAAAGTTGCGGAATTGATCAAGGATAAGGTGTGCCAAGTACGGCGGCGAAGCAGCGCCGTTTCCTTGTACCGCCGGAAAAAAACTCGAAGGGGGTGTTCAAACACCCTTCCCCCTCACCGGGGCGAGGGTTAATCGTGAAACCCTGCTATATACATAAGTTGGAAGTTTATTGTAATGTTTTATTCAACAGCACATCACACTGTCCGCGTAGCACCGCGCTCTCCACGTGCAGCAGTCTCAGAGCCATCCGGACCGGCCGATTAAAATCGGGCTTAAATGACAAGTGTTTTTTCCTCTGGATATACTAGTGGGTACCCTAGATCATTGAGAATATCTCCACATGATTTCTCGATAAGTGTTCGGCGTTCTGCTGTTAGCTCTTTAATCCAATGCTGAATGTCGAAATGAGAATTTCTATAAGTTTTGAAGTATGCATTGCCACTTGGCGCCGGCCTCCGTCTCGCTGTTTGCACTTTCTTGAGTTCTGGATTAGTTAGTCGACGCAAACGAGGTGGACGTGGTCGTAATCTGTGTTTCGACGGCTCTGGGTCAAGAGCATATGTTCTGATGGTTTGACCACTCTGGCTGGAACGTTTTGAGTTCAGTGCAAACTTGGGATGCTCGGGTTTTGCTGAACTTATTTGCACGTCGATATGCGCCAAAGCCCGTTTCCTCCGTGTGATATTTGGCCTGCTTACATTTAACTTGCTCTCCGTTTGTTCAATGCCAGTATGTTTGGGCTTGAAGTTATGACCAGCAGGTGAAGGTGATGACAGAATTTGCTGTGATGTCCAAGTAGGTTCGTCGAAGGTAATGTTGCCTGGCGTTGAGCTGAAAAAACGAAGCATTTTGTAATAGGCGAAACGAGTTTTGTGCAAAATAGATATCGAATCTAGTGGTCTCTATCGCTCAGTTCAAACCCCGCTTATTTTATTCAGGCAATACAAAAATTAAGGGCGAAATCAATTTTTGGACCTTTGCATTGTCAGCAGCTAAGAGTTTGATCCATCCATCAAACAATGTTGTGGTGTGAAAATCACACCTCAATACAAAATGTACTCTACAGGAGAGCGCTTCGCTTCCATTTTCCAATAGGACCCTGTATGATCACCCGGAGTTTTATATTATTTGGGGGGGGCGGGGCTATCGACGATCCAACCGCGAGGGTTAGATGGCGTAACCAACTCATTCCCTAATGCAAAGGCTTTGCGGGAGCTCCTTGTTCAGGTAATCCCGCCGGGCCTTGAACCCGGGTCAGTAGCGTAGGAAGCGAGCTCGCTAATCACTGCACCACCGCGCCCCTGGCAGGTTTGTTTCCCACACTGCGATGTATGTAGCAAATGACAGTGATACACCTGAGCCGAAATTTACTGAATGCGGTTCTCTCACTAGCAGCAAGAAGTCGTTTGGGGTAATTGTTATCTGGGATATATATGATATAGGAGGGCGATCAAGGAGCTGCATATTAGGCTGGCCGCCCTTGCAAAATAATATCAGAGCGTTTTATTCTCCACATCTCTCTAGTTACTTGTTTAGGCACTGATTAGAAATATCGGGTCAAAAACGATGAAATCTTAATTTCTTTGCCCGTAGCCGGCCGTTAAACTTTCTGCTTTTGTCGAAACTTCCTGCATTGTCGGGCCTGATATTCCAGCTGGAAATAGCTGGCCAACTAATTAATGATGGTGTCAATTAACTGATAATTATGCATCGAATGAGGGTACAAACACCGCTTAATTGACTTTCAGTAGCCCATAACATTGTCCTAAAGTCCACAAAACAGGATAGTCCATTTAGTCAACCATAGATGGCGTTGATCACCCGAAGCGCTCGACTAACAGGGAATACTGGTATAAGGCCGCACAGCATCACGCAGCAGCTGAGGCTTGGCTAGATGTATGCTCAAACGTTTTATGGCCTTGCATGATTAGTTTATGCTATTGTTTAGTCAATTTCCGTAGCTAACATGTCCTGTTTACATTATATGGCCCAGTGCATGCTTGTGTGAGATTTGGCGATAGGTGGCGAGAGCTAATGGGAATGTTAAGGATGTTAATTGCGGAACACGTTTAATTACAGTCAGGGGCGTCGCCGCCGATTTCTTTACATGGCGGCCACGATCGAAGTGGGCCTCTTATCCCTGATCCTGAGGGGAGGGGCTCCTAGGCATTAAGGACCTCCATTTTTTTGCGCCATTTGGGAGATTACTATATAAGTAAGGGACCTCCTATGTTTGCCGTTTAGACTAACCTTTATAGTAAAGGAGCCTCCACGTAGGGCATTTAGTTGACCTCCTTTATACGTAAGAAGGCCTTCTGGGTAGGCCGCTTAGGGGATTTGCTTTAAAGTTAAAGGGGTCACTTTTGTGGGCCGTTGAAGGGGATTCATTTCTAAGTAAAGGGGTCTCCTAGGTAGGCCGTTATGGAGGCTAGTGTGGAGGCTTTGTGGCTAGTGGGGCTTCTGTATAGGCCAATTAGGAGGCCTGCTTTATAAGCAGGGAGGTGAGATCTTTTTATCACAGGAGGTTTTTCCAGACTCCAAGTCAGGTCCTCCGGAGTCAGGTGGAAGGGGTGGGGGTCAGTCAGAAGGGGTCAGTCAGGTGGAAGGGGCTCCAAAAACGCACGAGGTCCGTGGCTGGGGGCGATGCCCCTGATTACAGTCACAACATGCACCCGCAGACGCCGACCATGTCCGCCACTTAGTCTCCCCAGCAATGATTGAATACAATACATATTTTACTACCCTTATTCTTCCCCGCATTAGCCTGATTATATATTCATTCCATTATTCGCCTGACCAATGGCAAGCGTAGCAGCTGAATCCACTCTGTTTAATTGCGAACCTAAGCAGAGCATGCAGCATGCCACATGTCTCATTGAAACATGTGGCTCTAATATTTACGTTGGTGTTTTGAGGTTATAATTTACCATGACCACATCATAACTAATATAGGCCTTTCGACACCAATGCCTTCCTCCAGTGGAATGGGTGTAGGCAGGGTAATAGAGAACGGTGAAGGTAATATTAATTAAAAATTTGTTAAAAAATAAAGGTCAATATATTTCGCCCATGAAGCATGATGACGACGGCGAGTGGACAGGTGGCAGAATTTTTACATTTGAAAATTTAGAATTATGATAGACACGCGTGGTTGCCTAACACACTTCATTTCCTACTATATCTTGTACATACATTTCCATTCCGACCTTATATATATATATATATATATATATATATATATATATATATAGTAGCATTCACATTATTCTCACATTATCCGTACAGTCATTTCGAGATATAAACAGCTCACATAGGTTTCAACACACATTTACAATTCATACAAGTCGCCTATTTTGAAACCTACCTAGATACATGAAGAGTCCTTTATGATAATGACTATTGGTATTGCATGGGCTTCAGGAGGGTCCAGGAGGATGGCATTATGTTTAGCTGGGGTTTATTTTTCCAAATTTTTATAGATTCGCTGATTTTAACCTCTGTAACATCTTTGCAGAGCCTAAGAATTTTGATATTTATTTTAGTATGGTCTATATTAGTAATTTGAGGATGCTCGTTTTTGAAATGTTCGCCGAAGGGTGTATTTTTAGTTTTGTTTCTTGCGTATCTGAGATGTTCCATGTATCTTTCTCTGATCATACGCTTACTTTCACCAATGTAAATTTTGGAGCAGAGTTGACAAGTAATTTCATAAACGGAGTTCCGCTGGTGGCATCCACCTTTCAGTCCCGCCATGCAGCAGAAGCAGCGTCTGTTGCCGGCGGGACATGGAGGTGGGTCTAGGGCCGATTTAGTGATTTTGTTAGCCAACGTTTTCACGCCAGGTCAAATTAGGTCAGAAAGACATCATTGTGATTGCGTAGATATCAGTTTCTGCGTAAGTTGTAGCTTTCATAACTCGGTTATTTCCAAATATAAATAGATAAAGCGAACACACATGCATCATGACCTTTGAAAATTTGTTTTGCAAACAGCACTCGAAGCTATATATTGAATCCCAGCTGCATCAGCACAGTAAGCTGAAGCGCTTACGCTACTGCTACCACTTTGGTACCGGAATAACACGAGTGGAGACGTCAGTCAAACACACCTTCAACACGCGCACTGACGCAGGTCTGAGCTACCCTCGCTTTGACGGGGGGTACCCCCCTAGGATCTCGAGAACCATGCTAGATAGCGAAAAACGGTAAGCGGTGTTGGGTAGCCCATCCACTTCTCCATCGAAAACATTTGAACCATTTTTTTGTCAGGTCACATTTAAGGTCACGAGAGGTCAAAACATGCCATCATAACGATAACATGTAAATGAAGGTTTTCGGTCATTACATCTGAACAAGTAAAGATAGAGTACAAAATTTGGACCATTGGAATCCTCGCAGCAAACCATATCGAATAATATGTAATATGATCTTGCTAGGTCAAATCAGGTCAAAAATGGGATTTGACCCGACATGAGGTTATGTCAAGTTTAAATTAGAGCAACATGCATATCATTAGAATCGCAAAGATGAGATCAATCTAATGCAGTTAAACTAAACGCCCTCTATGGCAATCCATTATTGAGTTATTCAGTTAAAACCATTTTCCCATGTATTTCCAATGGAGGTCATGGCTCGTACCTGACGCTAGGTCATCGATATTACAAATACCGGAACATATTTTAGATAACTCTATGGGCCCATCATGCGATGAGTTTCAATCGGATAAGTTCCCCCTGTTCTGACTTATGCTAACGTTTTTGAGGTCAGGTCACTTGACCTGTACTGGTGACCTGACCTGAGATGACCTAACCTTAAAATTTTGACGAAAGTTGTAAAATCAGCATAGAAAAGGTGGTCCGAGCAGGGCGGCGCTACGCGCCGCATTTTTTATTACATCTCCAAAAACCCGAGGAGGTGGGTTCCCGTCCTCCGTCAATACGCGTGTTAAGGCTATTTCCACTGGCAAAGAGCACCAAATTAGACATTTCATATATTTATTGTCAGTTTTTGTCGATGTCTCACTCGTAAAAATTGATGCGTAATCAGAGTGGGTAGAAATTATATATTCAATCCGACTACCTATCGCAGTTAAAAAACAAGACGCTGACGAAGACTAGAAATGAATAATTAGAATCTCCGATTGTAGGCTCATTGCTGGCGGGGAAGACATTTTAGTTACCTTATGTCATTGTGTTTGCAGTGAAAATGTGCCACCAGAATGCCCACAGGCAAACCACATCCTAATAAGTAAGATTGAGACCACGAAGGGCAACGTTACACATTCCTTTCGCAGCTCTGTGACCAAGTATGCATGCAACGTGGATTGTGCAAGCAATTAACCTACAAAAACATCAATGGGATGGGACAAAACAGCATCTCCTGTAATAGTTTACCATTTCTGTGTACAGCCTGAAAAAAACATGTAGTTTCCTGGTCTTTGTTGATCAGAAATATAAGCTGACCGAAATATATGAGACCTTGATCTCCTGAATGTCACCATTCCTTGATCATTTTCCTTGATCATTTCCAACGTTATGCTTTTTAATTTCCCGTTCTTGTAAGTTCGGGTTCGGATAAATCTTCAAGGGATTCTAATACCTCTTGAACACTCCACCCAAACGACCAGTTTCCGCCATGACGGGTTAAATTCGAGGTCAACGTTTACCGTCCAATAAAGCACAGGGACAACCGCCGCTTCTGCACTTCCCTCTCACTTCATGCTTCACCGAAGAAGTTATAGGAGCTGTCATATTCTGCGTTTGTCATGGCTATTTTCTATCGAGGCCGCTGTTTGGTAACACGGCTTGCAAGCCCAGTCGTGCCCGCTGGTCGTGTCCGTACTGGCGATGTGCATTCTTGATAGCAGCAACTGCTTAGGTCTGGGAATGGTATACGTTTTACCCATGTCAACCAACATACAAGGGGATAACAAATTTAGGTACAAGTCACTGCTGTCAAGTCAAGCTCTCTATCAAGACGAGCTTGCACTTAACGAAACCAAGGTTGAGAAAATTGTTTTTTTTAGAAACTTAAATTTGGAAACCATGACGTGTGGAAAGTCAGCATTATATACTGTATTTGGGTCAGCATTACATTACTGTATTTGAAGCCATTTGCAGCAAGCATGAACAATGCATGGCCCATGTTCTGAAACATCGGTGGTGCAGCGGGACCCAGGACCTCAACGCCTCTACGCCATCCGTCCAGCGTACATTATTCCGTTGAAATACCACTCATGAATACCAAAGACACTTGTTTCGATGGGGCATGGCAGGTGATGTGATGCGGGATAGGATTAAATGAAGGCATTTACGACGCATCATCTTTTTGGTGTTGTTGCTTTGCCGGAATATATGTACTTTTACTTTAACTTTGCTGGTACATGCAGTTCAATCACTTTCTTGACAACGCAGTGATCAGACTAATGCTGGACAGGATAAGGGAACTACGTGCAACATACTATCAAACTACTGCAAAGAGCCCTCGGGATCCATTACCATGTTTATTCTCCAAAACAATCGGCTGGAATGACAAACCCAATAATGCGCAGAATTAGGCAAAAGTAGAAACTCTGAACATCCATAAAAGGGCAAAATATTTCAGATTTCTGCAATTTTGACCCGATATGGGTAATCAGCGCAGAAATTGTATCTAAGTTAAAGTTTAAGCGACCAGCTTGGGGCTATCCTCCGCACTAAGAGAGGACCGCACGACGAGGAGGAACATTGTCCTGCTGAGAAGGGGACTTGTTAAAGGGAATGTGGCACCTTGGTGGAATCCTGGAATTTAGTGTAATTAGGCGTACTTTTAGTCAAACATAATGAAACCACTCATGATTTCTCTGAAAAATGTACAATAAGCTCAATATTTGGTTTTTAAAAATACTCCTGTAGAAAAAGAAATAAATATCAGACTATGGATGATGTCACGATCTGGCAACCACTACCATGCTTGAAACGCTTCAAGGGCTTCGATTGGCTGATGCTCATCATGACGTCAGCATATGTCGTCACACCAGCAGCTCACAACAATGGCCGCCGGCGACGGGGGCTGAGGGGGCTGGCGTCAGGTAGGTCTTAGCTTTTTCTACGTAAATATCGAGTTCCAAGACAAATGAAATATGGAACACCGGGTTTTCCGACCTGCTTTACAACTTGGCTATCTCAGTTAAAATCACGTTGTGAAGGTGCCACATTCCCTTTAACGTCGAGGTCTTTTCGACGTCCACGCCGCTGAGCCGGGTTCAACTCCGAGCGGACATTCTGCGCAAGTCTTTCCAGTCCTCATTAAAGGGAATGTGGCACCTTCACAACGTGATTTTAACTGAGATAGCCAAGTTGTAAAGCAGGTCGGAAAACCTGGTACTCCATATATCATTTGTCTTGGAACTCGATATTTCCGTAGAAAAAAGCTAAAACCTACCTGACCCCTGTCCCTCATCTACCCCTAGTTAGTTAGTTAAGGGCTTTTTATAAGGCGTTCTGTGCAAGACACCTTTGCCCGCCTCTAACCTCATCTACCCCTCGCCGGGCGGCCATTGTTGTGAGCTGCTGGTGTGACGACATATGCTGACGTTACGATGAGCATCAGCCAATTGCTGGTAGTGGTTGCCAGATCATGACATCATCCATAGGCGGAGCCAGGGCCCTGATCGGCAACTAAGATTCTTAGCTAAGATTGTCTTAGCTAAGACAGAGCATGCGCAGTACGTCTCACGCCACCCAGCTAGCCACCTAGCGGTAAGACTGGCGTTAGCTCGCACATGACGTCACGAAAGTATGACGTCAGCACTAAGACTGTCTTGCTTGTCAGCTAAGACAGAAAATAGGGACTGCGCGCAGACTAAAATATCGGCATATCTGGCGCACATGGGATGATTAGAGCAAGTTGCGTTTCGCGGTGCGGCAATCTGGTGCAAGTGGTTCTCAGTCGTGGATAACGATGTATGTACCTTTTACTCACTGTCTAAAGGTAGAAGAACGTGCAAACACTACAAGGGCGTGCCAGCTGTCCTCTAGTGCTAAGAATATGAATCAACAAATCAACTTGCCTGCCACCTGGCGCTAAGACTGGCGTTACACCGATGATGTCACTGTTCATGATGTCGATTATGACGCGTCTAAGCCTAAGAATATTCTTAGATGCCGATCAGGGCCCAGGATTGCCGATCGGAGGGGGCACCTTCCCGGGGGGCGCCACCCGGACCAGGGGGCGCCACTTATGAGCGGCAAAACCTATCAGGTGGGCGCCAAATCCTATCGGTGGGCGCCGACTTTCGTATCCTGGGGGCGGGGGCGGGGGGTGGGAAGCGACATTTCAGGGGGGCGCCATCGACCTTTCAGGGGGCGCCGAGGGTCGATCGGGCGGGCACGTGCCCCCCCTTGCCCCCCTGGATCCGCCTATGACATCATCCACATGCAGATATTAGCCGTTTACACAACGTGAATTAAATCTTGGGTGTCTTTTTGAAACGTTTTTGGTAGCACTGTAATATTGCTGCCATTTGTCAGATTTTCACAAGAGTCTTGGGAATTTATTGAGTACAATTATCTGGCACATCTAGCAATGCTTCACAGTCGCCGGGCACCCTGTGTTGAGTGTTGCAGATTCTAACAGAATGAAATTCAACTTTAATAAGTCGTATAATTAGTGAAATTTGCATCAGTTATACTCCTGCTACCCAGTCGCTTCAATTCACTTGTCATTCTTCTCTTAGTTTCTATATTAGCTGTGTAATAAGTTCAAAACAAAAGGAGTAGGGACTAGGGTAACTTCTGCTGGTGTAATACTCTGGCAACTTTCCAATTACATTGAGAAAAAGTTTATTACCTAGGTAACCAACTCGCATACTAGCAGGGGTGTCCTAAACAAAGGGTGACAGGCAGAGGAATCCCTAAATGTAAATCAGGGTGGATATTATGCCAAATTTTCGGGGTTGAATTATGTTTTTTGCATTCTCATTACAATTAATTTGTGGATCTTGGGATTCATACTTTGATACCTTAAAAGTATCAAGCTCTAAAGTGGTGCAGTATCAGGCTTAAGTTTGGTATCATTTCTGAATTCCATGTGACAGCAAGTCACATGATGCCTCACATCGGCGCCCCTTCCAGTTAGGGGCACCATCACAGAGTTTTTACAGGGGGGGGGACAGACCCCAGCTGGTGCTGACCTGGGAAGGCGAATTTTGAGCATATTTGCTACCTAACAGCATTAATGGCGATGGATCAAAAATTTGGAGGGGCATCCTTTTGGTTGGCCAACAGGGGAGATGCCCCCGCTTTCGGCGCCCATGCTTCTAGTGATGTGAACCAAAGTTTGAGGTTGACATGCTGGGTGAATCAACCCCACATGCTTCAGCAAGCTTGGCTTTGCACATTAGACATCTACAGCTGACATTGATTGTGTATTTACTCCGGGCAAATACAGTGGATGGTACTATTCTACGCAAAGAGTGGGAAGTTGTGGTACACTGTTTTTACCTTTCTTGTACCATTTTAACACGCCCAGCTGGGGTCCCTTGCATGACGGGCCCCCCTTCGTATCTCGTTCCCCACGAAAGCCAAAGGAAAATTACGGGGGTGTTGGAAAGTTCTTGACAAGACGAAGCGATTTTATACGAAGAATTTTCATGTCAAGTCAATATTGAGGTCAGCATAGGTCAAAGAAGATTCCATAAGCTTACAACAGAGCAGTGTACGTTTCTCTCTCCAGATCTGCCTTCAGGGGAGCTAGAGCAAATCTTTATGCATCATTGGATTCCTCTCATCACGGCGAATTGAATGGTGTATAAAATGACCTTGCTAGGTCAAATAGTGAAAATGACGACCTCGAGCTAGGTCAGGGTCAGAGAGTGACCCGGTATGGTCATGTTGCATATCAATCGACTTCCCGTGACAATATAAGCACGATGCAAGCAAAATGGGAGCTTTATCTCAATTCAATCAAAAGTTTTGACCAAATAATCACTGTATGCTCCCGTAACCTGATATGACCTTTGAGAGGTCAGATGGTCAAAAATTCAACTTAATGTTCAAGATCGTGGTAAGAATAGACGGTTTGAGGATTTTCAGCTGTGGTCGCCTCTGTCGGCCGCCGCCGCTGTTTCCCGCCACAAGTCCCCCGCCAGCGTCAGCAGTGCGCCTTCCCGCGTTAGATGGCGGCAGCCAATGAGGGAGGCCAGGCTTCCCGCCTCAGTTGCAGCGGCCAATGAGAGAGCTCGGCTCTGGAGACGTGTTGCGTGGGGCAGTTCGCGCCGGTGCAGGGTAGAGGGTGGACGTGTCTGCAACGAGAGTCGGTAATATACGTTTCTTTTATTCTCTGGCCTGATTACAGGCTATTCCGGCCCCAATATGAGTGGTGGTATCACGATTAGCGATTTGTTGCGGCCATTTGATGGCACTGGTGACGTAGTGCAATGGCTGACAAAGCTGGAACTTGTGGCGGAACTGAGAGAGATAAGAGATGTGGCAAAGACCCTTCCTCTGTTTCTGGAGGGAGCCGCTTTTGCGGTCTACAACGAACTTGACTCTGAGCGGAAAGGGAGTGCTGCGTCGATTAAAGAGGCACTGGAGAAGGCTTTCAGCACGAATCCGTTTCAAGCCTATGAACAGCTGTGCAGGCGTGTTTGGAGAGACGAGCCCGTGGACGTTTACATGACGGATCTGAGGCGGCTCGCGCGACTGGCCGGCATTGCCTCAGATGTTATGCTGCTGCGAGCATTCGTGGTCGGTCTGCCACCGACTGTGTCGCGCGAGCTCCGCGCGCTGCCAGATGTGGATAAACTGCCACTCTCCTCGGTAGTGGAGCGTGCCCGCTGCTTGGTGGCGGAGCTGGTGGAGTCTCCGGTAGTGGCTGTGGCACAGGGCGGGCAGCGACGCGCTGGATGCGTTCCACTGAGTGATGTGCCTGGAGGACCAAAGCGGTGCTACCGATGCGGCGGACCCCATCTGATGAAATTCTGCAGGTCACCTCCGGGGCCAGTTGTCTGCTGGTCGTGTGCCCAGGAGGGACACATCGCCAAGCAATGCGAGGGAAACGAGACCGGGAGAGCTGGTGCGCCGGCGGCCCTCCTGCAGAAGGATTGAAGGCGCTCCCTATCGTGGATGCAACGGTGAATGGGCGCCGTGTACGTGCGCTGGTGGACACAGGTTGTTCGCGGACAGTGCTAGCGCCGTGGCTGAGTGATACAACAAGTGGTGGTTGTCATATCGTGACGGTAGATGGAGCACGAGTGCGGTGCAAAGGTGATGTTTCGGTGATATTGTCGGTGCGGGGTGAGGCCATGTTGATAAGTGCTGTAGTAGTGGAGAAATTGTTCGATGGGGTTAACGTGATCTTGGGTATGGACTTTATCAGGCGAAGTGGTGGAGTGAGGATCGCGGGGAATCGTGTGTCGTTTGGGGTCGAAAGCGAGTGTGATGGTCGGTTTGCGCAGCGTCCCCAAGCTGAACAAAGCGGTGTTAAGGCGCTGAAGATGGACGTCATTGCCGTAGCCGCGCAGTTGGAGCTGAAGGACGAAGATTTTGGGGCTGTGTTTGACGGCCACGTGTGGACGGTAAAATGGCGGTGGAAGAACGGGCCGCCTGTGTTGAAGAACACACTTGACTGTTACAGCAGCGTTTGGCGCGCCGACGCCCGAGATGATTTTGAAGCTGAAGTCCAGAGATGGATAGACAAGGGCTGGCTCAAACCGCAGTACGGTACGCAGCAGGGGGCATCATACCACTCATGGCCGTGGTCCAACCAAACAAGAAGAAGACACGCCCAGTACTGGACTATCGTGAAGTCAACGAGCATGTGGAGTGTCACATCGGGGAAGAGGCGTCTGCTTGTGACGAGACGATACGAAGGTGGAGGCAGATGCAAGAGCCGTTGAGAACGATCGATCTGCGGTCAGCGTACCTGCAGATTCACGTCGACGAAGCCTTGTGGCCTTTCCAGCAGGTGGAGTTCAAAGGAAAGCCCTTCTGTCTGACCCGATTGGGATTTGGGCCCAATAGTGCACCAAAGATCATGACCCGGATCTTGAACGAGACTCTGGCGCAGGATGAGAAGATCTGAAGTGGGACAGATTCTTATATGGATGACATACTGGTCGACGAGAGCATCGTGTCTGCTGAAGACGTTGCGGCACACCTGCTCAAGTACGGGCTAGAAACCAAGCCGCCAGAGGAGCTAGATGGCGGCCGGGTACTCGGGTTACGACTAAGCCGTGATGCAAAAAACGATCTCGTCTTCGGAAGGGGAAACGAGATCCCCAGACTGAATGAGGCAGAGACGCTGACCCGACGAAAGCTGTTCTCCTGCGGCCGCCTCACTGGTCACTATCCAGTATGTGGGTGGCTTCGAGTTGCGTGCAGTTACATGAAGCGAATGAGTGAAGGACAATCGTGGGAAAGCTACGTCGGAGACAAAGTGTCAGCAATGCTGGACGAAGTGCTCGCCTGGGTTCATGACCATGACCCAGTGCGCGGCCGTTGGCTGGTGCCCAGCAACTCGCGAATGGGTTGTGTGTGGTGCGACGCAAGCTCGCTGGCAGTTGGTGCTCTTCTGGAGATTGGTACTGCCGTGGAGGACGCTGCATGGATCAGGAAAATCGACGACGTGGCGCACATCAATGTGGCAGAGTTAGATGCGGTTGTAAGAGGTGTAAACCTGAGCCTGAAGTGGGGCCTCCAGTCAATTGAAATCATGACGGACTCTGTAACAGTGAGAAGCTGGCTCGACTCAGTGCTGAACAGAAGTGCAGGAGTTAAGGTCTCAGGGATGTCAGAGGTGCTCGTGAAACGCCGTTTAGGGCTGCTTCGAGAGCTGGTGGACGCTTTCTCTGTGGAGGTGAAGGTGACGCTAGTGAAATCCAGCGAGAATCGAGCTGATGACCTGACCCGCGTGAGTAAGAAGTGGCTGAAGAACGACACCCTCGTCGGTGATGATGTTCTCGTGTGTGCGGCAGACGTGGAAGCCCTTCATGACGAACATCACTTTGGAGTTGAACGAATATTGTATTTGGCAAAACTGGTGGATCCAACAATGTCTCGACGGGAAGTCGAGGAGTGTGTGCGGCGATGCCGTCAATGTCAGTCGATCGATCCAGCACCTGCACGCCACGACTCCGAAAGTTTGGCGGTGCCGGAGAACTGGACGCGACTGGCTGTTGATGCCACGCACTATGGTGCCCGCTGCTATCTTACGATGGTGGACTGTGGGCCAAGCCATTTTGCTCTGTGGCGAGAGGTGAGATCTGAGAACTCGCTTGACGTCGCGACGGTGCTCGATGAAGTCTTTAGAGAGCGGAGCCCGCCAGCTGAACTGTTGTTTGACAACAGCACGGCTTTCCGCTCGGCACGCGTCGCCCAAGTGTTCGACAGAGGTTTCGGGCGGCCTATCGCCCGTCTGGGAATGGAGTGGTGGAACGCAACCACCGAACGGTGAAGCGCATCGCGGCTCGTAGCGGTGTTTCGCCCCTGAAAGCGGTGTTCTGGTACAACCTAGCCGCCTCCGACAGCAAGGACGCCGAATCCGCGTCGTGCGCAGGATTGCACAGGTACCGGTGGCGTCATCCGGCAGCGGAGCCAGCAGACGTGGCTACAGGACAGCTGCCCAGCGTGACCCAAGTGCGGCCCGGCGACTTGGTGTGGGTGAAGCCCCTGGCGCGAGGTGTACCACGCGTTGGAGGGTTGGAAGGGTGTCGGATGTGACATCGAGGAACAATCTGTCAGTGGACGGTACACCCCGTCATATCCTGGACATCCGGAAACTGTTCGAAGAAAGCGATGAGGAAGGCAAGTCAACAAGTGAGGAGGAAGGTGTCAGTGAGGAGGAAGCTGCTAGTGATGGGGAAGCTGCCAGGGAGGGATTTAGCAGTGAACCGGATGGCGATGATGAGATCGCTGGTGTTGAGCAGGTTCGCAGAAGGAGCCTCCGGGTGCGGCGACCCCCTGTTTGGATGCGTGATTATGTTTGCATGAAGTTATGTTCATGGGGGCATGTGGTCGCCTCTGTCAGCCGTCGCCGCTGTTTCCCGCCACAAGTCCTCCGCCAGCGTCGGCAGTGCGCCTTCCCGCGGTAGATGGCGGCAGCCAATGAGGGAGGCCAGGCTTCCCGCCTCAGTTGCAGCGGCCAATGAGAGAGCTCTGCTCTGGAGACGTGTTGCGTGGGGCAGTTCGCGCCGGTGCAGGGTAGAGGGTGGACGTGTCTGCAACGAGAGTCGGTAATATACGTTTCTTTTATTCTCTGGCCTGATTACATCAGCTTTATCTATGCAATATTGACTGAAAGCGAGCTCATTCTATTTTTCACCATAGACTTATAATGGGGTGACCAAGAAATTGGCCCCACCTTAGGTAAAAATATCGAAATTTCGAGATTGCAGATTTGTAGACCTTAATGACCTTATCATATTGTGGAAGTTTCAAAGTGATCAGTTCGCTGATGTTCCCTGGGCACCGCTTCTAACTCGTAATTTTAGGTTTTGAGGTCGGGTCACTTGACCTTGAATAGCTCCTTGACCAGACATGACCTTAACTCAAAAATTTGGTCATATGTATAAAATTCATTAGGAATAAAGTACTGTAAGTTTTGTTGCTTTGCGTCCCTTCGTTTTTGAGCTATCTGGAAAAAAACAGGAGGGGGCGAATTTCACCCCCAGCGGGGCGCGTGTTAAACTCACAGACGCACATTGCCCATTTCACCATGTTGACCTACAAACCCCAATGTATGTTTGGTAAGCTATGGCCGATGGAGTTGCCGCCTACTGGAGATTGCGCGGCAACTTGCCGGTCGCCGCATTGCGAGAAGGTATTCGGCGGCGGCGGCTTCCCACCTGGGCCTGCGGCAACGGTAGTCGCCTGGGTAACCGTGGCCCAACCCGGGCCAGCGGCGGCGACGGCCCAACCCGGGCCTGCGGCGGCTCCTTGGAACAGCGGTGTCCTCTCTGATTCAGTCAGTCCTCGACACACTCGTTAACGAACTCGTGAACACCGGCGATATATCGACGGAGGAGATGCCTCAACTGTTCGATGAGCCGATGTGCAGTCTACGGCGTCATGGCCCCCCCCAATTATCCATCGCCTCGCGCCTTACGAACACCGTCGCCTCCCGCCCCGGCCTTGCCAGTGCCGTCACCCCCGCCTCACCAGTGCCGTCACCTCCCACATCACTAGTTCCGTCACCTCGCGTACACGGATCTTAGGGGGGGGTTAGGATGGACACTCGGTGCCATCTGAAATGGTCGTGGCAACCCCCTGAAAGTTGAATGGCGGCCCCTGAAATGTCGCTCCCCCCTAGAATGCGAGAATCGGAGCCCACCGATAGGATTTTGCGCCCACCTGAAAAGTTTTGCAGGCAAGAAGTGGCGCCCACTGGAAAGGTGCCCCCGATCGGCAATGTCGGCGCCGTCTATGCCTTCTCGCGGATGCCATCCGGACCAGGTGGCGCCACCTTTGACCGGCAAAATATTTCAGGCGGGCGCAAAATCCTAACAATGGGCGCCGATTTTCCCATCTTTGGAGAAAAGGTGAAAAGCGACATTTCAGGGGCGCCATCAACCCTTCAGGCGGCATCGTAACCATCCAGGGCATAGGCAGATCCAGGGGGTGGGGCACGTGTCACTCCGATTGACCCTCGGCGTCCCCTGAAATGGTCACAGCGCTGCCCTGAAGTGTCGGTTCTCACCCCTCCCCTCCCCAAGATGTGAAAATCGGCGCCCCCGATAGGATTTGGCGCCCACCTCATAGTTTTTTGGGTCAAAAGTGGCACCCCCGCCCTGGTCTGGATGGCACCAGCCCGGAAAGGTGCCCCCGATCGCCCATCCTGGATCCGTCTATGATTCAGGGGCGCAGATGGTCGATAGGAGGGGCACCTGCCCCTTTAATTGACCCCCAATCTGTATGGTGATGGGAAAAATGTCTGCCTGACTGAGGCAAAAAATTGGTAAAGATCCAATAATTTCAATCAAATATTTAACTTTTGTTCCTAAACACACGTAAAATAGCGATCGTAGCTCATATACCGTGAGCATAGGCGTATGAACGGGGTGGGCTAGAAGGGCATGGCCCCCGATATTCATGATTCTTAACCATTAACCTTATGGCGTTGACTGGAAAGAAATGACTTCAAAATGCCCGCTGTCCCCCAATATTCTGGACGTTCCTACGCCTATGACCGCGAGAAAAGAAACATTAGAGAACAAACTTTCCCGAACAAGTTCCCCGAACGCGACCTCTCTCTCTCTCCAGGGCCTTGAAGGCGGCCATGCTGCTCTCAGAATACTGTCCGATGATTGGTTCTTTGGTATTGTAGAAGGCGCTCAGCGCCTTTTCCGGCCCGCCACCCAGGGGTGGGGCTGCGGGTGCCTGTGGAGAGCGATAGGGTGCCAGGGGAAGCACCCCTGTGCATCGGCTGAGGCCGTCGATGGTGCTAAGTGTTGCGGGAACAACTATTGTAGCTGGCGGCGTTAGTCTGACCCACGAGCTGGGCGAGCGGAGTAGTGGTTTGGTGTTAGATGTTGTGAGGAGCGGTTTAAGGAAAAACAGAGGTGAGCAGAGAAGTTATAAAGCGGGGGACGGGAGATCTGGAGGGGTTGTGGGATTTGGCAGCCAAAATACGGGCTGCCGTATAAGCGGGGCGAGTGACCTTGAGTCGTGAGACGGCATTTTCGTAGCGTTGTGTGATTGGCCAGTTTGTGGAGGCTTCTCGGCGATTAGGTTCGTGGGCCATGCGTCAGTAAGTAGTTCTGTTTTTCGGTGTTCGATAAGACGAATTTAATTAGCCCACGGAAAACAATTGTTGAGTGAAAATGGCGACTGGCCAGATTACTTCATATTTGTAGAGCGCAGTTAGCTTCTTGAGTATTAGTTAGATTGCAAGTATTTGATGGATGAGTATGGAGGTTCAGCGGTAGCTATTCTGGATTGAAAATTGTTTAGATCAACAGCCTATTTTATTTCGGAGCAAAAGTAAGTTGGAAAATAGGTAAAATTGATGATATGTACGTTAAATTTATGACAAATGTATCGATAATAGCATTAGAGATCGTATTCATGTATTTTTGGCAACCTATGACCTTATATTTAGCTTTTAACGTGATTGTTTACTTTTGAGAGTTTCGCCGCACCCGCGCCATTGTAGTTTTCCATTGTTTTTGAAGGTACTCGGGCCGCCGTATGATGAGACGGCGGCTCGCTTGAGGCGGATAACGACGAGGGGTACCGGACATCGCCCAGCACCGGAATTAAGCTGGTATGGCCAGGTTTTTACACCTAAACGTGGTGGAAATTGTACTCGAGCTGTGGTTGTAGCAGATGTTGAAGCAGTTGAGGTAGCATGTGCTGAAGCAAGCGACGTAAAGGTGTTGAAGCGGATGATGTAAATTGGGGCAGAGGATAAGTGTGCAGTTGTGTGGACTTGGGGTTGGGGGGTTGCGTGGGTTTTTAACGAGGGTATTTAACGAGGGTTTAGATCAGAGTCGGGGTGATGAGTGCTAACGCGGACGCCCTCGGCAGAACGGTGTTTGCTGCAAGAATGGGGATGCTGCGAGGGCAGGTGGTGTGAGGAGGGGAGTAGAAATACAGCAGCACCAGTGACAGCTCGTTGTTTCGGCGATGATCCCGGGAGGGCAACAGCTGGTCCGGAGCGGGACCAGCAGTGGCCGCTACAGTTCAGCTTAGGTGCAGCAGTTTGGAGGTGCAGGAGTTCAGCTTCAGCATTTGTCAACAAAAAATTCTGCAATGGGGATCCAGGTGATTTGAAGACATCAAGTAAGTGGAAACATCCATTCCCCAGTGAAAGCCAGTGAACATGCTTCTGTAACCCCAGTGATAAGCCAGTGAAGAGTTGGGTATTCGTCTTGTGCAGCCAGTACATATTTGATCTTTTCAGACTCTATGGAGGTTCGTAATCTGCATTCTCATTCTAACATGCAGTGGAAGACAGTCTTTCTTCATTATCATTGACATCAAGAGACAGCAGTGTGGAAGTGTTTTGTCTGGGGATGTGTGGTGAGGTGTGTGGGAAGGGGGTGGTTTTTCAATGAGGGTGTGATGGGAGATATGATAGCAGAGGGTTGGGGGTGGATGTCAGCGTGGATGTGATGTGGACTTAGGTTGGTTGGCAAGTGTGACGCAGGCTCCCCCTTCCCGTCCCTGGGTGGCGTCTAGATTTCTCCATTGGATAGATGAGGACAGATACTTTTGAAGGCTCAGTGGGTTGAGTGGAACTATAGATTGGGCAGGCATGCAGGACTGAATCAAGTATTGGCATAGTGGCTGCGGCTTCATTTCTCAACCATGAATAGAAATGGTAAGTTCCATTAGGCTTATCCGATAGGTTGGAGGGTTGAGTTACACTCTGTTGCTTGGTCTGGAACGTCAGTTTGGTTCGGCAGGTAAGTGGCCGCATATTCCTGGACAGATGACATTGCACCAGGTTTAGTGATGAGATTGATATTGCATTGGGTTTGCTGGTAACTGCCTCGGATGCATGTATTAGTTTCAGCTATGCATAGTGTAGAAAGGTAGGTAGCGCCATCTATCTAATTAATAGTACCTAGTCAAGCACCACCTAGCAGGAGTAAACTGGACAGTGTAAAGTGCTACTTTGTTCCAAGTACTGTATTAATGTATATTGCCATTAGATATTTCGAACAGTGGGATTATTCGGTACTTTCAAGATCCCTTTAAAAATAAATATTGCGGATTTTCAAGCTCATAATAGTTGATGGTCTTTTGGAATAACTTGGACATTGTTTCACGCTGTACTCTGTTGTGTTTAATATGGCACCAGTGCGAAAGGAACTAGCTAAGCTTAAGCGTTCAGACTTAGAGAAAGAACTTGAAAGTCGAGGATTGGATGCCTCTGGTACAAAAGCGGAGCTACTAGATAGATTAACGTTGGCAATCAAGATGGATGAACGAGATCAACTTGACCAAAACTACCTGGTGGTACAATCAGCAGGTGTGAGTACCGAGTTAGAGTCAGACACCAATCCCAATCCAGTAGGTAGTGAACCAGTGGAGTCGCCAGCGCGGACGGAGAACCCACAGGTGTTGAGGGCTAAGCTAAAATTTCTAAAGGAGAAATTAGCGTTAGATGAGCAGCGACTGAGGATAGACGGTAGGGCACAACAGATAGAGCTTGAAATGCAGCTGGTCGAAGTTTGCGGTGGCGCTGTTGAGGAGTCTTTTATCGAACCAGTGCGGATAAATGCGACCGATTCGGATAGGGCCCACACTCGCGATAATCCGATATCCGACGCGTTGTGCGCCCAGCTACAGCGGTCCCTCATGCCGGTTTTGGAGCTGAAGCCATTCTCAGGTGACATTCTGGAATACCAACTATTCATCAAATCTTTCGATGCTAGGATAGGCCGTCACAGTAACAACCCAACCGAACTTCTTCACTATTTGGAAAGTTACACTACGCAAGTGCCAAACCAGATAGTACGCAGCTGTTTATATATGGGGGAGGAGGGGTACGCGGAAGCTAGGAAGCTGTTAGACGCGAGGTTCGGCAACACCTACAAGGTCGCCGAACGGTATCTGGAAAGAATCCGTACGTGGCCCAAGGTTCACGCGGGGACTTAGCCGGCCTGGACCGAATGTTGCTGTTTCTGACCGAGGTAAAAAACGTGATGCATGAACTTCGAGACAGTGAACTTGATCACCCGCGCACAATTCAGGCGGTTTTGGGGAAATTGCCGGGAGCGCTGCAAGATCGTTTCCTGCGGCTTGCGGACTCTCGACAGGGAGAGCAGAGAGCAGTGGCCTTTGCGGACCTCGTCGCGCTGCTGGGGACGGAAGTGAGAGTGAGGAGCAATCCTTTATTTGCAATAGATAGGATGGGAGCCGAGGGACCAGGGCACCGAACTGCAGGACATCAACCGGACGATCGCTGTACGGCACCGAGTTAATGCGGTCTCGGTGGGGAGCGAGGGGCGGTGCTTGTTTTGTGGGGGGCAGCATCTGATAGGCGACTGCAGTGACCTCAAGGCGAAGCCGGTTGAAACTAGGATGGAGGTCCTGCGGTCGAATAGGCTTTGTTTTAGGTGTCTCAAACCAGGACATGTAGCGAGATGGTGCCGTCAGAGGGAGAGCTGTGGGGTTTGTGGAAGGCAGCACGCCTCTCTCCTTCACGTAGCAGGGGATCCCCGGCGGCCGGAGGCTGCACCAGTTGCTGCAGCGGAATCGGGAGGGTCTAACCCGACGATAGTCAGCGCGTGTGGCGGTGGACAAGGGCAAGGGTCGTGCGTTCATGCCTATCGTGCCAGTCAAGATCCGGGCGGAAACGGGGCGGGAGGTTTATACCCTAGCGTTTTTGGATGGGGGAGCAGTGGGTGTTTTATGACACATCAGTTGGCGGAAAAGTTAGGAGCCCCCAGAGGGAAACCTCTTTGTCATTAGAGACAGTGTGCGGACCGCCGCGCGATCTGAAGTCATCGGTAGTAGAGGGTTTAGAGATCGGGCCGGTCGAGGGGGAGGGCCGTTATTCCCTGCCGTCAGTATTCACGATAGAGAACCTTCCGGTCAACCTGGACAACAAGTGCTCAACAGAGGAGGCCATTAAGTGGCCCCACCTCAGGGACCTGAATTTAGAGTGCGCGCCATCTAGGGTTGAGATTTTGGTGGGTGCGAATGCGGCGCAGGTGCATTTGGCGAGGGAGGTGAGGTGCCCAGAGAATGGGGTGGGTCCCTGCGCGGTCCGGACAGTTTTGGGTTGGTATGTTTTGGGATCGGGTGAGAGTGAGGGCGGCTCTAACGGTGGGAAATATGTAGTTAACTTTCTGAGGGTGAGCGAGACCAGCGATGGAGTATGCGAGGAGAGACGTGATGATTCAACGACGGGGATGATTCAGAAATTGTGTGAAAGCGATTTCGGTGACCTTGTGGATGATAGGGAGGGTCTCTCAGTTCAGGATGGGGAGTGGCTGTCTGAGATAAAGGGTAAAACCAGGAAGGATGAGATGGGACACTTTGAAGTAGGATTACCAAAAACCGAAAGAGGGGAGCTCCCGGATAGCCGGCCGGTCGCGGAGAAGCGACTGCAGTCGCTCCGGAAAAGATTCAAACGGGACGAAAAGTTTTTGCCGAGTATAGGGAGGTCATTCAAGGACTGGCACGCGATGGTTATGCAGAAAGGGTACCGGAGGAGGAGGCGCCCCCAACCCGGAGTTGGGTGCTCCCGCACCAAGCTGTCACTAATGCAGAGAAGGAGAAGCTGAGGGTGGTTTTCGACTGCGCAGCCAAGTCCGGCGGCTTGTGTTGAACGACATTTTGAAGGGCGGGCCGAACTTAACAAACTCGCTGTTAGGAGTGTTACTTAGATTCCGGGAGAGGGAGATTGCGTTCACGTGTGATGTTCAATCGATGTTCCTCCGCGTGCACCTGCCAGCAGTTAATTCAGACTATCTCCGGTTCTTGTGGTTTAGAGATGATGACCTAGACGGCCCAACAGGGGTTTGGCGTATGAAGTCGCATATATTTGGCGCAGTTAGCCCCCAGTGTGGCGTCCTACGCGCTTCTTCGGTGCGCAGAGGAAGGTGAGCCGGAGTTTCCTGAGACAGCAGAAACCATACGTAACCAAGTGTATGTTGACGATGTCTCTGCTGTACCGAGACGGTCGAGGAAGCTAAACAGTTAGATGATTTGCGGGAGTTGAGTAACATGGGCGCATTCAATATGACTAAGTTCGTCAGTAATAGTTCGGAGTTCCTGAAACACATTCAGCCAGAACACAGGAATTTGGCGGTGGGGGACGTGGTATTATTGCTGAGTAAAGACGCGCCGAGGGGGCAATGATCTCTCGGCAGGTGGTAGAGGTGTATAAAAATAGCGGTGACTTTGTCCGTAAGGTAGCGATTAAGGTGCGGAATTCGGTGCTAGTTCGCCCAATTCATAAACTTGTGTTAGTCTCCCCGAGTTCGGATTTAGAGTAAGAGAGGTGGGGAACATTAGTTCGGCCTAATGTCTTGTGTCTGGGTCACTCGGCAGTGTCGCAAATGTAAAAGGTAGTGGTAACTTGTTAGTAATTTAGTATTATAGCTGTGTGGATGAGTAATGCTAGCTCCATCCGCAATTTAGGGTAATTTGGATTTACTGTGTGGATTAATAGTAGGCAGGCCTTCAGCCGTTTCTTACTTCGGCGCTCGTCCGAAGCCAGAGGGCGCCGTGATGAGGCACGGTGCCCACTTATGTCGGTTAATAGTAGGCATGCCTTCAGCCGTTTCTTACTTCGGCGCTCGTCCGAAGCCCGAGGGCGCCGTGATGAGGCACGGTGCCTACTTTGTTGTGCATGCGATCGGCAGATGCGGGCTGACTGCAGACCGGTAGGTAACGCCGATGGTGCGGTCTGGATTACCGCCGGAGGTTTCAGTGAATGGGTCGGTGTGGCTTGGGAGGGGGCAATTTGGTTGTAGAAGTGTACTTGACTTAGTGGCTTGCCTCGTAGTGGTCGTCGCCGGACGATCAGTAGTTGCTTGGCCGCTTTCAAAAAGTAAGTTCACTGACGCCAATCTTCAGGAGACGCTTCTGTGGGTAAGTTGTGGCGGTTGTACCCGGTTCCTGGGGTGTGTTCGTATTTGAAGGGGTGATGATGTTGCTGTTGGGTTCTATTTCCTTTGGGTTGGGTTTTTGGTAAGTATTGGATTCAGTACGTCGCTGAGCGCCTGGCTTTGGGCTTGACCGTTTCGGAACGGTCAATGGGGAGTGTAGAAGGCGCTCAGCGCCCTTTCGGCCCGCCACCCAGGGGTGGGGCTGCGGGTGCCTGTGGAGAGCGATAGGGTGCCAGGGAAGCACCCCTGTGCATCGGCTGAGGCCGTCGATGGTGCTAAGTGTTGCGGGAACAACTATTGTAGCTGGCGGCGTTAGTCTGACCCACGAGCTGGGCGAGCGGGTAGTGGTTTGGTGTTAGATGTTGTGAGGAGCGGTTTAAGGAAAAACAGAGGTGAGCAGAGAAGTTATAAAGCGGGGGACGGGAGATCTGGAGGGGTTGGGATTTGGCAGCCAAAATACGGGCTGCCGTATAAGCGGGGCGAGTGACCTTGAGTCGTGAGACGGCATTTTCGTAGCGTTGTGTGATTGGCCAGTTTGTGGAGGCTTCTCGGCGATTAGGTTCGTGGGCCATGCGTCAGTAAGTAGTTCTGTTTTTCGGTGTTCGATAAGACGAATTTAATTAGCCCACGGAAAACAATTGTTGAGTGAAAATGGCGACTGGCCAGATTACTTCATATTTGTAGGCGCAGTTAGCTTCTTGAGTATTAGTTAGATTGCAAGTATTTGATGGATGAGTATGGAGGTTCAGCGGTAGCTATTCTGGATTGAAAATTGTTTAGATCAACAGCCTATTTTATTTCGGAGCAAAAGTAAGTTGGAAAATAGGTAAAATTGATGATATGTACGTTAAATTTATGACAAATGTATCGATAATAGCATTAGAGATCGTATTCATGTATTTTTGGCAACCTATGACCTTATATTTAGCTTTTAACGTGATTGTTTACTTTGGAGTTTCGCCGCACCCGCGCCATTGTAGTTTTCCTTTTTTTTGAGGGTACTCGGGCGGCCCCCGGATGAGGGGGGGGGGGGCCGGGGGGGGGGGGAAAAGGGGGGGGGGGGCCCCCCCCCCCCCCCCGAATTAAATGGGGTGGGGGGGGGTTTTTCCCCCACATAGGGGGGGGAATTGTAATGGGGGTGGGGGTGGGGGTGGTGGAAGGGGGGGGGGGGGGGGGGGGGAAAGGCGAGAAGAAAAGGGGGGGAGGGGGGTAAGAGGAGAGGAGGGGGAGGGGGGGAGGAGGGGGGGGGGGGGTGGGGGGGGGGGGGGGGGGGGGGGTTGGGAAGGGAATTTAAGGAGGGGGGTTAGAATAGGGGGGGGGGGGGGGGGGGGAAGGGGGGCGGCCCCGGGGAGGAGGGTGGGGGGAAGGAGGGGGGGGGGGGGGGGGGGGGGGGGGGGGGGGGGGGGGGAAAAAAACAGAAACACCCAGGGAACCCCCCTTTTTTGGGGGTGGGCCCGGGGGGGGGGAAGGGGGGCCCGGAGGCCCACCAAGGTATGACGTAGATAGTGACGTCAAGCTGGCAAGTCCTAAATAAATCACCAACCTCAAAATTCGTTCCTACATATGGAAGCCTTTGAAAAATCCCTCCAGGAAAACCTAGAGACCGAAAAGACGGGATCTAGAGGCTTGATTGTCTTTTGAAAAAACCGACCCTGGAGGTCAGTTTTTTCAAAAAGACGCCCAAGATCTTGGGATATTTCCAAAAGATATATCCATTAATTTAGATTTATCTATTGAATTTGATGCCAGGAAAAGTTAAATATCAAGAATTTAGAGTCCTGGCTTTCAATTCTGGATGAGCAGATTCATCTAAATTCTACAGTTCCACTGAAATGAATGCCGGTTTTTTGGCTTGGGAAATGTTAAAAAAACTACCAAAAGACACCCAAGGTTGATTTCAATTTATTCACGTTGTGAAAACGGCTAACGTCGAGGAGGTCTTTCCGACGTCCACGCCGCTGAGCCGGGTTCAACTCCGAGCGGACATTCTGCGTACGCGTCCAATCCTCATTAAAGGGAATGTGACACCTTGGTCGAATCCTGGAATTTAGTGTAATTAGGCGTACTTTTAGTCAAAAATAATGAAACCACTCATGATTTCTCTGAAAAATGTACAATAAGCTCAATATTTGGTTTTTAAAAATACTCTTCTAGGAAAAGAAATAAATGTCAGACTGTGGATGATGTCACGATCTGGCAACCACTACCATACTTGAAACACTTCAAGGGCTTCGATTGGCTGATGCTCATCGTGAGGTCAGCATATGTCGTCACACCAGTAGCTCACAACAATGGCCTCCGGCGACGGGGGCTGAGGGGGCTGGTGTCAGGTAGGTTTTAGCTTATTTAGTAGAAATTATAGTAGAAAAAAGCTAAAACCTACCTGACCCCTATCCCTCATCTACCCCTCGCCGGGCGGCCATTGTTGTGAGCTGCTGGTGTGACGACATATGCTGACGGTACGATGAGCATCAGCCAATTGATGGTAGTGGTTGCCAGATCTTGACATCATCCACATGCAAATATTTATTTCTTTTCCTAGAGGAGTATTTTGAAAATCAAAATATTGCGCTTATTTTACATTTTTCAGAAAATCATGAGTGGTTTAATTATTTTCGACTAAAAGTATGCCTAATTAAAAGTACGCCTAAATTCCACGATTCGACCAAGGTGCCACATTCCCGTTAAACCCTACCAACAGGATGAGTTTGTGACGCCACATGATCTCAGCAGTCGGAGTGTCGGTGTTTTGGTTGTCTCATGACAAGGACAGAGTCGGTGTTTTGGGTGACTCCTGACAAGGACAGAGTCGGTGTTTTGGGTGTCTCCTGACAAGGACAGAGTCCGTGTTTTGGGTGTCTCCTGACAAGGGTAGGGTCGGTATTTTGGGTATCTTCTGACAAGGACAGGGTCGGTGCGTTGGTGTTTTGGGTGTCTCCTGACAAGGACAGGGTCGGTGTTTTGGGTGTCTCCTGACAAGGACAGGGCCCCTGTTTTGGGTGTCTCCTGACAAGGGCAGGGTCGGTGTTTTGAGTGTCTCCTGACAAGGGCAGGGTCGGTGTTTTGAGTGTCTCCTGGCAAGGACAGGGTCAGTGTTTTGGGTGTCTCCTGACAAGGACAGGGTCGTTTTGGGTGTTCTGACAAGGGCAGGTCGGTGTTTTGGGTGTCTCCTGACAAGGACAGAGCCGGTGTTTTGAGTGTCTCCTGACAAGGGTAGGGTCGGTATTTTGGGTGTCTTCTGACAAGGACAGGGTCGGTGTGTTGGTGTTTTGGGTGTCTCCTGACAAGGACAGGGTCGGTGTTTTCAGTGTCTCCTGACAAGGACAGGGTTGGTGTTTTGGGTGTCTCCTGACAAGGGGAGGGTCGGTGTTTTGGGTGTCTCCTGACAGGGACAGGGTCGGTGTTTTGGTGACTCCTGACAAGGACAGGGTTGGTGTTTTGGTGTTTTGGGTGTCTCCTGACAAGGACAGAGTCTGTGTTTTGGGTGTCTCCTGACAAGGACAGGGTCGGCGTTTTAGGCGACTCCTGACAAGGGCAGGGTCGGTGCGTTGGTGTTTTGGGTGTCTCCTGACAAGGACAGAGTCGGTGTTTTGGGTGTCTCCTGACAAGGACAGGGTCGGTGTTTTGGTGACTCCTGACAAGGACAGGATCGGTGTTTTGGTGACTCCTGACAAGGACAGGGTCGGTGTTTTGGGTGTCTCCTGACAAGGGCAGGGTCGGTGCGTTGGTGTTTTGGGTGTCTCCTGACAAGGACAGAGTCGGTGTTTTGGGTGTCTCCTGACAAGGGCAGGGTCGGTGTTTTGGGTGTCTCCTGACAAGGACAGGGTCGGTGTTTTGGTGACAACTGACAAGGACAGGGTCGGTATTTTGGTGTTTTGGGTGTGTCCTGACAAGGACAGAGTCTGTGTTTTGGGTGTCTTCTGACAAGGACAGGGTCGGCGTTTTAGGTGACTCCTCACATGGGCAGGGTCGGTGTGTTGGTGTTTTGGGTGTCTCCTGACAAGGACAGAGTCGGTGTTTTGGATGTCTCCTGACAAGGACAGGGTCGGTGTTTTGGTGACTCCTGACAAGGACAGGGTCGGTGTTTTGGTGACTCCTGACAAGGACAGGGTCGGTGTTTTGGGTGTCTCCTGACAAGGGCAGGGTCGGTGCGTTGGTGTTTTGGGTGTCTCCTGACAAGGACAGAGTCGGTGTTTTGGGTGTCTCCTGACAAGGACAGGGTCGGTGTTTTGGGTGTCTGCTGACAAGGACAGGGTCGGTGCGTTGGTGTTTTGTGTGTCTCCTGACAAAAACATGGTCGGTGTTTTGGGTGTCTCCTGACAAGGACAGGGACGGTGTTTTGGTGACTCCTGACAAGGACAGGGTCGGTGTTTTGGTGTTTTGGGTGTCTCCTGACAAGGACAGAGTCTGTGTTTTGGGTGTCTCCTGACAAGGACAGGGTCGAGCGTTTTTAGGCGACTCCTGACAAGGGCAGGGTCGGTGCGTTGGTGTTTTGGGTGTCTCCTGACAAGGACAGAGTCGGTGTTTTGGGTGTCTCCTGACAAGGACAGGGTCGGTGTTTTGGTGACTCCTGACAAGGACAGGGTCGGTGTTTTGGTGAGACCTGACAAGGACAGGGTCGGCGTTTTAGGTGACTCCTGACAAGGACAGGGTCGGTGCGTTGGTGTTTTGGGTTTCTCCTGACAAGGACAGGGTCGGTGTTTTGGGTGTCTCCTGACAAGGACAAAGTCGGTGTTTTGGGTGTCTCCTGACAAGGACAGGATCGGTGTTTTGGGTGTCTCCTGACAAGGGCAGGGTCGGTGTTTTGGGTGTCTCCTGACAAGGGCAGGGTCGGTGCGTTGGTGTTTTGGGTGTCTCCTGACAAGGACAGGGTCGGTGTTTTGGGTGTCTCCTGACAAGGACAGGGTCGGTGTTTTGGGTGTCTCCTGACAAGGACAGGGTCGGTGTTTTGGGTGTCTCCTGACAAGGACAGGGTCGGTGTTTTGGGTGTCTCCTGACAAGGACAGGGTCGGTGTTTTGGTGACTCCTGACAGGGGCAGGGTCGGTGTTTTGGGTGTCTCCTGACAAGGACAGGTTCGGTGTTTTGGTGACTCCTGACAAGGACAGAGTCGGTGTTTTGGGTGTCTCCTGACAAGGACAGGGTCGGTGTTTTGGGTGTCTCCTGACAAGGGCAGGGTCGGTGCGTTGGTGTTTTGGGTGTCTCCTGACAAGGACAGGGTCGGTGTTTTGGGTGTCTCCTGACAAGGGCAGGGTCGGTGTTTTGGGTGTCTCCTGACAAGGGCAGGGTCGGTTTTTGGGGTGACTCCTGACAAGGACAGGATCGGTGTTTTGGGTGTCTCCTGACAAGGGCAGGGTCGGTGTTTTGGGTGTCTTCTGACAAGGGCAGGGTCGGTGCGTTGGTGTTTTGGGTGTCTCCTGACAAGGACAGAGTCGGTGTTTTGGGTGTCTCCTGGCAAGGACAGGGTCGGTGTTTTGGGTGTCTCCTGACAAGGGCAGGGTCGGTGCGTTGGTGTTTTGGGTGTCCCCTGACAAGGACAGGGTAAGTGTTTTGGGTGTCTCCTGACAAGGACAGGGTCGGTGTTTTGGTGACTCCTGACAAGGACAGGGTCGGTGTTTTGGGTGTCTCCTGACAAGGACAGGGTCGGTGTTTTGGTGACTCCTGACAGGGACAGAGTCGGTGTTTTGGGTGTCTCCTGACAAGGACAGGGTCGGTGTTTTGGGTGTCTCCTGACAAGGGCAGGGTCGGTGCGTTGGTGTTTTGGGTGTCTCCTGACAAAAACATGGTCGGTGTTTTGGGTGTCTCCTGACAAGGACAGGGACGGTGTTTTGGTGACTCCTAACAAGGACAGGGTCGGTGTTTTGGTGTTTTGGGTGTCTCCTGACAAGGACAGAGTCTGTGTTTTGGGTGTCTCCTGACAAGGACAGGGTCGGCGTTTTAGGCGACTCCTGACAAGGGCAGGGTCGGTGCGTTGGTGTTTTGGGTGTCTCCTGACAAGGACAGAGTCGGTGTTTTGGGTGTCTCCTGACAAGGACAGGGTCGGTGTTTTGGTGACTCCTGACAAGGACAGGGTCGGTGTTTTGGTGACCCCTGACAAGGACAGGGTCGGCGTTTTAGGTGACTCCTGACAAGGACAGGGTCGGTGCGTTGGTGTTTTGGGTTTCTCCTGACAAGGACAGGGTCGGTGTTTTGGGTGTCTCCTGACAAGGACAAAGTCGGTGTTTTGGGTGTCTCCTGACAAGGACAGGATCGGTGTTTTGGGTGTCTCCTGACAAGGGCAGGGTCGGTGTTTTGGGTGTCTCCTGACAAGGGCAGGGTCGGTGCGTTGGTGTTTTGGGTGTCTCCTGACAAGGACAGGGTCGGTGTTTTGGGTGTCTCCTGACAAGGACAGGGTCGGTGTTTTGGGTGTCTCCTGACAAGGACAGGGTCGGTGTTTTGGGTGTCTCCTGACAAGGACAGGGTCGGTGTTTTGGGTGTCTCCTGACAAGGACAGGGTCGGTGTTTTGGTGACTCCTGACAGGGGCAGGGTCGGTGTTTTGGGTGTCTCCTGACAAGGACAGGTTCGGTGTTTTGGTGACTCCTGACAAGGACAGAGTCGGTGTTTTGGGTGTCTCCTGACAAGGACAGGGTTCGGTGTTTTGGGTGTCTCCTGACAAGGGCAGGGTCGGTGCGTTGGTGTTTTGGGTGTCTCCTGACAAGGACAGGGTCGGTGTTTTGGGTGTCTCCTGACAAGGGCAGGGTCGGTGTTTTGGGTGTCTCCTGACAAGGGCAGGGTCGGTTTTTGGGGTGACTCCTGACAAGGACAGGATCGGTGTTTTGGGTGTCTCCTGACAAGGGCAGGGTCGGTGTTTTGGGTGTCTTCTGACAAGGGCAGGGTCGGTGCGTTGGTGTTTTGGGTGTCTCCTGACAAGGACAGAGTCGGTGTTTTGGGTGTCTCCTGGCAAGGACAGGGTCGGTGTTTTGGGTGTCTCCTGACAAGGGCAGGGTCGGTGCGTTGGTGTTTTGGGTGTCCCCTGACAAGGACAGGGTAAGTGTTTTGGGTGTCTCCTGACAAGGACAGGGTCGGTGTTTTGGTGACTCCTGACAAGGACAGGGTCGGTGTTTTGGGTGTCTCCTGACAAGGACAGGGTCGGTGTTTTGGTGACTCCTGACAGGGACAGAGTCGGTGTTTTGGGTGTCTCCTGACAAGGACAGGGTCGGTGTTTTGGGTGTCTCCTGACAAGGGCAGGGTCGGTGCGTTGGTGTTTTGGGTGTCTCCTGACAAGAACAGGGTCGGTGTTTTGGGTGTCTCCTGACAAGGACAGGGTCGGTGTTTTGGGTGACTCCTGACAAGGACAGGGTCAGTGTTTTGGTGTTTTGGGTGTCTCCTGACAAGGACAGGGTCTGTGTTTTGGGTGTCTCCTGACAAGGACAGGGTCGGTGTTTTAGGTGTCTCCTGACAAGGGCAGGGTCGGCGTTGGTGTTTTGGGTGTCTCCTGACAAGGGACAGAGTCGGTGTTTTGGGTGTCTCCTGACAAGGACAGGGTCGGTGTTTTGGGTGACTTCTGACAAGGGCAGGGTCAGTGAATTGGGTGTCTCCTGACAAGGACAGGGTCGGTGTTTTGGGTGACTCCTGACACGGGTAAGAGGCAGGTGATCATAGGTGACTTTTGTGTGCTCGGCTAATTACTTTTGTATTTTTCTGTAAAGTATAATCAAAATTTAGGGTTTAACAACGCATCAACAGCTGAGGCAATATGGCATCGGAGGGGAAGGGAATGAGCTAGGCTTGACTCTAGGGCAGGGCGCCAAATCTTGTCTCTGGGTGGGCTCGAACCCACGATGCCCTGCACGTACAGAATGGGATAGGCCGAGCCGAGCGCGAGCGCTAACCGACTGCGCTACCCGGACACCATCTGTACAGCGGCAGATCCAAGGGGGGCAAAAAAGGCATTTGCCCCCCACCCAAATGGAAAAGCTCGGGGCAAAACTATGGTTTTGTCCCCCCCCGCCAAAGCGATCGACCTCCTTTTTCCCCCGACTCCTTTTTAGTTTATAAACAAGATTTTGGTACTTCAACTCTCAACTTCAAACAAAACCAGTTAAGGTCAGTGTAGGAATTGGGCCTTGGATTGGAAAAAGTATCTCGAGCCCATAGTTTTCATCCTGCGACAATGTTTGTTTTGTTTTTCGCCTCAAATACCCAAAATTCTACCGGGAAGTAATATTGTTGTGCTGTTGTACACCGCTTGATGTTTTTTCTTGCTTTTCGGCTTTGGTTTGCCCCTGCCAAACTGACCAGCTAGATCCGCCACTGCATCTGTGCAGTATGTACCAGAAAGATTCTTGGTGTAATACTAAATGTATTGCAGGACGGTTGCTTGTCATCCAAATACTCGGTACCTCCTGGGAAATAGTGGATGCTTATCGGAACCGTCTGGTCTCCTAAAGCCAGCCCGTGGTCCAAAAACGTTGCCTTTCGAGCCGCCTCTAGTTTTAATGTAGTCCAACAAAGACTGGACAGTTCAAATGTTCTACAGAAGATTCCTGGATTTTCTCACGAAGGGACTTGCACGTAAATGGAACGCACAGCTTGAAGCATGAAGCTTCGGAACTTATTCATTGAACTCACATGGATATCTACAACATTTAAAAAAGGGAAAAACAAAGGCTGGGTTCTTTAAGCTTATCTATTTTCTGTAGAACTTTAAGACTGAACAATTTATTAGCGTCTAAAAAGAACACGGTGTCTTTCATAAACATATACCATTGATATATTACTGAAGCCAAAAGAAATGTAGTCAAGACTAACCTGTGAACATCCGCTTCGTCTCTTCCCGGCTCTTTATCTGCATCATCAAAACCACGTTGAACATCCTTTTGCACTTCTTGACGTCCAATATCTTGTTTCCAAGGTATTTTGCTATCTTCTGTCCCATATTTTGATGTTCCTGTGATGTTTGATGAAGTATAATCTTCGTCTTTTTCAACCACCACTCCGGGTAAAACTACTGCTTTGGAATCATCCATTTTAACTAATGTCCCACTGTGCTCTATCCGAGGGTTTTCTATGTGGCCAGCAGCTTTGTGAGCTTTACTTCCGCCTGCATGTGATCTTATGAAGGAGAGTACTTCGTGAGGTAGCTCCAAATTCATGCTTCCGAATATTCGTCTAGCTTCCGCCTCTGGATGTGAGGCCAGGTCTTCATATCTGCACAGAAAGTATGAGGTCAGGTATGGGAAGACTTGCGTCTCTTCTTTAAATAAAAATAGGTGCTGTAAAAGGAAGTTACGGTAGAAGTGATTTCAGACATTTTTCTTCGTGGTTTAGTCTATCAGGAGGAAAAATTGTCAAATCCATGACAGCACAAAACATTACCGAGACACAAAGAAATTTGCACAGAGTTCATTCTCACCGAACGACGATTAAGCGAGGATCGTCCATGTCTCGAGCAGAGCGGATGTCATCCCTTATAAGACTGCACAAACGTTCCGGATTCATCAGTTTCTCCGGCCAGCTGTTCTTTCGCGACAGCAGTGAGTTGATGACGCCCCGCGGGTCCCGAACCAGGTGAACGATACGCACATCGACGTCCCGAATCTGGAACGCCAACAGGACGCGTGAACTCGGGGATGTACACTCTCCAAGGCTGAGATCACTTCACCGCTCGCGGCGCTGGAAAGCCCAGCTTTTTGGCAAGTTACCATCACTGGTCTCCGAACAAAAAGACGATTTTAAACGCATGGAGGCCACAATAGTGTAACCATCGGATCCAGTGGGCTGTCAGATGTCACAGACGCAAATTCTGGACCTGCACGGCCATAGTATACAGGATAAGAAATGGGACAGGTTTAGCGTTGAATGAAGTTTTTATTCAGTGCATCATTGTTGGAGGTAATCATTGCTTTTGAGTCTGTGTTTTTTTCGTTGCGTTTGAGTCCCGTACAATCCCTATATAACTGCAACTGCAGCTAAACTGAGAGCGCCTTTTGAATACAAGAACAGCATCCAACATCTGGTAGTCCCGGCAAAGTCCGAGTGCAGACCCAGCTGGTCCCAGCACGGTCCCGGCCGAGACAGCACCAGCTGGTCCCAGCACGGTCCCGGCCGAGACAGCACCAGCTGGTCCCAGCACGGTCCCGGTCAAGACCAGCACCGGCTGGTCCCAGCACGGTCCCGGCCGAGACAGCACCAGCTGGTCCCAGCACGGTCCCGGTCGAGACCAGCACCGGCTGGTCCCAGCACGGTCCCGGCCGAGACAGCACCGGCTGGTCCCAGCACGGTCCCGGCCGAGACAGCACCAGCTGGTCCCAGCACGGTCCCGGCCGAGACAGCACCAGCTGGTCCCAGCACGGTCCCGGTCAAGACCAGCACCGGCTGGTCCCAGCACGGTCCCGGCCGAGACAGCACCAGCTGGTCCCAGCACGGTCCCGGTCGAGACAGCACCGGCTGGTCCCAGCACGGTCCCGGCCGAGACAGCACCAGCTGGTCCCAGCACGGTCCCGGCCGAGACAGCACCAGCTGGTCCCAGCACGGTCCCGGCCGAGACAGCACCAGCTGATCCAAGCACAGTCCCGGCCGAGTGTAGCACCAGCTGGTCCCAGCACGGTCCCGGTCGAGACAGCACCAGCTGGTCCCAGCACGGTCCCGGTCGAGACCAGCACCGGCTGGTCCCAGCACGGTCCCGGCCGAGACAGCACCAGCTGGTCCCAGCACGGTCCCGGTCGAGACCAGCACCGGCTGGTCCCAGCACGGTCCCGGCCGAGACAGCACCAGCTGGTCCCAGCACGGTCCCGGTCGAGACAGCACCAGCTGGTCCCAGCACGGTCCCGGCCGAGTGTAGCACCAGCTGGTCCCAGCACGGTCCCGGTCAAGACCAGCACCAGCTGGTCCCAGCACGGTCCCGGTCAAGACCAGCACCGGCTGGTCCCAGCACGGTCCCGGCCGAGACAGCACCAGCTGGTCCCAGCACGGTCCCGGTCGAGACCAGCACCGGCTGGTCCCAGCACGGTCCCGGCCGAGACAGCACCAGCTGGTCCCAGCACGGTCCCGGTCGAGACAGCACCGGCTGGTCCCAGCACGGTCCCGGCCGAGTGTAGCACCAGCTGGTCCCAGCACGGTCCCGGTCAAGACCAGCACCCGCTGGTCCCAGCACGGTCCCGGCCGAGACAGCACCAGCTGGTCCCAGCACAGTCCCGGCCGAGTGTAGCACCTGCTGGTCCCAGCACGGTCCCGGTCAAGACCAGCACCGGCTGGTCCCAGCACGGTGCCGGCCGAGACAGCACCAGCTGGTCCCAGCACGGTCCCGGCCGAGACAGCACCAGCTGATCCAAGCACAGTCCCGGCCGAGACAGCCCCAGCTGGTCCCAGCACGGTCCCGGCCGAGACAGCACCAGCTGGTCCCAGCACAGTCCCGGCCGAGACAGCACCAGCTGGTCCCAGCACGGTGCCGGCCGAGACAGCACCAGCTGGTCCCAGCACGGTCCCGGCCGAGACAGCACCAGCTGGTCCCAGCACGGTCCCGGCCGAGACAGCACCAGCTGGTCCCAGCACGGTCCCGGCCGAGACAGCACCAGCTGGTCCCAGCACAGTCCCGGCCGAGTGTAGCACCAGCTGGTCCCAGCACGGTCCCGGTCGAGACCAGCACCCGCTGGTCCCAGCACGGTCCCGGCCGAGACAGCACCAGCTGGTCCCAGCACAGTCCCGGCCGAGTGTAGCACCTGCTGGTCCCAGCACGGTCCCGGTCAAGACCAGCACCGGCTGGTCCCAGCACGGTGCCGGCCGAGACAGCACCAGCTGGTCCCAGCACGGTCTCGGCCGAGACAGCACCAGCTGATCCAAGCACAGTCCCGGCCGAGTGTAGCACCAGCTGGTCCCAGCACGGTCCCGGTCAAGACCAGCACCCGCTGGTCCCAGCACGGTCCCGGCCGAGACAGCACCAGCTGGTCCCAGCACAGTCCCGGCCGAGACAGCACCTGCTGGTCCCAGCACGGTCCCGGTCAAGACCAGCACCAGCTGGTCCCAGCACGGTCCTGGCCGAAACAGCACCAGCTGGTCCCAGCACGGTCCCGGCCGAGACAGCACCAGCTGGTCCCAGCACGGTCCCGGCCGAGACAGCACCAGCTGGTCCCAGCACGGTCCCGGTCAAGACCAGCACCGGCTGGTCCCAGCACGGTCCCGGCCGAGACAGCACCAGCTGGTCCCAGCACGGTCCCGGCCGAGACAGCACCAGCTGGTCCCAGCACGGTCCCGGTCAAGACCAGCACCGGCTGATCCCAGCACGGTCCCGGCCGAGACAGCACCAGCTGATCCAAGCACAGTCCCGGCCGAGTGTAGCACCAGCTGGTCCCAGCACGGTCCCGGCCGAGACAGCACCAGCTGGTCCCAGCACAGTCCCGGCCGAGACAACACCAGCTGGTCCCAGCACGGTGCCGGCCGAGACCAGTCCTGGTTCGTTCAAGCAATGTCCCGGCCGAGACCGCACAGTCCCCGGGCGACAGAACGCTGGCACCAAAGGAAGGACCTCTGGTACAAAGCCACGCTCATTCCAGTGTTTTGCAAGAATCGTTCTTACCAACAATAATGTAAAGTAATATATTTTTCCCTCTCAAATCTTCTTCTAAGAAAACACTGTTCATCAAAGCTCGCACTTTGGAAAACTGAAATAAAAACCAGTTTCGTACATACGTGACAAATACGTCAGATCACAAGCCCTTCAGTAACCTTACCTCAAGTAGCGGAAGGACGTCGTGCAGCCTGACTCGAATGGTCTTGATGACGCGCAGCGGTTGCTTGGTACAGGCGGAGACCAGCATGTTGAGACTGAGCTTGCTCTTGAGCGGCCGAGGCTTCCGCCAGATGAAGGCCCGGCGCCGCTTCGTCGCGAATATCGGGGGCACGGATGCAAATCTGTGTGAAGAGAGAACAAACTGTTGTGAACAGGACACAGTGCCGGATAATCAGTGCCAGACACAGTGCCGGATAATCAGTGCCGGACACAGTGCCGGATAATCAGTGCCGGACACAGTGCCGGACACAGTGCCGGACACAGTGCCGGATAATCAGTACCGGCCACAGTGCCGGATAATCATTGCCGGACACAGTGCCGGATAATCAGTTTCCGGACACAGTGCCGGATAATCATTGCCGGACACAGTGCCGGATAATCATTGCCGGACACAGTGCCGGATAATCAGTGCCGGACACAGTGCCAGATAATCATTGCCGGACACAGTGCCGGATAATCATTGCCGGACACAGTGCCGGATAATCAGTGCCGGACACAGTGCCGGACACAGTGCCGGACACAGTGCCGGATAATCAGTGCCGGACACAGTGCCAGATAATCAGTGCCGGACACAGTGCCGGATAATCAGTGCCGGACACAGTGCCGGATAATCAGTGCCGGACACAGTGCCGGATAATCAGTGCCGGACACAGTATCGGATAATCAGTGCCGGACACAGTGCCGGACACAGTGCCGGATAATCAGTGCCGGACACAGTGCCGGATAATCATTGCCGGACACAGTGCCGGATAATCAGTGCCGGACACAGTGCCAGATAATCATTGCCGGACACAGTGCCGGATAATCAGTGCCGGACACAGTGCTGTATAATCATTGCCGGACACAGTGCCGGATAATCATTGCCGGACACAGTGCCGGATAATCAGTGCCGGACACAGTGCCGGATAATCAGTGCCGGACACAGTGCCGGATAATCAGTGCCGGACACAGTGCCGGACACAGTACCGGACACAGTGCCGGACACAGTGCCGGATAATCATTGCCGGACACAGTGCCGGATAATCAGTGCCGGACACAGTGCCGGATAATCAGTGCCGGACACAGTGCCGGATAATCAGTGCCGGACACAGTGCCGGATAAGCACCACCGACCCTGACTTATGTTTCTTTATTAGTTGCAGTGATGGAAAAACCCGCCAACCGGCCAACTAGGGATAGAGGGGGAGACCACCACCAAAAAATATCATTTTTGGTGTTCTACAAGTGGATTTAGCTGTGGTTAGCTCATAAGTTGATAAAAAGGTGGTTTTTATCTATATGAAATATTATCTTAACCTTCCACATCGTGATTCAAATTACACTTCCGTCGTACAATTCCAGCATCTCCAGTCAGGTAGTTTCCCGCCAAACCAACTCAATTGTGCTTAGCTCCTGGATTCGAATGCTTATAGACAGGGGCGTAGCCAAGGGGGGCGGCAGGGACAACCGCCCCCCTCCCCTGAGGACACGGGCCGCGCGAAGCACAGCTCGCCCGCACTATGCTTGGGACCAAATTTGAAATTTCATACCAGACAGGGACCTCTTAAGCCCTCTTCAGCATTATTCTGTAAAAAGCAGGGCCCTTTTACCCATCAGGGCCCTTTTGGTGCTGTCGCAGGGGCCCTTTTCGGGACGCCACCACTCCCCTCTGAGCGAAATCCTGGCTACGTCCCTGCCTATAGACAAAATCAGTGCATCTCTGTCGTAGTTAAAATGATCCTTCTTGTGATTTACTGGTTAGATAAGTGGTCGCCTCTTCCGAAACGATTTAAGCGAATAATGTATCATCGATGGAATAATAACTAATTAAGCTTCCTTTTTGTTTGAGAGCCTTGAAAGTATTAAGATGAATCCTTTTCAAACCCGTTCCAAGTGGAGCATGAGGCTTGGTTTGACCACAATCCACTCCCGAGAGACATTAACTTTCTATAACATGCCGTCCAAGAGAGAAGTGCTGGAAAAGATTATCTGGTTCCTGGTGCCAAGACCCAAGGGTTCATTTATGAAGACAACCAGGGAGTGGGCGTCGGAGCAGGCGGCAGAGGAGCTGAGTGAGCACTGAGTGTGGTGCAATGTTTACCCTAATTCACGGGCGGACGCAGACCCGAGTTTTTGGGGGAAGGGGGCAAACCCATGTCTGCCTTTCCTCTTGGGGGGGTGGGACGTGCGATTTGGATGCTCGACAGACCTGGTATAAGCTACCTCTCCAAGTACATGATCGCTCTCCTGGGGGGAGGGGGGGCGAAGATTTTATTGCTCGACAGACCTAGTGAAAACTCCTTTTTCAAAAATGTATCCAGCCTTTGGGGACCAAAAATAGCCTGCCCCTCCAGCGCTATGGGGCGCCATGGCCGGAATGCCCCCCTGATCTGCGTCCGCAAATACCTTAAGTCTCCCAAAAACGTGGTCAGCAAGATCCACCCCCTTTACAAAGACTTTAAGAAGCTGCAGCGCACCCCCAAGACCAGAATGACAAACCAGTGGGTGAAGGAAAGGGCAGAACCCTACCTGAAAAGCCTCGAAGAGGGACTGGCCATCATCATCATTGGTGGTGTTTTTGGGCGCGTCGACGGCCTCGGTCATTTTGCGCTCATAACGAGAAGTGGGTCTGGCGGAGTTTGTTTTGACTAGGATCGTTAGCATGTCAGTTGGTAGAAAAGGTATGGATTCATGAAAATAAACACATACAGAAGTTGCCAGCGAAGTCTATAAGTATAACAGCTCAATCATTAATATCCTTTGCATTTATGTGGTGTCGAGCCCTGGGGAATTTCCCGCCTATTGCCGGTCCCGCCACAGGGCCACTTGCCCACATAGCTTGTCCCAACCTACACGAGGGCTATGTGGGCGAGTAGATAGCCTTGAAACCCGCGTCGTCCAAAAAGCTAACTATTCTGGACATGTCTACAGTCGGTGCCTCACCGAGTAGGTCTGTCAGGGTCGGTGAGCTCGGAAAGTGCCGTCTCCTTTCAATCTCGAAATCTTCACACTCCACGAGGACGTGCCGAACCGTAAGGCGGCTACCGCATCGCGAGCACTCTGGTGGGTCTCCACCTATCAGCCGAAACGAATGGGTCGCGTAAGTGTGGCCAATTCGCAGTCTGGAGAGGATCACCTCGTGTCTTCTACACTGGCAGTTGCTGGACAGCCACGTGCCAGTCTTGGGTTTCAACTCCCTTAGCTTAATTCCCTTTGTGTCTGTGGTCCACTGCTCCTGCCAAACGTTGTCGATGTGTTTACGGATGAGTGGGATAAAGTCTGAATATGGGAGACCAAGGCCGGGCGGTGGTGAACGTCGCGCCGCTTCCTTCGCTGCTGCGTCGGCTCTCTCGTTCCCACTGATACCAACATGACTAGGAACCCCTGCCAATGTAACAAATTTATTCCGACATTGTGCTCGGTGTAGTCTCTGTCTGATGAAATCTAAAATGTATGAGGATGTGGGATGGAGCTCAAAAGAAGTTAATGCCTGCAGTGATGAGAGAGAGTCGGTAAATATTACACAACGGTCGTTCCTGCATCGCAATATTTGGTCCATGCAGCGGAAGATGGCATAGAGTTCTGCAGTAAAAACTGACGCGTGTCCTGGAAGTGTAAAGCGTTTTTCAACACTGTCGCCAAGAAATGCGCAGCCAGTACCGCTATCACACTTGGACCCGTCAGTGTAAAACAGCGTGTGTCCTCGATAAAACATGTTGCAGTGGTCCAAGAAAATCTGGCGGACAACCTCCGGTGAAAGTTCCCTGGTTTTTGAGATAAGGCTCGTATCAACTGGAGTCTCGGCAACAAGCCAAGGCTCTACTGATGGAGCATGGTAACCTTCAACCTGGTCAAGGTTGACATTAGCTTCATCGAGCCACGCGCGTATCCTGAGCCCCGGGTGCCGTGCTGAGGCTGGGAAACTGTCGACCCGGCGTCGGAGTACCTGCGAGAAAATCCTCGAATAGGATGGGTGATCAGGAAATTGCCGGAGTTTCAGGGCGTATCTCATGGACACCATGCGCCGACGCAGGGGTAGGGGCATTTCATTTGCGTCGACCAGCAAGCTGCAGATTGGTGAAGTGCGAAAGGCGCCTGTAATAGTTCTAATCGCATGGTGATGGATTGTATCGAGTACTTTTTTCGCGGTCTCCGTCGCCGATTCATAGACAATGCACCCATATTCCAACTTCGATCTTACCAATGACCGATAGAGCATTAATAGAGTTTTACGATCGGCTCCGAACTGCATTCTAGTCAGAACTTTCAAAATATTAAGGGTTTTAAAGCATTTCTCTCTAACTTGATTGAAATGGGCAGAGTAAGTCAATCTTCTGTCAAAAAGTAAACCCAGGAACCGAGTTTCTTCCACGACGCTGATTGTTTGCCCATAGAGAGTGAGGACAGGGTCCTCACACTGGTTCCTTTTCCGACAGAAATGGACGCACTTTGTTTTTTCCGTGGAGAACTGGAGACCGTTTTTCGCGGTCCACCGTTGGAGTTTCTCCAATCCGATTTGCAGCTGCCTTTGTGAAGCAGCAGACGATGAGGAGGTGGTCCACATGGTGAAATCATCGACAAACAGTGCACTGTTGACATTTGAGGGGAGAGCATCGGCTACGTCATTTATAGCGATGGCAAAGAGGGTTACAGAGACCACTGACCCTTGGGCCGTACCATTTTCCTGGATGAGCCTGTTTGATAATGTATTACCTACTCTGAAACGAAAACGTCTATCTTTCAAGAAATTGGAAATAAACCGACCCATACGACCGCGTATACCTAATCTGAACAGCTTTTGTAGAATACCATGTCTCCACGTGGAGTCGTAAGCGTGCTTGATATCGAAGAATACAGCAACAGTGTGGTGTTTTCTCATGAAACCCTCGCGAATACTTGCATCGAGCGCAAGCAAATGGTCGCTTGTGCCTCGGTTTCTCCGGAATCCGCATTGAATGTTAGTAAAGAGGTTGTTGCTTTCCAGGAACCACATAAGACGAGTGTTTACCATCCTTTCAAACAGCTTTCCGACACATGAGGTGAGTGAGATGGGGCGATAATCATCCGGGGAGTAACCATCTTTTCCTGGCTTCAGGATGGGGATGATTATGGCCTCCCGCCACTGCTCCGGGAAATCATTTTCAATCCAAATTAGATTGAAAACACCAAGAAGCGGAATGAGGGCGCAATCAGGAAGATGTTTGAGCATTAAATTGCTAATCGTATCTGGTCCTGGTGAGACAGATTTACATTGTTGCAGAGCATTCTTTAACTCACGGATGGTAAATGGGGCGTTATATGTTTCTGTGTTGTCGTCTCCAAAGTTTACAGGAGTTGCCTCCTCCCGCCTCCGAAAGCTCTGAAAATCATGGCTTTGCATGGCTGTGCTGCACCTAGTTCTAAACGCAGACGCCATTTTATTTGCGATTATTTGCGGATCTGTGATTTTAATGTTATTTTCGACCAAAACTGGGGCAGGGGTGGACCTTCGCTTTCCTTGAATATTCTGAACTCGGGCCCACACCTGTGCAGATGGGGTGAAGCGATTTAATGTGCTTATATAGGCCATCCACCACCTGCGCTTGGAATTCAAGACGACTCGGCGGGCGGACGCTCTAGCCTGTCTGAAGAGGATTAGGTTGTCGTTTGTCGTGCGTTTCTTAAAGACCCGCAGAGCCCGTTTCCTTTTCAAAATAGCTTGCTTGCATTCAAGGTTCCACCACGGAACTGGAACGTGTTTTGGTCTTTTAGACGTCATAGGGATATACATTTTCGCAACTGAGATAATCATATCATTAAACTTTTGAATTGCAATGGTTGCCGAGGCACCCTCTGAGGATAGATCTGCCGTACCGCACGCCGTCTCAAAGCCTAACCAGTCTGCGCGGTTATAGCTCCATCACTGGCCATCCAGACCATGGGTACTGCCTTCAGGAAGAAGGAATATTACTATGGAGTCAAGGAGACCAAGGGTGAATATGATTTTTTGAAAGACCAGATGACAGGAAAGAGAGTTGGTCACTGATAGTTTTGTTGACCGAAAGTGGGTGGCCCTGTACACCAGGAGGAAAAAGGACTGAGGGTTTCCTTAAGAGGTTGGAGAGGTCGGAGGACGACAAAGAACTTTGAAGGAGCAGGTAAAGTTCCTGAAGAGTATGACGACAACCAGAACATGACAGAGGATAATGACAGAACATGAAGAAAGATATGACACCAAAGGAAGTTCCAAGAAGCGGAAGAGAAGCCTGGTCGCAGAGGGCAGGAGGGAGAACACTGAAAGTATTCCTGTCAGCTACAGCCACATTCGGACAAGCGTGAAGTGTGTCAGGCCAGAATACTACACCGCCCTGGACAGGTGTATCTCTGAGCTGAATATGTCGAATGAGAAGGCTATCGGCTCTACCATCATCATCGCCAAAAGAATTATTCAATGTGAAATGGAAAAGGTCTGATGAAGATGAAGACACCATTGACCTGGACACAGTGCCTGACAAAAGGAGCATCAAGGAGATGGGAAGAGCGAGAGAGGCGCCAGCATTAAGCAGCCTTGTGGAGAAGATGATGAGCAGTGACGAAAAGACAACCATTGTCTACCACAATGATGGATCCCGAAAGCAGGGCGCTGGATCATTTTCCGTCTAGGGTGCTACCATTGACAGGAAGTTCTTCCCTTTCGTTCTCTCCCGATATCGTCTGAGACCAGGGAGACTCTCTCACAGCTGAAGCTTACCATCCCCTCCATGTGGGCTGTATCAACAATGGCCTGAAGGTCAGCGGTTCTAAGGAGATGAAGGCTATCAGCCCTTCCCCTGGTGAATGCAATGGCTATGAAGCTAATTGAAGGAAAAGAAGTGGCGAGACACTTAAAGAAGATGGCAAAAAAGGAGGAGATGTTCCTGAGATTCTGGAGGCCTGGGAGAAGAAACAGGCTGAAATGAAGAACCATGGAATGGCGGGCAAGCAGATGGCAAGCATCGCCCAGGATAAGCAAAGGAACACTGACCTGGCTACTCTCTCCTGCAGGGCGGTTCCTTTACCAGGATAGAGCAGGTGCAAAAGTTCATGGGAAATTCCGAAGTAGATGAAGTCATTAAGAACAAGCGGTTGTACATCAAAGTCAGGCATGCGAAGGCTTCAGCCCTGTCCCTTCCCAAATCGAGTAACGTATTCCGTCTAAAGAGGTAGGGTAAGAACCTATCATTAGCTGAGTACGTTGCCAACTTCGCCACCTACCTCAACAAGATCACATGCAACGTTGACATGGACTTCAAAGACTTCCAGGAGGCTCTGGGTGTCGTTAGCAAGCAGTAGGATGCCAGATAGCGACGGTTCTTTAGTGCTCAATGAATGACTACTATTTTTGTACCAATCCGTGGCTGTCATATTCACAATACATTTAAATGCAAGTTTTCCGTTGTTTGGGTGAGCTCTTGATGAGCTCAGGCGGGCAGGTGATGACCTAAGATGATCAAATGACCAAAAATGGTGACAAATACATTTGGAGTTTACATAACACTCGCTACATTTCGAACATAAGTGTCGGAAGGTACACAAAAGTATGAAGGAATATGCATGCTGGGCTCACACGGGTCGAATTCTGGCGATTTCCAGGCATACAAAAAATGATCATGTGGAGGGTTAAAGAAAGATAAAATCATGAAATAAAAAATGGGTCATCATTTTCACATATTACCACAGCAGAAACCGCTTGTAAAAGTTTGAAACATGTTTTAGTCCCCCCTCTACTAGGGATTGGGGCAGACAGAGGGCACCGAAGTCATAAGCGAGATAAAAAAATCTACAAAATCGGAATTCAGATCGCCAGCTTCCAGAGAGATGGATCTCTCCTCAACTAAAAGCCTCAATGCGTGGGTGGATCTAGGGGACAAGCGGGAATTTTACCCCACACCCCATCAAACCTCGTCTTCCCTTAACCCTCGCCCCACCGGGGGGCCATCGATGTCCCCTAAGGTTTTTTCGAGAAAGCAGAAAAAACGACGAAACGCAGCACCGCGGTTGAGGGCTCTATCTCTCACGTCATCATTTTCCCACCATCCCTGAAAATTTTTACCCCGGGTCATCCAAGGTCAGGTCACCAGCCGAGGTCAACCAAGGTCACCTCACTTCAATTTTGAAGCTCTATAAGAGCTACATTTCTTAGTCGATCGATTTGAAACTTGCTACACTTTATGAACCTTCCAGGGTCTACAACTTGTATATCCGGGATTTTTCGATTTCATGATCTGAGGTCAGGTCACGAGGCAACCTCTCCCATTGGAAAAGCATGTGGAAAAGCTGTCTCATGATCTAAAAGCCATGAAAATGATTGCAAATACTCAGCTTGCTCAGAACAGCGTTTTTGGACACCCTTTCACGGATGCCAGGTGTCATATTTACCCTTTGACTTTTCCAAGGTCATCCAAGGTCACCAGGGGTTAAAAACAGTATTTTTACAATAACTTTTGACCTAATTAAGCTAGAGTGCTGAAACAAACACGATGGTGTTTGTTTCGTCACTGGCTTTCATGTGATATACGGCAAGGTCACTTTCTGACCTTTCGTGACCTCAGGTCATATTAGGTCACGAGGTGACCTCTGGAGGTCAAACCACTGGCGGAAATTCTTTACATTCCACATAGCGGAAAAAGGTCTGACAATTTCCTATCAAATGTATTTAACCAAATCTCAATAGCTCTAATGGCATAGGAGTTATGCCCAGTTTTCTTAAGCATTGCATATTTGAGTGAAAATAGCCGATCTTGACCTAATTTGACCTCTGGAGGTCAAACCATTGACCTGAACGCTTAAACATGCCAAATAATTTCTTACTGAATTCACGCGAGCTTTCTAATGCACTTTGCAGATTTGCGCTGACCCCAATATTTTCGGAGTTAGAGGGGGGACCATCGATGCCCCCGGTGGGCGAAGGTGGCGCCGGACCTCCGGTGGGGCGCGGGTTAAAACGAGCACAATATTGTTGACGCGATAAAGTGCCTACTGGAGTGATCAGTGATGTAATGTTATAATGGTGTCTTCTCTAAACGTGATCATGTGCCTAATGGCCTATGAAAGTAATGCATGTAGTAATTATGTGTTCGTTTGCATGTACACTGTTCATTCTACATTATGTTAATTACAGTCCCAGCCTTGAAGACCAATTAGATACTATAGCAGTAGCTGCTCTCTTCATGTTTAACATCACCACTCAATTAATAATTGTATATTGGTGTGTTTTGTAGTCTTTGATTACTGCATGGAAGTTTTAATGAAAGGTTTATACTGGAGCTAATTTTTCTATGGCTGTCACAGAGTAAGTGTGAATATGAACCTTCAAGAGGACATGGTTATGCCCGCTTTGAAAAACTTACCCAACAATACATTTTCTGTTCAAATTTCTCAGATTTGAGCTGCTCAACCATCTTGAGCTACCTGCATGTTTTGAAGGCTGACATTTGCTTTACAGGTACCTTTTCTAATTATTGGATATGGTGGTTATGCTCTATTGCTGTAAGAAGCAGGAATGATTCATAGGAGGCCTGAAAATGGAGTTTATCGAGTTCGATGCTGATGCAAACTGTGGTCGTGTTCTCACCCTAATGCTCATTAAAGTTTTCTGAATGACCTTATTGAATGTTTTTCCCACCAGGCTCTCCTACTAAGGGTAGTAATATTTGGGGTCTCAATAAATTTGGCACTCTCTTCAGCATGAAGATGGCTTTCATGGCTGCAGTGTGGCACTTGTCACTTGGCTTAGACGGTTCATGTTCTCATCATACCCTATTTTTAGCACGCCCTGCTTTATTTTCGGCTACATGGACTGCTTGTTCCAAGACATACATGAATTTAAGTGGTTGCTAGTAACACCAAATTTACATGTTCCTCAGAGTTTCTCTGATGACTCTCCATCGATCCCACATTTCACAGCCCTGCTTTTTACTTACACTAATCCTTCTCGTAAATCCTTGCCTCTTGTCTGGGCCCACATGAGGTGCATCATCCTTCACATAAACCAATTGTAGCGCAGGATCGGATCGTCTGCATGATCCGTGGACAGTTATGGAGAGCACACGATACGGACTGGTTACAGGCTCATGATATGGGAGTTTTTCCAATGCTTTGCTGTTTGTGACGTTGTCATGTACGTCACTGATTATTTGTATTTGTTGTGATATCAATGTTAACTTTCGCCTTCCTTTTCTTGCAGGGACAAGTAATATTGCTATTTTAACTGTCTCAATCATTACATGTGTACGTGGCACGTTATCTGTGCATGACTGATTTTTTAGCGTGAATTCCGCATGCCAGCACATCACTACTTGCACTGCTCGGCCTTCAGGCTGATGGCTGCTAACGTCTTCATCAAGTTACGTTTTGTTAAAAAGTGCAGTCTTTGTGTCGTGCAGTTTTTCGACTGGAACTAGATGAACGATGGCTGCTAAGTAACACGGGTCAGGTCGTTTCTAACTTAGTGTAGTCATGTTTCCGGCAATATTCTGTGGGTTATTGGGTAGTGTACATTTTGAGACCGGCATCTGTAAACGCATCTCAGGTTATTATTGATGCTTGAGTGGTTTACATGGGAGGCACTTCAGCAATGGTACACATCTTCTCTAAGATGCATGGTAATGTGGTGATGAAATCGCATTCATTGTGCATAAATTAATGCTACGTAATGGAATCCATTGTCGCCGGGAAAGTTTTCAAATTTGTTTTACGTCTGAACAAACTGATTGAACATTGTTACAATGCTTGAGATGTGTGGTATCAAAATGAGGGTACGTTGCTCGAACTTTTGTTTTCTTGCACTGTTTGAACGTTGTGCGATTGCAAAAACGTCAGCTTATAACCTTCAGGTTTGTACGTTTAAGATATAAGCATCTTCGTTGGATAAACTATACTGACGCAGCGACAGTGTCTGTGAGGTCTGATGCGATGGATCATAGAATGCTGGTGACACTACCTCTTCCGTTTTTGAAAATTAACTTTAGTACCTATGCTGTTCTGCTGTTCATCTCACGGGGCTCGGAATGTATGTGCTTAACGGTGTTTGAAATTTTCTGAAAGAACAATTTGTCGTGATTCCAGTACCGTTTGCCTCCGGCCCCAAACAATCGGCCCAGATCCTGACAATATATTTTGCAATAATGCGTCAATGCTTTTGGAGAAGAGGGCGTCAAATAATTCGTACAGTCAGTGTGGATACGGGCATCGGGCCACAAAATGTGCCAGTACATGCTTTATATATATATTTATATATATATATATATATACCTAAATATAATACAGTACATAAAACACACGGATTACAGTTCAAATACAAAACACCACACAGAAGCGGCTGCACTTTTTAAAAAGGTTCTTCCTATTTCAACTACTGTACAATGTTTAAGGTAAAGGCCGAGCTAGTATTGTTTAGAACTGGTTTAATTTCATGTATATGAAGTGATTCTAAAATTCTGAGGTCAATGTTAGATGAGCTTCTATTTACTACCGTGAATTGATCTAAGGTTATGGGTGTATCACACTCAAAAGAGTGGTCTCTGTCCGGCATACCCAAAAAACTTTTCCACTCAATCTTAGAAATGGCTGTCAAAAGCTCCTATTTTCTCTTCAACGGACAACTATTCAAACAGAAGGTCGGTGTAGGGATGGGACTACCCCTAGGTCCGTCCTTTGCAAATATATTCTTATGTCACCATGAAGCACGTTGGCTTGAAAACTGCCCCTCGGAATTCCGTCCAAAATATTATAGGAGATATGTTGACGATACGTTTGTGATATTTCAGAAAGAGACCCATGCTAATAAATTCCTAGACTATCTAAATAGTCAACATCCGAAAATGAAGTTCACTAAAGAAGTTGAAAAAGATGGGTGTATCCCCTTTCTTGACATCCGAATTGAAAGAAAAGGTAAGAATCTCGAGACCTCTGTCTTTAGAAAGCCGAGTTTTACTGGGCTGGGAACTAGTTTCTTTAGTTGTATTCCCTCGGTGATAAAAACGTCCATCATTAAGTCTGCCATCTTCCGTGCCTTCATGCTCAGCTCTAGCTTCAAGAGCTTTGATTGCGAACTTAATTTTCTAAAAAAGTTTTTCTCCAGTAATGGCTTCCCTCTTCACATGGTAAATACGGCCATAAAGAGTTTCCGTGACAAACGGTATGCCAACCCTCCTCAAAAGTTAAGTGTTCCAAAACTCGTGAAATATTTTGTCCTCCCCTATTTCGGTAAACAGTCATTGAACATGCAAAAGGAATTGACTTCAATTTTAGCAAAGTTTTACCCCTTTCTGGACCCAAAAAAAAACAGCTTCACTATTGGTTCATTTTTTCGGTTTAAAGATTTGATTCCGAAAGATTGCCTTTCTGGAGTAGTGTACAAATACAGTTGCGCTTCTTGCCAAGCGTCGTACGTTGGGTCTACTCAGCGTAGTTTGATCTCCAGAGTTAGGCAACACCAGGGAATTTCAGAAAGAACTAAAAAAATGTTAACAACTCCAGATTCTTCAGCAATCAGAGACCACTCTTTTGAGTGTGATACACCCATAACCTTAGATCAATTCACGGTAGTAAATAGAAGCTCATCTAACATTGACCTCAGAATTTTAGAATCACTTCATATACATGAAATTAAACCAGTTCTAAACAATACTAGCTCGGCCTTTACCTTAAACATTGTACAGTAGTTGAAATAGGAAGAACCTTTTTAAAAAAGTGCAGCCGCTTCTGTGTGGTGTTTTGTATTTGAACTGTAATCCGTGTGTTTTATGTACAGTATTATATTTAGGTATGCCTTCGGCAATTATGCCTCCTTGAACTTAATTTCTACTATATATATATATATATATATATATATATATATATATATATATATATATATATATATATATATATATATATATATTAGAAGAGTACTCGAGAGGCTTCAAAACCAATCTGAGGCCCAGGGGCGCAGCCAGAGCTTTGGTATGGGGGGCACACCAACTTTGAGGGGCACCCCGGGGAAAAAGGGCACTTTTTAACGTAACCTAAAAAACTTACTATATCTTTGTTTATATCATTTTTTGGGCATCTTTGGTTCAATAAAAATGCAAAGAAATCATTGACGGAGAAGTAACATTCGATTAAAACCGAAAAAAGGAACAAAATATCACCAAAAATGCCATGGAAGTAGCCAAAACACTATTTTTTGGGATAGATTTAAGGACAGCCAACTCATGCAAATACTTAACATCAGCGGAGCATGTGATCTGTTACAATTTGCAGGTTAAGGCATATTGGAGTCGAAAATTTTTTTGTTATGCCCACTGGTTTTGTCGTGACGAGTGAGCCCTGGCTGAACACGGATTAAGTTCCTTGCCTCCCACAATCGCCGTGGGACGAGGAGTGGCATAGTGTCTTTGGAAGAACACATTTTTGCTGCCGGAAAAATTTGGGAGATACCTTTTGAACTCGTTTATTAAGTTATATATTCTCAAGGATCGGTCCCAGTTAAGAGTAAATAAAAGGTGAACAGGCCGGTGGTTTAGATGGGGATAGTGTGACAGGGCTGAAAATTGTAACAACTAGTTCTTCATTTAAATTAATTAGTAGAAATCCTGGTTTAGGGGACTGTGCTCTGAGCTCAGGGGCACATGCCTTTTATCATCCCTTCCCAGAATCCACCAGTATAATAAACAATTTATATAACCTGGGGTGCCTAGGTATCACAAGCCGTTTTAGAGATTCCTCATTCCTCGTTAGCTCCGTTTTACAAGGGGAGTTTCCATTGTGTTCTTATTCCCCATCTATTCAAGACCAGCTCTGGGGCCCCCAAATGTGGATCAGAGGCCCCCAGAGCAGCTTCCCCCATCCCCCAGTTGTGCCTCCAGGGACTAAACTAGCTCAGTGAATCCGTCTCGAAATGATGGGAGTTGGCCTTGTGTTATTATTATCTGTCTATTCAAGACCACCTCAGGGGCCCCTGATGTAGATCAGGCCACAGAGCAGCTCATGCTTCACCCAGGGACTAGATTAGCTTATTGGCCCTACAGATGAGGTCATCAGACTAGCTCAATGGGCCACAGATAGGCTCATAGGGCCTTAAACCAGTTCAAGAAGCCCCAGAACAGTTTAAGGCGCCAGATCACCTCAGGGGACCTCAAGCCAACTTAGGGGCTCTCACAAGCTCAGCGCCCAGACTAGCTCAGGGCACACTCAGAACCTAGACCCACTCTTGGGCCCCAGATCAGCTCTTGGGGCCCCAGATCAGTTTAGGGGCCTCAAGTCAGGCCAGGGGGCAGGATCAAGTCAGGGCCACTAAATCAGCTCAGGAATCCCTCACCAGCTCGGGGCCCAAGCAGTTCAAAAGCCCCAGAGCTGCTCAGGGAACACCAGATCGGCCCATAGGGCACCAGATCAGCCTCGGGGACAAATAATCAGATCAGTGGTCCCCGACCAGCTCGGGAATACCAGATCAAGTCAGGAGGCACTTAATCAGCTCAGGAGCCCCATACCATCTCAGGGGCCCTCATCAGCCTCTGTGGGTCCAGCTCAGCTCAGGGCTTTAGATCTGCTCATGAAATCACGTAAGGAGGCTCAGATCAGCTTAAAGGGCAACAGATTACTCAGGGGGGGCATCAGATGGGCTCAGGAAGCACCAGATCGACTAAGGGGCATTAGTGCAGCTCAGGTGGCACCAGATCGATCCGCTCGGGGTCCAGATCAGCTCCCAGCCCCCCAGACTATGGCAGGAGCCTAAATCAGCTCAGGGAGCAACATAACAGCTCAGGGGACGCAAGGTCGGCTCAGGGCCCACCAAACCAGCTCAGGGGGGGACCAGACCATCTAAGGAGACATCAATAATCAGTTGAGGGGGCACCTAATCAGCTGAAGAGGCACCATATTGACTTAGGAGACAGAATCAACTTGGGGAGGCATGAGATCAGTTCGGGGCCCGAATCAGCTCAAGGGGCACTAAATCAGCTATAAGAGCACCAAACAAGCTCGGAAGCATCACACTAACTCAGAGAGCATTATATAGGTTCAGGAGGCACAATTATTTGCTCCGTGGGGCACTCGATTGACTCAGGGGCACCAGATCAGCTTAGAGGGCAAGTAATCAGCTCAAGGGGCCAAGATCAGCTGAGAGGCCACGAGATGAGCTCAAGGAGCACCACATCGGGTTTACCCGTACGATTATTGGCGACGAAGAGGCATTATCTGGAAACGGATTGCGTGCCTATGCTCTTCCCGGGTGCTTGGAAAGGCGACAGAATGCCCTAGCTGACCAAAAGGCACTTAGTTGTCAAACAATAGTTGAAATCATTAAATGCAGTCTAGTTACATCTAGGTTTAACGGCCTAGGCCACTAAATTTCGAGCGGCATGGCCCAAACGGGGTACACCACCTGGCAATCAAAAGGGCACCCGGCACCGATGGGGGCACATGCCCCCTGTGTCCCCTGGCTGTGGCCCTGGACAGTAGATGAACTACGGGAGGCATTAAATAAGTTCAGGGGGACCGGATCAGCTCAAGGGGCACTAAAACAGCTAATAGGGCACCAGGCAAGCTCGGAGGCATCAGACTAACTCAGAGAACATTATATAGATTCAGAAGGCACAATTATTTTCTCGGGGGGGGCACCAGATTGACTACGGGGGCATCAGATCAGCTCAGAGGGCACATGATCAGCTCCAGGGTTCAAGACCAGCGCTCACGGGGCACCAGATGAGATCAAGGGGCACCTGATTTGCTCTGCCCATACGATTATTGGCGACGATGAGGCATTATCTGGAAACGGATTACGTGCCTTTACTCTTCCCGGGTGCTTGGAAAGGCGACAGAATGCCCTAACTGACTAAAAAGGCACTTAATTGTCAAACAATAGCTTAAATCACTAAATGCAGTCTAGTTCCATCTAGACTCCACGACGTAGGGTACTAAATTTCGAGTGGCACGGCCCAAAGAGGGCACACCACCTGGAAATCAAAAGGGCACCCCGGCACCGATGGGGGCACGTGCCCGTGCCCCCCTGGCTGCGCCCCTGCTGAGGCCCCTGGAACCAACTCTTGAGCCCATGAGGCCAACTTTTGACAGACCCCGGAACCAACGCTTATGGTACCCTGAGACAAGCTCTGGGGGGGGGTGGATAGACTTCTCGTGAGAGTCTTGAAACCAACGTTCGGGTGGCACTTGAGTTCCCCAGATCTATTTTCGGAACGGTCTCCAGATATCACCGAGGCCCTCTGTACGTGTCATTGTCGTGGTTAAGCTAAGCCCAAGGAGTTGGTCGCTTCCTCATAATTACGTGTCTTTTCTGCTGTATGAATGCTAGGATAGACCGTCTACATCATGTATCTCACTTAAGCCGCCTGTGCACCAGTGACACCATCGCATGCCATTTAACCAACGGCAATGACCGCCTCACGACTGGAACAGGACTGCTCGTCCTCTGGACACTGCCCGGTAACATGAGAAGCAGACATATGGTTTCCGGAAGGGGATTGAAAAATTGCCGACAGGCGAAAAAAATAAAGAGTGAAACGAACTGGTGAGTTTTAGCGTGGGAATAGTGAAGACACTGAAACGGGATATTAGTGGTCTCCACAAGTACTTCTCGACTAAACGAACAAACTGTGACCTGGTTGAAGCAGTTCTAAATATTATTTTATTTCAAAAATATTTTACACAATTTTCTTTTAGATAGAAGAAACCAGAAACCAGAAACCGCCCGTCCAGATACCAATTCCCAAACATTGAAAAAAACACCCCATTTAAGTGGCACCCTACTCTACACTTTCCACACACAGACATGAGCCTAGCCTTTTGTGGAAAATATAGATCAATGATGTCGAGAACCCGGATTATCTGCACCCAGACAATGCAGCTTATCACTATACATGTATTGCAATCATAGGCGCAGGAACCGGGGGGCCAGGGGGGTCACTGGCTCCCCCCACTTTTCTGTGATGGGCCCCCGCGACGGAGATAAGAATATTAACAACTGTAATATCAAGCAAGAAACCCAAACTGGCCCGATAGCTTGCCCGGGAACCCCGTTAAACTTTTCTGTTCCATTAAACTATGTTAAGGTCCTATGGGTCAATTTCAAGGTCCCCTGAGCTTCTCGGGGCCCCTGAACTGGCCTCTGATGCCATACGAGCTAATCTGGGCCCATTGAGCTGAACTGAGCGCCCCTGAGATGGTTCGGGCAGCATGAACTGTTCTAGGATGCCTAAACTGAGCTAGGAGCCGTGACCTTGAACAGGGCCCCGTAAACTGGCCAGACCCTATATCCACCGACCGGGGGGGGCTGAGCTGAGCTGGGACCGTAAAGTTAATATTGTCCCTTGAGCTAATCTGGATCCCCTGTGATGCACAGAATACCCTAAACTTATCCGAGGCCCCTCCACAGAAATAGGGTCCCTGCCCTGAAATCGCGTTATAAGAACCCTTAACTGTTCTGAAACTCCATATATGCCGACAAGGGGCCCCTGGATGATTCGGGCCCTTAAGCTTATCTGGTCATCAGAGCTAATATGGACCTCTGTGTTGAACTGAAGGCCCCTGAGATGGTCTGGGACCCCTATAAGGCTTTACAGCCACTGACCTGGCGGCCGTGAGCTTGAATGGGCCCCTTGAGATGTTCTGACAGTGGCGTAACCAAGGGAGGGAGTCCCTGGGGTCTGCGGACCCCTTTGGGCTGACCTTAAGCACTAAAAACACGAACATTGATTTCGGGGGACCCCTGAGCTTGGTCTCGGGGGGCCTTCCGAGCTTGGTCTCAGGAGGTCCCCGATAATCGGTATCGAGGGCTCCAGAGTACCAAATACATTCATGTATTGATGTATTGATCTTGGGGACCCCTGTGCTCAGTCTCAGGGGGTCCCGAGCTTGGCCTCAGGGCCCTGAGGTTGGTCGCAGGGCCCCTCCCCGAGCTCGGTCTCACGGGCCTTTCGATCTTCGTCTCACGGGCCTTTCGATTTTGGTCTCAGGGGCCCCCGAGCTTGGTCTCAGGGCCCCCGAGCTTGGTCACAGGGCCCCGAGCTTTGTGTATGGGGGGCTCTCTGAGCTTGGTCTTAGGGAGTTCCCGAGCCTGGTCTCAGGGGGCCCTTCGAGTTTGGTCTCAGGGCCCCCGAGTTTGGTCTCAGCCTCCCCCGAGTTTGGTGTCAGTGAGCCCTCCGAGCTTGGTCTCAGATAACCCCGAGCTTGGTCTCAGGACCCCCGAGCTTGGTCTCAGGGGTGCCCCCAAGCTTGGTCTCAGGCCCCCTCTCCCCGAGCTTAGCGTCAGGGGCCCCGAGCTTGGTCTCAGGGGCCCCGAGCTTGGTGTCTGGGGCCCTCCGAGCTTGGTCTCAGGGAGCTCCCGAGCTTGGTCTCAGGGGGCCCTTCGAGTTTGGTCTCAGGGCCCCGAGCTTGGTCTCAGGGGCCCCCGAGCTTGGTGTCAGGGAGCCCTCCGAGCTTGGTCTCAGATAACCCCCGAGCTTGGTCTCAGGGGTAACCCCAAGCTTGGTCTCAGGCCCCCCTCTCCCCGAGCTTAATGTCAGGGGCCCTCCGAGCTTGGTCTCAGGGAACGCCCGAGCTTGGTCTCAGGGTACCCCCCAGCTTGGTCTCAGGGGCCCCTGATCATCGGTATCGAGAGCTCCAGAGTACCGAACATTGATCTCGGGGCCCCCTGAGCTCGGACTCACGGACCTTTCGATTTTGGTCTCAGGGCGCCCCAGAGCTTGGTTTCGGGGCCCCCGAGCGTGGTCTCAGGGGAACCCTGAACTTGGACTCAGGGGCCCCGAGCTTGGTCTCATGGACCTTCCGAGCTTGGTCTCAGGGGCCCCCGATCATCGGTATCGAGGGCTCTGGAATACCGAATATTGATCTCGGGGGCCCCTGAGCTTGGTCCCAGGGCCAGGCGAGCTTGGTCTCAGGGGACAACGGAGCTTGGTCTCAGGACGGGGGGGAAGCTTGGTCTCATGGGCCTTTCAATGTTTGGTCTCATGGGCCTTTCAATCTTGGTCTCACGGGATCTCGAGCTTGGTCTCAGGGAGCATCCGAGCTTAGTCTCAGGGTCCCCTCGAGCTTGGTCTCAGGGGTCCCAGATCCTGGTCTCAGGGGTTCAGGGCCCCCCTCGAGGTGCCCCCGACTATTGATATCGAGGGAATCATGAGTGAGGCATGAACATTGGCCTCATAAGACCCAGAGTTTGGTCTCAGGGGCCCCCAGGCCTGGGTTCAGAACCCCGGAGCATCGGCATCGAGGGGCTCCAGAGTACCGAGCAATAGTCTCGGGGGAGGGGGGGCTCGAAATATTGATCTTGAGGGCCCAGAACATCGGTGTCGATTTACTCCTGAGCAAAGCGCGAACATGGGTCTAAGGGTGCCCCTGAGCCTGATCTAAGTGGGACCCCGAGATTGGTCTTATGAGCCCCCGGGCATCAGTATCGAGGGGCTCCGGAGTATTGGTCTGGGGGAGCAATTATTTTAGAGGCCTCCAAATGGTGATTTCTGAGGGCCCCCAAAAGTGTGGATGCAGTGGTGTAGCCAAGGGGGCCCTAGGCGTCCGCAGACCCCCCCCTTGGGCCAATCTGAACCACTGCAGAGGATTCTCTGATCACGGTGCCCCCAGAGTCAGTCTCAGGGGCCCCTGAAGATTCGTTCTAAGGGCGTCCCGAGTCGGCCTCAAGGCCCCCGCTCTGAGAGTCTGTCTCAAGGCCCCCTGAAAGCAGATTTCGGGGGCCCCATAGGGTTGGTCTCAGGGGCCCCAAAAGTCGGGATCAGGGGCCCCGGGAGTCTGTCTCAGGGAAGGAGGGCCGAGCTAGTCTCATGGGCCCCCAGAGAGTGGTTCTCAGGGCCCCGCAAAAGTCTATTTCAGGGGGGCTGAGGGTCAGTCTCAGAGAACCCCAGGAGTCGGTCAAGGGGACCCCAAGAGTCTGTCTTAGGGGACCACGAGATTCAGTTTCGGGGGTCCCCCTGAGAGTCTGTCTCAGAGAACCCCAAGAGTCAGTCTCAAAGTACCCCAAGAGTCGGTCTCAGAGGGCCCCATTGTCTCACAGGCTTCTCTCTCAGGAGTCAATATTTACTTTCCGGTGGCCCCAAGAGTTAATCCGGGGGTCTAAGAGTTAGTCTAAGTTGATTCGCAGAGTGCTGGTTTTAGGGGAGCCCAGAGGGGTAATTTTTGGAGCCCTCGAGATTCAGCCTCAGGCTGTGCCCACCCCCCCCGAGGTTTGGTATAAGCGGCCCCGAGAGTCAATCTCAGGGAACACCCAAAAGTTAGCCCCAGAGGGCTCCCGGTTGTCAGTCTCAGGGACATCCGATAGTTAATCTCGGAGTTCTGAGAGTAATTCCCAGAGGTGCTCCCGAGTTTTGGTCTCACGGGCCCTGAGTGCTAGTCTGGAGGCCCGTGAGAGCTAGTCTGGAGCCTCCGAGAATCAGTCTCAGGAACGCCAAAGGCTCAGTCTCGGAGGTAATTTCACCCCCCCGGTGTTTGTCTTAGGGGCACCCTAGAGCAAGTCTCAGAGGGCTGTCGAAAGTCATTCCCAGCCCCCCTCCCTCACCCCAAAGACAGCCTCAGGGGACCCCAAGAGCTAATATGGATGGCCAAGATAGTCAGTCTCAGCCCCTCCCCTCCAGAGCAAATCTGGGGGGCCCAATAATTAGTCTCAGAGGTGCTGCCGGTAACTAATCTCAGGAGCCCCGAGAGATTCTCAGGGGCCCCCAGTTTTGATCAAGAGGCACCGTGAATCGGTCTCAGAGAGCCCCTGAGATCTAATCGGGAGCTCGGCTGAAAATTAGCTTTGTGAGTGCCGCCAAGTGTTGGTCTTAGGTGGCCCCAGAGCTCAAATAAAAATTTTCAAAATCATATGCCTCAGAAAAAATGTATCTACCGCTATTGCGAACTAAAAAAAGAAATTGAAACATGTCGATCAGGCACCATTATCGAAAGAAAGGCAAAAATTAATCTAATTTTACCATAAGAGCAAATCGAAAAGGGAATTTGGCACTTCAGTCAATTTTTAATCTATTAGATTAACACCAATAACTACATTCCTAAATATTCTGAAATAAACAACTTTCAAATATTTTCGTAGGAAACCAGATAAACAAGGGTAATGACAGAAATTGATGAGCATAATCCCAAAAAGAAAACTATGTATGCAAGGTTGAAAATAACAATAACCGAGTGAGCCAAGGCGATAGATATCTTGGGTGCCTTTTGTCTTGGTAATTTGTTCGTTTACTAGATAGCAAGGGTAAGAAAGTAACTGGATCTCAACAGGATCTGTCGACAGAATAGAAGCTATGTAACGTTCGGGACACACTACCATATCTCTTGCATTTTTATTCGTTTTGTTCTGTTTCTTTGGAAATTTCCTGATTAAAGAGTTCATGGATTCGACACCGGGAAATAATTTCTAATCATTTCCAGTAGAATATCATTTCTTCGTACTCAAAACGACTGACCTCCACTTGCATGTCTGATTACCCGAGTGAATTGAGGTAGACTCAGGTCATGCGCGCATCAACATTGAACTTCCCGAAATATGGCACAAAGTTGTTATTATAGACACGCTACCATATGAGGTATGGGCAATCCTTAATATTTGGTGACCTTAGTTTACCAGCACTTGGTCGGATAAAAAATCAAGCTATAAACAAAATAAGAATAAATGCTTAAAGAGGCACAACAAAATTGCCTTCGTGCGAATGTTGTAATGTTAAAATACTATAAAAAGATATAGGAGATGGGCCCCGGTTACTAAGGGGACCCCCAGCCTGGGCCCCCCTGACGGTAGTCGGACCCCTCCTTGGCCAAATCCTGGCTACGCCACTGTGTTCTGAGACTCTATATCAGCCACCCTGGGACCCCTAAGCCTAGCTGGGGCCCTGAGCTAATCTGGGCACCGCTGTGCTTAACTGGGGCCTCTGATCTGGCATGGGGGCCCTGAACTCTTCTGAGGCTCCCCTGTGATGAGCTTCTAGGGGTCTTGTGCTTATGTAGAGTCCCTTGATAAGCTGGTCCCGAGGCTAATGCACTGGTCTGGGCCCTTAAGCTGACTGATCTGGGTCCCTGAGCCATGGTCTGGACCTTGGTGCCCTCCGAGATAATTTGGCGTCCCCTGGGCGGCATAGGCAAAGGAACCGGGGGTCAGGGGGATACTGCCCCCCTTTTTGAGGTGGGCCCCCGCAGCGAATATACAAATATCAGCAACAGTAATATAGAACAAGAAACCCCAAACGGGCCCGATAGCTTGTCTGGGAACGTTCAAGTTCGGTAGTACGCTGCCTGCAAGCCCCTGGAGGAGGAGCGCTTCGTAAAAAAAGCCAAGGCACCTACTACCCGAGTGTTTCTAAATGAGTCCCGAGAACTGGGCCCAATCAAACTCCATCCCATATCAATCCCAACACAAAGCATGAATCGGACACGGACCCCGCATCAGATGCCGAGTAACAGTCGTCCCTGAGTCATCGAAAGGCGCGACGTCTTTCGATGCCAGGGTTATATGGCGTCGCCAACTCTTTCCCTGTTGGAGGGGTTTCTTGGGAGTCAAATTGCTCCTTGTACAAGGAATCTGCCGTGCCTTAAACCCGGGTTGGTCGCGTGGAAGGAAAGGTTGCTAACCACTATAACACCACGCCCACACCTCCCCGGCGTCGCAAAGCTGGCCATCAAGTACCTACATTGCACTTGCAGTCATGCTGGAACTCTGCATTTTAGGCATCGAAATATAGCTAGGCGTATTTATTGATGATGGAAAGAAGGGATCCGTAATAACCTGAATAAATTTTCTCATTTTGTCATTAAATAAGCAAATACGAGTTGATTAGGCATAGCGAAGTGAGGTTATTTGGTATCAAAGCATTGTCTGTAGTTTTCTGAAAATTTTTAATTTTGTAAATGTGATGAAAAGGGCCTAAACATCTGTAAATATAAAAAAAACGCGCTGGTGGTAAAACATGATTGAAATCCTCCAAAAGAGCTTAAAAATGTATTTCGTATTTGGAAAGGGTCTAGTTGAAAAACCAAACAATGTTCTTTTGGCGTTTGACTATGATTTATTATATCGTAATAGGTACAACACAAAAATAATAGGGCAAAATTTTATTTCTCAATTTTCCACATATTGACATCGTAGTGTGCATGCGTGCCTTATTGACACCAAACGAGCTAACTATTTTTTTATAATTATGGGCCCCGTGGACTGGGGCCCCCTTGAGGTGGGCCCCCTCTAAGGTTGGCCCCCACTTTTCAAACCGTTCCTACGCCCCTGATTGCAATGAAAGACTACCTCGCATTCAAGTGCATGAACATTGTACATACATTGAACAAGGCTTGCGCGCGGTCGCACAAGCTCGCCGGTATTGTGGACCGAGTGGTGACGTCTCAACATTATATGATGAGGATTTTATGTCAGAGTTACCTCCCTTGAAGGTCAAGTCCAAGTAAAAAGTCACAGGTCAAGGTCATACCATCATTTCAAGGTCATTGAACCTAGTGCCTTCGGTTGGATAACGTCGCCTAATATGACGTATATTATGTTATGACGTCATAGGCTAGGTCACAAAATCTTGAGGTCAAGGTCGCATGTTCAAGTCAAAGGTCATAGGTCAAGGTCAAACCTGATTTCCCGCTCGACGGTTGCCTTAGTGCTAGTTGCAGTATGCGTGATAGGCAAAATGCAATATTTTGGTGTCAAAGGTCAATGGCCTTGACCGACCTTGACCTAAAATTTTCAGAAAATATTGCCTCAGATCTTTCCTCCGTTACTTTAGGTCACTTTCTCTCCATATCCGACTTCTCATCGCATAACCACGGCATTTCTCAGTGGCTACCGTGCACAGACAGAATTTGACCTATATGGCCTCGTTTTACCTTGAATATATTGACCTAGGCCTATGAAACTCGGGTTTAGGGTAGAATACCCTAGCCTCCACAAACACCCAAAACGTTCATTTTCCTAGACCTCTTGGGTTTTGCACTGCCAATGTCAGTGATGTCAAGCAGGCTTGCACAAAGACGACACACAGACATACTGGATCTCAAAATTCTGATCTGATACGGTATTTCTGCGGACAGATTCGTGTTCAGCGCCACAAATTACCCTAGAAACGGACGATTTTGTATTGGATCCATGAAAAAAGTTAAATTTTGTTGACCAGTGTAAGTGGTCAGAAAAAACGCGCTTCGTCATCATGGTTGGGGGAATCTCGGGGAACAGAAGGTAAAATAATTTCACGATTAAAAGTGGTACTGATATGCAAACAATCCCTTGATATAGTTCGGTATCCCAATATGGTACCTAAACCTACTCATTCTACTAACTCATTCAGTGCGCTTGCAGTAATCATTTTTCCCTCGTTAGACTCTAAATATAATTTAAGTCGGGGAAACTTCCACGTCTTGACTTATAAGGTGGTCTCCGTGGGGAATAGATGACTTGTTACCTTTCCCCTTCCCCCAAGCGTTTGGTGAGGGTCAGCTTCTGGGCACAGGTGTGTGTGTGTGTGTGTGTGTGTGTGTGTGTGTGTGTGTGTGTGTGTGTGTGTGTGTGTGTGTGTGTGTGTGTGTGTGTGTGTGTGTGTGTGTGTGTGTGTGTGTGTGTGTGTGTGTGTGTGTGTGTGTGTGTGTGTGTGTGTGTGTGTGTGTGTGTGTGTGTGTGTGTGTGTGTGTGTGTGTGTGTGTGTGTGTGTGTGTGTGTGTGTGTGTGTGTGTGTGTGTGTGTGTGTGTGTGTGTGTGTGTGTGTGTGTGTTGTGTGTTGTGTGTGTGTGGGTGGGTGGGTGGTGGGTGGGTGGGTGGTGGGTGTGTGGTGTGTGTGTGTGTGTGTGTGTGTGTGTGTGTGTGTGTGTGTGTGTGTGTGTGTGTGTGTGTGTGTGTGTGTGTGTGTGTGTGTGTGTGTGTGTGTGTGTGTGTGTGTGTGTGTGTGTGTGTGTGTGTGTGTGTGTGTGTGTGTGTGTGTGTGTGTGTGTGTGTGTGTGTGTGTGTGTGTGTGTGTGTGTGGTGCGTGCTAAGCGGCAGACTCCCAGAGCACAATCGAAGCCGGAGCAGCTGACAGAACACGATGACAGGCGGCGCCGAGATGACTGGCTGCAGCTGGTAACGTGACAAAGGCTCGTCGTCATCGGTTCCCTCAGAGGCAGGTGCGGCCCGTCACTTGCAATATGAGTCGCCACATGTGCTGGTATCACGAGGGCTTTTGGTTTTGTTACCCAGTGCTGAGACGGCGTTAGATGCATTTCGTGCTTAATAATTTTGGGTTTTATCGACGCTCCCACTTCTAAGGTCACCTCCTTGAACAAATCATTCCCCAACTCTTTCCCTGCTGGAATATTTTCTGGGGAGTCAAAATTTTCCTTGCTTAGGGAGCCCGTCGGGCCTTAAACCCGGGTAAGCCGCGTGGAAAGCGAAGGTGCTAACCACCACACCACAGCAGCGGGCGGTGCAGCCTGCATGGTCGGGTCGGACCGGGAGTGTCCTGGGGCGGCATCGGTCAGCTGAAAGCTAGCTGGGGCATTCCAGGACAAAACGACCAAAAATATTCCAATTTGACACCACCATGTCTAGAAAAATCTGAAACGTTGTCTCCAGGGTAGTTTTGGGCCAGGAACACGCCTGTGAGAATCTTAGCCCCCTCCGACCAACGGTGACCGAGATATAGCCCGAGGCATTTTCGGAAGGTCACCTTGTAGACTCATCTTTGACGCTTCATAACTCCAAAACGCATTTCCTGATTAACACGTTTTGTATATCATTGAACTTGTCTTGAACTTTACATTAAATTTTGAAGAAATAAAATTTCAAAATCTTAAACATTTTGACTTTTAATTCGTTTGACCTTTTCTTTTTGACCTAGCTTGACCTTTTCGCAGTTGAAATTGCCCTTTTAGACTCCTCAAAAATTTTTATTCATAAAATATATTTTGATTAAAAATTTACAAAAATGCGTTCTTGCTATAAATTCCAAATTTTTAGCCCCTAAGGTAGACGGTTTTTTACCACTGCGGTAGTACAGCCTTATGTTTAACACTGCAAACAAAGTGATTGCTTTTGTAATCGGTTGCTTGCAATCATATTGCATTGTATTTACGAAATTTAATCGTGCAAGTGTCAGAATTTATGAAAATTAACACGCGCTCACACGAGGGGGCGGGCAACCGGCCTCCTCAGGTTTCTACAGGTAGTAAAAAACACCTTCGCGCAGCGCCACCGTACTTCATCTACCTCTGACTCGACATTTTTTTCAACTTCTGGCAAAATAATTTAGGTCAACTGGCAGATGGTAGGTACCGTAAATACCATAGGTCAGCTAGCAACTGACTGGTGAGGGGGGTGACCTGAGGTAGATGGCCGTCGTTATGTCTTGTGGGACGTTCAACTTTGGTTCCTTACTCAACCCTTCATCGTGGGAGTTGCTCGTTTGGGTGGTGGGGCCGGGGTCTCCCTAAAAAGTCCCTTGATGACTCTAGTGAGACTCCAACTCCTAAAACTGAACTGGTAACAACTTGGGCAATATTTGTAAAAAGAAAAATAGCAGCCATTAAAAGTGATAGAAAGGAATCCATTGTTTCGAGGGAGACGAGGGCAAAGGAACTTATTAGTAATGGGCCTTGCAGCCTTAAACGAAAATTTACAAAGATGTCGCGACTTTATTAATAATTGAAACAAGTATAACTTATAAGTTTTGAAGTGCTGCGGCGAGGAGCATGATGATGAGTTGTTAAGATGTTCCCTGGCCTCTCCCTCGAATCCGGAAATGTAAAAACACTGAAGATTACATATTCGGGCACAGCCCTTCATCAGAATCTTGGAGTAAATATCAATAATTCTCAGTCCTAGTATAGCCAGACCTCGAATAGGTCTGGCTATACTAGGACTGAGAATTATTGATATTTACTCCAAGATTCTGATGAAGGGCTGTGCCCGAATATATAATCTTCAGTGTTTTTTACATTTCCGGATTCGAGGGGAGAGGCCAGGGAACATCTTAACAACTAAGTATAACTTATACTATAAGGACCACTAACTCACACAATTACATCGTTCCCGGAGATGGAAAAATAGTATCAATACAAGGTGGCCCAGTGCAGCACAGCATACATTTGAGAGCTTCATACAATATAAAAAAAACGTTTGAAAGCCTTTCATTCCCAGAAAGAAATTTCAATCTGCTCATATATGCAAAAATCTCCTGAAATCATAACGCATTCGACTTGGTCACTTGAACAGGTTGCCTCACATTATATTTTTAAAAGGTGATCATTTCGTAGCTGACACGGATCCCAGTTCAAACGCCACTTCGAAAGGCTTTTGATTGGTATTTTTTAATGATTAGGGGTGGGAAAATTTGAAGCAATATCGAGAGTCACTACGTGAAAATAAATAGCAAAATGTAGCATGTGTTTAGCCCTCTCACAGGCCGGTTGAACTACATTGCACCAATAAGTAGTATTTGAAATAAAAAAGAGAACATTTAAAGGATGTTTTACCACTTTTACCACTGTTTCCACGGTTCATTGGAGGTGGTTGGGCACCCACAAATAGATCTAATTCCACACTCCTGGTGCCTTGTATAATCATTGAAGAATAAGGGAAAACATTGAGATGGCTTCAACACTGACACTGAATTTTCCTGTACAGACACATTCATTCACCTGCAATGATGGCCGTCAGATCACTCATTACTTAAGCCAAATAATCTATACCAGTATGCTTAATATTCCCTTTGCATTGGACATTCGCCATGACTAAATTTCCGACCATTCACGCAGCACTCATAAAAGAAAGTATATTTGCACAGCGCGACACTGATTGGTTCAAACATAGGTATACGAAACCCGAACCTCTCTTCCTTTGTTCGTAGAGATTTCATGAACGGTCTTATTTACCGCTGATATTCTTTTGAAACTTGTATTCATTTTTCCATAATCGCATCGGCGGACAGAGTTCAGAGCTGTCTGGCAACATTGGCTATGCTTGATTGTGGAATGTACAAAAACTTAATCGTGCTGAAAAATGTATGCGTAAGAAAAGCATGTGTGCCTTTGGCATCATGTATTTTATCTTTCACTGGACTTTTTAAACCATCGTGATAGGTTGCCGGTTTCGCAGTGCTCTCGATATAGTCGCAGGCGCCCTTGCTGTGAGACCTAGTGAAAACACTTCATTTACATAATTGAATTTTGCTTCGATATAACTTTTGTGCTTTGAAATCGTGTGCATGACAGCACCATCTGATGAAGTTAAATACATTTTTGCATTGTGCAGTACAGCTTTCCGTCAGGAGATGTATGTACATTCTTCAGTCATTTCTCTCGCTTTCATGCTCCAGGCATAAGTTCTAAAAAAAAACACGAGCCATCGCGGTGTTGTGTTTGGAGGCATGTTATATCACATAGGCTCCGTGGCCTAATTGTGGATTATCTCTGCTGTTCAGTAAACCATGTAGAATGAACAGTGCACTGGGAGCGACGCCGCTAAATAGTCAGTTTTAATCACTACCGACAATGTTACATACAAGCGTTTGGTCGGGTCACCTTTGAGGCTGCTCGAGGTCAAAGTATTCCTTCCAGGAACTAAGTGGAAACCTAAATTTTGTGGCATAATAGCTGACAGAGGAGAGCCGTAGAAAAAATGTTCAGCACCATTGGAATGCTCTTGTGGAGCCCGATCGGATTATATATATTATAATTTTGTCTAGTCAAACTTTAAAGTAAACCTGCTTTGACCTAGAGCCAGGCTTAGGTCTGTATGGTAAAAAGAATATTACTTTAAACTGCAGTGGGAAGTCAGACACGACAACGTAAAAATAAAACCTCCATTGCAATTCTCGACAATTCTCAATTCTCGCAAGTTATCAAAATTTACCAATTACTACATGCATTTCTAATGGAAAGATCGTGACCCTGACCTTGTCCTAGGCTATCGATATAGAAATTCTGCAGGGCAAAATTATCTTGCTTGGTAACCTTACTATGTGATGTGAATCTAAGCACGATAGGTTAAATTTGATCTTACTGATGCACCTCCAGAGTTTTTTCGAGGTTAGGTCTCTTGACCTGGGTTGGCAGTCTGACCTGGTAGGACCCAGACCTAAAATTTTGCCAGAAGCTGTAAAAATTTCGAGTTAGAGATAGATGAAGTACGGTGGCACTGCGCGAAGGTGTTTTTTTTACTACCTGTGGAAACCTGAGGAGGCCGGTTGCCCGCCCCTCGTGTGGGGGCGAGTTAATTTTCATAAATTCTGACACTTGCACGATGAAAATTTCGTAAAGACAATGCAATTTGATTGCAAGCAACCGATTACAAAAGCAATCGCTTTGTTTGCGGTGTTAAACATAAGACTGTATGTACTAGCGCAGTGGTCAAAAACTGCCTGCATACTTACCTTATGTAGGTGCTAAAAATTTGGACTTTATAGCAAGAACGCATTTTTTAATTTTATCGAAAGATATTTTATGAAGCAAAATTTTTGAGGTGTCTAAAATGACAATTTCAACTGCGAAAAGGTCACGCTAGGTAAAAAAGAAAAGGTCAAACGAAATAAAAGTCAAAATGTTTAAAATTTTGAATTTTTCCAACATAATTGATAGTTCAAGACGAGTTCAATAATATACAAAACTTGTTAATCTGGCAATGCGTTTTGGAGTTATGAAGCATCAAAGATGAGTCTACAAGGTGACCTCCCGAAAATGCCTCGGGCTATAACTCGGTCACCGTTGATCGGAGGGGGCTAAGATTCTCACAGGCGTGTTCCTGGCCCAAAACTACCCCGGAGACAAAGTGTCAGATTTTTTCTAGACATGGTGGTGTCAGGCCTTGGTCGATCTGTCCTGGCATCCCCCCAGCCGTGCGTAACTCAACACTACGGTCGTTTAAGCAACCAGATTTCTATTGACCCTGTAAATATACCCAAGTACAGCCACTAGTGGAAGACTTTTCGTTCCCGTCCGCCAGGTAGCTAATGTTCTACCTTGCTTCATTCGTACATTTTTACCTCCATATGTTGTGCAATATGAATAGGCTAGGATCAGACCGATTTCCAGGTCTGTGAGGAAGTCAGATCGAACTGTCCTACGTGATTCGAATTACCACACAATCTCTGGGATCGCAGATTTTCGACATAACACTTTTGGAAACAAATAATCGTGGATAAGGAATACAATACATATATATTCCAAATAACCTTCATAGTAAAATAAATTGCCAAAGCGAAACTGGACAAGCGAAGGGTTGACAGAACGCATCTTCTTCTTCAAAGGAGATGAACCAATCTTTTCTGTCATGAGAACCTAACACCTGCCCCGGTGGGCCTCCGAGCCACCTTCACCATGGTGGGGGGGGTGTATTTTTAACATCCCTCCCCTCGAACTCGGCACCTATGCGGAATAGCGAAAAAGGCGAACGCTGGTGGATAGCTCATACAAATTCACGAAGAACTACTTTGGTCACTTTTTGACTCAGGTTAATATTGAGGTCATGACAGGTCAAAGAAAGTGACATATTAGAGAATAGTTTCTGGGTTCTAGCGTCTGATAGAGTTTAGTTAGAATCAATTTTAGGCACCATTCGCTCTCTCTCGTTACGACGAATCGAATGATGTATGATATGACTATACTAGGCTAAAACATAAATAAACTGACCTGAGGTCAGGTTAAGGTACTATCTAATGTAGCGTAGTCAATATGCATATCAATTGACTCGCAATAACAACCCAAACGTAAAGATACAAAAATAAAAGTTTTATCGTCATTTCGTGCAAAGTTATTGACCCAAGTCTGAAAACCTGCTTTGGTAGCACAGATGACCTCTCAGAGGTCACAGGTCAAACATTGCAGTATGAACCCGGAAAACAGGGAAGATACTGCGATTTTGAGAATATGAAGGCATTCTCAGCTGTATCTACACAAATTCAGCGCAATTTTTGCTTTCCACATGCACTTCCAACGGAAAGGTCATGATCTTTATCTGACCCTAGACCATCGACATAAAAAACACCGGAACGTATTTTGTAGCGCTCGGTGGCCCATTATGTGATATGAGCTTCAATTGGATAGATTAACCCTGTTCTTACTAATCCATTCATAAACTTTTCTTGGAGGGAGGTCACTTTACCTACACTGGTGAACTGACCTTAGATGACCTTACCTTAAAATTTTGGGCAAAGTTGTGGAGTTGATCAAGGATAAGGTCTACCAAGTACAGCGGCGCTTCGCCTCGTCGTTTTTTCGTGCCGCCGGAAAATCCGAGGGGTAGTGTTCAAACACTCCCACCGGGGCGAGGGTTAAGTGATCCGCCTTTGTCCTTTTAAGTAAAGCTCTTGGCGTGATTCTTATCATAAGGTCAGGTACGAGCCATGACCGCTCCATTGGAAATACATGTGGAAAATGGTTTTAAGTGAATAACTTAGTAACGGATGGTGATAGAGCGTTAATTGTAACTGCATTAGATTTGCCTTGTTTTTGCGGTTCTATTTATATGCATGTTATATAATTTGACCTTGACCTGACCTCAGGTCGGGTCAAATCTTTGATTTGACCTAGCAAGGTCATATTATATATCATTCGAATTGGCTTTCTGCGAGGATTCATACAGTTTAAATCGTTTTGTTCTATCTTTACTCGTTGAGATGAAATGACCGAAAACCTTAATTTACATGTTATCCCTATGACGGCATGTTTTGACCTCCAGTGACCTTAAATGTGACCTGAAAAAATGGTACAAATATTTTCTATGGAGAATTTGATTGGGCTGGTCAACGCCGTTTACCGTTCTTCGCTACCTAGCGTGGTTCTCAAGATCTTAGGGGGCGGGTACCCGCCCCCGTCAAAGCGAAGGTGGCTCAGACCCCCGTCAATGCGCGTGTTAATGCCCCTGACATAGCTGGGTGACCCTGGGCCTGACAAAGAAGGCCCTCTAAACGGTCAGCCACAGAAGGTGATATTTTCCACGTTTCTAAGCCAGGTCCCCAGCTGAATTCATCAGGGCACGTCCAATAACTCCGCGGCAGGTGTAGGTCTTATCTGGAGCTGCGGAGGCCCCTGACCTTATCGATATGTGACTTAGTCATATCTTTAAGGCCACTGACATGCATAGTACGCCTCTGAACTAAAATAAATTAGCCCCCTTAAATGGTTGAGGATGCTCTTAGTTCAGCAAGGGGGACACTTAAAACATGCCAAGGAAACCCAGTCCGACGAAGTGCGTGGCGGGCGGAGGCTGCAATTTTGGCAAGTGTGTTCTCCAGTGCCATTGATAGCTTGCCGTACTTGTAACAAGTCCGCGCCCCGCCGGGGTCCGGCGCAAACTTCACCCCGCCGGTTACATAGATATGCAGGGTTTGCGCAGATCTGCACAAACCCTGCCTTACCGAGCCTGCGAGCCTTACCGACACGCAACGGTGAAGCTATGGGATTGATCCATTGCAAATATTAGATCCAGAGTTCACGTGTACCATGATTGGACTTTCTCTTCAAGGTAAATATGGCAAAGCCATGAAGTGCTGTTGAATACACGGCGGATGAGGGCAAACATTAATTTTTGTGAAGAAAAAGAGATGGTGTTGTAACTTGAACCGAATCGTTGGGCTACACTTTAACTGCATTAAAATCCATACAACACGAGTTCCAGCCGCCCACCTCACCTGTGAATTGTCAACTCTCAGGACTTCGCAATCGCAGGTTAAGTCCGAATATTTGGTAGTCTTGCTTCATGAAATAGCCTGGGCTGTAGGTAAAGTCACTGTATGAATCATTATCTTATAACATGCACCGAAAAGTAGCTGGAACGCATAAGCCCCATTCCTGCAGTAGCGCACCTAAGGATGGGAGAGGGGTCACCGGTTCCGACCCCCTAAACGCTTTGGCTCCTGCATTGGCTTTGATTTTGGCTCGGGTTGCCTCTCCGCGCCCGCCTCAGGTGCCTTTGGCGTCCGACATGGGTTCTGATGGTCATTGGGCGCCTTCGGCGCCCAATTACTCGCCCAATTGCCGAAGTCACCCAAATTCCGAGTGCTTTTACAGGAATAACTTTGTCCATCATGGTGCAAGCCAACTTCAAAATACTTGCCTCCCTTAAAATCCGTTTCTTACCCTGAGAAAAATATTGAATATTTGCTTGGTAATGACCTTTTCCGGTCAATTTTGTCCCTTTAAGCGAAACCCCGCCCTTTCATGGGCCTGCTGCCCCCTTCATAAGCTTGCCGCCCCCTTCGTCAGCCTCCACCTCGATGGTGGTGTGACCGATCAGAGGTCAAGAACATGTCAGGTTGGCTACCCACATATCCTTGATGCGACCAAAATGGCTACCTGAAGTCAAATAAACTTTTGCGTGAACTGAGGCTTTAAATTGATCCCAGAAAATATGTCTTAGTGAGTGAAAATTTACTCTCAAAAAGTGGAAGTATGAAAGGAATTAAATTTACAGTGATTTGGAGACTAATGAATTACATATAGTATACTCTTAGTACCAAACAGCGAAATGTTAAGTATATGTGCCGTGATTACAAGTTGTATGTGTTGTAATACAAGCATGTGTCCATTAGCCGCGGATATTAATCAGTAAAAATGTTATCAAACACCTAATACACAAAAACATGAAAAATACAGCATACGGCATGAAAATACGGCATGTAATATGTGCCGTCAGAGTCTAGTACCCTTACTGCAACTGCTTGCTATGATCAATCATTGCTTAGATCATCATTGCTAAAATAGCAGACAACCAACATTTGACTGTAGCAGTCACCATGCTGAAACTTAAGCCACTTGAAGGATACATGTAATTAACATTTTGTTAAAAGAATACATATAATTTGAATATCTCCGATGCCTGCAACCAAATATAGGTACTCAGCCAGAGGACAAGTACCTCCTAATACCACAACCATCATCCGGCAAATCCTAGAAAGGTTGAAGCAGATCAATAAGCATCACCACATTCACCTGCTCAATGGAAACTTTTGTGGAATCATCACAATTTTGCTAAGCTTGATTTGATAAAATTGACTTAGGTAGGCACCAAAGAAACCTACCTGCAGTTTACCTGACTTCATGGGCACCAAATAGCATATCATTTTCTAGGTGCAAAGCCAGAACTTGCAACTCTCATCTCCACAGGTGTACAGTTTGGATATCTCGTATGCACATGATTAAAACGTGTGCTCTAATTGACACCCTCAAATCACACTACTCTCTTGGGCTTTTGAGGTCTGGCAGACTTCACTTTTTCCTACGTTTCTCTGGCTGCGGCATAATATATAAGAATTGGTAATGGGTTTACCACTGGCAACAAAACCTACTTTGATTTAGGTCAAAATCAACAGCCTCATAGTAAGATACCCACACAGCAGCTTCAACACGTATTTCTGACTGTTTTTTTCTCGCTACTCGCGCGCCAGAAACGCAAAACTTCGTGGCTACCCAAGTGGCTACCTGGTGGTCCCTAATCGTAATTTTCGTTGCCGGCCTGGCTACCAGACCATCTCTAATTCCGTAAAACGAGTCCTCAACTACAACGTAAGCAGTGGAGTTTCTATCTTATGCAGAGTAATTTCACTAGGAATCCTGATATAGACTCTAAAGTTTTCTCTTTTTGTTCAAAATAAATAGTCAAATTCATATAAGAGAATGAATATTACCGTTCTCATGTCATCGCAATTTAGAGTACCTTTTTCTCATGGCTTTATATGGGTCAATTTCGTTGCCGATGTGGTTACCTACCCATCTCTAATTTAGCTGTGAAATAACGCGAGTGAGTAAGGATAAATTATTTGCCACTAATTTGTATCGTCTGTCACTAAAGTTATAATGGTACCTAAACTCAGTCGAGGTAGCATTGCATATTATGGATCGTTCTTTTTACGTGGCGGTAAGATCGTGGAAATACTTGTTTTGTGCTGGAAAGTGCAATTCTTGATCTCTGTCAATTCTCCGTGATTGGTTACCTAAGTTCTGGTCCTTGAACTTCATTTGGCTACCCACGAGCGTGGGCGAGTTGGCGAGATTGTTGACCTCTGTGACCGATCAGACCCCCAGGTGTCCAGGTGTGTGGGGAAAAGAGCCGATGCGCTGCAGGGATAAGGATAGCGCTTTCAGTAAAATTCAGAGCAAATCCGGCATTTGAGCAGGCTGTGGAAGGCCAAGAGACGGGGCCAAGCCCGCCCCGTTGAGACAGCCAGTGCACTGGGGGTTTCCTCAGCAGTGGACTTATGACCTTATCTGTCCACTGCAGATGTCCATAGGTGATGCCAGATATATTTGCTAGTGGCTTCTGTTCTGTGGAGAGGGTTTCAAATGTAAGCTTTGATTGTAGGATGCACAAAGTTCATGATCATGATCTTCATGAGAGCACCAACCTGCATGTTAGCATGTTGTAGATGTCCTCAGTCATTCGCTTCCTATCGTAGCTCTTCGGATTATCCACGTACAAATCGAGCAGCTGGTACGCCCAGAACGGCTCGAACAGATACATAGAACTGCGAGGACTTGAAACCAGTTCACCTGAAATAACGAGATTCTTCAGAGGTGGTGACTTGATGAGGCATTATTTCCTTGTTTAGGGAAAACGGCATAAATGACTGAGCTCCACGTTTAGGGGACGGGACTTCCAATTTGTCTTTCACGTGCTTCAGCTAACCATGAGCGGATACAACATTTTCTTGAGAAAGAATTCCTATCGCAGAACAAAAAAGTTACCCCAGAGAGGTTTGCATACCTAGATAAAGAAACTTGGTCGAGTGGTGCAGTCAAGAAGCGTGCGCGCTCGGCTCGGCCTATCGCATTCTGAATGTGTAAGGTGTCGTGGGTTCGAGCCCACCCACAGGGGTCGAAAAAGTTGCCATTTTGCCATTCTAAATGGTGACAGCTGGAGTTCCACCGGGTGACAAAAGTCAAGTCGACTCACAAAAATGGCACCTCTAATTCTCATACACTGCAAAATCTGGATTGACTTGGTTGGCCCATTTTAACCGTCTGCGCCATAAGCTTTGTTCGACTAACCATATTTCGTAAATGCGGTGAATTATTCTAACCATATTCGATCCTGGGCTCGAAAAAGTTCAGGCCCTCGCCTATCTCTCAGCATGGGCTGGTGACACGAATGGTGATAAAGTGCCATTGTCACCATTGCCCCCAGGCTATGTCACCAGCCGTATTCACTTCTCCTTCCGTGGTCGAACACATCACTGCTATAATCAGCTGAGCGGCTCGGCCTTCACCGCAATGCGCCAGCCGCCGCATTAGGCGCGCTGTAGATATTTATTTATAAATTAGGCGCTGGAAAAATATAGAGAGCGGAAAGGCAAGGAAGAGGAAGGAAAATATCGGTTGCTATCTTTCTTCCGCTTGTGGTGGCAAGGTGGTGAGAGTATAGGTGTTGATCAGTCAGGTATGTTGGTACTAAGTATGATATAGAAATACTGCTTAAACCTAATATATGTAAGTTCTGCAGTGAAGGTAGACTTTGCCGCTGTGCTTGCTGGTATGCCGAGTCGGGGACTCAAGTGGGGCACTTGTAACTGGGTACCTAGATACCTATTTCTCTAAGCCCGTGCATGGAAATCCTTGGGGTCGGACTCCTCATTGGCGGAACCAGGAGCAACTTTTGGAGGAACGAAATCAATGTTTGGAGGGAGCTCCATCAAGAAATCCCGAAAATATAGTATTTTAAAAGGGCCTAAATTTGGATCTTTTGGTAGGCAAAAGACACTATTTTGGGCTTTGTTGGGGGCAACAGCCCCTTTGGCCCCCTTGGATCAACCCTCGGACCTCCTGAATTTGGGTCTCCCATAGACTTTATATAGGGCTTGTAGTGCTGTGCCAGTATCAACTCACAGAGACCTCCAGGCCTCTGTGAATATTTTTAACAAAAAATATTTTTGTTTCATCTTTGGAGTGTGTTGGGCATCAATATCTAGATTTAATAACTGAAAAACATCCCACTTCTAGTCTGCAAAAAGTTGTGCATTGCCACAATGACAAGAATAAGAACTTGTAGTTTGAGTTGTTTAGGAGGTAGCTTTTGGGGGTGGCTATGACTAGTAGGGATGGGGGTCAAGACCAGTGTGGGCCAGTCTGTGGGGAAGAACAGTAGGTAAGCAGATTGTGTCAGGTTTCAACATCTTATTAGGGTGGTTGTTGGGCATAGTGAGCAGTTTTAGTACCTGCTTAGCTCATGCATATATGATAAATCATGTGAAGCATTGATGTTCATATATGGATTCAGACCTACCATCTTGAGATAGTTTGTTTTCTGTCTGTGGGGCACCACTAGCACACTCTGGATGGTGAGCGCCACCGCGAACTCATGGAAGCATCACAAATTTAAAATCATTCAAATGTGACAATAATGATTTTTGAGGTATTTCCATGGTGAAGGTATGTATGTACATGGAAATATTTGTGCCATGAGTGTAAAATTTCAGCAGTCTGCCAAATTTTTTTCAGATTGGGGTCAGCAAAAGAAACTGCAGGGCACAAACATACTTGGGGGCAGAACTTGTGGTGCTGGGGCAAGCAGGGATAAACCACCAGATGTATATTTTTAAATGGTGGATAGGTGAAATATGTTGGTGGTTGTGGGCATTTGAGGACAGCATATGTGATTTATTGTGGCTTTTCATTTGCAGGTAAACAGCAAATGTGTGTTACTCCATATAGCAAAAGAAGGAAGGAGTGCCACTGCTTCAGTTAAAAAAAACATTTGCCTCCCCAATGTCCCTTGGCTTGATAATGCTAGTGAATAAAAAATGATAGATTGATAGCGTTTTGGGAGATTAAGCAATGATGGGAGATTAGCATGATATGCTTTTCTCTAGCAATGATTCAAAATGCTTCATAAATGTGAATAAACTATTGAATGAAATGTTTAAAGCCAACATAATGGTAACTGTTGCAAGTTTTGCTGTGTTCAATGATCAACAACCTGCAAAATGTATCTTGATATTAGTATTTATATTATTTTAAGCATTTAGAAAGAGAAAATTGATCTTGGCTGGCCAACTGTAGGGACCTAAAAATGTTTGACAAATCAAAGAGCTGCCATAACAAGATTTTATCTAGACAAGCCATGTTCTTTCTGCCTGTGTCATACATAGACAGGATTGCTTGGAACTGTAGTGCATTCATCAGATCATAAGTTAAAACTGAATCAGTGTTACTGGCTGATAAATTACAAAAAATATTCTCATTCAGCATACCTTTACAATCATGCAACAAATCCTCTTAATGTGGCTCCTGCCTTGTCTGTGAAACATTGTAGGTGTTATTAGTTTTTGCTGAAGCAGCAGGTGTATAGGTTTGGAATGGGCTTAAAGCATTTGGGACTGTGGGAGAGGGGATTGGGGAAGTCACTTAAACTTTATCAAATACAGGCAAATTTTTATGACAGCTTTAAGAAAGCTGTCTAGATAGAAATATGAAGGGAATATTCATGATTGGATGGAAAGTAAGCTCACCCACATATCTGGCTCAATTGAGGTGTATTGTGCAGGATGCAAAACTGTATACATGATTTTGCATATTTTTTGCACTCTTAAACTCTTGCACATTTTGGGAATGGTCAGGTACAATGTTATCCCTCAATATGCTATCGCACAATCTTTCACGTGTAGAACTATTATTTTAGCGAAAAATATGTTTGGCCTGCTGCCTTTTGTGCTGGTCCTCATTTGGCACTCTTTGTACGCTGAGATGTTTTGGGACTTCTTGCTCTATTTGTTATGCCACTGCTATTTTAAAACTGACTTTAAAAGCTCTTAAAGTATGGAGTAAGTTTTGAGAAAGAGGATACAAAATGCTGTCAACTCAGTTACATAATCCCTTTCCTCTACGATGCTGACAACTAGAGAACATGGTTGCTTGGGGGTGGGGCCTGCTTTGGTTTGATACAGGTGGGGCTGGGGCAATGGCGTAGCCTAGGGGGTCCGTGGACTCCTCTTGGGCTTACTGTTCACTGTAAAGCAGGAATATGGGTGTTGGTGCTCCCCTCCTCCAGCTTGGTCTCGGGGACCCCAATAATCAGTCTTGGAGGGCCCCAGAGAATCGCTCTCGGGGACCTCTGAGCATCTGTCTTTTGGGTTCCCGAACATTCTTGGGGCTCCGAGCATCCTTCTCGGGGCCCCCGAACTTTTGGCCCTCGGGAATCAGTCTCGGGAGCCCCTAAACATTGGTCTCGAACATCACTCCCGGGGGCCAGGGACATTGGTCTTGGGAGACCCGAATATCGGTCTTGGGAGCTCCCGAATATCACCCTTGGGGGCCCCGAGACCACTGCTCGGGACCAAGATCGGAGGGTCTCGGAAAAAGTGCTCGGGTAGATGTGCCTGTGTTGAGAATATGATGCTCACTGATGTGGATTTCCTGGGATTGATAAAGGTATACATTTTAGGGGCATCGAACATCTGTCTGAGGCCCCCGAGCATTGCTCTTGACTCGGAGACCGTGATCATCAGTCTCCTGGACACCCCCCACACTCAACATCATTCTTGGAGGCTCCCGAGCATCACTGGGTCCCTCTGAGCTTGGTCTTGGAATCCCTCGAGAATCCGTCTCGGGGTCACCGAATATCGGTTCCGAGCATCGCTCTGGGGGGGAGGGAGGGGCGAGACCAGGTTTTGGTGGTCCCGGAGCGATTCTCGGGGCAGCGAAGCAGATGTTCGGGGCCCCCAAAGCGATGCTCGTGGAGTCCGAGACCGATGTTCGGGGGCCTCCGAGACTGATTCCCGGGGTCCCAGGAGGTCAAGTTTGGGAGCCCCGAGACCAATGCCTACGCTTTCAGGAACAAGGTCAGCTCAAAGCAAGTGAAGTGCTCGTTCAGTGAGCAAGGTCAGTTCGAGCATCGCGCTCAGAAGCCACCGTGAATCGGTCTCATGGACCCCTGAACACCGATCCCGAGCAATGCTCTCGTTGTGTCTCCCGAAACTGCTGCGCGAGAGCAAGCTGGGGGGGATCTGAGAGATGTTTATGAACATCAAGTGTGCAAATTTGTTTGTTTTATAATGTCGTGACTGTATGACCTCTAAAATATCACAATCGTATTAATGCGTGATAATATCTTTCTTCACGGCAAATTTTCAGCGGTAACACTTAACTGCTACCCTCTCGCTGCGAGATTCTTTATCTATAATTTTCTAAGAATAATCACTGAAGTGGCATTGGAATATTTCGCTGCTCAGCAGGCACAAGTGCGTGTGGTGAGTGGTGAGAGCCGCCAACTGGGAACTCTGAAGATGATTCTCCACCAGCAAGTATTTCCTCATCTGATCCCGTCCGTCCAGAGCGGTGAGCTTTTCTCCTTCCTTCCTGTCATGACATGTTCATAAGATATCCAAATATCACAATTATTTTTAAATATTAATAAAGTGCACCATTTCCAATCCTTAAAAGGAAAATCCTGGGTGAAGTTCACTGTGCTTATTGGAAGAAATATTTACTCATTAAGAGGTGGGTATGGAGGGAGGCATTAAGCTATAAAGGGTCCATTCTGAAGGTTAGGCTCCAAGCCAAATCCTGGTCGCGCCACCTGCCTCCGCCATGAGGGGTCCGTCGGAGTTGGCTGCGGGCATGCTGGGATCGTGCGAGCCACAGCGCGCAGCTCCTTATCGATGGTGTCGACAGTGGCCGCGGGGAGCCATGCTGCAGCTGCGAACTCTGTCACTTCGCGGTTGTAGCCATTAGCCACTGTCCGCAGCTTTAGCTTCCGCTTACCCTAGGATCTTTCGGTCAGCTGTGTAGCTGCGTTACCCCTGGCTTGAATTTCGTGCATGAACGATAAAATGCAAAATGTATCCTATGTGTGGTTCAGATTTCCAAGGGCGTATCCAAAGGGGGAGCGATCGGCCCCACCCCTTGGGCTGACCTTAAGCACTGGAAAGAAACGCCTCCCGCCGCAGCCGCTGGGCCACCACAGGGTGAGTCCTGCGGCTTTAGCTAGACCCCGCAGGCTTCGAAATCAGGGGAAATAAAAGTTGATTTACGCCGAGAAACCACAGCGTAAAATTTGGAAGCTCCGGCCATATGGGTAAATTTACCACTCCAGAATACATACGCAAAGATGCGTACAGAACAGAGCGGTGGCATCGTGATCAAAACTCACAGGGCGAACCAGTCGAAGCCCTCTACGTTTCCCCTAGATTTTTGGGTATAAAGTGTGCAAAAATTCGTAACTTAAGATGGGACTACTTTGAAATCGTGGAAAACTTCCAACAGTGTTAAGGATTGATAGAAATATTCTTTGATTCGAGAATTGTTCAGTGGAAAGTGTTGCAGAATTATCAAGGAAAAATAAAAAATATATATAAGGAAAGTGTATTTACTTAGTATTTACGAAAATGCACAAAAATGCCATGGATTTCTAACGCTGCATAAATGTTCTAGTATGGCGCACGGCGGAAAATTGATAATTGTCTGAAAGCCAACTGCGTAAAAATCCTCACCCAAGTATTATGTTGCCCTTGTTCCAAATGTCACCCGAATTCAGGTCTAGGGGCCCATTTTAATGTATTTCGGGTTCTCTGAAATCGATCTCAGGGCTCCGAATGGTTGTCGTTTTGGATCTCTGAGGGTTGCTGTCGCAACCCCCCCCTCCCTAATGCTGGTTTCCGGGTCTCCAGCTTTTGGCCTCGGAGGCTCCCCGAGTGTTTCCTTTTTTACTTTTCGGCTCCTGGCCTCTGCCAACATCAGAAGCTACTGCCCAATTCCCCGCATATGCGGAAAAATTCCGGGAATTGATGGCTGTTTCTCTATGTCTCACCGTGCCGCACAAGGCGGTTGGCAGTCATTGCCAGGACAAGGCTACGGTTAAGCGTGAGAGCCAACCCTGCGCCCAGTGGGTCCCGGGATTTGAACGCGAGACCCTTATCTCAGAAGGCAGGCGCGTTACCCCTGAGCTACACTGGTCTCTACACTGGGCCCCTGAAAAGCTTCTGGGCCTCCTTTGGTTCACTCGGAACCTCTGAGTCTGCGACCGGGGCCCTCACAATTATCCCATGCCCACTGCTGCCGAAGTCGGGCCCCTATTCTCAGCAGTTGCAGATAATTTCCCTGTTTTCCACTCGGGCTCCCTGTGGTAGAAGCCGGGCCCCCAGCGGTTGAGCTGGGCCTCCTGTGGCTATCCGGGCAGCCTGACATGCTTCCGGGCGCCCTTTAGTCCAATTGGAACATCTGAGTGTGCGACCGGGCTCCTCCGAATTACCCCCAGCCCACTGCTGCCAAAGCCGGGCCCTATTCTCCGCAGATGCAGATAATTCCCCTGTTATCTACCCGGGCCCTCAGTGGGTCCAGCCGGGCCATTTGCGGTTCACCCGGACCTCCTGTTACTATCCGACCCCCTGAAGTGCTTCTGGACCCCTGTGGTCCACTTGCGACCTATGTGTTTGCGACCAGGTCCCTCACGATAATCTCAGACATGTTGTGGCCGAAGCCAGTCCCCTACTTCTAACATTCATGCCCTCCTCCCCCATGGTCTACCTAGGCCTGACTACAGTCGGCCTCTGCCTTGCTTGCGGTTACCCCTTTGGTATCGGCCCTCTGTGGCTGCAACCTCCGTCTTTGCTTGGGAGCAATAGGTAACTCTTTATTCAAACAGGCCACAGAATATTTGATGCGATTCGGGATGGTCCTGATCACTGATCCTAGCGGACATGTGGTCAATCCCTGTATTTGTGGAGATCCAACCCAATGTTGAGCGGACCTCAGCGTATTTAGCGCCGGTGCATAGCTTTGTGACCCACCAGAGTTCATAAAGTTGTCTGCCTCCCAAAACGGAAGTTAAGGTTTTTTTGCTCTTCGAAATATTATATATATATATATATATATATATATATATATACACGTTTTGAATGAAAATATATTCCTTGCACGGTCCAGCCCCCAAAACTATTCCTGACCCCCTGTCAAGGCCCCCTTTGGTAATTCCTGGATCCGTCCCTGCTGATTGCTCACATACACTTCCTTCGGCTTCAAACGTTAGATAAATATATCAGAACTTTTAGCTCTGGTTTATATTGGGAGCATAATACACAAAAACAATGAAAAACGGTGTAACAACTCAAAGAAATAAGGGTTTTGGTAGCATTTTTTAGTTTGGTGACACATTCGTGATGTGGAATTTCAAATGGTGACACGCCAGCAACTTTTTTGACCCCTGCCCACCCAGAGGCAGGTTTTGGTGTCGTGCCCTTCCCCAAGTGCATTCCCCTTTCCCCTACCATGCCATTAGACTAAAGCAACTGGTACGCTGTTTAACACAAAAAAGACTGCTGAACATGGACTGCCAGTACACAAGGTCCTTGCCCCTGAACACTTCGCTGTCATTAAAACTATTCAGCGACTTCACCCACCATGAGAAAAGTCTTCATTTCTATCCTTCTATACAAACACAGGAAGGATTTCCATCATAGTGATAGCCCAAAGCCAGGTCCACCAAACTGTTATTGAGGAGGGTATACTTACCATCTGTCGTCTACAAGGGGCTCCTTTGACTCTGGACGGGTCCATGGGCCCCTGCTTGGTGCTGGTACTCGTGGTACGGGGGCCCCTGCCCTCAGGTCGGGAAGCGTCGCTCCTCTGCGGGCGCGGGGTATTCCTGGCGTGTGTGGTGCTGCTTCCTCTGGGGGCTGTGTGCTGCTTCCTCCGGGGGGGCTGTGTGCTGCTTCCTCCGGGGGAGGGGTGCTGCCCTTCCAGGTGAGTGGGCTCCTGCGCCCGCTGGGGGCTGTGTGCTGCTTCCTCCAGGGGCGGGGATGTGCTCCCCCCTCCATGTTCGGCATTATCCTACTGGCGTTGGAGATGGTCAGCCTTCTGGGCCCGTGGCTTCTGAGGTGTTCGCTGTCACTCCTTCTGAGAGGCAGTGGATTGCTGGTGCCCCGCGAGCTGGTGGGCGGTTCCACCCCCTGAGGTGCGGGATGGGGTGGGTTCTGGTGGCCGGAGCCTGGATTCTGGGATGCCTTGGTTAATGGGAGCTCTGCAGCCCGGGAGGATGTGGCTGCCCCTGGTGATTATGGTGGTAGTGATGAGGTTGACTCCATGGGTACTATGGTGGGTGCCGTCCTTCTGGTGCGGATGTCCGGATGGATGGCGTGGGATATAATGCCCTGTGGGTCATGGCGGCTTCTGTCCCTGAGGTGGGGTCCGTTGAAAGCGATCGGCCCGCTAATCTTGTGCCTCTTTCGCTGCTCGCCCCTCCTGTGGCCGACGGCCGGCTAGGTCGCCCCTCCCCTCTCCTTGTACATGCCGCCCCTGTTATGTTTGTTGCCTGTGGCGAGGTCTGCCCAGCATCACCTCTGACCACCGCCGGCACCACTTACAATCTCTAGCCCAGTCAATCCAGGTATTTCTGACCAGACCTCTCGCAAACTAATCCTAACATGATGGTTGTTGTGGTTACTGGCGGTTGATTTGTTGTCGCCAATCTCCTTGAGACTGACGCTTGGCCTCTGTCTTCTATTCATCCTCAAACGGATTTTATTTGCTCAGACTGTTTATGCCTGTACCCAATTTGCCCTGTTAGCGTTATCACTATTAATGTTGGTAGCCGAATGCATGGATCGGCAAAAACAAACACGCGGATAATAACAAATATCGGGGAATAAAACAAGTACAAGAGCGGAGCCACGGGACAGGCATTCCGGACTGGACACTGGCAGAGCCACATTCGCGCCCCAACAGGCGGTGCGTGCGGTGGGAGCAGAGGGTTGACCTGTAGGGGGCTGGACTGAGCAGGGTCTCTCAGTTCAGCAAAGCCCCCGCCAGTGACGGCCCAATCTCGAACCGGACGCTACTCAGGGGCGCACATTGTGGCAAGGCAGCAGGCCCGTTTGTTCGTTTTTTTTTTGCAACTCGCAAGTACATAGGTCTACGGGTCCACCTCGTCTCATATCTGGACCTCAAAACCCTGTCAGATTCCTATTATGGCTGGTCAACCCAGTAACTGATGAAAGTCAGGAAAAGTGTTCTTATTGTTTGTCATGATTGCTGGGGTTTAACGACGCACCAACTGCCAGGGCTATACGGCGTCGCCAACTCTCACCCTGTCGGGAGGGATTTGTGGGATCAGATCGATTTCTTCAGAAGCTTCGCCGGGATTTCAGCCCGGGACCAGCGCCTTAGGAAATTTTGATGTTATCTACTAAGTTACCCACCCCCGTCTTATTATATGATGTAGTCTTCTTTAAGTGCACTTCGTGTACTTACCCAGTTTCTTTTGCTCTTCCCCAAATTGAATAAATTTATCAGCGCCTGAGCCGAGGAGCGTGATTATAAATTTACAAGATTTTTAATGGTCTGCCTCCTCGAGTCCTGGATGGAAAATGAGATTATCACACTGATATTAATCTCAGTGTATTATGGTACTAATTTCAATGTATAAGCTCCACTTTGCATCCAGGATTAGAGGAGGCAGGCAATGAATCATATTATCAACTGAACCCAAATTTACTGCAAACTATGGTAAGCAGTTGCCACATAGTGGCAAAAAACACTTACCACTTACAAATTGGATATATACCAAGAACCAGAAAACGAGCCGGGCACAGTTAATTTTTAAGATCTCCCTAAATAATTCCCCTATCAGCATTATTTTCTACGACATAGTGTTTGAAACGGGTGTAAACGCAACTGGGCATCAACGGAATACCTATACAAGACTGCGAGAAATGTTGATACAAGACAAACATGTTTGAAAAAAAATTAATACACTTCAGGACCAGATTCTAAGATGTGAAACCTCATCTCAAACATAATTCTGAAATGGTGAGACATTCTTGAGAATTATCAAACCGGCGAGAACCTTCATGCAGACAATGAAACCCAACGAAGTCTCTCACAACGCCTCAGAAAAGCATATTCAAGATTTTTTAGGGAAAATAGAGATGTCGGTTCTGCTGAGCGAATCCGACAACCTCGCCCTACGAGTGAAATCACTCCCTCGTTACATCCCGTCTGATATCCTTATTTGCTTTTCTTTCTGTAATTCAAAGGCTCCGTGATGGATTAAGGGTACAAAAGTAGCCCCGGACAACTACTGTGCTGAAAGACTCCGCTGGTCACGACAACGGAACCCCTGCTAACTTATCAGGAGATGTGTACTCATTTTTGCAGATGCACGAAGTTACATACAAAGAGGGCATCTAGAATATATTATATAAAATTATGAAGGAAATATCAAAGATCACAATATATTGGACTTTTCATTAAGCAGCATCCACAATTCACGACCAAAGTTTTATTCAGTGAATTCTGACACATAACTTTGATGTGATTCTCCTCAAAAGTTGGGACCCGACCTTTCTAAGGGGAGGCACCCTATGCTTGAGAAACAGAAAATAACAGAACTAAATTGTTTACCTATAATGTCTCTCACACTGCCAATCTCTTGCCCTTCTGTAAATATTTCATGGAGGATTCTATGCGATTTTCCCACTGAGCCCACATCAAATGCCGGATAATATAATTTATATTGCCAGTGAGGGTAAGTCGCGAACCTCGTCACCGTGGAGGCAGCTCCGCAGTTGTCTTTGAAGTTTATTGACACCACATGGAACAAACACTAACTATATATATATATATGCATTGTTCGTTAAATACAATTGCCCGTCAAGTCGCAGAATTTCTTTTAGATTTATATTCAATGTTTCGAATAAGTTTAATGTTATTTTCGGTATGTTTGTGTAAAGTCGTAGCCAAGGACATAACATAGGTTTAAGTTTCACATAGTAATACGTCACCAAGCATATGGCACGATCGCACACGAAATCGCCGGTCTTTAAAAGTAGAAATCAGTTTGAATTCTTTAAATCCTAATATGAAAGCACACAGCATAATGAGAAATTATTCTTCATCACAAAAATACCAAGGAAACATTTCAATCACGTCTGACATATATCACGGGAAATGACCTAAGGCCATTGATGATAAAAGTGAAGAGTAAAAGACGACAGGAGTGAGGAGATCCCTAAAACCAAAACCAACCACAAATAAAAAATACTTGGAATCCCACAACAGAACCCTGCGGAACACCACGAAAGTAGAAAGAGCATACCCCCCCCGAATGAACCTAAAATGGGTGCAAAAGCAGATGAGATGTGGAATGAACTAAAACACTGTTCAAAAAACCAAACTGGGTGGAAAAACTAAAATCCTGTGCTTAAACTAAAACTGTATATGTGAACTAAAATTCCAAGTCTACACTAAAACCACAATGGAAGACACAGAGCCTCAAGAACAGTGTGGACCTAAATAAAAGGGAACTGAAAGTCAGGGAAAGGTAAAAACACGACGTTTCGGTCATGGACCATCATCAGGTGTAAGGCAGTGCCGTCTGACACATCACAGATCACAAATAATATTAATAAAACACATTTATACAGCTGCCTAAATATTCACCGAATATTCCTATCTTAAAGGGGAAATGTGTGAGTTTGGTGTGAATGTTGATGATGGGTGACGTGTTTCGGATGTACAGTGCTTCTAGTGTCGTGAGTCTGCGATGATCCGTGCACTGTGCTAGGACTGTGGTGTTTTGTGTCAGCATATTCGTGTAATATCTGTGTTGTGGTACTCCTTCATGTGTCCTTTGGGTGATCCTTCCTGTAGGTGCATGGTGAGTCGTCTGCTGAGAGATGTGGTAGTCATACCAATGTAACATACCTTTCAGGTTGCGCAGTCCCCGGCCTTACATTGGAACTGGTATATTGCATTGGTCTGCTTGAATGTCGTGCTCTTCTTTGAGATGTTGTTTTGCATAATGAGATTGGATGTCTTAGGGCTGCTGTAGTAGATGATGAGTCTGAGTTTGGTGCTTGGATCTGCTGCTGCTGCGTTTTGCGATTTGATCTTCGTGATGACCTTTTCGTTTTGTTTCCAGGATGGCGTTAAAAAGATTTTGTAGTACACAGAGAGCAAAAAAAACACCCCGGTGTCGGTACCCACACCTGTAGATGGTTCCACGACACTATATTGGAGTGCCCGCGAGAGATTCTGGCTCTGTATCGGGTGTATACAACATCCCACAATGGCACTGTAATCATTGTTCACACCCCGCAAGAAAATCAACTGCTCTTAACACCCATACCATCTTTACTGATACCGGTGGCACCCTGTTCTAAGTTAGAACAAGCGACACCACATATGGATGTCGCTCCGAATGGCCACACCTAAGCGACACCCCATAAAATGGGGCGAATATGCAAGGGCGGCTACAGGTTACTTACATAAGTTTCTCCGCTTAAAACCCACTAATACGGATATACAGCGAACCGCCACTGACCTATTACGTAAACAAAACAATGCACATTCGATTATAACAGATAAGCGAACAAATTGTTCGTAATTCGCTATTTGGTTATCAAATGAATTCCGTTTCCCATGAACGCCTCTGTGTTTTGGCGCGCTTCGCGTTGTTTTGCTTTGCAATGTGAGCGGCAGTCGCGCGCAGAGGCTGCAGTGGCAGGTATGGAAGGAGTCTTCTGTTTGTTATTTCTACGAATTTAAGTTTAAACCGATCTTCGGGGCTACAGAGAGATAGTGAGGTGTTCGTGGGTGTGATTGTGTTTTTTATAACTACCACTCCATATGCTGAAGCTGTGATTGATGCCTCCATGTGAACATCGAGGATCTGCAAAGGTGAAACTTTAGAAAACGGCTGAAAATGCAAACTGTGACAATTAGTAGCTGAATAAGAGAATGATTCTCATGGTAAGTGGAAAGTCTCGCTCGGTGTTCAGTCGCGCTTCGGTGTCTGAGAAAATCATAGGCTGATTTTGTGGACTCGGAGTAGAAGTGAAGATAAGGAATGATTTGTTTTGTTACACATAGCGCCCCGTCTGCGTTCCTTCGCCTTTATTTCGCCGCTTAGCTAGTGTTTGTGCGAGAGCTCGTACAATAGGCTGTGCGACTTTGTTTAAGACTTCTGTTCTTGTGCACCACCAGGTAGCGGTAGTGAATGAGTTGTGAAGAAGTCTTTCCTGTTTGACCGGTATTTTGCACGACTCTCGGAGGAGGCGGTACTACACATCCAGTGTCTGCTGCCCACAGCTAAGAATAAACTTGCAGATCTTAAATTTGTATCTTTGATTTGATTATAATCAAGATTTTGTCAAAAATCTTCATTTGATGCAAGAATGCTTAGTTGCGCCACGAAATGAACTAACACCCAGCGTCAGCGTCGCGAAGTGAACTCAAACATCGCATGTGTACATACGCATTACAGATCGAACCTTAAATGGGATATCTGTTTCACGAAACGGACCAAACATGCACTGATAAAAAATGACACCCAGCTACAAGATGACCCTTAAATATGGTGATATTGATACCCATTTTCGGTGGACTGATTGATATTTTTGGGTAGTGCACCCCATCATTTGGTGCCAATAACCTTTTGCCGGTGTCATTTCTAAAACACCCTGGACACCTCTTTTTAGATACATTCTCTGACACTTCTTTTCGAGGTCGAGACAAAGCCCCCATGGGGAGTCACAATACTACAAACAGGGTTACGCTTTACAACGGGGGATCCCAACTATCAACTGAGCAATTGGACTCTTTGTCGTGGGGTGTCAGAAGGGGGTTTGACCCTTTCAAGAAAGGTGCCGACTCCCTGCACTCAACTATGACGCGGAGTCCGACTCTCATCCGGAGCGTCGGACGCTTCTGTGACGTCAAAGCGCGTGCTAGTGCCATTTTTGTGCTGTGAAATTAATCGCGCGAAATCTCGTCATTCTGTGCGCAGGCGGAAGGAGATCCGGACGAGGTAAGGGAAAACCTGATTACTTTAAATTCATTAAATCTTGGTACGCGTCAATAAACTCGTACATTGGAGACTATACACTCAGTTCCTCACAGAACTGTAGAAACATCGAGAACATTTGGGGCAGAGGGACAGGAACTTGCAACAGAACCTGTAAAGGGGCCTACTATACTACGATTTGGAGAATATGGAGGCATTCTAAGCTGTATCTGCACAAATAGAGTCATTTTCTCCCAATTCCCGTTTTCCCATGCATTTCCAATGTAGAGGTCACGATCAGTATCTGACCTTCTGTCATCGATAGGAAAAACCCGGAATATGTTTTGCAGCACTCGGTGGGCCCATATGAGTTTCAAATTAGATCCTGTGTTTCCTTGTGCTATCCTAAACTTTTTTGGAGGTGAGCTCACTTGACCTGCACTGGTGACCTGACCTGAGATGACCTGACTTAATTGATCATGGATAAGGTGTGCCGATCACGACAGCGCTTTGCGCCGCCGTTTTCTATGCCGCCGGAAAAATCCGAGGGGTGTTCAAAAGCCCTCGACGGGGCGAGGGTTAGCCAACGCCAGTCAGACACCGAGAGCACCCTGCGTCGAATTAAAACTTTTATCTGTAGTTATAGTTATGGCCGGGGTGGCCTAGTGGCTTCGTTGCCAGTCTTCGGATCGGATAGCATGGATTAACGTGGGTTCAATCCCCACGGCGGGAAACCGCCTTCCGTGTCCGATCTGACCCGGTGGAGAGGATCTTTAAACACCCATGCCAATACTCCCTGAAATTGGGCGAGTGTGCCTGCTGGGAGTGGCCCTGATAAAATAAATAAATAAAACTAAAATAATCACCTTATTAGCCAGTCACGTCTTGAATGCATATGACTTTAAGAGGCCCAGAGCAATGACTTACGTGACAGTGGCGAAATATTTGTGGTAAACAGTGCAGGGAACATGATATTTAGAACAGTAATTTTTCAATTAGACCTAATACGTCATTTGGTGTAGATTACTCATCCTAGGGTGGCCAGAGCCCACCCACCTGCCCACAGGCCTAGAACTTACCCCTCGCCCAATTGGTGGGGGTGCTTGAACACCCCGTTGGTTTTTTTCAAACGGTGCCTGGAAACGACGCTTCGGACTGTGGAGTGCCGTCATACTTGGCCAGACTTATTTTTGTCAATTGCGCAACTTTTCTCCCAATTTCAAGTTCTGGTCATCTTAGATCAGGTCACCAGGCCAGGTAAAGTGATCTTGTAAGATTCAACTCGGCCACGCAAGGCCTGATTCAATCTACCAATCGAAGGAAAAAAGCCGACGATGATAATGTCCAATTTATTGATGCAATGGCCAAACAGCGGATGAGAGACAACAATGATAACCGACAACAACAGTGCCAATATTTACAAATGAGAACATATACCCATTCCAATGGGAAATAACAAAATCCCAGAGCAATATGTGACACTCGATATGAACGCGTGTAGAGTGAGTGAGAGCGTGAGTGGTTGTGAGAGCGTGTGACGGCGAGGAATAAATCGCCGGCAGGTTCGATGCCGTAATTGAAAATGAATTCAGCGACGGCTGCAAACCGAAATCGGACTTGCAGTGAGCAGGGATCTGCTCAGTCACGAGTGCAGACCCAATTACACGACGGTATCGTCAGTGCAACTGGGAGGGAACGAAACATTCCAGGGAGTGGCCCTGGCGAGTGATCGCAATGCAGCGGTGGAGGAGTGGACCAGCCCAGAGAGTAGCCCTGGCAAACTGACCGGTGTTGTCACCACACAGCGCGCCTTTATACCCGGCTGGCAGTGGTCACGTGACCAGGTCGCGCTCTGGTTGGTCGGTCGGGTGGGTCGCTGGTGTGGTGGCAGTGACCCGGCGCGCGCCTGTGTTTGTTATATTACTTTTGCTGGATTAAACCTTTGCATTGCTTTGAAATGTGTCATGGCACACCATTTGATGAAGTTAATATTTTTGATGTGGTACAGCTCTACGTCGGATGTATTTTCGTGATTTTTCGCTCTGTCGGCATAAGTTCTGAAAAACACGAGCCATCGCGTGTTGTGCGCATCAAAACTCGCACATTGGGACTATACACTCGTTCCTCACGAACTGTGAAACATTTTGGGGCAGGGGGACGGGAACTCGCAAGAACCTCAGCTCGCGGAACAAGCTCGCGGGAACCTCAACTGTTCAACCGGCTTCAGCGGAGTAGGAGGCCTCCAGCTACCGCACACGTTCAGGACGCTCTCAAGCCTCCGGTACGCTGACCTTAACTGGGTCCTTCATTATTTAATTTCAAATAATATAAGATTAGAGGTCGAAGCGTACCGGAGGCTTGGAGATGCGTCCTGAACGTGTGCGGTAGTTGGAGGCCTCCTACTCCGATGAATCCGGTTGAACGTTGAGGTTCTCGCGAGCTTGTTCTCGCGAGCTTGAGGTTCTTGCGAGTTCCTGTCCCTCTGCCCCAAATGTTCTCGATGTTTCTACAGTTCTGTGAGGAACTGAGTGTATAGTCTCCAATGTGCGAGTTTATTGATGCGCACAACACTGCGATGGCTCGTGTTTTTTCAGAACTTATGCCTGGAGCATGAAAGCGAGAGAAATCACTGAAGAATGTACATCTCCTGACGTAGAGCTGTACTGCACAATGCAAAAATATATTTAACTTCATCAAATGGTGTTGCCATGTACACGATTTCAAAGCAATGCAAAGGTTTAATTCCAGTGCAAAAGTTATATCGAAACAAAATTCAATTTTGTAAATGAAGTGTTTTCACTGCGTCTCACAGCAAGGGCGCCTGTGACTATATCGAGAGCACTGCGAAACCGGCAACCTATCACGATGGTTTAAAAAGTCCAGTGAAAGATAAAATACATGATGCCAAAGGTACGCATGCTTTTCTTACGCATACATTTTTCAGCACGATTAAGTTTTTGTACATTCCACAATCAAGCAAAGCCAATGCTGCCAGACAGCTCCAAAGTCTTTTCGCCGATGCGATTATGGAAAAATGAATACAAGTCTCAAATAATACCAGCGCTAAATAAGACTGCTCATGAAGTCTCTACAAACAAAGGAAGAGAGGTTCGGGTTTCGTATACCTATGTTCGAACCAAACAGTGTCGTGCTGTGCAAATAACAGTGACTTTCTTTTATGGGTGCTGCGTGAATGGTTGCAAATTTAGTTATGGCAAATGTCCAATGGAAAGGGAATATTAAACATGCTGGTATAGATTATTTCGCTTAAGTAATGAGGGATCTGACGGCCATCATTGCAGGTGAATGAATGCGTCTGTACAGGACAAAGTCAGTGTCAGTGTTAGTGTTGAAGTCATCTCAATGTATTTCCTTATTCTTCAATGATTATGCAAGGCACCAGGAGTGTGGAATTATATCTATTTGTGTGTGCCCGACCACGTCCAATAAACCGTGGAAACAGTGGTAAAAGTAGTAAAACATCCTTTGCATGTTCTCTTTTTTCATTTCAAATACTATTTATTGGTGCAATGTAGTTAAACCGGCCTGTGAGAGGGCTAAACACATGATACATTTTGCTGTTTATTTTCAGTAGTGGCTCTCGATATTGCTTCAAATTTTCCCAACCATAAATATTAATAAAACACCAATCAAAAGCCTTTGGAAGTGGCATTTGAACTGGGATCTGTGTCAGCTATGAAATGATCACCTGTTAAAAATATCATGTGAGGCAACCTGTTCAAATGACCAAGGCGAATGCGTTATGATTTCAGGACATTTTTCGCATATATGGGCAGATTGAAATTACTTCCTGGGAACGAAACCCTTTCAGACGTCTTTTTACATTGTATGAATCCTCTGAAACGTATGCTGTGCTTCACTGGGTCACCTTGTATTGATACTACTTTTTCATCTCCGGGAACGATGTAATTGTGTGAGTTAGTGGTGCTTATAGGATAGGTTATACTTGTTTCAATTATTGATAAACTCGCTACATCTTTGGAAATTTTCGTTTAAGGCTGCATGGCCCATTACTAATAAGTTCCTTTGCCCTCGTCTCCCTCGAAACAATAAATCCCGGTCATCACTTTTAATGGCTGCTATTTTCTTTTTACAAATCTTGTCAGTGTTGTTGCCAATTCAGTTTTAGGAGTCGGGGTCTCACTAGAGTCATCAAGGGACTTTCAACGGAGACCCCGACCCCACCACCTAAACGAGCAACTCCCACGATGAAGGGTTGATTAAGGAACCAAAGTTGAACGTCCCACAAGGCATAACGACGGCCATCTACCTCAGGTCACCCCCTCACCAGTCAGTTGCCAGCTGACCTGCGGTATTTACGGTACCTACCATCTGCCAGTTGACCTAAATTATTTTTCCAGAAGTTCAAAAAAAGTCGAGTTAGACGTAGACGAATTGCGGTGGAGCTTCGCGAACGTGTTTTTTTACTACCTGTAGAAACCTGATTAGGCCGGTTGGCCACCCCCTCGTGTGGGCGCGTGTTAATTTTCATCAATTCTCACACTTGCACGATGAAAATTTTGTAAAGACAATGGAATATGATTGCAAGCAACCGATTACAAAAGCAATCGCTTTGTTTGCGGTGTTAAACATAAGGCTGTACTACCGCAGTGGTCAAAAATCGTCTGCATACCTACCTTAGGTGCTAAAAACTTGGAATTTATAGCAAAAACTCTTTTTTTCTTTTTTATCGAAATATATTTTATGAATAAAATTTTTGAGGTGTCAAAAGGGACATTTCAACTGCGAAAAGGTCAAACTAGGTCAAAAAGAAAAGGTCAAACAAATTAAAAATCATAATTTTTAAAATTTTGACATTTTCTGCTTTCAAAATAATGTATAGTTCAAGACGGGTTCAATGATATACAAAACTTGTTAATCAGGCAATGCGTTTTGGAGTTATGAAGCATCAAAGATGAGTCTACAAGGTGACCTCCCGAAAATGCCTCGGGCTATATTTCGGTCACCGTTGGTCGGAGGGGGCTAAGATTCTCACAGGCATGTTCCTGGCCCAAAACTACCCCGGAGACAAAGTTTCAGATTTTTCTAGGCATGGTGGTGTCAAATTGAAATATTTTTATCGTTTTGTCCTGGAATGCCCCACCATGCAAGGGCGTTTGTTTTACACTCATAGAAGACATCGTATTTGAACCGTAAAAACACACGGCATCTTACACCTCCAAATGGTGTGGTTGTATTGCCCATTACACCTATACAGGGTAGCGTTTTTAACACGACACCTACACCCGACAGGTGTTTTTATTTTTCTCAGTGTAGAGGTTGATGCATGTCAGAACCACATGACGAAATGCATGGAGCGCAGCGTAATAGTATTTCTCAGCGTGGTTCTAATCTGGCCGCTTTACCGGTCTCGTCGTGGTCTGTCTGTCTGTCAGAACCACATGACGAAATGCATGGAGCGCAGCGTAATAGTATTTCTCAGAGTGGTTCTAATCTGGCCGCTTTACCGGTGTCGTCGTGGTCTGTCTGTCTGTCTGTCAGAAGCCGGTGACGAACGAAGTAAGAAACGGCTTCTATTCTGACAGTTTTTCCGGTCTCGTCGTCAGAAGCCGGTGACGAACGAAGTAAGAAACGGCTTCTATTCTGACAGTTTTTCCGGTCTCGTCGTCGTCGTTGTCAGAAGCCGGTGACGAACGAAGTAAGAAACGGCTTCTATTCTGACAGTTTTTCCGGTCTCGTCGTCGTTGTCTGTTGTCAGAGCCGCATGACGAAATCCATGGAGCGAAGCGCATTGAGATTTCTCAAGCGGCTCTATTCTGGCCGCTCAGACGGGTCTCGTCGTGGTCTGTTGTTGTTGTCAGAAGCCGGTAACGAACGAAGTAAGAAACGGCTTCTATTCTGACAGTTTTCCGGTCTCGTCGTGGTCGAAGCCGGTGACGAACGAAGTAAGAAACGGCTTCTATTCTGACAGTTTTTCCGGTCTCGTCGTGGTCAGAAGCCGGTGACGAACGAAGTAAGAAACGGCTTCTATTCTGCAGTTTTCCGGTCTCGTCGTGTCTGTCAGAGCCGCATGACGAAATCCATGGGCGAAGCGCATTGAGATTTCTCAAGCGGCTCTATTCTGGCCGCTCAGACGGGTCTCGTCGTGGTCTGTCAGAGCCGCATGACGAAATCCATGGAGCGAAGCGCATTGAGATTTCTAAGCGGCTCTATTCTGGCCGCTCAGCGGGTCTCGTCTGGTTGTTGTTGTTGTTGTTGGCGTCTGTCAGTCCTGAGAATTGATGTCAGAGCTCTGGAATTTTGTAGGGTGATAGCCCTTCTGCTCCAGACACCCTAACTGAAGCCCCGAGTTGAAATCCAAAATAGTTTTTGAGAAATTTTGGCTCAAACTTTTTCTGTTTTATATTTTTCTAATTCTTACTTCTTAACCTACGAACTCAAAACTTATGTCCTTTTCGAAAGATAACAAGGGCCAGCTAGGGAAAACGAATTGAGCCGATCCGACAATATTTATTGCGCGAAAACGCGGCATTTCTCACGCGAGCAAAAAACCTGCTAAAAGTTGATGGCCCGACTTGTGCGCTCGAAATGTCAGAAGACAGGCCTCAGTTAGCTGAAAGGCAGTTACCTAGGGGTAGCTAGGCAAATTTTGTAGTGCTTAGGCATAGTTTTGAGTGCAAAACGCAAAATTTTGACCTACTTTTTACAGTTCTTCCGGAAGACTGAATTTTTGGTTCATTTCATTTCAACGTTAATATCTCACAATCTAATTGACCGATTTGAGTTTTCATTTCAAATAATGAAAGAACATTGCTTCCGCCTGATAATATTTGGAGATGGAAATTGTGAATGTGAAATTCTTTGTTTTTTTATAGGCATAAATAGAAATGGAGTCAAAAAACTTTTTATTTGCATCTTCCTGGTTCCAAGCTCATGTCATTCACAAACTCAGAACTGACATGGCTGAAGAGGAAAGTTACTTGCGGTCATTTCGCTCACTTATACTACCCACCTATCTCTAATGGCTTTCGAGTAATTAGTCCAAAATGTATTACAAGATGCTAAATTTCTCGGACCACCTTTGCTTCTCACCATGGTTTGAAGTCCTTAAAATGGATGGAAGTGGAAGTAATTTGGCATGAAGCTAGCTTACGATCCTAGCTCGACGATACAACTAATTTCAGCCCAAAAGAATGATTGGTTCGTCTTCTAGAAGCACCTTTATATCGTGCCTTTTCCGGGACAAGCACAGCACCCGGCGCCAGCGGCCCGGCATATTCGGCGGAGTTGTACTAGCCAGTGACCTCCTGACGGGTCACAGCTGTTCAGCTAGTGGGAGGATGAGTAGTGTGGCACGGTGGTCTAGTGGTTAGAGGCCCTGTCTCTTGATCAGGTAAGTCCGGTTCGAATCCGGGGGTGACCACGTACTCTTTATTGGTTATTTCAAAGAAAAGAGTGATAAAACTGACTTGCAGGCTTATGAAGAGATACATTAAGAACGAAATATGGTTTGCTTTCGGCACATTGTCATGCGGCTCTCCTGCGCCGGTGGGGCGTTAGCCCAGGCCGCAGGCCGAGGTTGTTGTTGGCGTCTGTCCGTCCTGAGAATTGATGTCAGAGCTCTGGAATTTTGTAGGGTGATAGCCTTTCTGCTCCAGACACCCAAACTGAAGCCCCGAGTCGAAATCCAAAATAGTTTTTGAGAAATTTTGGCTCAAACTTTTTCTGTTTTATATTTTTCTAATTTTTACTTCTTAACCTACGAACTTGAAACTTATGTCCTTTTCGAAACATAACAAGGGCCAGCTAGGGAAAACGAATTGAGCTGATCCGACAATATTTATTGCGCGAAAACGCGGCATTTCTCACGCGAGCAAAAAACCTGCTAAAAGTTGATGGCCGACTTGTGCGCTCGAAATATCAGAAGACAGGCCTCAGTTAGCTGAAAGGCAGTTACCTAGGGGTAGCTAGGAAAATTTTGTAGTGCTTAGGCATAGTTTTGAGTGCAAAACGCAGAATTTTGACCTACTTTTTACAGTTCTTCCGGAAGACTGAATTTTGGTTCATTTCATTTCAACGTTAATATCTCACAATCTAATTGACCGATTTGAGTTTTCATTTCAAATAATGAAAGAACATTGCTTCCGCCTGATAATATTTGGAGATGGAAGTTGTGAATGTGAAATTCTTTGTTTTATAAGCATAAATATAAATTGAGTCAAAAAACTTTTTATTTGCATCTTCCTGGTTCCAAGCTCATGTCACTCACAAACTCAGAACTGACATGGCTGAAGAGGAAAGTTACTTGGGGTCATTTCGCTCACTTATACTACCCACCTATCTATAATGGCTTTCGAGTAATTAGTCCAAAATGTATTACAAGATGCTAAAGTTCTCGGACCACCTTTGCTTCTCACCATGGTTTGAAGTCCTTAAAATGGATGGAAGTGGAAGTAATTTGGCATGAAGCTAGCTTACGATCCTAGCTCGACGATACAACTAATTTCAGCCCAAAAGAATATTTGGTTCGTCTTCTAGAAGCACCTTTATATCGTGCCTTTTCGGGACAAGCACAGCACCCGGCCCCAGCGGCCCGGCATATTCGGCGGAGTTGTACTAGCCAGTGACCTCCTGACGGGTCACAGCTGTTCAGCTAGTGGGAGGATGAGTAGTGTGGCACGGTGGTCTAGTGGTTAGAGGCCCTGTCTCTTGATCAGGTAGGTCCGGTTCGAATCCGGTGGTGACCACGTACTCTTTATTGGTTATTTCAAAGAAAAGAATGATAAAACTGACTTGCAGGCTTATGAAGAGATACATTAAGAACGAAATATGGTTTGCTTTCGGCACATTGTCATGCGGCTCTCCTGCGCCGGTGGGGCGTTAGCCCAGGCCGCAGGCCGAGGTTGTTGTTGTTGTTGGCGTCTGTCAGTCCTGAGAATTGATGTCAGAGCTCTGGAATTTTGTAGGGTGATAGCCCTTCTGCTCCAGACACCCAAACCGAAGCCCCGAGTCGAAATCCAAAATAGTTTTTGAGAAATTTTGACTCAAACTTTTCTGTTTTATATTTTTGTAATTTTTACTTCTTAAGCTACGAACTTGAAATTTATGTCCTTTTCAAAGGATAACAAGGGCCAGCTAGGGGAAAAAATTGAGCTGATCCGACAATATTTATTGCGCGAAAACGCGGCATTTCTCACGCGAGCAAAAAACCTGCTAAAAGTTGATGGCCGACTTGTGCGCTCGAAATGTCAGAAGACAGGCCTCAGTTAGCTGAAAGACAGTTACCTAGGGCTAGCTAGGAAAATTTTGTAGTGCTTAGGCATAGTTTAGAGTGCAAAACGCAAAATTTTGACCTACTTTTTACAGATCTTCCGGAAGACTGAATTTTGGTTCATTTCATTTCAACGTTAATATCTCACAATCTAATTGACCGATTGAAGTTTTCATTTCAAATAATGAAAGAACATTGCTTCCGCCTGATAATATTTGGAAATGGAAATTTTGAATGTGAAATTCTTTGTTTTATAGGCATAAATAGAAATGGAGTCAAAAAAATTTTTATTTGCATCTTCCTGGTTCCAAGCTCATGTCACTCACAAACTCAGAACTGACATGGCTGAATAGGGAAGTTACGTGCGATCATTTCGCTCACTTATACTACCCACCTATCTCTAATGGCTTTCGAGTAATTAGTCCAAAATGTATTACAAGATCCTAAATTTATCGGACCACCTTTGCTTCTCACCATGGTTTCAAGTCCTTAAAATGGATGGAAGTGGAAGATATTTGGCATGGAGCTAGCTTGGGATCCTAGCTCGACGATACAAATAATTTCAGCCCAAAAGACTGCTTGGTTCGTCTTCTAGAAGCACGTATATATCGTGCCTTTTCAGGACAAGCACAGCACCCGGCGCCAGCGGCCCGGCATATTCGGCGGAGTTGTACCAGCCAGTGACCTCCTGACGGGTCACAGCTGTTCAGCTAGTGGGAGGATGAGCAGTGTGGCACGGTGGTCTAGTGGTTAGAGGCCACGTCTATTGATCAGGCAGGTCCGGTTCGAATCCGGGGATGGCCACGTACTCTTTATTGGTTATTTCAAAGAAAAGAATGATTAAACGGACTTACAGGCTTATGAAGAGATACATTAAGAACGAAATATGGTTTGCTTTCGGCACATTGTCATGCGGCTCTCCTGCGCCGGTGGGGCGTTAGCCCAGGCCGCAGGCCGAGGTCTGTTGTTGTCTGTTCTGAGCGCTGGTATCAGAGACCTAAAACTTTTGTGGATAGAAGGCACTTCCAAATGAATAAGCACCACGGTTGTCAATTTTCAAAATTTTCAAAATTTTGCCCAGAATTTTGCATTATGTGATTTTTAACTTTTATTTTTCTGTTTTTTCCTAATTCATCTACAGTCTTCAAACATGCACCCTTTTACATCAGGGAAATTTGTAGATCACACAAAAAGTTTGAAAGAAAAAGTTATAAATTTAAGGCTCCAAATTAGCTTTTAAACTTTGCACCCTAAATTTGGCATAAAACTCATAGTCTAAACTACAGGCTCGAAATATCTGAAGCTACAGCAGTTCAGGTTCTGAGTCAAATACCAATTTAAAGGCCGGTTTGTGCAGTACTGCACAAACACAGAAACAAAACAAAAACGGAAATTTAAGGGTCCTTTTTGGCCCATTCTGCGAAGGTCTGCATTTCCCAAAATATCAGTCAAACCCTTATATCTTCCGATCTAATTAAGATAAATTAGTTCCCATTTCAGATAATAAAAGAGAATAGCCTCCTTTATTATATACTTAGAGATAAAAACTTTCAGACTGAAACTTTTTATTTTAGAGTCAAAAATAAAATATAAGTTTTTAAAATTTTTATTCTCAGCCCCCTGGTTTCCAGACCGTGATAGCTACGGTATTGAACTTAACACGGCTGGATAGAAAACTTCGTTGCCGTCATTTTTCTCACTCATACCCCCCACTTATCTCTTACGGCTTCCACGCTATCAGCCGTAAACTACATTTCAAGGTGGTAATTTTATCGGTTCATTTTTGCTTCACACCAGGATTTCGAATGGTTAATATAGATGGAAGTGGATGAAATTCGGCAAAAAGCTAGTTGAAAGACATATCTTGCCATCGCAACAGGTTGCATATCATAGCAACAACAGTGTACCTTTAATTAAATGTAATACACAATGCTAGTAAGTTTTCCGCTCGAAACCTCACCCCGCCGTTCGGCCGTAGCGTGGCTGCGGGCGGCGCACTGGTAGCTGCTATGCGAGACAGATACCATAGCTATGTACGCATGCTATAGACCAGCGCGAATGCCAGGTGGTGGCAGGGTAGTCTGTCTCGTTTCGGCGCCTCTACTCGTGCGGCGGGCGCGTTGTCTATTAGATATTCATATCAGTCGGACGGCCGGGTGGCGGCCGTGCGGTAGGGTCCCGCTCGCTGCTGCGACTTGCGACGAATAAAAAACAAAATGGTGGTCAGGAACTGGTTTGCTTGTTTGGTTTGTTGTGTTTTGTTGTTTCTTTATGTGTGTCCAAATCTTACTGTGTATGTGTGTGATAGGTCCGGTAAAAGTGATGTGTCTTATGAGAGATAAGAGAGGCCCCACCACTTAAGCCTTCGGGCTTTTGCGTCAATCTATTTGTTATACCTGTCATATTGTTTCCGTCCAATAAAAGTTTATCATCTGTCTATCTATCTACCCACTAGTTAATGCATCCTCTAACCATAGGTAGCACTGGCCAAAGGATCCACCGTTGCACACCATTTCTTTCCCAGCCGAATAAACCTCTTTGTGGTGATACCATGACACGTGACTCCTTGCACTCCCTGCTTAAATAAACTTAAGCAGTGGCGGATCCAGGCCATTAGTATGGGGGGTGGGGCTAAGGAGCTCGAGCATAGGCGGATCCAAGACATCAGTACCGGGGTGGGGCTAGTGAGTTTGAGCATAGGCGAATCCAGGACATCAGTACGGGGTGGGGCTAAGGAGCTCGAGCATAGGCGGATCCAGGACATCAGGAGCGGGTTGGAACTCGGGACCTCGAGCATAAGCGGATCCAGAACATCAATACGGGGGGTGGGGCCAAGGAGCTCGAGCATAGGCGGATCCAGGACATCAGTAGGGGGTGGGGCTAAGGAGCTCCAGCATAGGCGGATCCAGGACATAAGTATGGGTGTGGGGCTAAGGAGCTCGAGCAGAGGCGGATCCAGGACATCAGTACGGGGGTGGGGCTAAGGAGCTCGAGCAGAGGCGAATCCAGGACATCAGTACGGGGGTAAGGCTAAGGGGCTCGAGTATAGGCGGATCCAGGACATCAGTGCGGGGGTGGGGCTCCGGAGCTCGAGTAAAGGCGGATCCAGGACATCAGTAAGGGGGTGGGGTAAGGAGCTCGACCATAGGCGGATCCAGGACATCAGTAGGGGGTAGGGGCTAACGAGTTCGGGTATAGGCGGATCCAGGACATCAGTACGGGGGTGGGGCTAAGGAGCTCGAGCATAGGCGGATCCAGGACATCAGTGCGGGGGTGGGGCTCCGGAGCTCGAGTAAAGGCGGATCCAGGACATCAATACGGGGGTGGGGCTAAAGAGCTCGAGCAGAGGCGGATCCAGGACATCAGTACGGGGGTGGGGCTATGGAGATCGAGCATAGGCGGATCCAGGACATCTGTACGGGGGTGGGGCTAAGGAGCTGGAGCATAGGCGGATCCAGGACATAAGTATGGGTGTGGGGCTAAGGAGCTCGAGCAGAGGCGGATCCAGGACATCAGTACGGGTGTGGGGCTAAGGAGCTCGAGCAGAGGCGGATCCAGGACATCAGTACGGGGGTGTGGCTAAGGAGCTCGAGCATAAGCGGATCCAGGACATCAGTACGGGGGTGGTGTTAAGGAGCTCGAGCATAAGCGGATTCAGCTCATCCGTACGGGGGTGGGGCTCGGGAGCTCGAGCATAGGCGGATCCAAGACATCAGTAGGGGGTGGGGGCTAAGGAGTTCAAGCATAGGCGGATCCAGGGCAGTACAAAGGTGGGGCTACGGAGTTCGAGCATAGGCGGATCCAGGACATCAGTAAGGGGGTGGGGTAAGGAGCTCGACCATAGGCGGATCCAGGACATCAGTAGGGGGTAGGGGCTAACGAGTTCGGGTATAGGCGGATCCAGGACATCAGTACGGGGGTGGGGCTAAGGAGCTCGAGCATAGGCGGATCCAGGACATCAGTGCGGGGGTGGGGCTCCGGAGCTCGAGTAAAGGCGGATCCAGGACATCAATACGGGGGTGGGGCTAAAGAGCTCGAGCAGAGGCGGATCCAGGACATCAGTACGGGGGTGGGGCTATGGAGATCGAGCATAGGCGGATCCAGGACATCTGTACGGGGGTGGGGCTAAGGAGCTGGAGCATAGGCGGATCCAGGACATCAGTATGGGTGTGGGGCTAAGGAGCTCGAACAGAGGCGGATCCAGGACATCAGTACGGGGCTGGAGTAAGAGGCTCGAGTATAAGCGGATCAAAGACATCAGTACGGGGGTGGGGCTAAGGAGCTCGAGCATAAGCGTATCCAGGACATCAAGGGGCTAGAGTTAAAACAGGTAGGGGCTAAAGAGTTAAAACATAAGCGGATCCAGGACATCAGTACGGGGGTGGGGCTAAGGAGCTCGAGCATAAGCGGATTCAGGACATCAGTACGTGGGTGGGGCTCGGGAGCTCGAGCATAGGCGGATCCAGGACATCAGTAGGGGTAGTGGCTAAGGAGTTCAAGCATAGGCGGATCCAGGGCAGTATAGAGGTGGGGCTACGGAGTTCGAGCATAGGCAGATCCAGGACATATGTAAGGGGGTGGGCTAAGGAGCTGGAGCATAGGCGGATCCAGGACATCAGTTCGGTGGTGGGGCTGAGGTCTCGAGCTGGGGCATAATTCGGTAACAAAAAGGCTGGATTGGGTGAAAATCTGCAGGTATAGGTTAAATACCGTCGGAAAACCCATCATATTTTATATCGTATCTCCTTTCTTCTCGTCATGCCCAGTCTTTGCTTAACAAAACAAACATTATGCGTGTGTTTATTTCTTTGATGATATGAACAGAGGGCAGGCGTGGTGCAGTATGCAGAGACATACTGCACCACGAGACATCCAGCAGAGATTCTGCTGGATGCAGCGGAACTAGGCGGATGCATTTTATTTGCTCTTAGAAATTTGTTCATATTTTTGCGAACCGTTAAGGTTCAGCTAATCTAAATGTGTGTCCTTGGTAAATGAAGGTGTGCTAGATTCAAATATAGCATTGTTTTTGACGTGTAAGATCAATTTAATGCTGTTTAATGCCTTTAAAGTTAGGAAATATTTCTGAGTTTTCATCAACTTTTTATATTTTTGCGATCGAATCTTAACTTGATTTTTCGATCAAGAACACGTGCTTTCAGCAAGTTTTCCCTCAGTGAACAAGAATCAAGATAAGAATAATGTGTCGTGCATTTATTGCGTATACCCTGAAAGAACTGAAGAGACTGGAGCCACCGACAAAAGAAAAACATATTCAAGTCATAACGAACAATCGACCAGTGTGTGCATACCGAAAAAGAGTGAAAACCGAAAAACGACCGAGAACACTAGCGATCCCAAAACGACTTACAACGACAACAGCGCAGACGCAGCCACCAGCCGATGAAACATCGAACGCGACGCTCCCAAATGTGACAGTGAACAAACCAACAAGCGTCAGAACACGGAGGACTGACAGACAGTCACATCTCTCGATTGGTCACCTAAACGTAAGATCCCTCCTCTCATCAATAGACGACGTCAATAATCTGCTGGAGAGTCAACATCTAGATGTTTTGTGTATTAGCGAAACCTGGCTAAATGAAAATATTGACAACAGCTTTTTGATATTTCCAGGCTACAAAATATTCAGAAAAGACCGTCCGCCTCACATAAGTCGTGGGAGGGGAGGAGGAATATGTATTCTATATCGCAACGCACTGCGCGTGGAGACATTATCAGTGCCAACGGCTGGCTCGCCCCTGGAGGCGCTGTGGGTCAGCTTGTATAGCAAACAAACTGTGACAATTGGAGTGTGCTACCGGCCACCAAAAGCACCAATTTCAGCGGTTTTAGACGATCTACAGGGACAGCTGATTTATGTTAACTGCAGAGCAAGACCTACATTTCTTCTGGGCGATATCAACATAGACATGCTTAAACCATCTAGCTCAGAAACAAGGAGATACGCTCAAACAATCGAAGATCTGAACATGAAACAAATAGTGGCAACAACTACTCGCCCTGAGTCTGGATCCCTGCTAGACCACATCATAGTGAGATCCTCTGATGAAAAGACGTCATCTCAAGTCATCCCAATCAGTTGGAGTGACCACGATCTGGTGGTTGCGGACACCCAGCTGAAGCGGGAGCGCCCCTGTGCAGCAGAGATCACCATCCGATCGACCAAAGGTTTGGTGCCAGACGCCCTATGCTTGGACTTACTATTAGCTGATTGGAATGCTGTGCACGAGTCAATGAGCTCAGGCGGTAAATGGAGAGCCTGGCTTACTGTGTGGTCACCAATTATAGATAAGCATATGCCGTTAAAAACCATCCGGACGAAAAGAGCCCCAGCTCCGTGGCTTCAAAACAACGAGGCACTCCGTTCCCTCATGAGGGAAAGAGACAGGCTTTATAAAGCTAAATGTGATAATCCCAACTCGGACGTGGTCAAAGAACAGTTTCGCAAATGCAGAAACGAAGTGAAGAGTGCACAAAACAAAGAGCGATCGAACTACTTCCTCTCTACTTACCAACAGAGGCGCCACACCACGTGGAAGGATATAAGACGATTTCTTATATTACCTAAGGGAGGTGACTCCGTCGCTGCAGTCAATGAACCGTCTGCTCAATGGGCAGATAAGTTAAATGAGCACTTTGCAACCGTTGGCTCACGCGTAGCAGCGGCGCTGGAGGAGGCCCGACGGGACACAGAGCCTTTGCCTCCCCGTCCCCCAATTGTGGTCAGTGGGGCCTTTCGCGTGCGCCCAGCAACACTACCTGAACTATCATATGCCATCAATCGTATGTCAACGTCCAAATCTAGCGGAGAAGACGGCATCACCATCAGCATGCTGCAAATGACTTTCCCGGTCATCGGTCCTCATCTGCTCGAAGTTATCAACTCTTCGCTGATCTCCGGAGAGCTACCAACGGAATGGAAGCTGGCTACAGTTGTCCCACTCCATAAATCGGGAAGTGTAACTGAGCCTGGTAACTACCGTCCCGTGTCTATTATCAGCACAGTCGCAAAAGTAGCAGAGAGCGTTGTGTGCGTGCAGCTGGTTAACTACATGGAGTCGCATGCAATTCTCAGTGATATCCAGCATGGATTCAGAACAGGACGATCCACAGAATCAGCTATGCTAGACGCAGTTGGATGGCTGATGGAAGGCATGGACCAAGGCTTTTTAGGGTCCGTCACAACCGCGGACACGTCCAAAGCCTTCGATTCCGTGGAACACTCCCGACTGATAGAAAAATTAGGATGGTATGGTATAGATAGCCATTGGTTTGAGCGCTGGTTAAGTGAGCGTAGACAAAAAGTCAAGGGAGGGGATAAAATGCTTCCTATTACACATGGTGTGGTTCAGGGTTCACTTCTCGGCCCAGTCTTGTTTTTACTCTTCACAAATGATTTGATGTCTCACGTAGAATCCAAAATTGTCATGTACGCCGATGACGCACAATTCTTGCATCGAGGCCTTAGTCAAAACCCGCTTGAACTTCAGGGAAAAGTAGAAGCTACATTCAAGCAAGCCCACACATGGTTTACCCAGAATAGTTTAAAAATCAACCCAACAAAAACTGATCTTATGTTTGTTAGACCACGCCATAGGCGGTCATCACTGCAGTTCTCTGTGCAGTTTGGAGATGTTAATGTTAAACCGTCGTCAACTGCCAAGATTTTGGGTCTCACTGTCGATGATGGATTACATTTTGATGCTCATGTAACAACAGTGATCAAACGGTGCTACTCTACTCTAGGTGGCTTAGCAAAATTTTCGTACAGACTTCCAGAAGCGGTAAAGAAGATGATAGTAGAAACTCTTATATTCTCACATATTACCTATTGTTTGTCAATCTGGTCAGGATGCAACAAAAGTCAGCACAACCGCATTCAAAAAGTCATTAATCATTGCGCGCGAGTCGTGAAAGGAGCCAGAAAGCATGACCATGTGACTCCCATACTAAAAGACTTAAAATGGCCTAGATTCGATGAATTCTTACAGGAGCATGACCTGACTACCATGTGTTATGTTCTGTACTCAAAAAATGCCCCATCCAGCCTGCGTGATCGGTTCACACACCGCGAGGAAGTCTCGAGTAGGCAGACCAGAGCCACGCACGCGGGTGACCTTCACCTACCGCGTGTGCGAACCGAGCACGCCCGGCGATTTTTCAGATATCGGGCCACATCACTGTGGAACCTCGCTCCTGCTGAAGTTAGGAACGAGCGCAAACCGGCAAAATGTCGTAGGCTAGCTAACCGCTGGATTAATGATAGACGTCAGGTAGAGAATAGGAGCTAACTAGTGTGGAGCTGAAGAGTGTATGGTTTGTAATTCATGACGGAAGAGCCATTTTGTATGGAGGACATGAAAATATATGATGATGATGATGATGATGACATGCTAATTTAGGAAAACATGGGCCTAGACAGGGGATTGAATGGAGCCATAATAAGAACACAAAACCTAAAACTCCAACATTTCGTTGTTATAAGTATCAAACTGCTGAAAAAACTCGCCTGTCAATCGAACTGTTTGGCTAACGTACATTGTCACCGGCTTCTCCTGCGCCAGAGCGGCACCTGCCGAGGCCGCAGGCCGAGGTTGTCTGTTGTTGTTGTTGTCTGTTCTGAGCGCTGGTATCAGAGACCTAAAACTTTTGTGGATAGAAGGCACTTCCAAATGAATAAGCACGACGGTTGTCAATTTTCAAAATTTTGCCCAGAATTTTGCATTATGTGATTTTTAACTTTTATTTTTCTATTTTTTGCTAATTCATCTAGACTCTTCAAACTCGCACCCTTTTACATCAGGGAAATTTGTAGTTCACACAAAAAGTTGGAAAGAAAAAGATTTAAATTTAGGGGTCTAAATTAGCTTTTAAACTTTGCACCCTAAATTTGGCATAAAACTCATGGTCTAAACTACAGGCTCGAAATATCTGAAGCTACAGCAGTTCAGGTTCTGAGTCAAATATCAACTTAAAGTTCGGTTTGTGCAGTACTGCACAAACACAGAAACAAAACAAAAAACGGAAATTCAAGGGTCCTTTTTGGCCCATTCCGTGAAGGTCTGCATTTCCCAAAATATCATTCAAACCCTTATATCTTCCGATCTAATTGATAAAAATTAGTTCCTATTTCAGATAATAAAAGAGAATAGCCTCCTTTATTATATATTTAGAGATAAAAACTTTCAGACTGAAACTTTTGATTTTATAGGCAAAAATAAAATATAAGTTTTTAAAATTTTTATTCTCAGCCCCCTGGTTTCCAGACCATGATAGCTACGGTATTGAACTTATCACGGCTGGATAGAAAACTTTGTTGCCGTCATTTTTCTCACTCATACCCCCACTTATCTCTTACGGCTTCCGCGCTAACAGCCGTAAAATACATTTCGAAGTGGTAATTTTATCGGTTCATTTTTGCTTCACACCAGGATTTCGAATGGTTAATATAGATGGAAGTGGATAAAATTCGGCAAAAAGCTAGTTCAAAGACATATCTTGCCATCGCAGCAGGTTGCATATCATAGCAACAACAGTGTACCTTTAATTAAATGTAATACACAATGCTAGTATGTTTCCCGCTCGCAACCTCACCCCGCCGTTCGGCCGTAGCGTCGCTGCGGGCGGCGCACTTGTAGCTGCTATGCGAGACAGATACCATAGCTATCTACGCATGCTATAGACCAGCGCGAATGCCCGGTGGTGGCAGGGTAGTCTGTCTCGTTTCGGCTCCTCTACTCGTGCGGCGGGCGCGTTGTCTATTAGATATTCATATCAGTCGGATGGCCGGGTGGCGGCCGTGCGGTAGGGGCCTGCGCGCTGCGGCGACTTGCGACGAATAAAAAACAAAATGGTGGTCAGGAACTGGTTTGCTTGTTTGGTTTTTTGTGTTTTGTATCTTTATGTGTGTCCAAATCTTACTGTGTATGTGTGTGATAGGTCCGGTAAAAGTGATGTGTCTTATGAGAGAGATAAGAGAGGCCCCACCACTTAAGCCTTCGGGCTTTTCCATCAATCTATTTCTTATAACTGTCATATTGTTTCCGTCCAATAAAAGTTTATCATCTGTCTATCTACCCACTAGTTAATGCATCCTCTAACCATAGGCCAAAGGATCCACCGTTGCACACCATTTCTTTCCCAGCCAAATAAACCTCTTTGTGGTAATACCATGACACGTGACTCCTTGCACTCCCTGCTTAAATAAACTTGATAAGCAGTGGCGGATCCAGGCCATTAGTATGGGGGTGGGGCTAAGGAGCTCGAGCATAGGCGGATCCAAGACATAAGTACCGGGGTGGGGCTAGTGAGCTCGAGCATAGGCGGATCCAGGACATCAGTTCGGGGGTGGGGTTAAGGAGCTCGAGCATAGGCGGACCCAGGACATCAGTACGAGGGTGGGCTAAGGAGATCGAGCATAGGCGAATCCAGGACATCAGCACGGAGGTGGGGCTAAGGAGCTCGAGCATAGGCGGATCCAGGACATCAATACAGGGGTGAGGCTAAGGAGTTCGAGCATAGGCGGAACCAGGACATCAGTACGGGGATGGGCCTATGGAGTTCGATCATAGGCGGATCCAGGACATCAGTAAGGGGGTGGGGTAAGGAGCTCGACCATAGGCGGATCCAGGACATAAGTATGGGTGTGGGGCTAAGGAGATCGAGCAGAGGCGGATCCAGGACATCAGTACGGGGGTGGGGCTAAGGAGCTGGAGCATAGGCGGATCCAGGACATAAGTATGGGTGTGGGGCTAAGGAGCTCGAGCAGAGGCGGATCCAGGACATCAGTACGGGGGTGGGGCTCAGGGGCTCGAGTATAGGCGGATCAAGGACATCAGCACGGGGGTAGGGGCTAAAGAGTTCTAGCATAGGCGGATCCAGGATATCAGTACGAGTGTGGGGCTAAGGAGCTCGAGCATAAGCGGATTCAGGACATCAGTACGGGGGTGGGGCTCGGGAGCTCGAGCATAGGCGAATCCAGGACATCAGTAGAGGGTCGGGGCTGAGCATAGGCGGTTCCAGGGCAATACAGAGGTGGGGCTAAGGAGCTCGAGCAGAGGCGGATCCAGGACATCAGTACGGGGGTGGGGCTAAGGGGGCTCGAGTATAGACGGATCAAGGACATCAGTACGGGGGTGGGGCTAAGGAGCTCGAGCATAAGCGGATCCAGGACATCAGCACGGGGGGTGAGGCTAAGGAGCTGGAGCATAGGCGGATCCAGGACATAAGTATGGGTGTGGGGCTAAGGAGCTCGAGCAGAGGCGGATCCAGGACATCAGTACGGGGGTGGGGCTAAGGAGCTCGAGCAAAGGCGGATCCAGGACATCAGTACGGGGGAGGGCTAAGGAGATCGAGCATAAGCGGATCCAGGACATATGTACGGGGGTGGGGCTAAGGAGCTGGAGCATAGGCGGATCCAGGACATAAGTATGGGTGTGGGGCTAAGGAGCTCAAACAGAGGCGGATCCAGGACATCAGTACGGGGGGTGGGGCTAAGGGGCTCGAGTATAGGCGGATCAAGGACATCAGTACGGGGGTGGGGCTAAGGAGCTCGAGCATAAGCGGATCCAGGACATCAGTACGGGGGTGGTGTTAAGGAGCTCGAGCATAAGCGGATTCAGCTCATCAGTACGGGGGTGGGGCTCGGGAGCTCGAGCATAGGCGGATCCAGGACATCAGTAGGGGGTGGGGGCTAAGGAGTTCAAGCATAGGCGGATCCAGGGCAGTACAGAGGTGGGGCTACGGAGTTCGAGCATAGGCGGATCCAGGACATTAGTAAGGGTTGGGGTAAGGAGCTCGACCATAGGCGGATCCAGGACATCAGTAGGGGTAGGGGCTAAGGAGTTCGGGTATAGGCGGATCCAGGACATCAGTACGGAGGTGGGGCAAAGAAGTTCGAGCATAGGCGGATCCAGGACATCAGTACGGGGGTGGGGCTAAGGAGCTCGAGCATAGGCGGATCCAGGACATCAGTGCGGGGGTGGGGCTCCGGAGCTCGAGTAAAGGCGGATCCAGGACATCAATACGGGGGTGGGGCTAAGGGGCTGGAGCATAGGCGGATCCAGGACATAAGTATGGGTGTGGGGCTAAGGAGCTCGAGCAGAGGCGGATCCAGGACATCAGTACGGGGGCGGGGCTAAGGAACTGGAGCATAGGCGGATCCAGGACATAAGTATGGGTGTGGGGCTAAGGAGCTCGAGCAAAGGCGGATCCAGGACATCAGTACGGGGGTGGGGCTAAGGGGCTCGAGTATAGGCGGATCAAGGACATCAGCACGGGGGTAGGGGCTAAAGAGTTCTAGCATAGGCGGATCCAGGATATCAGTACGAGTGTGGGGCTAAGGAGCTCGAGCATAAGCGGATTCAGGACATCAGTACGGGGGTGGGGCTCGGGAGCTCGAGCATAGGCGAATCCAGGACATCAGTAGAGGGTCGGGGCTGAGCATAGGCGGTTCCAGGGCAATACAGAGGTGGGGCTAAGGAGCTCGAGCAGAGGCGGATCCAGGACATCAGGACGGGGGTGGGGCTAAGGGGCTCGAGTATAGGCGGATCAAGGACATCAGTACGGGGGTTGCTAAGGAGCTCGAGCATAAGCGGATCCAGGACATCAGCACGGGGGTGAGGCTAAGGAGCTGGATCATAGGCGGATCCAGGACATCTGTACGGGGGTGGGGCTAAGGAGCTGGAGCATAGGCGGATCCATGACATAAGTATGGGTGTGGGGCTAAGGAGCTCGAAAAGAGGCGGATCCAGGACATCAGTACGGGGGTGGGGCTAAGGGGCTCGAGTATAGGCGGATCAAGGACATCAGTACGGGGGTGGGGCTAAGGAGCTCGAGCATAAGCGGATCCAGGACATCAGCACGGGGGTAGGGGCTAAAGAGTTCGAGCATAGGCGGATCCAGGATATCAGTACGAGGGTGGGGCTAAGGAGCTCGAGCATAAGGGGAGCCAGGATATCAGTACGGGGGTAGAGGCTAAGGAGTTTGAGCATAGGCGGATCCAGCATATCGGTACGGGGATTGGGCTAAGGAGATCCAGCATAGGCGGATCCAGGACATCTATACGGAGGTGAGGCTAAGGAGCTCGAGCATAGGCGGATCCAGGACATCAGTATGGGTTTCGGGCTAAGGAGCTCGAGCAGAAAGGCGGATCCAGGACATCAGTACGGGGCTGGGATAAGAGGCTCGAGTATAGGCGGATCAAAGACATCAGTACGGAGGTGGGGCTAAGGAGCTCGAGCATAAGCGGATCCAGGACATCAAGGGGCTAAAGAGTTAAAACAGGTAGGGGCTAAAGAGTTAAAACATAAGCGGATCCAGGACATCAGTACGGGGGTGGGGCTAAGGAGCTCGAGCATAAGCGGATTCAGGACATCAGTACGTGGGTGGGGCTCGGGAGCTCGAGCATAGGCGGATCCAGGACATCGGTACGGGGGTAGAGGCTAAGGAGTTTGAGCATAGGCGGATCCAGCATATCGGTACGGGGATTGGGCTAAGGAGATCCAGCATAGGCGGATCCAGGACATCTATACGGAGGTGAGGCTAAGGAGCTCGAGCATAGGCGGATCCAGGACATCAGTATGGGTGTCGGGCTAAGGAGCTCGAGCAGAGGCGGATCCAGGACATCAGTACGGGGCTGGGATAAGAGGCTCGAGTATAGGCGGATCAAAGACATCAGTACGGAGGTGGGGCTAAGGAGCTCGAGCATAAGCGGATCCAGGACATCAAGGGGCTAAAGAGTTAAAACAGGTAGGGGCTAAAGAGTTAAAACATAAGCGGATCCAGGACATCAGTACGGGGGTGGGGCTAAGGAGGTCGAGCATAAGCGGATTCAGGACATCAGTACGTGGGTGGGGCTCGGGAGCTCGAGCATAGGCGGATCCAGGACATCAGTAGGGGTAGGGGCTAAGGAGTTCAAGCATAGGCGGATCCAGGGCAGTATAGAGGTGGGGCTACGGAGTTCGAGCATAGGCAGATCCAGGTCATATGTAAGGGGGTGGGGTAAGGAGCTCGAGCATAGGCGGATCCAGGACATCAGTTCGGTGGTGGGGCTGAGGTCTCGAGCTGGGGGCATAACTCGGTAACAAATAGGCTGAATTGGGTGAAAATCTGCAGGTATAGGTGAAATACCGTCGGAAAACCCATCATATTTTATATCGTATCTCCTTTCTTCTCGTCATGCCCAGTCTTTGCTTAACAAAACAAACATTATGCGTGTGTTTATTTCTTTGATGATATGAACAGAGGGCAGGCGTGGTGAGTATGCAGAGACATGCTAATTTAGGAAAACATGGGCCTAGACAGGGGATTGAATGGAGCCATAATGAGAACACAAAACCTAAAACTCCAACATTGCGTTGTTATAAGTATCAAACTGCTGAAAAAACTCGCCTGTCAATCGAACTGTTTGGCTAACGTACATTGTCACCGGCTTCTCCTGCGCCAGAGCGGCACCTGCCGAGGCCGCAGGCCGAGGTAGTTGTAGTTGTTGGCGTCTGTCAGTCCTGAGAATTGATGTCAGAGCTCTGGAATTTTGTAGGGTGATAGCCCTTCTGCTCCAGACACCCAAACTGAAGCCCCGAGTTGAAATCCAAAATAGTTTTTGGGAAATTTTGGCTCAAACTTTTTCTGTTTTATATTTTTCTAATTTTTACTTCTTAAGCTACGAACTTGAAATTTATGTCCTTTTCAATGGATAACAAGGGCCAGCCAGGGGGAAAAATTGAGCTGATCCGACAATATTTATTGCGCGAAAACGAGGCATTTCTCACGCGAGCAAAAAACCTGCTAAAAGTTGATGGCCGACTTGTGCGCTCGAAATGTCAGAAGACAGGCCTTAGTTAGCTGAAAGGCAGTTACCTAGGGGTAGCTAGGCAGATTTTGTAGTGCTTAGGCATAGTTTTGAGTGCAAAACGTAAAATTTTGACCTGCTTTTTACAGTTCTTCCGGAGGACTGAATTTTGGTTCATTTCATTTCAACGTTAATATCTCACAATCTAATTGACCGATTTGAGTTTTCATTTCAAATAATGAAAGAACATTGCTTCCCCCTGATAATATTTGGAGATGGTAGTTGTGAATGTGAAATTCTTTGTTTTTTTATTTTTTATAAATTTTGTTCAAGTTGTTCCTGGTAAGGCTGCTGGAGTCGGAGTCTCACTAAAGTCATCAAGGGACTTGTCACGGAGACCCCGACCCCACCACCCAGACGAGCAACTCCCTCAATGGAGGGTTAATTTAGAAGCCAAAGTTTAACGTCCCATAAAGCACAGGGACGGCCGCCCCGCTCAGGTCACCCTCTCACCAGTCAGTTGCCAGCCGACCTGTACGTCGGGTAAACTATTGAGCGCCGGAGCGTCTCAGGGGAACCGATCCCAAGCCTGAACATGCACTGCCACTGCATGCTTCTGAGCTGCGGGCCGGAGCCCAACGCTCTACCAACTGAGCTACCGGGGCGGCTATTTATATGCATAAATAGAAATTGAGTCAAAAACTTTTTATTTGCATCTTCCTGGTTCCATGCTCATGTCACTCACAAACTCAGAACTGACATGGCTGAATAGGAAAGTTACTTGTGGTCATTTCGCTCACTTATACTACCCACCTATCTCTAATGGCTTTCAAGTAATTAGTCCAAAATGTATTACAAGATGCTAAATTTCTCGGACCACCTTTGCTTCTCACCATGGTTTCAAGTCGTTAAAATGGATGGAAGTAGAAGAAATTTGGCATGAAGCTAGCTTAGGATCCTAGCTCGACGATACAAGTAATGTCAGCCCAAAAGAATGCTTGGTTCGTCTTCTAGAAGCACCTTTATATCGTGCCTTTTCAGGACAAGCACAGCACCCGGCGCCAGCGGCCCGGCATATTCGGCGGAGTTGTACCAGCCAGTGACCTCTTGACGGGTCACAGGTGTTCAGCTAGTGGGAGGGTGAGTAGTCTGGCACGGTAGTCTAGTGGTTAGAGGCCCTGTCTCTTGATCAGGTAGATCCGGTTCGAATCCGGGGGTGACCACGTAATCTTTATTGGTTATTTCAAAGAAAAGAATGATAAAACTGACTTCCAGGCTTATGAAGAGATACATTAAGAACGAAATATGGTTTGCTTTCAGCACATTGTCATGCGGCTCTCCTGCGCCGGTGGGGCGTTAGCCCAGGTCGCAGACCGGAGTCTGTCTGTTGTTGTCTGTCCCGCCTGAGAATTGATGTCAGAGCTCCGAAATTTTGTAGGGTGATAGCCCTCCTGCTCCAGACATTCAAACTGAAGCCCCGATTCGAAATCGAAAATAGTTTTTGAGAAATTTTGGCCCAAACTTTTTCTGTTTTATATTTTTCTAATTTTTACTCCTTAAGCTACGAGCTTGAAATTTATGCCCTTTTCAATAGGTGACAAGGGCCAGCTAGGAAACAAAAATTGAGCTGATCCAATAATATTTATTGCGCGAAAACGCTTTATTTCTCACGCGAGCAAAAAACCTACTTAAAGTTGATGGCCGACTTGGACGCTCGAAATATCAGAAGGCAAGCTTCAGTTAGCTGAAAGACAGTTACCTGGGGGTAGCTAGGTCAATTTTCTTGTGCTTAAGCATAGTTTTGAGTGCAAAACGTAAAATATTGACCTACTTTTTACAGTTCTTCCGAAGACTAAATTTTGGTTCATTTCATTTTAACGTTAATATCTCACAATCTAATTGACCGATTTGAGTTTTCATTTCAAATAATGAAAGAATATTGCTTCCGCCTGATAATATTTGGAGATGGAAATTGTGAATGTGAAATTCTTTGTTTTATAAGCATAAATAGAATTTCAGTCAAAAAAAATTTTATTTGCATCTTCCTGGTTCCAAGCTCATGTCACTCACAAACTGAGAACTGACATGGCTGAATAGGAAAGTTACTTGCGGTCATTTCGCTCACTTATACTACCCACCTATCTCTAATGGCTTTCGAGTAATTAGTCCAAAATGTATTACAAGATGCTAAATTTCTTGGACCACCTTTGCCTCTCACCATGGTTTCAAGTCCTTAAAATGGATGGAAGTGGAAGAAATTTGGCATGAAGCTAGCTTAGGATCTTAGCTAGACGATACAAGTAATTTCAGCCCCAAAAGAATGCTTGGTTCGTCTTCTAGAAGCACCTTTATATCGTGCCTTTTCGGGACAAGTACAGCACCCGGCTCCCGCGGCCTGGCATATTCGGCGGAGTTGTACCAGCCAGTGACCTCTTGACGGGTCACAGCTGTTCAGCTAGTGGGAGGGTGAGTGGTATGGCAGGGTGGTCTAGTGGTTAGAGGCCCTGTCTCTTGATCAGGTAGGTCCGGTTCGAATCCGGGGGTGACAACGTACTCTTGATTTGTTATTTCAAAGAAAAGAATGATAAAACTGACTTGCAGGCTTATGAAGAGATACATTAGGAACGAAATATGGTTTGCTTTCATCACATTGTCATGCGGCTCTCCTGCGCCGGTGGGGCGTTAGCCCAGGTCGCAGACCGGAGTTGTTGTTGTTGTTGTCTGTTCTGAGCGCTGGTATCAGAGACCTAAAACTGTTGTGAATAGAAGGCCTTTCCAAATGAATAAGCACCACGGTTGTCAATTTCCAAATTTGCAAAATTTTTCCCAAAATTTTGCATTATGTGATTTTTAACTTTTATTTTTCTTATTTTTGCTAATTCTTCTAGACTCTTCAACCTTGCACCCTTTTACATTAGGGAAATTTGTAGTTCACACAAAAAGTTGAAAAGAAAAAGTTTTAAATTTAAGACTCTAAATTAGCTTTTAAACTTTGCACCCCTAAATTTGGCATAAAACTCATGGTCTAAACTATAGGCTCGAAATATCTGAACCTACGGCAGTTCAGGTTCTAAGTCAAATATCAAATTATAGGCATGTTTGTGCAGTTCTGCACAAACACAAAAACAAAATTAAAACGGAAATTTGACGGTCATTTTTGGCCCATTCCGTGGAGGTCTGCATTTCCCAAAATATCATTCAAACCCTTATATCTTCCGATCTAATTGAATAAAAATTAGTTTCCATTTTAGATGATAAAAGAGAATAGCCTCCTTTATTATATATTTAGATATAAAACCTTCAGACTGAAACTTTTTTATTTTATAGGCAAAAATAAAATAAAAGTTTTTAAATTTTTTATTCTCAGCCCCCTGGTTTCCAGACCATGATAGCTACGGCATTGAACTTGACACGGCTGGATAGAAAACTTCGTTGCCGTCATTTTTCTCACCCATACCCCCCACTTATCTCTTACGGCTTCCGCGCTATAAGCCGTAAAATACATTTCAAAGTGGTAATTTTATCGGTTCATTTTTGCTTCACACCGGGGTTTAGGGTGGTTAGAGTCATTGGAGGGAAATGAAATTTTGCATGCAGCTAGGTACGAGACATATGTCGACATTCCATCTGCTTAGATATCAATGAAACACCAAGTTACCTTTACTAACATGCCGTTTCTCCACGCATCGTTGTAGCACATCACCACGCGTCACCCCCGCGTCCACGCCGCGGCAACTGCCGGCGATCGGAGCGGCCGGCTCTGTTTATGTGGTCTGGTAAAAACGTACCCAATACTACCCATAATGCATCACAAGTAATTAGAGTACCGTAAAAGTGAGTCTACCATAACAGTATTATGTTTCGGTTTTTGGACTATGGGTGGATCCAAGGAATAATTAGAATAGGTGCCCCCCCTCCCCCAACCTCCCCCATCCCCCAACCTCCCCCCATCCCCCCCACCATCCCCCAATCGACCATCGGCGCCCTCTGAAATTGTAAAGACACGCCTCTAAAGGTCGATGGCGCTCCCTGAAATGCCGCCTTCCATACGCGGATCCAGGATTGCCTATCGGGGGCGAGGTGGAAGGGCAAATTTCTTGGTGGGCGCTATTTACAACAGGGACGCCACTTTTGGCCGGAAAAACCTATCAAGTAAGCGCTAAATCCTGTCAGTGGGCACCGATACCTGCATCTCGGGGGAAAACGACATTTGAGGGGGTGCCATCGAACTTTCCAGAGGGTTCCGAGACAATTTCAGGGGGCGTTAAGATTCTATGGGGGGCACCTGTCCCCTTTCCCCTTGGATCTGCCTACGTCGTTTGGGGGGGCACGGAGGTGGGGTCGTTACGGGTGTGGGGATAAGGAGCTCGAGCATAAGCGGATGCAGGACACCAGTACGGGGGTGGGGCTAAGGAGCTCGAGCATAGGCGGATCCAGGACATCAGTACGGGGTTGTGGCTAAGGAGCTCGAGCATAAGCGGATCCAGGACATCAGCACGGGGGTTGGGACTAAAGAGTTCGAGCATAGGCGCATCCAGGATATCAGTACGGGGATGGGGCTAAATAACTCAAGCATAGGCGGAAATAGGACATCAGTCCGCGGATGGGGCTAAGGAGCTCGAGCATAGGCGGATCCAGGATTACCGATAGAGGAGGCACCGTCCAGGGGAAGGGGTGTAATCCGGAACATAGGGTGCCACTTTTGACACGCAAAATCCTTCCGATGGGCGCCGATTTTTGCATCTTAGGGGAGGGGTGGGAAGTGACATTTCAGGGGGTGCCATCGAATGTTTGAGGGGGCGCCGTGGCCATTTCAAGGGGCGCCGAGGATCGACCAAAGGGGGGCGCGTGTCCCTATCTCCCCGCCTCCCTGAATTCACCTATTAGCTCCAGCCTCCCCGTCATTGCCTCAAAACATCCTCTGCCTATGCTATAGCTGTAGGCATTTTCACATGGGGGGGGGGGACTTAAGCCCACTAGCCTCGCCCATTGTATCCGCTATCGTATTTAGACATATAAATAATATATAAATCTCGTTGCACTCTATTCCATATTATCAAACAGTATCAATAAGAAGAAATCGGTCATGCAGATTTTGAATCTGGTCTTCAGGTCAATGAAAGGTCACTGCGCAAGCGTAGTGAAACTAATGGAAACATAGGCTATCTCGGTAACCTACGGGTTGGTTTTCATGAAATTTTGTGAACAAGAAAATGAGACGGAATGCAAACCATAAGTAATGGGCAATTCCAGCACCAATCGACCAAGGCCTACACGGTACCTCTCCGATTTTCTTTAAAATTGGCATGTAGGGTTCTCATGGACCCCGAAGCTGAATCTGAGAGTTTCAGCTCAATCGGAATAAAACTTTAGAAGTTATTGCCTCAGGCATTTTTTGAAAATCTGCTTACAGTGCATTTTTTAGATGACCATACAACCCACAGAGACTGATGAACTATGTATTAAATATACCTTTTCCTGTCTGAAATGAACCGAAAAACTCGAATCTGAAGTCCGTTTGACCCTAGGTCACTTGTGAAAATAATTATGATTTGACCTTGACCTAAGGTCATGTCCCAAATTTGCTGGTACACCTTGTTTTCAAAATGGAATATCTCAAATTTAAGATTGAACTTTTTTCTGTCCAATAAAATAGGTTAGAACATCCGTTTTTTATATCTACTAGTGTTTTTAACACGCACAGTGGAGGATGGTCTGGTGTCAACACGTAATGAAGGGGGTCCCTGAAATGCCTCCTCTGAGATCTTGCTAATTAAGAGGGTTAGGAAAACGCATGTTCCGGGATTTGTGAGGCCTGTAAACTGTTTTATTTGAGGTCAATTGTATGGACTTATATCTATATCTTTAAGGTCAAATCAGGTCATATATGTTAAATGTATGTACGTCATACCGGACACCTTTAGTGAAGTGCCGTGATTATACGGAAAAAGTTGCGAAACGTTTGAAACATATAACAGTGATATATTGAAACAGTGATATTGAAAAATATAACAGTACGGTGACAGTGGACACCCTCACGTCAAAGGAGCCCTAGATAGGAGGAGGTTAGGGTGTATTTATACTCTTTTGACTCCGTGCAAATGTCTTCTGAAGATATTACGTTCAAAGAATGGTCAAAATCAGAGAGAGAATCGACGCGTTCGGATTGCGTGGATAATATAGAGCGATTTGTTGATCCCCTGAGTGAAAATGTATGTAACCTAACCCATCACCACTACATATATATGGCTCAAGGGCATTATATAGCAAACTGGAAGGAAAAGGCACCAAAGGGGGGAAAGCCGTAGTCATCGATGACTTATCAGAAAATAATACATGTGCTGCGCAAAATGCTGCTCAGTCGTATCACTGGTCTGCAAAGCAGGTGACTGTACACCTTTTTGTTCCATACTGGATTGAGGATGGAGTCCGGTGCAGTAGAAGTTTTTTTTTAAGTGACGACTTAAAGCACTCTCACGTCATGGCTCATATCTTGCAGCACAAACCCGTACCTTGGCTACGCACCCACATGCCAAGTTTGAAGAAAACACATTACGTATCAGACGGGTGCGGTGGCCAATACAAAAACAATTTTCACTTTATCAATGCTTGTTATCATCCAGACAGACTTTCAAATACCATGTGAATAACGCTTTTTTGCTACCAGCCACCCGAAGAACGCCTGTGACGGAGTTGGCGGTAAAGTTAGAAGAAGAACAGCCAAGGTAAGCTTAAGGAGAGAAGAAAAGGATCAGATCTTGGATCTTCTATTGATGTTCTCTTTTCTGACGCAATACTTCGACACCACAATCCATTTCGCGTTTGTCAGTAGAGAGGAGGTCTTTGAAATGTCAAAACGACTGATACAGTGGTACAGCTCGGCGTTGAAGATCAAGGGCACCCAACGGTTTCATCGTTTCACACCCGTAAACCTGAACACCATGCAGGTGCGAGAGCTCTCTGAAGACATCGACGGAACCAGTGGCAGATCTAGCCGGTCGGTTTGGGAGGAGCAAACCAAAGTCAAAAAGGAAAAAGAGAAAAAACGTCACGCAGTGAAAAATTGTGCTACAATAATATGATTTGACAGTAGGATTAGGGATATTTGAGCCAAAAGGCAAAAAAACGTCACGGGGTGAAAAAGTATGGGCACAAAATACTTTTTTCTATCCAAGACCTAATATTTACACTGAACTTAGCTGGTTCTGTTTGAAGTTGAGAGTTGAAGCACCGAAATCTTGCTTATAAATTAAAAATGAGTCGGGGCATAAAGCAGGTCGACCGCTTGGGGGAGGGGGGCAAAAACATAGTTTTGCCCCTAGCTTTCCATTTGGGGGACATGCCGTTTTTGCTTCCCCCTGGATCCGCCACTGGACGGAACAGAGCTGCCTACTGTGACAGCGTAAGGTCAGCTCAGCACAAAGACAGCTCATGGAGGCGCCGGCTCCCGTATTTCGGTGCATTGTTGCAAACCGGTGTCCGGTGTACATACATACATATTTTTCCACGTGTTGACAAAAGCTTGTTTCCTTTAACTTCAAGGAGAGTAAAATCGCGCAAAGATATCGTCAAGGAGAGAGTATCGTTCTAGTACTAACTCGCCAGTGGAAAATGCTTGCTTCGGTCCGATGCAGAAAAAACTTATTTGAATTGACGCGATAGGCGAGTTCTATATATGAACACGGGAAACCACGATTGCCTTATTTGGCTTTCTTCAGACTTCAGACTTTCCTATTGTATCACCATTTTGTCCCACTACCTTTCCAATATGCTGTCGAAGCCCCAGCGACGAGTTATCATCATCCTTTAACCCGCGCCCCACCGGGGGTCCGGCGCCACCTTCGCCCCACCGGGGGGCCATCGATGGCCCCCCTCTAACTCCGAAAATATGAGCGTTAGCGCAAATCTGCAAAGTGCAATAGAAAGCTTGCGTGAATTCAGTAAGAAATTACTTCGCATGTTTTAGTGCTCAGGTCAATGGTTTGACCTCCAGAGGTCAAATTAGGTCAAGATCGGCTATTTTCACTCAAATATGCAATGATTAAGCAAACTGGGCATAACTCTTTGTCATTAGAGCTATTGAGGCCTGGTAAAGTACATTTGATAGCAAATTGCCAGTACTTTTTCCGCTATGTGGAACGTAAAGACCTCCCGCCAGTGGTTTGACCTCCAGAGGTCACCTCGTGACCTAATATGACCTGAGGTCACGAAAGGTCACAAAGTGACCTTGCCGTATATCAAATGAAAGCCAGTGACAAGACAAACACGATGGTGTTTGTTTCACCGCTCTAGCTTAATTAGGTCAAAAGTTATTGCCAAAATACTGTTTTTGACCTCTGGTGAACTTGGATGACCTTGGAAAAGTCAAAGGGCAAATATGACCCCTGGGATCCGTGAAAGTGTGTCCAAAAACGTTTTCTGAGCAGTCTGAGTATTTGCAATCATTTTTGGGGCTTTTATATCATGAAACAACTTTTCCCTATGCTTTTCCAACGGGAGAGGTCGCCTCGTGACCTGACCTCAGGGCACGAAATCGAAAAATCCCGGATATACACCTTGTAGACCCTGGAGGGGTTATGAAGTGTAGGAAGTTTCAAATCGATCGACTTTGAAATGTAGCTCTTACAGAGCTCTAAAGTGAAGTGAGGTGACCTTGGTTGACCTCGTCTGGTGACCTGACCTTGGGTGACCCGGGGTAAAAAAATTTCAGGGATGATGGGAAAATGATGCAGTGAGAGGTAGAGCCCTCAACTGCGGTGCTGCGCCTCGTCGTTTTTCTGCTATCCCGGAAAAACCTTAGGGGGGCCATCGATGGCCCCCCGGTGGGGCGAGGGTTAAAGCACTGTAATGAGCATTAACACGCAGTCGGACAGGGCTTAAGCATAATTGCCCGAGGTGGCCGGAAACCCTTCATGGCAGAAAAACAACATCGATGAGCGAGTTAATTTTGGAAAGAACTTTGAAAATCTGTCCTCTATGTTTACGCACTGACTGACCTACAGGCTTACAAAATCAAATGTATATTTCTAAATAGCCATAATCTGCGGTCACATAAGCACCGCCACCGGAAAAAGTGGGGCCAGTCAAACTTAAACCTGATGCTGACAAAAACCTTTCCATGATATGACCAAAAACTGTTCAAATTTGGGCTCCTCGATGCCCTCCACAGTTACCGTTTATGCAAATTTCAGGTTTTCTCCCATTTTGACTGAGATAAGGAAACTTCGGGCCAAAAAGTGGGGGCCAGGCCCCCTGGCCTTCTTTTCCGACGCCTATGTGCGGTCACACCAGTTCAAATGCATTGCAGACCTAGCTGTGCGAGGAAAACGTAGCATCGTCAGAGTTGTATGTTAAGATCATTTCACTAGATCATAGGTTACAGACCAAGGTCATATAAACATTATCGCAATTGTTGATCGCACAGCTTTCGGTCACATGACGTTCCCTGGCAATACGTGTATGATGTTTTTATGTTACAGCTGAGGTTACAGAATGATAAGTTCCAGGTCACATGCCAAAGACCGTGGGTCAAGGTCCAACTCATTGATTGCTTAATGGTTGCTTCTATGCAAGCTTCAACGTATGTGCATCCATTATGGAAATATCTCACGTTGTGGTGTCATTGTCAATTACCTTGACCGACCTCGACCTAAATATTCCAGAGAACAATTTATATCTTCTCTTTATGAAATTTGCCCGCTCAAAGTGTATTCGCGACTTTGTTTCGCACAGTAACGGCATTTCGCTAAGTGTCAGGTACGGCCTACATTTGACCTCTATGACCTCATTTGACGTTGAGGATACTGGTCTAGGTCCATGAAATCTAGCCTAAAAAACACATTCTACAGCCCTCACAAAACCCGCAACACGCGTTTTGCTAACCCTCTTAATTGGTGAAATTTCAGGGGAGGCATTTCGGGACCCCTTCATTACGTGTTGATGCCAGGCTACCCTCCACTAAGCGTGTTAAAAACATTAGTAGATATAAAAAACGGATGTTCTAACATATTTTAATGGAAGGAGAAAAGTTCAATCTTTAATTTGGAATATGCCATTTTGAACAAAAGGTGTACCAGCAAATTTTGAATGTGACCTTAGGTCAAGGTCAAATCACAACTTTTTTCACAAGTGACCTAGGGTCAAACAGACTTCAGATTCGAGTTCTTCGGCGCATTTCAGACAGGAAAATATATACTTTAAGCCTATTTCATCTGTCTCTGTGGGCTTTATGATCACCTAAAAAATGCACTGTAAGCAGATTTTCAAAAAATGCCTGAGGCAATAACTTCTAAAGTTTTACTCCAATCGAGCTAAAACTTTCAGATTCGTCTTTACGGCCCATGAGAACCCTATAAAATTATTTTGAAGAAAATCGAAGAGGTACCGTGTAGATTTGCCATTTGCCTGGTCGATTGGTGCTGGAATTGCCCTAATGTCAAATTGAAGCTGCACTGCCCTGCGCATGCGCAGTATAAATCTTAAAGATAAGCCTTAAAGGTGAGGATATTTCAGAAGAGGACATGAACAGAGAAGAGCCAACATGCTTAAATTTAGTATGAAAGCTTTGACACCCTTGCTTACTACATAGGTTAGTGCGCATGCGCATTAGAACTTAAGGTCAGGGATGCTATCTCGGGAGCCAATAGACCGATTGGGCTCAAACTTTGCGAGTAATAGCAGAAAACTATCTGCTAATCCCAATTCACGGCATTAGGGCACTGCATTGTTCTGCGCATGCGCAGTAGGAATTCTAAGGAATATTAGGCTATAAGGGATAGTTTAGACCAGGAGACAAACAAACGACATACCAACATGCTTCAGTCAATTATAACGGTATCTTCGCTCTCATTTACTGCAGACTTTACTGCGCATGCGGACTGGGACTTAGGGTAACCGAAGCTAACTCGGTAACAAATAGGCTGCATTGTGTGACGTTCTCCGGGTATCGGTGAAATATGGTCGGCACACCCATAATATTTTATATTGTATCTTCTTTCTTCTGGGCATACCCAGACTTTACTTAACAAACCAATTTTTATACGTGTGTTTATTTATGTGATGACATGAACAGAGGGCAAACGTGGCGCAGTGTGCCGAGACATGTTAGTTTAGGAAAAAATGGGCTTACACATGGGATTGAATGGAGTCATAATGAAAACACAAGACCTCAAGTCCCAACATCGCATTAGTATATGTATCATACTGCTGAAAACACTCGCCTGTCAGTCGAACTGTTTGCCTAACGTACATTGTCACCGGCTTCTCCTGCGCCGGAGCGGCACCTGCCGAGGCCGCAGGCCGAGGTCTGTTGTCTGTTCTGAGCGGTGGTATCAGAGACTTAAAACTTTAGTGGATAGAAGGCACTTCCAAGTGAATAAGCACTATGGTTGTCAATTTTCAAAATTTCCAACGTAAAATACTTTTCAAAGTGGTAATTTTTTCGGTTCATTTTTGCTTCACACCGGGGTTTAGGGTGGTTAGAGTCACTGGAGGGAAATGAAATTTTGCATGCAGCTAGGTAAAAGACATATGTCGACATTCCATCTGGTTAGATATCAATAAAACACCAATTTACCTTTACTAACATGCTGTTTCTCCACGCATCGTTGTAGCACATTACCAGGCGTCACCCCCGCGGCCACGCCGCGGCAACTGCCGGCGATCGGAGCGGCCGGCTCTGTTTTTATGTGGTCTGGTAAAAACGTACCAAATACTTCCCATAATGCATCACAAGTAATTAGAGTACCGTAAAAGTCCGAGTTTACAATAAGAGCATTATGTTTCGGTTTTGGACCATGGGTGAATCCAGGGAATAAGTAGTGTATGTGCCCCCTCCCCAACACCCGTCCCCCAACCCCCTCCCCCGGTCCCCTCCCCCAACCCCAATCGACCATTGGCGCCCTCTGAAATTGTAAAGACACGCCTCTAAAGGTCGATGGCGCTCCCTGAAATGTCGCTTCCCATACTCGGATCCAGGATTGCCTATCGGGGGCGAGGTGAAAGAGGAAACTTCCTGGTGGGCGCTATCTGGACCAGGGACGCCACTTTTGGCCGTAAAAACCTATCAAGTAGGCCCTAAATCCTATCAGTGGGCGCCGATACCTGCATCTCGGGGAAAACGACATTTCAGGGGGTGCCATCGACTTTTCTAGGAGGTTCCGAGACAATTTCAGGGGGCGCTAAGATTCTATGGGGGGCACCTGTCCCCTTTCGCCCTTAGATCCGCCTACGTCGTTTCGGGGGGGGCATGGAGGTGGGGGTCGTTACGGGTGTGGGGCTAAGGAGCTCGAGCATAGGCGGATCCAGGGCATCAGTACGGGGGTGGGGGCTAAGGAGCTCAGACATATGAGGATCCAGGACATCAGTACGGGGATTGGCCTGAGGAGCTCGATCATAGGCGGATCCAGGACATCAGTTCGGGGTTGGGGCTAAGGAGCTCGAGCATAGGCGGAACAAGGACATCAGTACGAGGGTGGGGCTAAGGAGCTCGAGCATAGGCGGATCCAGGACATCATTACGGGGGTGGGGCTAGGGAGCTCGAGCAAAGGCGGATCCAGGACATCAGTACGGGGGTGGGGCTAAGGAGCTCGAGCATAAGCGGATCCAGGACATCAGTACGGGGGGTAAGGGCTAAGGAGTTCGAGCATAGGCAGATCCAGGACATCAGTACGGGGGTGGGACTAGGGAGCTTGAGCATAGGAGGATCCAGGACATCAGTACGGGGGTGGGGCTAAGGAGCTCGAGCATAAGCGGATCCATGACATCAGCACCGGGGTAGGGGCTAAGGAGTTCGAGCATAGGCGGATCCAGGACATCAGTACGGGGTTGGGGCTAGGGAGTTAGACCATAGGCGGATCCAGGACATCATTACGGGGTGGGGCTATAGAGCTCGAGCACAGGCGGATCCAGGACATCAGTACGGGGTGGGGCTAAGCAGTTCGAGCATAGGCGGATCCAGGACATCAGTACGGGGTTGGGGCTAAGGAGCTCGAGCATAGGCGGATCCAGGACATCAGTACGGGGGTGGGGCTAAGGAGCTCGAGCATAAGTGGATCCAGGACATCGGTACGGGGGTGGGGCTCGGGAGCTCGAGCATAGGCGGATCCAGGACATCAGTACGGGGGTGGGGCTAAGGAGATCGAGCATAGGCGGTTCCAGGACATCAATGCGGAGGTGGGGCTAAAGAGTTCGAGCATAGGCGGATCCAGGACATCAGTACGGGGGGTGGGGCTAAGGAGCTCGACCATAGGCGGATCCAGGACATCAGTATGGGGGTGGGGCTAAAGAGCTCGAGCATAGGCGGATCCAGGACATCAGTACGGGGGTGGGGCTAAGGGGCTCGGGTATAGGCGGATCAAGGATTTCCGATAGGGGAGAAACCTTCCCGGGGAAGGGGTGTAATCCGGAATAGGTGGCCTCACTTTTGACCGGCAAAACCTATCAGGTGGACGCAAAATCCTTCCGATGGGCGCAGATTTTCGCATCTTAGGGGGGTGGGAAGTGACACTTCAGACGGTGCCATCGAATGTTTAAGGGGGCGCCGTGGCCATTTCAGGGGGCGCCGAGGGTCGATCAAGGGGGCACGTGCCCCCTATGCCCCCCCACCACCCTGAATTCACTTATTAGCTCGAGCATCCCCATCATTGCTTTGAAACATCCTCCGCCTATGCCATAGCTGTAGGCATTTTCACATGCGGATATTAAGCCCCTTAGCCTCGCCCCTTGTATTCGCCACCGTGTTTAGACATATAAATGATATATAAATATCGTTGCTTTCTGTTCCATATTATCAAACAATACCAATGAGCGACAATCGGTCGTGCAGATTTCGAATCTTGTCTTCAGGTCAATGAAAGGTCACTGCACATCCGCAGTGGAACTAATGGTAACAAAGGCCATCTCGGCAACCTACGGGTCGATTTTCTTGAAATTTTGTGAACAAGAGAATAGCACGGAATGTAAACCAAAAATGTCATATTGAAGCTGCACTGCTCTGCGCATGCGCAGTAGAAATTATGAAAATAAGCCTTAAAGTTGAGGATGTTTCAGAGGAGGACATGAACAGAGAAGAGCCAACATGCTTAAATTTAGCTTGAATGTTTTGTCACCCTTGGTATTTACAAAGGTCAGTGCGCATGCGCATTAGATTTTATGGTCATGGAGGCTATCTCGGGAGGCAATAGACCGATTTTGCTAAAATGTTGCGAGTAAAAGCAGAATACAATCTGCTAATCCCAATTGACGGCATTATGACAGCACTGTGCTGCGCATGCGCAGTAGGTAATCTAAGGACTAAAGACTATAAGGGATAATTTTGACCAGGAGACAAACACACGGGATACCAACATGCTTCAGTCAATTATAACGGAATCTTCACTCTCATTCACTGCAGACGTTACTGCGCATGCGCACTGGTAAATAGGGTAACCGAATCTAACTTATATAAATATATAGGACTTCTCCACTAGTGAAAATGAAAACGTTCGGGCTTTCGGCTATATTTTTCAGCCTTCGTCAGCGGTGGTCGGATCGATCGGTGGACATAAGCTTCGAACGTTTTTCTTTTCACTAGTGGAGTCCTATATATTTATATAATTCATTCCATCCACTTATCATGTCATTTCGCGAATCTAACTTGGTAGCAAATAAGCTGAATTGGCTGAAAATCTGCAGGTACCTAAAGATGAAATATGGTCGGCAAGCCCATTATATTTTATCTTGTATTGCCTTTCTTCTGGGTATGCCCAATCTTTACTTAAAAACAAACTGTATACGTGTGTCAGAGCCGCATGACGAAATCCATGGAGCGAAGCGGATTGAGATTTCTCAAGAGGCTCTATTCTGGCCGCTTGGCGGTTCTGACAGTTGATGCCAGGGCTCTACAATTGTTTAGGGTGATAGCCCTTTTACGCCAGACGCCCAAACTAAGGCCCCCAAATCTAAGTTCAAAATGGTTTTTGAGAAATTTTGGAGCAAATGTTTTCACTTTTGTATTTTTCTCATTTTTATTTCTTAAGCAACGAACTCGAAATTTTGCTCCTTTTGAATAAGCAGCATGGGCCACCTAAGACAAAAATTTCAAACTGGTCCGACAATATCTATTACACCAAAACGGAGTATTTCTGATACAATCAAAAAAGCTACTGAAATTTGACGGCTGATTTATAAGCTCGAAATGTCAGAAGGCACACTGGGGTTAGTTTAAAGATGGCCACCTGGAGGCAGCTAGGTCAATTTTATTGTGCTTAGGCATATTTTCCAGTGGAAAACGTAAAATTCTGGCCCAGTTTTTGCCATTCTGCCGGAGGACTGCATTTGTTCTCCTTTCATTCAAATCTTAATATCTCGCGGTATAATGCACTGATTTCAATTTTCATTTCAGTTAATGAAAGAACATTGGTTGTGCCTGATGTTATTTGGAGATGGATGTCGTGATGTTGAAATTCATTGTTTTATATGTATAAATATAATTTTAGTAGAAAACCATTTATTTTTAGCTTCTCGGTTCCAAGCACATATCACTCAAAAGCTCAGAATTGACATGATTGAAAAGGAAAGTTACTTGAAGTCATTTCACACATTTACACTACCCACTTATCTCCAAAGGCTTTCGAGTAATTTGTCGGAAAACGTATTACAAGGTGCTAAATTTCTCGGACCATCTTCGTTTCTCACTATGGTTTCAAGTCCATAAAATAGATGGAAGAGGATGAAATTTGGCACGAAGCAAGCTTACGGGCCTGGGTCGCCGATACAAATAATTCCAGGCCAACATAATGTTTGGTTCGTATTCTAGAAACAGCTTTATACCGTGCCTTTTCTATACGAACACAGCACACAGCACCCGGCGCCACGCCACGGCGCAATCCTCGGTTGAGTGATACCAAACAGTGACTTCCTGACGGGTCACAGGTGTAAGGTAGTGGAAAGGAGCAGACTGTGGCAAACTGGTATAGTGGTTAGGCGCTCTGTCTCTTGATTAGGGGTGCCAGGTTCGAATCCTCGAGTGAATGTTCTCTCTTTATTAATTATTTCAAGGAAAAGAATGATAACACTTACAGGTTTATGAAGAGATACATTGCGAATGAAATATGGTTTGCTTTCAGCACATTGTCATGCGGCTCTCCTGCGCCAGTGGGGCGTTAGCCCAGGTCGCAGACCGGGGTTTATTTACATGATGACATGAACAGAGGGCAAACGTGACGCAGTGTGCACAGACATGCTAATATAGGAAAATATGGGCCTAGACAGGGGATTGAATGGAGCCATAATGAGAACACAAAACCTAAAACTCCAACATTGCGTTGTTATAAGTATCAAACTGCTGAAAACACTCGCCTGTCAATCGAACTATTTGGCTAACGTACATTGTCACTGGCTTCTTCTGCGCCGGAGCGGCACCTGCCGAGGCCGCAGGCCGAGGTCAGAGCCGCATGACGAAATCCATGGAGCGAAGCGCATTGAGATTTCTCAAGCGGCTCTATTCTGGCCGCTCAGACGGGTCTCGTCGTGGTCTGTCAGAGCCGCATGACGAAATCCATGGAGCGAAGCGCATTGAGATTTCTCAAGCGGCTCTATTCTGGCCGCTCAGACGGGTCTCGTCGTGGTCTGTTGTTGTTGTTGTTGTTGTTGTTGGCGTCTGTCAGTCCTGAGAATTGATGTCAGAGCTCTGGAATTTTGTAGGGTGATAGCCCTTCTGCTCCAGACACCCAAACTGAAGCCCGAGTTGAAATCCACAATAGTTTTTGAGAAATTTTGGCTCAAACTTTTCTGTTTTATATTTTTCTAATTTTTACTTCTTAACCTACGAACTTGAAACTTATGTCCTTTTCGAAAGATAACAAGGGCCAGCTAGGGAAAACGAATTGAGCTGATCCGACAATATTTATTGCGCGAAAACGCGGCATTTCTCACGCGAGCAAAAACCTGCTAAAAGTTGATGGCCGACTTGTGCGCTCGAAATGTCAGAAGACAGGCCTCAATTAGCTAAAAGGCAGTTACCTAGGGGTAGCTAGGCAAATTTTGTAGTGCTTAGGCATAGTTTTGAGTGCAAAACGCAAAATTTTGACCTACTTTTTACAGTTCTTCCGGAAGACTGAATTTTGGTTCATTTCATTTCAACGTTAATATCTCACAATCTAATTGACCGATTTGAGTTTTCATTTCAAATAATGAAAGAACATTGCTTCCGCCTGATAATATTTGGAGATGGAAATGGTGAATGTGAAATTCTTTGTTTTATAGGCATAAATAGAAATTGAGTAAAAAAACTTTTTATTTGCATCTTCCTGGTTCCAAGCTCATGTCACTCACAAACTCAGAACTGACATGGCTGAATGGGAAAGTTAATTGCGGTCATTTCGCTCACTTATACTACCCACCTATCTCTAATGGCTTTCGAGTAATTAGTCCAAAATTTATTACAAGATGCTAAATTTCTCGGACCACCATTGCTTCTCACCATGGTTTCAAGTCCTTAAAATGGATGGAAGTCGAAGAAATTTGGCATGAAGCTAGCTGAGGATCCTAGCTCGACGATACAAGTAATTTCAGCCCAAAGAATGCTTGGTTCGTCTTCCAGAAGCACATTTATATCGTGCCTTTCCGGGACAAGCACAGCACCCGGCGCCAGCGGCCCGGCATATTCGGCGGAGTTGTACCAGCCAGTGACCTCCTGACGGGTCACAGCTGTTCAGCTAGTGGGAGGGTGAGTGGTATGGCAGGGTGGTCTAGTGGTTAGAGGCCCTGTCTCTTGATCAGGTAGGTCCGGTTCGAATCCGGGGGTGACCACGTAATCTTTATTGGTTATTTCAAAGAAAAGAATGATAAAACTGACTTGCAGGCTTATGAAGAGATACATTAAGAACGAAATATGGTTTGCTTTCAGCACATTGTCATGCGGCTCTCCTGCGCCGGTGGGGCGTTTGCCCAGGCCGCAGGCCGAGGTTGTTGTTGGCGTCTGTCCGTCCTGAGAATTGATGTCAGAGCTCTGGAATTTTGTAGGGTGATAGCCCTTCTGCTCCAGACACCCAAACTGAAGCCCCGAGTCGAAATCCAAAATAGTTTTTGAGAAATTTTGGCTCAAACTTTTTCTGTTTTATATTTTTCTAATTTTTACTTCTTAACCTACGAACTTGAAATTTATGTCCTTTTCGAAAGATAACAAGGGCCAGCTAGGGAAAACGAATTGAGCTGATCCGACAATATATATTGCGCGAAAACGCGGCTTTTCTCATGCGAGCAAAAAACCTGCTAAAAGTTGATGGCCGACTTGTGCGCTCGAAATGTCAGAAGACAGGCCTCAGTTAGCTGAAAGGCAGTTACCTAGGGGTAGCTAGGAAAATTTTGCAGTGCTTAGGCATAGTTTTGAGTGCAAAACGCAAAATTTTGACCTACTTTTTACAGTTCTTCCGGAAGACTGAATTTTGGTTCATTTCATTTCAACGTTAATATCTCACAATCTAATTGACCGATTTGAGTTTTCATTTCAAATAATGAAAGAACATTGCTTCCGCCTGATAATATTTGGAGATGGAAGTTGTGAATGTGAAATTCTTTGTTTTATAGGCATAAATAGAAATTGAGTCAAAAAACTTTTTATTTGCATCTTCCTGATTCCAAGCTCATGTCACTCACAAACTCAGAACTGACATGGCTGAAGAGGAAAGTTACTTGCGGTCATTTCGCTCACTTATACTTCCCACCTATCTCTAATGGCTTTCGAGTAATTAGTCCAAAATATATTACAAGATGCTAAAGTTCTCGGACCACCTTTGCTTCTCACCATGGTTTCAAGTCCTTAAAATGGATGGAAGTGGAAGTAATTTGGCATGAAGCTAGCTTACGATCCTAGCTCGACGATACAACTAATTTCAGCCCAAAAGAATGTTTGGTTCGTCTTCTAGAAGCACCTTTATATCGTGCCTTTTCGGGACAAGCACAGCACCCGGCGCCAGCGGCCCGGCATATTCGGCGGAGTTGTACTAGCCAGTGACCTCCTGACGGGTCACAGCTGTTCAGCTAGTGGGAGGATGAGTAGTGTGGCGCGGTGGTCTAGTGGTTAGAGGCCCTGTCTCTTGATCAGGTAGGTCCGGTTCGAATCCGGTGGTGACCACGTACTCTTTATTGGTTATTTCAAAGAAAAGAATGATAAAACTGACTTGCAGGCTTATGAAGAGATATATTAAGAACGAAATATGGTTAGCTTTCAGCACATTGTCATGCGGCTCTCCTGCGCCGGTGGGGCGTTAGCCCAGGTCGCAGACCGGAGTCTGTCTGTTGTTGTCTGTCCCGCCTGAGAATTGATGCCAGAGCTCTGCAAGTTTGTAGGGTGATAGCCCTCCTACGCCAGACTCCCAAACTAAGGCCCCGAGTCGAAATCTAAAATAGTTTTTGAAAAATTTTGGCTCAAACGTTTTCTGTTTTATATTTTTCTAATGTTTACTCCTTAAGCTACGAGCTTGAAATTTATGTCCTTTTCAAAAGGGAACAAGGGCCAGCTAAGGAATAAAAATTGAGCTGGTCCGACAATATTTATCGCACGAAAACGCGGTATTTCTCACTCGAGCAAAAACCTACTTAAAGTTGATAGCCGACTTGGACGCTCGAAATATCAGAAGGCACGCTTCAGTTAGCTGGAGGGCAGTTACCTAGGGGAAGCTAGGTCAATTTTCTTGTGCTTAGACATAGTTTTGAGTGCAAAAACTAAAATTTTGGCCTAGTTTTTGTCGTTTTCCCGGAAGACTGCATTTTTGCTCATTTCATTCCAACGTTAATATCTCGCAATCTAGTTGACGGATTTGAGTTTCCATTTCAGATAACGAAAGAACATTGCTTCCGCCTGATAATATTTGGAGATGGAAATTGCGATATTGAAATTCTTTGTTTTATAGGCATAACTAAAATTTGAGTAAAAAAACTTTTCATTTGCAACTTCCTGGTTCCGAGCTCATGTCACTCACAAACTCAGAAATGACATGGCTGGATAGGAAAGTTCCTTGCGGTCATTTCACTCACTTATACTACCCACTTATCTCTAATGGCTTTTGAGTAATTAGTCCAAAATGTATTACAAGATGCTAAATTTCTTGGACCACCTTTGCCTCTCACCATGGTTTCAAGTCCTTAAAACGGATGGAAGTGGAAGAAATTTGGCATGAAGCTAGCTTAGGATCTTAGCTAGACGATACAAGTAATTTCAGCCCAAAAGAATGCTTGGTTCGTCTTCTAGAAGCACCTTTATATCGTACCTTTTCGGGACAAACACAGCACCCGGTGCCAGCGTTCCGCCATATTCGGCTGAGTGGTACCGGCCAGTGACCTCCTGACGGGTCACAGGTGTTCGGCTAGTGGGAGGGTGCAAAGTATGGCACGGTTGTCTAGTGGTTAGAGGCACTGTCTCTTGATCAGGGGTGACCGGTTCGAATCCGGGGGTGACGGTGAGCTCTTTATTAGTTATTTCAAAGAAAATAATGATAAAACTGACTAACATGCTTATGAAGATACATTGAGAGCGAAACATGGTTTGATTTCAGCACATTGTCATGTGGTTCTCCTGCGCCAAAATGGCGTTAGCCGAGGCCGCAGGCCGAGGTTCCTGTTGGGGTGGATAGATGCTCAGCATGTTTTTAAAGCATGTTCTTGATAACAGAGTCAAACATAGTGTTGCTATAGCCATTGTTGACTAGGAACTGGCGAACCCAGCTCAGCTCGCGATCGAACAGTTTCCAAGCGGAACTGTTTTTTCAGAGCCCGGTGAATATAAGCGCGCACAACACCTCTTTTGTAGTTTTCAGTGTGTGACGAATACTATCAATCACGACTTTAAATCTCAGAATATTCTAAATCCAGCGATTATGATCCATAGCTTTGCTATAAAATATTGTGCCTTCCTTTTTGTGAACATAGCTTTGAAAATCAAGGTCACAATACGCATGATCCGTTGTCAATTTAACATAAGTCCCATTCTTTGCTTAATTTAACAAAAAAAGTTCCATACCATCGCTATAATTCCTCAACAAAACGTTTAAAAATACAGCAAGCATTATGCACGAGCATGCGAAAGGATCCTAGCACTAATGGTGGTGAGATCGTTACCCACCCACCATAGTATTATTCACAGCAAAATTATTGCTTAGGATAATTGAGCCATGTAATTGCGTCTGTTGTAGGGTACACAAACTGTCTAATATCGCAATAAATTGTATGCTATACAAGTCATCCGCAGTGCCATATCGAAGGAGTTGATGGATGCAGATGCTGCGGCATACGTACCGGTGTACATGTATCTTCTCCAATGCCTGAGCACCGGTAACTATTTACGTTTTGAAATAAAATTATAACATCAACCGTGACATCAATTCAGTTTTAGTTTAGCAACACCTTTTTCTCTTATTTTTAGCATCAGCATTAGGCTGTGTCACCCATCGCAGAACATGGTGCCTCTATGATTTTATCATGCCCCTCACGTCTAGGAACAATGCCGCACCATTCATTTTTTTCTTAAGTCTAAACTCCAACCTGCTCGTAGCCAGAGAAAATAGGGGTATCTCACACTAGCGCCGCCCCGTGGCTGTATTGCAAACTAAGGGCTCAACCGTACTCGTCTGGCTTTAGATTAATTACTGATGGATAAAAATAGCAATTAGTGAGTCTAACAACAACCACTAGTTCTAGAAAGCTGCTGAAAATCATGCTGCACCTTCCATTTAGCTATGGTCTTTATCTTATGATCCACCTCCTCTGGCTGATCCAGCTCCAGAACGGAAGCATGACTTCCCTGTTAGGTACTTATCAGTGCGGCGGCCATGCTGCTTTCCCGAATAACAAATATGCAGGATTAAATCCTAACACATCCCAATTTCATTCAACTCCACTCTAAAAGAAAAAAATGAGCTTTTCGGAAGATCCGAAGGCTGATCTTCAAGTATCGAAATGCTTAAAATAGCAGTATATTCATCGTGATGAACAGAGCTTCAGTCGCTGATACAACACTGGCACGGTTGACAGGTAGGTACTACAATCAGTGGCGTAGCCAAGGGGGGGTCCTTGGGGTTCCCGGACCCCCCTTGGGCTGACCTTATGCACTGGAAAACACGAGCATTGGTCTCAGGGGCCCCCTGAGCTTGGTCTCAGGGGGCCCTCCAAGCTCGATCTCAGGTCCTCCCAAGGCTGCTCTCAAGGGACCTCCGAGCTTGGTCTCAGGGGGCCCCCAGGCTTGGTATTACGAGCCTCCCTGATCTTGGTCTCAGGGGGCCCCCGAGCTCGGTCTCAGGGGCCCCCAAGCTTGGTCTCAGGGAGCGCCCAAGCTTGGTCTCAAGGGACCTCCGAATTTGGTCTCAGGGGCCCCCAAGCTTGGTCTCAGGGAGCACCCAAGCTTGGTCTCAAGGGACCTCCGAATTTGGTCTCAGGGGCCCCCGAGCTTGGTCTCAGGGGACCCCTGAGCTTTATCTCACGGGCTTTCCGAGCTTGGTCTCAGGGTCCCCGATCATCGGTATTGAGGGCTCCAAAGTACCGAACATTGATCTCGGGAGGGGGGGCCCTGAGCTTGGTCTCAGGGGGTCCCCTGAGCTTGGTCTCAGGGGGTCCCCCGAGCTTGGTCTCAAGGGACCTCTGAACTTGGTCTCAGGGGCTCCCGAGCTTGGTCTCAGGAGGCCCCCCGAGCTTGGTCTCATGGGCCTCCTGAGCTTGGTCGCAGGGGGCCCTGAGCTCGGTCTCAGGGGGCCCTGAGCTTGGTCTCAGGGGCCCCCGAGCTTGGTCTCAAGGGACCTCCGAACTTGGTCTCAGGGGCCCCCAAGCTTGGTCTCCGGGGCCCCCTGAGCTTGGTCTCAGGGACCCCCGAGCTTGGTCTCACGGGCTTTCCGAGCCTGGTCTCAGGGGCCCCGATCATCGGTATCGAGGGCTACAGAGTACCAAACATGGATCTCGGGACCCCCTGAGCTCGGTCTCAGGGCCCCCGAGCTTAATCTCACGGGCCTTTTGATCAATGTATCAGAGGCCCCCGAGCTTGGTCTCAGGGGTCCCCGGGCTCGGTCTCGGGGGCCCCTGAGCTCGGTCTTAGGGCCCCCAGGTTGGTCTCAGGGGACCCCCAACTTGGTCTCAGGGGCCCCTGATCATCGGTATCGAGACTCTAGGGAACCGGAAATTGATATCGGGGGGCCCCTGAGCTCGTTCTCAGGGGCCCCCGAGCTTGGTCTCAGGGTCCCCCGAGCTTTAGTCTCACGGGCCTTTCGATCTTGGTCTCAGGGTCCCCTAGCTTGGTCTCAGGGACCCCCGTGCTTAGTCTCAGGGGCCTTTCTATCTTGGTCTCACGGGGCCCTCCGAGCTCGGTCTCAGGGGCCCACTGAGCTTGGTCTCAGGGCATCCCCGAACTTGGTCTCAGGGGCTCCCGAGCTTGGTCTCACGGACCTTTCGATCTTGGTCTCAGGCGGCCCCCTAGCTTGGTCTCAGGGACCCCCGAGCTTAGTCTCAGGGGCCTTTCTATCTTGGTCTCAGGGGGCCCTCCGAGTTTGATCTCAGGGCTCCCCGAGCTTGGTCTCACGGACCTTCCGAGCTTGGTCTCAGGGGGCCCCCGATCATCGGTATTGAGGGCTCCAGAGTACCAAACATTGATCTCAGGGGCCCTCCGAGTTTGGTACCAGGGGACCCCCGAGCTTGGTCTCAGGTTCCCCCGAGCTTGGTCTCAGGTTCCCCAAGCATGGGCTCAGGGCCTGAGCTTGGTCTCATGGGTCCCCAAGCTTTGCATCAGGGGCCTGAGCTTGGTCTCAGGGGCCCAGGCTTGGGCTCAGGGTCCCCGAGCATTGGTATCGAGGGTCTCCAGAGTACCGAGCATTAATCTCGGGGGGGGGCCTCCGAATGTTGATCTGGGGGCCCCCGAACATCGGTGTCGAGTTAGTTACTCCTGAGAAAAGCGCAAGCATGGGCCTAAGGGTGCCCCCGAACCTGATCTAAGTGGAATCCTGAGCTTGGTCTTAGGAGCCCCGCGCACCAGTATCCAGGGGCTCCGGAGTATTGGTATCGGGGGGGAAGCAATGATTTCAGGGGCCTCCAAGTGCTGATCTCGGCGGGCCCCCAAATGTGTGGATGCAGTGGCGTAGCCAAGGGGTTCTAGGAGTCCGAGGACCCCTTTGGGCCAATCTGAACCACTGCAAAGCATTCCCTGATCACGGGGGCGCCCAGAATCAGTCTCAGAAGCCCCTGAAGATTCGTTCTCAGGGCGTCCCGAGTCGGCTTCAGGGCCCCGCCCTGAGGGTCAGTCTCAAGACCCCCAAAAGTAGATTTCAGGGGGTCCCTGAGAGTTAGTCTCAGGGGATCCCGAAAGTCGGTCTCAGGGGCCCCGAGAGTCGGTCTCAGGGGCCGAGCTCGTCCCGGGTCTCCTAGAGAGTGGTTCTCAGGGCCCCGCGACAGTCTATTTCAGGGGGCTCCATGAGAGTCAGTCTCAGAGAACCCCAAGAGTCGGTGAAGGGGACCCCGAGAGTCAGTCTTAGAGGATCCCCGATATTCGGTCCCATAGTCTTACGGGCGTCTCTCTCAGGAGTCAATATTTACCTTCAGGTGGCCCCGAGAGTTAATCTGGAGGTCAGAGAGTTAGTCTCATTTGATCCGCAGAGTGCTGGTCTCAGGAGGCCCCCGAGGGGTAATCTTGGGAAGCCTCGAGATTTAGCCTGAGGCTGTGACCCCCCCAGTTGTTGCATAAGAGGCCCCGAGAGTCAATCTCAGGGAGCACCTAAAAGTTACTCTCAGAGTGCTCTCGAGAGCTAGTCTCCGGTTCGTCGAAGAGCTAATTTTGGGGCTTTGAGAGTAATTCCCAGAGGTGCTACCGAGTTTTGGTCTCACGGCCCCGAGTTAGCCTTAGGCCTCAGAGGGCTAATCTGGGCTTCCGAGAGGCAGTCTCAGGAGTGCCGTGCAAAATACTCAGTCTAAGGGGTGCTTCCACGCCTCCCTCCTCGAGTGTTAGTCTCAGGGGGCGCCCCAGGGTTAGTCTCAGAGGGCTGTCGGAAGTCATTCCCAGCCCCCCGCCCCACCCCAGAGACAGCCTCAGGAAACCCCCAAGAGCTAATCTGGATGGCCCCGAGAGTCAGTCTCAGCCCCCCTCCCCCAGAGCAAATCTGAGGGGGGGCCGATAAATAGGCCCAGAGGTGCTGCCGATAACTAATCTAGGGAGCCCCGAGAGATTCTCAGGAGTCCAAAATTTTGTCAGGAGCCACCGTGAATCAGTATCAGAGACTCCCTGAGATCTAATCGGGAGAGGGGCCGGAAATTAACCTTGTGAGTAGCGCCAAGTGTTGGTCTTAGGCGGCCCCAGAGCTAGTCTCAGGTCCCCCAAGAACTGATCTCGGAAGCCCGAGTTATTTTCAGGGGACCTTTCAGTTCTAGTGTAAGGAGGGCCGGAGAGCTAATCTCAGAGATCCGACAATTAGTCTCACGAGGTCTCCAGGAGTTAGTCTCAGGGGTCTTCTGAAGCTGTCCTCAGGTGTCCCCAAAAGCTAGTCTCAGCGAGCATTCCTCTCCTTCCTTCCCCCTCCCCTCAAAGTTATCCTCGGGGCCCAACGAGAGTAAGTTCCAGGGAGTCCCAGTAGGAAGTCTCATGGTACCCCCCAATGCTGGTTGGGGGGACGTAAGTACTGATTTGTGGGAAAAGTGTTGTTTTCGGGGGTCCCAGATACTGGTTTCGGCGCCGTGTCAAGTGCTAGGCCCCTGGAGATCTCTGCTCGACCCAGGGGTCAGGGGGCGGGGGCGGTGGGTGATGGTCCTGGATGGCTTAACACTGGCATAGCAATACAAGCCCTGTACAAAGCCTATCAGAGACCTAAATTCCAAGGAGGTACTCACCTCCCCAAGCCCCCGGGATCTCTAACCAATGGCTAGGGAGGAGTAAGTGAGCGTTTTCATCCGTAGGACCATCCATGGAATAGGTTTTATATAGCATCTGGGGCACACTCATATATCATTTTTATTGAGCGTCCTTTTTCCTTTCCACTTCTTTTAGATTTTAGAATACAATACAGAGATATTGCTTGAGATCCTGGGCTCAAAGAAGATTTTCTAAAATCATATGCCTCGGAAAAATTTATATTTTCCCATTGCGTACCAAAAAAGACAAATTGAAACATGTCGATCAAGCACCATTACTGAAGGAAAGGCAAAAATTAATATAATTTTAGCATCCATTATAGCAAATCGAACAGGGAATTTGGAACTTCAGCTGGTTTTCAATCTATTAGCTTAGTCCCAATAACTACCGTCCTAAAAATCCTGAAATAAACGACTTTCGAATATTTTCGTAGGAAACCAGACAAACAAGGAAAATGACACACATTGATGAGCATAATCCCAAAAAGAAAATAGGTATGAAAGGTTTAAACAACAATGAGAGAGCAATGCAAGGCGATAGTTATCTCAGGTGCCTATTTTTTGGTAATTTTCTCATTTACAACATAGCAAGGGTAAGAAAGTAACTGTCGTGAATTCATCAGGATCTTTCCGCGGAATAGACGTTATATGACGTCCGGAACACGCCACCATCCACCATATCCCTTGTATTTTTATTCATTTTTTCCATATCTTTGGAAACTTTCTGATTAAAGAGTTCATGAATTCGACACCCGGAAAAAATTGGTAATCATTTCCCGTAGAAGACCATTTCTTCGTTCTCAAAACGACTGACCTTCATTAACTCCATACCTGATTACCAGAGTGAATTGAGGTAAAGTCAGGTTTAACATCATGCACGCAGCAACATTTGATTTCCCGAAATGTGCCACAAAACTGTTATTATAGCCACGCTGTCATATAGGTATGGGCCAGCCTTAATATTTGGTGGCCTAAATTTACCAACACTTGGTCGGATCGAGAAAAATAAAACTATAAACAAAATAATAACGAACACTTAAAGAATGATATAAAAATTTCCGTCGTGTAAATCAGGGATGCGGAGCCGAGAAAATATTGGACGGCTCCGGCTCCGGCTCCGGTCCGGGGTTATGATTTCGGCTCCGGCTCCGGCTCCGGGTTCAAGTGTCCTAACGGCTCCGGCTCCTGCTCCGGGCAAAATAGTCGGCTCCGACTGGCTCCGGCTCCGGCAATGTACCTATATCCAAAATGTGATCGACACGTTCTCAAGGGCGTGAAAGTCCATCAGATACAGAGTGATTATGTATTTGTAAGAATGAAAAATGGCGACTGGATGAACGAACGCTCTTGACCAGATGCCAAAGGCCAGAGAACCTCAAAACTGGACCAACCTACACTGCAGTGTATTCGTATGGGAAACTGCACTGCACTGTTATGGCAAACAGAAATATGGGTCAGACATGCCCGCAAACCCACATACAAAATTAAAGATACAACGATCAAGTAAAGCTTGGACGGCCCGCAAAGAAAAATTTCGATGAGCTAACAGTGTTCAACATCGAAAAACACATCAGATAGGCTGATGGCATAATTCCTTTTCGAGAAAAATCGGAACCAACCACCCTAATGCCCAGGGCCCAGCAGCTGGTTCGCTCACTATAACACCACCCAATCGCGGTTGGAGCGGAGCAGCAACAATGCCTCCAATATGTCTTCTCTTAGTCTGGACCTGAGATCAGTAAGCAGTAGCTTCATCGCGGAGAACAACCTCTCCACGGACACCTGAGTAACTGGTAGCGCGGCCATTACCAGGCTAGCCGGCTGGATGATGGCTGGATATCTATCTAAACTGTCCCATACGGTCACCCCCTGTAGGTGACCCAGGTTTTTTAAGTCGGCTAGTGCCGCATCGAGTGACGAGGATGCCGTTTTCTGCGCCTTTTGCCCTCGGCTCTCGACAGACCTAGTATAAACTACTTCTCTGAGTACATGATAGCTCTCCTGGGGGGGAGGGAGCAAAGATTGTATTGCTCGACAGACCTAGTGTAAACACCTTTTTCAAAAATTTCTTCGGCCTTTGGGGGCCAAAAGATAGTCTGCTCCCTTCCAGGGCTTTGGGGGGACCATGGCCGGAATGGCCTCCCCCTGCGTCTGCCAACAGGGGCGGATGCAGGCCGACGGTATGGGGTAAAACGTGAAAACATGTTTTTTAGAAAATCGCCAAAAATTGGGTGGTTTGGGGGCCAATGCCTTTCCCCCCCATGGATCCGCCAGTGTCCGCCACTGCTTTCATTTGTTGCCAATTTCTGCCCATGCTAAATGGCCGGGGCGCATTACCTGCCCGAGAGTGAGACCGTCTACGGAACACCCTAGTTGCAATATTTCACTAATCTCGATATACATAACATTTGAGAAAATGTAATATTTCAGGTGAATAAAGGTGTTTCCATGCGACATCTCACGAGGTAAAATGTGACTATTTCACGTTTGATTTTTCGTAATTTTAGAGCTCTTTGGGAGCCGGAGCCGGACCCTTTCTGACGGCTCCGGCTCCGGCTCCGATCAAAAGTGTTTCGTCGGCTCCGGCTCCGGCTCCGGGCAGAATGGTCGGCTCCGACCGGCTCCGGCTCCGGCTCCGCATCCCTGGTGTAAATCTGATAATGCCAAAATATTATACGACACATGTAGGAGATAGGCCCCGACTACTAAGGGGCCCCCCGGCCTGGGGGCCCCCGGCCTGGGGGACCCCCGACGGTAGTCGGACCCCCCTTTGGCCGAATCCTGGCTACGCCACTGACTACAAAATACGCTGGAGAAGAAATGTCTGCTTCCCTTTCGTTCTTATAGACTGCCAAATTTGATCTCTGTATATCAGCTTTGCCACATGCATTCGGAAATGTTTGGATTTAATATTGACCTTATTAGCATTGATTGGGAATAGATATAGCGCACCATGACTTACATTCACATAGCAATGAATCCACGCTTGGTGTCATGTGAAGGCTCCGGCAGACTAAGCTATTGAATACGGCCCTTGCTATACCTGCTAATCGACTAAAGCGTGCCTTGCTATCGACTAAATGCAATTCATATACCTCACATTAACTCATTGAGTGCTATAAACAGTTTTAAGCCACGAACACAGTTCCAAAGAAATGTCGCAATGGATCGGACAGGAACACAAAACGGCTGGCGGCTTCATCGCCCTGGGAAAGTGCAGATTAGGGTGCCCCATTTTGTATCGACTTTTGAAAATTGTAGGTGGGTATGTCTAATCCGGTGCATTCGGACCTGCTGAGTTCAATGACACCAAAATTTTTGAAATCTGAAAATTTATAGGGGTCGCGAATTTGATTTGAAATTTCGAGTTTTTCTTAAAATGACCGATTTTTCAGCTATTTACGCTTCTATCCTTGCTCAGAATTGGTTTAGAGTAACAAAATAAAGAACATCGTTTTTGTTGTCACCAGAGCTATCATTTGATGCCCAATTTAATACCTTTTTACCACTTGGTCAGGTTAGGGGTTCGGTAATTGTTCCAAATGGGTCAAAAATTGCGGTGTCCGGCGAGGATCAATCCTTTAACCGTACTTGACACAAACACATCACAAAAGTGAATGTGGTTTACTTTTTCATCATCTAAATATCCGAACTAACCGTTATCATTTTCATGCCATGCACAATTGCTCATTTAATCAAGTTACCACAACATTTGTGACCAAATTGTGGTCTGAGCTACACCACACCGTGCGTCAGAAATCAATCTTACATATATGTTATGTCGGGTCCGTTTTGATTCTACCGGAGATTGAGTGTGCTCAAGCGAAGTCTGTCGATGTCAAACATGAGTAAATATGAAAAGACATAAAACTTGTTTAAAGACTAAATATCCAGTGCGAGATCATCTCACGACCCGCGCACCTAGGCTAGCGCTCGAACAGGTCACGCAGGGAGCCGAGTGATCTTGGGCAACGAGACTATTCGCGCGGGTGCTACGACGGGACTGTACGCACAGGCTTTACGACTAGGTTTACGCACGGGTGCTAACACAAGTTATTCAACTGTCATTCTCGTCTAATAAAGTAGACTGGTTTACGTGTTCAGAGGTCACCTACATGGAGGGCCAGTGGTCCGATGCCACGAACCGCTGTCATCGGGCCGCTAATAATGGTTGGTGTTCCGGCTGGTAAACGTGTCGAAACTTGAAAGGCTTTAGAATCACAGGTCCCTTCTTCTTCTATTCTAAATTTTCATGAGCTCAGACTTTCCAAAGCTCCGTATCTTTCTCCTATGTTATTAAAGAGCCTGCAGAACACCCTGCAGCAGCTTCTCATCTTTTGATAACCCTGCATAATCCTGTATTAAGCTCATGCCTCGTTCTGCAACATCGTTCGCGACCTTAAATAAAGCGAGGAACGCCTGAAACTTCCAAAAATCCTCATCGAAACACCGCTGTTTTGCTGATCTCTGAAGTCACTTAGTTCCTGATACCTTCAGCCTGTGGAACACGAGCCACAACCGTTCATCGCCTAGATCCACTAGCCACGTGGACTCGTCTATCACAAGCCCATCATCCTCATCATCCGTCGGATGCTAGTCGCACAGTCTGGCTACCATCTCCTTGTTTTCTAGATCAGTCACTTTTCTGTTGCGCAGTGGCATAATGGCTGTCTGTGATTTCACATACCATAGGTGCCGTTTTAGGATGCACAACGCTGCCTAAGCCACTGTACCATAGTGGATGAGATCCTACAAAAGCTGGAGATCGTTCACCTGCGCATCCGCTGCCACAGAGGCCATCAGCCATGCCATTTTGTACATAAGTCAGATGCGCATGACAGCTTTTTCCAGCTTCTGGCGCATAAATTCACTCAGTCTGAGTTGTTGGCTGAACATGAACAGTGTTCACCAGTATCCGACGTATGATTATTAGTATGATGGGGATGCGATAGACGAGTCCACGCGGCTAGTGGATCTAGGCAATGGACGGTCGTCGTTCGTGTTGCACCAGCGGAAGGTATCCCAACTTCCAGTAAAACGGTGGGGTTTTGATGAGGATTTGTGGAAGTTTCAGGCGTTCCTCGCTTTATTTAAGGTCGCGAACGATGTTGCAGAACGAGGCATGAGCTTAATACAGGATTATGCAGGGTTATCAAAAGATGAGAAGCTGCTGCAGGGTGTTCTGCAGGCTCTTTAATAACATAGGAGAAAGATACGGAGCTTTGGAAAGTCTGAGCTCATGAAAATTTAGAATAGAAGAAGAAGGGACCTGTGATTCTAAAGCCTTTCAAGTTTCGACACGTTTACCAGCCGGAACACCAACCATTATTAGCGGCCCGATGACAGCGGTTCGTGGCATCGGACCACTGGCCCTCCATGTAGGTGACCTCTGAACACGTAAACCAGTCTACTTTATTAGACGAGAATGACAGTTGAATAAGTTGTGTTAGCACCCGTGCGTAAACCTAACCTCGTAAAGCCTGTGCGTACAGTCCCGTCGTAGCACCCGCTCGAATAGTCTCGTTGCCCAAGATCACTCGGGTCCCTGCGGGACCTGTTTGAGCGCTAGCCTAGGTGCGCGGGTCATGAGATGATCTCGCACTGGATATTTAGTCTTTAAACAAGTTTTATGTCTTTTCATATTTACTCATGTTTGACATCGACAGACTTCGCTTGAGCACACTCAATCTCCGGTAGAATCAAAACGGACCCGACATAACATGTATGTAAGACTGATTTCTGACGCACGGTGTGGTGTACCTCAGACCACAATTTGGTCACAAATGTTGTGGTAACTTGATTAAATGAGCAATTGTGCATGGCACGAAAATGATAACGGTTAGTTCGGATATCTAGATGATGAAAAAGTAAACCACATTCACTTTTGTGATGAGTTCGTGTCAAGTACGGTTAAAAGAATGATCCTCGCCGGAAATCGCAATTTTTGACCCATTTGGAACAATTACCGAACCCCTAACCTGACCAAGTGGTAAAAATGTATCAAAATGGGCATCAAATGATAGCTCTGGTGACAACAAAAACGATGTTCTTTATTTTGTTACTCTAAACCAATTCTGAGCAAAGATAGAAGCATAAATAGCTGAAAAATCGGCTATTTTAAGAAAAACTCGAAATTTCAAATCAAATTCGCGACCCCTATAAATTTTCAGATTTCAAAAATTTTGGTGTCATTGAACTCAGCAGGTCCGAATGCACGGGATTAGACATACCCACCTACAATTTTCAAAAGTCGGTACAAAATGGGGCACCCTACTGCAGATGCCTGAGCCGCTGCAGCTGCATTGGGGATAACCGCGTGCCGGTAGCCGAGGACAGATTCCTCAAGGACCAGAGAGGATCTCGATGGAAGTTTTTGGGCGGTGCTGACTAAAACGAAACATTGAGACGTGTAGCAGCAGCGTGCCGGAGGACGATACTGAACGAGAATGAGCGGCCGGCGGGGCGGGCGTTCGCCAGGCTTGATAATACTGATCCGCCCACCAGCGAGGCTGGACCATCTCGTGAGGGCAGCGTGTTCAGAAGCGTCGTTTTTTTATCTCCGGATCCTCAGACAGCTGCATACTAGGGTGTCCCAAAATAGCACTTTTTCGTCTGTGCAAGCTTGCCGGTTGACACCGCATTCTCCTTTGAGTTAATAATGAGCATGCACAATTTTGAATCGATGCTTTGAGGTTTGGTCCCCCCGCCCCCTAAAACTGATGAAAATTGAAAACCGTTGTATTGGCTTGAAAATGGGTTCATTTGAAAGCTTATGACAGAACAAAACCTATTTCCATACAAATTGATGTAAAACCACTTCTTGATGCTTTTATAGAGCTAAGAAGTTTCGAATTGCGAGATCACTGGCCAGAGGCGGATCTTATAAACTTTTTTTTGGGTTAGCCCGGGAAATATGGTGAAAATTATTGTATCTCTTTCACGAAAATGGACCATAATCAGCCACAGTCAGTACAATTTAACCGCTTTCAAGGGCATAGCTGGATTGGTTTTCCCTGGGACTGTCAATGGCATGGAAAGCGGGCGTTCATTGCACAAATATGATTGTTTCATTTTTCATTTTTTCGCAACTGATCGGTGAAGTCAAAACGACACACTATATCATCAAGCCAATGGCTTTAATGTGTTTATTCGGAGGCCCATGAATGGGGAAGGAAACTTGTTCCCAGACAAAATGTTGTAGACTGCTCCTTCTATTTCTATATTCATATGTTTACACGCGCACGTCATCCAGTTCTTTTTCGAGATTCGGCGTTTGGAGACGGTGTGCGCAGGCTATTGTCAGTTCCGTGCCCTAATGTCACCTTCACGGGCAACATCGCTGTAGTCCGTGATGTATTTCACCGATCGTTCCGCGCTGTCTTTTATGACTGCTAGATTTTCCATGAAAGCGTTCATATTGATGAAGTCTCCATCAATCGCCGATTCCTGGGTGGTAAGCACTGGTTGCTGACGTTCATCCACCTGAATGCCAGCCAGGAGTGCGGTCGGACGAAGTCACAGAGCCTTTGCACCACTTGTCAGCTTATCTGCTCCTGACAACATCGGCTTTCTCGGTGCCAATGCTCCTGGCTGTGTGACTGTCAGGGAGTGCAGCAGCTACCTCTGCATTTTCATCTGTTGACACACCCTCACCAAACAACCCGAGGACGACGTTTTCCCCGTGAGATGCCACGGCTGGCGCATGATAGAGCACCGTGTGGCTTTCGCAGCGGTTGGTAGCTGCCCTGAATAGGTCTTCATGTCCTGGAACAGCCTGAGGTAAAGCCGTGGAGTTCCCGCAGTCAGTAGGGCCTGCAAGAAGTATGGGCCATGAAAGAGGGCGATTAGCTCTGCAATCTGCTTGACTTGAAGGTCTTCGGCGGGGGCCATGGAGAGCTTGTCGAAGAGCATCGCCAGAAAAACAACAACAAAGAACAGCGTGAGCAGAAAATATTTTATCCAATTCTAGGATTAGGCACCTGGTGTTGGTTCATGAAGAAACTGAAGCCCTCCTGCGGAGGATTGTTGTTAGCCCTCATGATCATATGCAGGTTCCCTAAGAACTCGTCACTGTTACCACGAAAAGAATAACCGACTGCCATGAGCTGGCGATGAAATGAATAGAGCTGGCGCTGAAATGAACGTGTTTCTCGATTCAGATTTCAATATTGCTTGAACCACACACCTAGCGTAGGGGAAAGTGGGGGGTCACGGACACCGTAACGATGGTGTGAGTTTTCGATGACTTAATGAGCTTGTTTCGTTCCTATTTTTGCTGTAGAGATACGTCAGACATTTATCTACCACTGTGCAAGAAGCTATGTGTCTGTCATTATCATATTCAAATTTGCGTAAAATTTAGAAAAAAGTAGCAAAAGTCCATTTCGCCCCACCTAGTGGGGTAACATGGTCACCCCATGGGGAAAGATGGACAAGATGAACAAAGTGATCGAACCAGGCCTTGAACATTTCCATCTGCATTCACCCACTAGGCAACTGTCGTCCGCCGCGGGAAAGAGGGCATTTTCTTACTTTTTCCGTCAAAGGGTCAAAGGGGGTCATGCCTTTCCTGATTTTTTTATGACGGAGGATTAAAGTATCAAGGGCTGTCGTGGAACTGCCCTTGATACTTTAATCCTCCGTCGTGGAACTGTGCATAGGTTGATCCAGGATCGCCGATCAGGGGCGGGGCACGCTGTCGGGAGGGGGGCATCCGGGCCAGGGCGCGGACGTGCACCCAGGGGGAGATGCGGGCCCGGCCACCCCAAACCCTTTTTTATAAATTTTGTTCAAGTTGTTCCTGGTAAGGCTGCTGGAGTCGGAGTCTCACTAAAGTCATCAAGGGACTTGTCACGGAGACCCCGGGAGCGCGGTAGTGGAGTGGTCAGCGTAGCTGTCTGCCACGCAGCCGACCCGGGTTCAAGGCCCGGCGGCTTCCCTGAACAAGGAGCAAGCTGGCTCCCGGGAAACCCTTCCAACAGGGAAAGAGTTGGCGACGCCATATGACCCTGGCAGTTGGTGCGTCGATAAGCCCCAATAATTATTATTATTATTCACGGAGACCCCGACCCCACCACCCGAACGAGCAACTCCCTCAATGGGGGTTTAATTTTGAAGACAAAGTTTAACGTCCCACAAAGCACAGGGACGGCCGCCCCGCTCAGGTCACCCTCTCACCAGTCAGTTGCCAGCCGACTTGTACGTCGGGTAAACTATTGAGCGCCAGAGCGTCTCAGGGGAACCGATCCCAAGCCTGGACATGCACTGCCACTGCATGCTTCTGAGCAGCGGGCCGGAGCCCAACGCTCTACCAACTGAGCTACCGGGGCGGCTTTGGCTCCAAAGTGACCCATCCATGTGGGCCGCCGAAGGCGCCCATCGAGGGGAAGCATGAGCCTTCACCTGACTTTAAGAGACAGTGCTAGGCTGACTGCCGTCTCTGCACCCAACATACCGCCCCTCTACACTGACTGCTGCCCCTGCACCCAACACACCGCCCCCTAAAACAATTTACTATAGGTCTGCAGAACAAACAACTCACCGCTTTCACCCCCCCCAGGATGCGAAAATTGGCCGCCCTTTGGGTGAACAAGAGCGCCCCCTGAGGCAAAATGCCGCCCCCTCCACCGGCCTGCTACCCTCTCTCGTCAGCCCCCCCCAAATAAAAATCCTGGGTGCGCGCCTGCCAGGGGTGTCACTTTTGGAACGCAAAACCTATCAGGTGGGCGCCAAATCCTCTCGCAGGGCTAAAAGCGCCCCTCCCCGCTCCTGAGGGGAGGGGTTGGAAGCGACACTTTAGGGGGCCCATCAATCTCCCAGGGGGGCACCGTGACAATTTCAGGGGGCGCTCCGGGTCGAGGGTTACACCTGACCCTGGATGACCCCCAAATTTAATTATATGTTCTCCAGCATTTCGGGCCCTATGTCTCCATCCCCCCATACCATCAGCCAAATCCGCCTCCGCTCAGGCTTATCGCTGGACCCCAAAACCCTTGATAAATGTATTCATTTAGGTTTATATTATATAAAATCAAATATGCTGTTGTGCGGGGTAACATGGAAACCATATCCATCTTGCCCCACACGTGGTGTCCGTCTTACCCCACTTTGCTCTTCCTAAACAAACTTGGACATGAATCGGACGCCATTGTGATTACACTGTCAGCGCCTGCGGTGAACAAAATATAACATCTTGAAGAGCCATATTACGTAATACCGACAAAGTATCTATAGAAACATCCATGCCATGGCCTTACGAATTCGATTGTGAAAATAACATGAGTTACAGTTCTTACTTTTTTGAAAATTGTATAAAACCTAAAAAGCTCACCGGACCCAACGTTGCTCTGCGGCCGACGCGCGCTAAAAGAAAGCGTATTACACGCTTTTGCCGGTCGTGGCGCTGTCAGTTCGTCCCAAACAGGGGGTGTCCATCTTACCCACGGTGTCCATGACCCCCCCACTTTCCCCTATGCATGACACCTTCTGACAGCTGCTGTAAGCAGTATTGCAGGGCACTCGAACGGTGACTTATATCGCCTGGACCTCTAAAGCGATCTGTCCAGCTAGGTAGTGCTTCGATGCACTAGGCTCTTGTATGCAGAGGGCTCGGTACCTATGGAGGATTTTGCGCTTGGTCGGTAGCTGATTGGCAGGCAGTTGAAGGGATTTACCAACAAAGTCATCCATCGTTTCAAAGCCATCGTTTCAATTGATGCCTGGAGTACTTCAGAGGTCGGCCCGCATGTTTTTTCCATCGCTGACCTGTCCCTTCTTCATCATTGCATCTTTTCTTCGAGTATACTGGAGGCATCGTACAATTTGCTTCAGGTAGACCGCTTCAACATTAAATTCAAATTACTCATGAGATGACAACTCTGTAAGGGAACGAAAACATGGAATATTTATTCTAACGGTCACAATTTTACCATGCACTTATATTCGTAGTGGTGCCGCAAATGGCTTTGTTTCTCGAAATCAGGCGAAGTACAACATATAATTTGGCATGTCCATACCAGTGGCGGATGCAAGGAAAACCAATCCAGCCATCCCCTTAAAAGTGATAAAACTCTACTCACTTTGGCCAATTTTGGTCCATCTTCTTGAAAAAGCCACTGTTTTCACATTTTGCTCATGTTGCCCCCGAAAAAAAGTTTATTAGACCCGCCTCTGGCCAGTGATACCGCAATTCGGAACTTCTTAGCTCTCTAAAACGATGAAGAAGTGGTTTTACATCAATTTGTATGAGAGAAATATGTTTTTCTCTGTCATAAGCTTTCGAATGAACCCATTTTCGCGCCAATACAACGATGCTAGATTTTCACCAGTTTTGGGGGGCGGGGGGGACCAAACCTCAAAGGATCGAATCCAAATTTTGCATGCTCATTATTAACTCAAAGGAGAATGCGGTGTCAACCGGCAAGCTTGCACAGACGAAAAAGTGGTATTTTGGGGCACCCTTCTGCATACCCTACTGGTGAATGAGAACTCAGATAGTGAGGGCATTTTAGTCGACAGTAAGCACGCTGCTGACGTCGATTGGGACATCGATAACACGTATCGTGCCCTCATTGCCAGATAAACTAGCCACAACCTAAGCTCTGGTTAGCTGCTGCTCTACCGACTCGCCAGAGACGTCCAACTTTGGCAGCAAGAACAGTTTCGTAGAAACTACTATGGCAAATTAACGATAAAAACCGGAGCACAATGCCTACCGGTGCCTCCGCGAGACGGTTTTGCTAGCGATGGCCTCGGATTGGGAGCCCCAGCTGCGCGATCGGGTCTCGCTGGCTATCCAGAGGCGCCGGTAGCAGCCCCAGCGTGTTAAAATTGACGTAACTGACTTCACTGAGCTCTTCGGCTGCGATAGAACGCCCATCACCGATCCTCCGCTCGCCATGAGCCTCAGTGACGAAGCCATCGAGAGGATTCGGAGCGTCCCTCTGAAAGTTGGAACCTTTCATGGACAATAGAGAGGATGGTAGACAATAGAGAGGATGGATGCCTCGGAAATACTCGGTGAGAGTAACCGTCGCGGGTATGGCTGCAGCCGCCTCAGACATCGCCAGCAGCTGTCAGCTATGGTGTCGTGGGTTCCAGCGCACCAACAGGCAGGATTTGGGTCCCTGCCCTAGCTGAAGACTAGCTCATTGCCCTTTCCCCTCCGATGTCATATGACCTCAGCTGTTGGTGCGTCCTTAAACCCCAAAAATTTCTCTATGGCGCGTATTTGGGCGCCTTTGTTTCAAGGGCCATTCTCGCAAAAGACGACCTAAATACGTACCTAGTTTTGCTCTCAGAAGCTTTGAAATATCCTAAGAGCTGCTAAAATTCTAAAGAAACTCTTCTAGATGTCTTAAGTGTATCATAAGTTGCCAAAGCGTAAGAAAGTGCTTAGTTCAGGATATTTCCGCTTGGCGGTGCTAGTGTTCCAATGTTAAAGGTATGAGGAAATACACTTTGGCTCGGAGCAGGCTGGGGATTTTAAGTACGAAAGGTATAACAATGCAGAATTGTTTCTTTATCTATATGGCATGATAAAATCATAGGGGCAATGTGTTCTGAGACAAAAACCCTTCCAATGACACAGCCTAATCAGCATACCTAAACTTGCGACACAGCTGTGTGCGGCATTCAAGAATAGTTGACAAGGTCGCGGAGCCGGGTTTAGGGGGAAAGACATGTAGGAACCCCATCCGCCTTGCTCCCTACATTGCACCCTGGTCCGATTTGTCCGATCAATCCAACCTGTCCGATCAATCCAACCTTTCCGATCCATCCGATCCGTGGGTCTGAATGCGATTGGATCCATTCAAATAGAAAATAACTAAGGAGGCCTGCCATCACTCACCTAAGAAAGAGGAGCCGCTGCGAGCCACAGAAGAAACCACCACAACCAAGATTGGTCTGGGTAAGTCCTGCAGCCTTCTCTGCATTCCCGGCGTGGATGAAACTGACGAAACAGAACAGACATTGACGGCCATTGTGATGATAATGGTCGGGGTTGAACGACTCGCAAGCGCTTAACACACTAGCAGACCCGCTAGCTTTGCTGAGCCCAGCTTCAGTTGTAAACTCCCTTGTTTTGCTGAGTCTCCCCTCCCCCATCTGCAAAAAGGTAAAACCTGTGCTGATCCATTTATCTGGTGAGTCAGCCGGGAAAACATTGGGTTATGTATGTGTGTACCTTCTGTGTGGCGGGTTAGAGCCCGCCGAGAGGCAGGATTTGGCGACCTGCCTTGGCGCAAGTCAGCCATGGAGGCGCGATTTCACAGCACTTTATCTTTTCGCGAAAGTTTCTCAAATACCGTCTTTAGTAGCAAGCTGTAAATGCAAAATGGGTTTGAAATTGTTGGGAGCACACTGTAGTCTTTATTTCGTCTTTATTTTTACTCATCGTTTTCAAGTACTGGCTAAAAAAACACGACAGTGACGACAGTAACGAAAGCCCGACAGTGACCTGTCGACAACAGCCTCCCTGGCAGCACATACCACACACAACCTGGCCTCCAACCTGCGACACACAACCTGGGGGGGGGTAACGACGCACCAACTGCCAGGGTTATACGGCAACCTGGCCCTTCTGCATCGTATATACGGCATGTTCAGTGGAGGGCTGACGGCATGAGGTATACATGAAAGAAAACACGCTTGGAAGAAGCATTACCAGTTTTCTCCGTGGGTGATTTACAAGGACGAAAAGGGGGTCTACTGGATAGTTTGCCCGTAAACGGCAAAGGAACCGTATAAGGTGCGCGATGACACGCAGACGCCTGGAGGGAAAAGCAATCAGAAAAACCGCAGAGCAAAGCGATAGTCGATATCGACGCACCAACTGCCAGTCTAACTCTCCGGAATATATTTCTACAGGAAAATATTTGTGGGTGCATTGTGAGCGCCTATAAATAATATACTGATGATTCCTTGAGAAAGCTCAAGAAATCATCCAGGATTTGAACCAATGTCAGAAGCGCGGAATGCGGACTCATTATTGATTCGTTGATTGCACGTTATCTGGTTCCTCCACTCAAAGTAGAGCTATTCAGGAACCATCGTCATACATACATACGTACATACATACGTGTATTTCATCGAACAACACATTCATAATCAGGGGCAAATGTCTCGATTGGTGCAAAAGCGCATGGCACTTGAATCAAGGCACCTCTCGACAGCAGTGCCTTAATCTGATGCACAGTCGGACCGCCCGTCGGCCATGGCCGCTCGCCTCTCATTCCAGCGGGACACGAAGGTGCCTGCAGCAGCGTCGGCGTTTTCGGGATGAAGTGTCAGGGCTATCGACCCAAAAATCTTTTAGAATTGGATATAAATTTTAAAGTTTCTTTCCCTATCGCCGGGCTAATGTTGTGTGCATTTGTTTCTCCATGAAGCAAAATTTTGATTTTTTGATCGGCTGAAAAAAATTGCAAAATCGGCTCCTATTATGAGATAAATGTTACGGTGGAGAACGTTTCTCTGTACTGCGTAGTTGAGGCAATGGGAAAGAAAATGTTTTGTGTTTTCGTTTAGATGGCTAGTTTTCGTTTAGAGCTACAGAACGGGGTATCTGATCGAAGGATTTGGTGAGCGTGGCCGTTTAATTTTGACATATCGACTCTAAGCTGCGTCAAAAGAGAGTTTGGGATTTTCTTACCATAAGTGTAGGATTTCGGAGGCTGTTTCGTAGATAAATGTTCAAAAATGTATCTTTTAAAGGATTTATGCGATTGAATGTCTCTAATATGTTCTGGAAGCTCATTGTACAGTTTTATCGTGCTCGGTAAGAAGGAGTTTTTTAAGTTAGACGTTCTAGTCACTAGCTCCGTTCTTTGGTTGTGGTTGCGTAATTCTCGATGAGTAGTTAGATTCCCATTGCTAGGAAGAACATTTGTTATATATTGGGGTATATCGTTATGGAGCAGTTTGTGCAAAAACTGAAGTTAATGAATTTTACGTCGATTCTTTAAACTATTCCAACCCAGATCTGATCTTAATTTTTCCGTAGACGTTCTTGGTAATGTCCCGGTAACGAGCCTTGCCGCCCTGTTTTGTAGCCCTTCGAGTCTTAGGCAATCCCCAGTTGTTAAAATTCCATCATATATTACATCACAGTAATCGAAATGAGGCATGATATATGTGCTATAGATATGGTTCAGGATTGGACGTGGTAAGTATGGGGCTACTGGATAAAGGGGGCCTAGAGTAGTGTGCACTTTTTTATAATATTGCTTAGGTGTGAGTGAAATGTTAAATCTTTTGAAAAGGTCATACCTAAATGCTTGTGCTCGTTAACAATGGGGATAACTTGGTCGTCACAAAATAGATTTGGAGTTCCTGCATCTTGTCTGTAGTCTGTAAGTAAAGGTCTGTTGAATTATTTTTGAGGCATTGAAAGTAATTAACCAATTATTTCCATACTCTTCAATTTGTCCGAGGTCGTTCTCGAGAGATCTTTGAACATCTTGAACATTTTCAGAAATGTGCTGAGCAAACAAACAAGCATCATCGGCAAAAAACAAGATTTCGTTATTTTCTTTAGTGGACAGGTCGTTTAGGTAGAGGAGAGCAAGTAGGGGCCCTAAACTGAGCCCTGAGGGCATCCTGCGTTTAGTGGCTGTAGGGAAGATGTCGATTCGGTAACAATGATTCTCTGTCGCCTGCCTGTTAGGTATGGACGTCATACAAGCTGTACAGAAGTTATGGTCAACAACACAAAATCATGTATGCGTAATAAAATCACGAACAGTCCTCTTAAAAGATGGCAGGCTATGACAACGAGCATTATTGGAAATGCCGAGCTGATTGTACAGATGAGATGTATGGTAAGTAAAACGCCGTTTACCGTGGTTATTTCTTGGGCATGGTAACGTTATATGAGGTGATTTACGAGTTTGGCGGGACACGTTCTGGCGGTTGTAAATAAAATTGTAACCCAAAGATGATGGTACATCTGTAGTAAGTATTTTGTGAGTCATGCATGCATGCATCGAAATAATGAACAGTTTGCGTCATGGAGAGCCATCCCAGCTCATGCATTACATCAGAAATATGGTCAAATTTTCTTCTTGCGGAGATAACACGAGCAGGGAAGTTTAAAACCTTATGAAGATGGGAAAAACACTTCAGTTTGCACTGCCATAGCCTTGAATGCAGTATTTTCCAACTCGAACTCGTTGAGTGTGTCCAGAAATAAACCAACCGGTGGAGACTTGTAATAGCTGTAGTTTAGTAACAATTGTTTCATAGTCCACAACGTCAAAACAGCGACAAAAGTCCAAAACGGTTAACCCGCGCGGGGCTGGGGGGGTAAGTTCTCCCCCCCCATCGCGAATTTTTGCGATATCTCAATAACGGCGGCGCGCAGCGCCGCCAAATTTTCGGTACCTTTTCTTACAAAAATTTGACACATTTCTGCCAAATAAAAATAAAATCGGTTGAAAACTTTTTGAGAAATAAGCAAAAATGTGACGTCACTACAGGCGATTTTTGTACCAAAATCGCACAATGTTTAAACAGTCGCTAAAGCTATAGTTCTCGACCGATTTTTAATTTTCTTGCATCAAACGATAGGCATTATTGTGGTCTTCAAAATGGCTATCTCGGATTTTCAAAATTTTGGTTTTGGAAAAAAATATTAACAAAAAAATTTTGGAAAAAGTTACAAAATTTCTAAAATTTTCAAGATTTTTCAAAAACCGGAATTTATTTGGTAAAACACCATACAGTGCACATGCATGACAAATTTTGAGTCTCTACCTTTATAACTTTAGCCTGAAGAGATGCGAAAGCTCAGCGTCTCACGCTCTGATTTTTAGGGCTGATCAATACTGTCTTTATTTAGTGAATCATAGTGACCAAGGATGACCCAGGATGACCTCGCACACGCTTTACACTACTTTTATAGTGTTCCTGAGACAAAACAGGTCCAAAATCATGTATCATTTGGCAAAAAGTATGAACTTAAAAAGTTGACCTCTGATGACCTACCTTGACCCCGGCTGTGCAAGTTGAGACCAGAGTATTTCAGATATGATTCTCTGAACATCATAGCTGAATTCTGCATGCAAAATGGCTCAAAAACATGTATCGCATGGCCACATTTGGATACAAAAATATGGTGACCTTTAGTGACCTCGTCTTGACCTGACCCGGTCATGCCACCAGCCTAACGGTCTCAAAGCACCTTGCTGCATTCAAGTGAAGGCTTTCCATGAAGTATGAAGCTCATAGCTTCCATTGCCTGATCTTCGTAGCATTGCAACCTCAAAAACCACGCTTTTGACAACTGACCTCAGTTTGACCTTGACCTTGACCTCAAACTTAAAATTAAGTACATGTTTTTAGTTGTTCGTGATGAGATCTTTCGATTGGCGTTTGAATTTTGCAAATCGGACCATTAGTTCGGGAGATAACAGGGGGTAAAATTTACACCCCCAGCCCCGCGCGTTCGGCTGGAGACCCTAGCCCCGCGCGGGTTAACAAAGAAATTTCTGACCTATCCATTCCCGCCAAAATGTTGTCCGTTACAGTTAAAAGAGCTGTAGCAGCAGAGTGTTGTGAGATGAAACCATGTTAATCGGAGCCAAAAAGGTATCGATTTTTCAAATATGGTGTCAGCTGCTTGTGAACTAATTTTTCTATAATTTGCAAATCGCTGGAACGATTGTTACGGGTCTGAAATTTGCGGGGTCTGACGGACTACTCTTTTTGTGTAGTGGTATTACCTCGGCTCGTTTCAAATTTGCTGGGACAGTTTATGCAACGATACTGACGTTTGTGATCTGAAAGAGGGTTCTTCCGATGACACCGAAACACAGTTTAAGAATTTTAATAGGTATATCTCCTACAAAGTAGTTTTTGTTGGGTAGAGAGGAAATGATTTTGCGAAGTTCACTCAGCGTAATCGGCGTTAAGTTAATTGCACCTGCATTTACTCTACACAGACACACGATAAGTGGTGAAATGCTTGCCTGCTGACATCAATTTTCCATCGATTTGTCATCGACATCGATCTCTTTCTCTTGTTTTTTTACCCACTGATGTGAAGTATTCATTTATTTGGTCGGGTGGGAGATTTTCTGGTTGTGTTGGAGGACCACTTTTTGGGACAACTCCTGGTTTTAATTCCTGACATAGTGCTGATGGTGGGGATTAAGCAACCATTCGCGCTATGTCCATACGTATGTCTCGTCGGATTGCTCTTTTGACTAATGTATTTAAACAGTTGTATTCTGCTGAATCTGAGTTGGATTTAGCTTAGCGTCTCTGGTCCATCAGGTCTGGTGTCTCGTCACACACAGGCGGCGGGTTCGGATTAGCTGTGCGATAACGCCGCATGGAGGCTTGAAAGTTTAGAAAACAACTCATCTCGACAGAAAATGAGCCCCACTGCTGTTCGCACGAGTTAGCTCGGTCTACCAAGTGGCCCCAGTCTGACCTGCCTATGTCATCTAAAAATGTTTGTCAATTAAAAGCACACCAATTACGCCACGTGTCACTGGTATCCTGCCCATCCCATTAGTCACTACAGTCTGTTGGCTGGCGGCGACGGCACGTTCTTAACGGCGGATTCAGATATCTCGGATAGCATTGCCATTTCCATTCTGAATCCGATAAGTTTTTAGCTATTATCACATCCAATAGATTTTGTAGTTGCGTCAAAGGCCGCGCGCTGAGGTGAGTGGGCGCCGAGAGTTGAGTAGTAAGCCGTAGGCGTTGAAAGGGGGACAGCCGAGATCTGCCCATGCACATTTCGCCCCAGAATTATATTTCTCAAGATTGGGGGAAAATCTTTGAAGTCAGACGGCGTCATGAGACGAAGTTGATAATGAGCACAGACTTGAACTTAATCATTCTAGGGGTTTTGGTTTCCTGTAAGCGACAGTCTAAAGATTCGGTGGCCCACATCTTATTTGGCCGGTGACGAAGGGGCTGGTTGAAGCTACATAAGACAAGACATCCTTAAGCTATGGACATGGACGTGTATACAATTTTGAAACCACACCTTATTTAGTAAAGCATGGGCGTGGAGGATGCGTGGCTCAGTGATAGAGCGCCTGCCCCCTGTGCCGCAGCATTCAAGACCCCAAAGGTGCTCTGAATAAGCACAACCTTATCACCAAAACTTTCGAGGAGAGTGGAGCTGGCGATGCCGTGTGACTTTAAAAGTTAGTATGTTCTAAAATCACTATGATGTATTGTCAGTTATTATCAGTATCAATCTAGATGTAAGGCTTTCATGGCTTAGGGACGGATCCAGGATTTTGCCAAGGAAGGATGAAGCCTTGGAGGGCAGCCAATCTACCATCTGGGGGGGCGGCCCTCGTTATCATAAAAGTCGCTTTTGTGACAGTACTTTTACCGTCAAAATCCTTTCGAAGCCGTGTCAAGCAGCGCTGACTAAAAAAAGTCGCAATAAAACGGTAGGATTTCTCAAAGTGTCTCTGTTCAAACAGTACCAATGAAACCGCGTCTCTATCTGGGCTTCATTTGTCAAATCAAAGTCAAATTTGTCCAGGCAAATTTGCCCACGGATGCCTTTGGGGATTTTGAGGATCAGTTTCTGTTCCTAATTCGCCCTGTCTCCGCCGAGCGGATAGTGATAAATCCAATATATTCTACACGATGGCCAATTTTCATGGATTTTACGCGTTTGTAGGGGACGGAAACAAAATTCTGCTGGTGCTTGCTGCTGGGCTTTCAATCTTTATCACACAGATGACGTAGGAAGTTTTAATTTTAGTCGGCACACAACCTTTCTTCAGTGGCGAAGCGAAACAAAAAACATATCAGCAAGACTATTGAATGCTAGAAGTCATAAGACAGTATATAGTGATATCAGAAGATTCAGAATATTCTTGAAAAAAAGATATTTTTTTCACAGTGCTCAGACCCTGCTTCATAGCAAAATTATTTTACTAGCCCGCTATATTGCACCTTAGTCCATTCTCGTTGCAATAGACACCACAGCCATATATCAGGCTGGCACGAAGCCATACATCGGGCTGGTGCGAGTGCGCCCTGGGGGATACTGAGTGGTAAATAAGCAACATATGGCACCAATCGATATCCAAACCATACCACTGAAAGAACGCTGGGCAACTTCTACCACTGACAGCTGAGGGCAGTCCATGTTGCAGTGGAGAAGGTAATCTATGTTGAAGTGGGGTAATCTAAGGCTAAAAGGGCAGCCAATCGTAAAAAAGGGGCATCCAACCACAAAGTAGAGGACACCCGGAGGAAAACGAGGACGGTACACGTAAAAATGGGCCTCGCCAATGATACAAAAAAGAAGAAAATTTTCGAATAATACCAATGATTCGAGTCTAACCCGCAACAAGTACCAGTTTTACAGCGTCGCCAACCCTTGCCTTGTTGCGAGGTATTTCGTGAAGCAGATCAACATATTCAGAGGCTCTGCCGAGACTTGAAGCCGGGTCCCGTGGCTCAGAGTACAAGAAGACTATCCAATGAGCCACTCATCCCATGACGATGGTGAAAAGAGGCGCGCAATCATGCACTAGAGGGCGGCCCAAAGTAGATGGAAGTGATACATTTTACAGTTGGCCGGTCTAGGGCTGAAAATGAGTGATTAAACATGAAATATGGGGGCCCAATCACAAAGCAGAGGGCGCCCGGAGGCAAATGAGGGCGATCCACATTGAAGTGGATCCCCCTCATTCTCGTCTCTTTCGCACCGGCTGGGCGAGAGGTTTGGGTGTCTGTGCTGCGCTGCGCTGCGTTCCTAGGTCTGTCACTTAGGATATCGAATTGTCTTCTATGCTTTTATGCCCCAAAATCTAAATTGGTTTCATTGCTTTTTGGCTCTGAGTAGGTAGGTGTTAACACTGTATATTTGGTGGAGCAAGTCCAAACTGTAATTATAGTAATTTAGTTGATAATAGACACAGATTGTGATAGGTAGGATTAGCCAAGTGTGTATGGTTAGGTGGGATTAAACTCCTAGGCTGTTAAGTTGCTAGCAATGAGTAGGTGATAGGTTTCATGGACTAGCTAAATTAATTACTTTTCAGATTCTCGCTTAAATAGATAAACATTTTCTGGGAGGTCGGCCCTGATTGATTCTAGTTATCCACACCTGTGCCAGGGATACAAACCGAGAAAAAATTAAGCCATCACTGAAATTCCTGGAATCTTCCATAGGAAAACTTAGGGATGAGATGGATAGGCTGAAGAGCGAAAATGATGAAATGCGACAGGAGCTCAAGGAGCTACGTTCCGAGCTAGTTCAGCGCCAGTTTGTGGCTTCTGAAAACTCTGAGCGTCGTGAGGCTGTTGAAACAGACTTGGTGACCATAAACCAAAAGAACTCATCCCTGGTTCAAGAACAGGCGAAGCTGGCTGCTGGGATTGAGGAGCAAGCTCAATAAAGTAGAAAGTCTACTCTGCTTCTCTCTGGGAGAGTGATCCCTAGCTTCCAGATAGGCGAAAACACACGGGCCCTAGCAGTTGATCTGATCAGGAGGTACCTAGGCCTGCATGTTCAACCAGGTGGCATCACAGCATGTCACAGATGTCAAGCATGCCTTCGTAACAACGTCATACTTGTGCGCTTTGCGTACTTGGATGAACGCATGCATGTGTATAGGCAACGCACCAGGCCAGCACAGCATGGCCTGATGGTACATGAAAGTCTGACGTCTGAGCGACTTGCAGTGGTGAAAGCCCTGCAAGAACTGAATACCCCCAGGGACAAGGCACCCTTCTCATCCTATTACACAAACTCAGGTAGGATCTTTGTAAAGGTATCTGCCACCTCAAAGCCAGTGGAACTATTTGTCGGGACTACCAAGCAGGAGATCCTTGAGATCTGCGGACAGTCGAGGCAGGCACACTCCGGCAGTGACTCTGGTGTAACCATACCATCCTCAGAGGGTGCCGAGGGTGCTGTTGGAGACCGGGGTTCAGGGGTTGGTGTCTTTAGACTAGTCAAGGGAGCAAATACTGGTGTGTCCTTGCCCCAAGAGGGTGATAGGCAAAAACCTCATGGGTCTGTGCAGCCAAGAGCAACCAAGGCTTCCTCTTCTAGCATGAGTACCCGGGGGAACATGGCCATAACCAATCCCAGGGCTTAGCCTCCCACTCTGATGCTGTCCCATTGTAGGCCACTCACTTGGGCACAGCTGAGCCTGTGGCCCCTGCGGTGAACGTGATCTATGGTGGGGGTGGGGCGACAGGTGGTCCCTCAAACATTGGCCCAGATGCATCCTGTTATGTTGAGCCTGACACAGATCAGGGGGATAGCACCACCCCTGGCTTAGACAGCAATGAATCCTCGGGAGCAGACCCTCAATCTAGGTCTCCATCCACATCTACTCTTAGGGCTGCCTCACCAGCTCAACCTGGCGCCACACTTGTGAGCGCAGGGCCACCTCCACTTCACATGCCTCCCCTAGCATCAGGGCGGTAGAACCCAAAATTGGACGGCCGGCATCCCCGCTGACCACAACAGGCACCACTGATGCTGTTTAGCTTTTTGTTGCTGCCTCGTACTGTCTTGTGCTTCTCAACGTCATGCAATCTTACTTCATTTATGCATAGGTAATTTACTGTAGCTGGTCCAAGCTTTGGCTGGTTCACGGTACCCAACTACCTGTTTTTTTCTAGTCTTGTGTTGTTTTTTCCTTGGCCACCCCCTTACCACCCAGGTCTACAGGCCTTAATGTAAGTGTGTTTGTTTTGTTTGCGAGTTTGTTTGTGAATAAGTCTGCTTTAGTGTAAAAGTTTGCTTTAATTAAACTCAAGTTGGCTACTTGTCCTGACCAACACCAAAAAAAGAGAAACCCCATCTGAATTACGACCAATTAGATTTCTGCCAGATTTCTCTAACCATAATAATGAAAACAATACTGGGCTACCTAACTATGTACAGATTCTGTACAGATGTACAGATTCTAAAGTGCACAAATAAGAAGGAAGACCTCTACCAAAAATTTATAGCATCTAAGCGTAAATCCGACGAAGCAGTTTATAAGATATATAAAAATGTCCTCACAAGCGTTATTCGTAATTCTAAGAAACATTATTATCAAAGAAAGCTACAGGAAGAGAAATCTGATCCCAAAAACTTTGGCACACTCTGCTTAACTTGAATCGCAAAAATAAGACTATAAATGACCTTCCTGAAATCTTAAAATTGGACAATGAAGCTGTGAATAACCCCCTAGACATCGCAAACAACTTCAATAATTTTTGTTCTACCATAGGAACTCGCCTTGATAACGTTCTTCCTCCGTCCATCTTGGATCCTCTAACTTACCTCGACAATGTGAATTACCCACAATTTGACTTCCACCCAGTAAATTATCAAACCGTTCAACAAATTATTTTCTCCCTTGGGAAGAAAGGAGCGGGCTACGATGAAGTCAGTTCCAAATTTTTGCAACTTCTTTGCCCTTCAATATTGCCACGCCTAACCCACCTATTCAATCTTTGCTTAACCCAAGGAGTCTTCCCAGATGAACTGAAAATTGCTCTTGTTGTTCTCATTTATAAAGGCGGTGATAGATCAACTTTTAATAACTATCGACCAATATCAATTCTCCCTGTAATTTCAAAAGCACTTGAGAAAATTGTACACTATCAAATTACCGAATTTCTAACTGAAACCAATTCAATATTTGCAAATCAGTTTGGCTTCCAAAAAAAAACAAAAGCACATTCATGCCTATCACCCTGCTTTACGATGACATCACTTCCGCCATGGTCTCACAAAAAAAACATCAGCAGCCATTTATTTAGATTTCAGCGAGGCTTTCGGTACTGTTAACCACGAAATTTTGTTTTCTAAATTAAGTCACTATGGCATGTGAGGAACATCTCTAAATTTTTTTCGAACTGGCCTTGAAAATCGCACCCAGTTTGTCAAATGTAACGGAATATTATCAAGTACCCCCAAACAACTCCCAATGGGAGTACCCCAGGGCAGCGTTCTGGGCCCGCTCCCTTTTTGCTGTATGTAAATGATATGCAAAAGAGTTCTGTCGCCCCAAAATTATATATTTTTGCTGACGATACGGCCCTCCTCTTTACTGCACAAAATGAAACCATTCGCCAATCAGTCATTAACAGTAGCCTTGCTGAGATTAATTCGTGGCTTTGTTGTAACCGGCTTTCGCTTAATGTCCAAAAATCGAACTATCAATTATTTTCATCCATCCCCAAACCTAATCTTGCCCTAGGCGTTGGTGGCGCCAACCTCCAGCGTAAATTTTCCACGAAGTATCTCGGAATTACTATAAGCGAGGATTTAAGGTAGATGGATCACGTAAGAAATGTTGAGCATACAATCTCCCGAAACATAGGGCTCATTAGAAGATCACAGCATATTCTCGACTCAAGTAATATCCTCCTGCTGTACAACTCTCTCATCTTGCCCTTCATCCGATATTGTCTCACCATTTATGGTAGCACGTTCGAATATAAGCTAGAAAAGTTAAATCTACCGCAGAAAAGAATAATCCGAATAATTGATAAAACCGACCGCCTGGCCCATACTAGTACCCTCTTTAAAAAATATAGCATACTGAAGTTGAAAGACCTAGTAGAAGTCTCCCAATTAGAAATTCTTCATAAACTCGTTCAGAATTCACTCCCTACTGCCCTGTCAGAGCGAATAACTTGGACCCAAACCGATCAAATAAGGCGCAGCGCCAGACACGCCCAGCATTTTGAAGTCCCGTTCGCCCAAACGATGTACCGGAAGTTCTCATTTTTCGTTTCAGCCCCAAGGACATGGAATAAAATTATTGCTCGTAAAATCAGAAATTTGGCGGATATCCCACGTAGCAAGCAATTCTTTAAAATTGTACAAAAAAACTGTACGTAGATAACTATTAAAATTATGAATAGATTAAGTGAAAACACCAACTACCTCCAGCTTTTCTATGTCACTATTTGTACCTTACCATGTAAGTCTTCAAATAATATGTAGATATTCACAATACGAATCTAGCGGTTTAAGATGTATAATTTAAGGCATATGTAGGTGTTGACACAGGCCGACCTCCGGCACCACTCTTGCCTCTTCCTATATCCACCAAGTAAACGCTAAGTCAACTAACTCTCAAGGTCTCTACTAACATACAAACTCACCAACAAACCCCACCCTCCCCTCCCCTCTAAGCATACCCCATATCCACAAAAAGTGGGTCCCATAGGCTGCACAAGAGTAGATAAGGTACCCTTAGGCTGCAATGGTAGATAAGGTGCGTGCATGTATGCAAAAGAGGGCGGCGTAAACTCGATGTGTGCGGTTAATGTTGCAGCGGGACACCCTAGAGCTGAAAACGGGCGACAAATCATCGAAACCGGGCGCCTAGCTTCTAAGTTGAGGGCGGCCGGAATAAATGATGGCGGTCCATGCTGAAGTGGGGCGCCCTGAGGCTGTACAATAGCGGTGAAGGGTAGAGAAGAGTCAGTCATGCACTAGAGAGTGATCTGCACTATGTTGCCCGCCCAATGCCTGAAACAGGGTGGCCACTCGTGACATAAGAGGCTCCCAACCACACAATAGAGGGCGACCGGGAGTTAGTAAAATACATTCCACCTTGACGTGTCCACCGTGGGGAGTCCTAGGACTGCAAAAAAGCGGCCAATTGTGGAGAAGGGCAAAAATCATGCCAAAGAGGGAGTCCAAAAGTAGATGAGGTTGGTCCATGTTGCAGTGGGGCGTCCAAGGGCTAAGAAGGGGCGGCCAGACGTGAGATATGGGCACCCCACCACAAAATAGAGGGAGGCCGGAGGTGAGTGAGGGCGGCCCACGTTGAAGTGGGAGCCTTAGGGCTACAAAAGAGCGACGAATAGTGGAAAAATAGCGAAGAATCATGCCGAAGAGGGCGGCCAAAAGAAGATGAGGCTGGTCCATGTTTCAGTGGGACGCTTCCGGGCTGAAAGGGAGCGGCCAATCATTAAAATATACGCACCTAACTACAAAGAAGAGTGCAGTCAAAACTTTGATGAAGACGGCCTGTTTTCAAGTGGGACGTCTAGTGATATGCCGGGAGAAACTGACTCAAAATTAGGGGTGGCTCACGATGAAAAAAGCAAGCTTCAAATGACTTTTTCTTTGCGTTTTGGTCTACCATTCACTGTCGGTACCAAAGGTGTCGCCAATTTCGGGCACCTTCAACGCCTAAGATCGACAGGGGTGGCCCTTGGATCGTAACCCAGCCATCATTTTGGTAGGGGAAGGTTGGGGAAGTAGTTGGGGATCGTACGGGGAATCCCAATCGATACCCAATCAGGTTGGGTAACGTGATGGATTCCCCTACCGTACTAGTCACTCTTCCAAGAGGTAGGGGAAAGAGCCGTGTGGGATTTGCTTAGGAAGCCCCAATAAATTTCGGACTTTGGGGTTGTTTGGGATTCGCTAGGTATTTAAGGGTCCCTAGGTCCCTTACGTTTTGAGCTTTTCCGTTCCTGGTTCCAGAGGATCAACGATTAGTTTCCAATCATAAGTTGAGCGAATACTCTGGATAGAATTCGTCCATTAAAAAATATGGCACGTTTGACGTTATTGATATGTTAAATATTAGTAAAAAATATGTAGCGGTGGGGGCGCAGTAGTGAAGTGGTCAGCTTAACTGGCTTCCATTCAGCCGACCCGGGTTCAAGGCCCGGCAGCTTCCCTAAACAAGGAGCCAGCTGGCTTCCGAGAAACCCTTCCAACAGGGAAAGAGTTGGCGACGCCATATGACCCTGGCAGTTGGTGCGTCGATAAGCCCCAAAAATTATAATTATTAATATGTGGCGGAACTATATTTGACAGTAATATGCAATATATATATATATATATATATATATATATATATATATATATATATATATATATACTAATATTACAATATATATATATATATATACTAATATTACAATATATATATATATATATATATATATATATATATATATATATACAATATATACCCTAACATACTAAATGGTCTGGAGACGATAGCAAAGCTCTCCTCCAGAACCATATCCAGAAGTACATCCAAAATGACTGGACCACTAACCACAGCGCCCATTTATTCTATATAAAGCCTAACATCGGCTACTGGCCCAGCTCCAACCAAAACAGTCGCCGGCGTGAGGTCATCCTGACCAGACTCAGAAGCGGACACACCAAATCAAATGCCTATGGGGGTGTAGGTACCTGTGGTACCTGCTCTGCCATGGAAAATCCCCTACCATATCCTCATCGACTGTCCCCAGCACGATGCCCATAGGCAGCCCATGCTAGATTATTGCCGCATCAGAAATATCTCAGTAAACCTTTCCACCCTTCTCGGCAATGATCACCCTGAGCTGCTGGACAAGCTCTTTACATTCCTGAAGGCTACTAGGCTCGAGAGCTTTATCTGAACGTCTATGGTGGCAGGTATGAAAAATACCTGCATCCGAGAGCACTCCCTCATATGAGAAATAACAGTTACACTATAAACGTCCCTCTGACAAATTTAAACAATAGGTGCTTCAAATTAGGTTTTAACTGTCTGGTCCTAAGGAATGGTAGACTCAGAATAACTCCCACCATAGGAAAAAAAACAAAAACCAAAAAAATTCAACTAACCAACTAACCCTATCTAACCATCCGTTCATGTTTGCTAACCAACTAACCCTAACTTAAGGACTACTAACTATACTAACCACATCTAAGACTAACAACTAACCAACTCACACCCCTCCCTAACACTCTATCTGTTCTATTGTCCTTCTCTCTTCCTCTATGCGGCGGCTACCCAGCCAGAGAGGGTGCTGTAACCTCACCTCCTGGTTGCAGGATAAAGACCCGCGGCATCATGTCATGGTGCTTGCGGGTGTTTCTAATAACCCAAAATTATTCTTTTTCAATGGAGGAACTCGAGTACCGTAAGCAAACGGTTATTCGATAACAAGGAACAAAATTATACAAAAACTAATCTTTACGCTGGCAAGCCTCTTCACGTACCCTTTTAAATACTACCTGTGCCCCAGGCTCGGCATCTCTGCCGTAGCAGTCCCCTTCCCTCGCTAGTGTTGCTACACTTCGCGACCCATTCCTTGAAATAAGATTCGTCCCTTTGTTCTGCGAGATTAAAGTAAACACCCCTCCCGAAAAATTCTCCCCCACACTTTAGAGGCGGGTAAAGGTGCCTTGCACAGAACGCCTTATAAAAAGCCCTTAACTAACTAACTAACTAACATACTATATTTAATAGCAATATTAGGGGCGGTCGCCCCCTTAACCCGCGCCCCGGTGGGCCTCTGAGCCACGTTGGCAAAATAGAACGGGCAGACTCTTACGGAATGCAAGAACATTGACCATGCCGAATTCAAGAACATTTTCCTTTCAACGATCTTTCTTTCGAATCTCCATAAAAAGCTGGAACGATCTTCCAGAAAGTATAAGGAACATTCGGAACGCAGGCAAATTCAAACGCACTGTTACAGAAATATACGGCGCTGCCAACCCCCCCCAATTATTACTTTCTGGGCACAAAACTGGGAAACATATTTCATTCCAGGCTTAGAATGGGACTAACTCAGCTCAACGCAAACGTCTTTAAATATAACCCATCGCACAGTCCAGCATGTTCATGTGGTCATCCCAGGGAGGATGTTAGGCACTTCGTCTTTGAATGTCCAAAATTTTCCGAACATAGAAATACTGTATTAGATTTGATAGCGACCAATGACATTCTCAGGAATTTAGCAATGAAACCAGTGATTGATACTCTAATCTTTGGAAACATTACAAATAAAAGTTTGCAAATTATCATTGCAAACTCATTTCAAAATTTCCTCATACAAACCAAGCGGTTCAACTTGTGAGCTGGATGGGGGGAGCGCTCAGAGTCGAATGGTGTACGGTCCACATTTGTGGAAACTGTTGTCTGAGGTGATTGGCGCTGAGTGGATTATATTATAAGTTGTCCCAAGTGTTGTGTGATTTGTCGCGAATGGTGGAAGCCCGTTTTGGTTGGTGGTGGAACAATGCTTACTGCGTATGTCATTAAACTGAGCGATAGGCACCGCGATTTAAGACCCTTATGGGTTTTTTGTGCCCATCGCGCCCGTTGAGTGTGAAATTTATGTATGCTGAGATATCAAATAAAATACATGCATATGTACATACGTTCGCCTTGTTGGGGAATGTTTGAACACCCCCTCGAACTCGGCCTCTATGCGGGATAGGGAAAAACGCAAACGCTGGTGGATACATCATACAAGTTCATGAAGGAACTATTTCAGTCACTTTTTGACCCAGGTTAATATTGAGGTCATGAGAGGTCATGAGAGGTCAAAGAAGTTGGCATTTTGAGCAAAGTTTTTGGGCTCTAGCATCTGACAGAGTTGAGTTAAAATTATTTTGTAGGCACCATTCCTTTCCTCCCGTCACGCCGAATCGAATGATGTATAATATGACCATGCTAGTTAAAAAACAAATGACCTGACCTCAGGTCAGGTCAAGGTTACTTTTTGACCTAGCATAGTTAATATGCATATCAATCGACTTGCAATAGCAATCCAAGCGCAACAAAATATAAATAAAAGCTGCATCATTATTTCAGCAAAGTTATTTACCATAGGCTGAAAACTGCTTAAGTTTAACTGCTCCAGAAGACCTCTCAGAGTTCACAGGTCAAACATTGCAACGTGAACCTGGAAAGGGGCCCAGGATACATAGGCATAGGAGAGTCCAGAATATTGGGGGGCAGCGGGCATTTTGAAGTCATTTCTTTCCAGTCAACGCCAATGGGTTAATGGTTAAAAATAATAAATATTGGGGGGAGGGGCATGGCCCCCTGGCCCACCCCGTTCCTACGCCTATGCCAGGATACCTCGATTTTGAGAACATTATCTACACAAATACAGCCCAATTTCTGTTTTCCCATGTATTTCCAATAGAGAGGTCATGGTTCGTACTTGACCTTAGGTCATTGATATGAAAAATCCCGGAACATAATTGTAGAGCTCGGTGGGTCCATTATTTGTTATACATTTCAATCCGATAGATTCACCCATTTCTTAGTTATGCCACCTTTAACATTTTTTTAGGTGAGTTCACTTGACCTGCACTGGTGACCTGACCTGAGATGACCCAAACTTGGAATTTTGGAGGAAGTTGTGGAATCGATCAAGGAGAAAGTGTCTCAAGTACGACAGCGCGAATCGCCACCGTTTTTCGTGCCGCCGGAAAAACCCGAGGGGGATGCTCAAACACCCCCCACCGGGGTGAGGCTTAAGGGGGCGACCGCCCCTTTCGCCCCCTTCTCCTCATTGGATCCGTCTCCGCTATAAGTACATAATAAAACCTCAGAGGCTCTCGATATTAGAAGCGAATGTGTTTCAACGGAAATACCGGGAAGAGGCCAATTGTCGATTTGACTACGTCCATGGTCGATTCGGCAAGGCCCCAGTTTTGACTTAAGTGATGACCATGTTCCAAACTAAGCTTCCTAAAGCATTTTGGAAAGGTGCATGCTCGTTAGAAGCGCACTTTACTCTAGAGATTTTAATAATTGACCAAGGTGTAGCAAAATCAATAGGCATTCCCCCGGCGCGGTGTGCAAAACAACGTGACGAACGCCCACGCAACATGCACACCATATGCAACATTGACCAGGTCTGCTTGGACCCAGACCAGGCCACGCGAAAAGAGCCTTTCATCGGCCACGCTTACAGAGCGTACCTACCCTTCTGTGTCAGCACGAGATCTTCTGCGTGAATTGTATTTGCAGCGAAGCTTAACTGTTGATAGATTTCGCAGTGCTGAGCCAGGGGGGCACGAGTATAAGTTTATGAGATGTTAAATAGCATGTCTTCTAGAATCCTGAATGCAAAATAGAGCAAATTCGCCGTGGTGAAATATTCAGGTAAAGTCCTTAATCAGAATCCTCATTAGATAAGAGGTGAAAGCAAAAAGTGTGGGTCATAGTGTAAGCTTTACCCTCAAATTCAAGGTTACACAGTATGTTACCGCCTTGCATTGACTCCACTTTGCATCCGGGATTCGGGAAGCAGGCCATTTAAAGGCAATGTTTAAATGGCCTGCTTGAATGTTTGAATGCACACAGTTTTTGTGCATAAAATTGGACAAAATTAGTTCACGACCGCACGGGTATGGAAGGGCACTCCTGCCTACCTATTTAAAAAGGTAGTGGTTTAAAAAGAAGTGTGGTACCTTTATAACGTGATTTTAACTGAGACAGCCAAGTTGTCGGAGCATGTCGGAAAACCCGGTACTCTATATATCATTTTTTCTTGGAAATCGATATTTCCGTAGAAAAAAGCTAAAACCTACCCGAACTGTACCTCTCATATACCTCTCACCAGGCGGCCATTGTTGTGAGCTGCTGGTGTGACGACATATGCTGACGTCACGATGAGCATCAGCCAATCGAAGCCCTTGAAGCGTTTCGAGTATGGTAGTGGTTGCCAGATCATGACATCATCCACAGGCAGATTTTATTTCTTTTCCTCGAGGAGCATTTTAAAAATCAAAATATTGAACTTATTGTACATTTTTGCAGAGAAGCCATGAGTGATTTCATTATTTTTGGCTAAAAGTACGCCTAATTACACTAAATTCCAGGATTCGACCAAGGTGCCACATTCCCTTTAACCTCTCAGGATCTTAACTGTGTCAAAATCACTTGACTCGCGTTTGGTGTCAGGTTACAAACTGATGTCGGGCTTCAGATCTATGTTAACCCGCGCCCCACTGGGGGTCCGGCGCCACCCTCGCCCCACCGGGGGCCATCGATGGCCCCCTCTAACTCCGAAAATATGGGAGTTAGCGCAAATCTGCAAGGTGCATTAGAAAGCTCGCATGAATTCAGTGAGAAATTACTTCACATGTTTGAGCGCTCAGGTCAATGGTTTGACCTCCAGAGGTCACGTTAGGTCACGATATGCTATTTTCACTCAAATATGCAATGCTTAAGAAAACTGGGCATAACTCTTATGCCATTAAAGATATTGAGATCTGGTAAACTACATTGGATAGGAAAATGCCAGACCTTTCTCCGCTACGTGAAAGGTAATGACCTCCCGCCAGTGGTTTGACCTCCAGAGGTCACCTCATGACCTCATATGACCTGAGGTCATCAAAGGTCAGAGACTTAACCGTATATCAAATGAAAGCTAATGATGAGACATACACGATGGTGTTCGATTCAACCCTCTAGCTTAATTAGGTCAAAAGGTATTGCCAAAGTACTGTTCTTGACCCCTGGTGACCTTGGATGACCTTGGAGAGGTCAAATGGAAAATATGACCCCTGGGATCCGTAATAGGGTGTCCAAGAACGCTTTACTGAGCAAGACGAGCATTTTAAATCGTTTTTGTGGCTTTTAGATCATAAGACAGCTTTTCCCCATGCTTTTTCAATGGGAGAGGTCACCTCGTGACCTGACCTTAGGTCACGAAATCGAAAAATCCCGGATATACACTTTGTAGACCCTGGCGGGGCCATGAACTGTATGAAGTTGCAAATCGATCGACTGAGAAACGTAGCTTTTATAGAGCTCAAAAGTTGAAGTGAGGTGACCTTGGTTGACCTCAACTGGTGACCTGACCTTGGGTGACCCGGGGTAAAAAATTTCAGGGATGGTGTGAAAATAATGGGGTGAGAGATAGAACCCTCAACCGCGGTCCTGCGGTTCATCGTTTTTCTGCTATCCCGAACCCAGTGGGGCGAGGTTTCAACACGTATGAGCTGGCCGCGCACATTTAAGGCTGAGTAGGAATCGATATTGCTCAGGTCATCTATCGAGGTCTTGGTTCATTCGTTGAAGAGCATCGCTAACAGTTCATTGGCTCGCTATTTGTCCTAGGCTGGTTCTGGTTGGAGTATAGTTTTCAGGTCCCATCTGAGGGATTGTTGCCGCACAAGTAAATAAAAATGTTACGACAGTTAAAGGGAATGTGGCACCTCCATAACGTGATTTTAACTGAGATAGCCAAGTTGTAAAGCAAGTCAGAAAGCCCGGTACTCCATATATCATTTGTCTTTGAACTCGATATTTCTGTAGAAAAAAGCTAAAACCTACCTGACACCAGCCCCCTCATCAGCCCCTCGCCGGGCGGCCATTGTTGTGAGCTACTGGTGTGACGACATATACTGACGTCACGATGATCATCAGCCAATCGAAGCCCTTGAAGCGTTTCAAGTATGGTAGTGGTTGCCAGATCGTGACATCATCCACAGGCTGATATTTATTTCTTTTTCTAGAGGAGCATTTTAAAAATCAAAATATTGAGCTTATTGTACATTTTTCAGAGAAATCTTGAGTGGTTTCATTATTTTCGGTTAAAAGTACGCCTAATTGCACCAAATTCCAGGATTCGACCAAGGTGCCACATTCCCTTTAACACTCGCACTGGAGGAGGTCTGACACTAAAGCGCACTGGAGGGGACCTGGTAGGCCCCCCTAAGATCTCGGAAACTAAGAGGCATAGAAAAACGAAATTTGGGAAGTGGGTGGGGGTTATGGTGATCTACGTCATGACCAATTTTATTGACCTAGGTCAATATCTTCAAGGTCAAACGAGGTCATAAAGGTCAAAACTTGGCCATGCTGGGGACCGACTGGTAAATGCCGTGATTATGCGGGAAAATTGCGGGAATAAGTTAAAGGCAGACCAGGGCCATATCCAGAAGGTATCAAACTGCCTTCCCTTCAATTTTGGGGTCAAGGTCATTCAAGGTCATTGACCTGTAAGGTCACAATATAGTATACTACATATAATGTACAATTTGACTTACACTACAGTCACTGTTTGGCGGGAAATGAGGATTAAACCTTCTTAAATGACCTTTGACCTTGCCCTTTGACCTTGACCTTGGTATTGGGGTACCTTATCGATGACGTCATAGCATAATGTACGTCAGACCGGGTAACGTCATTTGACCGGAAGCACTGTGGTCAGTGGCCATGAAAGTGCAGATATGACCTTGACCTGTGACCTTTGACCTTGAACTTGACCTTCATGTGAGGTGACCTTGACATATAATCCCGGTAATATGGTGATATGATTTCACCACTCGGTTTCCAATGCAAGCTAACTGGTCCGACCGCGCGATTACGGCGATCTCAAAATGCAGGTCTAACTTTAAAAGCCTATAAGTAAAACAATTTCCGACCGATTTTCAAAAAATCTTCACCAATCAACGTGGTATTAAATTCTGTTTAATGTGGCAACGTATCGTATTTCGGCTACGAGCGGTTCTCCGACCACCTCGGAAAAACAGGTGGCGGGCCTCCGAGGCCCCCTCCAGTGCGCGTGTTAAGGAATTACGGAACGAGGACAATGTAAAATAATTGAAATATAGATAATATATTTATTGTGCAGCCGCAAGACGGCTGGGTAACCTGTAAAAAATCAAATTAACTTGTCAACAAACCTTTAGTGCCGAAGCATCCTGTAGCTATAATTAAATCTGGACCGTTGTTTTTAGTCACTCGACAAACCAGCAACAAAGATAAACACGATAGGACGTCTAACGGCCTGCCTGGTCGAGACGCAAAATAGAGCAAATACACTGTGAGCATACATTCGGGTACAGCTCTTCATTAGAATGCTCATAATACAATAGGTAAAAATAAATTATTGGTCATAGTGTCAGCAGAGACATTGAATTACGTTTCATACAAATGCCTTTCAGTTTGAATTCTGAAAAACATTTTGTTTGTTTTAACAATGGTACTCCAATCCAACTCGTGAGTTGAAAGCTAATAAAATGTGTAGCCTATCAATCAAATTGTTTTTCTGTATTCTCACTACACAAATTCAGGACTAAAATACAAGCTTAGCAGATAATAGGCAATTTCAACTCCAATTCAAAGGTTATAATTATGCTGCCAAAATTGTTTCGCCTACTAACTGATTTTATTAGGTTGAACAACTCTAGGCCATGACCTAGTTTCAACACGTCAGAAAATCAACGAAGTGCTAATTACTCTGTTGAACACATCGGGCCCAAAACATGTAATTTTCCATAAAGAGACTTTGACATGAGGTTACCGGAGTCACTTGAGGTAAACCGAGGTTACCTTAGCTAGGTCACGGCCCATGCCATATGCTCAAGAGGTCAATTACCACCATACCAAGTGCATTGAAACCTGGAACATAAGTAAAGGCCTAATCCATGCCAAGTGACACGAGAAAACGGCTTAGACCTCGTGGAAGTTACTGGCAGTGACACAATATCTCCATGACCCGAGACCGCCCAGACCTGAATTCTGGCCAATATGTCTTAGATTACATTTAACGTATTTCGGGTGACATTTCTCTAAGCCGAATGTTTTTTTCTGGAAATTGAAAAAAAGTTCTGAGGGGCAGCCGAATTTACACCCTGTAGAGCCGGAGTTGAATGAAATATCATATTGCAAAAGTTGTTTTAAACCTACGGCAGCCCTCTCAAACAGTAAGAAGCCAACATGCAGTTCATTTTATGAAAAATGAAAAAGGAGATTTTCACTCATCCCAAATTGCATTCGGGGTGCCTAGCCACACCCAAAGAGATAAAGATCCATACCACTGAGCGTAAGTGCACTAAAAAAGACGGTAACCACTTCTTTATCTCACGTTCTAAGTTCCATGGGCGTTCGAACAGGAAGGCATGGAGCAAAGGATCTCTAATAATTTTTTTACCGTCAAAAATATGGCATTAGTTCTAAGATGTATTGATTAAATGTAATTCTCTGTCGCCTCCCCCTCAATATTTTGAGTGTTCCTATTCCTCTCTTCCTATGTGAGGTCCTTCAGTCCATGCCAAAAGTGGGAACAAGCAGCGGCACTACCATCAATTGCGATAGCGCAAACATTAACACAGTCCTAATGAATGACCCCATTTCATCAGCGGTGCGTTCCTACGTCACAATGGTGAAGACTGTGAGAGTGGCTCACTCTGGTGGTCGATACCCATCCAATGTGGCCCCGCCAGTGGTCAGCCCATCGACCTGGAACCTGGGAACCTGGCTTATACGCAGGCCTGAGCAGATCCATGATTTCCGATGGGAAGGGCGCCGTGTGTGTCCGGAAGGGCGCCATGTGTGTCTGGAAGGGCGCCATGTGTGTCCGGAAGGGCGCTATTTGGACCAGGAGCCCCAATTCTGACGTGAGCTGAGACGATGTTTTAGGGGGCACTGGGTCTGTTGTAGGGGTGTGGTGTGGTGTGTTGCGCTGTGGTGTGGGTGCGCTGGGTGGGTCGATCAGGGAGACTTGTGTCTCCCCTTGCCTCCCCACCCCCACCGATCCACCTGTGTGGCTAAGCCTGTGTAGCATTACTGACAAGCATTTTGCTGTCATGGAAACTGGAACACCAGTGTGCCTCCATCGACCAGGCAATGAATGGGAATAGACAGAGGTTTGGACGCAGCTGTTACAGTTGGAGGCGCCTTGGACACGATGGGTACAGTTGGGGACGTCTTCGCCGCGTGGTTTCAACGAAAACTACCACGTTGCCGCGACTGGGAACGTTCCCAGCCTTTGGATCTTTTGACACTACCTCTCATGATTTGTTGCGTTTATTTGTCATCTTTAGAAACGATTCGTTCACCCTTACGACTTTTTGAACCTCATCCAGTGTCACTAGAGGCCAACTTTAACACACAGACATGCGGGGTTAGGGGATGCTTCCTCCTCTCTAAGGTTTGCTACAGAATTAAATAACTGCGTGGCCTGGTGCTGCCGTATTTTTATGCCTGTAGTCGTTTTTCATTAAACCGCAATTTTATGTTTAGATTATTCCAGGTCCGGTTCATCTGTCCAAAGGTGGGCACCCAAGGGGTGCGACGGGGCTATAACTTCCCCGAAGGCAATCACATGGGGTCCAACAGCTCCCAAAAGGCAATCAATGGAGACCAAAAGATAGGCTGACTCTATCAAACCTACGGAAAAATAGTGGCGTTTCTGCGGGTGAGAGCGTTTCAAGTGACGTTTTAAGACAAGTTATCAATTCTCCTAGTGCAGTCTTCACTGATACCTACGGACCAGAATTGGCACGAAACCGTCCAAAAGGCGAGAGGGTCAGTCAATGTGTAACCTCCTGCTGACAATAGCAATTGTTGGCGTTTAACGACGCACCCACTGCCAGGGTATTCGGCGTCGCCAACTCTCACCCTGTTGGGAGGGATTTGGGAGATCAGACCGACTTATACAGAGGCCCCGCCCGGACTTGAACCCGGGACCTGTGGCTTAGGAGGTTTTAATACTATGCATTATTTTACCCATCCCCCTCCTGCTAAGAAGAAATATACCAATCCAAAGAAAACAACACGTCGGAATTGGAATCCTTGTTCGCCTTTCCGACATAATGGTTGCACAATTTCTAGATCTGCTCTAATTTTGCTAGAATTGGTGCGGTTTTCAAAGAAAAGTGGGGACCAGCCCACTCTAGGCGCGTATGAGGATTTAGTCACTTGAAACCAGGGGTATTAGGTATAAGTTACGTATTTTTCCAAAACCAATGCCTCCCAAATTGTCTGTACAAAGCTGGGAGTTCGGTGTTTGAACAATTGAAATGATCGACGAAATGAACTAGATGATTATTTAGTTTCATCTAGCTTTCTTAGATTATATTTACTTTTCAACCGGCTTCAAGCATCAGGCCAGGCTCTGTATTTAGGCCAACATCGCAGTCCTATACATTTTTACCTTTCACCGTACCGTTGGCAAAGTCATCAGGTCGACTTCGTAAGCTTGTGTTTTAAATCAGACCAACCGCAGCCCGTTGCGAACATATTGTAAATTGCAGAAATCTTACAAAATGAGCTCGAGTCTCAATTAAGGTCAAATGTTGCGGGTAATATTATCTCCTTTTGGTATTTAGGTTGATTTTGCGTGCGAGCACCGCCTATCCGCTCGTCTTCCCTGACGCGTGAAACTAACGAATGTTTTGGAGCATCCGTAAGGGCCAATGAGAATGATCGACTTTCTCAACTAGGTTAAACTGTTTCATATGGAGCGCTTTTAGTTCATTTACAAGCACATGTCAGCAGAACACCTTATCCCTGATCAATTTTACACATCTGACCAAATTTTTTAGTTACGGTCATGTCAGGTCAAGGAGCTATTCAAGGTCAAGTGACCCGACCTCAAAACCTAAAATTACGAGTTTGAAGCAGCGCCCAGAGAACATTAGCAAACCAATCAGTTTGAAACTTCCACAATATAATAAGGTCACTAGAGTCTAAAAATCTGCTATCTCGGAATTTTGATTTTGGTGACCTGAGGTGGGATCATTTTTTTGGTCACCCCATTACAAGCCTAGGGTGAAAAATAGAATAAACTCTTTTTCAGGAAATACTGGATAGATAAGGCTGAAAATCCCCAAACTGTCTATTCTTACCACAATTTTGACCATTAAGTTGTGTTTTTCAGCATCTGACCTCTCAAAGGTCATACCAGGTCACGGGAGCAGAGGGTGATTGTTTTGCCAATAACATCTCACTGAATTGAGATAAAGCTCCCATTTTGCTTGCATTGTGTTATATTGTCACGGGGAGTCAATTGATATGCAAAATGGCCACACCAGGTCACTCTGTAACCCTGACCTAGGTCGAGGTCAGGTCATTTTGACTATTTGACCTAACAAGGTCATATTATACATCATTCGATTCGCCGCGATGAGAGGAATCAAATGATGCATAAATATTTGCTCTAGCTCTCCTGAGGGCAGATCTAGAGAGGGAAACGTACACTGCTCTGTTGTAAGCCTATTGAGCATTCTTTGACCTATGCTGACCTCAATATTGACCTGACATAACAATTCTTGGTATAAATTCTCTTCGTCTTAACAAGAGCTTTCGAACACCGCCCGTAATTTACCTTTAGCTTTCGTGGGGAATGAGATACGGAGGGGGGCGAAAAACGCCCCCCAGCGGGGCGCGTCATGCAAGGGACCCCAGCGGGGCGCGTGTTAATGTAGTAGTAAGCTGGTATGAAATTCCCCATAAACGTTCACGGACCATATGAGAAGTTCCACCAGCAGTACATATGGGATCATATGGGATCCATCATGTATTAGTAATACATGATGAATACATGATGATGATCCTCCTGTCATAGGCGGAAATAGGGGGCATGGGGCACTGGCCTGAGCTCCGTGCAAATCACAAGCAGAGGATGTGCCTTTAAGGACGTAACGACATGAATAATGTATAAATAATGTATAATACATAATACAAAATGTATATGTTACGGCCCGTATGGAAAATCGGCCCGTTTGCATACGGGCCGGCCCATTTGTAAACGGGCCAAATAGCCGGCCCGTATGCAAACGGGCCAGCAAATTGGCCCGTTTGCAAATGGGCCGAATCCGTATGCAAACGGGCCAGCGATGTGGCCCGTTTGCAAAAAGTCTGGCCCGTTTGGGTTTTCTAGTATCCTGGCCCGTTTGCAAACCGGCCGGCCCGTTTACAAACTGGCCAGCCCGTTTTCAAACCGGCCGGTCCGTTTACAAATCAGCCGGCTCGTTTAAAACGGATTTGAGTAAAATGAATTCCCACGCAGCAGCGTTCTTGGAATGAGTCTACTGATCAAATTTCATGAAAATTAGCTCCAAATCGCATCATGCCTAATTTTTCCACTTCTGGACCGAAGCGCATTGGATAAATCCCGCCCACTCCACCTCCTGAGCATAATAGTGACCCGACCTGCCGCCGGAAGACCAAGCGTTGTACGCCTTCTTTTATCTGTGAAGTGCAGGGGTGATTGGACCGCCTCGTCGCCTTGAGACTTGCTGAATCTCTGGTAAATGTTATGCATGGTTGTGTACCTACGTTTAAGAATATTGCGTCATCCCTGGATTAAACCCTAAATATAGCATTAGAAATTTACTATCTTCGATTTCAGGTTATGCTCTATTTCTGGTTTGGGGAGAGGTCCATATTAAAATATTCATTTTTGAGTCATGGATTTAAGAATTTGATAAATATCCTGTGCCACCTCATCTGCATTTACAATCATACCTGGCCAGGATAATTAGATTAGAGGCAATGCCAGCGCCTCTCATCATAGAAGGTTTAGCTAAGGCTGCCATCTTTTCTAGGTAAAGGAAATTAAGTAGCTGAAACAAAGTTCCAAATTAATTTTCCATTTTATGCTGCAGTCTATCTTCCTCTGCTTTACTGAATCCAAATTGGCTGCTTCGGGGCCTTTCTAGGCAAATTATCCCAGGTAACATTACCTCCACCTTTTGCTGAGTGCCGGAACAGCTTAGCTTCGAAACTGGATGAGCATTTGAATCCAGGTCATTATCGAATTAGGTGTATTCAATACATATTTATTGGATTTTGGATTCGGATGATAGTCACTGGCCTAGTCTCTATGGCCAAAATGTGATCCGGATCGCATGCAGATGGAGTACGCGCGTTTTTTTCACATCACTATGGCAGAGTCTGTGCTAAAGTGTTGGGAAAATAGCGCTTCATGAACTCGACGACTCCAAGATGTATCTGGATCTGCGGTTTGATCAGATCGCATTTGGACCATGAAAACTAAGTTGTATGGAAACTGATTGGGTCTGGTCTATTAGAGAAAGTCCGTATTTTTTAGTTTAATGCATCTAATTTTTCCATTTTCATGAATCTTTTTATTTCCCATGAATTTGTAAACTGGGCGATTAAATTAAGTTAATATTAATATCTGAACATGGCAAGCATTGTGACTGCACTGCATTCCATTTACATGCGTGCAGAAATGCTTGCAATGCTTGAATAGATTGCTGCTTGTAGAGCTTTAGCATTTAAGGATGACTGGTACCTACGTATTCAGTTATCAAAGTAAATATGTATCCGGAAATAACTTAGTGCTCCTTGTTTGCCAAAAAACAGTTTTAACGATGCTAAGAATCTGGCTTAGTCACAGGCAAAGACCACCTCTGGTGAACACCGGCATTATCTAGCCTCTGATCAGATTGGTTTTCGATTGTTGAATACTATGGAAAATATGCCCTGAAAAGTGAATGCGGTCATATCATTTCCAATGTGCGTGTTGTCCTAAACCTCGTCTTGTGCCCACTCTCTTGCTTCATTAAGTTACCAATAATGATTATAATCAGGAACTATGTCGCAAGAGGAGTTCTTTGCTTATTTTTGTTGCTGCGAAAGATGAGAAAGTAACGAACACGCAGTCGGTGCCGAAGGTCACTTATGATGAGATCGTTAAAGACTTAGCGGACATTAAGGCTCATGGAAAGCTGTACTTAGCGAGACACTACCCGCGCTTCAAAAAGTATGATTTAATTACAATTGCAGGAGTGCAAAAGTTGATCAACAAAAACACATGACGAGAAATCATCCACAATGAGGAAGTCTTTGATGTTATTCATGAGCTGCACCTTTCACTGGGGCATCCTGGCAGTAGCAAGACGTTTAAAGGGAATGTGGCACCCTGGTCGAATCTTGGAATTTAGTGCAATTAGGGGTACTTCTAGCCAAAGTTCATGAAAGCGTCCATGATTTCCCTGAAAACATGTACAATAAGCTCGATATTTTTATTTTTAAAATGCTCCTCTATAGAAAGTAATAAGTCTCTGCCTGTGGATGATGTCATGATCTGACAACTACTACCATATTCAATAGGCTTCAAGGGCTTCGATTGGCTGATACTCACCATGACGTCAGCATATGTCGTCACACCAACAGCTGACAGTTGTGGCCTGCTACATGGGGTACATGTGGGGTTTATTTCAGGTAGGTTGTTAGCTTTTCTCTACGGAAGCTTTGAGTTTCAAGACAAACGATATATTGAGTGCCGGGTTTTCCAGCATGCTTTACAACTTGGCTATCTCAGTTAAAACTACGTTATTTGTACTTTACTGCGTTAAAGGGAAAGTGGTGCCACTTTCCCTTTAACCCGCGCCCCACCGGGGGTCTGGCGCCACCTTCGCCTCACCGGGGGGCCATCGATGGCCCCCCTCTAACTCCGAAAATATGGGCGTTAGCGCAAATCTGCAAAGTGCAATAGAAAGCTCGCGTGAATTCAGTAAGAAATTACATCATATGTTTTAGTGCTCAGGTCAATGGTTTGACCTCCAGAGGTCAAATTAGGTCCAGATCGGCTATTTTCACTCAAATATGCAATGATTAAGCAAACTGGGCATAACTCTTATGTCATTAGAGCTATTGAGGCCTGGTAAAGTACATTTGATAGCAAATTGCCAGTACTTTTTCCGCTATGTGGAACGTAAAGACCTCCCGCCAGTGGTTTGACCGCCAGAGGTCACCTCGTGACCTAATATGACCTGAGGTCACGAAAGGTCAAAAAGTGACCTTGCCGTATATCAAATGAAAGCCAGTGACAAGACAAACACGATGGTGTTTGTTTCACCGCTCTAGCTCAATTAGGTCAAAAGTTATTGTCAAAATACTGTTTTTGACCTCTGGTGACCTGGGATGACCTTGGAAAAGTCAAAGGGCAAATATGACCCCTGGGATCCGTGAAAGGGTGTCCAAAAACGTTGTTCTGAGCAGTCTGAGTATTTGCAATCATTTTTGTGGCTTTTATATCATGAAATAGCTTTTCCCCATGCTTTTCCAATGGGAGAGGTCGCCTCGTGACCTGACCTCAGGGCACGAAATCGAAAAATCCCGGATATACACCTTGTAGACCCTGGAGGGGTCATGAAGTGTAGGAAGTTTCAAATCGATCGACTTTGAAATGTAGCTCTTACAGAGCTCTAAAGGTGAAGTGAGGTGACCTTGGTTGACCTCGTCTGGTGACCTGACCTTGGGTGACCCGGGGTAAAAAATTTCAGGGATGATGGGAAAATGATGCAGTGAGAGGTAGAGCCCTCAACCGCGGTGCTGCGCCTCGTCGTTTTTCTGCTATCCCGGAAAAACCTTAGGGGGGCCATCGATGGCCCCCCGTGGGGCGAGGGTTAACGCAGTAAAGTACAAATACGCAAACATTAGCCGTGCAACTGTCGGGCTGTACCTAGAAACCTGCAAAAACTGCGAGACGAAGAAGACACGGCTACAGAATACAATAGTGTCTCTCTCAACCATTACTGATGACATGGCCAGACATGCTCAAGTCGACCTCAGCGACTGGCACAGTGAGAGGAAGGATGGATATTCCTATATACTAAATTGTCAGAATCACCTCACAAAATTCGTAGTGTTGCGTCCACTCCGAACAAAGTCAGAAGAACAGGTGGCGTACAACCTAGTTGACATTTTCTGTATCTTTGGAGCCAACCCCCAACATTCTGCAAGTAAGTTTTATCAGAAATGGTGTTGCAATCTGCGGGGAGCTGGTTCAAAATTTGTATTAAATGCACTGTTGCTTAAATCCACTGTTCTGCTGATCTCGTTGCCCTGATGTGGGCTGAAATATGAGAAACTGTATGCCAAAGCCGTGAACAAAGACAAAAACGCCTATGTTTTTATAAATTATCTTGAATTTGACTGCAAACATATTTAACAAGTATCTAGAATGACTAGTAACTTAATCAAAGTACATACTTACCTAGTACGAAAATTAATATTTCACTAAAACAGGGATCGCTAATGATCGCTTATGCCCAGGCTTATGCTTATGTTTAGGTGGTTTCAGAAGGATATATATCTATCAGTAAATATTTAACGGTATCATGACAGCTATTGATAGATATAGGGCAGTTTCATGACAAAAACTATTACCCAAAATCTTTCAGATCATTGATGGCGTGTTTCTCTTATTCAAATTATTATTGACATGGTTGACATGTCACTCACTTACACCTCGCGATTGCCAATTTTTCTCCTAACCGACATACCATCAACTAAGTTGACTTGTCATTACCTGCTACCCACATCTTTATCAGCTTTGGCCCGTTTGCAAAAAAGTCCGGCCGGTTTGCAAACGGGCCGGACGTTATGCAAACGGACCGGCCCATTTGCAAACGGGCCAATTTGCTGGCCCGTTTGCATACGGGCAAGCTATTTGGCCCGTTTACAAATGGGCCGGCCCGTTTGCAAACGGGCCGGTTTTCCATACGGGCCGTAACATATACATAATATACGAGTATAATAGCCCGCCTGTTCGTGACACTCCGGGTCGTGGTGACTCTCTGCCGCGGAGTTTGCGGCTCCAGTTTTAGTGGTCGACCCCAGCCTAAAGCGTCGCTGGTCTTGAAGAAAAGTGCCAGTCCCCAATAAATGGTGTCACTTCCGAGGTGTCCGTAGGGATAATAAGTCGTTGCAGGAGTAAGGAATAATCGAAGAGATATAGAAGTGGAATCATGCGGCGAATTGAGCTTACTTGATATATCAATTTTCAACATGGTGCACAAAATTAGTGTATCAAATGAGCTCTATTGGCCGTATCATTCAATAACTGTCAAACACTGAAATCAGATCTAGAAAGTTTAGATAGTCACAGTACCTTAAATTCTTAAATAGTTGGACACGAACATGTTGAAAGACCTAAAGTTTTTAATCACAAATTTTCTCTAAATATAAAACGTGTTCCTAAACAGAATACGTAGATACCTATAGAGGAAAGCAGGCAACATCATTGGCTCCTTTGGACATATATTTTCCACTGGAGGAAAAACCTGGATGTCCAGGCATACACTGAGAGAAAAAACGACACCTGATTGGGGTATCAGGTGATGCCGTAAAAAAGTCCACCCTTTTGGGGTATCTGGAAGATCCCTCTTTGAGGAGTCTTTTACCCACCAAATTTGGGGTCAGTGGCGTCAGACTCCTATCTTCGGAGTCATGACTCTTGATTAGGGGAGTCAAAAAGGGTCATCTGACACCCCCTTAGGGAGTCATCCGACTCCACGTAAGGTGTCATTTGACACCTAATAAAGGAGTCAAGACAACCCATTTGACTCCTCTAAAGGAGTCATGATACGTGAAAAGGAGTCCATTGACACCTACGAAGGGAGTCTAGGGGTCATCTCACGCCCCTATTTTGCCCTGATGACCCCCTGTAGAGGTGTCATGAGAAAAGTCGTGACCCCAAATATGGGCTCTTTTCTCTTCGAAAGGGCGTGTTTGTATTTTTGGGTTAATGCTTCAGCATACTCCGATTCTCCGGCTTAAATCCAACCACAGAACTTGCCTGAGGGTTTCATGAAAATCACACAAGAAAAAAAGAACATTGTATTCGATCTAAAAAACGACACACAAACCCGTAAACGAACCCTATGGACAGCTGTTCATCAACCCACACCCTGCCTTGGTCGGATCCAGACCGACGGCTGGGAGGGGGAAGGGGGCAACGGGGCCCGAAATCTTAAACAAAGTTATTTAGGAAAACCGGTAAAAATTGAGGTTTTCGGGACGACAATTGCACGGTTTGCCCTCCTCCTGCATTTGCCAGTGGCTGACTCGCAGGGTCTCCCAATCCCAGAAAAGTTCAACGCCGTTGAGCCACTGTCCCGAAGCGCATTCTCACTAGTTGGCCAAAGGCAATCAATACATTGTCATTTTTCCGGCGAATCCAGGGGGGAAGGCATTTTCCACCTCAACGGAATATCTCAGGGCAAAGCTATGTTTCCCCCAAAGCTGTCAACCTCATTTTTGGTCCGAGCAATATTTATTTTAAAAGCGAGGTTCTGGTGCTTCAACTTTTAACTTCAGACAGAACCATTAAAATTCAGTGGCCTTAACATTAGGCCTTGGAGAGGAAAAACAACATATTTTGGTCACATGTTTCACTCCGTGACAATTTTTTAGCTTATCTTCTTCTGGGTTTGCCCTCAAACATACTGTCCAGTTAAATTATGGCAAAATGTTTCACCATGTGACGTTTTTTCCCTTTTCGACACTGGCTTACCCCCCAACCTACCGGTTAGATCCGCCACTGCCAAGGGTCCCATACCACAGCACTTGAACACAAATCGACAGCAGGCCGAATTGGCACGACTTACCTCTCAAGTGATCTCTTATTGTTTATGATTCTTATGAAAGCTGAATATTTATATGCCTCCTAAAATGCCTTTATCACTTGGGCATGTCACCCACAAAGCACCTTCTTATTGACACCACCAGGTCAGAGAATCCCACTGTATCCTTGTCCAGTGCTCATCCGGGCTGTTCCTGAACTTTACTGTTTCGCACTCGATAACGCAGGATAGAACTATTCTATTCTGCCACGGCCCTGTAACCCAGGTGGTTCCGCCGAGCACGAGTATTTGCACGAGGATGGGCGACCTTGAACTGATGGTCTCGTGTATTGGTGACCTGCGGCTCCTTGATCAGTAGATCCTTTGGCACTCCCGTGCGGTTTTGCATTTTCTCTCAGATAATAATCATGCTGCCGATTATTCACGGAGATCACAATGGAAAGGTCACCGAACCGTGTGGCCGACCAATTCAATATGGCTACCTCAACGGCGCGGCGGCGTGGTTTGCCTGTCAGTAAAAAAGACAACGCACGTGCACGCAAAGGAGTCCGACTCCGCATTCCGGAGATATTTCACACCTTTTTAGGCGTCGGACGGTATGCATTAGGGAGTCAAGATCACAGTAGGGAGTCAGCTGACTCTTAGAACAACTAGCCGTTGTTTTTAAGAGTGTCAATCGACTCCCATTAATAATCGTCAAATGACTCCCATTAGGATGGAGATGACTCCTTTGTAGAATCAAATAGTGCTTCTGAGGGTGTCTAATCACGCTCAAAACAGGTGTCTGACATCCCAAAATAATCATAAAAGGATTTGGGGATCGGACACCTCTAAAGTGACACCATTTATTAGGGGCTGACCCTTTTCTTTAAGACCAGCGACGCTCTAGGCTGGGGTCGACCACTAAAACTGGAGCCGCAGACTCCACAGCAGAGAGTCACTGCGACATTGGGTGTCACGGAATTTCTCTCAGTGTACACTTCATTCGTAAAAGAATAGGTTCACACAATTTTTGCCTCCCAATTCCAAACATAACGTGTTTATTTCTCTTAAATTTTATCAATACGAAATATACGTTCAATTCTTTACAAATTTAGCAGCGGGGTTCATACTCTGACACGCACACTACAGCAAACAACTAGACCTAATTGCACGGGTACTTGTAGTACTTCTGCATGACACTGTGACATCCTGCATATTCAGGTTACACACACTGCAGGTAATGAAATTCTGGACCCGGACAGGCACAGTAGTGGCTTGGAAAGGAGCAAGCTCATGGAGAGCTTAGTTTTTATTACGGAAATCAGTAAAAATCGAGGTGGGGGTAAGAGGGCAAATGTATCTGAATCCTGAATCTGGCCCTTTCAACAGTGGAACTTGCCAGAAAAGTCCGGGCTAATCCGTTGACGCACCAAACATTGCAGCCCTAGTCTGCTCCATATCCGGAAATGGGACTAGTCCGGGGGAACGCGGCGCCCGACCCAAGACTACACAGTTCGTCACAGGATTGGATTGGACACTTGTTCGGATATTCAATCTATGGCACACTCTGCACCCGGCTGACGTCACTGATGGACGTTTTCCTACCACGTGTCAATCTACGCCTGCTGCCTGCTGCCTGCTGCTCCGGCTTTGTGCGGAAAACTTTTCTTTTTTTCATATTCTTGCGTTCCCAACATGTCACACATATGCACCACACACACTATCTACACGGCAGCGCACAGTGTTCTAACGGAGCCTAAAGTGGGGACATAATTCACCACACACACTATCTACACGGCAGCGCACAGTGTTCTAACGGAGCCTAAAGTGGGTACATAATTTACCACACACACTATCTACACGGCAGCGCACAGTGTTCTAACGGAGCCTAAAGTGGGGACATAATTCAATAACTCAAGAAGTATGAGTCCCAGATCAATAATTTTGGTATCGATCCAAGGCTCTTTTCCCATAGATTATGCGGAAAACACATGAATGTCAAGACCTGACCACAGCGGGCATGACTGTCAGGTATTTGCCCGAGGTCAGCAACAAAAAAACTATATTTATATATAATAATAAGGGGGCTTTGCAGAGATCTTCTACTTGATTTCCAGTCACTCTAAGTGTACATATGCGATATGCTTGACATTGAAGACGTTATTTGACCTCGCTTAACACACGCAGTGGAGGGGGCCCGAAAGTACCCCCACCTATTTTTCAAAAGTAGCCAGAGATCTGTTTTCCGCCGGAAAACGCTACTCGGCCACATTTGAGAGCATTTATGAGCGCGTCGATTAGTTAAGACATTTTGAAAATCGGTCAGTAATTTTTTATTATACGCCCTCACAGTCAGACCTATATTTTGAGACTGTCGCACTTGGGTGGTCGCACCAGTTCGCCTGCATTGCAGACCGAGTGGTGACGTCATAACGCCATATGATCAGGTTATATGTTAATATTACCCACATGAAAGTCAATTTCAAGGTCAAAGGTCTCATGTCAAGGTCATTGACCGCAGTATTCCGGTCAGGCATTACTCAGCATGACGTATGTTAAGGCTACTCAGGGTCAAGGTCATAGGTCAAGGTCAAAGTTTGCAAGGTCAAACGCTCATTTCCCGCCCAAGACTGCTATAGTTTCGGTTATATTGTATATAACCACCCCCTCCCTTTGGGTGCGCTAATGCATGTGACCATGAAGACGAAATTGATCACATTCAACGGTAATATGTTTGTTCATACACCAGCACAATGGTATCATATTCCTACAAAATAAATACGAAACCTTGGCTTGGTCCATGACCGGACGAATTTTTACGGAATTGGTGTTGCGTCGATCGCGCAGAACTATTTTTCCAATGAACCTGCCTCACGTTTTGTCACTCTGTGTGTACTTACTTACTTGGTAAAGATCAGTGAGCTGTTCGTTCTCTTTTATTGAATTCCTAAGTACAAATGCCGTATCAGCTATAAGCAGGTTTACCTGCGTTTCTATACTAATTCGCACCACCATGCTCACAGCATCCAGTTCGAAACTCAAGTGACGGATAAAAAGAACATTTAACAAGTGCGTGTGCGTGCCGTGAGACTCTATTCCTGATGTTATTTGAAGTGAGCTTTGCAAACGAGGAAGGGTTAATTTGTGTATCTCGGTTCTCACCCCATCGTGAGGTTGAACAATGGCCTGTGCAAATACTAGCTGCGGTTCTACGAATGGTTACTGGGCATGCTAGTGTACTGAGCCATCAATTGAAAACTTGGTGTTCCCATAATGTAACCCTTGCACTTTTTCACAGTTATTGAGTGAAGACGTTAACGACAGTAGGTTAAAAAGTCCAGTCGACAAGCACTGTCAACAAAAAGTGTTCGTTCAACTCATTGCAACCAATGCACTGTACTTTCGCGGTGCCCCCTACCCACCTTCCTCCAAGCCTCCAGGCATATCTCGCCGACGGCCGCCGCCCCCGACCGACAGCGCGCGCGACATGCCCTTGTATAATATGTCGCCACCAC